>CM070782.1:69743583-71149083 GCA_036346955.1 Dipus sagitta
CTTCTTTGATGTTCCCTGAGCCCTGGAGGACATACCAGAGATGTCTCATTTAATACTCATCACTCAGCAGTCATTGATTCTTAGTACTTTTATGAGTTTTGACTCTCACCAGTGTCCACTGCCTTCTGAGCAAAGAAGTTTTTCTCATCAGAAGTGAGAGCAGCACTAACCTATGGCAAAACATAATATATTGGAGAGAATTTGATATGGGAAACACATGCATTTAGTCAGACAACGGAAGTAGTAGCTTCTCCCCTAAGTCTATGGAATGGAATGTTTTCTTAATAGTAACCTTGGCACATGGTGAAATACTATCATTGGCACCTCTTAGAATTCTTGTTCTAATCTTCTGAAGTAACTTTCTATGGAAGTCATGCATATTACTGATGGCCACATAATACTATTTAATCTAAGACAAATCTCCCAAGGTAATCCACTCATTAAAACTGAATCAGGGCTGGAGAGATAGCTTAGCAGTTAAGCGCTTGCCTGTGAATCCTAAGGACCCTGGTTCAAGGCTCGATTCCCCAGAACCAACATTAGCCAGATGCACAAGGGGGCGCACCTGTCTGGAGTTAGTTTGCAGTGGCTGGAGGCCCTGGTGTGGCCATTCTCAATCTCTTTATATCTGCCTCTTTCTCTCTGTGTCTGTCTGTTGCTCTCAAATAAATAAATAAAAATAAACAACAACAACAACAAAAAAAACTGAATCAGGGCTGGAGAGATTGGTTAGTGGTTATTGCACTTGCCTGAGAAGCCTAAGGATCCATGTTTGACTCTCCAGATTCCACATCAGCCACACGCACAAGGTGGCTCAAGCGCAAGGTCATACGTGCACACAAGGTGGTGTGTGCATCTAGAGTTCGATTTCAGTGGCTGGCTAGAGGCCCTAATGTGCCAGTTCTCTCTGTATCTCTTGCTCTCTCTTTCATTAAAATAAAACAAACTGAATCAAAGCCTGGAGAGATGGCTTAACAGTTAAGGCACTTTCCTCCAAAACCAAAAGACCCAGGTTCAATTTCCCAGTACCCGCGCAAAGCCAGATGCATAAGAGTGGTGCATGTATCTGGAGTTCCTTTGGAATGTGCCCATTCGCGCTCTCTCTCTCTCTCTCTCTCTCTCTCTCTCTCCCTCTCTTTCAAATTAACAAGTAAAATATTTTTATAAAAACTGAATCAAAACAGAAAACATGCTTCATTCTCACATCAGAGCAAAGGCATGGTTAATGCTGAATAACATCCTGTGCCTTCATAGATAAAATTTAATTCCAGTGTTCCAAAGTGCAATTACAAGCAGGGGCATATGAAGAGGAGAACCGTTTTACTGAATTTTTAAGACAATGTTCTTTCCAGTTACATTTATTTTTTTAAACTTCATTTTCATTTATTTATTTGAGAGCGAGAGCGAGAGCGAGAGCGAGAGAGAGAGAGAGAGAGAGAGAGAGGAAGAGAGAGAACGGGCAGCCAGGGCCTCCAGCCACTGCAAACAAACTCCAGATGCATGTTTTCTCTTATGTAGCTGACTTACATGGGTCCTGGGGACTTGAACTGAGGTCCTTTGGCTTTGCAGGCAAACACCTTAACCGCTAAGCCATCTCTCCAGCCCCAGCTGCATTTATTATAAACACAGAGTGATGGCTACACTGGGCATCATTAGGTAATAAAGAGCCTATCTACTATTTATAAAACTGCTTCTGTTGAAATTTGTTCCAGGTTCAAAATTCCAGTGTGCACACTTCTTTTCACTTGTGTGTATACATGTGATGCGTGCTTGGTATGGTGTGTGGCGTATTCGTATCTGCGTGTCTTTGCAGGGCTCCATGCACTTGCTCAGCAGGGGCTGCTCACCTGTGGTGGCTGGAGCAGAACGTTGGGTTTCTGTTACTCTTCTGCCCATCCTTGTTTAAGATGAAGTCTCCTACTGGTACCCGAGCTTGCTGCTTTTTTGCCAGAGGGAACAATCTCCTGGTCTCTGTTCCCCTTTGCGGGAATGGGGATACAGGTGTGTGTGACCATGCCCAGCTGTTTAAGTGCATTCTGGAGAGTCAAATTCAAGTAGTTTTTTTTTTTTTTAACTCAAGTAGCTTTTTAAAAATTTTGTTTATTTTTATTTGTTTGAGAGTGACAGACAGAGAGAGAAAGAGGCAGAGGGAGAGAGAGAGAGAATGGGCGCACCAGGGTCTCCAGCCACTGTAAATGAACTCCAGATGCATGCACCCCCTTGTGCATCTGGCTAACATGGGTCCTGGAGAATCGGGCCTCAAACCGGGATCCTTAGGCTTCACAGGCAAGCGCTTAACCACTAAGCCATCTCTCCAGCCCCAATCTGCGTACTTCTAGAACTCAATTACCTCAGAAACTTGAGGCTGCCTGGACTTTGAGTTCCTGGCCACAAATCTAATGAAACAAGGCTTCCTTAAAAAGTCTTTTCACAGTTTTTCTTACTGTGTATACAATGTATTTCAAGAGTTCAGATGTTAGAGATGTCAACAGTACCATGGGGAAGGGGAATTCATGTCACCTTAGCAAACACAGAGCAGCGCATTTCAATCATATGATCTTTGGGCTTCTCAGGATCCAGGTACTATTTCATGTCCCATTGTTTTGTATTGTTCCTTGGGGACTCAAAAGAGTAAGGCAAAATTTCTCCTAGAGCCAAAGCTGTGTAAACTTACTCGATAACTAATGCCAATGATCAGCAAGTAGATTTCATCCTCATTGGCTTGTAGTTACTGCATTTGATATAGACTATAGATTTAAGATGATGGCAGCTTCAATTCTCTAAATAATAAAACTCATTTTTATATTGTATGTCCTAGTTATTGTATTTATGGTTTTCTCATAATCACAAAAGCCCTAAACATAGACAAGACTTGGTATGTGGAAGGAGAAGTGGTTCTATTTTTCTGGCTCTCTGTTATGTTATCTTTGCATCTCTTTGATCATAGCCAGTGTGGCTGGCTGTGAATTGAGGGGGCAGGGGTGAGATTTGCTCTAAACTTTGTCAAGGTCTAACTGGGTGGCAGGGGCAGAAGCTATTTGCTTTGTGAAGGAGGTGGTGTGGTTGGGAATGTGTGGGAGGGCTGTTAGCACCTAGTTTCTTTCCTGCCAGTGCCTCCACCTCTTTCTTATAATAAGCCTTTTCTCCTTTTCAGACCAAGTCAGTGCCTGTGTTCACAGAATTTCCAGTATTGAGTATAAGGGGAATTTAATAGCTGGCTAAGCTCTACAAGTGAAGATCAGCTATCAGATTGGAATCTAAAGTTCGGGAGACGGTTCAGCAGTTAGAGGCACTTGCTTGCAAAACCTGCTAGCCCAGGTTTAATTCTCCAGTACCCATAAAAAGCCAGATGCACAAAGTGACACATGAATTTGGAGTTTGCTTTTAGCAGCAAGAGGCCCTGGAATACTAACTAAATAATTTTTTTAAAAAGACATGTCATATTGAGCCTTTAAGATGGAACTGGGAGGAAAGTAACACATCTTCCATCTAATACACATTTCTCGTAAGTAGTTCATGGTATCTGGATTTATGAGTAGTTTTTGGCACCTCTACCCAATTTTTCACAGCTACATAGTCCCAAGATGATTAAAAAAATGTTCTAGGACATTATCCTTTTTTTAAAAAGTACACTACCCCCCAAAAACACTTTTGTTATCTACTGAAATGGTTTATTCTCTGACTCATATTGTCCTGTGTCCTTATTTACTGAAAGCCCTGCGCAGTTCCCCTCTTCTTGTTCCCATGGTCTCACTGACTTTCAGCCGCATTCCTGTATGTTAGTTCTAGTAGAGACCAGACAGTAGTCTATAAATGGAACAATGCATTCTGGTGGCATGTAATTTAATTTTTTTGGGCACTGACTTCCAAATTTTGCTTATGAGCTTCTGTGCTTACATTCTTTTGTCAGAAAAAAATCATGCCAGGAGAAATTTGAAGTATATTCCCTTTACCTCTTGCATGGCTCACTGAGCCCATGGTTCATCAGTGAATATAGCATGCCCCCAAATGTAGCTTCTCTCAGAGTAGAACTCTGATTATATTTGTACCTAGCCTATTATCCAATCATCACTTTCTTTTTTTTAAGATAAAGACAAATATCTATATATCTTTATGTGGGTACATTATAGGAACTCAATATATGTATAAATGTGTAATGATCAAATTAGAGCAATTCTTCCATTCTGCATACTGAATGTCTTTCTTTTCTACTTCTTTCTTGCTCTTCCATGTTTCAAGTGCCCAACTATTCCATTCTGCTTTTCTATGAGAATGATTTACTGGTTTTCATAAGTGAATGAGGGGCCATGTCACGACTTATTTTCTGTGGGCACACAGGTTCATTGTAATTCCATGCAGCTGAAGCATCCATCACTGGAAATTCTTGATCATGTTGTGCTATATTTAAGGATGTAAGGAGAAATTGTGTGTGTGTGTGTGTGTGTGTGTGTGTGTGTGTGTTTGTCTGATGTGTGTATATGCATGCCATGGCCCATGTATGTTGAGGTCTTAGAAACAAACTTAGGGTGTTTTTCCTTTCCTTGCTTGCTCGAGATAGGGTCTATCTTGGTTTTTACTGTTGCATGCATACCAGTCTAGCTGGCCTGTATGCTTCCAGATTCAAGAAATCACCATTGTAAGGCGTGATATTATTGAGAGTAAAACTGATATTGGCGAAGTCAGAGTGACCTTCTGGGGTTAGAGGGTAGGGAAAAAGATAACAGTGACTTTCTGCTCTTCCCATGACATCATCAGCCGATGATGGAATGAGTTGGAACTGGCTCTGTGTCTAGTCTGTTGGGAATGCTTTCAGACAAGGCGGAAAAGAAAAAAAAAAAAGAAAATTAAAGATAATTTCCAAGTAACAAGAGAATCCCTACTGATAATTTCCCTACATATAGAGAGCCTAAATAAACAGAAAAAGAATTTTTTGAGAGAATTAAATCAGAGCAAAGTTCCTGATGAGATAGAGAAGCTGAGGGATGCTGACTAGAAGAGTGTGTCTTTCTTCTTTGTCTGTCTTTCTTTCTTTGTTTTGGAAAATAACCATAGCAAGTAGAAAGTTAGTGACAAGGCTCTAATGAAAACACTCTAATAAGCTTTGAAAAGTTATATGATCTTTAGTTTCGGATGCTACTTTATATTAACCTCTACCAAGAGGTTGAAACGTTGGCATCGTTATGGGCTTAGCTGCACAGCGACTTAGCATGGGTCATGTTAACTTGATATGAAACTCTTCTAAACTGTTGTGAGTGTAAACTGTGCTTCGAAGACTGTGTTTGGAAGATTCTGAGGAAGAAAAGAGGAGGAAAGAGCTTATATTATATGTTAAAATACGTTAAAAATTGCCTGCATGTTGAAATGAATATTTTTAATCTATTAGGTTATAAAATGAATTACTGAAGTTAATTTCACTTTCCTTACTAGGATTAGGGGCCTGTATTCCATTTCTACTGTAGAACTGGCCTTGTAGAGCTAGGCTTCCTGGGGCAGGTGGGTCAGCTGACTGGGCTTCACCAAAGGTGCCTGTGAAAGTCAGCAGGAACAGGTGCCTGGCTGGACCTACTCACTGCAGGCTTCGGTTTTGCTTGCTTGACCTCTGTATTTCAGTCCTTCACCCATAGCTGCTAAAGCCTCAGACAACTGTACATTGTGAACATACATTTTGTCTTCAACTCTGTGACATTTTTCAGCACATTAGATCCCACAGCATTAACCCACTTTCAAATGCTGTGTAAGTATAGCTTATTATTTATTACAAGTAAATAGAGGAGTGTACCCCAATACCTTGGGAAATCCATGAGTGATGTAGGGCAAGGGTCACTGAATGAATCAGCGCCTGGGCTAGGATTAGCATCTCTGTGACTCACTCTTGATTCTAACCACGAGACAATTTTTTTCTCTTGAGAAATACTTAGTGTGATGGTCCTTTCCCATCACCATCTTCAGGATTGCCGAATCAGTGTTTGCCATGCTGACTGTTTGAGTCGTGAAAGGCAGGGGAGCACAGGGAAGTCAGCAGATTCCATCTTGCAGCACTATCGTGTCTGTATAAGCTACTCTTTACAAGAAACATCACTGGTTCAATCCTACGAGTATATAAGGGGAACCCACTGACATTATCTCGTTAGGTGGCCATGGAGGAAATCCCACGGCAGAAGTGAAAATGTTACTTCCTGCTTTTAAAAATAATTTCAAACATTGAAACATTTATTTAGAGAAATACTATGAATAAACCCACTGTAGCTTTTAGAAAGCTGAAGCCCAGTCAGGTGGGAGTTAGAAGAATTTTCATAGATTCATTTGTGTACAAAATTTTGTGTTTTCACCTGATCAAGGTGGTTACACTTGTGCGGTAGGTGTATTTAAGATTTGAATGCCATCTTTGTGGCGATTAGATTTGTTCCCATAACACTTTTGTACACAAGTTTCTTGGGGCAGTGACCACAGTGTCAATATTTGTTTCCAGCTACTCTGAGCTTCTCAAGGAAAGGAGCTTGGTGTTTCTTCAATATCTGTTTTCCAGCACAAGCACTGACTAGCATATACATAGTATAGCGTCTAAGATTTGAGGGTTTGAGTAAATCCTGCGACAGAAAAGGGAGAAGAGGGGCTGGAGGGATGGCTTAGCGGTTAAGGCATTTGCCTGCAAAGCCAAAGGACCCAGGTTTGATTCCCCAGGACCCACGTTAACCAGATGCACAAGGGAGCACACGAATCTGGAGTTTGTAGTGGCTAGAGGCCCTGGCAAGCCCATTCTCTCTCTCTCCCCCCTCCCTTTTTCTCTGTCAAATAAATAAATATAAATAAAAATAGGAAGAGGATTCAGGGAGCATAAAAGCTTCTTATAAAGACACCAGTGGAAGGAAATTCAACCTGTTGACCTGTAACTGCAAGTCACCTGTCTATTTGAGCTAGCAAGGAGGTGGAGAAGACAGCCTTTATAATTTTCAATACACAAGCCTAACTTGAAATCTCACTTTTGGTAGGAAGTTGAGAATGCCAGGACTGAGGTGAGAGGTTGGAAGCTCGGAATAGTGGAAGAAGCTCTACAGGACGAAGAGGATGTGGAGACATGGTTTGTGGCAGGAAATGGCTACTGGGCTCATCAATAGCAAGTGTAATATTTAGGTTGAAGTTTTCGTATTGCTTGCAATGCCTGTCCGTTACTCCCAAGTGTAGTAAAAGTTTGCAGCACAGCACATGACCAGTGGTGCTTTTTGAGCAAATGAGGAGACTGAGATCATGTATGTCCTGGGCTGGGACTATGAAAATCTTGTAGACTGCCATCGCAAGGAGGAAAGTCCAACATGGCATGTAGAAGCAGGGAATTGTGTCAACATACACAAGACACGTTACATGTTTTTCCCACTCTATTGCTTAACTAACGGGTAAATTCTCATACTTGATAAAAAGAATATTCTTATCAAGCTCAATAAGTCTTCAAATCAACTTCCTTGTATTGTTTGGGCAATTCAAGTTAACATTCGATGATGACTGGCTATATGGTAACCCTTCCAAGCATTTCATACCATGTATGACATCATTTAATTCCCCAACAAATTGAGTCTCTGAAGCACAGAGATGAGGCCATTTGCTCCACTCATTTCTTTTCCACAGGACTATGAGGGGAGCATTACTCTGTCTCCATTTCATGGATCAGTAACCAGAAGGACACAGTTAATTAACTTGTCTGGGACATACAGCCAATAAGTGGTACAACCAGAATTTAGACCAAAGTTGGTTTAAGAATTTCTATAAGTAATCTCCTAAAATTCATATATATTTATATTTTGGTTTTTCAAGGTAGGGTCTCACTCTAGCTCAGGCTGACCTGGAATTCACTATGTAGTCTCAGGGTGGCCTTGAACTCATGGCGATCCTCCTACCTCTGCCTCCCAAGTGCTGGGATTAAAGGCCTGCGCCACCACGCATGGCTTCATAAGATATTTTGTTTTGAGATAAAGAATAGGAGAAATAAATATGCAAAGGTAATGAAATGGAAGCACTGTCCCCAAAATGATTGAATTCCCCATAGTGGAGAGCATGTGTTTGTGTTTGTGTGTGCATACACATGTGTGCATTACACATGTGCATTGTGAGGGCAATGAGAGTAGGAAGAAGTGTGTGTGTACAGATGAGATGATTAAATTGCCCTTATTTTTTATGAAGAGAAAGAAAACAGGACAAAAGCTTCTTTGTGGGTTAAAACCAACAACTGAATAAAGCTTGGAGAATTTCCTAAAGGATTATTCATTATTTAACTTTTTATTTTAAACTTTTTATTGACAATTTATATATATATATATATATATATATATATATATATATATATATATAGTATTTTGATCATAATACCCTCCCATCACTCTCTCTTGTCTTCCTTCCTCGTGTCTTTTCCACTAAACCCCTTTCTCCCTCCAACCCAATCCTCTACTACTCTTTTAGTATTTTATTTATTTATTCGAGAGGGAGAGAGAATGGCAGATATAGAGAGAATTGGGTGTGCAGGTCCTCTAGCACTGCAAACAAGCTCTAGACATAGGCACTACCTTGTGCATCTGGCTTCATGTGGGTACTAGGGAATTGAACCTGGGTCCTTTGGCTTTGCCAGCAACCACCTTAACCACTAAGCCATCTCTGCAGCCCACCCTCTACTATTCTAGTTTGATGGCTTTCTTCCTCCTTCTTTCCCTCCCTCCCTTCCTCCTTCCCTTCCTTCTTTCCTTCCTTCTTCCCTTCCTCTCTCTTTCTTCTTTCCTTCCTTCCTTCCTTCCATCCGTCCGTCCTTCCTTCCTTCCTTTCTTTTTCTCTTTTTGCCTTCCTTCATCATCCATGATAACATGTTGTTTGTAAAGGCCACCTAGCATCTGGAATACCACATTCCAAAGCATGCCTCTCCATCCCCCAGCTCTTACAACCTTTCGGCCACCTCTTCTGCAGTGTTCCCTAAGCCTTGGCAGATGTGATAGAAATGTCTCATTTAATGCTGAGCAGTTGTAACTTCTCATCACTTTGATAAGTTATGAGTTCGCTTGGTAGTATCCTGCATGTGAAAAACTCTTCTGATCAAAGTGAGAGCGGCATTACTGTGAGCATACACATAAATATTTAGAGGGCAATTTGATGGGTACAACATGCCCATTTAGCCAAACAACAGTAGCCGTTTGCCCCTACGGCCTATGCTATGTCTTTTTTAAAATTGAAAGTTTAACTTACCATACAACATACTGGGTTTCATACATCTTTGGCATTACTCCATGTTCTTGTTCATTCCCAGCCTCTCTTCCCTCCTTTTGCTGCCCCTCTTTCCCTTTACTGCTTTCATGGAAAATATTCCATTACCCTCTTTTTCCATTATTGGACTAAAAAAATGAATTCAGCTTTTCATTTCTGATGGTTTATTTACATTTGGGTATAATGATACAGTTCACAGCTGGATCTCCAGGGGATTCCTGTGGGTGGTGATATCCACCCCTTCTTTGCTCTGTCCTCCAAGGAGCCTCACAGGCCAGCTTCCCCACTGACCAGATTCGGTGGGCAAAGGCTTCACTCTTATCTCCACAGAGTGACTTACTAGAGACTGTGGCAGTTGCCGTAATCCAACTGTCACTAGAAGTGCGGCAGTTCTAGACAATACAGAATTATTCATCATGTTTCAAAAGACAGGCTGCTTGAAAAATTTCACTCTGTAGTTACACATATGTTTATGGATCAAGAGAAAATGGGCTTATCAGGGCCTCCAGCTGTTGCAAACAAACTCCAGATGTATGTGCCATTGTGTATCTGGCTTTACGTGGCTACTGGGGACTTGAACCTGGGACTTTACGCTTTGCAAGCAAGCATTTAACCACTGAGCCAGCTCTTCAGTCCCTCTAATGCCTTTTAAAAGACAACAAAATCACGTTAGTTATGGGTTGCTTCAGTGGCGTAACTGGTTAGTGCACAGTGCTTATACAGAAAAAGACTACTGTGCTTTAATTAAATATTGTATATTGATCACAATTGTAAGGGTGCAAGTCATTTTTCCTTGCTCTTTATATATAGAATTAGATTTATATTATTGATGCAGAATTTTGGGGTTCCAGTGAGGGTCCCCTAAATTTGTGAATCCCAAATTTTGGGTCCTGTCCTAATTTTAACAAAAAGTTGATTAAGAAACGGACTCAAGAAGGATAAATTATGAATTACTAGGTTTATTTAGGGAGGAATCAGAAATTGTGGGGTTTATTTAAGGGAAATGAGAGCTAGGAAGAAGGCTAGAGCAGAGTCATAAGCATGGGGAAGGGAGGAAACACGCTCTCCTGTGGAAAACAGCACAGTCCATGAGATTCTTCTAAGAGAAGTGGCTGCAGCAGAGCCGTACACACTGGAAGATAAGACCCATGGAGATAGGTTTAGAAGAATTACGTGTGGAAGGCACAGCCCTCATTTTGAACTTCTCCATGGACGTTAAATGTGGTGATGGTGGCCGGGCGTGGTGGCACACGCCTTTAATCCCAGCACTCAGGAGGCAGAGGTAGGACGATCGCCGTGAGTTCGAGGCCACCCTGAGACTCTATAGTGAAGTCCAGGTCAGCCTGGATCAGAGTGAGACCCTACCTTGAAAAACAAAAACGAAAAAAGGTGATGACGGTTTCAGAATTGGAGAGAGTGCCAGGCCATGAGAAATGGGTATTAAAGAGAGTTTATACCCATGGCTGTCTCGAGTTTAGACAAATTATACAGGTAGCAGGTCCAGAATTAGGGAAAGCACCCATCTAGGTAGATCTAGAGTGTAAGGAGAATAAGCACGTGGTGGATTCAGAGACCAGAGGAAAGTCATACATGTAATTAAAACAAGAAGTTACACGACACACACACACACACACACACACACACACACACACCAAGAAGTCCAGGGTAGGTAATTAGGAATGATGTTAGGGCTGTTTTTCTCTTTTTCTGTGTCTAGAAAATGTGGGGTTTGATGTCTTGTTTGCTAGCTCATCATCACAGGTTGGCTGATGCATCTCCACACTTCTATGTATGTTTCAGGCATATGGAAAAAGAGCAGAGGGCCAAAGCAAAATGCCAGCAGTCACCATCTTAAAGGACTTTCCTCACAGACCTACACAGCAATGGATGCTCATGTGTAATTGTCTACATCTTGCAAAATGACCATGCACGTGCATATTGTTGATTCTCATAAAATCGGGGTTCGTTTAGTAAGGAAGAGACTCCATATCATTAGGCATACTTGCTATGTCATTCCTCTTCCTTGTCAAACATAAAATGTATGTAGAGCTAGTGACAAAATCCTGGAAGACCAGAATTATTTGCCTATTTTGCTCAGAATTAGGGACGACAGAAATAGAAAGTATAACTTATACATCAACTCATAGTGAAAATTAGAGCTGGTGCTGAATTGTACATGCTAGAACATAAAAAACACTTGAGTGTTTTGTTTATTGTGTTCATTTCTTAAATTTATTGCAGTTTGTATTTTTGAGTTTGCATTTCCTTTTTGAATTTATCATACACCGTATTTATTTGTATGTTCACTTATGTATATGTGTATTGTGTTATATTTTATTGTTTAGAGGCACTTCCTAATCTGCATATTCACTCTCAGGTTTTATTCTTATTTATTTATTTATTTATTTATTGTTGTTCTTGTTGTTTTGAGACAGGGTCTCATGTAATCCAGGTGGCCCTTGATGTCACTATGCAGCCAAGGATGACCTTGAACTTCTGATCCCCTTGTCTTCACTTCCTGAGTGCTAGGATTAAAAATGTGTACTACCGTGATAGACACTTTGGATGGTTTTAGTGTCTAGTGGCCAACTGTGGTCTGACAGTATTACATGGAAAATTCTAGAAACAGTTCGTGAATATTGGCTTGCACAGTACTCAGAGTAGCATAATGAAATCTCATGCCATCTCAGTCAAGTCTTCCTAGGACATTGTCTGTTTAGCCAGTGCATCCACACTGCGTACACTACCTTTCAGTCAGTGGCTTAGCAGCCATCTCAGATCGACTACTGCAGTACTGCAGTGCTTATATTACACTTACTCTTATCTTAGTATGGCCCAAAGCACAAGCATGGGGATGCTGGAAATTTTATTGTGGTATAATGTTGTAATTTTATATTTTACTATAAATTATTGTTATTAATCTCTTATATTACATACATAATCTCTTATTGTACATCTCTTACATGTGCCTAACTTACACATTAAATTTTATCATAAGCATGTATGTGTAATAGAAAAAACAGCATATGTGGAGTTTGGTGCTGTCTTTGGTTTTAGGCATCTCCTGATGGGGGCTATGTTGAAATGTATACCTTGTGGAAAAAGGAGACTACAATATACTGTATTATTTATTATATGTTGAATTCATTATTTAGTTGTATATTATATAAAATATTTGTTTTTTTATGAATGTTTGTGAGTTAGTGTGCATGCATGTGTATATGTGAACTTACATGCACGGGGGTAGATGTGTGCAGGAACATGTGCATGTGGTCATGAGCGTGTAGAGGCTGAGGCTGGAGGTTGACAACTGACTGAGAATCTTTTCTTTTTTTGATTTTCGAGGTAGGGTCTCACTCTAGCCCAGGCTGACCTAGAAGTCACTCTTTAGTCTCAGGGTGGCCTCGAACTCACAGAGATCCTCCTGCCTCTTGAGAATCTTTATTAATTGTGTTCCACTCTCTTTTTTGAGGTAGGAACTCTCAGTTGAACCCCGTGCTTGTTGACTTGCTTAGTCTAGCTAGCCAGCTTGCCTCTGTCTCTGGAATTACAAGCAGCCCACAATGTCTACCTGGTTTTCTGTGGATGTCCCATTTCCTTCCTCATGCTTGTGTGGCAAGTGCTTTATTCATGGAGTCATATCCCTCGCCTATGGTGTTTTTATTTTTACAAAAATATTTTATTTTATTATTTTTTAAACTTTTAATTTATTTTATTTGAGAGAGAGAGGGGGAGGGAGAGAAAGAAGCAGATAGAGAGAGAATGGGCATGTCAGGGCCTCCAGCCACTGCAAACAAACTCCAGATACATGTGCTGCCACCTTGTGCACCTGGCTTATGTGGGTCCTGGAGAGTTGAACCTGGGTCCGTTGGCTTTGCAGGCAAGTGCCTTAACTGCTAAGCCATCTGTCAGCCCCTGACGTTTCTATTTTTAGCTTATTTAATATTATAGTTTTACTTAAATTTATAAGATGCCTTCTTGCATGTGTAAAAGTGTAAGTAAGTTGAGAAACTGCTAAATTTACCTTGTATCTATGCAATGCAAAATTAATCAATTGTATGGCCTCTATAAATATGTTTTAAAATACTCATGCAGTGAGTATCAACAACATAAGGACAGCAGAGAATAAAATGAAAAAATAAGAGAACTTATACATAAAATGAATCAAGAGTAGAAAAAATGTTGCAATGACTGAGAGACTAGTTAATCAGAAAGTACACGTCAATATATAGGCATGTGTTGAGCATGGAAGTACATTTCAATATGTAGTACACTAAAATATGTAGTGCCCTTCAATATGCAGAACACTTCAGTACACTGTACACTTCAATACACTGTAAACTTTAATATGTAGTATACTTCAATATGTAGTAGACTTCAATACACAGTACACTTCAATATGTAGTACACTTCAATACACAGTTCACTTCAATATGTAGTACACTTCAATACACAGAACACTTCAATGCACTGTACACTTCAATACACACTACACTTCAATATGTAGTACACTTCAATACACAGTTCACTTCAATATGCAGTTCACTTCAATATGTAGTACACGTCAACACACAGAACACTTCAATACACAGCACACTTCAATATGTAGTACACTTCAATACACAGTTCACTTCAATATGCAGTTCACTTCAATATGTAGTACATTTCAATGCCCATACACTTTAATATATAGTGCACTTCAATATAAAGGAATGTGTTGATTATGGATTGAAAGTTCAGATTACACGACAACTTCCTTCATGGAAATTCGGAGCATGGAAAGGGAGATTGAAGAGCAGTGATGTCTCAGGCATCTAGCTTCCTTTGAGATTTTTTGCTCGTGAGACTGCTTGTTGGCTGTCACGTGTCTGATGAGAACATCATCCAACTTCTTCCAGGCCTTATATTTTGTTTGTTTCCGAATCTAATCCTATTAGTAAACTTTTGCTGTAGGGGCCCTAGAGTTTTCTTTCTCAACTCTGTAATTTACAGAAATAAGGGCTAGAATTCGTCCTGAAGCAATAATTGTTCCAGTTTTCCTTCCCCAAATTGAATTGCATGTGTGAAGATTCTATTAGGCTGATTTTAGTTCTGATGTTTACTTCATGGGTCCTTTCCTAGGGGGCTTCTCCAGATGTGCCGCATGGGAGTACAGATTTGTGAATTAGACCCTTTCAGAGGGCCTTTTTTTGCAATATTTTTTATGAAAGAGAGAGAGAGAATTGGTGCACCAGGACCTCCAGTCACTGCAGTCAAACTCCAGATGTGTGCGCCCTCTTGTGCACATGCATGGCCTTGTGTGTTTGCATCACTTTGTGAGTCTGGCTTTCATGGGCCCTGAGGAGTCGAACCTGGGTCCTTAGGCTTTGCAGGCAAGGGCCTTAACTGCTAAGCCATCTCTCCAGCCCAGAGGGTCTTTTTGATTTCTCAATCTCCCTATAAGCTATTGGGTAAACTGAGGAGTCTAAAAGTCTTTCAGAATATCATTGCCTTAAACATTTATTGGCTTTTAGTACTGATTTTATGCTACCTGTATTCAAAGCTTCTTAGTAAAATGAAGGTTATGCATTTTTCAGTTTTTAAAAGATCAGTTATGTCAGCTGGGTATGGTAGTACATGTTTCTAATTCCATAACTTGAGAGGTTAAGGCAAGAGGATTAGAAGTTCTTAGATACATAGCAAGTTTGAGGCCAGCTTAGACTACATGAGGCCTTGTTTCAAAAAACAAAAAGCATGGGCTGGAGAGATGGCTTAGCAGTTAAGCGCTTGCCTGTGAAGCCTAAGGACCCAGGTTTGAGGCTTGATTCCCCAGGACCCACGTTAGCCAGATGCACAAGGGGCCACACACATCTGGAGTTTGTTTGCAGTGGCTGGAGGCCCTGGCACACCCATTCTCTCTCTCTCTCTATCTGCCTCTTTCTCTGTCTGTAGCTCTCAAATAAATAAATAAAAATAAACAATTTTTTTTTTTTTAGGAAAAGCATAACCAATTTTTTTTCTTACAAATAATGAGTCTTATCATTTAGGGGAAACTCATGTTTTTTTCTTGGCATATAATTAAGTATATTGCCATCTAAATGCTATAAAAACAAGAGTTTAACAAATAATTTTCTTTTTTTCTTTTTCTTTTTTTTTTTTTTTTTTGGTTTTTTGAGGTAGGGTCTCACTCTAGCCCAGGCTGACCTGGAATTCACTATGGAGTCTCAGGGTGGCCTTGAACTCACGGTGATCCTCCCACCTCTGCCTCCCGAGTGCTGGGATTAAAGGCGTGCGCCACCACACCCGGCCAAATAATTTTCTTGACAATTGCCCAAATTTGGTTCATACAGAGAAGTTTGCAGAAATTGGCAGTTCTAGCTTGGAGCTATGCAGAACTTAATTAACTGGGTCCAAGATATATGAGTTACTTCCTACTTGTTTTCATATGTTTATGTATTTAGATGTGAGTGGGCTTGTGTATGTGTGTAGTATGTTTACATGTATGAATGGATGCTTGTGTACATATGTGTGTCTGTGTGTAGAGGCCAGAGGTTAATATTGGATGTCTTGCTCAGTTGCTCTCCACCTTAATTTTAAAAAATATTTTATTTATTTATTTATGAGAGAGAGATAGAAAGAGGGAGAGAGAGATGGAGAGAGAGAGAGAGAGAAAGAACGGGTGTGCCAGGGCCTCCAGCCACTGGCAAATAAACTCTAGATGCATGTGCCACTTTATGCATATGGCTTTATGTGAGTGCTGGGGAATCAAACTTGAGTCCTTAGGCTTTGCAGGAGAGCTCCTTAACCACTGGGCCATCTGTCTACCTTCTTTTTTGAGACACGATCTCTCACTGAACTTTGAGCTCACTTATTTGGCTAGTGCAGTCAAAGAGCCCATGGAATTTGCCTGCCTCAGTCTCTTCAGTTCTAGATTTAAAGGTGTGTGCCATCATACCCGGCATCTACCCAGGTCCACCTCCAACTTTTGAATAAGGTTCAGGTGGGAAATACCTTGGACAGGATAACATTTGCTGTCAAGACTATAAGGATGGTACCAGCTGGGCACAGTTCACAAAAGGGCCTAGCTTTCCTGAAAGGTATAATCAGTCCATACCGGGCAGTCCTTGCCCTCTGCTTGTGAATCAGGCAATAATAGTGATTTTCATGGGGGATGAAAGTGGCAATTATAGGGTGTTCCCATTTTGGAGGGAGAAAGGATCAGATGGAGAGATGGGGGTAGGGAGAGATGATAAATGAAGGGCTAATAGCCTTCCCTGAAAACTAGAGGGAACTAAAGAGTAATAACTCTCCCTAAAACTAGCAGGCAATAAAGAAGTCACAGAGACATGCAGACTTGACAGGTTACTCCCAACTGATAAACTTCCTTTAACTCAGAAGACCTTGAGGGAACAGAAACTGTCTGGTGGGTTATCCTCCCTAGACAATTTGGCTAGAAAGCTTATTCTCAGCAAGGACACAAATAACTATAGCTCTTTACATACTTCCCTTGGACCTGCAGCTGGTACAGTCTGTTTTTCGTAGGATCCCCCCAGCCTGGCCCAGTGCTTCAGCCTTCATCCCACGGGAAGGCTGCTGCCCCTCGCTGTACCTCTCATAAACAGTCTCTCTGTAGAGATAGAGTCCGCTGTTCTTTTTTGCTTTTCTCTTACACTTTCCTTACAATAAACAGACTGACTTTCCAGAAAAAGTAAGAACAGTTTACTTTGTAGGGAAAAGTAAATCAGTCAGAAATGCTTACTTTGGAACTATTAAGAAGTAGAATTTAAGAAGTATAGACAACTGGATTGGCAATGTGCTTCACCTTTTTAGCTTATAGACTAATTGTAAACTACAAAGGAATCTCTTACTTCCATATGATATTTTCTTTCCACTCTTTTGTCTATTTTTATTAGCAAATATTCCTTTTGAACTTTATATAAGGAAAATATATATACACAGATATATATGTATAGATGTATGTATATATATTCAGAATGATATGTGGAGGGATTATGTGGGCTTGTGTTTATGAACTTATGTTTGGAAATGGATTTGAATAAATGTTAGTGGACTAGGCATAAAATGAATGCTGGAGAATAAAGCATTTAGAAACACAAGGAAAATAGATTATATGAAAAACATCATACCTCTAGTGACCAGGAAATCACTTGGATTCCAAATGTATATGCCATCTCTTGAATGCTCTAATGGTGAGGAAGGTTTTCTTAGATTATTTCCATCCTTCCTCCAGGAACACTAAAAGCCAGTAAACTTGTCTAGCAGGACACTGCTGAACTTGAACACCGAAATCACACTGTTCAAAAATTTGAGGGGCCAAACAAAGTGTTAGAAATGCAAAATACATGTAGTAAAGTAAAAATTATTGAGGCTCACAGTATCATTTAGTAATTTCGTTAATCAAATCATAACGCTGCAAATATTTCCAAATGCCTCATAAGCGATTTTGGTTCTAAGTGTTGAGCTCCCCAGGGCCTCCGTGAGCAGTTGTGTGTTCCGCCACGTTCCTCATTCCTGGCTGAGCTTGTGCAGCAGCCTCACATGCAAGCGTCTGCGATCCTAAGCTCCAGAGCTGCTTGAGTTTTCATAGCCATTTGAGACTTATACCAGGCTTTGTCTGCTAGCAAGGACTCTTCCACTAGGGGTAGAGCAGCGGTCATAAATTAAACTCAGCTCATATGGGGATCTGACCAGCAAACCCCAGCAAAAGTTAGAAGATGTTTACCTCACTAGGAAGTGAACATACAGCATGCTTGCATGTGTACATGTGCACGCGCGCGCACACACACACACACACACACACACACACACACACACTGCTCTGACCTGTCTTCAAAGGCAAGAAGGCCTTTCACTACGTGCTTGAACATTTGCCCTCTAGTCCAAAGACAGAATTCTCAGAGCATCCACATTACCTTCTTTCATGTCTACAAGCTGAGCATGAATTGAATTACTTTAAAAGAATTGTCTCTAGCCACTAGTTATGCAAATTCTATTCTTTCCTCTCTAGCTATGATACAGGTTACATAATTTATTTCAGCCTACAACACAGCACTTAATTCCCAGCTGGCTGGAGGTTTGTTTGGGATCAATCAGGTATCCTAGTAGTGGTCCCCAGAGGTGGCTATCAGGTGTTACATCAGAAAAACCACCTTCCAAAGTGGTTTGTTAGTAATCATGGTGAATACCCAGGCACATTTCATTATTTGGTAAAGTTCTGGCTGTTTTCCTGATGTACATAAGACACAGACTTGTACTCATAAAATTAAACTTAAGATATGAGAATGAGCTAGAATATTATTTAAGTTTTCATTTATTTTATTTATTTGAGAGAGAGGCAGAGAGAAAGATAGAGAGAGAGAATGGGCTAACGAGAGCCTTCAGCCCTTGCAAACGAACTCCAGACATATGCGCCACCTTGTGCAGCTGGTTTATATGGGTGGGTCCTGGGGAATCAAATCTGAGCCCTTCTGCTTTGTAGGCAAGTGCCTTAACCACTAATCCATCTCTCCAGCCCTAGCTAGAATATTTTTAAGGATGCTTTTTACTTTTTGTATGAGCAGGTTCTAAGAGAGCATGAATTCCATAGCCTATTCATTAAGCATGGTGACCAATGCTTAGTCCCTAAATAATCCTGCACTCAGCCATTATTTAGGAGGATTTCTGAAGGTCAATATTAAGGGAGAGCTCTAGAACTGTGCGTGA
This sequence comes from Dipus sagitta, assembly GCA_036346955.1. Taxonomy (NCBI): domain Eukaryota; kingdom Metazoa; phylum Chordata; class Mammalia; order Rodentia; family Dipodidae; genus Dipus; species Dipus sagitta. Next base: position 69,762,523 of record CM070782.1, read on the forward strand.
CACACACACACACACACACACACACACACACACACACACAAAGGCCCTGTCGTGGAAGGTAGTAGTGTATCACCAAGCAGAGAGAGGCTAGGATTTCAACCATCTAACAGAGGAAGCTTGTATTGACTATTGTTCTTGCTTGCTAACACAGTTGGACATGTGTGGCCAAATTGGACACTGTTGCGGTTTGTGAAAAGTGTCATGTAAGCTCACCTGTGAGCACTTGCTTCCCAGCTGGTGCTGGTGCTTGGGAAGATGGTGGAAACTTTAGGAAATGAAGCCTGTAGAGGAAAGCATTGTGGGCAGACCTCGGAGTTGTATAGCCCACTTCCTGCTCTCCCTCTCTGCTTCCTGGCTGTGGATGTAAGGTAACTAGCTAACTTCCAGCTCTGGCTGCCATTCCTGCCCCACCACGCTGGACTGTTCTCCCTAGAACTGTAGTGCAGGGCAGACTCTTCCTTCCTTGAACTGCTTCTCATCAGGCATTTGGTCTCAGTAATGAATGAGGTAACATAGGCATAGCGCTTGATTCCTTACAACCTGGTAGAATGACTGTGAAAGGGTAACTAATACATGTGCCTGTAAACCTTTCCAGGAATTAAAATTATCACTCAAAGAACCCAGCCAGGTGTGTTGGTGCACGCCTTTAACCCCATCACTTGGGAGGCAGAGGTAGGAGGACCACTGTGAATTCAAGGCTACCCTGAGACTACAGAGTGAATTCCAGGTCAGCCTGGGCTGGAGCGAGACCTTACCTGAAAAAAACAAAAAGAACCTAAGTTATTTCTTATTAAAATGGCAAGTATCTGTTGTTGCAAGATCAAGATCAGATTACCATATATGCTCCAGTGAATCTCATTTTCATGCCCTCATTCCTACCTAAGAGCATCTTATTTATACATTGTCACTTTGGAACTCCCTGAAACCTCAGGTTGTCATGGAGTATCAGAAGAAGAGAGGCTGAGACAGGACAGGGAGATCACAACTCGCCAGCTGTCCCCTGCCTGGCAGATGTGATGAAGTTTCTTGAAAGGCAAGTGGGGACAGAAGATGAATACTCCCACAGACAAGGAGGAAAGGCCTGTTGTGTTTCATAAAGGCTCAGTCAAGGCATTTGTTTTTAAATGTCCTTTGGGCTTTCCTACAGGAATCAGGCTGAGATTGCAATGGTTGCCTTCCCCCTTCCCTTCGCTAGGCAGCATGGGTGGTCCCTGGGCAGAGGCTTTAGGGCAAGGGCAAAGATAATAGGTGAATTGTGCAAGCTGGATGGAGACACACTGTGAAGGGAATGCATTGGGACAATCGGTGACAACGTATGGACAGTTTTTGTTACTCCATTGTGGCAGGACTCTCCCGGTGGAACTGTTGAGGTTGTCAAAGCTCCCACCAGGTAAATAGCAATATTTTCCCCTTTGAGCAGAAATGGATAATGTTTTCTGATAAGCTGTTTCCTACCTGCCTCTTGGGCTTTTTTTCTCTAAAGGGAAGATAGGTAGCTCAGAGCAATGAGAGGAGAAGCCCAGTGAAATGCGCTGGTGACAAGTGTTTGAAGCTCTGTATCCTGGTCCTGTCACTTGACCTCCACTGGCACTGTGACAGCAGCCTCAGCTGCAACCATCAAGCAGCAGTGGGAAGAAGGACAGACCTATGCCTTCAGGAGACAGACACCCGGTCTGGGCAGGTGAAGCACTGGTCATAAATCCCAGTTAACGTTGGTCTGCACCAGGAGTCCTACAAAGAGACAGGTACACTGCATGTCTTGGACAAAGCCCATGATGTCTGGAAAACTGAGAACTAAGATGCGTTAAATGCTCCATCTTTACAACTGCCCCCAGTTCATACCCAGGTGAATTTATGAGGACGGTAGCCATTTCTCTGAGGATGAAAGTGGGATTTGGTAAACGTAGTTATCCGTGACCACTAGGACACGTTGAGGGCCTGGGTGTGCAGGTTCCTGAAACTACCTCATTTCCATCCAGTCATGCGTGGTCTCCTTGACTGTACCTGTGGTTACCACTAGAGCTATACTAGATTTGAAGATAATGCAGGGTGAATTGCTAATAGTAACTTAGCTATGGCCCTAATATTTTCATTTTATTTATTGCAGAATCACTGGTCACCTTCAGTTATCAGTTGGAAAGTATCATGTGAGGTTGTAACACATTTTCTGGTATCCCTATCTGATTAATCCTAGTGCCTATATGGATATACATTTTCAGTAGGTTTTTATGGCATGTGTGTCTGTGTGTTAAGTATATGCGACTACAATATAGCTTTTTTTTTTTTTTTTTTTTAGCATTTTAGCAGTGCTATTAGAATCATCTGGCTGATTTTGCAGGGGAAAACCATTTTCTTATGAATGCTGACAACAGCAGAAGGGATAGAGCCAAACATGCAAGAACGAGAGGGAGCTTATTCAACTTTCTAACCCTTAGGCATTGATTTGAAATGTGGTCCGTGTCTGCTGTATATGTAGGCAAGGAGATAGGAAATTAACTGAATTTTGTTCCTCAGTGATCATCTGAGGAGTGTTCTATACATTTCTGGGTCCTGAACAACTTAACTTTCGCACATTGACAGGTTATTTTATGCCAACAGACATTTATTAGATGTTGACGTTGCTATAGTAAATGAGATCTAAGGTCAGACTTTATAGACTACTGCAATAGAAAAGAAAGGAAATGAGCAAACATAGAATATAATTTCGGGTAGAGCAAGAGACAAGAAGAAATGCAATTAAAGAGAAACTTGAACGAAGTTCAAGACATTCTGAGGAAAACTTGAGAGAAGAGAGAGCCCCAGGTCTCATGGAGACGGACTGGACTTTGGCACCTGTGGCTGGGAAGCCTTGGTAGGAGTCCAGCATGAAGTGGACAGCTTCCGTTTTCTGGGCATCGAGGGTCATGAGGCAAACCACTATACTTTCAAAACAATTATTAAACAGTCTCGTAGTCTCAGTGCTTTGCATAAAGGTCTAATAGCCTGATGATCTGAGAATCGCAAGTTTTTGACACTTGCTTTTTGTCTGGGGACTAGAAAAGCAACAATAAAGATAGCTGTGAAGTAAAATAGCCCAATGACTGGTCACTAGTAATTAAGAAAAGAGTATCTACAAAGCAGGACGTCAGGAAAGTCTTACTCTTCGCTGATTGGCTTACCAGGCATCTGTGCCTGGGGTCACTTTGCAGTAGCGTGGGGAAATTGTTGCTTATTCTGCCACTTATCAGCTATCTCAGATTGGGTGGTGTGGTGAGTCAGAGAAAGGGGCTGAGAGGATGGCTGATTCATTGGAAAGGCATCTCTGCCATTACTAATGAGCTATTTACCTATGCCTTGGAATAAGCACAAATTAAGGCACAAGTCTCTCCTCACAGGGTTGTGTGAGGAAAAAATGAGACATCGCATAGGGACTGTGCCTGTGTACTCACTGAAGATGAGCTAGCTATTTTTTAAAAAATATTTTATTTTTTTATTTATTTGACAGGAAGAGAGAGAGAGAGAGAGAGAGAGAGAGAGAGAGAGAGAGAGAATGGGTGCGCCAGGGCCACCAGCCACTGCAGAGGAACTCCGGATGCATGTACCCCCTTGTGCCCTTGTGCATCTGGCTAATGTGGCTCCTGGGGTCGAACCTGGGTCTTTTGGCTTTGCAGGCAAACACCTTAACCGCTAAGCACTCCCTCCAGCCCAGAGCTAGCTATTTTTGTTCCGAGTAATTTAGGTAGCAGCATTTAAAATTTTATGTGCCATAAATCATATAGTTAGCTTATTTCACAAAATTTGTAAGCCTTAATGGATAGAAACACCCAAGTTTACAATAGAGCACACTGGGAGGTAGCACTCAATATGGAGGGGGTTCTGTGTGGGTCTTGGGTGACAGGCTGACTCTGCGGGGTGGCAGTGACGGAGACTCCTGTTTCAGGAAGGTTCCAGGGCTTGATAGTGGAGGGAAGGATTTATACTGATGAAGAAGGTTCAAGAAGTGAGACCAAGGAAAATAAGCAGGATCAGAGAGACAATCGGTGAATAAGTTGGGGATGGTACAGATTTATGGCTGTGGGTGGGCATGGCACTGTTTTACACTTGGATTCCGACATGCTACCTTTTGTTAACACCATTCTCAAATGAATTCTTTAAGGGACATTTTGAAATGTAAAATTTTAAATGTGAGATTTGAAACATAACTCCCTGAGAAAATATGATAGCTTGCAACATTTTGCTTTTGGTCAAATTTGCCAGGTTAGTTCTATAGCCACATAAGTGTGTCATAGTGCAGTGCTCACCTGTGGTAACACCTGTGATATACGTTGCTGCTTTAGGGCTGGAGAGATGGCTTAGTGGTTAAGGTGCTTGCCTGTGAAGCCTTAGGACCCAGGTTTGATTCCCCAGTACCTGTGTAAGCCAGATGCACAAGGTGGCGCATGTGTCTGAAATTTGTTTGCAGTGGCTAGAGGCCCTGGCATGACCATTCTTATTCTTTCTCTCTATCTTTCTCTTCTCTCAAATAAATAAATAAATATTTTTAAAATAGCTGCTTTAAAATAGAGTTCCAAGTAACACACCCCCTCATGCCTGCCCATTCTCTTCTTCATCCGAGCTTTATAGGACATTTCAAATCCTTCAGCACATGAATAAGAACAACAATCTGACACACATTCCTCATGAAAAGGGCCAAACCTTTCCTCATCTCTGCTGCCTCTTTGAGGTCATGCTTAGAACAAAAAATCAAAATCATATCTCATTACTATTTATACATCCCTTAATCCTTTTATCATGGGTCAAATAAAAGCTTTATCTTGGTAATGAATTAATGAAGTGTTCTTACATTTCCTCTTCCTATTCCTTCTCCCCCCTGCTTCCCTCTCATCTCCTCTGTCTCTTCAATTCTCTTCTTTTCTCCTTCTTTCTACTTCTCCTTCTCTCTATCTCCCCACCAACCTTCTCTATTTACTCTTCTCTTTTGTGATTACGAAGGACCTCGCTGTACACTGAGACTAACGCTGTGGGTGATGATGTGAGCTAAAGGCACTCCATGACACTTGTTCTAAATCACGTGCTTTCTTATTAAGACTTTCATTGCTTCTTACTTTTGAGGATAACCACCTCAATTGACATTGATTTTTCACTAGCAAGTGCTATTTTATACATTGTTAAAAAATTAATAGGAGGTCACAGTTTTGGTGAAATTCAGCACACGTATCAGTCAGAATCAAAATGGACTTATTCCACTAAATACCACATAATGGGATGTGATAGCTGAGATTCCTAACAATGTAGTGTCAGATGGCATGACTAAAATGTCCTGTTTTAATCCTTTTCAAATAGCAAACCTCATTTTAACTAGTTGACTACTTTTCTGTTATCCCCGCCTTATAAGGAGAGTAACTCTGACGGACTAGCCTGCTTCCTTTCGTGGGTCCCTTTGTTCATCCCTTCGAGCTTCTCTGTTCAGCTCACTGGAACTCTCATTCTGCTTTGCCGAATGAAGTGTTGCCTGATTCTAGAGTCGCAAATCCTGCCGTTACAGGTCTCTCTTTTCCTTTTACATAAAAACAATTTACTAAACAGAAAATAATTTGAGAGCTTCTGTTCACAGCTGGTGGCCACAGTGACCTCAGAGCCTATGGGTGCTGACAGAGGGAAGGGAGGCGATGTCCTCAATCTGCTGATCTTTTTTTCTGAGTAAGAAGAGCTCTGCAGGTTACCTTATCCCAGAGGTCTTGGTCCAGTTTCATTCCATAGCCTGCAGTTTGGTGTGTAAGGCAGTGACACACAGCTCTTGCCACTTCAGGACCACACAACCTGGCGTCCAGCATGGCCACATTCAGGAGGATGCATCTCAGTGCCGTTAACCACTGAGCCATTTTGCCAGACCCTCAGCCTTTACCTCCAAGGAAGTGCCTTTAACCACAGACCTATCTCTCCAGTCCCCTAACCTTCACTTTCAGTCATGGGCCAGATGGTGTTTTTTGCAAGAAGATCGATGATAAGAAAAACATATCATTGAAAGAGGCAGAGATGTGACATATACCAAACATATTCTCTCCTTTAGCCACATGAGATTCAAGACAGATGGCCTCTTTTTCCTTCTTTTCTTTTCCCTTAGCAGGTACCATTTCTGGATATCATCTCTAGATGCCACCATGGGAAAGCCAACTTCAATCTTTTTTTTTTTTTTTTTTAATAAAACCTTCCTCCTGGATAGCAACCCTCAGACATTTTTAAATATTTTTTTGTTTATTTTATTTATTTGTCTGAGAGAGACAGATAGACAGAGAAAGAGGGAGAGAGAGAGAGAGAGAGAGAGAGAGAGAGAGAGAATGGGCACACCAGCGCTTCCATCCACTGCAAACGAACTCCAGACGCGTGCGCCCCCTTGTGCATCTGGCTAAAGTGGGTCCTGGGGAATCAAGCCTCGAACCGGGGTCTTTAGGCTTCACAGGCAAGGGCTTAACCGCTAAGCCATCTCTCCAGCCCCCAACTACAATCTTAAAATTAGCTGTGTTGCAATTTTATTTATTTTTTTAATTCTTTTAACCTATTTATTTATGAGAGACAGAGACAATGAAGCAGATAGAAAGACAATGACTTATGGGTTCATCAGGGCCTCCTGCCATTGCAAAAGAACTCCAAAAGCATGTGCCACTTTGTGCATCTGGTTTTACATTGGTACTTGGAAATGGATCCCAGGCTACCAGGCTTTTCAAGCAAGTACCTTTAACCACTGAGCCATTTCTCCAGCAATAATTTTATTTTTTGAAAGCAGAAACTAAGGAAAGATAAGGGTAGGATGAGAACAGAAAACCACAATAGTTCAAAATGAGCTTTATATCCTATCTGCACCAGATGTTTCTTTAAAATAAGGCAATTAGGAATTCCACTCTGGGGATGGAGAGATTGCTTAGTGGTTAAGGCGCTTTCCTGCAAACCTAAGGGCCAGTGTTCTACTCTCCAGATCCCATGTAAGGCAGATGCACAAGTGTTAGGCAAGCACAAGGGGGCACATGCCCTCTAGGTGGCGCAAGCATCTGGAGTTTGATTTCAGTGGCTAATGCCCTTGAGCCAATTCTCTCTCTCTCTCTCTCTCTCTCTCCCTCTAAAAAATTAAATGAGAAAATGAAAAAGTAAGTAAATAAATATAAGAATCCCATCCTGGATCAAACATAGTAATGCAAGAAACAGTATCAGAAAGGTTAAGTGGGTGAATTTGGGAGAATTTGTTGTTGAATAACAAATAGATTATGAGTCAACAATTGCATAGTTTATAGTAGGGAACTAATGATTCTACACTTTTTTTTGTTTGTTATTTAGAGACATAGTCTCCAGGCCTGATTATAACAATAAACAAATCTTCTGGTTAGCATTTATTTGTCATTTGGTCAGGAACACAGCTATATTACTTTTGACTGCATTGTCAGAAAGGAGGCTAAACACATTACCAAAGTTAGAAAAACCAGAATAAATTCTAACGATTTTTGTGATGGCTTTTATTTATTGTGAGCTTGAGAGGACTTAGAATCGCCAAAGAAAGAAGCCTGTAGGCATGCGCAGGAGGGATGGTCTTGGTTAGCTTAACTGGGGTGGGAAGACCCACTTTAAGTGTGAGCAACGCCATTCCACACAGGCTGGTGTCCTGGACTGTGTACAAAGAAGAAAGGTGTCTGAGCACAAGTGTCCATTGCCTGTGCGTCTGGCTGCGCATGCAGTGTGACCAGCCAGCCTCTTGATCCTGATGCCATGCCTTCCCCGCCATGATGGATGCATCCCCTGGGACTGTGAGCCGAAATAAACCCTTCCTCCTCTAACCTGGATTTCGCCTGGATTTGTCCAGCTACAAGGAAGGTCACTAATACCACGAACTGGAATTTGCTGCTGTAAGACTGGAAAGCATCGATCAGAGGAAGGCATATGCTCAAACTGCATGACACAGTGGGTATTAGGGAGAGATTCTGAAGTATTAAACTCTCAAGCATTTATTTTGAAAATGAATAATTTCGAGAAAGAATCTGAGGTTGGGACTTTTCTTTTGCCATTTCTAATCTTAGGGTGGGTTAGATTCCACTACAGGGTGTGTATGATATTTCAGAATTCAGTAATACGGCGGTTAAATATGATTTGAGTGGTAAACACTTTAGAAGCACTTAATAACATCCGAAGCACTTCTTTATAGGGCAGGGCATGCAGTAAGATGCTTATATACAGATACCACCTCCACATTTCCTTGGTTCAGACACTTGTGGGTGGAGAAGGAAAAGAGGGAGGGCCCCCAGCAGCCTTGATGAGACCACATGCAGCAAATCTCTCCGCTTACATGGTTGGCACTTTCCTCTGAAGTCCATAGCTTCCATTTGTAGCAAAAGCAATGAAGATAAACAAATCTTCAGGTGAATGAGTAGACCACCAGAAAGGGAGTGGAGTGAGAAGATAAAATGAGGTTTGAAATTCTTATAGCCCTGAGTTTTGCATCTGCCCTCTTCACTAAGGAGATATGTGAGATCATGCAGGTTTTAACTGTTGACAGGTCTGCTGCTCTTGCTGAATTCTCAGTCCCATGAGGATAAATATAGTTTCTTTAAAAAAGTATTTCCCGTCGGGCCTGGTGGTGTCCATCTTTAATCCCAGCACTCAGAGGCAGAGGTAGGACAATCACGTGAGTTTGAGGCCATCTTGAGACTACATAGGTCAGCCTAGGCTAGAGCTAGACCCTACCTCAAAAAAACAAAACAAAAAAAATTTTAAAGTATTTCCCTTTAGTTTTTATTTTACTGACATCCTTCATACATGTCATAATGTAGTTTGGTCATAATCCCCTCCTGTTACTTTCTTTTGCCCACTTCCCATACCCCTTCCACTGAACCTCTTCTTTCCAACTGGGCCCCCTACATTGATATTTCTTTTTCCTTCTTTGCACTCATCCATCATCCATGGCATGTTCATGGGCCAGTATTGTGCAGATCTTGTACAGGTAATGGCAGCCACTGTAGGTCATGAATACAACGGCCATGTTATATCCAGAAGACAGCATTCAAAGCACTCCTCCCTATCCTCTGGCTCTTTCATTCTTTCTGGCTCCACTTTGGCTATGGTCAGGAGCTTTGAAGGGCTGATAGAGGGTCTTATTTGGTACTGAATTCTCAATTATCACTTCTCAGCACTTTGACAAGGTGTGAGTCTCCCCAGTGGTCTCTGCCATCTGCACACAGAAGCTTCTCTGCCCAAAGGTAAGAGCAGCACCAAGGATTTCCCCCTATGAGCCCAGTGATCATCCATACCCATGGCAGAAAAACAGGAAATAATGTTAAAATATGTCATTCTTATCCAAATGTAGCTCTTAATATTTTGTGATGTGTCTTCCCAAACTTTCCTCTTTCTGTGAATCTATTTAACTGGAATTAGTTTTACTTAATTATAATGCTTTATTAGTTCTTTTTATCCCCCAATTTTGGTCTATCTATCTATCTATCTATCTATCTATTATCTATGTATCTATTATCTGTCTATCATCTATCTATTATCTATTATCTATTATCTATCTATGTATCATCTATCTAAACATCTATCTATCATCTATTATCTATCTATCTATTATCTACATATGTTATCTATTATCTATCTATCTATCTAATAAATGCATGTTAAATGAACAAAGGAGGCTTAAATGTTTTGGATCTCGGGCCCTTCTAAGAATGAAGAGTGATAACAATAATAGGAGTGCCCAAAGCGCTGGGGATTGCACGAGGTATCATAATGTGGTGCTCTATTCGTCAGCTGATACACACCGGGGCTGTGTAACTAAAAGCCATTTATTTCTTAGTGAATAAATACAAATATACCAAGACTTGCTTCAGAGCACTTGAAATTACTCATGGTGGCTTTAACTTAAGAGTTGTTTGTAATGCCAGCCCTCTGCTGCTGATGTCTATCTCAGCCCTTTATTTAATAAGATATGACAGCCTCTGATGCCAGAGGGCCCATGACTCAGACCCCACGAAGCGTCAACTCTTCCTTCCTCCTCTTGTGTGTCTTTACACAGGCCTGTTAAGAGCCTCGGTTGTGGGGTCCACCGAAGCCGGCTTTGGGAATGCCTTGCGTGGGCTAAGAGCAAGGAGTCGCGAGGTCCCGGGGCTTCGCTCACGAGGAGGTGCTCCGGGGACTGGAGCCACTGGCTGGGCAGCTGACTTGCAGAAGAAGCAGGAGTTCGGAGGAAGCCGCCCCATGCAGTCACCTTGTTTTATATACAGCAAAGTAAGTCCAGAAGAGATTGTATGCACTTCTTAAGGTCACGCAGTTAATGGAAAAGCGCAGGCTTAGAATCAAGGGTTCTTATGAACCAGCAAAATGGGCACAGGGCGAGGTTGAAGCGCGGCCGCTCTAGTGTCAGTTCTGCTCCCTTGGAGGACCCCGAGGCTCTCCAAGCGTCATTTCTCTGAGACACAGATGACGACACCTGAATGTGTACCTCTCCTAGAGTTACTATGACAAATCAACACACACTTAGTGGCTTAAAATAAGACTAATAAATTTCTCAATGGTTCGCTGTGTTAGAAATTTGAGATTAAGTTTATGAGCCTTGTGAAGGCTCTGGGGAAGGGTCCTGTTCTACCTCCTAATATCCCCTCTTGCCAGTGGTTCTTTGGGGGGGGGTCATTATTTCTAGCTGTACCAGTGCGCTGTTGCCTCCATAGTCACATCATCTCTAATGTGTGTGTCTGTTTTTGTGTCTTCATACAGCCTCTTTAGAAGGACATTGGACTGGATTTAAGGTCTATGCTAACCCACTACAGTTTCATGTAAGTTACATCTGCAAAGACCCCATTTCCAAAACAGGCCATATTCTAGGGTCAGGAGTGGACACGCAATTTTGAGAGGGCGCTCTCTAAACCAGCCTACTAATTTCCAGAATTATTGCAACATTTAGTGTCTGGCAGACTTGCACAGAGTGAGTGCTCAGTAACTGCTAATTCTCTTCCTCTCCAGTCCTAGCCCAGTGGCCTTCTCACTTGGCCACTGAGAAAATTCTCTAGACCTAGAGCCCATTCTGTTTTCCCCCAGTCTGTATTTTTCTCTTCCTGCCCCATTCTGGTATATCTCAGCTCTTCTTCCTTGGCCTGATGACAGCTTTTATTCCCCCCATATTTTATTTTTATTTATGAGAGAGAGAGAGAAAGAATGGGCATGCTTGAGCTTCCAGCCACTGCAAACAAACTCCAGATGCATGGGCCACCTTGTGCATCTGGCTTATGTGGGTTCTGGGGAATCAAATCTGGGTCCTTTGGCTTTGCAAGCAAGCGCCTTAACTGCTAAGCCATCTCACCAGCCCCACCCCTTTTAATATCAGTCCTTCCACTCCAATTCTATGTGTTTACACCTTCCTGGTTCTAGATTTTAGGAAGCTTGCTGTAATATACTTGGGGAAAGAACAGCAAAGGGTTACCTATTACAATCATAGCAGATGGACTACTTTCCTGTTACTTGGCAAAATCATATACAATGTTCACAAGAATTCTAAAAGAGTTATTTCTTACTACTCATTTTAGAGTTTTATAAACTTACACAATCTTTTCCAACAACCAACTTGTAAATATATTTTTGCTTTACTTATGTTAGAACTGGGAGGATGTTTAAGGCAGCAGTCAGAATGTTACCCACCCCCCCCACCACGCAAATATCCATCCAAACATGACATGATAGTAAACATAAAATAGAAACAATTGATGCCCAACAATGAGGGTAGTTCTGGTAAACTATGGTTTTCCAATTTGAAAGAATATACTATTGTGAAAATAAAAGCAAATATTAAAAATAGCTATCATACTGCTGAATGAAATAATTACAAACAGACTCCTATAAAATTGGATAAAACACATTCAGTAAGGTCAAATGATGAAAATTTTCCATGTTGTAAATCTCCTATCATTTACTATATTTCTTCATAATTTTAGATAGGAAATGATGAGAGGAGATAGTCCATACACTCAGATGACTTAATCAGCTTGAGAGGTGCCGTGGGACCTAGCTCCCCTGTTGGGTGGTGGATACAGGGTGTGGTACTTGCATAACTGCTATGAGCAGTGGCCAGGAGCAAGTGACATTTCTCAAAAAAGACTAGACCAAGTCTAGAACATTGGAACAGTAGCCATTAAGAGGATTCCTTTGTGCAGTGCCAGTGAACTGGACTTGTGACTTACGTGGTCACAGCCACCCAGACCATGCATAGACCGTCTTCCCCATGAAGAAGCCCTCGTGCGGACAGATGCTGACATTTGTGTGATATAGTTGCTTCTAGGAAAGGCTTCGGAGTCCAAACAAAGATCATACAACAGCAACAAATTGCAATACTTGTTGGTTTATGTAACATTTTATCCATGTTTCTGGTGAATAAATGCTAGCCTGTTTTTTTTTTTTTTTTTAATACCTTATGGCAAGAAGAGAATGAAGGCTATCAGTAGAAAACAGGCTTAAAAGCTATTCCAGATTTCCTTTTTTTTTTCTTATGAGATAGGGTTTGCTCTAGCCTAGGCTGATCTGGAATTCACTCTGTGGTCTGAGAGTGGCCTTGAACTCACAGTGATCCTCCTACTCTGCCTCCTGAGTGCTGGGATTAAAGGTGTGCGCCACCATGTCCAGCCTAAGTTTCCCTTTTTTGAGTACAATCTTAGTGATTTATGTTTTTGATATTGGCAAAGTCAAGTAATTCATAGATTATCGACTTCTTTATGTATTATTAACTTACTCACTTGATGGTAAACACCTACTGGTTCTTACTGTATTCATAGACCTTATTTCCTGTGAAATGGAATATCTGATGGAATAATTTTCTGGATTTCTGTTGCTAAGTTAAGCATTAAGTACTTCGAAGATAAGAAGAAAATACAGACTTAATTTGAAATTCCGTTGTATATCTTTAAAGAAGAAGCTCTCAAGATTGTATCAGTGTAAGAATCATTTAAAGAGCTTGTTAAAAATAGAGGTGTCTGTGCCCTAATATTTCAGGCCTAGAGTTATGGCCTCAAGATTGTTACTGGAGGAGGAATCAGAATATTCTGCTGGAAGCAAGCTACTGCTTATATTTTGGACAAAAATTGCACCCACAAGAAGAGATAAGTGCCAAGAATAGTTTTTTCTTAAATTTTGATGACCTGAAATTTTTTACTACATTAAAACAACAACAGCAATAAAGCAAGCCTCTAACTCCACCAAAGAAGAGGAAAACAATAAGAAATATGAACATGTGTTAAATACTTGACATTTCTTCCCAAAGCGTGGTTTTACTTTTCCTTTTTTGGTGGTATGCAAGGGAAAGTCATCACTGTGTTGTAGGTGACATCACCTCATCTATCCCCACTACATTTCTGTGGTATGCAAGGAAAAGTCATCACTGAGTTATAGGTGACGTTACCTCATCTATTTCTAGTACATTTTTCACATGTAATCCATTTGTTTCACAATATAAATGGTTAGGCAATACTTTTAAAAATAAGCTAGTGCTTCACACGTTAAAGAGAAAGTAATAACAAATGTAGTCAACTGTGACCATAGTATTTTAATATTGCCACATGTAGTTGCTGTCCAAATGTTCCAATATCAGAGACTAGATTCCAATAATAGTCTTCATTGTGAAAAGTGCTTGTAATGCTAAGACTGTAGTACAAAATTCACTTACCCTACAGAAATACAGATGTACACATCAGTGTCTCTGTTATAAAGAAGGAATTACTATTGTGTTAAGGAGTTACTTTCTTCATTATGCCAGCCTATTCCATTTCTCTTTCGTAAGAAGGTAAGTGGATGGTTCTCTTTAAAAGTTTTAGGAGAGAATGATACACTTCTACTTGACAGGTTCCTACTTGTTTTAGCCTGCAGAACTGTCTAACACTGTACAATGAAGGCAATTTCTAAACTAAGATATTTGTTAAGGCAATGGACCTTCAACTTTGTGCACATGAGTCACATGTGATGTACAACATGATGATTAATCTTCATTCATAGGTCTCCACTACAATGCATTAAATACTACAAATGGCTCAATAGCTTAAATTTTCCCAAACACCTCAGATACTTGAGATGCTGATGAACATACTTTGAGAAAATATTTCCGCAAGGAATTTTGCAAAATATCTTACTGGAGTTAATTTTGAGTGACTTATACTTTAGAGTCATTGCGAGAACTTGGTTTGAATCTGAATTAAGAGGCATTTAATAGTGCAACGGAAGTGTTACAAAGTTTTCCAAGTGTGGGCTTCATATTTGGCTAGCCATTGGGAATAAGTAAATCATTTTGTTTCTTTTGGGAAAGCCGTGTGTTTGAGTATTTGGTCTTTGGCAGGACCAGATGTTTCCAGGATATCCAAAGTCATGACAACCAAAGGCACAAGTGGCAGTAATTGATTGTATACACAAGACATAACACTAATTCATGGCACTTGTCCCATGGCAGACACTGTTTCAAGGTTATTATATGTTATTAACTTATTGCATTACCATATCAAGTGGATTTTGTTATTTGGCCCATTGTACACATGGGACAAGGTTAAATAATTTATCCCTTTCTATAGCCTGTGAGAGACAGCTGAACATTTTCTGAACCTGCCTTGGAGGCTGGGTCCTCACCACCACACTAAACCAAAAGGGCTGGGTTTCTGCGCAGTGTGTTCACGCTTCAGTAAACAGAAACCTCCTCATAGTCAAACAAGTTCTGCGGAATCAAAGCCATGCACTGCATGACATCTAGAGCTTCTGCAACTGTAATTATTTGGACTTCAAAAAAAGCACAACGCAATAGAAAGCATTTCCTCAGTTACTCTTTGAATGTTAGCTCTCAGAAGTCATAACTGTACTCTTTTCACTTGTACGAATGTTTTGCTTCGTTTGGAGTCTTACCTTAGGCATCATTTGGCTCAACAATAACTGTTTAAGGAGTGAAGCATTGGGTCAGTTCTATTCTACATGCCTTCATGTTACCTAGAGTCCTCTGCAGGCCAATCGAAGCAACAATTTGTATAAAAATCCTTAGGACTCTGGCAAGAATTGTAGAGGTTAACAAGTAACAGTTAACTCAGGAACGCTAAGCAGTACTGACACCAGGTTTTAGCAGCTTCCAGGGAGGACAGAAGGGGAGGCATGGAACCATGGGCCCAGAAGGAATAGATGGAATGAATCTGGGCCTCCACATGAGAGTCGAGGATAAGTGGAGGCAGCTACCCAAGCCATGGACTTACCTTAGAGTAATACTTCTGTACTAGATGTTAAGTAGAATTGTAAAATTACCACACATTGGGTGGCTTGAAGCAGCATGAATGTATACTCTTTTGGTTCTACAGGTGCAAAGTCTGATGATGTGGGTCTCATTGGATAAAATCACAGGGAAGCTGTTTTCCTTTCCAGGGCTCAAGGGTGCGAATCTTCTTGCATGCTTTCTCAACTTTTAGAGACAGCCATATTCTTTGGATCATGGCCCCTTTTTCCTTCTTCAAAGCCACAATATTTGGTTGATCCCTTGTATATCACATCATTCTTACCTCTTCTTCTGTATTCTATTTTTAAGAAGCCTCATACTCATGTTTGGCTCCCCCAGATAATATCTCTGTTTAAAAGTTACCTATTAGGGTCCCTAATTCTTCTATTTGCAACATTAATTTCCTTTTACTGCATAACCCCAAATACTCACATGTTCCAGGTAGCAGGATATACATAGGTGAATTCTGGGGGAGAATTTTTTCATTGTTAGTTTGATTTTGTGTTGCTCAGGGTGGGACCCAGGGCCCTTTACAAATTCGTTGAGTCTTCTGCCACTGAGCTATATTCCTAGCCCTTGGGGAAGCGCTTGTTTTGTGTGTGTATGTGTGTGTGTGTGTGTGTGCACTGCAGCTTCCTAGAGAGTAAGGTGACTGGGGAAGAGACATGACAGAGCAAATAGGGTTCAGTATCCACGGCTGGATGTTGACTTGGGAAGATGGCTTCCTTGCACATGGGCAGATGGGTGGCCTGGGTACTCAAATTCTGGCAGAGCAGTAACAGCAGCAAAACTGTGAACAGGAAGATGGCGAGGGAAGAAGGTATGACACACATGGAAAGTGTGAAAGATTCTTTTTGTGGAGGACAGCTTACTCTATGTGTGCTGACTTAATCAAATTATTGACAACGTTTATGATCAAGGATGGTACTAAAGTATCTTCTCTTAGTCGAGGAAAGCCAAGCTATGCCCCAGGCCAAGCACAGAGAGAAGGGTGGGTGGGAACACCAGTGCAGTTGAAATCCCAGATAACAGGTAGAGCCACATATGTCTTAGATGGAAACTAAATCCTTCCCTGTGTGTCACTGTGTCTCTCTTCCCTCGCTTGCTTACTCTCTCTCTCTCTTTCTGTCCCTCTCTCTCGTTCTCCCCCTTTCTGTCTTCAAAGTTGTATTCTTATTTTCAGATGCTATGATTCTATAAACTCTGCTATTTTCTAAACAGGTTGCATGTCCATAATGTTAAAGTTGGGCTCATTCGAACAGAAATAACATTAAATAATATGAGCAAATTTCAGCTACATTCACATTTTTTAAACCTTTATCATGAGCTTTCCAAAGCAGTCACCAGAGTGAAAAAAAAAAAAAAAAGCATAACTAGGGACTGGAAGAAGTATGATGGAATCTGCTTTGAAAAGTAATGGTTGTTAAGGAGGCTGAGGCAGGAGGCTCATACGACCAGGAGTTTGAGGTTAACCTGAGCAACATAGTGATATTCTACTCTTGATGTCATGAATGTTGGAAGCTTTTGTTTTTTAAGTCCAGCAAAATAGAAGCAGCTGATGGAAACACCCAAAAAAGGATCACGTGGCCTTCTGATCAAAAAGAAGCCTAAGTCACTAGTCATGCAGTGACTATTATAAAAACCATGCAAAGTATTGCCAGCCATGGTAAAAGGGCTTTCTCTCTCTCTTTCCCCCTGCCCCCCAGAGCAGAACGAGGCCTACCAAGATGTAGGGTCAGTTTATTGCTGCAGCCCTGATGTCTGACTGTCTTCACGGAGTGGGTGAATGACTTCTGACATGTGAAGTCATCCGCTACTGGAGGCTGTACTTTGGACGCAGGCATCTCCCACCCCCTGAGGAGGACAGGAAGCCACAAAGCGCACGAGAACTTGAAGATGTAGGTCACTGTGGCTACCCTGGTGGCCAGAAGCACGTCTCTGTGCCACCGAGTGCTGGAGGAGTGTGTGGTCCAGAGGCACCTCACCCTTGATTACAAAGGACCTGCAATGGGTGTGCTGCGCCCCTCCTCCCAGCAGAGATTCATATCGAGGGAATGTGGATGTGGGTGCAGAGAGGTTTCCTGTGAAGACCTGCTGCACAGATCTGCAAGTCTTACAGCAAATTTGAAAGCTCCTTATAGGAAAACAAAGCAACTTCAACATGCGAAGTCTCAGATCATCAGCAATCCACTTGTCAAAATGAGTGAGTTGTAGTCCAAAGTGGAATGACAACATTTAAATGAAGGTCGGGTGGCTATCGGAAGGAGATACAGGAGAAATCGCCTTTCGATAACAAGAAAGTCTTGTCGCCTTTATCTGCAATTTGCCTGACTTCCGCCTCTTACACACGTCCCATGAGATGCTTTGCTCAGAGGCACTGGATGTTTGTGATGCTTGGAAATCTTTCTTAAATACTGGTGCTCCACCCTGTCTCCCTGAAACCTTGCTTTCCCTACTGGGGTGCTTGCTGCTCAGTCCTCCTGTACCAGGCTGTCTGTGGGTGTTCCCTCCCACTTCTCGGTGGCTCCTCTTCTTCTGCAGGCTCACCCCCTACCCCCAGTGTGTGGCCTCCATCCTTCTTAGAGCCCTGCCCTTGAAATCACCCACTCCTGCTTTCACAGAATCAGAAGGACCCAGACTCAGAAGTCCCATAGCAACTCAAAGCATCAAAAGCCCCTGGATAACGCTACCATTCTGGTTACTTTTCTCCAAGTTCCACTTGTGTTAGGCCCATCTGACTAAACTGACAAAAGACTTAGTCTATTGTCATTTTGTAAGAAAGAGGAGGAGGAGAGAGAGAAAGAGAGGATATAGGAACACCAGGGCCTCTAGCCACTGCATGTGCCACCTTGTGCATTTAGCTGATGTGGGTTCTGGGGATTTGAACCTGGTCTGGCTTAGCAGTTAAGGCACTTGCCTGAATAGCAAAAGGACCTCAATTTGATTCCCCAGGACCCACATAAGCCTGATGCACGAGGTGGCATATCTTTCTGGAGTTTGTTTGCAGTGGCTGGAGGCCCTGGTGCACTGATTTTCTCTCACTCTTCAAATAAATAAATGAAAAAAAAAATATATATGTAAAACCTGGTTCCTTAGGCTTCACAGGCAAGTGCCTTAACCGCCAAACCATTTCCCCAACCCTAATGTTTTGTTTTAAGCTAAGGACTGGTTTCATATTTTAAAACTGGTTAAAACAATAAAGATATTATGTTAAGGCACATGAAGGTTATATGTAGTTCAAATTTCAGTGTCCATATGTAAGTCTGTCCTGGGACTCAGATGGCCTCACGTGTTTGTGTATTGTCAGAAGTGACTTTGATGCCACAGAGGCTGAGCTGGCCTGTGAAACTGGAAGATTTCTTATAGGGCCCTTTGCACAAAATTTTGCTAACTTCTTATGTAAACCATTTTCAAAATGTACATATTTATTAGCCAATATTCTACAAGGACTAGGATTTTTTTTCTGGGCAGAAATGATCTTTTATCTTTATAATTTTAGTGGTTAACGCAATTACTTACATGTGACAGTAACTGGGTACATGTTTGTTTCAAATATTTACAATAACCCAGTTTACAACAACCTTTCAGAAGGATATTTTGTATAACATGTGTTTTCGAAAGCTTTTCTAACAGGTAAATGATTTATATCTTTTCTCCTTAGCTTTTCCTTGTATGAAGATCATACAAAATGCATATGCTAACTGGCCAGTAAAATTTGAAGTGTATCAATTTCATAAATGGGGTTTTGATTTCTTGAAAATATATAATCTTCTCATAGGTTGCGGATTGTTTCCCTGTTTCCTTGTGTGTGAATTATCCTTAAAGCCTGGTTATTAACAAAAACAATGGCATGATTTTCTTTGTTGGCTGGGGATTCCGAGAGGGCTCATCCTGGAGGTGTTTTGGGCCCTCAGGGCTTCCATCGGAGCCAACTGGTGGCGTTCAGCTGTTGTCCTGGTAACTTTGGTGACTTCCATGCTGGCTGCCGTGGTGGGAGCGAATTGAAGACTGGGATCCTCTTTCTGTCCCTCATCCCACATCATCTCATGTCCTCACCAAACGGTCTCTCCAGTAAGGCCTGAGATTTCTAAGGTGGCAGCTCAGGGCTCCCAGAATTAAGGTGGAAATTGCTATTTCAGAGTTAAAAGCCCGAATTGGCAGAATATAATTCCAGCCACATACAGTTCATCAGAGCAGCTATAGGCTGGGCCACATGCAAAGATGCCTCACCTTTCCAAAGGGGGTTGATGGCCCTCGTTTGTTAGTGCGCCACAGGGACTTCCTGCTTGAGTTCTGCTCACGATTAGCACCTAAGCGGGCCTCCTCCTCCTGGTTCTACTAAGTGATCTTTGTGCTCCTCAGCTAGGCACCTGGGCAAGAGCAGGACAGCTCAGGCCTGGCTGAGTCATGGGGGAATGGCCAGAGTACAATGGACACTTAGCCTAATTCACCTCCCAATAGTCCACTCACCTCCTATAGTCCCTCCCAAGGTTAACTGGGAGGTCTGCAGGCCTACTCTGAGCCTTGGCTCTCTGAGAAGGAAGCCCTAAGCTGCATTCCACTTACTTAACGACATCTTAAATCATCTACGTTCGAAGATCTGCTACTTTTCTTTTTATTAATTGGAAAGAAAAATCAATGTTGACCCTTGCTGTTTATATGCCAGTTGCTTGACAACACACAAGCCAAGATGATATCAGCTCAGGGCTTGGTTTTTCTCTCCATTATCCTCCACTCATGGGTGCAGGGCTGTGGTGCTATTCATTCTTGTCACAAAGAAATAGCTGTGGGTAAACGGGCATTTGTTTATTCTAATTCATTGACCCAAGGATTAGATCCTACAGTGATGCAACTGTTGAAAAACAATGCTCTTGACTATCTCTGCAAAAGAGGATGGTCTCAGTATTTTCTACAATACTTTTCTTTTTCTTTATTAGTTAGTTTTGTTTTCAGCAAATACAGTCAGTTTGGTACCATTATTAGGCTCATACGTGACCTACCCCCTCCCCTTAGCCCCTCCTTGTTGAGGTATATGGGTCATGCATTGTGGAGTTAGCCCACAGTTATGGGTAAGCTAAATGTCTCTGCATATCATGACCCAACACGTGGCTCTGACATTCTTTCCACCTCCTCTTCCGCAAAATTTCCCTGAGCCATGTTGGGTTCATTTTTGGTCTGCTTCAGTGATGAGGTGTTGGGGGCCTCTGAGGCTCTGGCTCTCTGATTTGGTAGGAGTTGATTTTTCTCTGTGTTGATCTCCTTCCCCCTTCTGCTGGTATCCAGTTCATCAGGAAAACAGCCCCCTTGCTTGTTTCTCCAATTTTTCTTAGTTTCAGCTGGGGCCCTTTTGAGGTATGATGGGGTGGCTCTCTCCTTAGGATCTATATCTATCTGAAAAAGAGAAGCAGATTCTCCAACGGAGAGTAAGTTAGCACCAGGACAAATGAGATAACCCTTACTTTTCTTATAGAGAATTTAATAGATGCAGGCCCTCTTGTAGCCCATGATTGATGGTAGCTTGATATTGGTGAGTGGGCTTCTGTTTGGATCTGGTTCTGACTTGTTTCCCAGCTCCAGCTATGGGTCCCGTACCACTGAGGAGATCAGTTAGCCAAATTAAGAGCAGTTGGTTCCCCACCATGGCTGTGTGCCACTAGTGCACTTGTGTGGGCATCACAACAAGTTATTTCTGCAATAGTTTTTGAAGAAATTTTTTTTTGTATCACAGAGTTTTTGAGAAAAAAAATAGTTGTACATAATATACAGTACAAACATATGTAGCAAACATGCAGACTGTAAATATTATTTAAATACATAAAAACTGTATGAAAACAGGGTTGGAGAGATGGCTTCATGGTTAAGGCACTTGTCTACAAAGCCCAAGGACCCAGGTTTGATTCCCCAGTACCCACGTAAGCCAGATGCAGAAGGGGGTGCATGCATCTGGAGTTTGTTTGCAGTGGCTAGAGGCCCTGGCATGCCCATTCTCTCTCTCTCTAATAAATACATAAAATATTTTTAAAAATTGTATGAAAATAGCTGGATGTGGTCTCACACACCTTTAGTCACAGTTCTAGGAAGGCTAAGGCAGGAGGATTGCCATGAGTTTGAGGCCACCTTGAGAATGCATAGTGAATTTCAGGTTAACCTGGGCTAGGTGAGACCCTACCTAGAAAAACAAAAAAAAAAAAAAAGGATGAAAATAGAAGGCATTTCAGAGTTTCTAGTCCTGGTCTGTGGCTGTAGCCCCATGGCAGAGCCCCTGGCTAGTACGGTAAGGCCATGGGTTCAGTCCCCAGTTCCACAAAAACAAACTTGGCCTTTGTGATTCTTCCTCAGCTTGGATGGTCTTTCTGCTGTGTTCAGGTGACCAGTGAGGTCTGCAAGGTAATGTCTGGCTATGAATTCAGAGGGTGAATTCTAGACCCTTCCTGGGCCTTGGCTCAGGTTTGTGACTGTTGCCTTGTGGGGCTCTGCCACTGCTTGCCAGAGCAGTGACTTCCTCCCTGAGCCCAGTCTGGTATTTGCCTGGTTTCTTTCTCACAGCTGATGACTGATGGGTTGTACCGGTTTCCTCTGGTGGTCAGGGCTGTTAGCAGTAGAGGCGGTCGTGGCCAACGCTGAGCAGCTGAGCACGCTGCCGCTGCCTGCCGCAGGTCCCCCAGCACTTCCTGCTCTTTAAAGAGTCACATCAGGTTGTGGGACTGGCCTGTAAATTTTCTGTGGCTAATAAGAAAACCTTGAAGTTTTCACACAGTAAAAGGAAAAGGTCTGTTCTTTGATGAAACCAGAACTGTACATTTTTCTTCTTTCCCTTTTGGTGTAAGAACACCCAGAAAAAGACTCTTCACGGTGAAGGGGTTATTCAAAACTGAAGCTGGTCCTGGAAAATGGTCTGTGTTTCCTGTCTTTGGTGGTGTGTGCATGTGTTTTGAGAACTTTGAACATCCAGGCCAGTCTGTACTTCAGTGGTCTCAATTTTACCACCCCATGAAGATTTCTTTCTTTTTTTTTCCAACTTTTTTTAAATTAAATTTTTATTGACAACTTCTGTACTTATAGACAATAAGCCATGATATTTCCCTTTTCCCTTCCCTCCCCTCCCCCATTTCCCCCTTCAAAACTCTGCTTTCCATCATATCCTCTCCCTCTCTCCATTAGTGGTTCTCTCTCTCTCTCTTTTGATGTCATTGTCTTTTTCTCCTATTGTGGGGTCTTGTGAAGGTATTGCTAGGTACTGCGAGGTCATGGATATCGAGAACAATTTCTGTCTGGGCAGTTGCATTGTAAGGAATAGGACTCTTCCTTTGGCTCTTACATTCTTTGTGCCACCTCTTCCACAATGGACCTTGAGCCTTGGAGGGTGTGATAGAGATGTTTCAGTGCTGGACACTCCTCCGTCACTTCTTCGCAGCACTATGTTGCCTTTTGGGTCATCCCAGTGGTCACGGCCATCTGAAAAAGAGAAGCTCCCATGAAGATTTCTTTTACTAGCTAAAAGTCGACTCTGTTCCATTGTTATCAGCAACTGTAAATGGAGATAGTGAAAATGTTTGATAACTGCCTGACAATATAGTGGGGAACTAAATCATGAGTCAAGTCTTGAGAAATCTGAAAACCATGTGGGGAGACCTTACGAGGAGAATTTAGCGTTTTCTGTGAAGTGACTTTCTAGGAAGAACTTGACCTTGCATCTCCTTTCGCGGGAGGGAAGATGTAGGGGCCTTCCTTAACGTTTTTTTTCTTCCCCCACTGGGAGTTCCCTTCTCCTTAAAATGTATTATGGCTCCTGCAATCAGTGGATTCTCTCTTTTTACCAGGGTGATTTGAATATCTCAACCCCCTAAACAGTAATACTGCTCTGAATCCTTTGGGATTCTGAATAAAGAGGCATTACTCCCCCAATGGTGTCTACCTCCCTTTGTCAACCCACTACCTTGGTATTAAGCCTGAGCCCAGTCCTAGAGAGTGGTGCTAGTGGCCAAATGTCCTGATAAGAACTAGATGATATACCTGCCCAGGGATGCTTAACGGCATGAACGGACATCGGGTTCTGCAACTGGTGTGTGCTCTTTGCTGTCAGTGTCCTCAGTTACGAGATACTGTAAATTCCTTTTATACCAGTTCTTGCCTTCTGTGTCTCCCCTTGCTTGCCTATTATGTTTTCTTCCTATGCTGACATAAGCACAGCAAGGCTGATCCTCTACCAGTGTGCTCCCTGTCCTATGTTAAGACTTCATCCCCTGAATCCCATTCCAGTTGATAAGCTAGACAGGACTGGGTCTCTCTCTCTCTCTTTCTATTTGACAGGGTGTCATGTCAGCTCAGGCAGGCTTTGAACTCACCATGTAGATGAGGATGACCTTGAACATCTGATCTTTCTGCCTTCACCTCTTGAGTGCTGACACTATAGGTGTGGGCCACCATACTCCCTTTATGTGGTGCAGTGAAGAGAAGCCAGGACTTCGTGAATGTGAGGCAAGCACGCTACTAACTCAGCCACATCACCAGTTGAGCTGAAATTTAACTCAAAGCTCTTAAAGAAGATTTAAAAGAATAGAACTCCCTCTCCCTCCCTTCCTCCCTGCCTCCCCCCTCCCTCCCTTCCTCCCTCACTTCCTTGCCTTTTCCTTATACAAATGCCTGTTTCTAATCTGATAAGTAGTCCATGATTTAAAAATGTAGAGAGTCCAACCTGATAATTTATAGCTTACTGGTTTTTTTAGTAGCCTAAGATCACTCTTAGCATCTTTGCCTTAAGAGCCTGATGTCCAAGCAAAGCCTGGTGGTGCGCATTGGTAATTTCAGGTGGCTGAGGCAGGAGTTTAATGCCTGGCTGAGTTATAGAGTGAATTTAGGGAGAACCTGGACAACTTAGTGAGACTCTGTCTCAATTGTTTTTTCCCAAAAGGAGAGTATTGGGGAATAGCTTAATTTTAGCAATCTTCTTCTGGAAACAGTATCTTCCATGAGGAATAGTGAATATTTTCTTCTTATGGAATTGTGGCTAAACCCTACCAATTCCTTCAAGTAGGAAACCCAGATTTCCTTATTTTAAGGAGTCACATTAACGATTTGTGTGTATGTATATGGGTTTGCTACATCACCAAACACAAATGGGAACTTTAGCTTTTTATTTTTTTATATTTTATTTATTTATTTATTTACTTAAGAGAGAGAAAGAGGGACATGGAGAGAGAGGGAGAATGGGTATGCGAGGGCCTCCAGCCACTGCAAACAAACTCCAGATGCATGCGCCCCCTTTTGCATCTGGCCTACGTGGGTCTTGGAGAATAGAACCGGGGTCTTTTTGCTTTGCAGGCAAATGCCTTAATGGCTAAGCCTTCTCTCCAGTCCCTATTTTTATTTTTTTATAAGACCTCAGAGCCAGGCAGGTGAACGATTTCTATGCTGGTCCCAGTGTTCCCGCTTTATAGCTCTCTGTTCTGACCAGATGGGACTGGAATCAATGTCAGTCACTGGTGTCAGTGTCTTCCTGTGGAATCATGAGTTTAGTGGTATCATATAGTTCATTCTTTGTTGACTGCATTGACACTGGTATGTAACACAGAAGGAACTCCATTTTGTTATTTATTTATTTATTGGAGAGAGAAAGAGGCGGGCGGGGGGGGGGGGTACATAGAGAATGCGCCAGGGCCTCCAGCCACTGCAAACAGACTCCAGACACATGCACGCCACCTTGTGCATCTGTGTTATATGGGTATAGGGGAATCAAACCGGTGTCTTTAGGCTTTGCAGGCAGGTGCCGTAACCGCTAAGCCATCTCTCCAGCCCTCCATTTTGTTTTAAAGGCATAGGGAAGGTGAGCAGGAATCATGGCCATGGGAACACTATGACTAAATCAGTTCTCATCACTGGTTCCCATGGAATTTACTCTGCTTTATACATCAGACCCCAATGTATACATACTTAAAAAGAATCGAGTAGAATTTATTCTGTTAGAAAAGTCAGTTGTTCCAGGCCAAGAAAATAATCTGCCCCAAAATGATCTTTCAAAGCTCAAATAGGGATGCAAATACGGGTAGCTCAAACTTCCCTCTGGTTGGGGAAAGAAATGGAAGCAGCCCTGAGGTATAGCGTCCTTTGGCTGATCAGTCGGGAGGAAGTAGTCTTGCATCATGGTGTGTCCGTGCCTCACCTGCATCCCCCTGACTGACTTCAGAGCTTGCCTGCATATATTTCTCTAATATGACGACGGCTTCTTGGGTTTTTCTTCCAGGGGGTATATTGTAGACGCCAGAGTATGTCCTGTCCCTGAAGAGAGAAGCTGGCTGGGAAGTGAGTGAAATATAATGCCCTAGAGGGTCCCTTGTCACCAAGAGTTGGTGACACTGCCTTGCCTTTCTTTGGGAAAAGTCTAAATATGCATATGGCCATTCTGAAGGTCTCTGAAATTATGGAGACTTGGTTATTCTGAGTTGGGTGATTGATTCATGTTTTATTTTTGGAACTTCCCCAGCTTTAGCATTAAAAATACTGTGTCTAGAAGAGGTGGCAGAAAGAATGTTAGAGCCAAAGGAAGGGTAGGACTCCTTACAACGTGCTCCCCCCAGACACAAAATGGCCTGGATATCCATGACCTCACAGCGCCTGACACAACCTACACAAGACCATCATAATAGGAGGAAAAGATGACGACATCAAAATAAAAGAGAGACTGATTGGGGGAGGGTATAATGGAGAGCAGAGTTTCAAAGGGGAAAGTGGGGGGAGGGAGGGAGTTATGGAAGTTGTGTCTAGGCACTCCGTCAACCTCCCTCGAACTAGGCGGTTGGTCACAGAGGTAAGTGGTATGGCCGTGTGTCCCCCCTTGGTTTTCCTCCCCTTCTGTTTCGTGTCCCTGCTCCTTCACAGGGATTATGAGGATTTTCTTCTAAATAAGCTATTTCATTCATACTTTTGTTTTTAGGACCTGCTTTGAGGAGAATTCAAGCAAAGTCAGTTCATAATATTCTTGCTTGGTCTGGAGAGATGGCTTAGCAGTTAAGGCGCTTGCCTGCAAAGGACCCAGGTTCAATTCCTCCCCACATAAGCCGGATGCACAAGGTGGTGCATGTGTCTGGAGTTTGTTTTCAGTGGCTGGAGGCCCTGGTGTACCCATTCTCTCTCTCTCTTCTCTCTCTCTCTCCTAAAATAAATAAAAAATCCTTTCTTGGGGAAACAAGCCGACTCAGTCCATGCATGTTAGTTAAACAGGCTGTCAGCATTCTAAAGGTGCTTATACCTTTGAACTAAAAATTCCTCCTTTAAGCCTTCCTCCTTTCGTAGAGCTCAAAGAGACACAAAGACATATAGTAAAGATTTTTCTGTGGGGGCCTTTATAACACAGAAATATATTGAAGCTATCTGTCTTCTAGCTGACAAAATATGTCAATAGGAGAGTGAGTAGACAAATTATACTTTAAGCTTTCCACAAAACATTGTGATACTTCTATAATCACACGATGCTGATCTATACTTGTTGATTAAATTTATCTATTTAAATTTTTACTTATTTGGGCTGGAGAGATGGCTCAGCAGTTAAGGCACTTGCCTTTAAAACCTAATGACCTGGGTTTAGTTCCCTAGTACTCACATTAAGCCAGATGCACAAATTAGTGCACGCATCTGGAGTTTGTTTGCAGTGGCTGGAGGCCCTGGGGAAGCAGCCATTCTCCCTCCTTCTCCCTCTCTCTTTGCAAATAAATCTAAAAATTTTATTTATTTCCACGTGTACTGGGGCACACTTCAAATCGAATATCAGACACTTGAAATAGTGATTAAAGGCACTGAACAATCTCCCCGTCTTGAGGCAGAAATTTACAATCATAAGAGAGAAAAAAAAAAGATCAAAAAGATGTGTTTATAAGGCTGGGGCATGGTGGCACATACCTATATTCCCAGCACTTGGGAGACAGAGGTGGGAGACAGAGGTAGGAGGATCATCATGATTTTGAGGCCACCCTGAGACTACATAGTGAATTCCAGGTCAGCCTGGGCTAGAGTGAGACCCTACCTCAAAAAAAAAAAAAAAAAAAAAGTAAGGGTAGGAATCCTCACAACGTGCTCCCCTCAGACACAAAATGGCCTGGATATCCATGACCTCACAGCGCCTGACACTACCTACACAAGACCATCATAATAGGAGGAAAAGATCATGACAACAAAATAAAAGAGAGACTGATTGAGAGGAGGAGAATGGAGTTTCAAGGAGAAAGTGGGGAGAGGGAGAGTATTACCATGGGATAATTTTTATAATCATGGAAGTTGTTAATAAAAAAGGATATGTTTATATAATATTTTATGTCTAGTGATTTTTGTCTCTTTATGAGAAAAAAACACTACACAAACACAAATACTTGGATAAATATGTGAGCTATTATTATGGGAGAGGCAGAAGGCTTAGGGTAGAGATGAACAGAGAAAAGGTTGTTAAGGGAGTTGTCTTTATGTTGTTTTACTATCACTATACCATACATATAGCAATACAATTGTAAAGTGCTTACATATTACATTTAGAACTAAAAGTACAAAGCATTGGGAGATGAACATCTGAACATCCTCCACCATCTTAAATGTTCTTAGACTGCACCACCAGGATGACGGTAAGAGAACTGGTAGGGTTTTGGCCTCGTAGTCTCTTCTGTCTCACAAGTATCAGATAGAAGTATGTTGTGACCAAATGCAAGCACATATGTGATCTAAAGACTAATTAATCAGGGCTGGAGAGATGGCCTAGTGGTTAAGCGCTTGCCTGTGAAGCCTAAGGACCCCAGTTTGAGGCTCGATTCCAAAGGACCCACGTTAGCCAGATGCACAAGGGGGGCGCATGTGTCTGGAGTTTGTTTGCAGTGGCTGGAGGTCCTGGCAGGCCTATTCTCTCTTTCTCTTTCTCTCTCTCTGTCTCTGTCTCTCTCTGTGTCGGTCACTCTCAAATAAATAAATAAAAACAAAAAAATTAAAAAACTAATTAATCTGATACGTTATCTGTGGATACAATTTTTTAAATATATGGTTGCTTAGTCCTTTAATATGATATGGGAAAGACCACATGGACAGAAAGTATATTTTAAATATTCATTATAGTTTTCTTAAATCTACACTTACAAGGACAAACAGGAAATTAAAATCAGCTACACATGTGTATGTAAACCTCTTGTATTTTTAAGACAGCTATTTGTTCAGGAAATTAAATGATATTAAATGACTAAGGGCTGCAATATCTCAAGTGTTTGCAAAAAGAATGGTACTGGCTTGGAAGATGGTGCAAGAGATCTTCTGTCAGGAGGATTGAATAGATTTTCAAATAATGCAGAAAAAACTAATAACTAGGAAGAGAAGACCCATTGTTATTTTTGCCTTTTGTCTTCAGTTTTTTTTTCTCCCATGGGGCTCTCTGGGTGTCAGTGGACTTGAGAGAATGTCTACTGACTAGTTACAGGAACAACGCACTGGGAAAGACACGTGGTTGGTGATGAGAATCTTGGATCCCTTCTTGACTATATGAATATGAGCTTTAGTTTTCTGAAGACTGCAAACAATTACACTAAGTACAAATGCTTCTAGAATATGTATATCATAACTGCTTGCTCTGGGTAACACTACTGATGTGTTAATTTTTGTCATGATTCCACTTCTGTTGTTAAAAACCCTTGTGTTGGGATTAACAGTTGTAACATTACCAAATGTTTTTCCAGGCTGTAGGAAGTATGGGACGTACACAAGAGTAGAAGGGTAAAAGGCAGTTGAAACGGAAAGGTCACGATCACTTATGATCACATGGCACAACCTCCCCTCTTGCTTTTACCCTCTCTTTCCCCAGCACTCAGTGTAGATGGGAGCATTAGAAGCACCGGTTCTTCTCAACCACCAGCACAGGCAGCGCTGAAGGCTGCTTCAGATTCTCACTTCCAAATGCCTTGCGTTGGTAATTTTAAGGGTTATATACGGACACTGTCACAATAATGCTAATATTGTGAGTGTAATGTGAATGAAAGGCAACAGGGAGACCCTACCAAACCCCCAATTCTGGAGTCAGATTTGCTGCTGCAGGGTCTAAAATGTCTATTATCAGGATTATAGTTTTAGGTTAAGACATGGAAAGATATTCACGAAGTTGGTGATAACCCAAATGGGTTAGCGTTCAACAAGGCAACATTATGTGAGCTCACTCACTGAAATTAATTCAGAGTGTGTAGAGATTACTTAGAAATCAAAAAGGAGAGACAGGGTGGTCTGTGGCTTGCACTTCCTGGACTCAGTGGCGTCTGATAACGTTGGCGTCTGTTGGCACAATGCTACTGTGATGATGAGGATGGTGACAGGGATGACTTCTCCTACTATGACTACTGCTGCTGCTGCTGTCTGCGACTGTTACGGCAGCCAAAGCAACAACAACAAATTAGAATTCACCGAGTGCTTATATTGTGACTATGTGTGACAAAATTCATTGTGCCACACCCTGTGGGCCTGATTATAACCCTTCTCTCTTTATAGATGGGGGAGCTGTGGTAAAATAATGAAAAATTTAATAGTTTATGAAAGAGCACAGCATTGGTGAGTGACAGAGCAGACAAGAACTTGGATCTCTGTCAGTGCAACTTCCATGACTAAGGAAACAGGATCACCAGGGTGACAATCAAAACAAACATTGTGTGCAGGATAACCTCAGCGTGGAAGAGGATCGATGCAGCTAGATAAGGGTGAACGGCGACAGGCCCATGGCTCTAGTGCTCTTCAAGCACTGCCCTGGGTTGTAGATGAGCTGGGACACTGGAGAGCCCTTCGCTAAATTCCTATGATTAAAAAATATCTTATTTACTTATTAATTTGAGAGAAAGAGGAAGAGAGAAAGATAGGTAGATGACAGATAGATAGGTAAATAGATAGATAGATAGAAAAAAAAAAAAAGGATGTCCCAGGGCCTTCAGCCACTGCAAACAAACTCCAGATGCTAGCACCACCTTGTGCATCTGACTTATGTGGGTATTGGGGAATCAAACCTTGGTCCCTTGGCTTCTCAAGTAAGCATCCCAACTTGTAAGCCATCCTGATGATGCTTTTCTTTTTTAAATGTTTTATAGAGAGAGAGAGAGAGAGAGAGAGAGAGAGAGAGAGAGAGAGAGAGAGAGAAAGTGCCAGGGCCTCAGCCACTGTAATCAAACTCCAGACGCTAGCACCACCTAGTGGACATGTGCCACCTTGCACTTGCCTCACCTTCTTGCATCTGGCTAAGTGGGATCTGCAGAGTGGAACATGGGTCCTTAGGCTTCGCAGGCGAGTGCCCTAACCACTGAGCCATCTCTCCAGCCCTTGTGATTTTTTTTTTTTTGTCTTGGACTTACTGATGGAGCCAGGCCTGAAGTGGCTTTCTACTGGTCACCATACACCTTTCTCATAACTGCTGCCTGGCCTTCTTTGTGAGATTTGCACACCGATGCACAGGCTCAGAATGGTACTGGCAGGGGCATTCCAGAATGGATAGACTCCAGCCTATAGTGAGAAATGTCAACCTAATTCAGAAACTGAAAGCAGAGAGCACCATGGTCCCTATTTGCACAGTGATTTTCAATCAAGGGTGGTTTGGCCCACTTTCCTGCTGTAGCAGTATGTGGAGACATTTTCGGTCATTACCATGAGGGATGGGACTGCTTTGGGCACCCAGCATGTAAAAGCTAAAGATGCCACTAAACATCCTGTAATGCCCAAAGAAGCCTACCAGACAGAGTTTTTCAGTCCAAAATGTCAATAGTGCCAAATCTGAGAACCTGCATGTCCTAATTAGAGATCCTGGAAAAGAATGTGGTGAATTTTGCGCACTAATCATGTCTGTTGTATACGAAAGTGGAGCATTGCATTGCAGTATTATTATAATGATGGTAGTTCTTTTTAGATGCACAGGCTACTTGTGATTCTGGTCTGAAAGGTAGGGTATTTTTAAATCTCTTATCCTGGGTTTAAGGCTAGCAAAAGTATATTGAAATGCTGCCCTTTTTTTTCACTGGTTTGTAGCTGGACAAGCGCACCACTGTTTCTTCAGAACTAAGTTTTAAAAATTTATTTATATTTATTTATTGTATACTGTGTGTAAGCATGAGTGTGCGTGGAGGTCAGAAAACAGCCCTCAGGTCTGTCCTTGCCTTCCATCTTACTTGAGCCGTGTGTCTGGTTGTTCCCCACTCAGTTCGCTTATCTCTGGGAAATTCTCTTGTCCCCCTCTCCCTTCTTGCTTCAGGCCCACTCAGATTCCAGAAGCCCTACATAGCTTTTCACTTTTATATGGGGTTAGGGAATCTGAACTCAGGTGGCACAACAATAGCTTAATTCACTGAGCAATCTCCTCAGCCCTAGAGCTGACATCGCATTGACTCTGCTGTACCTTGTTTAACTGTTCAAAAGCAAATATAATGGTTGGCATGAGCAGTACAAACTCACATGAGCAGTGCTGAACCATGTGCCTAACAGTTTTAGTGATATCAGGACTGTGCTTTTCCTTCATAAAATAGAAGTAGAATTTGGTAAAACTTTTAGGCAGTTGTTTATCTTCCCTATCATATAGAAACTGTTCTTAAAAACCTCATAATTGGGCTGGAGAGATGACTTAGTGGTTAAGATGCTTGCCTGCAGAGCCTAATAACATAGGTTCGATTCCCCAGTACCCACAAAAAGCCAGATGCACAAAGTGGCACATGCATCTGGAGTTCGTTTGCTGTGACTAGAGGCCCTGGTGCACCCATATTTTCTCTCTGCTTTCAAATGAATAAATAAATAAAATATTTTTAAAACCCCTCAGAATTATTGATGGCTTGTTTTTATATTTCTTTTGGTGAAATATCTATAACTGTATTTTTTTTGTTTCAACTAGCTGGGTAAAATAATATTTAATTTGATCTTCTTATTC
Source organism: Dipus sagitta (assembly GCA_036346955.1). NCBI lineage: Eukaryota > Metazoa > Chordata > Mammalia > Rodentia > Dipodidae > Dipus > Dipus sagitta. The sequence continues at coordinate 69,794,655 of CM070782.1, forward strand.
AACTGCACTTTGTTATAATTCAAAATCTCTAGTCTTGTGGGAATAGAGAATTATTCCTTAAATATATGTATATATATGGAACATATATATATATATATATATATATATATATATATATATATATATATATATGTTTATCACTAGAAACAACTAAAATCCTATCCCTCTTTAGTCTAAGTAATGCGGATGCTTTTGTCCTTATCTGAGGTCCTATTTTAAATCCTTTTTTTTTTTTTTTTGGTTTTTCGAGGCAGGGTCTTGCTGTAACTCAGGCTGACCTGGAATTCACCATGTAATCTCAGGGTGGCCTCGAACTCATGGCAATCCTAGCTCAGCCTCCGAAGTGTTGAGATTAAAGGTGTGTGCCACCATGCCTGGCTCTATTTTAAATCTTTTAATCCTGTAACAATCATATTCCTGAAATACTTTTGATCAATGAAAATTCTTGTGCATGCCTCTTTAGGCTTCTAAATCAGACACTGAAAGGGTTGAGGCCTCGAGACTAAAACATCTCTGGTTATCCATAGATAACACGCAATTGATAGTCTTACCAACACATAACCAGAATGCTCAGAAAACAAGTGTACAGTACTGGTGATGGAAGAGTACATACACATTTGGAATATGTTTTTTTTTTTTTCTTTTCAGGAAGGAATAGCTAAAGGGAAATATGTATTTTAAACATTGTTAGTTTCAACTAAAGCAATGGTTCTAGGATCATTACCAAATTTAGTGCAAAGTTTCAAGTCTCTTCATTGTTGGGTTTTCTTTTCGATCAGAGAGGATTAAAGATTTTAATTAGTGCCTTAACCACTAAGCCATCTCTCCAGCCTCCTGTGCTCTTTTACTGCTGAGGAGATTGCAGGATCAGCAGTTCACTCTTCAGGATGGCACTCCAGCAGGATTTGGCCTGACTGGCTCAGAGTTTGCACTCCAGCAGGTCCGCTTGGGCTGAACGCTTAGGAACCTGCCGGCAGATGAAGATGCGGATTGGACTGGCTGCCTTTGTGAGGTTCTTTAAGAAATGACTTCTGTGACTTACGCGCTGGTAGACGAGAGAGTTCAGGGTGTGAAACAAACTAAAAAGAAACCTTTTCCAAAGCCTTTTATTTGTAGCCAAATAAGACAAGGTTCATTGTTGAATCCTGCTCATCCTCTTACTTTTGTAAAGCTAAACATGAAGCAAATGTTTATTCATTTGATTCTCAGAAAGGCCCAGGACCTTTGACTACATTGTTTGGCATTTTGCCACATCCTATCTAACCTATTTCCTATTTCTGTGTTGTTTTGGTTGTGTAATGTCTGTTGGGTAAGAAATGGAGTGTCAATGCATGCACCTTACTTCTGAAGTGTCCCGGTATCTATTGTGAGAGGCTCACTGGTGATTTTGTGACTGGTTTTCCTCAGTGGGTGCTCCAAAGTACCGTAGTCTCAGATTCCCTCAAATCCTACCTACTTATCATGGGTGCTAGGAAGGTGCTTGTCTGTCCTTGATCATATATTTCCTGCTTCACCTTGATGAAAATTATTGTTTGTATTTCCATCTTAACTCCTGAAACAGATTTACTTGGTTAGAACAATCCTTACATTTCCTGTTTTTATTTAATCTTTCTTTTCCCCGCTATTGATGGTTCTGTGACATCTACCTCAGCTTAACATGGAAGTTTTTATTTTCATTTTTCTTTTTCTTTTTTTTTTAATTTTTTGGTTATTTTTATTTATTTGAGAGCAACAGACAGAGAGAGAGAGAAGCAGATACAGAGAGAGAGAATGGCGCGCCAGGCTTCCAGCCACTGCAAACGAACTCCAGATGCGTGCGCCCCTTGTGCATCTGGCTAACGTGGGTCCTGGAAAATCGAGCCTCGAACCGGGGTCCTCAGGCTTCACAGGCAAGCGCTTAACCGCTAAGCCATCTCTCCAGCCCTATTTTCATTTTTCATATCCTTATCTTCCAACTGCTTGAAACCAGAGTATGTCAGGGCTTTCTTTTCTAACTTCTGTTTTTTTTTTTTTTCTTTTCTAACTTCTAAGCAAGATAACACATTTAAAACATGTCATTCACCTTTGAACTACTGATGTCTGAAACCCTAATTGGTGGGTACTCTATAAATATTTGCTGAATAAATGAATGAACTTAAGATGAGTTAAAAGATTAGATTCTTTAAGTAAAGAACTTAGGATCAACTACCGGTTGGGACTTTCCTGTTATTCAGTGGCTTGCACTGTCTTGGAGGTCTATCATGGGGCTACATTCCTTGTATTGTTTTATTATGTTGATTTGCACGGGCTTGTACTGCGCAGTGGAATCTGAGTCGTAGTGTTTGGCAAGTAGGAGGGATCTTAATTTGCTTTGAGTGATTCAAGCATGCTTCCATAACAACTGTTTTGTTTGCTTCCTTGGTTTATTTTTAGTAATTTTTTTTGTGGCTTAATCAGATACCAGACTATTACATTTTGCATAGCTGAATTTTTATTCAGTCTTTCTTTTGGTGCATGTCATTTGGTCAGTTGCCTGTATGAATGGAGGAGCCAACTTTATAATTACCCACAGATGGCTATGTGGGCCAACTTTGAATATGTGTCCAGAAGGTGTTACTAATGACAATAAAACAACCCTGCAGATTTTATTATTTCTGATAAGTTTGAGCAATATTCAGGGATTCAATTGATTAATGAATATCAATCCAAATATGCAATGGATTGGTACTAAGAGATATAAAATTAATGTGGTAAGGCTGAAACAATACCATGGCAGTGACTTAACCAAATGAGACTTTTGTTGATCAGAATCTTCTCCATGGTTCTATGAAGGTTAACTTAGTGTTCTGTCAACATATACAAAGGATTTAGGTGTGTAATATTTATCCTTGTACAAACCATTAATTATGAGTTATAAAAATGATTGGCATGTTTTATTAATAGCTACTAAGATAGACAGAGAAGCATCCTGGTCCATCCCAGACATGATCTCAGTTATCTCTAGTTTGTGCTAACTTTGTACAGGGTGAAAAGTTTGGGACTTTTTTTTTTTATTTTTGGAGGTAGGGTCTCACTGTAGCTCAGGCTGACCTGGAACTCACAATGTAGTCTCAGGGTGGCCTCCAACTCATGGCAATCCTCCTACCTCTGCCTCGCGAGTGCTGGGATTAAAGGCGTGCACCACCACTTCCGGCAAGGGACTTTTTATGATAATAGTTTTTGTGCTGACTGGAATGGAAGGAATGTTGGCTTGGGAATCTGGCAACCCAGATTTCAGGTACTGCTCTATACTGTACTAACAAGCTGCATGACTTTTAGAAAACCTCTTTACCTCAGATCTTCATTTTCTTACTTATTAAGACTAAATTAAGGTTCAACTAAATAACCTCATGATGGTTCCAGCACAAACATGCTATGAGTTAAATGTGTTTTATTCATATCCTTGAGAGTAGAAAGATGTCTTCTTAAGCAGTGGAAAGTCGAGAACTCTTTGTAGCAAAATGAACCTGGGGACACTGATTGCCTTTAATCCTATCAGAAAACTGGCTGCTGAATACATGCATGTTTCTGACAGCAGTGTAATATACCATGTATTACCATGGCAACTGGGAATTATCAGTTACAAAGGTCCAAGTGATATGCAGTGTTTAGGTATTATTTATTTCTACCACAACCCTGTGAGGCAGTGTTTTCCTGTGAGAAGATTGAAATTTATAACAGTAGCTTTTTTAAAAATATTTTTTTTGTTTATTTATTTGAGAGTGACAAAGAGAGAGAAAGAGGCAGAGAGAGAGAGAGAGGATGGGTGCGCCAGGGCCTCCAGCCACTGCAAATGAACTCCAGATGTGTGCGCCCCCTTGTGTATCTGGCTAACGTGGGTCCTAGGGAATGGAGCCTTGAACCGGGGTCCTTAGGCTTCACAGGCAAGTGCTTAACCTCTAAGCCATCTCTCCAGCCCTAACAGTAGCTTTTAATTATCATGAGTTTGATACTTGTCCAAGCCAGGAATTAAATCTAGGTTCTGCTTGAATCCAAGAGTCAACCCTGACCGTATGCACTCCACTGACCCTCTGTAAACCCCGTTCTCCCTTCCTTGGACAATATATGCTTTATAAGTACCATGCTTTAGGTGCTGCGCTAGGGCAGATGCTTAGGTTAGAGCCAAGAACAAACCTAACGTCTGCCTTCCTGGAGCTTACATTCTAGGAAGAAGATGTCACCAGTGGAGAGTGAACAGAAAGGTTATGTGTTGTTTTGGTAATTGACAAATGTTATAGGAAAAGTAAGCCAAACTGGGTGTCAGAGTTGCGGGTGGTGGTAGTGTGGTGGAGGTGCAGTTTTCAGTTGAATGCCTGCAGTGGGCATCATTGGGATTATCAATTTTGATCAGAGACATGCATAGATGAGGGAATTAGTTGCATGCACAGTTAGTAGTAAAGCATTTAAGGCAGAGAGAAGAATTGGGTCATAAGTAGGAACTGTGGCCGTTTAGCAATTCAGTTTTTTATGATAGGGAAACAGTCACGACAAAGAGAACCTAATTTAGATGGGGATATTCTTCCTCATGTTTTTTTCTTTTTTGCCTTTAGAGGCAGGGTGACATTTTCTTCCTTCTTGGTACTATGTGGTTCCATCCTGCTTATCCAATGTGTCTGCAGCAAATCTCTCTTGTTTCCCTTAATGGGCTTTTTTCAGTCTTCATTTTCACTTGTTCTAATGTTCAGTTCTCAAACTTACTGATCTCTTGACACTTTCATACTGTGAGCCACAGTATGGCTGCAGATTAAAATCCTAGACAATGTTGGTTCGCTGTGAGAAAGAGATGGTAAGACCCTATTGCTGAAGACTTCATATGCCTGAGAGGCAAAGTCACTGAGAAATCAAGTTGGTGCTGAGCAGAAAATCTTCTTCCTGTAGCCTAGCCAACTAAAAGCTGGAAAAAGCTGCACTGTATGCAGCCTTATTGGCGACAGAAGTCATCAGCAGTGAAAACAGTGGACACTGGAAACCTCAAGTTTGGCCAGACAGGCCAAATGACTGAATGAGTGCAGTAGTGGCATGTCTGCTCTGAGGGAAACCAACTGCTCTCTAATTGGACTGAAGGCCCACTCTATAGGAGGGAATACGTGCCTGATACTGAAAACCTAATCCAAAGCCTATGGCAAGGGAAGTCATGGGCCTTAGGGGAATAATGCCTACTCTTTTATTCACTGTCAGATTGGAATTTTTAATTATTTTGTGGATAAAGTAATGCCAAAACAAATTCTAACTGTGTTAATGGTGGACCTTGTGTGATGTGCTTACCGTATTTTCATTGCTAATTGTGAATGTTACTGAAATGAACAAAGGGCACGAGGATGATTTTCCAAAAAAAAAAAAAAAAAGTCCTAGACAGTGGTAGGAAAGTTTCCACATTTACTTCTACCCACTATGGTCCTCATACAGCTATAAATGAAGGATAGAGCAATATTCTATAACCCAGTGTGCATACAGATCCCACAGGGATCTTATCATAACACAGAGTCCAGAAGCTGAGATTGTGGCTGAGGATTCTGCATTTCTTACATGCTCCCATGTGACTATAGTTCTGCTGGGCCAGGAATCACGCTTTGCTTAGTGAGAATCTACGTGGATGGTTATAGTTCTGTTGGTCTAGACAGTGCTTCACTATATCCAACAAAACCAAGGCTGCTCTACAGTATGGCATCAGAAGACCAGGGATGGATAAATCATTGAAGTTTTTTAATTTTATTTTTTATTTAGCAGATTGGCCTTTTTAATTTTTAATTAGAGAGAGAGAGAATTAATTGGCACACCAGGGCCTCTAGCCACTTCAGTGGAACCCCAGAAGCGTGTGCCTCCTTGTGTGTATGCATGGCAATGCACACTTGTGTCAATGTGCGTCTGGCTTATGTGTGACCTGGAGAGTTGAACATGAGTCCTTAGGCTTTGCAGGTAAATGCCTTAACCACTAAGCAATCTCTCCAGCCCAAGTCATTGAATCTTTAAAAATGGGCAATGTTGCCCTCAGAGAAATCCTGTGTACTTTCTCTGCCACATGTTTGATGTCCACATCTTTGCCTAAGCTACTTGTGGTGGTTTGACTCAGGCGTCCCCCATAAACTCAGGTGTTCTGAACACTAGGTCCCCAGCTGATGGAGATTTGGGAATTAACGCCTCCCGGAGGGAGTGTATTGTTGGGGGAGGGCTTATGGGTGTTATAGCCAGTTTCCCCATGCCAGTGTTTGGCACATTCTCCTGTTCCTGTTGTCCACCTGATGTTGGCCAGGGGGTGATGTCCACCCTCCGCTCATGCCATCATTTTCCCCTGCCATCATGGAGCTTCCCTCTCAAGCCTGTAAGACAAAATAAACCTCTTTTTTTTCCGCACAAGCTGCTCTTGGTTGGGTGATTTCTACCAGCATTGCGAACCGGACTGCAACACTACTGTCCAAAACTTCCAGTTGCTTCTTAATTGCCAAAAATCATACTTTAAACTCTCATTAGCTCATGAGGCCATAATCTTGCCCCTGTGTACCTCTTGACCTTTGTTTTAACCATTTCTCCTTCCTCGCAAGGCTGTAGTCACAGTGATGTAGTGTTTGATCTCCAACTGATGTGATGGAGCTCTGTGAAATAAACCTTCCAATCCTCTGCTGAGAGTACCGCAGAGGGACCTTAGCAGTCCAAAAAGAATTTTGGAAATGATCTTTAGTAGCTGTGAAAAAAAAAATGAAATAGTTTTGAGTTTAAAGAAACACCTACTCAATAGCAGGCATTTATTACAGTACTGTTATTTGCCAGGCACCACTTTCCGGCATTTGAGACAAGAAGACAAGGAAGGATACTTGTGGAGCTTGGTTTTTGGCCTGGGACTGAAGTAAACAAACAGGTGAGTCAGGTGATACCGTTAAAATGTGAAACCAGCAATGGTTAAAACAAACAAACCAATGGGACAAGGAAAGGAAGGCCGAGAAAGGGGGCAGAGTCACCCTGGGAAGAAGGTACTATTTGAACAGACTAGGGGACAGGTTTGGACAGTGATGCTGGGGAGTGGGTCTCCAGAGCAATGATCCGGAGGCTGCTTGCTGGTCAGGGCATGTGACTGGAACAGAATCAGCAGATGGAGTGTGTGTGTGTGTGTGTGTGTGCGCGTGTGTGTGTGCATGCACCTACTTTTTATATACATATATGGCAGCAGTTACCTTCCAGTTGCTGGAACAAAACACTTGGCCAGAAACAGCTTATGAGAAGATTTTTTTTTATTTTTAATTTCAAGCTTACAGTTTCAACAAGAAGGTTCATCCTGGCATGAAAGCATGGCAGAGTAGAGACTGGGCATCATATCTTGCACATCAGCTGGAAAGTAGCATCAGGAGTGAGATAACTCTGGCAAGTGGAAGCTGACCTATAGCACTCCAAAAGCTCATCCCCAGCAACACCCCTCCTCCAGCAAGGGTCCACTTCTCAAATTGCCACCAGCTGGGGACCAAATATTCAAAGCACATTATGCCATATGCATATTCAGAATCACATTTTAGAAGCTAATTAGGGAGGTGGGGGACCATCTGAAGCTCAAGTTATTTCATAGATTAGTTTCAGAGCAAAAAAACTAACATGTGTGCTTTCATAATCTGTACCAACCCAGAAGAAATTAAATAGTCAAATGAAAGAGATTTCACTGAAATGACCCAGTAGGGCTGGAGAGATGGCTTAGCAGTTAAGGCCCATGCCTGTGAAGCCTAAGGACCCAGGTTCTGTTCTTCAGGTCCTACATAAGCCAGATGTACATGGTGGCACATGCATCTGGAGTTTGTTTGCCGTGGCTAGAGGCCCTGACATATGCCCATTCTCAATCTCTCTCTCTCTCTGTGTCATAAATAAATAAACAAATAAGTAAATAAATAAAATGACCCAGTAACTGAAAGTTTTGTTTCCTGCTTGCAACATAGGCAGAAAGAATTTACGTGAGTATTTGGTCCCTGAAATCACTTCCTCATGTCCCCTGTCCCCATGAAAGATCTGTTTCTGCCTCAGCAAACTTGGGGACATGACTTTGATAGGGCTTCAGTTTTCAGCTGGTACTAAACTGTCCTCTCCTAGGCAGGAAGCAGCCGCCCAATTATACCCCCTGCCCCCCCCCCCCCCCGAGGTAGGGTTTCACTCTACTCCAGGCTGATTTGGAATTCACTATGTAGTCTCAGGATGGTCTCAAACTCACAGCAATCCTCCTACCTCTGCCTCCGGAGTGCTGGGATTAAAGGTGGCGCACGCCTTTAATCCCAGCACTAGGGAGGCAGAGGTAGGAGGATCACCAGGAGTTCGAGGCCACCCTGAGGCCACATAGTGAATTTCATGTCAGCCTGAGCTAGCGTGAGACCCTACCTCGAAAAACAACAACAACAAAAAACAAAAACCAAACCAAACCAAACAAACAAACAACAAAAAAAAAGGTGTGTGCCACCATGCCCAGGTTGGTGGGCTTCCCTCTGCCTGCTACAGACGATTGTGTAATCTTTACTCCCCTGAGTGACAGGTGAAAGAGAAATGGCTTCAGCACCATGGTAACTTGTCAGACCTGCACAGTCTCAGGTCAGCTTGAGGGCCGAGGGCTGCTGGCGGCACAGGGTATTCACGACCGAGGGGAGCCTCCACCTTTTCCTGCAGAGCAGAGTTTCTCCATGCTGGCTGCACATTACAATTCATGAGGAACAAAAACAAAAGAATGAACAACCAGTGCCTTGGCCTCCATGCCAGAGGTTTTAGTGTAATTCATCTGTTGGCAGGCCAAGCATGTCCATGTTTTTGACTCTCTCTAGGTGATTCTAAGGAGGAGTCGCGTAATAGAACAGGTTTATTAACCTCAGTAGTGTTGACACTTTGGACTGATAGGTTTGTTGTGAGGGGGTGCCCTGTGCTTTATAGGTTGTTTAACAGTGTCCTAGCATCTATTACTTGATGTCTATAAGACCCTTGCCTACATTGTGCAAACCAAAAATTAACCAAAGATTACCAAATGTCTGTTAGGGAACAAAATGCCCCAGTTGAGAACCACAGTTCTAAGCAATGTTTTTCAGCGTTTAGTGTAATGCTGCCCAGTAGAAATGTAATGCTAACCACATGTATAATTTAAATTTTTTAGCAGCCACATTGAAACAAACAAACTAAAACAGATGAAACCCATGTTAATAATCTCGTTAATTTAACTGAACATTTTCAAGTCAGTGTTTCTGTATTCATTCAATATCAAGTTATTAGTGAGTCATTCTTCACTGTTTGTTTCAAGGCCTTGAGAGCTAATGCGTAATTAATCATTTAGATTAGCTATGGCTTGAATCCTCACCAGCTGCATGCTGCTAGGAGCTGCTCTATTGGATGCATGGGGCTTCGTAAGTGTGAGGCCCACCTTGAGGGCTCTCGGGCATGTTTGCGGACCCACCCTCACTTTCCCTCCCAGCTTCTGAGTCACAAAAGCTGGAGTGGGCATGAAAAGGTCCATTTCTCACACGGTTCCAGGTAATGCTATAGCCACTATTTTGGTGACCATACCTTGAGGGTCACTGAGTAGGGAAACCCTATGGTATTATTAAAACACAAGTGTTTTTAATTACCAGCAACAGTACCTTGGAGCGTGGAAGTCATGCAGAATCCCAAGCCCTTCCCCAGGCCTGCTACATGTGCATTGTGCATTCACCACTGGGCTTTCCTTACAGGGTCACCAGGAGTTCTGAATATAGATTGAAGGCAGAACAGAAGACTTCCGCGGTTAGCCTCTGCATGGCGACCTATTTTCTTGTTAGAACTTTCCTCAGTTCATTTTCTCTATTTTTTCCCATGAGACTCAAGACTGTAAGTTTTCTTTATTTTTATTTTTATTTTTCTGGTTCTCTATCAGAGGCGAAGTCAGTTACTTTCATGTTTCTGGGACAAAATATTCTACAAGAAGTGGCCTAAGGATGGTTTAATTTTGGCTTGCAGTTTTTTGGGGGAAGTCCATCTAGTGGGAAAAGCATGACAGGAGCAGGAAGCAAGAGTCACATGGTCAAATCGGCACAGAGGAAACAGAGAGTAGCAGGTGGCACTAGAATGTAAAAATCTTAAGGTTACCCCAGTAACATATTGCCTCCAGCATGGCTATACTCCCTAAAGGTTTCACAACCTTCCCCAACAGTGCCACTAGCTCGTGAACAAGCGTTCAAACACATGGAGGACATTTTACATTAAAATTACCACAGAAGTCTAGGGAAGGGGCTGGGTAGATGCCTCAGAGGGTACGTGTGCTTGCTGTGCAAGTATGGTGCCCTGAGTTTGATCACTAGCACTCATGTTAAAAAGTCAGACATGGCCGTACATACCTTTAACCTCCGTGCTAAGTTGGGTGGAGATAGGAGAATCACTGGGGCTTCCCCATCAGCCTCTATAACTATAAAAAAGGGGGAGCTCCAAGCTCAGTAAGGGACTATTTCAGGGAAGAAAAGTAGAAGAGCAAAAGAGGAAGACGTCTGATACCCTCCCCTGGCCTCTGCACGTGCGTACACCACACACACAGACGAGCCTAGTGCAGTGTTTTCACATGGGCACTAAATATCTATAGAATTAATGATACTGTAAAAGGAGAAAAGGTGGGGACAGTGATTGGGTGTATACTTACATGATTGGAGATGGATTGAGTGCGTGGGTTCCAGAGTCATTTGATGATTCTTACTGGCCTGGAAGTGTGAATGGCACTTCCTGTGATCTTCATCGATTCCCAAGAATATAAGTGATTCACACTGAAAGAATTGCCTTTTGGGGAGCTTGCTTTCAGTCTGCTTGTCAGACTTTTCCTCCCTACAAGGTGAAGTGTCATTTTTTTTTTTTCCTTTAGGGGAGTTGAAACACTCTGCCTGTTTATGACATCACCAGCCCCAGGGCCCTAGGATGGCCCTCCTTTGCGACTGCAAGTGCCAGGTGAGTGTTGGATTCACAGGCCTCTTCACACTTCTGAAGCCAGTTGGCATTCCAAAGGCATCATGTTCAAACTGACTCACTCCTAAATAATGAAACACCATTGCAGGGTGGAAACAATTTCAAAAGGGTATTACTGGTGTTATAAGTTTTGGCTAAGACATATTTTTCTTCACATGCAAAAATAGTCTCTGGATTATTGCATTACTTTCATTTTTATTATGTCTTTGACAATGGAAAATAACTTTTCCAAGTTTCTTTTGGAAAAAGAATGTCTTTATTTTTATTTTTATTTTGTCAGTGCTGAGATTGTTAACTAAGTGTGAATTAACCAACAGATTTGCGAATTCTGCCTATATATCTCAATTTTCACAGACAACTTGCCTGTAGACATATGAAAGAAGTGATTTAGCGGTCACTTTCAGAGGAGGGCAACAGTAAGAAGACAAACAGAAACAAGCTACATTTCATGATATTCTTTGTGATCGGTCTCAGTGTCCTTTCTCTTAGGAAGCTCTCATCCATTTGTGACAGGCTCTTGAAAAAAAGAAGCTGAGACCATGACCATGTGATAGGGGATGTCCATGCTGTGCTGTAGAAGGAGATAAATTTTATTCTCTTTTCATCTGAGAGTGTCTTTAGGAAAAGTGTGGTGCCATATATTGCTAGGCACACATAGTATGACTGCTACATTGGTTTAGTTTATATATATATATATATTCAAGGTAGGGTCTCACTCTAGCCCAGGCTGACCTGGAATTCACTATGGAGTCTCAGGGTGGCCTCAAATTCATGGCAATCATCCTACCTCTGCCTCCTGAGTGCTGGGATTAAAGGTGTGTGCCACCACGCCTGGCTATAGTTTATATTTTTATAACACAAATAATTACTTAGTAATGAAAAATATATCAAGAAGTGGGAGTGTAGATGAGGGAGCTTTGAAGGATGAGACATCATTTGTTAATTTGCTTCAATTCAGTTAATGAAGATGGTAGGTTCAGGGAAAGGCCTCTGTAGACATCCTAATGGTATATGGGAGTGGAATGCTTACATAACTTCTAGTAAGAGTTGCTTGATGCATTTCTCAAAGCTAAAGGACAAACAATTAGAAGACAAGTAATGTTTCTTAAATGAACTTTTCCCTGGAAAACATAATTTAAACCATTCATGGGGAAATATCTTTCCTCTGAGTCCTTGGGTAAGTGTGAAAAGTCTCCTACTGGCCTATCTCTCCTCTTGATTTTTAACTAATGAGCAGTGATCAGGCAGCTACAAGGCTGGGGAAATGGAAGGACTCTTGGTTAGGAAGCTGACATAGGAAATGAACCATGCAAGTGCTTCACAGGTAGAAAGGCTTGTGTATTAGTTACAAAGAGAGAGAGAGTGAGAGAGAGCGAGGAAGAGAGAGAGAGAGAGATAATGCAGGAGAAATATGAAACTAAATTAAAACAGGGGCTAAAATTTCAGATGTTGTTATGTTTAACAGAAAAATTATGGTAAAGGAAGAAGTATTTGAAATTGTGCTGCCTGTGTATATTACCTCATTCATCTCCATGGCAACCTTAACCCCATAGTAAGCAGACATTCCTCCCATTGAGTCAATGAGGAAGTGGAGTCATGAGACACTCAGTTACATGACTGACTTAGGGCTGGAGATAGAGGACCAGAACTTTGCTTCTGAATTTTGCTTTGAGAGCTTTTTTTCCCGACATTTTTAGCATTACGTGGTTGTTGCTTATGTGTCTTTTGTAGTGTTTGTGAGCATCTCACAACTCCTCCTGAGAAAATGGACTAGTCACCCCAGGCTGCTGTAAAGAAGCAGCGCAGGCTGGGCAGCTTACACAGTAAGTTACTTCTCTCAGCACTGGTAGCTGAGAAGTCCAGGAGCCGGTGTCCTCTTGAGGACATTGTCCTTGATTTGCCAGTGAGAGGTTTGTCCTCGTATCCTCTCATGATGGAGAGAGAAATTACTTGCTATGAAGGCATAATGTTATTCAAGAGGGCTGCACTTCATGACCTAAAAATCTCACCCTCAGATACCATCAGTTGGGATATAAACTTAACAACTGAATTGACAATGGTGCACTCTTAAGTGCCAGAGATCCTGGGGTGAAATCAGGCAAGAATCATGGGGCTTCAACAGCAGTACTAGTGGACCTCCATTGGTAGAGCATGCCGGTGCACATTCCAGAACCTGCGGATTCCTACTCAGGAACCCTGCTGATCCTTCATGCTGGGGTGTTCTGTTGTCTACCTAAGTCTGGCCTTCTAAGGTCAGGTGAGTAGGGCAATCCCATGATGGGCCTTTCCCCACATCTCCTGCACTGGGGGTGTTATCACTGAGCCAGGGCACAGAGTTCCAAAGCCAGAGCCCAAGGTTCAACCCCATCCTTTGCCTAGTCCTCCACACCCCCACACAGCCCCAGGACATCTGTGTGTCACTCACACTGTGGAATCCACAGGCGTGTCCCTGCTAGTTGCATAGCCCCCCCCCCACATGCTCACGCAATCTACTGCACCCCCAGTGAGTTACACAGCCTCTGCATACCCATGGGTCACCAACACCCCCCCCCAGTGCCCCTGCATGTAGGTCTCCCTCACCCTTGCCAGCCCCCCACACACCATGCTGCCCCTATGCTCTCATCCCCCACAGTCAGTGTCTCCCACACCCTGTACAACCCACCACCACACCCCACACCACCATGTGGGGCCCTGTGAGTCCCCACACCCCATGCTATCCCCTTGGGTCTCCCACACCCAACACCATCCCCACCCTTGATGCCAGCCTCACCAGATAGTTCTGACCTTGGCAGCCTACTCTGACTGCTGGGTACCTCCGCACAGCAAAATCCCAAATTTGGCCAAATCCACAACAGTGTGGCCTGGTCTGGGGAGCTCAGAGCCCCCCCCCCCAACACACACATGTACTGCACTGCTCCCCTTCCCAGATTACTTGAGGTATCTGTTCTGCACCATACAGGGAGGGTAGGAATATATGACAACCACCCTCCAAGGGGAACCAGTAAGTCCTCCACAACCTGCTAAATTGGGCATAGTAGGGTGGTAGAGGCAAGTGCTACTGCCCCTGAGCCCCACAAGTAGGTCAGGGCTATGATGGGGCCAAAAAGATTCCTGACCTCCAATTGCAGCCCAGAGCTTCTGGCACACTTGCGTCCTCCACAATCTGTGCATCCATGGAAGCAATGCCATTCTATTCAAATCCCATTTAAAACTTAATACAGAACACTCAGTGAAGGTCCAATGAGGGCAAATACTTGCCCCTGTTAAAATCTCATGCACAGAAACCCCCAATGCAAATAAATAAATAAATAAATAAATAAATAAATAAATAAATAATAAGGAAAGAAAAAAATTGAGTGATCTCCAAAAAGGCTGCCTAGTTCCAAAATATAAGTCTCCAATGAAAACATAGAGGAGACAACAGCAATGGAATCCCAAAATGAAAGCACAATAAGTTGTGTGACTCTGACCAAGCAAATTACTGAACTGGAAGCAAATTCTCAATAAAAACAACAATTGCATAAATGAAATGCAACAGATTCATATCTTATAACACACAGCTTTTATTACTAGACTTAACTTAATCAAGGAAAACCAGAAAACCTCAAAAGAGAGATATGAATTGAAGGTGAGTCAACAAAGAGGATCTCAATAACCAGTTGATTAAGCTTAATGAAGACATGATTAAATGCAAGAATGAATTCCAAGAAGTGTCAAGAAAATCAAACCATGACCTGAAATTGGAAATCAACAAAGTGATGGATACACTACACAAAAATTCAACAAAAACCAAAAATCATATAGAGCTTGTAAAAGTCTCTCTAGAAACTCTCACTAACAAAGTTAGCCAGGCAGAGGACAAAACCACAGATCTGGAAAATAAGACCGAAGAAATTGTTTGGGAATCCCAAAACTTCAATAAGTTCAAAAAATGATGTGAACAAAATATGAGAGAAATGTGGGATACCCTAAAATGACCAAACATCCAGATCATGGGTATATGAGAAGGGGAAGAAATTCAGACCAAAATCTTGTAGCACATGTTTGACAAAATGTTCCTACATTTTCAAAAGAGAGACCAATCCAGATACAAAGAGCTCCCAGAACACCAAACAGACTGGACCAAACAATAAGAAACTCTCCAAGGCACATCATAGTTAAAACACTAAGCCACAAAAAACAGAGTGCTAAAAGCAGCAAGAGCAAAACAACTCACTACATACAAAGGCAATCCAATCAGAGTCACCTCAGATCTTTCCGTGGAAACCCTGAAGGCCAGAAGGGCTTGGATGGACCACATCAAGGTCTGAAAAACTATGGCTTCCAACCCAAACTGCTGTACCCAGCAAAAGCATCCCTCATAATGGATAGTGAAAGGAAGAGATGGTGAAAGTCAGATCAATGATCATATGAACATAAAGCCACACCAACAGAGAATACTTCAGGGAATACTCCACACAGGTGAGTCAAACATCCAACCTCAAGACCCTGCAAGAGGAAGATTGCAATAACAAAAATTAGAGCTGGCGAGAAAATGTGCGAAGCCTAAGAAAGCGCCAAACTCCATAAAGCCTCCAACATGGCAGGGATTAAATTGAACCTCATAGTTATATCCTTAAATAGTAATGATCTTAACTTACCCATCAAAAGACACAACAGTATGGATCAAAAAATGGAGCCTTCACTGGGCGTGGTGGCACATGGCTTTAATCCCAGCACTCAGGAGGCAGAGGTAGGAGGATTGCCATGAGTTTGAAGCCACCCTGAGACTATATACTGAATTCCAGGTCAGCCCGAGCCAGAGTGAGAGGCTACCTTGAGAAACCGAAAAAAAAAAAAAGGAGCCTTCTATCTTCTGGCTTCAAGAAACCCACCACACCACTGAGGATAGTCACCTCCACAGTGTGAAACGATGGGAAATAATTTTCCAAGTAAATTGAAATAAGAAACAAGTAGGTGTGGCTATATTAACATCTGACAAAATAGACTTCAAACCAAAAGTCAAAAAACACAAAGAAGGACACTTTTTACTTATCAAGGAAATGATCCCACATGAGGACATCACAATCATAAATCTATATTCACCAAACAGACACAGGCATACAACATTTTATAAAGCAAAATCTACTTGACAAGAAACCAGAAATAAATCCCAATACCATCATAGTAGCAGATTTCAATACCCCACTATCATCAATAGACAGACCATCCAAACAGAAAATCAATATGGAAATAATAGAGATTGACAACACCATAGATCAACTAGACCTAACAGACATCTACATAACTTCCACCCCAATTCTAAAAAATATATATTCTTCTCAGGAGCCCATGGAACAGTTTTCAAAGCAGACCACATATTAGGGCATAAAACATGACGCCATAAATTCAGGAAAATTGACATTACTTCCAGCATCATATTGGACCACAATGCATTAAATCTAAAAATTAATAGCAAGAGAAACAACAGAAATTGTACCAGCTCCTGAAGACTGAATAGCTTTCTATTAAATAATGAATGGGTTGTGGAAGAAATCTAAAAGGAAATTGTAAAATTTCTAGAACTGAATGATAATGAAAGCACAACATACCAAAACTCATGGGACACAATGAAGGCAGTCCTAAGGGGAAAATTCATAGCACTAAATGCCTTCATAACAAAGACAGAGAGATCTGAAATTAATAACCTACTCACTCACCCACCTAAAGGCATTGGAAAAACAAGAATAATCACACCCTAAGAGTTCCAGATGTTAAAAATAATTAAGATCAAAGAAGAGATTAATAAATTAAAAACTAAAACTAAAATAAAATAAATAAATTAAAAAAACAACTAAGAAAACTTGAGAAATAAAGAGGTGGTTCTTTGAAAAAAATAAACAAGATTGATAAACCCCTGGCCAGTTTGATCAAATGAAAAAAGAGAAGTCTCAAATTAACAGAATTAGAAATGAAAGGGTGAGGACACAACAGACATTAATGGAACTGCAAGAATCATAAGGACTTATTTCAAAAACCTCTACTCCACAAGATTGGATAATCTGGAAGAAATGGATGAATTGTGAGAAACATACCACCTACCAAAACTAAATTTAGAGCAGATAAATCTTCTAAACCCATCAAGATTGAAAATGAAATCTAAAATATCCCCAAAAGGAAAAGTCCAGGACCTGATGGATTCTCAGCTGAATTCTAGCAAACCTTCATTGCAAAACTTAAACCCCTTTTTCTCAAACTTTTTCACATAATTATAGAAGAGGGAATGCTACCCAACTCCTTCTATGAAGCTAGCATCTGCTTAATAACAAAACCAGACAGAGATACAGCAAGCAAAGAAAACTATAGATCTATATCTCTGATGAACTTAGATATAAAATTCCTGAACAAAATCCTCACAAACCACTTTCAAAAATACCTCAAAAACATTATCCATCTTGTTCAAGCAGGCTTCTTCCCAGAGATGCAGGGATGGCTCAACATTTGGAAATTGATTGATGCAATACACCACATAAATAAACTTAAACACAAGAACCACATAATCATGTCAATAGGTGCAGAAAAGACCTGATCAAAATTCTACAGAGACTAGGTACAGGGGATTATATCTCAACATAATGAAGGCTACATACAAAGCACCTAAAGCCAAAGTTATACTTAATGGGGAAAGACTCAAGGAGCTCCCATTAAGATTATGAAGACAGGGGTGTCCACTCTCAACACTACTCCTCAACACAGTACTAGTAGTCCCAGCCCAAGCAATGAGACAGGAGAAAGAGACAAAAATAATTCAAATTGGAAAGAAAGAAGTCAAAATTAAGCCTATTTGCAGATGACATGATCCTATATATAAGTGACCTAAATGACTCTACCATAAAACTTCTAGAGGTGATAAATTCCTTCTGCAAAGTTGCAGGATACAAAATCAACACACAAAATCAGTAGCCTTCCTACGTGCAAAAGACAGATATATAGAGAAAGAAATCAGCGAGGCTGTCCCATTTTTAATAGGCACACAAAGTCACATGCCTTGGAATCACACTAACCAAGGATGTAGGAGACCTATATAATGAAAATATAAAAAGACTCAAGAAAGAACTTGAGGAGGATATGAGAAGATGGAAACACCTTCTACGCTCCTGGATAGGTAGAATTAATATCATGAAAATGGCAATCCTACCAAAAGTCATATACAGATTTAATACAATACCAACAAAAATCTCAGCATCATTTTTCACAGAGATAGAAAAAATCTCAAAATTCATATGCATGACAGAAGGCCTTGGTTATCCAATAATAACCTTAGCAAAAGAAAGACCTCCGGAGTTATCACCATACTCCATCTAAAGCTATATTACAAAGCCATACTAGCTACTTGATCTTTGACAAAGGTGCCAACAATATACACTGGAGAAAAAACAGCATCTTCAGCAAGTGGTGCTGGACAAATTGGACAACTGCATGTAGAAAAATGAAACTAGATACACACCCCTCATCATGCACAAAAATCCACTCCAAATGGATTAAGAACCTCAACATAAGACTTCAAAATCTTACATTAGTGGATGAAAAAAAAAAAACAGGGGAAACTCTCCATTATATAGGAGTGAGGAAAGTCTTTCTGAATACCCCAGTTTCTCAGGAAATTAAACAATCACTCAACCAGTCAGATCTCACGAAGTTAAAAAGCTTTTATACAGAAAAACTTACGATCAATATTATCCTCAGAATGGGATAAATTCTTGGCTAGCTACACCAATGACAGAGGCCTAATATCAAGAATCTACAAAGAGCTCAAAAAACTAAGGAATAAAAAAAAAAATCAAACAATACACTCAAAAAATGGGGCAGAGAACTGAATAGAGAATTCGCAAAGGAAGAAATACAAATGTCTAAGATTCACTTAAGAAAATGTTCAATATCTTTAACCATCAGAGAAATGCAAATTAAAACATCTATGAGATTCTACCTTATTCTGGTCAGGATGGCAATCATTAAAAAATCAACTGACAATAAATATTGGTGAGGATGTGAGGAAAGAGGAACTATCATTCACTGCTGGTGGGAATGCAAACTTGTACAACCACCATGGGAGTCAACATGAAGACTCCAGAAAAAGATGAAAATAGAGCCTCCAACTGACCCAGAAATTCCTAGGCATCTACCCTAAAGGGTCCACTCTTAACTGCAGAGACATTTGCTCAACCTTGTTTATAGCTTCTTAAGTTACAGTAGCTAAGAGCCATAATTAACTCAAATGCCTATCATTTGATAAATGGATAATGAAGATGTGGTACATTTACACAATGGGATTCTACTCAGCAGTAAGGAAAAATGATATAATGAAATGAGTAGGAAAATGCATGGACTTGGAACAGATCATACTAAATGAACTCACACAAGCACAGAAAGACAAATGTCACATGATATCCCTCAACTGTGGTTCCTAACCTGCAACAGCTTGAGTTGCAGGCATACCTGACAGGCAATTCAGGGGAGAGATAATAGGGTTGGAAGGGTTTGGGGGAAGGGAAATGGGAATGTTTGGGGAGATACACACACAACTAAATCCAAAATTAATTGGTACCATAGAAATCTTCCTCCCAGATAGCAGACTAAAAGATATAACCCTCAATAGGACTATGGGGAGATTGTCTGGCAAGAAGGGCCATGGAGAGGGTGAAATGAAACCTAACCCTAAAACATTTGGTTCTGCTGTGTAACTGCCAGTATCAGAAATAAGTTGCAACACACATTGAGCTGTTGAACAGCAACCCACAAGGTCCACGTACTTCTGTCAAAGTACTAGACTACCTGCCTGAAGTAGAAAGGTAAGACCCTATATCTGAAGACACCAAATGTTGCGAACTCAGAACATTAAGCACTCTGGCTGAAATCTGGAAGGAAGCCAGTTCCCAGATGGTTAGCCCATATACTACTGGAAAGTACTACATGACTTGTTGGGGAAACAATGTTGTGATCAAGCAGCAGACACTGCTATATGAAAGCCACCAGCCTGACAAGATGGACATACCTGTGCAATGGTGGCACCCAGCCTAGGCATGTAACCACTGGCTTTCTGATTGGCTAGGAGATCCACTCAGTGGAAAGGAACCCATAGCTGGAACCAGGAATCGAGTCAGAATCCTACAGTGACTGATTATGGTCTTCAATGAGAAGCACCCACTAGGTTTATGCCATCACCCATCAAAATCTCTCTAACAATGCTCATCCTTTTTAACCTATGCTGGTCTTACTCTCTGTTGGATATATTTTTTTTTTCTTTTTCAGAAGGCAGCGAGAACCAAGGGTAACCAAAATTTATCAACAAGACAAGAAAAGATGCATTCTTCCCTGGCAGGAGTGAACTCCCCCTTGCACATCAGCTGCAGCTCAGGTGAAAGCACAGAGGAACGGTGAGATGAGCAAGAGCCCTGCTTTCAAGGCACGCCTCAGAACCTGCGCCAGGGTGATGGAGGCAGACAATGAGGACGCTCAAAACGCACCAAAACAGAGTTCCAGAAGCTTCTGAGACTACAACACTAAAGTAGACTTAAGACACACCCACCACATCTCAGGGAATTTTGTAGAAGAGGGGGCAGAAAGATTGCAAGAGCCTCAGGGTGGGAGGTAATACGCAGAGGCACTGCCCTCTCCCACCGTGGCGGATGGCTGCTGTCACAACTTATAACTGCAACTGCATGTGAATATCAGCAATCCCACTGAGGAGGGCCTTCAGTGGAGTGGGGGCAGGGAGGAGGGAAACGATGGTACTGACATCTGATGTGTACCTACAAAGATTCTACATAAAAAAAGAATGATTAATCTGTCAGCAGGATATAAGGATAATCAAATCGAGGAGAGAGAAGAGGCAGTGAGAGCTTTTGGCAAATGAATGATGGATTTTGTTTTATGTATTTGTATTTCAGAGGATCTAACTTAAAGAGAGCATTTTTGTTTATCATTGTAACTAAGAGCTGTAAAGTAGAACTTGCTGTTTCTGGGGCAGGAGCACTTTCAAACATTCTTGATATTTCTCTGATAGTATGTTAATACAATGCCAATTTGCTTGAATACATACTAGATGCTTTGCAGTGTATTAAGTACTCATTTAATTCTCACAACCTTGAGGTTTTACCATTCTCAGCTTAAAGATGGGAGGAGTTATGCCTACAGATGGTAAATTGCTTAAAACCTCTACATTGGCAAATGTAGATTGACAGGTTGGCAAAATTTAAAAATAAGTACCAGTACTGTGGAATTGAGCCCAGAGGTTCAAGACCAGCCAGGCAACATAGTGATATTTCATCTTAAGTAAAAAAAAAAGTGTACTCATCTGTTTAAGTTGCAGAGAATTGAGTGAATTCATCTCCTCAGGACCTGTGAAACTAGAGGCTATATCATTTGACTTGGGCACAGTTCTTCTTATGCTTAGTTTTCAAATCATTCCTGTCCCCTAATACCAACATCTCAACACCACGGGCACGTAATGTGCTTGATATGTGTTCTCACATTTGAATGTGTGAGTTCTTGAAAACTGCATTGTTTTCATTTGTGTGTATTTACATTATACATAACTAAAAGTATGAGCTGTAAAAAAAAAAGGGACATTAGGTAGACTTTCTGATCTATACCTTAGCTGTTTATTTAAATTTGTCAATTCTTAATTTCATTGTGAACTAAAATAGGCATGCTTGTTCATGTAAATGCATTATCATTTAACTGCTTTGTAACATTTTAAAATCTATTATAAATCTGTATATAACCTATAGGTGTCTTTTTAAGCCTTTGAAAACACAGCCACTTACCTAAAATAAATTATGTCTATCTAAGTATTTACTTGCTTATTCTGAAAATTTCAAAGTATCTTATATTCAATAATGAACTCATGATTTCCTCTTGAAGTAGGAAGTTGGGAAGATCAAATTCTGTTTTTTTTTTTTAATTGTGCTGAAATCAACTTTTAATCAGCCTGAGAGCAAAAGGGACAGAATTTTATGTAAATGTTTACAGGGTGTAGACTCAGGTTGCCAAGAAAGCATGTTTTTTTGAGCTCTTACAAATCTTCATGTTCCTTATTTTGCTATTCACATGTATTTTCCTCCGGTTAGTAGTCATGGCAGGGACTGTTTGTGTGGGTAACTCCACTGAGCAACATTAACATTGTAAAAATTATTAGAACAAATGGCAGTAAATATTTGGCATTCTCTGATTACCTTGTACATCTGGTCTGCCTGGTTTTACCTGTGACCATGTCACCTCCGGTCATCCTGCAGGCATCTGTTTGTCCTCCTTCAGTCAATATTCAAGTAAATGCTGTGAAATTAATCGGCTGTGTTCCCATTCATGATTTCTCAGCACAAGTTTATGTTATATTTATGTTTGCAGCCAGTATTAGAAATAGGGACAATAAAATCTTGGGGTTTACTATTCTCTAAATAAAGCAATACTTTATAATTAAATTGATGTTTTTTTCTTGATTTTATTACCCATGCAAGTCATTTGTGCCGGGCTCCCCCGGCAGGCAGTGCTGAGGAAGGACCAGGCCCGCTGGTTCCTCCCAAGGGGTTGAGGAGGAGGGTGAGTGTCAAAGGCCAGGAGGCAGGAGTCTTGTCCAAGCAGGAACTCACTTTATTGTAACCGGCAGGTGTTTATATAATGTTGAGAACAAAGGCGGGGATTTTAGGATGGGGTGAGATGTAAGGGCCAATAGCATACCTGCGAACTTTGAGATGATTGGCTGTAAGTGCTCGGGCGTGCAGGAATTCCAACTCCCACGCAGAAGTAACAGGCCAGAGGCCATTTGGTGCCCTGCTGAGTCATAGCTGGCGGGAGGCAGTTTGCCAAACTTTAGCTAGGCTCAGGAAGTTCCACTAGGCCTCACGTCCAGGCCTCTCAAGGCCTAACAATTTGAATCTTACTTGGCTCCAGAGCTCATGAGTCTCAGTGTCAGAAGTAATCTGAGGATCTATCTGGATGATGTTAACCCCAGGTATGAGATTTGCTCTACTGTGTGTACAACTTGACTCTCCACCACTAAATCTTGTTGTAGCTCTAACCAGGCTATAGATAGTCTGGTAAAACTGTCTTAGTCATGGAGACTTCATACAAACATAAGAAGTGTAGAAATGACATTTTATACTCTTGAATTATTCTCACAATTCCTTTTTATGGTCACTCTTTCTAGGAATCTAATGTAACAGTTTTAGGATGAAATCATTCCAAGGTTACAACTTTATGTGACTCATTATCATCATTATTTTTTTTGCTGATCTTAAGGATAAGAGGTCAAGAGACTGTATACATAATTGTTTTCAAGTAGGGGTGATTTATTGACATGTAAAGTGAGAAAGAAATCATTTTTTTAGAATGAAAGTATTACATTTTGGTTTCTTATACACTTTTGTAGCTTGTATTGCACATAGTACCAAGTTAGCATTATGTTTAGAACACATTATGAGGAGGAAGACATCTACAGGGCTGTAAAATATTTTTAATGAATCATTTGTAGTAACAATAGCAGTATATATGCTGTGACATGACTGAATAGCTTAGAGCAGGTAAAATTTGAGTGTTCCACAAATTCTGTTGTTTAGTGAGGAACATCTTCTGATATGGTTTTAAGGATCATTTGGGGGCATTTATTACAGATATTGTCCTCCCTAGAATTGCTGTGCCAGAATTTCAAATAGTAGGACCTAAAATATGTATTTTTAGAAATAAGATATTTTAGCTATTCTTATGATGATATAAATTTGACACTTACTTTGGTGTAGGATTTGTACTTTAGTAGGAAGCCAATAGACTCTGTGTGTGTGTGTGTGTGTGTGTGTCTAAATGTTATATAGCAGATCCCTCCCAAATTGAAACATTCTCTCCTGAAGAGAGGAAGGAGGCTCTGGGGATTCAGGAAATCAAGTCTGGGTGACCTGAACCTTCAAGGTCATACAACTACTTCCCAAGGTTACGTTAATCAGAAACTGAAACATTCCTTCCTGTGGGATGGGACAGGAAGAAAGTTCCAGAGTTTCAGAATGTCAACAGGTCTGGGAAAAGCTTGCGAGACTCTGTCCTAAGGCTATATAAAGAGGAAACCACCTCTTGGGGAAGAGACTGTCAGGCCGACCTGCCTATTCATGGTGCAGTGTACTCAAGACTCCCCAGCTGAGCTGCCTACAAGTGGTACAGTGTGAGCGGAGCTGCATACAGGTTGTGTAGTGTGCTCCAGAGATCCCGCCTCGCTGAGTCGTCACTGGGGTGGGCTTTCTGGCCATGCAGCTGCCGTTGAGTGGAAGCAGCTATGAGGAAGTCCTCATCCTGGATGAGATGAGGCTTCATCGATTTCTCCTGTAAGCAAACCCTCACCTTGCTCTGTAAGCAACACCAATAAACTCATGGGTTCGCCAAAACTGATTTTGGCACGATCATCATTTGGTCTGTCATTGTGCCCTGTCTGGGTAGAAGACATGTGTTCCTATCTCCCCAGGGGAAAAGTAGAATATGAGTGTGGTGTGTGTGTGCATGTGCATATAGCTGCACTCTATATGCATAGGTGTTGAAGCCAGAGGAAACGGTTGGATATGCTTTGCCTATTGCATATTTCCTTGAGATAAGGTCTCTCTCTCAACCTGGAGCCCATCAGTGAGTCCCAGCTATTCTCCACTCTCTGCCTCCCACAGCTTCCACATGTTCATGGCCATGCCTAGCTTTTCACATGGGTTCTCTGAGTTCAAGTTTGTGCTCTCCAGCCTGAGAGGCCCTCAAGCTTAAGTGGCAAATAGTCTTAACCACTAAGTCATCTCCCCTAGCATGCCAGTAGACTTTTCATTACAGCTGTTACCTCAACATGCTTTAATTAATTAATTAACTAATTATTTTATTTTTTGAGGTAGGGTCTCACTGTAGCCCAGGCTGACCTGGAGTTCACCTTGTAGTCTCAGGGTGGCCTTGAACTCACAGCAATCCTCCTACCTCTGCCTCCCGAGTGCTGGGATTAAAGGTGTGTGCCACCACGCCTGGCATGCTTTAACTTTTCCAAGTACATTAGTTTGTTCTGTCATGTAGTTTTGACAAGCATTCTATGATCTTCTTACAGACTGATGTTAATAATCCAATTGCCAGTGACATTTTTAAACTTAATGTTTTAGATACAAACTTGAGATTTGGGTAACATTCCTTTTGGCATTTTCACATACAATTTGTTTTGGCTGATTTGAAAATAACTTGTGATGTTCTTTTTGAAAATAGAAGTAATCAGAGTTTAAGTAACACATGGTCAGGATGTAAACTAAGAGCATATTTTGTGTAATAGTCTGCAGCACATATGGGCAGTAAAGATAGAATTTTAGAGAGTCAGGCCCAACATGTATGTGTAGTGAAGCTTCAGTGCACAGTCACTTGTGAGTCTTTAACCACAGTTCATAAGAAAGGTTCACTAAGGGCACACACTGGCAGCAGGCAGAGGCTGGAATCTGTGCCCTCCTAAACTATCGACTGAACACAACTGATTTGTGACCATGGTCCAGTGTTCTCCAAGGGATTTGAGAATTAGGTCTTGGTAGTTTCTTATACTATTTTAGGTTCACGGTAGAAAGGCTGTCTAAACTAATGTAGTGAGTTCATATATATTGAACACTATATAATTCACAAGTAAGGAATAATTGCCAATGTAACATTCTTCATGCTAATTTTCAAGTCACCAGAAAGTTCATTACGTTAAAATTACAATTTTCATAGCCAGATCTATTTTTACTTCATTCCACTAGGTAAGTTCTCTTTATTTTTCAAGATATTAATTCAAGGAAGGCCTCTTTTGGAAATGATTTATGTTGCTGGAGGACTTTGTCACCTAGAATCCAGTGTAAACCCAATGTAAGGATTAGTACTTGTACCAGACTTTCAGCCCTATTCAAGGTCCACTGAACTGGATCCTTCATTTTTATCAAACGTTATGGTCATTTATACACACAGTAAGGTTTGAGAGACACTATTGATGAAGTTGAGTGCCCATTCTTAGTGTTTCCTGATACACTTGTGCATCACTTACTTTCTTCTTGCTGTGAAGAAACAACTGTCCAGAAGTAATTTACAGAAGAAAAGGGTTTATTTGTCAACTACATTTTCACAGCAGGGAAGGCATGGTGCAGGAGCAGGAACAGAGCTGGTCACATTGTGTCTGCAGTCAGGAAACAGAGCATAGGAAGGGTGGCTGGCTATTAAAGCTCAAGGCCTATTTCCAGTGACCCACTTCCTCCAGCAAGGCTCCACCTCCTAATGATTTCACAAAGTCCTGGAACAGTGCCACTAGCTTGGGGCATTCAAACACGTGAGCCCAACTGGGGGGGGGAGGTTATTTTACATTCACACCACAATACAATGAAATTATGATCTTGCCTTTAATAAAGCACTTACCACATTGAGTTGTGTAATTAATACTTATAGTGTCTATTCTTTTATGTCAGTCATCATTACTCATTTCTTCCCTGCTATCACCTGGAAGTTACTAAATGCTCCTTTCATTGGAGTTAAACTTCAAGGTGATAGCATTCAGAGTTGAGGTCTTTGGGAGGTAACTGAGTCATAATGACTCCAGTCTTGATGGATAGAATTAGTGCTTTCAGAAAACTGCCTTTCCCTGACTTCTCTTCTGCCATGTAACAACACAGCATGGCCTCTACTGCCTTTTTTTTTTTTTTGCTATGTGAGGAAGTTTCAAGAAAGCTATCTGTGGAGGAAGTCTTCACGAGGCACTGAGTCTGCTGTCATGATGACCTTAGATTTCCCAACCTAAATAACTTTGAGAATTAAATTTTGGCTGTTGATAAATTACAGCTTGTGGTATTTTGATATAACAGCAAGAATGGACTATTTTCCAGTGGTGCTAGATGTGTTTGCCGTCTTCACCTCACAACAGTTAACTGCAACAAAAGTTTTCAGTAAGAAACCCCTCCCCAATCCATAATTCAGCTATACTCCCACACCTCATACTTCCTGCTAAACTCACTTAGGCAAAAGATATGGACTTCTGAATGTTATCAGGAGGGTACTAAGGATTCACAGCAACTAAGAATACACTTCAAGTTTAGAATCAAGTGTTCAGAATGGGGTGATGTATTAAAATTAGAGTGTTAAGTCTCTAGGTGTCTAGGAAAATAAGGAGAAGGCATAAAGAGCAGGTAATAAGAAATCCCATCATTAGATTGAGGGCTGGTGGTTCAACCCAGGAGGCACCAGATCTTGAACACCTAGACAGTGTTTGTTTTGTAATTTCTCTCTGCCAACTCTCTCCTGGAATATGCACTGTTAAGAAGGAATAAGACAAGATCCTAATGATGGTTTAAAATGATTTGGTACAGGAATTTTGGTACATGGTCTTTGGGAGTGCTTGGCTTTTGGGTGGGCAATGACCCAGGAATTTGGGTGCCAGTGGTCATGGTCACACAGAACTTAAACTGAGTGAGTGACCTCCAGGTTCTTGTCTTATGATTTTCAATGAATGAAACCCATAGGCCAGACAATAAAATTTAGAAAGGTTTTTATTAAAGTGATTTCAGAGATAGAGCTTGTATAACTTAAGAGAAGGAAGGAGGACATAACTCCTATCCCAAAAAGGAGGTAACAGCAGGGTTCCAGGTCATGGGAAAGCCCAGTTACAGATCCAGATCTGGGCCTTTTATGAGAATTCACTGGATGTGGATGGTGAACTGGTTAGTCCAGCTTTAATTCCAGGTTTCTAGGTAAGGGGGGGGGGGTCAGGTTTTCTCACAAAAATAGCTCGTAAAATTTGGCTTACCAGTGTGTTAAGCTTCTGCAGTCACAAGTAACAATTCCACTATTTCTCCAGCACAGAAGTTCCAAAAGATCAAAAGCCACATGGTCGGATTCATCATGCAGCAACACCCCAGCTCTCTGGTAGCAAATCCTGTCAGTCAGGTCCACAATGCTGGGGTGAACATCCAAATGAGACACAGTATATAGGAGAAAGGGATTTATCAGGCTTACAGATCCAGGGGAGTTTCTATAAATTCCTGGAAGCAGCTGGATCCTTTTTACAGATCCAAGCAGAAAGAAACAAGTCAACAAACACCAAAAAGCAGCAAGCAAAACCCCTGCAGGAGCTCAAACCTCTCTGCATACTTTGGGCTGGAGTCCTATCTGTCCCCAGTGACACACTCCCTGTAGCGAGTGTCTGCTAAGGGCTGAAGCTGCAAACATAATTTTATTAAAACACCTAAGTTTATGGGATCATACATTCAAATTACAATAGCCAGCTTCTGTAAATAGAAACCCAGGTACTGGAGAAATCTCAGAAAGGGAAAAAAATAATCTTAGTAAGTATTGAATGCATATTATGTTCTTCTGCATCAAAATTCAAAAAGAAAAAAAATAGCATGGAAAATCTTTGTTTTACATTTCTTAGCCACAAAGCCTCCCATAGGTGACAGATATGATTAACTTAAGAGAAATCTGATACATCTAAAAGTCTTTGTTTTACCTTTCTTAGCCACAAAGCCTCCCATAGGTGACAGATATGATTAGCTTAAGAGAAATCTGATACATCTAAAAGCATAAGCAAAATAATTTTTCAAACAACTCTATTTAAAAGTGGAACTCTTAGCTACAAAGGCATGAGGAATTATTTTTCATAAGGACTTGATGCCCCTTTGATACACATATTCACATCGTTATTTGCCTAAGGGTATATTTAAAAGCTTGTCTTACATCTAGGTTATAGCACAGAGGGCCATGTTACACTGCACTGGTATTTATGCCAACAGTTCTTGTAGATTGAATTTACATGGCATCTCAATATAGTTAAACCAGGATGATGAAGAACTTGCTGGGCTTAATTAAATTAGCTGTGTACGTGACTATCCTGATGCAAATATTTCTCTTATGAAGACCAAGGCATAAGAAGTCTGAAATTATCTGTGTTGCCCCCCACCCCCACCCCAGAGGTTCAAAAAGTGTTTCCTGACATGACAGTGAAGCATTTCTGTGGAACTGCAGTTTTGGAAAGTTATTTGGAACATCCTCATGCTTTCTATCCACTCCCTTGAGCTCAAATATAACGTTTTCACACTATAAGACTTTATGAACAACAAGTCAACAACAATCTCTCTCTAGTGAAAACTTAAAAGAAAACGACTAGGCAAGTGAAAACCTTTACTTTTTTCTTTGGATACAACCTTCAAAGGCCACCTTCATCACACAGGTAAGAGCTAGTGTAAGCCAACTTTGTTATAGGAGTGAGACTAACGCTGGGAATACCACAGGACCCCACGGGAAACCTTTACTAGGCAGCAAGTGCACCCCCACTGCCATCCTGGGGACTGAGGTGCTGCATTGAAGGCTTGCAGTGTCCCTGCTGTGGGGAAGTGCCTGCGAAGAGAAGCCACTGGCCCACCCCACAGAGTAGATGGTGGCTTGCTTCCGGTTGACTAATGAGGATTCTCAAAGCCACTCCCCATGCCGCAAAATGGAATAACCTTTTGACTATTTCAGGCTCCCATGTTCCCTGAGGAATCAGTGCGCAGGGACACTTCAAATGAAACCACATCATTGTAAATACACGCTGGGAAACAATAAGAAACTGTGTTTTCTGTTGCCATGACAAATGCCTAGGATAAATAACTTAAAAACAAAACAAAACAAAAAAAAACACAAAAACCTCTAAAATTTATTTTGGATCATGGTTTCTAAGACTCTACTCCAACACTGGAAGGAAGCATTGCTTGGAGCCTTGGTGGGCATGCTGGATAACAAGAAAGTGTATGTGGTGGAGCAAACTCTTTACCTCATGGCCAGGAAACATAGAAGACAGAGTCTGTTCCCATATTCTCCTCCATGTTCCCCATGACATAGGACCTCACCCCAGGCAGTCCTTCTACAGCTTCCTTCACCTCCCAGCAGCGCCACCTGGGGGACCAAGCCTTTGAGGACCTTTATCCATACTACCACAGGGGCCCATGGTAAGAATCTCATTTAGATTGTGATGGTTCGGAAGGCAGTGGTCTTCTGGACAGTGCTGAAAGGAATGTTCCTGCCATTGTGCTGTCTCCACCTTCTGAGCTGTGAAACGGAGAAGCAGTGCCCGCTCCACCCCACCAGAGCCTGGGTCATCAGCAATGCTCTCGCATTAAACACAGCATTGCTTAAGCTGTTCTTGACAGCATTAGCCTTGCCCTTTCTTGTCCATACATGCATAACTCGAGGCCAACGGTACAGCCAAGTTTCTCCACCTTTCGTTACCTTTAGCTAAAATTTAACAACACAAATTGGTTGAAGGGGTTGCCACTGGTGAAAGAAAGATAGGCGCACTTGCTTTTGTGCTTTTTTTTTTTTTTTTTTAGCTCCTTTTATTTTAAGGTTCTCACTTCCTATTTACAGACTCTACTTCCAAAGTTCAGTCCAGTTCTATGTGTATTTATACACATTTTTAAGGGAGTAACTTGGACAACAGTGGGAAGGAAGCAAAGGTAAACAGGCTTTAAGCCACTTGATTAAATTCACATAACTTGGCACAGCCTTAGGAGCAGACTGTTTCCTGATTCCCCAAATGTGCAGTCAGCTCTAGACCCTAAAAGAGGGTATGTGGTTATTTTTAGCACTAATAAAACTCTGGAAAACAAAACAAAAGGACACTTAATATGATCCTGTCGAGTGGCTTATTGGTCAAAAATGAGCATCAGTCCTAAGATATTTGATAAAGAAGTCCAGAGGTGAGTGAGGTTATCTCCAGCCGTATAACTTTGAAAATGAGATGCCTAAGAGAGGTGAAGTGTTCTGTGCTTGTTCCCACCGCTAGATAGTGAGAAAACCAAGGCTAGAGCAGATCTCGTGACAGTGCTGCTTGCTGTCTGGCAACATGGCTGACTAGATGTACTGGAAACCTCACTTCAAGCACCCAGAAATGTTGGCTTTCTGGACTTATAAGGCGACAGAATTTGGAGAAGTTATAAAAAAACAAACCACCGGATGACAGGATTTAAGAAAAGTGGTCCTGGGCTGGAAAGATGGCTTAGCGGTTAAGTGCTTGCCTGTGAAGCCTAAGGACCCCCGTTCGAGGCTCGATTCCCCAGGACCCACATTAGCCAGATGCACAAGGGGCACATGGGTCTGGAGTTCGTTTGCAGTGGCTGGAGGCCCTGGCGCACCCATTCTCTCTCTCTCTCTCTCTCTCTCTCTTTCTTTCTCTGCCTCTTTCTGTCGCTCTTAAATAAATAAATAAAAATACAAAAAAATTAAAGAAAAAAAAAAAAAAGAAAAGTGGTCCTTTCTGTGTCTCCACTGGGAGGGAA
The DNA here is from genome assembly GCA_036346955.1 of Dipus sagitta. Lineage (NCBI taxonomy): Eukaryota > Metazoa > Chordata > Mammalia > Rodentia > Dipodidae > Dipus > Dipus sagitta. Next base: position 69,825,899 of record CM070782.1, read on the forward strand.
GTTTAGGAACTTGGAGAAAAGACAGGAAAGCTATAACATACAGATCTAAGGATATTATCAGAGGGCATTGGAAGAGGTTAGAAGGTTTGAAGAGAAAGACAGGGGAAACATAAAGCTGAAATGAAATGGTTAAAACACAGAATAATAGCCGGGCGTGGTGGCACACGCCTTTAATCCCAGCACTCCGGAGGCAGAGGTAGGAGGATCACCGAGAGTTCGAGGCCACCCTGAGACTCTGTAGTGAATTCCAGGTCAGCCTGGGCTAGAGTGAGACCCTACCTCAAAAAAACAAAAAAACAAACAAACAAAAAAAAGACAAAACCAAACACAGAATAATGTGGTAGAAATAGTTGCAGTCATATTGGTAATCCTAATGAAAGCACACGAGGAGTTGAGGAAAGCAGGAGGTCCCGTGTGCGCACTACGGCACTCACATAAAAGCTGGGAGCAGAGGTAACGAACTGCCTGTAAATGTAGCTCTGGGAACACAGAGACAGGACGATCCCCGGAGCTGGTTGACTAGCCAGTCTAGCTGAATCCGTGAGCTTCAGGTTAAGTTCGAGACTCTGTCTCAAACATTAAGGTAGAGAGTAGTTGAGAAAGATACCCGATGTCAACCTCTGGCCTTCACGTGCACCCCTTCCTCTGCACACGTGTGTCCATACACGTATGAATACACATATGGACATGGGCACACACACACATTTAAAAGTAAAAGAAATAAAAATAAAAATATGCAATAATTATAAATTCACTGGTTGTCAATATTGTTAAGATGAATTTTTTTAAATGTATGCAATTAAAAGAAATATAGGTATGGCCAAACATTAAGAAGCATTAAAATAAAGGAGGTAAAATGTATGTCAGAGAAACACTTTAAAATATTTAAAAAATGTTTTATTTGTTTATTTATTTTTTTGTGTGTGCATGTGCATGTGTTAGTGGCAGGGTCTCTTGTTGCTGCAAATGAACATCATTTGACTTTACATGGATAGCTGGGGAGTTGAACCCCAGGCCAACCAGCTTTGCAAGCAAGCACCTTTAACCACTGAGCAATCTTCCCAGTCCTAATACCAGGGAAATATTAAAGAATCTTGTTTCAGTCATAAATAGTAGTTACAGACAAAATAAACTTTAAGATAAACATGTTAAGCATGTTTAGTGATTAATAATGATTTAACATATAGGTTATCACAAAGATAAAAATTCTAAGCTATCATCTAAAAGCATAGAATTAAAGCATATAAAATAAAAAATGACAAAACTTCAAGGAAAAATTGAAAATATTTTCACATATGTCTTATCTCATGGGTCATGTACAATGTATAGATTATCAGGACATTGAAATGTCTTATTTTTTTATGGGTCCAATAAGATACTTAATATAAAACTAGACAAAACCTAAAAGGTAGGAGCTGGAGTGATACCCAGTAGTTAAAGACGTTTGCTTGCAAAGCCTGATGGCCAAGGTTTGATTCCCAAAACCCATGTAAAGCTAGATGCACTCATTGGTACATGCATCTGGAGTTCATTCATAGTAGCAAGAGCTACCCCCTCTGTCCACAAATAAATAAATAAAAATATTGTTTTTTTAAAAACTATTTTTACTTTATATATTTATTTGAGAGAGACGCAGATAGAGTCAGAGGAAGAGAGAGAATGGGCACACCAAGGCCTTCAGCTGCTGCAAATGAACTTCAGACACATGTGCCACCTTGAGCATCTGGTTTACATAGGTCCTAGGGAATCAAACCTGGGTCCTTTGGCTTTGTAGGCAATCACCTTAACCACTAAACCAACTCTCCAGTCCCCAAAACATTATTTTTTTTAAAGAAACAACAACAACAACAAGAAACCTTGGGATATTAGCTATATGAAGACCATGATACATCTTTCAGGAAAAGTTGTGGGCTTGGAGCAGATCTGGTGTGAGACAGTCGAATAGCCAGAGCTACTGGAGCCCTCTGGAGTGCAGAGGGTTTCATCAGGAACCCACAGGTGCCAGACATGCAGCTGCTGCAGAGCCTGAGATTTGCCCGGCTGGGTTTCAGTCTTGTTTTGCTTATTTTCCCTTTCTAAGTCCCCTATGCCCCCAGTTTGGAATGGGGATGTGTACTCTGTACCATTTAGGTGCAAAGTATTGTGCTTTGATTTTCACAGGAGACCACCTTGTCTCAGATGAGACTTCACACTTTTAAACAGTATTAGACTGATAAAGAATGTAGAGACTTGAAAGTTAGACTGCATACACTTTGAATCATGAGACAGGCATACAGCCCATGGAGGTCAGGGACAAAATGTGGTGGTTTGAATATAAAATGCTCTCTCAAAGGTTCATGTGTTTGAATACTTAAATCTCCAGCTGGTTGTGCTACTCAGGATTACTATGGAACCTTTAGAAGAAGGGTCCTTGCTGAAGGACGTATTTTACTGGGCAGGAAAGGGGTGGGTGGGCGTTGAGGTTTATAGTCCAGACCCATTTGCTGTTGTGTCTGCTTTCTTCTTGCTGACCTGATGGTGTGACATGGCTTTCCTGCTATGCTAGACACCACCTTCTGGAACTATAAGCCAGAATTTAACTGTTTCCTTACCTAGTTGCTTCTGGTTTGATATTTTCCCCAGCAGTGAGAATGTAGCTGGTGCAGACATATATTTTCCATTTAATATTTTTAGTATGAGTCAGCAAATAAAAGCTGGAATCAATATGCTTTTGCTTCTCAGTGTTTGAATGATTGTTTAAATTGGAATAGAGCTCTGTATTAGCATTCATTTTCTCTTTGCACGCTGTAGTAAAAACCTCTAACCTCTTGCTGACTTGGAATTTTCTGAATACCAATTGTTTTCCTTTTCATTTTGTTTACTTTGAGAATTCTTGGGCTGGAGAGATGGCTTAGTGGTTTAGGCACTTGCCTGTAAAGCCTAAGGATGCAGGTTCAGTTCCCCAGTACCCATGAAAGCCAGATGTACAAGGTGGTGCATGTGCCTGGAGATTGTTTGCAGTGGCTGGAGGCCCTGGTGGATCTCTTCTCTTTATCTGATTCTCTCTCTCTCTCTCTTTTTCTCCCTCCAACAAATAAATAAAAAAAAATTTTTTTAAAGAATTCTTTTACTATCACTTGGGTATGTGTTAATTACTATATTCTGAATGTTTTCTCCTAATTCTTGTGTTGGAAACTTATTTTTCCAATTGGTAAGCTTTCAAATTGGGGACTTTGGAGAGGTATTTACGTGATTAGAGCCCTGGAAGCATTTTAGAGGTCTTTGCTGCTATCCTTCCCACCATAGGCCAAGTGCAAGAGCCGTGGAGGAACGCCTGCCTCTGCCTAGGCTTCCAAGGATGTCATAGACAACATCAGATCCTAGGCAGAGCTTTTCTCCGGAGGTAGATCCACTCTGGAAAGCCTATGGAAGTAGGGCCACCTCTGAGATCTGAGAACTACAGAGCAGCTAGGTTAGCCTGGGAAAGCCACAAACTTTGACTCCATTCATAAAAGTGAAGTGAACCCATATTAATCAATTTGACCTAATGCAAGGGTGTTTTTTCCCCACTATTATCTCCCTCTTTCCATATTTATTCCCATACATGGTTCCTGTAGTTAGAATCTTAACATCTGTAGTTCTTTTGGAATATAGTGCCTTCACCCTGGAGGCCGCAGAGCAGAACCACTTCCATAGAACCAAAATGAAGAGTTTGACAGACCGCATTCCCTGTGGAGGATCAAGGGAAGAATCTGTTCCCTGTTCTGTGCTGCCAGCTTTGTGTGGATTACAGTTGCCTAGCTACAGTCGTCAAAGCCAGTATCTTCACATCGCTCCTTGCCTTCTGTGTGTGTAAAACCACCAGGCCGCCTCACTCTTGTAAGAACACACGTCACTGCATTTAGGGTCAGACCATGTAATTCAGGATAGAGTATCCATGCTTAGTCACAGCTGTATAATGCTGCTTCCATAGATGACAGTGCTTACACTCTCCCTAGGTTAGGCTGTGATCATCCTTTTGGGAGGAAAGATGCTTCTTATCTTACTATGCAGTGGCGTCCTCTTTGATATTCTCTATCTTTTTCTGTCAGAACGCATCTTTCAGTAGCTTCATCAGCACATGCATGTTTTTTTCTTTTCAACATTACCCTTGTATGTGATGGAAACTTTGTGCACAGAATGTTAGGATGAAATCATGCTTTTCCAGGAAAGGACTCAGTATATCTCATATGTCCTTTTCCATTTCAAGAAGTGTCTCAGTAGCAGGGCGTGGTGGCACGCACCTTTAATCCCAGTGCTCGGGAGGCAGAAGTAGGAGGGTCACCTTGAGTTTGTGGCCACCCTGAGACTACATAGTGAATTCCAAGTCAGCCTGGGCTAGAGCAAGACCTTACCTCAAAACAAAAACAAAATCAAAAGTGTTTCAACATTTTAGGTGATGTATAAATCATCTGGTGTCCAACAGCTATATGGACCCTTTGCAAATATGTCATGTAACTGTATATACATTTGTTTAAATATATGTATTATATATATGTTAAGCAGCTAGCTATATGGAACCTTTCAAGTATTCTATGTCACTGTGTGTGCATTTGTTCAAAGTTGTTCAGAATTTAAAAGTTAAAGTATTTAATAAATGAAGTGCAAAACAACTGTTAGAACCATTCAGTGATTTGCAACCACAATTAGTAAACAAAACCTGCAAGTTGATGGAGGTTATATTTATCCTATTATAGCAGGTGAGGTATGAAATAAAGTAACTAGTGAAGACTTAATGTTCTTTAAATTTTTGAAATGCATAATATTAATTCATTTATCTTGATTTATGAGAATAATATTTTATAGGGCTACTAGTTTTAATTGAATAAATTAATTTTAAATAACAGATTTGAATAAATTGAGGATTTAAAATTTTCACTGTTAAATTTCACTAGTTATAAACACAATATAGATTTTAATCATATAAAATAATTTGTCAGAAAAGGTACACTGAATGAAAACATTTGGGCTCAAACTATCATATTCAATAAGAAAAAAATTAAAATTCACCTGAAGTTAGCAAGTACTTCAGCATTTGGGAAGTAGTTTTAATAGAAATATGGCCTGCAGGTAAAATCTAACCAATAATGTCAACTTTTCCAATTTATTAATAAATTAAATGTTGGCATACAATTCCATGGGCATAATTAAAACTGTATTATCTCAATAAAAAGAAACATTCTTTCTAAAATATGAATGATACTTTATTATTCATATAAGTAGCTAAAATATACAGAAACAGCTAAAATAATACAAATTAGTATGTGTTAGGTCTATTGTGATTTTTTAAATTAATTAATTTATTTGGGAGAGAGAGAGAGAAAGAGAGAGAGAGAATAGACACACCAGGGCCTCCAGCTACTGCAAATGAACTCCAGATACATGTGTCCCCTTGTGCATCTGGCTTACATGGCTCCTGGGAATTGAACCTGCGTCCTTTGGCTTTGCAGGCAAGTGCCTGAACCCCTAAGTCATCTCTCCAGCCCCTATTGTGATTTTTAATATTCAGAAAAATCAATCATAGGAAGCTTTCATGCTTTAAGATATATATATATATATATATATATATATATGTATATATATGTATATATATGTATGTATATCTATGTATATGAATGTGTATACATACATATATATATATATATATATATATATATATATATATACTGTTATTATTCTAGGAATATTTTTATTTTTGAAGATACTATCTTATATTTATAAGTCTCCCAATGGAGAAAAAAACATGTAAATTGGGAAATTTAGATAACTATCTAATGTTGGCATGCCATTAGTTAGGATGGTAGGTCATATGGTCTCCTTATGCATATCATGTTACCCATTCTTCTACTTGGATGTTTATAGAATGGTCTCTTGCTTTGTATGTTTGCATCATTGTACTAGTGAGAGATGTGCAGATAAGTTTCTTCCATGATGGTGAACATTCAGTGAGCTTCTTTCAATATGACAACTCCATTTTCCATTCAGGGGGATGTTTCTTATTCTATTTCACTAAAAGCTTATTCCTTTAAACAGTCCTGGTTTCTCTGCGTGTGTGTGTGTGTTTTTTTAAGGGGGTGGTTCCGAGGTTGGGCCTTGCTCCAGTCCAAGCTGGCCTGGAACTCACTGTGTAGTCTCATCCTGGTGTTGAACCCATGGCGATCCTTCTACCTCTGTCTCCCGAGTGCTGGGCTTAAAAGCATGTGCCACCATGCCTGGCTGTGCTCCATTTTTTGATCGTAGACTTTGTGGATGGCCTTCTAAATTTTTTACTTTTCTTTCATGATCTTATCTCATTTTGCTTTAGTTTTTTTGAAGGTTTCTTTAACTCTTCTACTAGTATTTCATTTGTACTATAATTATACAAACATTTTCAAAAGCTCCATCCTTCTACATAATGTTTATTTGATAGAATCTACTCATATTCATATCTTACAAAATGTCCTTCCCTTCTTGGAATATTGATTTCATTCATTCATATTTTAGGTTTGCTTCTACCTTTACCAGGTTGGCTTCTTAAAAAGTGATGTGTTCATGTGATTCTTTTGGTCTCTGTTGACCGACTAGTCATGACTAAGAGCTGGAAATTTAAAATGTGCTGAAATCTCTGAATACATGAATAAGGCTTGTCCAATCTGAATGTCTCTACAGGCTGGCCCCAATCTACAATTCTCTTTCCAGGTGGGTCATAGATTCAGTCAACTGTCTCATCTTTATTCCACTGTATGGAAAAGGTCTGATTTGTTCTGGAAGCTATTCAGCATCCGGTATTCATTTGGTTACTTAACCATCCTCTTCTTGCTACACTTGCCATATGTATCCTCAACTCTGGCAATTATCAATCTATATAGCCTTTGCTTTACCCTTATTAGAAGAAAATGCCATGCCCCCAAGTTTGTGGAGCACAGGTAATGGCTCTCAAGAGTAGACTGGGATGATAACAAAGGAGGGTATGTCACCTGGCAGAAAGTGAACTGCTTCTCAAACACCACATCCCTGACTTTGATGGAGTCATTTTTCCTTCAGGCAGTTCTGGCATTACTAACTTTGGCTGATTCCAGAACCTTTGGGGTGGGGGTTGGAGTAGCATAGATATGTTTATTACTTTTTCTGAGTGCAGATTCATGTTGTCTTCCATGCCCACTGCTTCACTGATATTAGCCAACTGCTTTGCAGCTTTCAAATTCTGTCACCACTGCCTTCCCATCTGCCTTCTCGTCTTTGTAGATTAAATGTGTTTTTTTTTTTTTGTTTGTTTTCTTGTAACTTTGGCCGGATTGCATGAGTGAGTAAAATAGTTACATGTAGTTATGTGTTAAATCTGGCATAATGATCTTTGTAGACAACTAAATTCATTTTTCATCAAGTCAATCTGCTATTTTAAAATTTCTTCTTTTTTTCTTATTAAGTAGAAAGTTTCTATGGACACATCATGTGCTGGTACCATCATTTCCTTTCCCTGTCCCCATTCCACCAAGGACCTTCCTCAGTGTGATTGCTGGTATTCACCATGGGGTTATGGGTTATGAGTTGTGAAAGCAGCAATCAGTCATTTTTTTTGGGGGGGGGCAATGTCTCTGGATATTTCCTTCCATCTAATGGCTCTTAACAATCTCTCTTCCACAAAATTCCCTGAGAGGTGGTGGGTGTGTTTAAGTCTACTTTAGTATTGAGCTCTCAGAAGCCTCTAGACTTCTGCATTGTATTCTCGGTATCTGTCTCCATCACCCCGGTGCTGGTTGTCAGGTTCTCCATGAAGCAGCACTCTTGCACATCTCACCAATACCTATGTGGCTTCACCTGGGCCATAGCTATGTGTGAGGGATGGTGCATCTCCCACTAGGGAGTTACTATCTTTTCTTATCTTGTTGATAGATTTTTGTTGTCCATAGTTCTCACTGCCTTCTGAAAAAGAAAAGCAGATTTTCCAACAGAGTGAGATCAAAATAGTTTTAAGGGGATAAGTACTATTAATTTAGAGAAATTTCTATGGGTATAACCTCTCTTTTGACCTAAAGCTAGTGGAAGCTTCTCACTGAAGTCCATAATGTTGGTCTCCATAAGATTCTAACTCTGTTTTGAGTTCCATCTATGGGTTCCTGTTCATTGAGAGAATCTCTTAGCCAATTGGAAAGCCATTGGTTACCCATTTAGGTTGGGTGCCACCATTGCCCAGGTGTATGTCTTGTCAGGCTGGTTGCTTTTGTATAGCATTGGCTCTGCTTGCTCAGAACATTGTTGACCATTGTTTTTTTTACCCAGAAGCTCATGTAGCCCTTTCAAGCACTATATGGGCTAACCATCTGGGAACTGGCTTCCTTTCAGATTCCAGCCAGATCTCTCAATGTCCTGTGTTGCAGCATGTGATGTCTTCAGCAGCAGGGTCTCACCTTTCACCTCAGGCCAGGCAGGTAATCAAGTGCTATGATAGAAGCCTGTCTTGTTCTGGGTACCTCATGGGTATCTCTGATGAACATCTCAATGTAGGTTGTAACTGATTTCTGACTTATAAACCAGAGCTAAATGTTAGTCTTGGGATTCATCCCATTCTCTCAAAGGCCCTTCTTGTCAGATGATCCACCCTGAAAAGTTACTTTCTACAGTTACCTTTCATTCAATTTTTTACTCAATAATTTTAATTTTTTATTTTAGAGAAGAGAGAGAGACAAACAGAGAGAGATGGAGAGAAACTTGGCATACCAGGCCTCAGCCCCTGCCATTGAACTCCAGACGCTTGCACCTACCTAGTGGTCATGTGTGATCTTGCACTTGCCTTACCTTTGTGTGTCTGGCTGACATGGGATCTGGAGAGTTGAACGTGGGTCCTTAGGCTTCACAGGCAAGCATTTAACCTATTCAATCACTTTCACCATTCTGTTTTTTTTTTTTTTTCAAATTAAACAATCATCCAATTGCCGAAATGAAACATTATCAAGGTAAAACTACTCTGTTTATGGTTTTCATGTTTTCAGACTGTGGGCTTTTCTTATTATCCAACACATTCCTTTTCTACCTCTCCACTTCACCTGCTGTTAGTTAGTTGTCCTGTTCATGGAAAATCTTTCGCTATAGTTTTGCATTTCCACCAGTGTCTCATCTGCTCATTACCGGAACTTTTTTTTTAAGCTTAGTACTGTGCTTTGAATGTAAAATGTCCCCCATCAACTTACTTTGTTAAACACTTGTTTCTCAGCTGGTAGTGCTGCTTGGGGTGGTTGAGGAGCCATTAGGGGGTGGCGCCTTGCTGGAGGAAGTGGGTCTGGGGTGCGTGAGCTTTGAAGACAACAAAAAGTGCCCTGTCCAATCCAGTTTGTTGTAAATAGTGTAACCTTTTAAGGGTCAAAATGCTATATTATACATGACAGCAGATGCATATTCCCTCCTGTTGCCTATTTGTGTACTTGCTAAAATTTCATAGTGATTCAAGACACAGGCAAATTGTAGAAGTACAGTAGCACACAAATGAAACCCAGAATCCCTTTATGTAGCATGACTCTTCTACATGCTGATTTAACCTGTAAGTATGTGTTGGAACATTTTTTTCTCTCTTTCTCTTTTAAGGAGATTCAAATAAATCAGATGGTCCCTCAAATTTTGTTTCTGGAACTTAGAACTTAAAAGCATCTTCTTTTTTTCTTCTGGAAGTGACTTTAAATGTATACACTTTCTCCCAAACAGAATAGCAAAGTGAAGATGAAAAGACATGAGATGATTGATTGAATGGTATAATCACTATGGAGCTCTGGAGCCAGGCCTGGTGGGCTGCATGCCTTGCAGTTCTTCTGGCTTCCTCACATCCCACAACTCTCTAGGCTGCAGCCTCAGCATGTGTAGTAATCATACTACCTTCTGGTGATGTGCTGAGGATCAAGTGATGCCTTAATGAATAATGCCATCACAGTGCCTGACTTCTGATTAGAGCTCAATAAACTGTGCAGTTCTAATACTGCTGCATCACTGGTGTCAGACTACAGGTAATGGTCCACAGAGCTTATATGCCCATTGCTCCCTTTACAATTGTTAGCTTCACACTTACACAGTATTGTGAAGAATATAGCCTGGCTCCCTCTTTGTTCTTTCTCTCTATTTTCATTCAATTCCATTCCATTCTACTCCATTCTATTCCATCCCATCCCATCCCACTCCACTCCACTCCACTCCACTCCACTCCACTCCACTCCACTCCATTCCATTCCATTCCATTCCATTCCATTCCATTCCATTCCATTCCATTCCATTCCATAGGACTGTGTGTTAGATTCAGATTCCCAGCCATAATAAAATAACTCCCATTGTAATAGTAATTATTATTAAATCAGGAAATATAATCTTTCAAAAACCTTGGCTAAAAATACACATAAATTTGCAGAAGTCTTCTCCAGGTTTTGTCTTGACCTCTGAGCACACACTGCCCTGGCATTTTAAACCAAAACTACTTCCTCTCTTTCAAGAATGGCAGAGGGAAATTATGTCCTAACTCCAGACACCATGGCGCTCTGTAAACTCAGCCTGTTAATTTAAACCTAAGCTAAAGCCCATACTTCATTTGGGATGATAAAATGAATCATAGATTTCAAGCAAGCCAGCCAACCAACATCAATGAACGCAATCAGAGCATTTGTACCACCAAGGCAAACTGCTGATTTTCTGGGGTGAACTGGGCTAACAGCCTGTTCATCACTCAGATCATGGACGCATTGTGCCTGGGTTGGGTTAATGGTCTCAGTTGATTTTATTATGCAAAGGTTAACAATAAACAGACCAGAGCTGTTCTATTGTGAAGCTTACATGTGTGTTTTAAATCATGTTCCTAAAAACAGACTGGACAAGCAGCCACTGGCCACATTTTCTTGCAAATGGACATTTGTTGATGATTTTACCATGAGAACTAGCTGCCTGAGACTTCTTGGGAGAATTAACACTTGTTGTATGATGCTATTTTTCTAAAAAATGAAATAAATAAAGTATTAATACTTTTGTGTCTAAAATCCCACAGTGTGTGAGTCTTTAAACAATGAATAAATAAGAAGGTCAAGCTGCCCTCTGATCAAATAGTGCTGCTTAAGAATTATAGCTACTCCTCTGGGACCTATAAAGAGACTTCAGTGATGTGTACATGGTTTGAACACTTCTGCAATATATGACCTTGCTAGAGAAGGACCCCAAACTTGCATTTAGTAGAGAGTACTAAATATGAACTTCCATTGGTCAGTGATCATTCCTGATTCTATTTCTGTTAACTAGAGACAGTAAACCCAAGGCTTAATGAAATTTAAAATAAGATGATACTTTATGAGTTTCTATGCATTACTTACAATTGAGCAACAACTCAATGAATAGCGTTTCCTTTATCTTTTAAGTCAAATCAATATTGGCAGTTTCTTTTTCTTGTAAAATTTTTTTACTTTATTTTTATTTATTTGAGAGAGACAGAGAGAGAGAGAGAGAGAGAGAGAGAGAGAGAGAGAGAGAGAAAGAGGCAGAGAGATGGGGAGAGAATGGGCATGCCAGGGCCTCCAGCCACTGCAAACGAACTCCAGTGCATGTGCCACCTTGTGCAACTGGCTTACATGGGTCCTGGGGAATTGAACCAAGGTCCTTTGGCACTGCAGGCAAATGCCTTAACTGCTAAGCCATCTCTCCAGCCCAATATTGACAGTTTCTGTAAAGTAATATAAAAAAAGACCATAGTCAAAGGTCAATATAAAGTGATGAATGTTAGCAGAGTAGGAGGAACCCTGAAAAGTCAAAGGTTAGTAAGGATGTGTTTGTGATGAGATATGACCTAGCATTTTGATGCTTAGCATATTTTGTGGATTTTACATCATTCAGAAATGCTAGCTTGTGAACAATGAATATCACAAATCTTATTGCACTACAATACTTGAAATTTTAGTGTATTCGGAGAGCATTGTGCATCCAATGTGGCAAGATATATGTTATATATCTTATTTAGCATATTTATGGACATATTCTAGATTGCTTTCTCAGAAGTGTCTGGCAAGGACGGATTTATCTTTGGTGAATGGGGAACTTTGTATGCTGTATTTGGCACAAATACAAGAGAATTAGCAAGTTTAGTAAAGATAATCTCTCTGACCTAGACATATTACTTACCAAAATAATTTTCAATTCTGACTCTTTTATAAGTGCACTGTGCACCTTGATAATTGGAATTTTAGGTGAATGGTATATTAACTTATAGGAAAACATTTCCCTGAAAGACCTATTGGCAAGCCCTTACAGAAGAGCCACAGTTCTCAAGGTAAACTGTTTTTCAAAAAAAATAATAATTCAAAATACATACATCATCATCTGTGGCTTTTTTTGACACTTCCCATGAAATGAATATGGGGATATAAAACAATGTAAGAATAGTGAAAGAGACTTGAACTTTAAGTAGCCTGAAAAGTCATTTGGTCCATGCTATGATTGGGAATTTGCTGAATTTAGGAGGCATTGTGACAGAGTTGAAAGGCATTGAGGAGAGATGGAACCAAAAATTGCTCCAATCCTGAAGATAGCTTTCCTTGTAAAATTTGCTTAAATCCCTAGGATTTAGGTTAATTATTGATAAAAGACAAGCTGATCTCACTCTCCATTGGAGAATTCGTTTTACTTTTTCAGAAAGGAGTGAGAACCAAGGATAAGCAAAATCTATCAACAAGACAAGAAAAGATAGCTTATCCCCAGAGGGAGATTAACTACCCCCAGCACAGCAGCCAGGGCCCAGGTGAGACCACAGAGGAACTGGTGAGAGGAGCAAGAGTGCTGCTTCCACAGTGAGCTTGACAGCCTGTGCCAGGGTGATGGAGACAGACACTGAGGACACTCAAAACACATCCCAGCAGAAATCCAGAAGCTGCTGAGAGCTCAACACTAAAGTAGACTTTACAGACACCCACCATGGCTCAGAGGATTTTGTGTAAGAGGGGGCAGAAAGATTGTAAGAGCCACAGGATGGGAAGGAATATCCAGAGACATTGCCTCCCCCGTTACAGTGACTGACTAATGCTTTCACATGTCATAACCCACAACCCAATGGGGAATGCCAGCATTCCCTCAGTGAAATGGGGACAGAGAGGAGGGAAATGATGGTACCAACACATGATATGTCTATACAATGTTTCTACTTAATAAAAAACAAAGAAATAAACCATCAGTGCAATGAACTGTGAGACTCATTAGGGCTTGGCCACAAGGAACTGCAAATTTCACATTCTGCAATTTCTATGCTACAGTAAAATTATCTGGGTGATGACTGAGAGGAATTTAGACTTTAGTGAAAGATTGGCTTAATAAATAAATAATATTTTAAAAATAAAATAGAATTCTAAGACTCAGCAATGTGGCCAACTCTTCTATGCTGTGGAAACATTAGACTTTGAGTTTAAGATTTTTTTTTTTTTTTTTTTTGCATTACGTAAGCCTGCTGGGACTATAGTTAGGGTAAAAGGGTGTGATGTGGAATTTAAAATGTTTTTTTTTTTTAATGTCTTTTCATGCTTCTAGTTAATAATATAACCACCAACACTTATCCATCTACTAAACTATTTAGGCAGTGTCAAAAAACTTATTATATTTTCCTTTTTGTGTAAAAGTAGAGAGAACACCATAGATAAAGAGAAAGAAAATGTCTTAACTTTTGTCAAAACAGTGATAATTTAAAGTTGGCTGACTTCATGAACATACCTATTAAGAAAGCATATTTTGGGGCTGGAGAGATGGCTTAGCTGTTAAGTGCTTGCCTATGAAGCCTAAGGACCCCCATTCAAGGCTAGATTCCCCAGGACCCACGTTAGCCAGGTGCACAAGGGGGCGCACGCATCTGGAGTCCGTCTGCAGTGGCTGGAGGCCCTGGCACACCCATTTTTTTTTCTCTCTCTCTCTATCTGCCTCTTTCTCTCCCTGACTGTTGCTCTCAAAGGAAGGAAGAAAGAAAGAAAGAAAGAAAGAAAGAAAGAAAGAAAGAAAGAAAGCAAGCAAGCAAGCATATTTTGGCAGGGCTATTGATATGTTTGGAACTAGGAAAATCTGATTATTTTGTGATAATTCTATATTATCTGGCTAGATCAGGTTTTATCTTTATCAAAATGAAGGTGGTATTGGGTCATCTATACCATCTGTACAGATGTACTATTGAGTGTAGAAGGAGTTAGCTAATGGAGTGCTACTCCATTAGCTAACTAATGTCTTTCAATTTTTCATCTGTAGTGTGTGAAACAGACTGCTTTGTTAGGAAACATCAGTAAAAACATGCTACTATATCAGAATTCTGATTCTTTTTTCCCTCGTAAAAATCATGTCACTATCCTAACTGATGATTGTCCTGAAAATAATACTGATTGTTTTACCCTCTTGATAAAATGAATTTCCTATTTACACTTAAAATTACTTTCCTAGGGGTTCCCTGTGCCAGAAGGTGTGTGGACAGGCACAGCAGGGTGGAATCTGCTTATCTTTTTCAGATGGGAGCCAGACCTGAGGAGATAAATGACCCATTGCACTTTACCTGGACCCCAGCTGAAACCACAGAGCAATTGGGGAAATGAGCAAGAGAGCTGCTTTCTCGGTGAACCTGATATCAGCACAAGGGTGAAGGAGACAGACACTGAGGACACACAACACCTACCAAAGCAGAGATCCAGAGGCTCCTAAGAGCTCCTCACCGAAGTAGACTTAAAATGCACCCAACATGACTCAGGGAATTTTGCGAAAGAGAGGGCAAAAAGATTTAGAGCCCCAAGTTGGGATATGATGCACAGAGACATTGCCTCTCCCCCATAACTGACTGCTACCCCCATAATGAATGACCCACATTCCCCATGGGGTTGACCTGCAAGCCCAATGTGGAAAGCCTCTTCAGAAAAGGGGCAGGGAGGAGGGAAATGATGGTCCCAACATGTTTTGTTTACATGCTAAGTATGTCCATATCTAATAAAAATAAATAAAAATTTATTTTCCTAATAGAGGAGCCAGAAATAAACCCACTTAATTCTTTTTAAAAATTATTTACTTGAGAGAAGATAGAGAGAGAGCATGAGAAGAGAGACAGGCAGAGAATGAGCACACTAGGGCCTCTAGCCTTGGCAAATGAGCTCTAGCTGCATGCACCGTTCTGTGTATCTGGCTCTATGTGGGTACTGGGGCATTGAACCTGGGTCATTAGGCTTTGCAGGCAAGCACCTTAACTGCTGAGCCATCTCTACAGCCCTGAGCACCTAATGTTTGACGAAAGTCTCAAACATACACACTGACAAAAGGACCTGTTCAGTAAATGGTGCCAGCAAAACTGGCTAACCATCTGCAAAAGAATGAAATTAGATTCACGCCTCTCAGCCTGTACAAAAGTCAGTTCAAAACCAATCAAAACCCTTGACTTAAAATCTGAAATATGAAAACCGCCATGGGGAACCATAGGGAAAATATGTCATCGTAGGTATATGCAAGAACTTTCTGAATGAAACATTAATAGGCACAGGAAATAGCTTCAAGAATTGACAAATAGAATTTCAGGAAAGTAATAAACTTCTTCACAACAAAAGAATGTACCAGCATAGTGAACAGATAAAATCTTTGCCAACTATACTTTAGAGAAGAAATTAACAGAGGGTATATATAAAGAATTACAAAAGCCAAACTGCTCTCCCCAAGTTAAACCCTGTCAACCAATAAATGAACTAAGAAAATGAATAGACAGTTTTCAAATTTAATATACAATGGCGAGAGAGATGTCTCAGGGCATAAAGTGAATGCTATACAAGTGTGAGAATCTGAGTTCTGACTATCAGACTCCACGAAAAATTGAAAAATGCTCCTATGGTCCCAGCACTGGGGAGTTGGAACTTAGGGGTCAGTGAAACTAGTCTAGCTCACTTGGTAAGATCTAGGTTCAATGAGTAACCTTGTCTCAAAAACCAAGGTGGAGAGCAGTTGAGGACACTCAGTGTCACCCTATAGGTTCTACATGTGCACACACAAGTGCATGATCACCCCCCCAACACACATACGAATACACACACACACACACACACACACACACACACACACTAAGGAGAAGGAAGAAGTGCAAATGGTCAATAAATGTTTTTTTTTTTTAAATGTTCAACATCCTTTGCCTCCAGGAAGATGCAAATTAAAACTGCTTTGGGATTCCATCTCAACCCAGTCAGAATGGCTATTATGAAAAGAACCAGTTCAAACAAATGCTGGTGAGGACTCGGGGAATGAGAAGCCATTATCTACTTTCTGTTGGAATTTAACCAAGTGAAATAAAAATGAAATTAGTGTGAAAGTTTCACACACACACATAAACCCTGAAAACGGAATTATCATATGATCCAGCTATGGTATTTCATCTTGATTGTCAGCTTGAGAAAATTTTGAATTGCCAGGGAAAGAAATCTCTGGGCGTGTCTCTGAGGGATTTTCTAGATTAGGTTAGTTGAGATAGGAAGAGCCGTTCTAAGTGTAAGTGGTGCCATTCCATGGCTGAGGTCTTGGACTACACTCAAAGGAGGAAGCTAGGTGAGCATGAGCTCTGGCCAGCAGCCTCAAAACCTGTCATCATGCCTTTTCTGCCATGAGGAACTCTACCCTTGAGCTGTGAACCAAAATAAATCTTTCCTTCCTTAAGTTGCTTTTGTCAGGCACTTTTCCACAGTAATGAGGATGTAACTAATACAAAAAGTGGGCCGCAGATTGTGCCAAGCCAAATTCATTTGAATGAATTGAACAACAGCCTAAGGATATGTCTTACTCAGGTCATCCTGGAAGACATTCAGAGGCTACTAGAGCTGTGATCCGAGTGGGGAAGGCTACATACCAAGCTCACTAAAGAACTTGGTGCTATTGTCCCTGTGGTACTGGTCTTAAAGGCATGAGATATATAAGACTGAGGTGTCGTGGTATCTTGTTTCCATGGTTTGAAAGAGACGCTGAGGCCAGGTAATGTGTAACAAGGTTACAGTCCCTGCAAAGTGACCTTGGCAGACTGGGGCATGCTATTTTTATTGTAATTCTATTTTTATTTCTGAAGATATATCTGGGTCTAGTCATGGCGCGGAAATGGCTTTCTGATAGCTTATGCAATGATCTGCTAGGCTTCCTACTGAGGACTCGTCGTGTTCTATGCATCTTTAGTCACACAGCCTAATCCTAGAGTTTATGATCAGTCCAGTTCCCAGTGAGGAGGGGCTTAAATGGCTCAGCTCCTTAGATAAGTATAACAATATTGACAAATGCTTGTATAACACTTATTGCATGCCATGTACTATGCTATACACTTAATCCTCATGGCAAACTCACTAATTTGGTGCTGTTATCAACATTTGACAAGTGTGGAAGCTGAGGATGAGACAGTATATGTAAGCTGTCCATATTCCCATTGCTGCTAAACCAGAGTTAGGATTCAGAAACAGACAGCTTGCTTCTAACAACCATATCACCTGCTCTTTCATATGATGCAACTGCTATTTCATATAATCTCTTTGTTCTTGCCTTTGTCTTCATTACTATAACTATGGTTTTTTCCTAATAACCACTACCGGGTTGTTCCTATTTTATTATTAAATAAAAAGTTTGGGCTGGAGGGATGGCTTAGCGGTTAAGGCATTTGCCTGCAAAGCCAAAGGACCCAGGTTCAACTCCCCAGGACCCATCTTAGCCAGATGTACAAGGGGGCGCATGCACCTGGAGTTCATTTGCAGTGGCTAGAGGCCCTGGCATGGCCATTCTCTCTCTCTCTCTCTCTCTTCTCTCTTCCTCTTCTCTGTCAAATAAATAAAAATAAATACAAAAAATGTAGGCAGCCTGACTGCCCACAATTTTAAAAGTTTATATGTTAGGAACTGTAATTAAAATATATAAGGTCAGGTGTGGTGGCACATACCTTTAATCCCAGTACTCAGGAGGTAGAGGTACGAGGATAACTGTGATTTTGAGGCCAGTCTGGAATTACCGAATGAGTTCCAGGTCAGTCTGGGCTACAGTGAAATCCTACCTCAATATATATAATGTGTGTATGGATCAAGTAATCCTCATACTATTCACATGTAGAGGGCAACGCTAGTTTTATCTCACACAGATGAGGGAAGTGACCCAGATATACTGTGCTTTACCCAGCATCATATGAATAGAGGCTTCTTTGACCACATTGTATCTCTTCCCTCAGAATGGTGCTGTTTGTAGAGATTTTCCACCTGAGAACCTGCACTTCCTTAAATCAATTGTGCAGGTATCTGTCTTCACACATGGCAGGCTTAGCCAAAATCACCGGCTCAGACTCCAAGCAATACCATGCAAGAAACATGTCCAGACAGCTGTGCAGGCTTATTTTGTTCCATCCCTTTAGTCTTGATCATTCTTGCTTCTTCCTGTTTACTCTGGGCTTGTTCTGGCCTTCCCATAATTTGTGAAACATTTGATCGAATGTTATTCTTACCTAGTAAGGTTCCAAATTAATACTTACCGGGAAGAAGAAGCCTACAATCGTATTAGGGGTCTGACACATTGTTGCTAAGTCTCTTGTTCCCTTAAATGTTTCCTGATTATAACCTTCCCTATCACATGTGTGTGCCACACAAATAAGATTCATTTTATTGTCCATAAGTATGTAACTCTCTAGCAATTAACAACTCAGAGCAAAATGCAACTTGATGAAGATTACCAGATTTTAAAATGTGATTTAGCCTCCAGAAGGCAGTCAATTTCACAGTTGATATGGTTATTTAAATATCAGGGAAATCACCCAGGGGCTGATGCTGACTAATCTGGTGACAAGGTAAAGAAAAAGAGATGGCTATGAAATCTTACAAATATCAAAGAAGTTAAACAAAGAATGAGTTCAAAGATATGGTTAGATAGTATCTGCAAAAGAATGAGGTTCATTTTGATGCTGAAGACCCTGAGCATGCAATCTTTAGTCCATGAAGCACCCTCAGATTTGGTGGCTTACTTTATGAGTCAGCTCTTTCCACAACAGATTAGTTCTGTTTAGTGACTTTCTACAGTGCTCTGCACAGGCCACATATGGCAAGTTCTGGTTATTTATCAACAGCCCAGAGAGAACCATAAGCATGTACAAGCACTGAGAAATGAGAAAAAATTAACAACAGCATTGCTAGCATTCCCAGGGAGAAATTCATAACAGTGAATATGGATCAGATATTATCCTGGTAGGAACCTAATTCATTTTTTTTTTTTACCTTTTCTCCCTTTCTTTCTTTCTTCCTTCCTTCCTTCCTTCTTTCTTTCTTTCTTTCTTTCTTTCTTTCTTTCTTTCTTTCTTTCTTTCTTCCCTCCCTCCCTCCCTCCCTCTCTCTCCCCTCCTTCCCTCCCTCCCTTCCTTCCTTCTTTCTGTTTTGGCTTTTTTTTCTTTATTAGTTATGTACATACTCAGTGTATAAACAGTCATGTTGGTACCATTGTTAGCCTCCTCCCTGTTCTCCCCCCTCTGAAGGGACCCTCTTCATTGGGGAATGTGGGTCATGCATTGTGGAGGTAGCCATCAGTTATGGGGCAGAGGCAATGTCTCTGTGCATAATGTCCCAAGGTGTAGCTCTAACAATCTTTCTGCCCCCTCTTCTGTGATTTTCCCTGAGCCATGTTGGGTTCCTTTTAGGTCTACTTCTGTGATGAGGTCTTGGGAATCTCTGTATCTCTGTATATTTGGTTTGGTAGGAGTTGAATGTTCTCTGGGTCTATCTCCTTCACACTTTTGCTGATACCAGGTTAACCAAGAAAGCAGCACTCTTGTTCATTTCCCCAATTACTGTATGGTTTCAGCTGGGACACTGGTGAGATGTGATGGGCTTAATCTCTCCTCAGGTTCTGTGTCTATCTGAAAAAGAGAACCAGATTCTCCAACGGAGAGTGAAGTCAGCACCAGGATAAGTGGGATAACCATTATTATTTTAGAGGGAATTTAATAGGTATAAGCCCTCTTGTAGCCCAAGATTGGTGGGAGCTTGATATTGGAAAGTGGACTTGATTTTTGGATATGGTTCTGACTTGTTTCCCAGTTCCAGCTATGGGTTCTGTTCCACTGAGCAGATCTGTTGGCCAATTCAAGAGTAGTTGGTTATCCATCAAGGCTGTGCATCACTATTGCACTTGTGTGAGCATCACATCAGGTTGTTTGCTGCTGAGTAGCTTAGACCACGAGTTACTTGGACAGATGTTGGTCATTTTCCCCCAGCTGCTCATGTAGCACCTTCTGGTACTAGACAAACTAACTGTCTGGGGACTGAATCTCTTTCAGATTCCAGCCAGGTCTCTCCATGTTCTGTAGCAACAGCATATGGTGTCTTCCACAGTAGGGAACTTAATTCTTCATACCACTTTAGAAAAATTGTTTTAAATGCCAAAAGTTATATCATAGATTTAATCCTTTTTTTTTCCAAGACATACTCTGGAAATGATGATCAAAAAAATCATACCTTTCACTCATATGCCATTATTAGAAAATGGTATCAGCCTATACCTTGAGGTATAATGTTTATAGCTACTACAGCATAGAAGTCAGAAAATAGATATCTCAGTAGAAATCACCTTGAATCCAGACTAGCTCTTCACATACATGTTCCTATCTCATGTAACTGGACTCAGTTACCTTTTTTTTGTATTATGTAACTATGTTCTATTGTATAACATGTTGTTTTCTTCTACTAGTTGCTAATCCAATGTTTTGACTGATCTTTCTGCCCTCTTGAAATTGTTTTTGTACTTATTTATAAAACTGCTCTATATTTAGTTCTTATCAAAATTCTTTTTATTTTCTGTTATGTTTTGGTGGTGCTTTCATAGTCTCTGTGCCAATAAGCATCTGATCTAAAATTCAATAAATTTTCAGAATTAGACTTTTGACTTTTTAAAATAAATTTAACTTTCTGAGAATTAATTCTGCAGTGACATCTTTACTTATAGACTATTATTCAGACAGGGTCTCTACTTTTGGTTTCTCTAGTTGCCGACAAATTTTCTTCACATTTCATCCAAGTCCTGTAGGGAAGTTGTCCTCTTTTTCAGTTGGTGACTTTGTAGTTAAGATATTGTCTAAGCATAAGGAGGAAACTAATAAGTTTTAAAATTTCCTCAAGCACTTCAATTTGCCTTAATTGATGAAAGATGACATAATTACTGAGGAATAGCCTCTATACTGATTTTGCCAAGTTCAGTTTATAAAACTTGTGTATCTATGATCTCATGTATTCAAATAACCAGTTGCTAAGATATTTTTTTTAATCAAACAATAGGGGAAAATAGTCTTGTTTTTTCCAAGTCACACCAGACAAAACAGGTAAAGTGTTATAAAAGCATAAAAGCTTGTAGCTCTATGAACTCTTAACCCCTAGAGTAATGTGGAAAGTTGTGCTGTGTACATATATGCATTTCTATGGCAAAGATTTATTACTGTCATTAGATTCTCTTGTATAGTATTTGAAACGACTTACACTGTTGAGTCTGACTAACTATGAGTTGAATGGTTTATAAATAACAGTGGCCCTTTCATTATTTAAAAATAACAGTCTTTGAGTGATGAGTCATATTTTTTCCTTTCACATTTGCCTTTGTAAAAACCCCTTATTTCTCCTTCTTGGTATTCATAGAAGGTGGGCATTGTATGTCTTAAATAAGTCTCTCATGTTTCTTGAATTTTCATTCATACTTTATAATATGATTTAGAATATTCATTAGTTCAGTTTCTCTGCTCATAAATCTGTCTTCAGTTATTTTTTAATTTTATTATTTTAGAATTTTAATTTTGATTTTAGTGCTATTTTGTTAATGATTTTTCCCCCTTTTTCCAAGAAGTTTGATCTTTAGTCTTTGTTAAGCTTGATAGTCACTTTTTTGCCTATTTTCTAGAGATTCATAGTCATTTGTGATCCACAAATATTTCTTAATTTAAATATAGTTATTGACTTAAAGGTTAATTTGCATATCATTTTTTAAGAAACCCAGCATGTTCAGAGCTGATACATACGTATGTACTTATATCTTCAAATAGAAGTTCTTAATTTTTTTCTCATCTCACTTGTAATCAAGGAACAGCCATTGAAAACAATAATGTATTTCAGTCTAATACCAAAAGTATGAAAACTCTGCTAAGTATAAGATAAATAAAAATTCTGCCAATAAAATGAGATAACACTGCTTAAAAAATGTCAGCATTACTAATTTTGTAAATACCTTTTCAGTTCTCCAGCCTTTTGTACTGCCGACACATTTAGCTCAGGAAATGATGATAGGGATATATCCAGGTACCGAGAAAAACACAATTATATTTAGATTAAAAGTTAAGAACATTGTCATGTTCTCTTTTTTTTTTAATTTTTTTGTTTATTTGAGAGTGACAGAGAGCGAGAGAGAGAGAGGCAGGCAGAGAGTGAGAGAGAGAGAATGGGCGCGCCAGGGCTTCCAGACACGTGCGCCCCCTAGTGCATCTGGCTAACGTGGGTCCTGGGGAATTGAGCCTCGAACCTGGGGTCCTTAGGCTTCACAGGGAAGCGTTTAACCGCTAAGCCATCTCTCCAGCCCCTGTCATATTCTCTTTAACAAACTCTTTAGCATTCTCTTTATCAAAGTAAGATGTAACATTTGAGCTAGGGTAGAGTACTTAAAAGTAGAGAAAGCCATTAAAAGGAAATAAACTTTCTTGGTGCAACATTCCAGATGATGACAGTGGTGGTGGTGGTGATGATTTTTTCAGGGATTTATAGGGAAAAAAAGGAATCAGAGCCCATAGCCCAAGATAACTTCAATGCTCTTTCTTCCCTTTGCATCTTAGGATGGTGTGATAGTTAATCTCAGTCAGTCGACTTGACAGGGTTTCCAATCACCATGGAACAAATCTCTGGTCATGTCTGTGGACAATTTTCTAAGTAAGGTGATTTGAGGTGGGGAGACCCACCTACACGTGGGCAACACCATACTGAGGTGAGTTAGCTGAGGGCACTCATCTACCTCTCCCTATTTTCTGACTGGGACAAATGTGACCAGCTGCTTCCTGCTCTTGATGACATGCCCTGGTGACCTGTATCCCCTGCAAGCATAATCTGAAATAAACCTTTCATCTTTTTGTTGCTTTTGTCAGGTATTTTGCCATAGCAATGAAAAAGGTAACCAATACAGACAGGCAATGTCCTTCCCTCTATACCAGAATCACATTTCAAAAGCAGAGCTGAGACCTGCAGCCCAGGTTATTGGAAAAGATTTTTAAAATAACAGGAAAACCTAGAGGTTGGTAGCCATTAGGTCAATAGACACATTTCTGTTTTGAAAACCGAGGTGGGGGGACTTTAGTCTAGGAAAGTTACCAAAATGAGTGAAACCTTGGGAAAAGAAGTTTTTAGGTTGAACTTTGGGGACTCATAACTATTTTCCGCTAACCTATGGACAGTTCATGTATGGGCGGGCTGGATAGTGGGTTTTCATGTTAGTACTTGGTAGACTAGGTGGGAGATCATTGATCTTAACCCTTTATAAAGTTCCATCAAAGTCAAGCACTATAAGTATGGAGTAAATTGTTGATTGAAGCTTGGGCATGCTGGTCACTTGGCAAGGGAAGATGAATGCACTACATTTCCTCCTACACCTGACTGGTGACATGTATGCAAGACATGTCCTGTATGCTGAATAGTGACTGTTTTCAGTTGTTGTGAGCTGGAAGAGCAGCAGAATCTGTATTTCTGCTGGAGCCTTATTCCCTGTGTTTGCTCTGCTAACTTCTGCCCTTGCTTCATGTCCCCACCAACAACTTTCTCCTCCGAAGAGGGTTTCTTCAGATCGGGCAACGCTCTTCCCCCTTCCACTCATGTATTAAATCTCCCACGTATGGCATGGCATTCTTTTCACTTTAAATTTATTTATTTATTTAGGAAGAAGAGAAAGAGATTGAGGTAGACAGAGAGATGAAGTGAGTATGGGCATGCCATGGCCTCCTGCTACTGCAAACAAACTCCAGATGCATGCTCCACTTTGTGCATCTGGCTTTATCTGTATACTGGGAAATGGAAACCAGGCTGTCAGACTTTGCAAGCAAGCATCTTGAACAGCTGAGCCAATTCTCCAGCTCCAGCATGGCATTCTTTATTATTGCAGACCTAGCATTTCTTACATTACATTGCAGTTGTCTGTATTCTCAGATTAGAGCATATGAGGAGAGAAGCCATCTGTACCAAGGGTACAGTTATATTTCGAAGTTGTAGCCCTGAGCCTGGAGTCAAGGAGGGACTCATCTTGCATCACTGACTGTGTCTTCCATTCACATATTAAATCACAAAAATAATTGGCAGTGCTTAGTGACTTCAGTGTACCAAGGTTGGATACTAGAAACTTCATATATATTAACTAATTTTATTTTATTTTAATTATTTACTTGAGAGAGACAGAGATAGAGAGAGGGACAGAAGGAGTGTGAGAGAGGACAGAGAGAGAGAAAGAGAGAAAGAGAGAGAAAGAGAAAGAGTATGAATAGGTGTTCCAGGGCCTCCAGCCACTGCAAATGGACTCCAGACACATGTGCCACCTTGTGCATCTGGGTTTAGGTAGATACTGGGGAATCGAATCTGGGTCCTTAGGCGTTGCAGAGAGGCAGCTTAACCTGCTAAGCCATGTCTCCATCCATATATTAACTAATTTAATGTACACAAAAGATAGTTGCTATATAGGGAGTAGAAAAGTTGGTACAATTTAGCCAACACCATAGAGGTTTCTGTTTTTATAAATGAGCAGAGTGAAGCATGAAAAAGTTAAATTGGATAAGTTCACACTACTAGGAAATGTGAATGCTATGATTTTTAGCTTAGTTGTCTCATATCAGAGTGTATGTTTAACTATACTATTAGACTACTTCCAGGTTAAGGCAATTTCTGTCTTCAATATTTTAAATATTTTATTTTATTTGTTTATTTGAGGGAGAAAAAGGGAGGGAGGGAGAGAGAGAGAGGAAAAGAGAAAGAGAGAAGAAGATAGCGAGTGAGTGTGAGAGAGAGAGAGAGAGAGAGAGAGAGAGAGAGAAAGAGAATGGGTATGCCAAATGAACTCCAGATGCATGTGCCACCTTGTGCATCTGGCTTACATGGGTATTGGAGAATCAAACTGAGGTTCTTTGGCTTTGAAGGCAAGTGCCTTAACTAAGCAATCTATCCAGCCCTATCTTCAATATTTTAAAATAATCTCTCTCTCTCTCTCTCTCTCTCCATTGTGGTTTTAGAGGCAAGGTCTCACTCTAGCCTAGGCTGACCTGGAACTCACCCTGTGGTCCCAGGCTGGTCTTGACCTCATGGAGATTCTCCTTCTCACTGCACCACCATGCCTGGATTCTCACCATCTCTTTTTATTTAAAGGTGAAGTATTACCCTGTGAAAATTTGAAAATAAACAAATATACTCCCAGGGGTAACTTCAGAGGTAAGAAGTGAACCAAGGTTATCTAGATTTGCATGCAAGAGGACAATTATTTTCCTGTAATGAGGTCAAATGAAATCATTTACAAAATAAAATGAAGTGAAACAGGTATAGGTTTCCTAATATTGTTCTTGACAAAGAGGGCATCTGTTGTAGTTCATTTACCTGGCAGTGATCTAACCAAGAAGCCAGTAGCTCCATGGGATCATACTTCCAAATGGCAGCTATTTCCTTGTTTCAATAATGATTGATAGGCAAATTTTCAGTTGGCTATTTTCTAGATAGAATTGAATTCCAATAATTCTCAGTCACCCTTTGTTTGTTTGCTTGTTTGTTTATTATTTATTTGAGAGAGAGAGAGAGAGAGAGAGAGAGAGAGAGGGAAAATGAGCATGCTGGAGTCTCTAGCCACTGCAAATGAATTCCCGATGCATGCACCATCTTGTGCATCTAGTTTACATGGGTACTGGGGAATAGAACCTGGGTTCTTAAGCTTTGCAGGCAAGTGCCTTAACCACTAAGCTATCTACCCAGCCTACCTATTGCTTTTATATGCTATACAATGCACCTGGACGTATGAAACTAGCTAGGTCTAACATGGTATGCATAATGTTGACAAGAACTGAGGGACTTATAGTCTCCATCTGTCTATGAACTAGCATAGTGACCTAGGCTGAATCATGTTCTTTATGTCTCACTGTGTTCTCTATCTGTTGCTCTCCACCACCAAATTAATGCATATCTCTGATCTCAGTTCTCCTAAACTTCTTTCAACTGCTTGGTATGAAAAACAGAGTTTCATTTTAAGCCAACTTTCATGACAGACCCATAATCAATTTAACCTCAGAAATCATGAGCATCATATAGTGATCTTGTTCATTCAAGCATTTAAATAAGTAGGTTATTTTTAAAATATTTTATCTATTTACTTGATAGAGAGAAAGAGGGAGAGGGAGGGAATGAGGAAGGGAGGGAGGGAGAGAGAGAGAGAGAGAGAGAGAGAGAGAGAGAGAGAATGGGCTTGTCAGGGCCTCCAGCCACTGCAAACAAACTCCAGATGCATGTGCCCCCTTGTGCTCTGGCTTATGTGGCTTCTGGAGAATCGAACCAGGATCCTTTGGCTTTGCAGGCAAATGCCTTAATTGCTAAGCCATGTATGCAGACCCTGAGTAGGTGATTTTTGGAGGTTGGGCTACTACTAAGGTAGGAAGAGTTGTATAGGGCAAGGAAGCTTTTAGTTAAAATAACAGGAAAGTTATTGAATTGTATTAATTTTGAAATTTTTCATAGAACTTGTGTGGGTGAGGTGAGCATTGCATTAAGTTTTCAGTAGTTTAGTTGTCTCATTCAAATATGAGCATATCTGGAGGAAGATGATTCCTTTTTCCATGTTTTTTCTCTGCTGGAGGGTTAGAAGCTCTTCTCATAAGTCCTCTATCTGTCTCTCATTAGTTACTACTGGATAGGATTGTATCAAATACTTCGAATTATACCAATCCCTAGCAAGGAGAATGGATGTTTATGTTTTGCTTTCATTCTGACAGTTTTTGATAATATTTTAGTTGTTTTTGTGAATTGATATATCTTATTTATATACTCAGTCAGTTTTGATGGTGTAATTGGAGCCCTCTGATTTCCTTAATCAAGATTTTCCTTTGGTGTTGAGGATGTTCAAAGTTGTTTTTAGAAGAAAGAGACATCTAGATAAATTAGGCTTAGCAAGGAGGAGTAGGCAGCAGTGTGCATGAGAGTCACAATGGCAAATGATCATTTTAGAAGCAGGAGGCTAGTGAAGGCGTCTTGTACAGACAAGCAAGTAGATGGTGGCGCTCAGAGGAGCCTTGAGAGGTAGATACATACACATGCAGATGTGTTCTAGAATTTTCTAGGTGCATGCATGTCGGAAATCAGCCTTGTTATCACAATAAGAGGAACAGAGAGGATTCCTCATTTTGGAATTGATGCTGAAGAGATATAGCAAATAGAAAAGGTGGCACTTCTCTGAGGGCTTAGCAGAGCTGGCCACGCTGGGAGTTAAATCACCTTTTGTTGAGTGTTTTCCACGTGCAAATAATTGCTTATTGATTCTATCAGCAAGTAGCTACTGGGCATCAACAATCTTGGTAAGGGAGATGAAGTAGGATGGATGACCTGAGGCTGGAGCCTGCTTGAAGGATTCTGAGGACTGAGGGTGGTGTAGCCGGAAACAGCAACACAGGTTAGCAGTGGGTGGGCTCAGGAGGTGGCAGGTGGGAGGCAAAGCTTTGGCTTCCACTCTGAGGGACATAGCTGTGAAGGGTCAGGGCAGAAGTTTGCCATCACATGCTATCATTCCTTTCCTTCACTATGCTTTTGGTTTTCTTCTCTGCATTCCCTTTAAATATCTTGGTCTCTTATTCTACCTCCTATGTATCCTAACTGATATTTAAAAGTTTTATTCAGGTTCACCAGTGCTGCATTTTGACAATTCCTTAGCACATTCTTAATATGAGTTAATTCTATCTTGCTATTGACTTATAAGGAGTCATAGTTCTTGGGCTGGCGAGATAGCTCAGTGAGTAAAGTGCTTTCTCTACAAACATGGAGACCTTGTGCTCAGATCCCTAGAGACTAGACATGGTGGTACATGCTTGGAAGCTCAGCCCTGATGAGGCAGGAATTGGAGGAACCTCGGCACTCACTGGCTAGCTAATTCTTCTAGGTAATCAGGTGGTCTTGGTTCAGTGAGATACCACGCTCCAAAATAAATGAACAAGTGAATGAATAAATTAATAGGATGAAAGAGCAATAATTGATTATAATGTCAGCCTCTGACTTCCACACACGCATGTGCTCATGCACCTGTATACACATGTGCACACACACACACACACACACACACACACACACACACACAAATAAGCACACAGTTATAATTGTTTATGCAAGTTAGAATTGTTAGCATTCTTGTTTTATTTATGTTTTCTAATATAATTTATTATTTCCTCTAAATAAATCTTATCTAGATTCTATCTTTAGCTCAATGAACATTCTAAATTATTGTAATGAATTCTCAGGCAGAAGCTACTTGGATCTTAATCTTCTGATGCACTTCTTGTGCTCATGGGAGGTTTCTTTCTCAGCATTTCTTGCTGTGCGGCATGCAGCCTCATGTGGGGTGGGACATCGCTCTCTGCTCTCTCCTCTGTGTTCATCTTTGAGTCCAGTGTTATTTCCTGTTGTTGTGTCCCTGTGTGCCCTCTACCTGTCACCTGAATTAAGGGTTCCGATGAGGTGAGGTTTACCCTGTGTTGTGATGGTGGCTATCGTGGGTGTCCAGTGTGGGAGCAAATTCCTCAGTAAGAAACTATGCTCTACCAACCAGCTTCACTGATCCCAGGATTCATAATGTCTTAACTTAAGATGAAAGTGGTTTTACCAGAACCCTTCTAAGAACATCAGTAATGGAACGTAGGAAAGGGGGGGGGGCTTTCTGCCTTAGCACCTGGCATCAAACAGTGAGGCTGATGAAGAACTTTCACCCTTCTTTCCTGAGTCACAGGACCCTCGGTTATTCCTATCCCTCGACCCACAGGTTTTAATGTTTAGCTATAGCCCCTACTTATATTTTTGTTCCAATTCTAGTTTACAGTGAGGTAAATTTGCTTTTAAACTTTGTTACATGGTTTTTATTTTCATTAATTTCAGTGATTTCATGTTTTCAATGATTCATTTGGAGAAAAATAGCATAACAATTATGAAGTTAATTAACCATCATATACATCTACACATGCACATATATTTGGTATCACGTACTGTTGAGTTATATCCCCAGGTTGTACCTTAGCATCTTGAAAATAATTTTCAAATAGATTTCGGGTAGAAATTAAGCATGCCACTTGTCTCAGTAGGTTTTATAACCAAAATCAATTTACTGGTCAGATCACAGTTTTCTATTTATTTATTTATTTATTTATTTATTTTGTACTCAGAGAATACAGTCAATTTGGTACCATTGTTAGGCTCATCCATGTCCTACCCTGTCCCCTTGGCCCCTCCTTGTTGAGGTATATGGGTCATGCATTCTGGAGTTAGCCCACAGATATGGGTAAGATAAATGTCTCTGCATATCATGACCCAACATGTGGCTCTGACATTCTTTCTGCCCCCTCTTCTGCAAAATTTCCCTGAGCCATGTTGGGTTCATTTTTGGTCTGCTTCAGTGATGAGGTGTTGGGGGCCTCTGGGTCTCTGGATCTCTGATTTGGTAGGAGTTGATTTTTCTCTGTGTTGATCTCCTTCTCCCTTGTGCTGGGACCTGGTTCACCAAGAAAACAGCACCCTTGCTTGTTTCACCAATTTTTCTTAGTTTCAGCCGGTGCCCTTTCAAGGTATGATGGGGTGGCTCTCTCCTTAGGATCTACATCTATCTGAAAAACAGAAGCAGATTCTCCAACAGAGAATAAGTTAGCACAAGGACAAATGAGATAACCCTTACTTTTTTTATAGAGAATTTAATAGGTGTAGGCCCTCTTGTAGCCCACAATTGGTGGTAGCTTGTTAATGGAGAGCGGGCTTATGCTTGGGTATGTTTCTGACTTGTTTCCCAGCTCCAGCTATGGGTTCCGTACCACTGAGGGGATCAGTTAGCCAAATCAAGAGCAGTTGGTTTCCCACCATGGCTGTGTGCCTACTATTGCACTTGTGTGAGCATTACGACAGGTTATTTGCTGCTAAGTAGGTTAGACCACGAGTTTCTTGGACAGATATTGGTCATTTTCCCCCAGTCGTCCATGTAGCACCTTCTGGCACTAGACACATTGACTGTCTGGAGACTGACTCTCTTCCAGCTTCCAGCCATGCTATTCCATTTTATGTGTCAACCACATAAGGTGTCTTCAGCAGCAGGGACTTACCACTAACCTTTGGTAGGTCATCAAGTACTCTGACAGAAATCTGTCTTTCTTTTAGGAAACCTTGTAGGTCTCTCTGATCAAAAGCTCATTGCGGATGATAGCCACATGCTGGTACTGGGAGTTACAGGTCAGTGCCCACTAAGAAAAGGAAGGAAGTTGGAGAATCTGCTTCTCTTTTTCAGATAGATGTATATCCTAAGGAGAGAGCCACCCCATCATACCTCAAAAGGGCCCCGGCTGAAACTAAGAAAAATTGGAGAAACAAGCAAGGGCGCTGTTTTCCTGATGAACCAGATACCAGCACAAGGGGGAAGGAGATCAACACAGAGAAAAATCAACTCCTACCAAATCAGAGAGCCAGAGCCTCAGAGGCCCCCAACACCTCATCATTGAAGCAGACCCAACATGGCTCAGGGAAATTTTGCGGAAGAGGAGGCGGAAAGAATGTCAGAGTTACATGTTGGGTCATGATATGCAGAGACATTTAGCTTACCCATAACTGTGGGCTAACTCCACAATGCATGACCCATATACCTCAACAAGGAGGGGCCAAGGGGAGGGGGTAGGTCACAGATGAGCCTAATAATGGTACCAAACTGACTGTAAAAAAATAAAATAAAAAATAAAAATGGAAAAAAAAAGAAAAGGAAGGAAAAGATAACTAATATAAAAGAGTTAGACAGAAGACAGAGAGAGAGCGAGAGAGTGAGCGAGAGAGAGAGAAGCTGTAGAAGATTAAGGTCAGTTTTCATCATACCCTCTCCAGTGTCTTGTGGCTCTTGTGTTCCCTATCGGGCCTGGTGAAGGTTCAGCAATTTGGTCTGCCTTTTAGGATGTAGAATTTTATGGTACCATCGCTGTTTGGGTCTAGTTTTGTGTTTCCCACCCTCTCCGTTGCCCTCCCCTCCCTCCCCACCCATCCTAGTGTCTAGTCCACAAGATGCTTTCTGGGTATGTAATGCATCTTGGGCAGATTCAGGTTAGGTGCTCTAGATGAGTGAGACTATGTGGTGGTTTTTTTTTCTGTGATTGGGTAAGTTCTCTGAGAATGATCTGTTCCAGGTTCAACCATTTATCCTCAAATTTCATTGTGTCATTTTTTTTTACTGCTGTATAGAATTCCATTGTGTAGATACACCACATCTTAGTGATCCATTCTTCGAGTGGTAGACATCTGGGTTGATTCCAGCTCTTAGCTATTATGAATTGAGCCGCTACAAACATGGTTGAGCAAATGTCTCTGGCCTGTGGTTTGAAGGTTTTAGGGTAGATGCCCGGTGAGGCAATAACTGGGTCTGTTGGTATCTCTATAGTCAGCGTTTTCCAGGAGTCTCCATATTGCTTTCCAAAGTGGTTGTATCATCTTACATTCCCACCAACAGTGGATGAGTGTTCCTTCCTCTCCACATCCTCTCCAGCATTTTTTTTTTTCATTTTATTTTTTGATGTTTGCAGTCCTTACGGGGGTAAGGTGGAATCTCATAGCTGTTTTAATTTGCATTTCCCTGATGATTAGGGATGATGAACATTTTCTTAAGTGTGTTTGCCATTTGTATTTCTTCCTCTGTGAACTGCCTGTTCAGCTCTTTGCCCCATTTTGTGAGAGGGGTGTTTGACTTTTTATTGTTTAGCTTTTGAGTTCTTTGTAGATTCTAGAGATTAGGCCTCTGTCAGTTGGGTAACCAGCAAATATTTTTCTCATATTCTGTAGGTAATCTATTGGCTTTGCTTATTCTGTGCTTGTCTATAAAGAAACTCTTCAGCTTCATGTGATCCCATTGGCTGAGTGACTGTTTCAGAACGTGAGCTATTGGGGTTTTGTTCAGGAAGTCTTTTTCCATTCCTATATCATGGAAAGTACTTCTTATATTTTCTTCCAGTAGTAGTTCGAGTTTCTGGTCTTATATTGAGGTCTTTGATCCATTTGGACTTGAGTGTGGTGCATGGAGAAATGTGTGGATCAAGTTTCAATTTACTGCATATGGTTATCCAGTTTGTCCAGCAACATTTGTTGAAGATGCTCTCTTTTTTCCAGCCTATATTGTTAGGGCCTTTGTCAAATATCAAGTACCTATAGTTGCTTGACCCAAAGTCCGGGTCCTCAAGTCTATTCCATTGGTCTATACTCCTGTTTTTATGCCAGTACCATGCTGTTTTTATTACAATGGCTTTGTAATATAGCTTTAGATCAGGTATGGTGATGCCTCCAGAGGTATTTCGTTTGCTGAGGATATGTTTGCATATGTGAGGCCTTCTGCCTTTCCATATGAAATTTGAGATCATTTTTTCTATCTCTGTGAAGAACACTGTAGGGATTTTAATTGGAATTGCATTAAATCTGCATATTGCCTTTGGTAGGATTGCCATCTTCACAATGTTAATTCTGCCTATCCACGAGCATGGGAGGTCTTTCCACTTTGTCAAGACCTCCTCAGTTTCTTTTTTGAGTGTTTTTATGTTTTCGTTGTATAGATCTCTCACTTCCACGGTTAATGTTATTCCAAGATATTTTATTTTATTTTATTTTGTTGCTATTGAAAATGGGACCATGTCCCTTATTTCTTTCTCTGTATCTTTGTCATTTGCATATAGACAGGCTACTGATTTTTGTGCATTGACTTTTGTATCTGCTACTTTGCTATAGGAGTTAATCACCTTCAGGAGTTTTGGGAAGGAGTCTCTTGGGTCTCTTACATATACAATCGTGTCATCAGCGAATAGAGCTAACTTAACTTCTTCCTTTCTAAATCGTACCCCTTTTATTTCCTTCTCCTGTCTTATTGCTTGAGCTAGCACTTCCAGCACTATATTGAAAAGCAGAGGTGAGAGTGGACAACCCTGTCTTGTTCCTGATCTTAATGGGAATTCCTCCAGTCTCCCTCCATTAAGTATTATTTGGGCCTTAGGAGCTTTGTATATTGCCTTTATTATGTTAAGATATGAACCAACCATGCCAATTCTCTCCAATGTTGTGATCATAAAGAGATGTTGTATCTTGTCAAAGGCCTTTTCTGCATCTATCAAAATGGTCATGTGGTTTTTGTGTTTAACCTTGTTTATATGGTGTATTACATTGACAGATTTCCGTATGTTGAACCACCCCTGTATTCCTGGGATGAATCCCACTTGGTCAAGGTGGATAATGCTTTTGATGTGTTGTTGGATTCAGTTTGCATGGATTTTGTTCAGGATCTTTGCATCTAAATTCATCAGGGAAATAGGCCAGTAGTTTTCTTTTCTTGTGGCATCTCTGCCTGGTTTTGGAATTAGGGTGATACTAACTTCATAAAAGGAGTTAGGTAGCTTACCCTGTTCTCCAATTGTGTGGCACAGTTTGAAGAAGATTGGTTTGAGTTCTTCCATGAAGGTTTGATAGAATTCAGCTGAGAAGCCATCTGGTCCTGGACTCTTCTTTTTAGGGAAGTTTTTATTTAATTACTCTTTCAATCGTAATGAGTGTTTGTTTAGGAGATTAATCTGCTCTGAGTTTAGCTTTGATAGATGGTATGCATCCAGGAATTTATCCATCTTCTCCGCATTATCCAGTTTTGTGGAGTAGAGGTTTTTGAAATAAGTCCTGATGATTCTCCCAATTTCACTTATGTATGTTGTAATCTCTCCTTTTTCATTTTGAATTTTGTTAATTTGAAGTATCTCTTTTTTTTTTTTGCTTGATCATATTGGCCATGGGTTTGTGAATCTTGTTTATTTTTTCAAAGAACCAGCTCTTTGTTTTGTCAATTGTCTTAATTATTTTCTTAGTTTCCAATTCATTAATTTCTGCTTTGATTTTAATTATTTCTTTCCTTCTGCAGCTCTTTGGGTTGGATTTTTCTTGCTTTTCCAGTGCCTTTAGGTGGATGGTTAGGCTATTGATTTGGGATCTCTTTGTCTTTTTTATGAAGGCATTGAGTTCTATGAATTTTCCCCTGAGGACCACATTCATTGTGTCCCAGAAGTTTTGGTATGTTGTATTCTCATCATCATTCATTTCTACAAATTTTGCAATATCATTTTTTATTTCATCCACTATCCATTTATTGTTTAAAAGTGTGCTGTTCAGTTTCCAGGTGCCATTGGGATTCTTGGTGGGTCTTTTGTTGTTAATTTCTAGCAATATAGCATTATGATCTGATATCATGCAAGGAATTATGTCAATATTCCTAAATATGTGGAGGCAGGCCTTGTGACCCAGTATATGATCTATTTTAGAGAATGTTCCATGGGCTACTGAGAAGAATGTGTAGTCTGTGGATTTGGGATGGAAAGTTCTGTAGATGTCTGTTAGGTCTAAGTGATCTACGGTTTTGTTGAGCTCTCTTACTTCCCTGTTGAGTTTCTGTTTGGATGATCTGTCTATTACTGATAATGGTGTATTGGAGTCCCCAACTATGATGGTGTTGGTGCCTATTTCTGTTTTATTGTTAAGTAGGTTTTCGTTTATGAACTGTGGTACCCCTTTGTTTGGTGCATACAGATTTATGATTGTAATATCCTCTTGATGGATCGTTCCCTTGATAAGTAGGAAGTGGCCTTCTTTGTCTTTTTTGATTATGTTTGGTTTGAATTCTATTTTATCTGATATCAATATAGCTACACCTGCTTGTTTCTTATTCCTGTTTGCTTGGAATATTGTTTTCCAACCTTTCTCCCTGAGGAGGTGTCTGTCTTTAGTGGTGAGGTGGGTTTCTTGAATACAGCAGATTGAGGAGTCTAATTTTTTGATCCATCCTGTTAGCTTGTGTCTCTTGATGGGTGAGTTAAGGCCATTAACATTTAGGGTAATGACTGTGAGATTTGATTTGATCCCTGCCATATTGTGATGGTAGATGTGGGTTGGTGTTTTCATGAACATTGAAGTTTTTTGTGCCTACTCTGAGTTTGGTTATTGTGTTCTACTTCTTCTAGGCATTTGAGGTTGATTATTTGTTTCTTCTCTGTGAAAAATTTCCTGACATACTCTCTGGAGGTTTGGTTTTGTGTTCATATAATTGTAGAGCTGAGTTTTGTCATGGAAAAGTTTTTCTTTCACCATCTATTATGAGGGATACTTTTGCTGGGTAGAGTAGTTTGGGTTGGAAGCCACAGGTTCTTAGACTTTGCAGTGTTTCATTCCAGGCCCTTCTAGCTTTCAGGGTTTCCATTGAGAAGTCTGGAGTAATTCTGATGGTGTTACCTTTAAAAGTGGTGTGCTATTTTCCCTAGCTGCTTTTAGGATTTTCTCTTTGGTGTCAATGTTTAGAGTCTTAATGACAATATGTCTTGGAGAGTTTCTCCTTTGGTACAGTATGTTTGGAGTTCTGTTAGCTTCTTGTATCTTGATGGGCCTTTCTTTTAAGAGATGAGGAAGTTTTCTTCAATTATTTTGTTAAATATGTTCTCCATGCCTGTGGTCTGAATTTCTTCTCCTTCTGGTATTCCAATGATCCTGATATTAGGGCGTTTAAGTGTATCCCACAATTCCCTCACGTTCTGTTCACAGAAACTTTTGAACTTACTGAAATATTTGGACTCTCAAACTGTTTCTTCCATCTTGTCTTCCAGATCAGAGTTTCTATCCTCCACTTGGCTGACTCTATTCTTGAGAGCTTCTAGAGAGTTTTGGACTTGTCCAATTAGGTTTGCATTTTCTACTTTTCTATGTATAATTTCCATCCCTCTGGCAAGCTCCCTTTTCACATCATTTTCTGATTTTCTTGATGCTTCTTGGAATTCATTCTTGCATTTCTTTATGTCTTCTTTTAGCATCGCCAGCTGATATTTGAGGTCCACTTTTTTTTCACTCTACCTCATATCGCTTAACTGTCTTTGAACTCCTTCCATTTTCTTGTCTATTAGGTCTTTTCTAGTGATGGCAGCATCCACAGGATTATTAGTTCTTTGTTGCTTTTTCTGCAAATTCTACCAGTAGCTTGGTCAGGGTTGCATTGCTCATAGCTTCATTTTGGTGTTCTGATCCTAATGACTCTTCTATGTTTTGATTAGAGATATTCATTGTAGGACTGGGTGATCTAACTGAATTTTCTTGCATTTTATTTTTCATGTTATTTCTTTTGCGATGTGGTCCGACCATCGCAGTGTATGGGCATGTAGGTGGGTGCATCAGCCTGGGCTCAAGCACAATGGGAAGCTGTAGCAGCCTGAGGCAGTGCCAAGCCTAGGCTTTGGTTCTCACTTGCCAAAGCCACCTGAGCTCCTGCTTGGCAGGGGCACCATCGTTGCCTGAGCTCTCACGTGGTAATGCTCCAAAGCTTCCTGTGCTCACACTAGGAGGGACACTGAGGCACCAAGCACTGAAGCAGCCCAAACTCTGATGTGGCAGAACACTGGGTCCCGAAAGCAGTCTGAGCTCACCCACAACAGGACAATGCCCTGTCAGCCGGCATGGCCAACAGTAGGGGCTGGCCCCTGAGCTAGCTCAAGGACAGACAGAGACAGCCTGAGCTTGTGTGGGCAGTTACAATGGGGCCTGGGCTCGCACATGAATTTGCTGTGGCCAGAGCAGTAAGTGAGCAGATGGGCGGAGCAGACTAATCTTGCCCCAGCAGGGATTGGCTGTGGTGCATGTTTGGCGGGCAAATTGATCAAAGGAACCTGAGCTCCAATGGGCCAGCAGGCGTAGCCTGGCAAAGGTCACTCGTGGGCAGTGGTAGCAGGGCGATCACCCCTGTGCAGTGAGGCAAGTGGAACTAGGTTGGCTTGGGACCCTTTTCCTACAGTAAGTGCAGGAGTTTCCTGAAGCTGGGACTGTGGGTAAAGCGGCTGCTTTGGGGGAGGGGTGTGCTACCCGCATGCGAGGGAATCAGCGATTCACTGTATTTCCCCTCTGTGCCCTCCCACTGGCAATGTATTGGAGATTTCTCTCCCCTAAAAGACCCAGTGAACCCTTAATGTCTTGCCTTTCTTTCCCGGGGATGTGCGGCGCAGTTAGGCAGTCGCCATCTTGGCCAGAAGCAGATCACAATTTTCTTCCCTGTACTTTCGTTTTGCCTTGCATACTGCAATAAAACACCACAGTTCCAGGAGCTGAGAAACTCTGATTTAGATACTGGAGGATTTGGTTCTTGGCAAGGACCCTCTTGTTGGCTTGCTGATGGCCATGATATCATTCACAAGTGTCCCATGACTGTGTATTCTTTTTGTTAGAATGGAGAGAGAGGGAAGATAGATGGAGGGAGGGCAGAAGAGAGGAGCAAGTGAGGATTCCTTTTTTTTCTTCTTTAAATAATATTTTCATTTATTGATTAGACAGAGAGACAGAGAGAGAGGAGAAAGAGAGAATGGGTGTGCCTAGGGCCTCTTGCCACCACAAACAAACTCGAGATGCATGTGCCACTTTGTGCATCTGGCTTAATATAGGTACTGGGGAGTCAAACCCAGACCTTCAGGCTTTGCAAACAAGCACTGTTAACCACTGAGAAATGTCTCCATCTCTCTTCCTTTTTCATAATGACACAGATATAGGATGGGTAGATGGTTCAGTGTTTAAGAACATTTCCTGTGTAAGCATGAAGGTCTGAGGAAGCTGAGAGACTGATTTAGTTGAGTTTGATCTCTAGGATTAAGGTAAATAGCTGGATGTAGCTATATGAATCTACAACTTCAGTACCATGGGAAGCAGAGACTTTAGAGTTGTCAGAGCTTGTGGAAAAACGGCAACCTATGGGATCACTAAGAGACTCTGGCTCTCATCAGAACCTGTGCAAAAGTGGTGGAACAAGACACCTGACACTCAGCTTCTACCACTGAGGCCAAGTGTACCCAACCACAGGCAGCCCCATGGACACATACACATGCATGCACCTTCTTGCCCACCATACACATAAGCAAAAAAAAAAAAATGATGACACAAACCCTCCACTGTGGCCCCATCTGCACAATATCATGTAACTCCCCAAAATTCTCACTCCAGATATGTTTAGTGTTAGGTCTCCAATCAGCATATGTATGAGTGGGATCACAGCTATTCAGTGTATAATACTGGACAATTACAATTATTATTTCCCACTTTACTTCAGCATCATGATTCATAAATTGGCGTAGATAAACTGATAACACATACGTTTGGAAAGCTATAGATTAAATCAAGTAAAATAGGTTGAACCAAATACTTTCTGATTTGAGGCTCAATCCACATAAGGAATTTACATCTGGTACTGCTAACCTGGTAAAAAGCCCCTGGCTGGAGTGGTCAAAGGCCATGGGTGGTGGAGGATTCAGGGAACTATGATAGTAGTTTGTCTAAATGGACATTATGTGCTTGAAAAAGTTCCTTCTAAATATTTTTTAAAATTTATTTGAGAGAGAGAAAGAGCAAGCATGCCAGGGCCTGCGGTCACTGCAAGCAAACTCTAGATGTATGTGCCACTTTGCAGAACTGGCTTACGTGGGTCCTGGGGAATCAAACCTGACTCCTTAGGCTTTACAAGCAAATGCTTAAACTGCTAAGCCATCTCTCTAGCCCTGTCTTCTACATATTCATGTTATGTCTACAGATGAGTGTTGCTGGCTTCAGTCAGAGAAACTTCTTTCTGTAGATGGCAATGACTGCTTGAGAAACTCAATGCATCAAAGTACTGAGAATAAGTGACTGTTGAATGTTTGTCTCTCAATGGGACATCTATACTATCACCTCCGAAGCTTAGGGAACATCACAAAAGTGTCGGACAGAACACATAAGCCCCAGGTAGGGATATGAGGAAAGTTATATAACTCTTTCTTCTGGGCATCACTTTGCCATCGCACTCCTGAACTCAGGGTGGACATCATTACCTGCATATGATTTGTGGAAAATTGGGCTCCTGAATATTCTGTCATGGAAGAATTAGGGCTCAGGAGGTCCTGCCTCCCTCCTTGAGGATTTGCAGGCAGTTAGTGGTTGCTGGGGAAGGAGAAACATTTTCTTCAGCTGTATAGTCACTGGTAAGTTGTCAGTAACTTCTCTAGCTTACACCTATAAACATCCATATTCAAACACATTGGGTTATCAAAAACAAAATTTTAAAAATGCAAAATAGGGCTGGAGAGATGGCTTAGTGGGTAAATGCTTGCCTGTGAAGCCTAAGGACCCCTGGTTCAAGGCTTGATTCCCCAGGACCCATGTTAGCCAGGTGCACAAGGGGCACATGCGTCTGGAGTTCGTTTGCAGTGGCTGGAGGCCCTGGTGCACCTATTCTCTCTCTCTCTCTGCCTCTTTCTCTCTGTGTCACTCTCAAATAAATAAATAAAAGTGAACAAAAAATTAAAAATTAAAAATGCAAAATAACAAAAAATAGACATGAAAATAGAATGTTAACTTGCTGGGAAGAGGAATGGGATCAGCAAGAGTGAGAGGGGGATGACACAGGAAGATGGAAGTGAATATGATGGAAATATATTGTATACATACATGAAAATGTCATAATGAAACCCATTACCATGTTAGTAACTGAAAACTTTAAAAATAGAGGTTTTTAATTAAAGCATTCCCTGAGCCTTTAACATACTGGGAATAGTTATTTACAGGAACATTGAATAAACACTAAGACATGTTTCATGTCATGCTTACAAATTTCTCTCAGAAGACTATTTCAATGGAAGACAATGTAGACTATGTTAAAATTGACTGGTTAAAAATTTGTGTATAGCTGGCATGGTGGCGCACACCTTTAATCCCAGCACTTGGGAGACAGAGGTAGGAGGATTGCCATGAGTTTGAGGCCACCCTGAGACTACAGAGTAAACTCTATGTCAGCCTGAGCTACAGTGAGACCCTACCTCAAACAAAAATAAAAACAAAAACAAAAAATTTGTGTATAAGTGTAAATGAATATATGTATGTATGACTTTATATGCACATTAAGATTATCTAGAAATAATGTGTTTTGTATTTATGTGTGTTATATGTCATGCCTGTCATTAACATCAACAAATGCCTAAGAAAATCAGTGAACAGCATTGTGTCTTTCAGTCTGTAGTAATCATGGGGCAAAAGAACATCAGAACTGAGAGGGTTTTAAACACGGAGTTATGGTTTTTTTAAAAAAAAATGTTTTAGAGCTTCTCTCAAACTGAATTTTAGATGGAGTCTGTCTGCTTCTGTCTGACCATATGTGTGTAAGTATACACATTGATGCAGGTAAAGTGTGCATCTGTAATAGAGTTTGTGTGACTTATCAGGGAATAGGGGAAATGGAGCATACCCGTTCCTTCTCAAGTTAAGTCCTGAGGGCTGCTGAGGGGCCCTGAGTCACATTAGTACCTGACTTGAATCTCACCCACTGAAGTCTCATTTTCTCAGCAGAGAAATCAGACTTTGAAAAGCTGAGATGATTTATCAGTGTCTATAGGTTAACTGGGGCAATCAGAGATCCTAGTGCTTATTTCAATGCTCATTCTCTCTCGTTTTGGGTTTCCATCTTACTTTTTCCTGATGAAATCTTATGGCGAGATTTCACACTTGAAACAGAAGTAAACCCTCCTCCTCTAGTAGCAGGGAGGACTAGGAGGCTGTCAGGGCTGGTGGCCTGGTGCGCCATGTGCCAGGCCTTCTCACCTGGCCCTGGCACACAAATTCAAAAACAATGTGTTAGATATGGTAGATGTATTTCTCTGAGATTTTTCTTTCAAGCAGGAGGACACTATTAAGACACATGACTGGGACTGGCCTATTGTCCATTCTACCATCGGCTTTTTACCCTGAAAAGAAATTATAGCTCACAGCTAAAAAGAAACTAAATGCTTTTCCATCTAGCAAAGACATTGTCTTTTGTGAAAGAACAAAGGAGAAAAGTTTATTTTTAATTTAGAGAGACTAAAGTGTTCTTCTAAACCTTACCAAATAGGTCTGGCATCAGTTACCCACATCAGAAGCACAAAGAATCCCAGCCTATGCCTTGGGGCACAAGCTTCTAGTTGCCCAATGGGAGTGACTCAATTTGGTGAAACAGACCCTTTCCATGATTTCTATTAAAGGCAACAGGCTCTGCAAGGAAAGTGGCAGCCGAACTTAGAGCCATGGAGCTGCACAAGGAGACACATGTACCTCGCATTACTGGAAAAACCATGGCTTTGCCCTTATCAAGTGCTGCTGAATCATTCAAACAAAGTTGAAAATGAGTCACACAACATGCTCTGGGGTTTCTGCCCTATGTTCTTCCTGATCAAAGAGAGAATATGAGCTCTGAAATCTAATTATTCTTTGCTAATGAAGGGAAGTGTGACGTAGTTCAGAGCAATGGAACTCTTAACCTGTGGGATAAATCTTGACCCCATGTGATGGGGTTTCATGGTTATGTTCTAGACTGTTCCCTCCTAGGAAAGAGTCCGAAATCCTATATCTGGGTGTGGTCATACCAGAGCATTAAGCTTCAGGTGGTAGAAATTTATATGTACAAAATGTATATATGCCTATCTATATTTTTGATAGATATAATTAATATCTAACATGACATATATTACTATATACTTCCATATACAATTGTGGAAAGGTATTTTTCTGGGCTAATATATAAGAATAATTAAATGCTCTGAAGTTTTGTTTTGCTTTTATCAATTCACTTGATCAGCAGAGCCATATTTCAGCCTATAATGCTTCTTTTTTATTTTATTTATTTATGAGAGAGAGAGAGAGAGAAAGAAGAAGCAGATAGAAAATGGGCAAGCCAAGGCCTCTTGACACTGCAAAAGGACTCCAGACACATGTGTCACCTTGTGCATATGGCTTACATGGACCCTGGGGAATCAAATCTGGATCAGACTTCACAGGCAAGTGCCTTAGTGACTAAGCAATCTCTCCAGCCCATGCTTCTTGTTTAATATTAAATTGAGCGGCATTTTGAAAGCTAGATATACTTGAAACGGTATCAAAAATTGTCCTCATTGGTATTTAATATTCATACCCTTCACTGTTTAGAAGTTGTGAACAGCTAGATGTGGTATTCATTTATTTACAGATTCTCTTGAGAAATATATAATGCATATGTTATATGTGTGTGTATGTAGAGAAGTGCAATGAACAAGAGAAACATAGCTCATTTTTTAAGTGTATGGGTTAATGAGTTTTAATTCTGTGTATCATCACATATGCTTTTGATTTGTATTTGCTTAGCATAAGTAACTCTAACCACTTTAATATTTTGAAGCAACCATATTTGTTCCATAGACATTTGACACCTGAAAGACATAAGCCATGCACATAGACTGAGTACAGTGGATGCATTAGAAGCCAAGTAATGAATTGTAGTGGAGACTGTGTTGTTCACAGGGAAGGGGTTGGGAATAAAGAACAGCATCCAAGAACCAGAAACGCATCTGTGTTTGTTTTGAGAATGTATACAAAACAGCTTAA
This sequence comes from Dipus sagitta, assembly GCA_036346955.1. Taxonomy (NCBI): domain Eukaryota; kingdom Metazoa; phylum Chordata; class Mammalia; order Rodentia; family Dipodidae; genus Dipus; species Dipus sagitta. The sequence continues at coordinate 69,868,546 of CM070782.1, forward strand.
AAAAGCAACTTATTCGCATTAGAAGTATATATCTTGGTTTATTAATTTTTAATTATATTTGGACTAGGCTATATGGGTTTACTCTGGGAGTCTATGTTGGGCAGAAGGGAAATCTTCCTAAACTGCTAAAAATGAAATTTAAATTTTAAAGAAGGGATTATGCAAAGATAATTGGGCACATTATATGAGTAATTACTGTATTATATGTCAGACCTACAAGTGTTGGTCCTACATTCGTAGTTTCTCATGAGTGCAGATTCTTTGCTAAAAGCTCACAGTGCTGGTAAAGAAGGACCATGTTACTCCCTGGTCTTCCTAACTCAAATCCATAGATAGGTTAGCTAATGACTTATGATATGTCCTTGTATAGAAAGATTTATAGACTAATCAGACATATGGTATAAATCAAACTAGGAAATATGGTCATAAAAGAAGGGGATATCAAAGGGCATATAGAGAGAATTCATGATGTTTAGTTAAATTCACAAGTCAGGGTAGACTATGGTTGGAAGGGAATAAAGAATTTTCAAGGAGAAATGTGCATGAAAATAAATGAATCTGAAAACAAAGAGCCAAGAAATTGTAGATGGGATAAAAGAAGGGCAAGTTAAAGATTTTAGTAGTGACACATCACTAGCAGCCATCATTTGGTAAATACTGCTTTACTGTGCACTTGTAATGTATTGTAAGAACCCATTTCTGGGACTGGAGAGATGGCTTAGTGGTGAAGGCACTTGCCTGCAAAACCTAAGGACCCAGGTTCAATTCCCCAGGATTCACATAAGAGAGATACACACGGTGGTACATGTGTCTGGAATTCATTTGTAGTGGCTGGAGGCCTTGGCACATGCCCATTCTCTCAATCTCCTCTTTCTCTCTCAAATAAATAAATAATTAAGATATTAAAAAAATAAAAAGAAACCATTGCTTATGTGGCTGAGCAGATTTACAGACTTGATGTTGGAGGCAGAGTAATTCTGTAGCATGGTTTTGCTGTGGATCCCACTTTAGATGCTTGGATTTTCCTGGATTCCAACGTATTTATATAGTACACTACCTTGCAGTCCTCAATATTCCTTGGGATAACTAAAGTAAGATGCCTTTTCCTTGCAACCAGAAGATGCTCACTGAACTAGATGTCTTGAGAGCTAAGGCCACTTCCTAGCATCTATATATTTATATGCTTTGGGGAGAAGTGGCTCTTCTTACCTTTCCTGGGTTCTGTTCCCCTGGAATTCCTATTCATTTTTCAAAATGTTTGGCATCAACTAGTGCTTTTGTTTATGTAAATATTTCTACCACTTTATAAACTGCAGTGTCTCATTTAAACCATTGATTTGTATTTTCAGTACAGAAAATAAACTGTTCAGTTTACTTCTGTCAAATCTAATAATAACTTCAATATCTTGCTTGCCAACATCTCCATTAAAGACATATGGCTTGACTCATTGATTCCAATAATAGGGAAAAACAATCTTTTTCTACAGCTGGAGATTTGATGTCGCTTTTGAAGAGAGAGGAGAATGACAGATGATCCCACCCTTAATATTTATGTAACTTGAGAATGCTGGGAGGCCTAGATTTTATTTTATCAGGAGTCCAGGACCTGGGAGATACTGGAAGGCCTTCAGAAGGTGGCAGGAGTCTATTGCCTCCTAGAGTACAAGACCCAGGACAATGCTGCCTTCAGTAGAAGGTAGTGTTCCACATCCAGGTGCACAGGACCCAGGAGGATGCTGGGAGCCCATCAGCAGCAAGCAGGATTCTAATATCTTCAGGAGCACCGGACCCAGAACCTCTTGAGGGCATCTAAGTTGGTTCATAGGGAGAATGTGGCAGAGATGGAGAAAACCAGAAAAAGGAAGAAGAGGACGAATCTAATGATACCATCATAAAACCCCAGCTTTGTACCCAGCTCTTTAGTAACTCAAGTCATAGAAAAATTAGCCAGTGGTAAAGTTTTCTGTGGTTGTTGAACTCCAGGTGAGGTTTTGACATAGACAACACTGAATAAAATTATAGATCTCAAACTATAGGCTGGGTACCACATGTGTAAATATAGCAAAACATAAAATTACACAGTAAAAGGTAACTTTGAGTCAGATTTCTCATAGATTCTACATCTAGTGTTTTCAAATGATCCCTTGATGAAAATTAAATATGTTATATAATAATTATATAAAGGCAAATTGACCAAGAGTTAGAGTAGAGACCAAGTGATATGTTCAAGACACATGTTTCTCTTGCTTCTTTGGGTAAAGAATATAACTTATTTTCTCTAACATTAATAGTTTTGAATAAAATTGCAATGATGTTTATGAAATCAGTCGAGACTATTGAGAGAATGTCCATATAAATTGGTGAGCATACATAATGAAGGAGACTATGACATTTGCAGTCCCTTGGTTCTAGTCCTCTTAAAGAACTTCCAAGTGCTGTGCATGTACGGACATATACCAGGGTCTTTTGCCACTGCAAACGTAGTGCCAGACACTCATTCCACTTTTTGCATTCAGCTCTATCTGCTTACTGACTCCAGTACTGCCACCTGGCCAAGAGAACATGGGGAGTTATTCTGGGCATGAGCGGGCTCTGGAGAATCCCTGAGGACTGGCCCATAAGGAAGTGTAAGCAGGATAATTTTCCTGACAAAATTACTGTCCTTTCAGGAAAATATGTGTGAATCAGTGGATTTAACTAAGTATTAAGTTAAATTGGATATTTTGTCCCCTTTTAGTCTGTGAATCAGTGAGGATCAGGAGACAAATGTTATTTAAAGAAAAATGAAGAAATTAAAATTTCCATGTACCTATGTATTGTAGGTGACTTAAATTTCATGGCCTTAGAGATGTCCAATGAGAAAACTGCTCTCTCTCTCTCTCTCTCTCTCTCTCTCTCCCTTCCTCCCTCTCTCCAGCTATGGGGATCTTTACCATAGGATATGCAGAAATGTCTCATGAACTTTGGGGTCCAGGCCACAGGTAATCTTCCAACAAGTACCTGTCTTTCCCAGGGCTTTGTACTCATTGTTCTGCTGTCTTCCTGTTGTGATGCTTGTTATTTGATTTTGCTTTTTTGATGAGTATATCAGAGAGCCCAAGTCACTTCTGCAAACCAGAATCTTACTCTTGTCCTGCTCTCTAGCATCCTGATCCTTGTCAGGGGCCACTGGTTGCCTGGAGTAATGAAACAATCACAATTATCCCACAAATACCTGAGCTGGCCTTTCTGCTAAGCAGGTCAGTCCTGCTGAGAGTTCAGAGGTCTGCTGAGCAGGGATGTGTTTGTGTCCAGACTACAGAAGCTGCCTCAGGATAAAAGCAATGCATGCTGCTGAAATAAGATTATGGAGAATGCAGATTTATGTGGAGAAGGAAGCTTCGTGAATTTAACATGTCTAGGCTTCTAGAAGGCAGAGCCTGTCCTCTTAGCTCTGCCTTCTTTTACACTACATCTGTAGCTTACTCATTGTGTCCAAGATAAGTAAATACTGAAAGAAGCTGTCTTTCCTCTAGCCTTTCTGAATTTACTTACTGCTTTGCTAAATATGTCTGACTAAATCTTATCTACTTATCCCTACATAGGCATACCTATATACATGGTAACTCTGAAGATAAATTCTTTATCTACTGTCATCCAGATGGTTTTAAAAATTAATTAAAGCCACTGGTCACAATGTGATAAACATACTTCTTGAATGCTGAAGTGCAGGGTTTGATATAAATAAGTTATACTAGGTTATCTATATGACCATAATAGGGGAAACTGATCTTTGTAATAAAAGTACTTACAGTTGAAGCAGATGAAAATGTTGTAGTTTCCAAAAGCAAAGCAATTATTTCTGGTCATGTGATTCTATGAACTATAAACCATTTTAAAATCAAGACTCTTTTCTACTGTTACTAAACAGGTGGTATTGCATTATATCAATGATAAATATGTTTAAAATAGCATAGCAATCATTGACTGGGCATTCTTAATCTTCATGCCTTCTTGCCTGCAGACTGTGTTTAGTGATGTGGTTTTACTAATAAAACTGGAGGCTTTCGTAAATGGTTGTGTGCCCCCCCCCCCATTGCTTACATTCTCTCTGTATTTTAATATACAAAGATACAAATTCCACAAATCATAGCCAAAAAACGGTCCATAGAAGTTTTGCCAGCAACTGTAAATTCTGAATCAGAATGCTGTCTATCTACCCATAGCTCTATGCATTGTTCATAAATACGCTGTTTATACAATGCATTGTTGATGAATATATTCATGGCAGAACCTGAACTGGAGTTCTGAGGCAGCACTTTCCAGGTTGTGAGATGACTGGAATCATGATAGTTCTCATATTATGGTATACACAATTTATAAAATCATTATAGCTGTAATTTTCTTGGCAGCAGGTGTTATAACATAAACCAGCTGTCATTTTACTATCTACTTAAAGAATATAAGTTCTGATTTTAATAATTTGTTTGGAGGCAAGCAATGTGAAGAGTTTAGTGCTGTGTGCTTTTGTGAGCCATCTGCAGGGTGTTGAGGTTAAGCAAGGGCATGGTCACTTGGCTAGAGAGTAGGCTTTGGAGAAGAATTGCTCTGAAAAAAATCTGAACTATCATTTATTTTCTTGAAGACAAAATAAGATGCCACTATGAACAAAGTGTGCAGTTTCTGATTTTCTATTGACTCTCATAAGTGCCTGAGCTAACGGAGAGCAGCTAGGGATAAAGGGGCAATGGACGGGCACGGTAGAGAGGAAAAACTCTGAAATTGACTTTTTAAACTCTTGTAATAAATCTTTGAGTCATCTCAATTTTTTCCTTTTGTTTTTCTATGGCTTTTATCCAGCTACCAGCCTGCTGATTTTATCTCAATACATTGTGTATATTTTCTCCTAGCTCCATCTTTGTGGCTGCCTGAGCTATGAGTTACTCTATCATGCATTCTAACACCGTCACCTCTGTATTAATTCATCCTCTACATCACTGTCAGAGTGTTTGTCCCAATAGTGTAATGTTCTTTATTTTCTACGCAGTGGCTCAAGGATAAAGCATAAACTTTTAGAACCCACAGATGTCTCATATTTTTATTTATTTATTTGAGGGGGGGAGGGAGAGAAAGAGAAAGAATAGGTGTGCCAGGGCCTCCAGCTGCTACAAAGGAACTCCAGATGCATGCACACCCTTGTGAATCTTGCTTATGTGGGTCCTGGAGAATCTAACCCGGGTCCTTTGGCTTTACAGGCAAGTGCCTTAACTGCTAAACCATCCCTCTAGCCCATGAAATACAGTTTTATCTGAAATAACTTAACAGAATTCAATTGTATAGTACAAATCTTCATAGTATATAATTCTTTTTCTTCATTTAGCTGAAATGACTGTCCATCATGCTATGGCTAAATCAAGATCTAATGACTTTATACTAATAATATACTTGCTCACTTAGGTTTGTATGAGATCACTAAATATATTAGATATTACTGTGTTTAGCTTCACAATCTTTTGGTCAACTTCAATAAGCTTTTATTGCAGCAATGAGCTAGGGAGAGAGAGTGTGTTTATGCAGGTATCCCTGATGGTGTGAGTGGGATGTCACTGGGAACCTATATAGCATTCTGACACAGGTACAGGTCTTAATGTGAATAGCTAAATTATGATCAGTGGGAACTGGAGTTGGAAGCTATGTATGCTCTTTCTCCAACTTTTGGATGAGCAATTTCTATGCAGCTTCCAGGGATCATTCTATACAAGTTGCCCAAGGATTTTAGTGAGATCAAGAGCCAGTTACCTCTGATCATAACCAAGTCAGCATACTCTCCAGTTGGCAATCTCTTCTCCTTTTTTTCCCCCTGGAGTTCCGGAAATAAACTACTTCCACATAAGTTCTCTTGAAGGTTCTGCTTTTGAATGGAGGTATAGAGATGACAGATGGCTTACCAGTTAAAGGTACTTGCTTGCAAAGCCTGAAGGCCCAGGTTATGTTCCCCAGTACCCACATAAAGCCAGATACACAAAGTGAGAAGATACCCGTGTTGACTAGAGAAACAATGGTGCTTAAGAAAAAAGTGAAATAACTGCGCTGGAGAAAGGGCTTAGCGGCTAAGGCACTTGCTTGCAAAGCCAAAGGAGCTAGGTTCAATTCCCAGGACCCACGTAAGACAGATACACAAGGTGGTACATGCATCTGGAGTTCATTTGCAGTGGCTGGAGACCCTGGTGTGCCCCTTCTCTCTCTTTCTGTATCTATCACTATCTGCTTCTCTCTTTCAAATAAATAAATAAATAAATAAATAAATTTTAAAAAGTGAAATAACTAGTGACAATAAAGAAAGTGCTCTTGTGTTATGTTTAAACAAATGCAATGATCAACAGATTTTGATTAATAATCACTCATCAAGTACTAACCATTAGAAGAATCATTAGCAAAAGCATGTTAGTGCACAAAGCCCAGAAAATACCAAGACAAATTTAATAAGAAGAGTTAAAGTTGTGAGGCTTTGACTGGTGTCTTTTTGGAGCTTTTACATCTTGGAAAAACGTGTCAAGTATAACATAAGCCAGATATGAAAGTTCCAGCTACAACACCGTGTCTAAAAGAAGCCCTGCTGTGACGCCTACATGTCCTACTAGCAAAAGGGAGCACTATCTCACCAACACTCCCAATATGTGTGTGCTTTCCACAGCGCTGTTAGCCCCCTCGTTGACAAGAACTAGTTCTTGCACTCTAAGGAGAAAGAACTGACAAATGCGAAGTCTTCAAAGACTCACATGAAAAACATACTTTATTAGTTAATATTGTCACCAACAAGAGGCTTCTCAACGTTTCATGACAGTGAGTCAGTCCCTAAGATTTCTAGATCATCAGACATATAAACAGCAGAGCAGGCAAAAATGATGGGACTAATGCAGAATCATGTTCAAGTCAAAAATGTTAGGTATTTGTAGTCTGCCCTTCCATGCAGCGAACTTAAAATGATGAACTCGCCCATGTCCCATATGGAGATATTTGAAGAACTAAGTCTAGCTGGGACTAATCTCATTACCTCTGATGCAACTCTCTCCGTGAAGTATTTAAATTTCATATTTCTGTGAACATTTTTTCAGTTGGTCATGGATTCCACATGGAGTCTGAGTCATTTTTAAGTCTTTTTCACATTTTATTTATTTATTTTAGAGAGGGAGAGAGAAAGAAGTACACACACACACACACACACACACACACACACAGAGAGAGAGAGAGAGAGCGAGAGCGAGAGAGCATGAGAGAGAAACATAGAAAGAGAGAATGGGCACCCCAGGGTCTCCAGCCACTGCAAACTCCAGATGCATTTGCCACTATGTGCATCTGGCTTACATGGGTACTAGTGAATCAGATCTGTGTCTCCAGGCTTCACAGGCAAGCTCCTTAACTGCTAAGCCATCACTCCATTGAAGTCTCCCCCCCCCCTATTTATTTATTTATCATGGACATAGTTAGTATGGATACATCATGTGTTGGTACCATCTATTTATTCCCTCTTAACTGCCCACATTCTGCTGGAGTTGCAGGTATTACCCACGGTGTGGGGAGGGAGGCCAGGGGCGTGCTTGTGGGTTATGTGTTGTGAGAGTAGCAGTCAGTTGTTGAGGGGAGGCAGTGCCTCTGGGCATGATGTCTCAACCTGTGGCTTTTACAATCTTTCTGCCCCCTCCTCTGCAAAATTCCCTAAGTCTTGATGGGTGTGTTTTGAATCTACTTCAGTGATGAGCTCTTAGAAGCCTCTGGATCTCTGCTTTGGTGTTGAGTATTGTCAGTGTCTGTCTCCTTCACCTGATTGTCAGGCTCATCATGGAAGCTGCCTTCATGCTCATCTCTCCAATTCCTCTGTGGTTTCAGCTGGGGCTTGGCTGAAGTGCAAGGGATAATTTATCACCTTGGGTCTTGCTAGCTTCTGAAAAAGAAAAACAGATTCTCCAATGGACAGTGAAGTTAGCACAAGTTAAATGGGATAAGTGTTATTAATTTAGGGAGAATTTGGTGGATATAGCCCCTCTTTTAGCCCAAGATTAGTGGGATCTTGATGCTGGAGAGTATAATCTTTGTTTCAGTAGGATTCTGACCTGGTTCCCACTTCCAAATATGGGTTCCTTTCCAGTGAGTGGATCTCTTAGCCAATCAGAAAGCTATTGGTTATCCACTAATGCTGGGTACCACTATTGCGCTTATGCACAGATCTTGCAGGGCGTTTGGTTCTGAGTAGCTTAGACCCCTGGTCGCTCAACAGTTGTTGAGCACTTCCCCCAGTAGCTCATGTAGTGTTTTCGAGCACTAGACAAGCTGTCTGGGGACTGGCTCCCTTCCAGATTCCAGCCAGATAGCTCCATGTTCAGTGCCTGCAGCATATGGTGTCTTCAGCTATAGAGACTTATGTTTTAACCTTAGGTTAGCAATCAAGTGCTTTGATACAAGCCTGTCTTGTTTTGGGGACCTCATAGATCTCTGCAATCAACAGCTCATTGTGGGTAGCAACCACATTCTAGTACTGGGATTTACAGGCCAGAGCTAAAAAAATTTATTTAAGGTTAGGCTTCATCCTACCCTCTCCAGGACCCTTCTTTTCAGGTGCTCCCCCCTGAGGATTGATTCAGTCTTTTAGTCTATCTTCAAGGTTAAAGTTTTCTATGGTGCCAGTTCATTTTGGGTTTAGTTTTGTGTTTTTATTTTACCTGTTACTCTTCCCTTCCCCTCACTTCACTTCACACCTCACACCCTTCCATCCCTATTGTCTGGGCCTCGAGTATCAAATACGTCAGCAACTTGAGCTCATCCAGGTTAGGAAGGGCAGATGAGTGAGACCACGCGGTGATTGCCTTTCTGTGATTGCGTGAGTTTGCTGAGTATGATCTGTTCCAAGTCCATCCATTTTCCTGCAAATTTCATTGTGGCAATTTTTCTTACTGCTGTGTTGAATTTCACTGTGTACCACAACTTCATTATCCATTCATTCAGTGATGGGCACCTGGGTTGATTCCAGTTCTTAGCTTTAAAAATTGAGCAACTAGGGGCTGGAGGAATGGCCTAGCAGTTAAGGCATTTGCCTACAAAGCCAAAGGACCCAGGTTCAATTCCCCAGGACCCACAATAGCCAGATGCACAAGGGGGCGCATGTGTCTGGAGTTCGTTTACAGTGCCTGGAGGTCCTGCAGCAACCATTCTCTCTCTCCCTCTTCCTCTGTCAAATAAATAAATAAAAAACAAACAAACAAATAAATAATTTTTTAATGCTATAAAAATTGAGAAACTATAAACAAATATCTCTGTTGTGAAGCATGGAGCATTTAGGGTAAATGCCCAGTAAGGGAATAACTGGGTCTGTTGGCAGCTCGATATTCATCCTTTTCAGGAATCTCCATATTGATTTCCATACCATTTGTATAAGCTTACAATGTCACCAACAGTGAACTAAGGTTCCTCTTTCTTCACATCCTCACCAACACTTGTTTTAATTTGATTTTTTAATGATTGCCATCCTTACTGGAGTAAGGTAGAATCTCATAGTTTGGTTAGTTTGCATTTCCCTGATGATTAGGGATGTTGAACATTGTCTTAAGTATGTGTTAGCCATTTGTAATTCTTCCTCTGAGAACTCCCTATTAAGTTTTCTGCCCCATTTTTTTGAGTGGGTTATTTGACTTTTTTTGTTAATTTTTTTGAGTTCTTTGTAGATTGTAGGTATTAGACAACTGTCGGTACAGCTGAAAGGCAAACATTTTTCTCCCAGTCAGTGGGTAATCTATTGGCTCTGCTTATGGTATGTTTGTCTATGGAAAATCTTTTTTGCTTCATGCGATCCCATTGGTTGAGTGATTATTTAATTTCCTGGGCTATGGGGGTTTTGTTCAGGAAGTCTTTCCCCACTCCTATATTGTGGAGAGTTCCTCCTATTTTTTTCTTCCAATGGGAGAAGAGTCTCAGATCTTCTATTGAGGTCTTTAATCCATTTGGACTTGATTTTTGTGTATAGTGAGACGAGGGGGTCTAGTTTCATTTTTCTATATATGGTTACCGAATTTGTCCAGATCATTTGTTGAAGATGCTGGCTTTTCTCCAGTCTACATTCTTGGCACCTTTGTCAAAGATCAAGTAGCTATAGTTACTTGACCTAAAGTCCAGGCCTTCAATTCTATTCCATTGGACTATATTTCTGTTTTTTTTTTTTTTTTTTTTTTTGGTAATGTCAGCACCATGCTATATTTTTAAACTATGGCGTTGCAATATAGCTTTAGATCAGGTATGGCGATACCTCCAGAGGTGTTTCTTTTGCTAAGTCTTTGATATATGAAAATATTCTTGTGGAGAGTGTCATTTCATAGAAGATAAAATAAAAAGCATAATTTCTATTTTCTCTTAACATGGACTTACACAGTGAAACTTATGCAACTGTGTCCACGAGTTGCTATGTGTGAGTGTAAACATCTTGAAGGATGTGTCTGTCATTATTGGTAAGCTGAGTTTCCTGTAGTCAGCAAAAGGATGGGTCCATTTTTCTGATGCAGCTTTTAAGCCTCTGTCTTTTGATTGGGGTATTGATACTATTGATGTTTAGAGTTCTAAGTGTGAGGTGCAAGTTAATCCCTGCTTTGTGGAGTTTGGTATCTTCCTAGACTTTATTCAAGTATGTTTTGCTCATGGTTGTCATTTTTCTCTCTTGTACGCTCTTGGGTGTGATTGTTCATCTCTTCTGTTTGGGTTATTCTATGTAATATTTTCTATAGGATTGGTATAGTGTTCATATAATTGCATAGCTGGCTTTTGTCATGGCAAATTTTTCTTTCACCTTTGATTACAAGGGACAGTTTTGCTGAGTAGAGTATTTTGGGTTAGCAGCCATAGTTTTAGGATTTCAAATGCTCCATTCCAATCTGTTCTGGATTTTAGAGTTTCCATTGAAAAATCAGAGGTAATTCTGATGGTTTTACCTTTGTATGTAACAAGTTGTTTTTCTCTTATAGCTATTTGAACCCTTTCTTTGTGTTCAGTGTAGAGAGTTTTAACTGTAATGTGATGTGATGAGTTTCCTCTCTGGCCCTGTGTATTTGGTGCTCTGAGTATCTCTTGTACTTTGATTGGAGGCTCTCTTTGTGAGACTAAGAAAATTTTCCTTGCAAAATTTTTTGAAGATATTTTCTATGCCTTTGGTCTGTATTTATTCCCCTTCTTATATGCCAATTATCCAAATATTTGGTCTTTCTAAGGTGTCCCAAATTTCCCTTACATTCCATGTACATGACTTTTTTTTTTGGAATTGGAATATCATTTTTTGGTTGGCTATACTATTTCCTCTGTCTTATCCTCAAGTTCTGAGAGTTTATACTCCATATGGTCTACTCTGTTGGTGAGGCTTTTTTGGGAGCTTCATAAGAGTTATTTCATTTTTGTTGTCTATTACATTTTTTAAGCATCTTTATCTCTGTAGAATTCCAATTTAATTTCTTGATTAGATTTGCTAGTTGTTGGAGTTCATTCCTGCATTTGATTATATCTTCATAGAGTTTGTTCCATTGCCTACTGAGATCATTTATTTGTTGTTTTTTCTCCTTCTTTTAAATCCTTCTATCAAGTTCATTTTGATTATTTTCATTTTTTTGAAACATGTATTGAGTTCTTTTGATGATTTGTTTGTTTCCTTCAGCCATGCCTTGAGTTTATTCCTAAATTCTTCTTGTTGATTGTCTTCATTCAACCATGCTTTCAAATCTTTTGTGAGTTGTGTATTTCAGTTCTCAGCTAATTCTTCCATCCTTTTATTCATGGCCTCATTAAGTTTGTTGACTATACTTGCTATAGCTTCATTTTTGGGCTCTAAGGCTGAAGTTTCTTCTATGTTTGCAATGGGGGCTTCCATTATGGGGCTGGGTGGCCTAGGTGGGGATATTTTGACTTGTCTTGTGTTCTTTGTTTTGTGTTGGGGTTTGCCCATCCTGAGGTTCTTGTCTTGTTTTGCCATCACTATGGCAACTAGTTTTTCTTGTGCAATGTGTGTTGATTGCCTTGTTCAGATTTGGTCATGGTAGGAATGGGAAGGTGGTATAGTTAGAGGTTTTTACTGGGTGCTCTTGAACTTGAGTTGGTCTTTCTTGTGTATTCACTCTCCTGGGAATTTTGGGTGGGGCCCTCAAGTTCCTGGCCAACTCAATGACCAGGCATGGTCCTGTTGACTCTCTAATACTTGCTTTCTGGTCCTTGGTAGTGGGCTTGGTTGTGGCAACTGGTAGAAGGTAGAGCAGGGATAGCAAGGATCCCATGTGAGGGTTTGAATCTCAATCCCTGTGGCTATGGACCTTCACGGGTCACAAGTTTGGTGTTGAGATGACTTCAGTAAGAGCTCTTCTTGTGAGCTTGCCACAGCAAACCTTGTGTTGGGATCCCTACCTGCACCACTAGGGAACAGAAATCAGTGGCCTACTCTCCCTGCATGTGAAAGCAGGTTCCCAAGCTACTCCAGAACAGCCACCAGGAACAGAACCCAAGACCTGGCCTACTCATGCTGCACATGCACATGGTCCTAGCTGCCTTAATCTAGCTGTGGGGGAATTAGGTGCTGGGGAACTGGGAGCCCATGCCTACTCACACCACAAGTGTGCACGGTCCCAGCTGACCCACACCAGCCGCAGGGGAACCGGGAGCCCAGGCCTACTAATTTCATAAGTGCACTGAGACCCAGCCTCACACAATGGTTAATTTTATGTGTATAATTTTAACTAGACTGCAGGATGCCTAGGTAGCTGGTAGGTATGATTTCTGAGTATGTCTGGAAACCAGATTAATCTGATTAGTCTGAGTCACAGACTAAGTAAAGAATATCTGTCTTTACTAATCTGATGAGTATCTAACTCATTGCTTAAAGCTGACACAGAAAGGCAAAGTAGTGCAATTGAGTCTCCCCTAGAACTGGGACACTTTTGTCTCCCTATTCTCAGACATTATCAATCTAGGTCCTGGGGATTTGGGATTCTGATGTGAATTATATGACTGGTACACCTAATTTTCCAACTTGAAGAAGGCAGGGTATGAGATTCTTTGGTTTATGTAGCCTAAAATGAATTATATATATATTATATATATTAATATTATAATACTAATAATAATATTAATATATATTTCATATATATATATATAAATGAAATATTCTGTATTGATTTTATTCTCCAGGGTATTTTTTATGTTTTGCCAGCTGTTATGTGTCTAAGTGAGCTATAGGATACAAACCTAGAGTTTACTGTTTGAAAATCGATCTGTTTTTCTGTAGTTAGATCTTAGTTGTGAAACTCAGTGAGTAGTTAAGAAACTCCCTACCATTCTACTTCCCACCCTTTCCTAGATAAAGAAATTGAGGCTGAATTTCCAAAGCATTCAATACATGGCATCTCAGCTCAGTGACATCCCTTCCTTTCCATATTTAGCTGGGGTGATTCCTTCACACACATTCTCAGCAGCCCAACCGACCTCTGATTCAAAATGACTGTAATGGCTTCAGTTGAGTGTTTCAAGCTATAAGGTTAAGTAGGTGCTTACATAAATAATGTGATTAACATTTTCTATGCTCATGTGCTTTGTCTCTTCATAACCGGGTTGTGAACATAGCCACACAGCTGAGAAGACCTTGTCCTTTTCATCTGTCATGTTGACAGCTGAACGGTGTCACCATGGTCCTCGAAAGCTGATGAAGTAAATCAAGTGCTGACACAGTATAAGCTTTATTTGGCTTATGAGAAGTATTTTTGACTAAGTGTATATTTTGACTAAGATTAGTAACGTTTCATAGTTTAGATTTCAGAGTCTGCTATTTTTATGGTCATTGTGATGAATGGTGGTGTGCTTATTCTAGTGGGGGCCCAATAGAAATATTTGCTTAATTCCATGTATTCACACGGCCTTCCTTTAGAATCCACCAAGCACACTGGAAGATACATTCCAACATGTTTTGCAATTCCAGATTGTTGTTTTAAGATCCAGAGACTTCATGAAAGAATCAACAAGATTGTGGATAGAGAAATTTTAAAAATGTCTTTCTCCCATTCAAATACCATGGCTAGAATTATCACTGATCCCGTAATATCACAGCCTGATCAATGTGTGAAGAGTGATAAACTCCAAATTTCTGGGCTGCTAATTGTGGTTGGATGTCATGATCCAGGCCAGATCCTCCTTTACTTAATATGGGACTTGCTGGCATTCTGTTAGCAGGGATCACTCAGCTGTGTCAGCCTTTCAGGTCATGTTTTCTTAATAGATTGCCATCTTTCCTCAGAGCTTGATCTTTCCCAGGTGATCCATGTCCAGTGGTAGAATTTAAAACCTAACTCTCAGCCGGACATGGTGGTGCACACCTTTAATCCCAGCACTTGGGAGGCAAAAGTAGGAGGATCACCTTGAGTTCAAAGCCACCCTGGAACTACATAGTGAGTTCCAGGTCACCTGGGCTATAGTAAGAGCCAACCTTGAAAACTTAAAAAAAAAATCTGACTCTCAGTTTAATTTAAGAAAAATTTCATAGTCAATTTGAATTCTAGAGTTCTCTGTAGTACAGGTAAGGTTAGTTTTTGTTCATATTTGCTTCTTCCTGCTGCCTTTCCCAAGTATCTCTCCCAGACACCACTTAATAAAAACTTTTCATAAAAAACTTAGTCATATCCAGTATCTAGATCAGAGTTTTATTTATTTCTTGGAACATAAGTACTCATCTCTTTCCCATTAGCTGAAATGTACTGTCCAATAAATCTTATATCTGCATGTTGAGCTAGGTAGAGAAATATATTTCAAAAGCAACATATTTTACAGAATGAAAAGTAGTTCACATTTTCAATGTGACAACAAATTTCTGGTCAAAAATGACCAATTTCTTTCTCTGTGAAGCATGGACCAACTTCAGACCTCACATATGACCTCACCTATACAAATTTGAATTATTGTCACCAAGTCACCTCTAGGCAACTGCGCAGAGGTCAGTTTTTAGGACTGAGGCATCTAACTCCAGGCCCTGGAGAGGAATCAGGACTCCAGGGAAGTGGTATGCACTAAAATATGGGCTGTGGCCTGTAAGGAAGGTGGGTGACAGGTTACATGATTCAATACTTTCCTACTCTATTTCCTTACAGCAGGGACAATTTTTATTCAATTCTTTTTTAAAATTAAAATTTTTTATTGATAACTTCAATAATTATAGACAATAACACATGGTAATTCCCTTCTTCCTCCCACTTTCCTCTTTGCAACTCCACTCTTCATCATACCCCTTCCCCCTCTCAATCAGTCTCTCTTTTATTTTGATGTTACATTCCTTTCCTCCTAATATGATGGTTTTGTGTAGGTAGTGTCCCAGAAAGCCAAACTTCACATGTTCTCTTTCATATGTGGATCCTAGCTACAAATGATTGGACTTTTATTTGAGTTGTAATAAAACTCAGTAGCAGAGGAAAGTAAGCAGGAAAGGAGATAATAAGGGAATAGAAAGGGAGGGGGACTTAATAGGATGTTATTGTATGTATGTAAGTAGAAGAACAGATTAATGGGGATGAAAAGGCCTAAGTGAGGTCAGGGGAAGAGATTGAGTAAAGGAAAGGTGGCGGGAGGGCTAATCAAAATATAAGAGGATATAAATAACTCATGTGGAAACATACTTTTTTGGACAATGTAACACCCAGAAGCCATAGATTGTTACTAGAAAATTTTTTCAATGCCAGGGATGGGATACCTTTCAGTGAGTTGTTGACCAGAGAGGTCATTGATGCTCCCAAAACATTACAGTCCATGGCCAAGGCTCTTGGTTTCCCACCAGGAATATATGGTAAGACCCTATTGCTGAAGACTCCACATACTTGGGCTGTAAGGTCGCTAAAAAATACTGGTGGAGATAAGCTGAAAACCTCCTCCATGTAGACCAGCTGACAGAAAGCTGAAAAAAAGCTATGCTGCATGCAGTTCAATGGGAGAGAGAGAAGAAACCAGTAGAGATACTCAACAGTGGACACTGCAAGCCTTAAATTTGGCCAGCCAAGACAAATGAGCCAATGAGTACAATAACGTCATGTCTATTATGGGGGAAACAAACTGCTCTCTAATTGGATTGGAGGCCCTCTTCATGAGAGGGAAAATATGCTTGATACTGAAAACCTATGAGAGGGGTAGTCATGAGCCGTAGGGGTGTAACATCTGCTGATTTCTGGATAAATGTATACACTCTGCTCACCAAACTGCCTGGTAAGCATTTCTCTTAATGTTCATATCCAATTAATGCCACTCTCACTTTTGGTTAGAGAAGCTTTTCTTTTCAGATGGTGGTGACCTTGGGATGACTCAGAAGGCACTGTGATGCTGAGAAGTGTCAGAGGAGTGCTCAGCACTGAAATATCTCTATCACACCTTCCAAGTCTCAGCATCCATTGTGGAAGAGGTGGCAGAAAGAATGTAATAGCCAAAGGAAGGGTAGAACTTCTTACAACGTGCTCCTCCAGACACAAAATGACCTGGATATCCATGCCTTCATGGTGCCTGGTACTACCTGCGCAAGACCATCATAATAGAAGGAAAAGATGATGACATCAAAATAAAAGAAAGACTGATTGATAGAGGGAGGGGATATGATGTAGAGCGGATTTGTGAAAGGGGAAGTGAGGGAGGGGAGGGAATTATCATGGTTTATTGTCTACAATTATGGAAGTTGTCAGTAAACAAAACAATTTAAAAAATGTTTCTTTAACTCAACTTATAACTGTGAATGAACCCTGGGTCTTGAAACATAGGATCAATTATGGAAAGACATTAAGAACAATGAAAGGACCCCGTGTTCAAGCACGACTGCCAGGTATGAAAATGATGGCTATTTATAAACTCTGAAGAAGTGAGTCAGTTCACAGATGCTTGACTTCCAGCTCTCTGGAAGATGAGGCTTCTCAATAAACTCCATATCTATAAGGACCCAGAAGCACAGAAAACTGTAAGGGAAAGACACCAACACTGCACACAGGCATATCTCATGGGGCAGGTATACCATGAGTACTAGGGAGGACAAGAGCAGCTCGACAAATAAAAACAGACAGCCTGCTTCTGGTTCTGTTAAACTCAGGAATTGCCCTTACATTGGGCAGAGGAAAACAAACTTTGGATAGACTCCCAAGGCCCTGATACTCTAAAGATTTATGGAAAAGAAGTGGTGCCTGCTATTTTGTTGCAACTTGTTAGCGGTGAGTTAAAATAGGTGCAGGAATGATAAGAAGGAAGTTTGGCTAGGCATGTTCTACCTGGACCACTTGGATGTTTTATTAGTGAGTCTAGATGGAGGGCTAAAACATGCACTTCCTGGGCTGGAGGGATGGCTTAGCGGTTAAGGCGTTGTTTGCCTGCAAAGCCAAAGGACACAGGTTTGATTCCCCAGGAGCCACGTTAGCCAGGTGCACAAGGGGGCGCATGCATCTGGAGCTTTGTTTGCAGTGGCTGGAGGCCCTGGTGTGCCCTTACTCTCTCTCCCTCTTTCTCTGTCAAATAAATAAATAAATAAAAACAAAATATTAAAACAATCATGAACTTCCTAAGTTTATGGTTCCCTTACTTATTTATTGTTCTCAGTAAATAGGACTATTTTGGCTACTGGAGACTTAGGCTGACTAAGTAAGACATTGTGATTATGGGGAGACAGAATGCTATAAGTCAAGAATTAAAAATAATCTTGGGCCATTTTAGACTCTTAACTATAGGATCTGGCCTAATGTTCTTATGACTGTTGGGAAAACTTCTTATAATGCATCAATAAGCTTAACAGGCCTCCAGCCTCCACCACTGCTTAAGTCAAGATTGCTACAAGATGACATTTGAAACCTATGGAAGATGTTACCCACTTTGCTATATCCCTCCAATCTTATACTCACAGTGATATAGTTAGGAAACATTGACTTCTGATTTTCTTGCAGCCTGTGGTCACAGAATTGTATGCCATCTCTTCCTTAGTAGACCATGCAATTCAGAGTGACTTTAATCCATGTTCCTGACTCTGACCATGTGTCTGAGGATCAGAATTAGCTCTTCTTATTTCTTCTAAAGCCATCATTGCTTCACACCAACAGTACTCTTACTGGCAGAGTCCTAGTGTTTTAGGAAAGGATAAAGTTGAGGACGAGACAGAAGTGACCAAAGAATAGAAAATACTTTGTGAAGTCAATGAATTTGGAAGTAGGCTTTTCTGTTAAGTACCTTGCTTGCTGTAGGCAGGCAATGAAAGTTTGATAATGTCCTTTGTGATTGGATCTGAGAAGGTTCTCTAATGAAAAGTCATAGTGTTAGGGTTTGTCAAGAATGTCACAGTTAAAAACATAGTAGGAAATGGAATCAAAATAAGCAATTACAAACTTGTCAAATGTAAACAGCAAACTTTCACTTTATGTTGTCTTAGGTCTATATTGATAGCAACATATTAGAAGAATTTGCATCTACATGGTCATCTATGTATGTACTAAGTTACACTTACTCTCCTAGGAAGTGCAAACTTGAACTTAAAATGGCAGCATTGAGGTAAAGTCTTCAGTGAATACTGATTTAATTATGTTTATGAAGAGATCATATATATATGAAACAAGAGTTCATGTTTTATTTTCTTATTCACTAGAAAATTAAATTCAATTAATAAGAAAAGCCTTACCGTGAGGGGTCTCAAATCTTCATCAACTAGAAGGGTTCATTGTTCTTCCTACTTTGGATAAATAACCTAAGCATAAGTTTCAACTGTTAATAGAATGCCAATTAGAGATAGATAAAGCCAGCAAACAAAACATAGACATACATTTTTCATTTATGAAAAAAAAACTTTCTGAAAACCACTGAGATGACTATGAATAAAAGCATTCAATTTTGGAACCAATGGCTTAATATTTAGTGTTGTGATTTATATACACATATACATACATATATAAATTACATACACCCACATATGTGTGTGAGAGATCACTCTAACTGAGAAGTCATGTTTCATTATGTGTGCTTATATAGGATTGGCACTCTAAGTACAACGTTTTCAACAGCTATTTTAAGTGATTATCATGATTTAAAATACATGTTGAAAAACGATGTAATTCCATAATTTTCATGATTATAGAATTATTATTTATGTTACATGATTAAACGCTAACATTTATCCAAGGTCATATTTTGTAACTGCTATGGGAGGAGTAGTGTAAATCAGACTTTATCATTCTGACCTGGGAAGATTTCCCCACTGCCTTGTGTCAGGTGTAGTTGTAAGGTTTTGCAGAATGGCTGGTTAAGGTTGCTATAATTGCTTATTCCTCTTTGCAGATGTAGGATGGAAGAAGACACATTTCTGGAATTGCTGAAGCAATGCACAGACCACTCAGCAGAACAACCTGAAAAGGCACAAACCACCTGTCTTCCTATTTTCTCTGAAAGACATGAAGGAAAACAAATTTTTTGCATGCTTATTCTGGCTGGCAATGCCAGAGAGCTGTAAATCACTCTATTTCTCCCAAGTGTGAAATCTTGTACTGGTGTTTTTGGGGTTCCAAAAAAGTTCTTGAACTCCAAACT
This sequence comes from Dipus sagitta, assembly GCA_036346955.1. Classification (NCBI taxonomy): domain Eukaryota; kingdom Metazoa; phylum Chordata; class Mammalia; order Rodentia; family Dipodidae; genus Dipus; species Dipus sagitta. The sequence goes on from CM070782.1 coordinate 69,888,109, forward strand.
CTGGGTTTTATTTGTATCTTAAACAAAGAATTGAAATAAACAGTCTGAAAAGGATAGATTTTAAAATATTACGCTTATTCCAGGAAGCTCACAATCAAGGGAGTGGGCTGGATACACCCACCGGCCTGAGCGCCCAGGGGGAAGATGAGCATGAATTCATGGGCATGAGGCAAAACGGGAAAGGGGTTTTTTAGGGAAATTTTAAAAGGCCAAAACTTGAAACAACCTAAACAGTAATGAGAGTAGAGAAAAAAAATTTCCTTTCCAACGTTCTCGGAACCAAGCTGCAATAATGGGGGAGATATGGTCTTACCAGTATTGGGACCCTGAGGTTCAGGAGAGATGAATTGCCAAAAAGAAGAGGAAGTAGAGGAAGTTGCCCTCCATACCCCTATTTATAGTATTATTGTGGTGGGCTTTACTCTCAGACTCAGGAGAGGAGAGAGAGCTGATTGGTCTGGACTCAGGGGCCTGGCTCAGGAATCGGTCAGCGCACCTGAGTAGGGGGCCGAGAGAGCAGATTGGATAAGACTGGATCAGACACTGATTTCCGGTTCTGCTGAAGCAGGCACTGAGGCATCTCCTTTGGTTTCCTCTTTGGGCCCTCCCCTAGCTGACTATGAAAAAGAACTACCTTGCCCTGGATTTCTCCCTTAGTCTATCTACAGCTACCAAATATTAATGTTGCATGTGAGAACTCCAAGCTCTTTAATTCCAGCCCTAAGCAATTCCTTCTTCTTATATTTTGTTGTGTTTATTGTACCAATTAAGCTCTTAAATAACAGGAAACCCAAGGAGATGACACTTCCAGGTGAAAGTCTTTCCTACAATCTCATGTGTCAGTGCACAAGAGGCTCTAAGTCCTTTGATTATGGTGCCCGGGAGAAGGCTAGCCTGTGGAAGTCCTGTGACAGAAGCATTATCATTTGAGGCAGGCTCCTGCCATTCTCTCAATTGCTGAGGCTCTGTTAGATGTGAATTTCTATCGGTATTAGGGTTCAGTGAAACTAATCTACATATCATAACTGTATTTCTAATGCTGCTTTTGAAACATCTTTTGTGGTTACTTAGGTGTTACCTGGCCCCTAATTAATCCTAACTTCCCTGGTAATTCCCAAGCAGACCTACTAGAATTTTGCTCATTACAGAATTGTTTTCTAGTTAGAAAGGTTAAAAAATTGAAATAACTTTCTAATTCTTCTTATCCTTAGACATGTTTTACTGTTTTGGCCTTCTCAACGCTTTTCTCAGGTTGCTTTTTTCTCCAATATTTTTTGCAAGCCACCTTTGTATGACTGCTATTTTAGACATATTTTTTCTATTGTATTTCCACATAAATTTTGGAGTCAGCTTGTTATATTTTTTAGAAGAGAGAACTGTTCAGAACCCGACTCACGTACTAATGGGAATATCAGTACAATTGAAGGAACTTAAGATTTTGAGTATGGGGTTATTTAATCCTTGAAAAAATATATATCTTTTAGCTTAGTTCATGCTTATTTTTCTTGTTATTTCATAATTCCCTGCTTAAAATTCTGTGGAAGTAAAATTTAAGGCAGCTGATTTGTAATCCATTTATTTCCTTTTGATTACTGAGCCACTCTTATTTTCCTTATAAGTATAGTATTTGGGCCTCTAGACAAATAGGCTAATAATAGTTGCTAGAAGAAGAATCATTATCTATGGAATGCTTTGGGCAGGAAGTCCCAGGTATAGAATTACTTACTGTACGTAAGCCTATAGGAATTTACAAAGGAGATATGCATTTGTTATTTTTTTGTTTTCTCTTCAAACTCCAGAATTATTTCTAAATAAAACTATGTAATGACTAATAGTGCTCTAAATTACTTTATTTTCCATAATAGTTCTGAGCACACACAGTGTCTTTAAATAAGGCTATTAATAGCAATTTAGGTGTTGTATGAGGAACTGAGATAATTTCAGATTATTTCTAAAACTTTGGGAGGCTTTCATCAAAAAATATTTTTCAGATTATACTAGCTACAAACAAAACAATAGATCATTTATCCAAATGGGTTAAAACTGCTGCCATCATTTGTGGATGGTCTCATACAAATCCATGACAAGTATGTTTTTGGGTTTCATTCCAAAAGTATGTAACTGAATCAATACTGTAATGAATTATGTGATGAATGGAATTTCTACAATAGTCATTCTTCAAATAAAGTATTTGTCAGGAAATATGAATCTCATTCTTCTTTACTTACATGAGAAAGAATATTGAAATGGGCAAGACAAGTGACAATAGGAATTTAATATTGTTAGATGTTCACTGAGTTATTTTTTTTAGCAACTTCCTAATTTGCAAGTGTCCATTAGTTTATGAATAATTACTTATGAGGAAAAACTGAGGAGCAATGGTAAAAGGAGTGACCATTCCCCTTCTTTGATGCAACACTAACCTCTCTAGACAGCGTACTGCGACAAGTATATTTTCAATACAAAACTATTTCTGTTGAGTATGCCAAAAGGGGAGAAAGTCTCATCTGAATGGAACCTCTTTTTAAAAATATTTTATTTATTTGAGAGAAAAAAGAGAGAGAATAAGTAGATAGAGAAAGAATGGGTGTGCTAGGGTTTCTAGCTACTGCAAATGAACTCCAGATGCGTACACTGCCTTGTACCTCTGGCACTACATAGGTACTGGGAAATCAAACTCAAGTCTCTTAGGCTTTGCATGCAAGTGCCTTAACCACTGGGAGATCTCCCCAGACCTCAATGAAACCTCTTTATTGAACAGTTCATCATGAATGGGAAGTGAATTAGGAAGCAGATCAGGGATAAGAATTGTGAAGAAATTGCTCTGCAAAGTTCTTCTGCCCAGAGCAGAATCAGCAGATCCTCAGCCTCCAGCACAGCCCGAGCTGCCAAACCACAATTTCTCTTCAGAAACGCCACAGGGCTTCCTCACTAGTCACTATGCAGCAAGACATCAATAAGTCCACCATCTCCCTAGTTTCTAGCACTGCCCCTGTCTGCTTCTAGAGTTTTTCTCCAAGCCCTTCCTTAAAAAAATATATATCTATCTATTTGAGAGAGAGAGAGAACTCCAGAGGCATGGGCCACCTTGTGCATCTGGTTTTCATGGGTACTGGGGGATAGAATATGGGTCCCCAGGCTTTGTAGGCAAGTGCTAAGCCATCTTGCCTGCCTTCCAGCCCTTAATTCTGACTATAAAATTTGTACTAATTTCTTCTCACTGACCTGGGTTTTATATTTTTCCTTTTTTTTTGTTTTTTTGTTTTCACTTTTTGCTAGGGAAAGAAGGTTCATAATTAGGGAGGGATACATTTGGGATTTGTGCAGCAAGATCCCCAACAAAGGGAGAATATGTCTCAGCATTCTCTAAGCAACATGATAAAAGACTAAAACCATTTCTAACTGTGCCACATTACTAAAAATCAAATAAAACATGTTCATCTAGGTTGAGCTGGGTTCACATACAGACTGAACTGTATGACAAGTTTAAGTGACCTGAAAATATGTAGATTTATGTCCACAAAACTTTCTCTGTGAGTAGAGGAAAGAAAGCGAGGGAAATGGTAATTTTTATTATGTACTTTTGATTTTTTAAAAATATATTTTATTTATTTATTTGAGAGAGAGAGAGAAAGAGAGAGAGAGAGAGAGAGAGAGAGAGAGAGAGAGAGAGAGAGAGAGAATGGGAATGCCAAGGCCTCTAGCCACTGCAAAAGAACTCCAGACATGTGCTCCCCCTTGTGCATCTGGTTTACGTGGGTCCTGGAGAGTCGAACCCAGATCCTTTGGCTTTGCAGGCAAACACCTTAACCACTAGGCTATCTCTCCAGCCCAGTTTTGATTTTTAATATTGAAATAGAACTCATTGGCAGTTCCAATGGACTAAAGATCACTTTTTGATTGGTCTGTTCGGTGTTATGAAAACATGACTGATGATTCTTTTATTTATTTTTATTTGAGAGAGAGAGGTAAAGAGAGAAGGGGGGAGAGAGAGAAAGAATAAGGGTGTGCCAGGAGCACTACAAACAAACTCCAGATATATATTCCACTTTGTGCATCTGGCTTACGTGGGTACTAGAGAATTGAACCTGGGTCCTTAGGCTGCACAGGCAAGAGGCTTAACTGCTAAGCCCTCTCTCCAGCTCTCAGGTGATGATTCTTTTTAAAAACAATATTTTATTTATTTATGAAAGAGAGAGAGAGAGGGAGAGGCAGATATAGGGAGAGAATGGGCACACCAGGGCTTCCAGCCACTGGAAATTAACTCCAGATATATATGCAGCCTTGTGTATCTGGCTTACATGGGTCCTGAGGCATTGAACCTGGGTCCTTAGGCTTCACAGTCAAGTGCCTTAACTGCTAAGGCATTTCTCCAGCTCCCAGGTGATGATTCCTGATGTCATCTGACACTTAGAGAAGGTGGCAGAAGTAAAGTGAGATTATAAAACTAGTGAGATTTCATATATTCATTAAAATCCCTAGGAGACCTACTTTGCTTTGTGGCTGGTTTGTGGTAATTTTCTCCACTGTGTGTTTTAGTTTGCTAACAGTGAAATGAGTTCTTCAAGGATTAGTAAAAACACTGCCTTCTCAGGTGCTGAGTTCTAAAATCCCATGAAGAATAATTTTGTCAAATTTTATTTTAGGCCCACCCCTAATACTGACATTCCCCATTTGGAGTTGTTTTTGTGACTCATGTTGAAGACATTTTCCTGTGGGAGGCATAACAAACCATGACAATGTGAGCTATTAACCATCTAGCCAAGGAGGAGTTTACAAGGCAACAGCTAGGGAATGCAGCCTGGTGTGCTCAGGATTGGGAGGAATCTGAACTGATAAGCACCCTTCTATTTTCATCTAGTAAAACTTGGGTCTCAAGATTCCGAGGGTTAAGGGCACTGTCAGAGGCCAAGGGATGACACTGTCCCATGGCCAATCTGCTTTCTCAGTTTTCAGAATGCTGACTGATCCTGGAAGAACACGGGGCTTCATCTGAAGGGTCTCAGGTGACGCTACTAGTTGCATGGCTTTCTTCAAAGGCACAGTGATCAGTTTCCCCAGAATTAATATTTATATTCCAAAATTTTCCAAGATTTTGATTTTTAGAATAGTGATATAAAGCCAAGGGAGGAAGGAAACAGAGCGGCTAGTCTTTCTGTATGACCATCTATAGGTTCCACAAACATTTAGAATTAGAATCCACATCAAAGGAATTGAGAAGAAACTATTAATCAATAAAGATAAGCAGACCATGGAAGACCTTTGACAGCAGCAACAGAAAAGTGAAGACCAATTCAAAATGCTATTTTGACAGAGAAAAAAAAATCAGTCCAGCCGGATGAAAAGGGAGGGGTAGAGTGAAAAGCGCGTGTCTGGTGTTAGGAAGACGGAAGGTGAAAACTACACTGGCCCCCAACTGCATGTGAGGAAGGGGCTTCACCTCTGTGAATCCAGCTTCATCCTCTGTAATGCTGGGCTCACTGTCTGCTCCTTAGAGGTGGGAGGATAAAATAAAACAAGTTGAAACGAATGAGATAATGCTGCTCAGTATTACAAGTATTAGGAGTAAGCTATTTCATTTAATGTGGGTGTTGGGATCAGGTTGTTGCTGGAAATGTACACTGTATTGTATAAAATAGCATTTTTGTTTTTGTTTGTTTTTCAAGGCAGGGTCTCACTCTAGCCTAGGCTGGCCTGGAATTCACTATGTAGTCTCAGGCTGGCCTCGAACTCACAGCAGTCATCTTACCTCTGCCTCCCGAGTGCTGGGATTAAAGGCGTGCCCCACCACGCCCGTAAAATAGCACATTTTTAAAAGGCTGTGCCTTTCCTTGAGGGACACCGTTTTAGAGTTTGGTGCCATTTTGAGTACAAATGCTAAAACAGGATGACTCTGCACCTCATTGTGCACTCAGACACCGTCACCTGTTCAGCAACACCCATACGACAGACTGATACATAACTCATTGCTAAAAGTAAAAAACGGCTGCACCCTATAAAATTATCAAAGTAGACAGGCAACATGTGAGAACATATTAAATCCATGTCAGAGAAACCAGGCCTGAGAACGTACTAACATACAAGGCTGAGGAAGGGCCCAAAGCTCTTACCCAGATCCCATACAGAGCAGGACACTAACACTGCAGTGTTCTACTGCCCCACCAACCAGCTGTTATATGTTTTCAGGGACTGTCAGGCAGAGAACTCTGACTATTCACAGGGCTTCAGTCGAGGTTGGTCCCCTCTGCTGATACAGCCAACTTGAATTGCCATTGCTCTGTCTACCCGTTCATCCATTCTAACCCAGTTCTGCACTTAGCCTCCACAGCCCTGCACCATGCCTCTGCAGCTGTAAGAGTCCTGAATCTCAAGTCGGAAACTTCCACAATCCTGCTCCTCTAAAACCTGCATAGCCCTGCATCATGCCTCTGCAACTTGACTCAAATCTGAGGCTCAGCTCAACTCTGCAGACCCTGCAGTTCACCTCTATGTCTACCCAGGGCTCCTCCTTGACTATTAGTATCTGGCTGGCCTGGTACTCACTGTAGTTTTGAAATCATGCCAATCCTCTTGCCTCAACCTTCCAAATACTAGGATTACAAGTATGTGTCATTATACCTGGTTTAGTGACACACTCTAAAATTCTTTGTATTTTAGACATAAACTAGGCCATAGCTTCTTAAACCCTAGAAGCAATTTGTCCTATTCAACGATCATTTATGCCAATAATTACTAACTTTTTGTGCAAATGGAACAAATATTTGTACAATGAGATTTTATTGTCTGGATCATGACTTGAACATGCCTTAGCGTGAAGTAAGCTTTCCCAGACTAGAAGATTTGGCAAATACAGAAAGTTGAAGTTTACAACTTAGAAAAATTCTTTCTACAGTCTCTCCATGGATGGAGGAAATGCTTGGTATACCAACAGATGTTTTCTTCCTATGTGCATGCCACATTTATTTATTTATTCAAAATATGTATTTATATATTTGAAAGAAAAGAGAGACAGAGAGAAAGAATGGATGAACCAGAGTGAACTCCAAAGCGTGCATCATTTTTTTGCATCTGGCTTTATGTGGGTACTGGGGAATCAAACCCAGGCCATTAGACTTTGCAAACAAGTGCGTTAACCACTGAGCAATTTCTCCAGCCCACATACCACATTTATGAAACTCTGTAATACCATTATATCTGGCTAGGTGAACTTCTCAGCATATTACTTCTGTTTGATTAAATCATCATTGATCTTATGAGGACTGGATTTTCCTAATCTCATGTTGAATATAGAACCATGTTGGTGAAGATAACCAGGCATAAATGATCTCTTTTCCACTAATTGAAATCTCAAAGTCTTTTGACATCAGTGTCTTATGTGCACACCAGGACATCTTGGCCTTTCTGTTCAAATGTGCTAACGGCAGGGAAGATCCTGCTCTTTCCCCCTAAATCTGTCTTGTTACTCTCCCCCCACATATCCTCATTATTCTGTTGCTGTATCTTGTTACACCCCCCGTATCCTCATTATTCTCCCCCTGTATCTTAAAAAAATTTTTTTTTGTTATTTTTATTCATTTATTTGAGAGCAACAGACAGAGAGAGAAAGAGGCAGAGATAGACAGATGGAGAGAGAATAGGCACGCCAGGGCCTCCAGCCACTGCAAACAAACTCCAAACATGTGCGCCCACTTGTGCATCTGGCTAACGTGGGTCCTGGGGAATCGAGCCTCGAACTGGGGTCCTTAGGCATCACAGGCAAGCGCTTAACCGCTAAGCCATCTCTCCAGCCCCTCCCCCTGTATCTTATTACTCTGTCCCCAATATCCTTATTTACTCCTCCTGTATCCTCATTACCCTCCTCTTGCATCCTCATTATTCTTTCCCTGTATCTTTGCAACTTGTTTCTTCTCCTTGTTTCTATAATAGGCTAATTCCTAGGACCTTTTTTTTTTTTCTAAAAATGTCTATCCATGGTCTTTTGTACTTATCTATGAATTTCAGCATGGTTTTTCTCATTTTTACAAGAATTGTACTGTCATTTTGATGAGGATTGAACCTTAGGTCACTTTTGGTAATGTAGTGATCTTCCTGCATTAAGTCTTTTGTTCTATGAGCATGGGTGGTTTTTCTATGTCCTAGTGCCTTCTTCAATGTCTTTCTTCAGTGATTTTTTTGTTAACACTATAAAGATCTTTCACCTCCTTGGTTAGGTTTACTCTCAGATGTGGTAACTTTTTTTTTGAGAATATTGTGAATGAGATTGCTTTCTTGAATATAAATTACAAATGTCCAATATGTTTATGGAAAAATGTTTAATATGTTTATTAATCATGGGAAGGTAAACTAAAACTGCATTCTGATTTCTTCTCCATCCAATAAGAATGACTATGAATAATACAAAATTGCAATAAATGCTAGTGAAGATGTGAAAAAAAGGAACTCCTAAACATTGTAGGTGGCAATGCATATTCATCTAGCCAGTATGGAAATGAGAAAGAGGACTTCATGATGCCACAGTGAATACCAACCACCTCACTGAGGAGGGCCCTCAGGGGAATAGGGAACAGGGGAGAGGTAATGTAAGAGTATAACTTGATGGGAATATGACCAACATGTGATATGTGCATATAGTAAAGTACATATTTAATTAAAAAAGAAATGGAAGTAAAATTTCCACAAAAGAACAAAAATAGAATCATCATATGGCACAGCTGTACCATTCCTGGATATATTCACAAATGAGTTAAAGTGAACATAGAGAGCCATGCCTATGTCTCTATATTTACCATGGAATTAGTCATAATAGCCAAGGTATGGAATCTGCCTAGATGCCTGGCAATAGATGAATGTATAATGAAAATGTTATAATACATACACACAATAGAGCATTAGTGTTCAGACATAATTCAGGATGAAACTGTAGTATTTTAAAGAAAATATGTGACTCTTGAAATTATCATATTAAATAAGGCAAACCAAGCTCAAAAAGACAAATATCACATGATTTTGTTCCCATATGTGCTGGAATCTAGGAGAACAAAGAGACAACATGAAATTAGTACTACATGAGAAGAAAAAGAAGGGGCTCAGGAGCAGGTGCCATGGAAGATGAGAACAAGGAAGGAAAATAGGAGGCAGATATGTTATATTCATGTACGAGCATATCACAACATGATTCATTACTTTACATAAATAGTATAAAACAGTACAAATAATGGAAATATAAAGCATTTTATTGGAATAAAACAGACATAGACACCAAAGACACACGATGTGGATCCTGGAAGTAAACCCATGCATATAGTCAATTTTGAGTATCTGTGTGTGTGGGGTCATATTTATATACAGATATGTGAACATATGTATGTGTAGTCAACTGATTTCTATTACAAACTCTTAAGAATAAGCATTAAATATAGGACAGTCTTTTCTAAAAATCTAGGGAAATTGAATATTCACTTACAGGAGAATAAAATTAGATTCCGATCACTTATTGTTACACAAATCAACCCAAAGCAGATTAGAAACTTAGTAAATGACTTAAATTGTGAAACAAAATAAACACTTGATCACTGGAGCTCAGCTAATCAGCAAGGTAGGCAGAACAAAAAAATGATGTACTCTAGGTTTAGTAAGACAGCCTGTGGCCAGGAAATAAAATGGAAGCACAATCAGCCACCTGGCATCCTTCTCTGGCTTCTATATGTGTGCACTTGAGGCATGCAAATCTGCACACACATGTGCATATGCATGTATATACCACAGTCACACATAACACATACACTATCAACACACTTTTGAAAAGAATGAAATCTTGTCATTTGCAGCAACATGGATGAGATATGGAATAGCATAGAATAATGTGTATTTTTTATGCTAAGTGAAATAATCAAGGACCAGATATTCAAGTGTTCAATATATATATATGTATCTAAAATATTGAACTTAGATAAAATTTTTTCTTTTTCTTCTTTTAATTTATTATGGACATACTTAATGTGGATACTTCACCATACTTTCTCTCACCCCTGCCTCCATTCCACTGGGGCCTCTTCACTGGGGCAGCATGCATTCCCCATGGAGTTGTGGGCTATTCCTTGTGGGAGCAGCACTTAAGAGAATTTGAGAGTGGAACTGTGGTCAACAGAGGCCAGGGAAAGTGGGGAGTAGTGAGGGGAATGCTGATCAGTGGGTTTGAACATTGTTCAAAAGGAAAACGTTTTGGCATGGTCCTGCACAGTAAGACAACAGTTGGTGACAATAAGTTACTATACATTTCAAAAAGAATAAAAGTGAGAAGGGATTTTTAAAGTTTGTCCATAGAGAATGAATAAATTATTTGAGGAAATAAATATATTCAAACAAAAAATAAAATTTGTATGACATGAAAATAGTACATGGTACAGTATTCATGTGCATATTTTTATGTTTTTTTTATATTAGTATAAAGTAAATTACAAAAGAATCTCCCAAAGTTTAACTTTAAGCTTTGTGTTTTGTACATATTTTTTCTTGAACCTCAGCTGAATGAAATGTTATTACAAGATTATTTAAGTCCCACCCTAGAGAATTCCTGACCTTGCTTCAAGATTTCATTTTTACCAAGCTTTTAATTTCTGATCTTGACCCAGGAAATACTCCTGAAGACTACTTTGGGAATTGGGCTTATTTTTTTTATGTTTTTGTATTTTATATATTTTTTGTTCGTTTTTCTTTTTTATTTTTGAGATATGCATATATATTACATATATACATATATATATATATATGCATATATATATATATATATAAATTTATTGACAACTTCTATATTTACAGACAACAAACCATGGTATTTCACTCCCTTCCCCTCCCTTCCTCCACTTTCTCCTTCATAACTCTGCTCTCCGTCATATCCCCTCCCTCTCTCCATTAGTCTCTCTTTTAATTTGATGTCATCATCTTTTTTCCTATTATGAGGGTCTTGTGTGGGTATTGATAGGCACTGCGAGGTCTTGAATATCAAGGCCAAATTCTGTCCAGACAGTTGTATGTAAGGAGTGGTACCCTTCTTTTGGCTCTTACTTTCTTTCTGCCACCTCTTCTGCAATGGACCCTGAACCTTAGTGGGTATGAGATGTTTCAGTGTTGGACACTCTTTTGTCCCTTCTTCTCAGCACTATGTTGCCTTTTGGCTCATCCCTGTGGTCATTGCCATCTGAAAAGAGAAGCTTCTCTAACCAGAAGTGAGAGTGGCATTAATATATGGGTATGAACATTAAGTGTGCTGCTTTCAGTACAATTCTGTGAGAGTAATATATGCATTTATACAGACAAGAGCAGGCTTTATACCCCTAGGGCTCATGACCTCCCCTGCCATAGGCTTTCATTAGGTTTTCAGTATCAGACACATATTCCCTCCCATAGAGTGGGCCTTCCGTGTAATTAGAGAGCAGTTGGTTTCCTCCAGAGCAGACATGTCACTATTGCACTCATTTAGTCATTTGGCCTGTCTGGCTAAACTTGAGGTTTCCAGTGTCTACTGTTTTCACCACTGATGACTTCTGTCTCCCATAGGGCTGCATGCAGTATAGCTTTTTCCAGCTTTCAGTTGGCTTGCCTATAGGGAGAAGGTTTTCTGCTCAGTACCAACTTGATTTCTCAGTGACTTTGCCACTCAGGCATGTGAAGTCTTCAGCAATAGGGTCTTACCATCTCTTTCTCATGGGGAACCAAGTGCCTTGACAATAGCCTATAATGTTTTGGAGGCAACAGGGACCTTCCTGGCCAACAACTCACTGGAAGGTATCCCATCCCAGGCACTGAAAATTTTCTGGTAACAATCTATGGCTTCTGGATGTGCCATTATTTAAGAAAGTAGATTTTCATATGTCTTATTCAGAATATCTTGAATTTTGATTGATCCTCCCCCCACCTTTCTTTTATACAATCTCTTCCCCTGACCTCACTTAGGCCTTTCCCCTCCCTGTAATCTGTTCTTCTACTTACATATATACAATACCATCCTCTTAAGAGCTTCCCTCTCCTCCCTCCCTTATAGCCTTTTTCTAGCTTATGGGCCTCTGTTACTGATTTTTGGTTCCAGATCACACACATTTGTAGCTAGGATCCACATATAAGAGAGAACATGTGACTTTTGGCTTTCTGGGCCTTGGTTATCTCACTTAGTATAATCATTTCCAGATCCATCCATTTCCCTGCACATTTCATAATTTCATTTTTCTTTACCACTAAATAGAACTCCGTTGTGTAGATGTGCCACATCTTTATTATCCATTCATCTGTGGATGGATATCTAGGCTAGTTCCATTTCCTAGCTATTGTGAATAGAACAGCAAAAAACATGGTTGTGCAAGTATCTCTAAGATAGTGAGAAAGGTCATTAGGATATATGCCTAGGAGTGCTATAGCTTTGGGAATTGAGCTTATTTTTTTATGTTTTTTATGTTATATTCTTTAAGAGATAAATAGTATCTTTGTTTGCAACCCAAGAACCTGACTTTAAAATTGGTTACTAAGCTGAACAAACATGACAAATACTTCTGTAAAGTATGATTTTTTTTTTTTTTTTTTTGGTTTTTCAAGGTAGGGTCTCTCTCCAGCCCAGGCTGACCTGGAATTCACTCAGGGTGGTCTCAAACTCATAGGGATCCTCCTACCTCAGCCTCCCAAATTCTAGGATTAAAGGTATATGCCACTATGCCCAACGGTATAAAGTTTTCAGAGTCACCATGGTAGAGTATTGAGTTACAAACCTTGAATCTTGATAGGATGTGCTTTGACCTTCAACCATTTCCCCCTTGGCAGCTTCTCACTTACCTTGTTACATGCCCTTACCACCCTGCTTTTTCCCTCCCGCCTCAGGGAGTCATCTCTATGCTTTTGGGAAAAATTTATAAAGCCTCTTTTCCTCTCAGCATCTGTCTTAAAGCACATTAATATACTAAATGTTTTCATGAGTAGCATGGACTTTTGTTCAAATTCCATGGTCTTAGAGACTCTTTTAGTTAGCACTGCTTCTTATTTCCATCTTCCTAAGTGCTCATGAGTTGAGTGGCAAAACTTTTGGCATTCAAAACCGCTTGACTTCTCTAACAGAAAGTTATTCTAAGGCCAGGGAATACATTTTCAATTCTGATGGGTAGAACAGAATTGAATGGAGTCAGTCATTTTTTTGTTAACACATAATAGTATGTGTACTTACCATAACCTCAGAGCTATTTCTGAAATTTCTTTTCCATATGAAGCTTTACAGAGCAAAACTGTTCTCCTGGGTAAACTTGTGTCTTTCACTTTAACATAATCTGAACAATATACCAGATGTAGTAAAGTCTCTTTTTCTCATGCATTTCTGCATTTGTCTCTTCTTGTACCATGTCTGTTTTTTTTTTCTCCTTTTCATGTAAAAGCTTCTTCTCCAATTCTTTGTTTAGTAGAATTCACAAGGTTATTTTTTTTTTTTTGAGACTATGTAGTCTCAGGATGGCCTCCAACTCATGGCAATCCTCCTACCTCTGCTTCTTGAGTGCTGGGATTAAAGGCGTGCGCCACCATGCCCGGCTCAGACTGTCCTTTTTTATGAGAGAGAAATAGAGAGAGAGGGAGAGAATTGGTGTGTCAGGGCCTCCAGCCACTATAGTCAAACTCCAGATTCCTGTACCCCTTGTGCATATGTGCAACATTGCATGCTTGCATCACTGTGTGTCTGGCTTACATGGGACCTGGAGAGCCAAACATGAGTCCTTAGGCTTCTTGGGCAAGTGCCTTAATTCTAACCCATCTCTCCAGCTCAATTTTTTTTTTTTTTTTAGTTTAGTTGCTTTTTTTTTTAACTTTATCACATGAACAAAGTAATTTATGAAACTAAGACAAATAAAACTGGCAGAGCCATGACTGAGAGAAAGACTAAACTGTAATTGGCAGGTAGAAATAAAGACACTCACTAAAAAAGGACAACTTGTTTAGATTTGGTTATGAAAGCACTCTCACCAAAGATTACAATTCATGTGCCTAGAATTAATCCAACTGTTGTCTGCTGCTTTTTACTATAAAGATAAAAGGACGGCTGGAGAGATGGCTTAGCAGTTAAGGCGCTTACTTGCAAAGCCTAAGGACCCAGGTTTGATTCTCTGGGTCTCACATAAGCCAGATGCACATGGTGGTTCATGCATCTGGAGTTTGTTTTAAGTGGCTAGGGGCCCTGGAGTGCCCATTCTCACTAACTGTGTCTCTCTGTGTAGTAAATAAATAAAATCTTTAAAATAAAGATAAAAGATAAAAGGAAAGACTCCAAAAGAAAAACAAAACAAACTATGTGCAGATAAATCTTACAGAAAATAACTTTTATTTTAAGTTCTTCAGAAGAAACATACCATGATATGTTCTAAACAAATGCAATCTCAGTCCCTGGTCTTCTCTCAACTGCTTGAACCTCAAGATGCAGTCATACACATTCAAGAGTTCTGGTACAGGTTTTTCTCTTTATTCTTCCTCCCCCTTGTAATCCTTGTTTAACAAAGTCTTTCCATCCAGTAACTAACATGTGCCAAAAGTAGCCTGGTACCCTTGGGCCTTGTAACAGAAATGGATGAACTCCACTTAATGCAGTGGACTGAGGATGCCAAATCCACACCCTTGTTCTTGAAAGTCAGAGAAAAGTTTAATTCTTACAAAAAATAATTTTCTTTGAAACACTCTCTACTTAAATTTATCATTTTGCCATTTTATTTCTTTTGATGGTTAGCATTAAATACTGAGGAAGACATAAAAATGAAGGCCCTTGTGAGAACATCTCAGAAGCAATGATTTATGAAACACATGGTGTTAAATGTGCAGCCATCTGCCATTTTAGATGACTGGGGTGCTCTTCATGCTTGTGGCTGCAGGATCAGGAGTTTCAATTCTGGAAAGGTTATTCCATCAAATGTGAAGGCTACCTTCACTTTTGGAAGTAGATTGGTAGTTCACTAGAGCAAAGATTTAAACTTTGTGTTCCTATGTGTCTCTGGATTAAAAAAAAATAACAATTGCAAAGGTAATGCACTTGAAAGCATTAGAAAACATGTATATCTTCTGAAGAAAAATGTAATGAAAATAAAAAGGAAGTCGGATTCCATAGCAGCAAGAGGCTTTAGAGTCTCATGTCTTTCTGAGCCAGTCAGAAAGAGCAATAATTTGCTTACAACCAGCATCTTGCTACTTTCTGTCTATAACTTCTAGTAGATTTCAGTCATTTTCACTCACTGGTGTTCCATTGTCAATGTTTTTTTTTTTTTTTTTTTTTTTTTTTTTTTTAAGATGGGGAGGAGAAGGGCTATGAATCATGCTGAAGAGATGAAGAGACCTGCAGGCCACAGGAAGAGCTCCGTTTCTCAGGAGCCTATTTGTTGGCGGCTCTGTGCTTGTCCGCCACCAGCCCCATTCTGCCCAGCTTGCACTGCTCTCAAGATGGTCTGCCCTGCGTCCAAGGAAGCGCTTTTCTTTATCTCATCCTCATGCTTGTTCCCATTTGCCAAGATGTCTAAGGAATTTTTCCTCCCAAAGGTCAGAAATGTGTACTCCAGCTTAGTATGATATTTTTTAAGTTCAAGAGAGTGGATAGCAAAATATTATTTCCCAAGGGTAAGTATGCATCAAAAGAACAACTTTCAGTACACAAGGAAGAATTCTGACTTCTTTTCTAAAGACTTTTATGAACTGAGCTTGCAATGGCAGAGGTATAGTGAAAATCAAGTGCAGGCCAGACAAAAAGAAAGAAAGGAAGGAAGAAACACACACACACACAAAATAGAAACTTAGGATTTCATACTGCATTTCCATAATATTTTAGGCTTTTGGCAATGTGTTTTCACCAAATGAAATGAAACAAGAGCCATCTTCCAGAGCAAACTCTGCCTTCTAGAACAGTTGATGAGCAGGCTTAACTGGAGTTCAAAGCTGCTCTGTTACAATGGAGCGGTGGGTGTTTTAGAAATCACAAAAGATTTTGCAGACATTACTTTTCCTGAAGGAAGAAATTTAGTAAATTAATGGAATCACGTCTTTTATCTTGTTCCAAACCATGCTGTTTAGTGGTAGGAAAATCCATGTAGAAGAAATTTCTAAGAGTGGACTATTTTAGGATAATGGCAAAAGATGAATGAGACATACCCTGATAAAGGAAATGGGCAAAATTTCAAAGAAGGAGAATAAATAAATAAATGATATTCTTAGGATTGAAGTAGCCTAAACTGTAACAAGCACGCAGACTGTCTTCCAGTAAGTTCTTTGAGAATATATATGCAGAGCAGGGCAGATATAACAGAAGCTCCACAAGCAAGAGCAATGGGCCATATTCTCAATCCAAGGATTTACAGTACATGTAACTTAGTCCTTAAAAAAATCCAACAAGTTAAGTGTTTGGTTTTTTTTACTTCCATTTTGCATATGAAGAAATTGGCAGCTTAGAGAAGTTAATTATTTTACACATAGAAAAGTTAAAGTTTTATGTATAAGTGTAAGACTTGGAATTTCAGTTCTTATCTGCCTGTTTCTAAAACTTTTGCTTTAATGATTACCTTTTCTGTTTCCATTGTCTTCTTTAACCATCTTTAAGGAAGTCCAGTTCAAACACCTGTTAGATATCTCTAAATCTGATATTCCAAAATATCTAAATTTGATAAAATTTTTTGATATATGTGAAAAAATGCATAACTTATTATTTGAAAAATGCAATCCATGTAATTTCAGCATTTTCCAGCACAAATATATTTATATAAAAGTACTGTTTTAAAAAAAATATGTCCTGCTTTTCATCTGAATTTAATGTTTGCTAGCATAAGGAAATTTATTAGATTAGCATTCCACTAGGTTCAAATATTTGCTTTTGCTTCAGTGAATGCCTGTTAGTTACATTAGAAATCTGTTCTTGACATTTGGTATTTAACAAGCCCATTACTTGACAAATAGTTTCTTAAAAATGACCAGCTCAAAATTGTCTGGCTTGAGTAGCTTGTTAGAATAAATGAGGTCATTATAGCCCCTGAAATTCACTTAAACTTAAGCTTATATTTTATTTACAAGCTGTCAGTTATTAGTAGCTATTAGACAAAGGTCAGTGTGGTGGGAAAGTTGCAGATACCTGATCAATGTCCACCCCGAATTGCCGTATTTTGTATCCCCTCAAGACACTGTTTGAAACAAAGACCTTTCATGTGGCTCTGGTGATTGTGTCAGGGGTTCACATTTAGACATGATACAATCTGTAATGTCTGTCCATCCTCTTTTCATTTTTATTGATAAATTTTATACATGTAATAACATATTTTAGTCATAATCCCTCATCACCTTCTTTTGTCCCCCACTCCACTGAATAACTTTAGCTTTCCAACTAGTCTCACTTCTATTTTGATGTCTTTTTGTTGTTGTTGTTTTCTTCCATCATCCTTGGTAAAATGTTGATGGGCCCCGTATTGTGCAGATTTTGTGTAGGTAATGCTGTCACTGTAAGATCATGAATGGAATAGCCACTTCATATCCAAACGTTAGTGCTCCCAAGCTCTGGCTCTTAGATTCTTTCTGTCCCCACTTTTTCAATGTTACCTGATCCCTGGGGGACAAGAGATGTCTAATTCAGTGCTGAGCACTCCATAGTTACTTGTTTTCAGCACTTTGGTAAGTTGTAAGTCTCCCGAGTAGACACCACCATGTACCAAAAGAAGCTTTAGTCACCAGAGCAACACTAATCTATGGACATAAACATAAACACTTGAAGGGCAATTTGAGAGACACTACATACACATTTTGCCAAACAACAGTAGTAGCTTTCCCTCAGCCATAAGATTTTGACAAAGTTTTCAATATGAGACATGAATTACCTCCTGAGGAATGAACCTCAAATCTAGTCAGAAAATGGTTTACCCCCATAGCAGTAATGCCACTAATGAACCATTGTGCACATCTTGCCTGGCTGGCCAGTTATGTAACTTATAGTATCTACTACTGGTTAAGGCTGTTGATGACTTTTCTCCCTGTGGTTGCTTGAATAAATTCCCCGCCCCAATCAATTCAGAAATTTTATTCAAGCTTATAACTTGGTGTCACTGGGCAGATCCCAGGGTCAGGCTCTTAGGTGTGGGGATGGATTTGAAATTTCAGTATAAAGATAGACAAAGTGCTTGATCTTTGCCTGGAGTTCCTAAAATGTGCTTGCTTGCTTTTTGGTGGTACCTTTTTCTCTTTCTGCTTAGACCTGTGTAAGCCTGCCAGCTTCAATACAGATCCCTGCCTCCATAACTATGCCTGGTTTGGAAGTTCACCTCTGCAAACTGAGGCTGTCTACTATATTTCCCTAGCAGCCTGCATAGCACTTTCTATCACTATGACAGATAGCTGGAAGGAAGCTTCAGGCTCACTTCCAGCTTGATTTCTCAGTGTTCTGCATCCAAAGTATATGGTGCCTTCAGCAATGGGGTCTTAGACTCTAGATCTGGTGGACAACCAAGAGATGTTAAGGATACCTTGTACTGTTTGGGGTCCCTCACTGACCAACAACTCACTGGGAGGTACCTACCCTTGGCACTGGTATTTTCTTGTTACAACCCTGGGGTGCCACTTCTGTGACCCTACTTAAATGTTTCCACCTCCTTTACTTAACATTTTTATTATCTTCTTCCCTTAAGCACTAGTTCCTCTCATCTCATGGCCCCTTTCTAGCTTCAAGGTTACTGTAGATTTGGATGGTTGTATACATCTCATGTTATAGCTGCCGATCCTTTCCCCAAACTCACATGTTGCACACTTATATAGTACAGCATTCTAGTTGAGTGCCGAGTATAAAACAACAAAGGTTGTGTTCTCTGCTCCCCCAGCATTTTTTGGCCTAAGTTAGCATAGGCAAGTTCAAAGCATTAGGACAGATGTTCAATGATGCAAGCAGAGATGGAGTGTGGGAGTGAGTAGGAAGACATACTAATTGTTGTTTTTGGTTTGGGATAAGTGTTTGAGCAACTAAAATGTGAGTTAGAGGGTAAGTTGTGGAAGCCTCTTTGATATTTTCATAAATGGAAATATAATTGGACATATGTTCATGAGAAGTATGTAAGAATCTTAAAAGAGGTGGAAAATTACTACTATACACATTTTTAAACATGATCGCTATCAAAGTTAAGAATGCAGTGTTGTATACAAGTACATTCTGTCTTGCTGGATCTGCAGCAATCTGGGCTGTCTTTTTGAAATTACTAATGATCAGTCTTGGCTTCTGGGGCTAGCATCTGGAGAGCAACATAATTTCAGGGCTTTATGAAGAAAAGAAAGGATGTTGGAACTAGGCATAAAAGCATCCTTGGATTTCAACATTCTTTTTCTTCTTAGTAAATGGAAACACAGTATTTTTTTTCCTGAAGATAAGGATCTCTAAATGTATGACCTTTTGAGAAGGTGCTGCATCATTTTTGACAATGATGTGCCAGGGCACAGCTGCAGAAACGGGAAGCTGGGGAGATGGTCCACGGAGCTGCTCTAGGGTTGCATTGCCCTTGGATTGGTCCTGCCCAGAGAAAGGCACATAGACCTACTCTAAATTATTGGAGAAAATGGCAATTTAGTGTCTACTAGCTGTTCATTTAAAAAAGAACTCAGCCGGACTTGGATATCATCTTGATGGAACTGACCCTTAGTTACTAGCAATTCCTGGGCAGGAGAAAAGGCTCTGATCAGAAGGAGATTGGGAGGCTTGTGGAAGAAGAGAGGTTCATTGCTAATGAAACTCATAGCTATTGTTCTTGTTGTGTTTCTGCCTTGTGAACTTTTCATCTATTACCAAGTAATCTTCTGATGTAATTGACCTTAGGTGAAAGCTCCAGCCCACCTGGTAGACAGGTACCCATGTTTTTGGCAGCCACCCATTTGCTTTGGGAAATAAAGGTTACTAATTGGAAAAAAAAAAGTTATGAATGGAATAGTAAATGGAGCAAGGCTTTCAGATTTCTCTGTGGTTGTTGCAGCTGGAAGTCAACTTCAATCTGGAGAACATCTTTGCCGAAGGGATTCAGGCAACTTCGCAGGCCTAGGCACATGATATGAACAGGTTCGGATGTTCAGACACCCAAGTCAGGTGCAGCTGAAAGTGATTGCTGGTAACTATGACAATGGCTTCACCTCCTGATGAACAAAATACCAAGGAAAATGATTTGAGAAAGGTTTATACTCTGGAAAGCTGCCTTTACGGAAAGAGTTAATCTTGTGGTGGCAAAGCTAATAGCGTCTACTCTGAAACAGAAGCTGGGGTTATTAAATTTTACGGTAGATTGATATGCCCTGAGTAGGGTTCTAGCTAGTGGGAAGGTGGGCAGTAGCCCATGCATCTGCTCCAGTCCTCCTATATCAGATCAGTAATGCTAACTGCTCTGGAGAAAATGTTGCTCCCCCAGAGGAAAAAGGGCACCCCTTTCTAGGGGAACATGCTGTTGCACATTCTTAAAGGCTTCCCAAAATTGTTGCGATGGCGCTGGCCTTGTTCTGAGCTGTGACAGGCTCTGTGCCTGTAATTGTTCCATGAGCTCAGTGATCAATCCTTCATTTGGAGGAACAAAGACAGCCCCAGTATCATCTTGGGCAGACTAATGACCAAGATTAGGCTCTCTCATATACATGTATAAAATTGTCAACAAATAATATGGAATGAAGTTTGAATCTGCTTATCTCCTGCTATGAAACAGATGGTGCACTCTGCAATCTAGCTGCCTACTTGTTTTCATCAAATGAGAGCGTCATCAAGGCTGCGCCTGCGCGGTCTGCATGTGAACATTGGATTTGCTTTTGTTGGTGAAGTGGCCCTCAAATTCCCTATACTATGAAGCTGCATACTTCAAATAAAAGTACAGATTCTTTGTAGATTCTAGAAATTAGGCCTCTGTCAGTTGGATATTCAGCAATTATTTTCTCCCATTCTGTGGGTAATCTATTGGCTCTGCTTATTGTTTGTCTGTGAAGAAGCTTTTCAGCTTCATAAGATCCATTGGTTGAGTGATTGTTTAAGATCCTATGCTATTGGGGTTTTGTTCAGGAAGTCTTTTCCCATTCCTAAATCATGGAATGTTCCTCTTAACTTTTATTCCAGAAGTAGCCAAGTTTCTGGTCTTATATTGAGGTCTTTGATCCATTTGGACTTGATTGCTGTGCATGGCGAGATGTGTGGATCAAGTTTTAGTTTCCTACATATGGTTATCCAGTTTGTCCAGTTTGAAGATGCTGTCTTTTTTCCAGCGTATATTGTAAGGGCCTTTGTCAAATATCAAGTAGCTGTAGTTGCTTGACCCAAAGTCTGGGTCCTCGATTCTATTCCATTGGTCTATACTCTTGTTTTTATGCCAGTACCATGCTGTTTTTATTATTATGGCTTTGTAATATAGCTTTAGATCAGGTATGGTGATGCCTCCGGAGGTGTTTCTTTTGCTGAGGATATGCTTGGATATCTGAGGCCTTCTGCTTTTCCATTTGAATTTTGAGATCAATTTTTCTATCTCTGTGAAGAACAATGTTGGGATTTTGATGGGAATTGCATTAAATCTGTAGATTGCCTTTGGTAGGATTGCCATTTTCACAATGTTAATTCTGTCTATCCAGGAGTATGGGAGGTCTTTTCATTTTCTTAAGTCCTCCTCAATTTCTTTTTTAAGTGTTTTTATGTTTTCATTGTATAGATCTCTCACTTCCTTGGTTAATTTGGTTATTTTGTTGCTGTTGTTGCTATTGAAAATGGGACAATGTCACTTATTTCTTTCTCTGTATCTTTGTCATTTGCACATAGAAATGCTACTGATTTTTGTGCATTGATTTTGTACCCTGCTACTTTGCTATAGGAGTTCATCACCTTCAAGAATTTTGGGATGGAGTCTCTTGAGTCTCTTTCATATGTAACTCAAAAACCTAAACAATAAAAGTCAAACAACCCACTTACAAAATGGGGCAAAGAACTGTACAGGCAGTTCACAGAGGAAGAAATACAAATGGCAAACACACACTTAAGGGAATGTTCATCATCCCTAATCCTCAGGGAAATGCAAGTTAAAACAACTATGAGATTCCACCTTACCCCATTAAGGACAGCAAACATCAAAAAACCAAATGCAAATAAATGCTGGTGAGGATGTGGAGAAATAGGAACCTTCATCCATTGTTGGTGGGAAGGCAAGATGGTACAAGCATTTTGGAAAGAAATATGGAGACTCCTAAAAGAGCTGAATATATAGTTACCAACAGACACAGTTATTCCCTCAGTGGGCATGTACCCTAAAAATCCACGCCTCAGCTCAGAGAGATTTGCTCAACCATCTTTATAGCTGCTAAATTCATCATAGCCAAGAGCTGGAATCAACCCAGATGTCCATCATTAGACGAATGGATAACTAAGATGTGGTATAGATACATGATGGAATATTACACAGCAGTAAGGAAAAATGACACAATGAAATTTGAAGAAAAATGGTCAAACCTAGAACAGATAATTCTCAGTGAACTCACCCAGTCACAGAAAGATAATCGCTGCATACTGTCACTCATCTACAGCTCCTAACCTGATTCTACCCAAGTTGCCTACATACCTAGCAAGCATCTTGAGGACCAGACACTAGGGTGGATGGGGAGGGTGGGGAGGGCAATGGAGGGGGTGGGAGGACACAAAACTGTACTCAAACAGCAATGGTACCATAAAACTCTACATCCTAAAAGACAAACCAAATGGTTGAACCTTCACCAGGCCCTTAGAAGGAACACCGGACTCACAAGGCCCTGGAGAGGCTATGACAGAAACTGACCATTATCTCCTCCTGTTTTTCTCTCTCCCTCCCTCCCTCTCTTCCTCTTTTCCCTCATCTCTCTATGTCTTTTATATCACTTATCCTTTTCTTCCTTCTATTCTTGAGTGCTAACCTATAACTCCTGTACCAGCAGGTGGATATCATCCACAATGAGCCTTTGATCAGAGAGACCTACAAGGTCTCCCAAAAGAAGACAGATTTATGTCAGAGCACTTGATGATCCACCATAGGTTAGTGGTAAGACCTTAATGCTGAAGACACCATACACTGTTGGCACATATCATGGAGCGACATGGCTGGAAGCTGGAAGAGAGTCAGTCTCCAGACAGTGTGTCTAGTGCTGGAAGGTGCTAGCCTTCTGAGCCACTGGGGAAAATGACCAATATATGTCCAAGAAGCTCATTGTCTAACCTATTTAGCAGCAAAAAAACCTGACGTGATGCTCATACAAGTGCAATAGTGTCGCACAGCCATGGTCGGAAATCAACTGTTCTCGATTTGGCCAACTGATCTGCTCAGTGGAATGGAACCCATAGCTGGAGCTGGGAAACAAGTCAGAACCATATCCAACAATGAGCCCGCTCTCCATTAAACTCTCTCTAAAAAATAATGGTTAGCACATGTACTTGGTGCTAACTTTACTCTCTGTTGGAGAATCTGCTTCTCTTTTTCAGATAGATGCAGATCCTAAGGACAGAATCACCCCATCGTAGCTCAAAAGGGCCCTAGCTGAAACTAATAATAATTAGGGAAACACGCAAGAATGCTGTTTTCTTGGCAAACTGGGAACCAGCACAATGGTGATGGTGATAGACACAGAGAACAATCAGCCCCTACCAAACCAGATATCCAGAGACACAGAGGCACCCAAGATCTTAACACAGAAGCAGACCTAATATGAACCCAACATAGCTCAGGGAAATTTGTGGAAGGGGGGCGGAAAGAATGTCAGAGCCACATGTTGGTTCATGACACGCAGGGACATTTCCTCCCACCCAAAACTAAAGGCCAATCCCACAATGCATGACCCATATACCCCAACAAGGAGGGTCCCTATGGAGGGGGAGGACAGGGTGGAGGCTAACAATGGGAACAACTTGACTGTATTCACGGACTACAAAAATAAAAAAATTAAGTACAGATTCAATGTGCATGAATCCATTGTTTTTTAAAATAAAATTTTCTATTTTTGTGCTAAACTGATAGGATCTGATTTTTAGGTAAATATAATTTTTCTTCCCAGGAGACCATGCTGTTTCATTTGAATTTAATGTGTGTCAATGATTAAAACTTGACAGACCGGAGTAGGATATGGTTTTGGCATGTAAAAACAAGCATTGAAAAGATTTTAACTAAAAAGTAAAAGTAATGATAAAATTAGTAAACTTTCCAGCCACTCTGAGAACAAATTAGTTTTCCTCTTTCAATAGGTAATGCTTATTCATGAAAACTTTAATAAATGCCCTATGAATTGTAACAGTTAGATGTGAGAGTCACGAAGCTTGATTTTTATTAATGAATTAATTTGTTAAATATTTATTGTGCTCCAACTGCATGCTCTACATCAGGGAAATGAAGACCGATAAGAATAGTTCTGTCTTTGAAAGTAGTGTATCATGTAGCTCATAATTTTCTATCAGTGTGAAATCTCTCTCTCTCTCTCTCTCTCTCTCTGTGTGTGTGTGTGTTTGCAACACATATGTAATGTAAATGTTTCTAGGAATAAAATTATTTGATTTTCTGCATTTTCAACTTTACAGCTAAGGCTGTTATTTTAGAATGTGAATGTACAAACTTAAGAAAAAATTAAGAAAAGTGAAATAGCCTCATATTGTCAGACTTCTAACAAATTTCCCACTTGACTGTAGAGTGACTAGAGATTTTGAATCACATGTATGGATACTTTTTCTTGTCCTGCCCTCTTATTCGCAGAAACCTTATTCTCATTCCCTGCCTCACGTCATGTACCTGTGTGCTGGTATTTGTCTAATTTGCCTTCCAGCAAAAACATCTTTTCTGAACTATGTACACTCAGTGTGTAATCTGTTTAGAGTGGCCTGCAATTACACAAGTCCAGCTTCAATGTCATGACCTTATTATATATAACCTGTCCTTTTCTATTATTTCAGGTACAGTGGGTATGACCAGCCTATTTAGGTATACCCCAAGTTTAGTACTAAACCTGTTACTCCTTCCTATTCCCCAACATAAAATAATTGGGATGGAGGGATTGCTTAGTGGTTAAGGCATTTGCCTGCAAAGCCAAAGGACCCATGTTTGATTCCCCAGGCCCCACTTTAGCCAGATGCACAAGGAGGGTGCACGTGTCTGGGGTTCGTTTGCAGTGGCTAGAGGCCTTGGCGTACCCATTCTCTCTCTCTCTCCCCCTCTTTAACTGTCAAATAATTAAATAAATAAAATAAAACATTAAAAAATAAAATAAACTTATTATGTAGTGAATTTAAAGACAGGCATTAACTCTACAATATATTTTTATGAAATAGCTTTATGTTCAAGCTTGTCTATTTGTGTCACTAGAAACTTGGCTGAAATTAACATTTTCCTTTGTCAGGACCATTCTAATCATTGCCTCCTTGTTACATCCAAATATATGCTTACCAAGATGTGCAGCTCACTTTGATGCTTATTTTCGAGATTTTGCCTAAGCCCCAAAGAGGAGAACAGTAGGTGAAAGCTACTCTTTAATTCTAACGTGGCGCCAGTTATCTCCGTAATTTGTCAGATTGATAGTGCCATGCTTCCGTGTGAACTGCAGAGGATGACTGTGGATTTTGTGGAAGGAAACTAGGGAAGATGACTATTTCCAAGATCCAGACTTTTAGCACAAGTGCCCTTCTTTCAGCTTTCAGCATTTTTGGATTTCCATGTAGTCAATCTCTCTATAATATTACAGCTTACTTAACAGCATCTTTGTAATTTAACAGCTAATTTATTTGATGATCTACTCCTCTGACTTTGATCTTTTTCTGGGATCCTAGGTTTTATTTGCTCCCTACGGTGGGTGTTTTAATGTTTCTTCCTCTTCTGAACAGTTATTTCTTACAGGAGTAAAAAGTCTTTAGAAGCAAAACTGTAATCTTTCTTCCCCCTTGAGCTTCTTCTCTTTCCAAAATGATTTTGACTCTTACCTTTCTAATCATAACAAGTATGTGATATCGTAAATAACTAGTGATGATGCAATTTCTTTGGATATTTTAATTTTCCTACATATAATCTATCTTTGTCACTTTGGCTATAGAAACCTCCAGGTTGGCTTGTTTGCTGGCAATCTGCGATGACCTAGCATTATCTCATAGTTATATGCTTTCAAGGTGAGGTGAGAATATATCTCTTCTGTGGTTAATTGTATTCTCATTGTGGTTTCTCATTTGCACAACATATTGCCATCCATACTCCTGGCATGGACTCCATAGTGAAGCAAGGCTCAGCCACAAAATCTACCCAGATTGTGTGTGTGTGTCGTGGGGAGTGAGAAAGACACACTGAGAAACAACAAGAATATTGAAAGTTTATGCTGATTCTTTCTGATAGCCTGAGCTGTTTTTTTTTTAAATAAAAATTCTTCTTTACTAAGCCTAAAATGATATTTCAGGTCAGAATTTATTTAAAAGCAGCAGTATTAAATACATCTATAGAGATGGGCAGCTGTAAAATGACTGTCCATCTAACTTTTCCTAACTCCAGAATGGCTCACAAAGCAAAATGTATCATGTAACATATTTTGCCGAAATACATGGTGCATATGAGGATCTGCACCATGGACCATGTCAAATACAGTAAAAGTGACAATAGAAAATGCATCACAATTGTCACTGTGGCTACCTAAAGGCTTTGTTGGAAGCGTATGCAAATCAAGACTGAATTATTGTTAGTCAGTGAATGTCATCATGTGATGGCTTTTAATGTCACAATGGAGCTAGGAAGGAAGCTAAGAAAAGACTTGTGCATTTCACTGCAACAAGATGCACTGTCTGCATGTAATGCAGCAAAGTACTTAACAAGCAACTCAGAGACCAGTGTGACAAACGCTAAGAAATGGTTTATTGTGAAGCCTTTCATTGGTTAAAGTAGTACCAACTGAATCAAAATGCTAGATTTTTAGGGCAAACAACTCCATCAATTAGCTTTTGCTTCTGTTGAAGAAAAGACCATGTAGGTAATTTCTATTCATATTTTAAATAGTGCTTATATTCCTAATTTTTGGCAACTTCAAAGGAGTCATATTTCAATGACAGTACTATGAACTATTTAGCTCATTGCAGGGGAACAGCTAGATACAGTTAGCTATAGATTTTATCTATAGTTTTTATATAATCAATTACCCAAATGATTTTTATTGAGAAGAGGGAAATACTTTTAACATACTTTTTTTTTTTTAAAGTGGCTAAATGTCAATGAGACTAGAACTTCATGTTTTGATATTGGACATCGTCCCATAGACTCATCTCTTCGTCTGAGGTAATATTGAAAGCACCAGTCTGTAATCACAATGAAGAGCAATAGACTGACAGCAACTGCAAGGACAGTGGGAGATGGGTCTTCATGAGTGACCCCTTGTCAGAGCAGTCCATTACTTGTCCAGTTTGGTGGACACTTGAAAGTTTACATTTATATGACTTCAGTCAGCACTGACCAGTGCAATATGCTACTTCTTTGAGGATGTTTGTGGGAAAAAACAACTTGTAGGAAACAGTGTAACTGTATGTCTGTCTGAGGCATTGGATAACTTCTTCTGAGAGCACTAGGCCACCATAAATCTGTAACAGAAAAGCAGGCTCATGAGACTCCTGTGGGGCTCTTAAAGGCTTTCACATACTGCCGGTAGTCTGAAAGGCTGCACATTACAAGTGGATGTGAGCCTATCAAGGAACTGAGATATCCCTCATGACTTGATGATTCTGAGGCTCTGGGATATGTGAAGTGAAGGCTAATGGAGATCACCGATTTCCTGGCTCTGTAACTGGAAGCCAGTGAGAAGCAGACCCAGAAAGAAGCGGAACTGGTAAGTGGAACCGTGGTTTCCTACCTGCCGAGCAGAATAGCCAGCTGCTGGGGATATCTGTGATTTGTCCAAAACCTAAGAAAAGACAACATAGAAAATAAATTCTTACTCTGTGGGCAGTTGTCTGATTATTGTTTGTGACCAGAGGACAGTCAAGTCAACAGGGAAACAAAGTGATCAATCATTTCCCGAAACTAGAAGGAGAGTAAGGTGAAAGGGTACAAATGAATTCTAGATAATGTTTACATGGGAAATATTTCCAATCTTGATTACAATGTACATTAGTCACAGAATAATAAAAATTCATTGTATTTTATACTTAAGACACCTCTTATTGTATATCTATGCCTCAGTAAGGTAGACTTTACAGCCAGGTGTGGTGGCGGACGCCTTTAATCCCAGCACTTGGGAGGCAGAGATAGGAGTTCGAGGCCAGCCTGAGACTACATAGTGAAGGTCAGCTTGAGCTAGAGTGAGACCCTACCTTGAACCCCCCCCCAAAAAAGGTAGACTTTAAATTGTTCTGCATAATAAGAAAAACACACACAATCCAATGGAAAATGAGTAAAGAAATAAAAAAAACAATGTACATCAGAACTTTTATGACCCATCTCACAAAAATTAAGCAGGTGTTCAAACTTTAGAATAATTACCAAATTGTGAATTTATATTCCAGTGAGCTAATAGTTCACATCCTACTGCTAAAAAAAATGTAAGTACATCTTATAAAATATGGGGAATGTAAGTTGAAATAAATACTTTAGAAAATAACATAAGGATCTTTAAAATTATAGCAGTTCACACCATATGACCTAATGATTTCCTATTTATGTATATGTATATGTATATGTATATGCATATGCATATGTATATGTATATTCCATGGTAGAAGATCTTAAGAGGGAGTGCATCCTAGCCTTGTAGGTTTGGCACTTGGAATTTCTTGAACTGTACAAGATCTTCAAGTGGCTGGGCTGGCTCTCCTCAGCAAGGTAAATAGTTTCTACCTGGACGTACATCTATCTACCCCTAATCATGATCACACTACTTGTTATAGATATAATAATTGATGGCCATATGTGATGGTTTGGATCAGATGTCCCCCATACAGTCATATGCTTTGAACGCTTGGTTCCCAGCTGGTGGCGATCTTGCCAGAGGAGGTGTGTTGCTAGGGGAAGACCTTGAGGTTTATTAGCTCGCAGCTTACCAGTATTAGTTCTGCTTACTCTCCTGCTGCTGTTGTGCACCTGCTCTGGGAGAGGTGATGTCCAACCTCTGCTCATGCCAACCTTACCCATGCCATCATGAAGCGTCCTCTCTCTGGAGACCCTAAACCAAAATAAATCCTTTGCTCCCATTAGCTGCTTCTGGTCAGGTGCTTTATCCCAGTAGTGAGAAAGTAACTGCAACTCCATATTGTTATCTGAAGTTAGGCTGCTTACTTGTTATAGTTAATCAGATCTCCCCTTTGCATAGATTTTAAATAGCAGAAGAGCAATGATGTGGTCTGCTTTCTTGTAATAAGTAGGGGCTGTAACAAAACCTTGCAAATGGGACATTCACACATTTGACAGGACATCATATTGGTTGATAAAGCAAAATACTGGCAACAGCCCACATATGTGTGTATGTATTGCACTTGAATATTATTTTGTTACCTATAACAGGAATTAGAATTTAAAGTGATTATACTGGGTCAAAATCAGAATGCTCAGTAAGTAAAAGTCAAGTTGCCAGCTAGTACATTTGTTACTAAATAGCTAATTTAAATTTTTAAAAAATCTCCTCAGGTACTCCAAATGTTTTCTGAGGATTGATGTCAATTTGTAAACTGTTCATTTTGTTCCACTATGAGAAACTAGGGTGTGTGAATAAATTTCATAGTAATGTAGTGTTTCCATGACATCTAAATATGCAAGTAGTGACTTATCTTAATGAATATGGTTTTAGATGATTTGAAATGTGACCGAACTTACTAGTGAATAATTATGTGACTCAGGTGATGTGTCAGACACAGAACCAAACATGGTCTAGGGCAGATCATGGAAATCACAGAAGTAACGAGAAATCTACTCTTCTTAGAGACTAGAAAATATGAATTCAAATGGCAATTTCTATCCTTAATGTTTGCATATACTTGTGAAAATAATGAAAGTGGTGGAATAGTATAAAATTTATGTCGATATCTGTGTGTATAGATGAGGGATAATTTTTCATGCGTGTGTTTGCATGTGTGTAATATGGTGTGTGTGGTGTTGTGGGTGTGTGTACGTGGTATATGCACATGTATG
Source organism: Dipus sagitta (assembly GCA_036346955.1). NCBI lineage: Eukaryota > Metazoa > Chordata > Mammalia > Rodentia > Dipodidae > Dipus > Dipus sagitta. The sequence goes on from CM070782.1 coordinate 69,918,225, forward strand.
TGCCCTTGCAGTGTCCCATATGTTCACTTGCAGTGGGAGTCCCTTGCCTGCTGGGCCCAATGGAATGTTGAATGTCAGACTATTGCTCTTCTGTCTGGTCTTAGTTTTGATCCGGAATCTCTTTTCACTGATTCTGGGGGTTTTCAGGGCTCCAAAGATTCTCAGGTGTTTCTTTGCTCCCCTGTGGGTAAGGGGTTACAGGCATGTATTGCCCCACTTTTATGTGCGGCAATGTGGAACCCAGAGATTTGAAATCTGGTGATCTCAGAACCCTGATTGACATGCAAATTAGAATGGCATGGCTGGAAGTTGGAAGAGAGTCAGTCCCCAGACAGTCAGCGCATCTAGTGCCAGGAGGTGCTAAATGGGCGACTTGGCGAAAATGACCAATATCTGTCAAAGCAACGCATGGTCTAACCTACTTAGCAGCAAATAACTTGGTGTGATGCACACACAAGTGCAGTGGTGGCACACAGCTATGGTGGGGAACCAATTGCTCTCAATTTGGCTAACTGATCCCCTCACTGGTATGGGACCCATAGCTAGAGCTGGGAAACAAGTCAGAACCATATCCAAACATAAGCCCACTCTCCAATATCAAGCTACCATCAATTGTGGGCTGCAAGAGGGCCTACACCTATTAAATTCTCTATTAAAAAAAAAAGTAAGGGTTATCTCATTTGTCCTGGTGCTAACTTACTCTCCGTTGGAGAATCTGCTTCTCTTTTTCAGATAGATGTAGATCCTAAGGAGAGATCCACCCCATCATACCTCAAAAGGGCCCCGGCTGAAACTAAGAATAATTGGAGAAACAAGCAAGGGGGCTGTTTTCCTGATGAACCGGATACCAGCAGAAGGGGGAAGGAGATCAGCACAGAGAAAAATCAACTCCTACCAAATCAGAGATCCAGAGCCACAGAGGCCCCCAACACCTCATCACTGAAGCAGATCAAAAATGAACCCAACATGGCTCAGGGAAGTTTTGCGGAAGAGGGGGCGGAAAGAATGTCAGAGCCACATGTTGGGTCATGATATGCAGAGACATTTAGCTTACCCATAACTGTGGGCTAACTCCACAATGCATGACCCGTATACCTCAACAAGGAGGGGCCAAGGGGAGGGGGTAGGTCATGGATGAGCCTAATAATGGTACCAAACTGACTGTATTTGCTGAATACAAAACTGACTAATAAAGAAAAAAAAAAAAAAAGAACCCCTCAGGCTCTCATGCAGTGCACTTAGCTGCTGAGCCGTCTCTCCAGCCCTATTTAGTGTACTTCAGCCTAGTTGTTGAAAGAAGGATTAAGCAAATGTAAGAAGCAGTTATTAATTCTAGGGGCAGGGGATATGGGACATTTACATTATTTATCCTATCATTTTTTTCCAACATAAAATCTAGTATTAAAAAAGGAAGACATGCTTCCAAAGAGAACAGGTCAGCTGGCTTTAAGAATTTCTTCAACAAAGTCATAGGATGGGAGCTGATTCTAGCCACTGAAAATCCAGTTAAGGCACTGGAAGGCATTGATGGAATGATGAAAATAGTGTTTTGTTATTGCAAAAAGTGAGAAAAGGTCAATGTTTCCAGAAAGAGAGCAAAAAAGAAAAAACTAAATGAGCAATAAAAATTCAGATTGTAAATAAACTGTGGCAGGATTTTAAAGAAATACCTGATGTAATATAAGATCATTTTCTTAAGAGTGAGAGAGATTCAGACATTTGACACAAAGAGCAATTTATTATAGCATATTATTTGGACTTCAATAAATATGTACATATAATGATAAAGCAAATACCACTTAGGGATTGTCAGTGTTCAGAGTCACAAGTAAAGCAAATAGGGAAGATTTAAATGTGGTGACAAGGCAGAATGTAAATATTATTTGCCTTAGCAACACAGGGAAGGGACTTAATTTATGCTCTGTATAACTTAAGAGTAACAAGTAGACAACCCAATAATCCCATGAAAAATATGGAGAATTCCATTGAGTGCCATCTGAGTACTTAAAAAATTATACTTCTTAACTAAAAAAAAAGTAGTGGAGAGTTATAAAATATTGATTAGCCAAATCAATTGAGCAGTGAAGCAGCCTGTTCAGACGTGAATGAAATGAGACTAGGGTAAGCACACCCATGACAGATGGGTACTAAGATCATTGTAACTGAAAGTCGGGATCCTAGTTACTCTTCATTGTCATGAGAAAAATCACCCCCTAAGTCTGAAGCTCTATATCTAATGCCCAGTCAGAATCTTCTTTTAAAAAAATTCTTTTGATAGAGATATTGCAGTCCTGAGCACTCCGGTCACTTCTTTCCAGCAACATGATGCCTTCTGAGTCATCTCAAGGTCACTGCCATCTGAAAAGAGAAGATTCTCTACCAAAAGTGAGGGCAGCATTAATATAAGGGTATTGCGGAAGAGGTGGCGGAAAGAATGTAAGAGCCAAAGGAAGGGTAGTACTCCTTACAACGTGCTCCCTCCAGACACAAAATGGCCTGTATATCCATGACCTCACAGTGCCTGACACTACCTACACAAGACCATCATAATAGGAGGAAAAGATCATGACATCAAAATAAAAGAGAGACTGATTGAGATGGGAAGGGAATAGAGTTTCAAAGGGAAAAGTGGGGGTAAGGAGGGTATTACCATGGGATATTTTTTATAATCATGGAAGTTGTTAATAAAAATATTTGAAAAATTCTTTGAATTTATTTTATCTGAGAGAGACAGAGAGAGAGAGAGAGAGAATTGGTATACCAGGGCCTTCAGCCACTGTAAACCCCAGATACATGTGCCGCCTTTTATGTCTGGCTTATGTGGGGTCCTGGGGAATTGAATCTAGGTCCTTTGGCTTCACAGGCAAGTGCCTTAACTGCTAAGCCATCTCTCCAGCCCCAGAATCTTTTTGATGGACAACTTATAGTCAACTGAAAAAAAATCTCTTTATTTATGTGGAAAGGGAAAGCCATATCTGTAAGATTATAATTTTATTTATTATTTATTCATTTGTTTGAGAGAGATGTGGAAGAGAGGACAGAATGGTGTGCCAGAGCCTCCAGCCTCTGCAAAGTCCAGATGCATGTGCCACTTTGTGCATTTGGTTTACATTGGTATTGGGGAATTGTACCTGGATCCTTAGGCTTCACAGCCAAGGGTCTTAACTGCTGAGACATCTCTCCAGCCCCAAGACTATAATTTTTTTTATACTGCTAGTTACTGAAAATATCCCTGGAAAAATGTTACTGTTAAGAATGGAGATATACTTTTGGGTAAGGTGGAGAATAGAAGCTGCTTTTGTGTGACCTAATGAAGAAGCAGTCAGAGCATAAGAAAATAGATTCTATTACAAGAAGAGAAAGAGTTTCAGAAATTCACAAAGGTAGTAACAAGATACCTGAAAATGTAGAGAAAAAGGTTAGTGATGCTCTCCAACATAAGTAAGCCAACCTGAACACAGCTTCCACTGCACACCTCTCTGCTGGGGTTGGCAGGAAGAAAAAGCTTCATCCAAAAGCATGTTTTTTTTTCTCCTTCATGAGTGGTACTGGTGATTGAAACCGCAAGGGTAAGATTCTCGGCTGGGCATAGTGGCGCACGCCTTTAATCCCCGCACTGGGGAGGCAGAGGTATAGGATCACCATGAGTTCAAGGCCACCCTGAGAATACAGAGTGACTTCCAGGTCAGCCTGGGCTAGAGTGAGAGCCTACCTTGAAAAGCCAAAAAAAAAAAAAAAAAAAAAAAGAATAAGATTCTCAGCAAGAAGGTCCCCAAAAGCTGAAAGAGACACCCTAAGCCACAGATGCACAAATTGCAGCATGAACACAGGAAATAGAAAAAAAGCAAGGCAACACCACCACTCTAAAAAGCCTTAACATCTCAGCTATTGAATTCAAAGACGCCGTGTATAATCTACTTCCCAAAATTTGCTCCTTATTTTCCAAACACCTTAGAACTACTAATGCAAAGGCACGGATGTCAGGCACCAAGCAGTTGTAATGTCCATCTGCAGAATTTATATCATTAGTATTGTAGAGTGTTCTACAAGTGAATGTCATGGCGTGTTGAAATAGTGAGCAGCTTACTCATAAGCATAAGATCATCAGTTGGGAGTACACATTTGTCATCACCCAAAGCTTGTTTGCTGCTATTTCAGAAGTCCCCAATAAAGGGTTCTTTACATAATGCCAAATATTATGAAAAGTATCCTAATGGGCAGTTGAGTATTAGCTACCTTATAACCAGAAGATAAGACGCACCTCAGCAGGCATAATTAAGAAGGTTCTTCCCTAATGCACTGGTATAATCATGCCATGAGTCAGCATGGGAGGCTACTGAACCTCATTCCTCTCAAGGCAATTACAATCTTCCTCTGCCCGTGAAGTCACAGGGACACAGTTGGTGAAGACAATGTTGTCCTGGGCAATCGGTACTCTATCCTGTGATACAAGCAGAACTCAATATCAGTTTAGCTAATAGGCACAATCACATTACTGTTAGCTCTCCCACACTGTCTTAAAAGACTTGTGCAATGATGTAGCAACTGACTGAAAATATTTCATGGGGAGAGCACCTGAAAAGAAGGGCCCTGGAGAGAGTGGGATGAAGCCTAATCTCAATTTTTTGTTTGTTTGTTTTGGCTCTGGCCTGTAACTTCCAGTAACAGAATACAGTTACCACAGCAATGAGCTGTTGATCGGAGAGACCTATGAGGTCATGAAAACTAGACAGGCTTCCGTCAAAGCACTTGGTTACAGGCATGAGGTAAATAGTAAGACCCTAATGCAGAAGACAGCATATGTTGCCAGCATGGAAGACAGAGAGACTTGGCTGGAATCCGGAAAAGAGCTAGACCCCAGGCAGTTAACCCATCTAGCGCTGTCATACCCGACATGAGGTGCTTGGGAAAATGGCCAACATCTGTCAAGCAACCAGGGTTCTAAGCTACTCAGAATCAAACATTCTGAGGAGATGTATGCACAAGTGCAACAATGGCACCCAGCCTTGGAGGGCGACCAATAGCTTTCTGATTGGCTAGGAGATCCACTCAGTGGCAAGGAAGCCATATCTGGAAGTGGGAAGCCGGTCAGAATCCAATGGGAGACAAATATTATGCTCTCCAATGTCAAGCTAATGTTGGGCTAAAAGAGGGATTACATCCGTCAAATTCTTCCTAAATTAATAATGCTTATTCAATTTACCTGTGCTAGCATCACTGTCCATTGGAGGATCTGCTTTTCATTTTCAGAAGGTGGAAAGTAGTGAGACCTGAGGAGATAAATTACCCTTTACACTTCAGCCAAGCCCCAGCTGAAACCACAGAGGAACTGGGGAGATGAGCAAGAGTGCAGTTTCATGGTGAGCCCGACAATCAGTGCCAGGGTGAAGGAGACAGACCCTGAGGATACTCAACACCGACCAAAGCAGAGATCCAAAGGTTCCTAAGAGCCCATCACTGAAGTAGACTAAAAACTCACCCACCACGGCTCAGGGAATTTTGTGGAAGAGGGGGCAGAAAGATTGTAGGAGCCACAAGTTGGGACGTCATTCCCAGAGGCACTGCCTGTCCCCAGTAACTGACTGCTGCTCCCACATGGGGAAAACCTGCAACCCTACTGAGGAGGGTCCCCAGCGAAATGGGGACAGGAAGGAGAGAAAGGATGGTACCAACACATGATGTATCCATTTTAAGTGTGTCTTTAATTAATTGAAGAAGCAAAATTCATAGAGAAGTAGGTTGTTTCAGTTTGATCTATTATTTAAATGTCATAAGGATCTGAATGAACAGCCCGGAACTCCATGCTTCAATGTTATGAGCTCGTCCTCAGAGAGCCACAAGTGTCTACTATCATTGGCTACTTAATGGAAATGACTTCATATATGCCAGAGAGTGTTGAATATTTGAAGGGAAATGGCTGCAAAAATTAGCTGTTACAAAACAAATTTCCCCTAGAAGCCTTGGAGTCCCAGGGGAGGCACACAAGACTCACTGTATTGTGAAATAATATTATATTAATTAAGAACTGGAGCCAAAATCAAAGTATGTAAACATTTTCAAGCAAAACATTGAGTACACCTGTAGCTGATTTTATTTATCCAAAATGCAGCACTTATTTTTGTAGGTGCCCCTTGTAAAAAGTCTGGAAATCAAAGCACAGCAGAATGTAGTACGGAAATGTCAGAGGCCTGATGTTCAGGTGATCATCTAGCCACAGGCAGACTGTGACTCTAGCAAGCTGGTCATTCTGATAAGCTTTAGCTTCTAATAGGAGCTTTCTCTTCCCATGTCATTTTTAAGATATCACCCAGCTTTTAATTTCTACTGAGGAGTGGCATTTAAAATTGCAATATTTTCCAGTAATGGATATGTCATATACTTCAATCCAAATAATTTTAATTTTAGTAGTTGTTATGGTTCTGGTAAAAGTCTCTTATAAGGCTTTTTTTCCATAGAAGATATTGAATATTCTGATTTATAATTACAAGTAACTACAAAAATACTGTATTGAGATCTTAGTATATTCAGTCTATTTTCAAGGTAAAAGCATATTATCTGACTGACTTCATCAAACAATTTGATCAAAAGCCATAAAGCATGCTGGAGAAATGGCTTAGTGGCTAAGGCATTTACCTACAAAGCTAAAGGACTCTGGCTTGATTCCCCAGCAACCCCATAAGCCAGATGCACAAGGGGGTGCATGTGTCTGGAGTTCAGTTACAGTGGCTAGAGGCTCTGCCACACCCATTCTCTCTCTCTTTTTCTCTCCCTTCCCCTTTTGCTCTCTCTCAAACAGGTTATTTTTCCACTCATTAACATTGGTTTCAAAATTCTATGTTTTATTGTTTTTTACCAAAAATTGCAAAAAACATTTTAATGTAAATACCCATTTACTCCTTAAGTAGACTGAAAGATGACTCTCTCTCTCTCTGTCTCTCTCTCTCTCTCTTCTATCTATCTGTTTGGACAAAATATTGCCCTAAAAGCCAAAATAATCTATGGCTAGGACAAAGGACTAAAATTACCTCTGTCCATCCAAGTAACCACAGAACCCCAAACCAGTCTAGACTACTGGAAATTATTTTAATCCCTGTCAAAATATTCCCCTTCTGTTTCTAGAAGTCTAGGAAAATAGTCCAATGCTTACCTAATCCAAAACAAATGCTTGCATAAAACTTACAATTTTTCATAAATTTGCTGTTAAGTGATTCCCTCCAAGACAATGCTGAGAAGGTGTGACATTGTGACTGACAGTAACACCCTTAGTTCTCTTATCAACAGGTGGTATTATTGTATTTGGGGTATTGGCATTCAATAGGCCACTTCCCAGGCCTACCAGCATGGTTAGGATTGTATATGAACATTTCTGACTACAATTTGAAATGCCTTAAAATGCAATCAGTAATTATGCATTATAATTATAATCTATGAATGCATTCTTTTTTTTTTTTTATTTTGAAGGGGTATTAGTGACTTAGGTAGTGACTTAGGCATTAAACCAATAGTGAATTACTGGTTTGGGGTAAGCATTTTTTCCAGACTTCCAGCACTTACAGGTGAATGGGATATGATGTATCTTGTCACCATGTTGTCCACACATCAGGACTAGAAGATCATCATATGGAATCAGGATTAAAGAAAACCTACAGATTGTGTGAGAGTAGGAACATGTGAACGATTGAGATCTAGCAAAGCTGACTGGCTGGATGCTCAGTGCAAGAAAAATTGTGTTGAGGAGGTGATATTTATTTATTTATTCACTTATACATTAGAGGGGTAAATAGAGAATGGGCACACCAGGGCCTCCAGCCACCACAAATGAACTCCAGATGCATGTATCACCTTGTGCATCTGGCTTATGTGGGTACTAGGGAATAAAACCTGGGTCCTTTGGCTTCACAGGCAAGTGCCTTGACCACTAAGCAATCTTCCCAGCCTAGAGGATATATTTAAACTAGCATGCTAGGGAAGGGAATCAGAGAGATGGGGACATCTTTCCAGGCTGAGAATGATAGAAAGGAGAGAACTTGGATCGTTCAGAGCATGGAGGAGCTCGGCCTGAATGAAGCTTCCAGAGAAAGGAATAGAGAGAGGTGTGCATGTACTCTAAGATATGTTTTGAGGATTGAGAGGTTAAATGAGAGGAATGAGTTAGAAACTGGGTTCGATCTACTGGTTTCTGCCGGTTACTGAGAGAACTCTGAAGGGAAAAGACAAGCATCATTACCTGGCTCTTCTCAGCTGATCCTCTCCCTATCTCAGCCTCATGTCCTCCAACTTAGCTGTAATGTTTTCTTTTGGGAGTCAAATTTGAAAAAAAAAATATTTCTCCTTATGGACATATGTTAAGAAATTATGACTTATAAAACTATTAATAAGTAATACAGTGGTTTTCATATTCTAAATTCCTTTAGAACCCAAAGGCCATTTTAAGCATTATCAAAGTATACAGAATTCTTTAATAAATTGGACTAGTTTATGGCTAGACATTTTTTTTTAATTTTTTAATTTTTGGTTTTTCGAGGTAGGGTCTCACACTAGTCCAGGCTGACCTGGAATTCACTCTGTCGTCTCAGGGTGGCCTTGAACTCATGGTGATCCTCTTACCTCTGCCTCCCGAGTGCTGGGATTAAAGGCGTGTGCCACCACGCTCAGCTAGACATTTATTTTACAGAGGATTCTTTACTTAATTTAAAGCGGAGTATATAACAATCTGAGATAAAAGGCTTTTAAAAAACATAATGACAAAGATAATCTGAAGAGCCAGGCATGGTGGTGCACGCCTTTAATCCCAGCACTCTTGAGGCAGAGGTAGGAGGATCGCCAAGAGTTCGAGGCCACCCTGAGACAACATAGTGAATTCCAGATCAGCCTGGGCTAGAGAGTGAGACCCTACCTTGACAAAACAGCAATAAAAAAGATAACCGATGGCTTGAGAAATTATTCTGAACACTTCATATTTTTGTGCACATTCTTAGTGCATCACATATGCACATAGCCACTCCTGCTGCAAATCAGGAGTGGAAGAGTCTGGGTCATGATAGAGTTACTTGACAAGTGGAAAACTTTTGGTACTTATTTTGTTCTCAAAAATAAATTGAAAGTTTGAATCAAAAGATAGAAGTCAATATTGCCAAACATTAAAGCAAGGTTCCACCTCCATATATGAATGCCATGACTCCTTAACATGACTTCTTGTTTTTAAAAGTTATTTGCTTATTTTCATGGACATGTGTATATGGATGTGCCAGGGACTCTGGCTGCTACAGAGGAACTCCAGCAGTATGCACCATTTTTGTTTGTTTGCATCTGGCTTCATATGGGCAATTGGGAATCAGACCTGGGCTGGTAAACTGGGCAACCAAGTGCCTTTAACCTCTGACCCCCATTAACATGACTTAAAGGTAAATGAGATGCCTTAGGGCGACAGGCATTGTTATGAATATACTGCACAAATTTCCTAAAATAAGAAGATCAATTTATATCCCTTTGTTTTCAAGCTGAAGGTGACGTTGCCAGTTAATTCCATTGAAGTTTATAACCCACGCAACAGGGACAAAATGGTTATGCTATTGGTTTTGTTATGATGGCTACATAACAGTGTCATTTCCAAGAAGAGCTCCAGAGTATTAGGGATGGTGTGGGGCCAAATTTTCAGCTTTTTGTTGTTGTTGTTGTTGTTGTTGTTGTTGTTGTTGTTGTTTTGAAGTAGGGTCTCACTCTAGCCCAGGCTGACCTGGAATTCACTCTGTAGTCTTAGGGTGGCCTCAAACTCTCAGCGATCCTCCTACATCTGCCTCCCAAGAGCTGGGATTTAAGAGCTGGGATTAAAGGTGTGTGCCACCACGCCCGGCAAATTTTCATCTCTCCTAAAGGTTATGCCTTTAAATAAATTCACATAAGCTTCCTACATTCACGAATAAAACAGAATCTGCATAAGACTGAAAAAAGTGAATTGCAGGTCTTCCAGAGAAAATTTTGTGAAGACTACTTTGAACAAATGGATTTTTTTCAACAGTTGTACCCCCAAAGTATTTGATAAGTGCTCTAATTACAGAGTGGAGGACAGATATTTTACCCTAACCCTGCCAAAAAGAATAGAACTACAACTTGGTAAAGTTTAAAGTTAAAAATTAAAATGCTAGGCTAGGGAGATTTCTCAGTGGTTAAGGCACTTGCTTGCAAAGTCAAGGACTCAGGTTTGGTTCCCTAGGACCCACATAGGCAAATGCATAAGGTGGCACATGCTTCTGGAGTCCTTTTGCAGTGGCTGGAGGTCCTGGCACACCCATTCTCTCTCTCTCTCTCTCTCCCTCTCTCTCTCTCTCCCTATTCCTCTCTCTCAAATAAATAAAAATAAAATATTAAAAAATAAAGACATTAAAAATTTAGAACAAATGAATTAGCTTCTTGGTCCTTTTCTTCCTTCATTGTTAATTTTTTTTTTTCATTTTAGAGAAAGAGAGAGCGAGAGAGAAAGAAAGAAGAGATAGAGAATTGGAGTGCCAGGGCCTCAGCCATTTCAACCAAACTCCAGAAGCTTATGCCACCTAGTGGGCATGTGAGACCTTGTGCTTGTCTCACCTTTGTGTGTCTGGCTTACGTTGGATCTGGAGAGTTGAACATGGGTCCTTGGGTTTTCAGGCAAGCATTTTAACTGCTAAGCCATCTCTCTAGCCCTCTTCCTTCATTTTAAATGTAAAACAAACCCTACACAAATGCGTAACCACTATATAAATGCATAAGTTTTAAAATATTCATTTACTTATCTATTTATTTGAGAGGGGATTGGAGGTAGACAGAGGGAGAATGACTAGGCATGCCACAGCCTCCTGCCACTGCAGATAAACTCCAGACACAGGCACCATTTTGTGCCCCTGGCTCTAGGTACTGGGAAATCAAACCCAGACTGCCAGGTAACAAGTGCCTTTAACCACTGAGCCCTCTCCCCAGACCCAAATATATGTTTTTTAAAATATAAGCTTCTAAAGTAGCAAATGTTGATCTCTAGTGTGGTGGTTTACACTTTCAATCTCAGCATACAGTAAGGTGAGGTAGGAGGATCTCCCAGTAAGTTGGAAGCCAGCCTGGGCTACAAAATGAGTTTGAGGTTAGCCTGGATTAAAGTGAGACCCTGCCTCACCAAAAAGTATATAAATGTAAATAGCAATATTTCCTTTCCTCCATTAAATATAACAGTTATCCAAATTTAACCACTATACTTAACAAGTTTACTCATTTATTTTATTTTTAAAAATTACTTTGGTGTTTTTGAGATAGGACCTTGCTATATAGCCCTGGATAGCCTTAAACTCACTAGGTAGCCCAGGCTGGCCTCAGACTTATGGTGATAGTCTTGCCTCTATCTCTTGAGTGCTAACATCACAGTACTGGCAAAATTGATATTTTAGAAGTCCAAAGTCTAAAAACAAATACAACTTAAATTAAAAGGAAAATACATTTTTTGAGTAGGAATAATAGGTTATTTTTTTTATAAAAAGATGCTGATTCCAGTATAAAAAGATTAACAGCATGAAAATAAATGTCAAGCTCTGTAAGAAGTAATTCTCAAATAAAAACTAATTCATTAGAAATTGTACCTAAACAATTAAGAACCAATATATACTAAAATGCAAAAAAAAAATGGTAGAGTTTGGTTATGTATTTTATAACTACATGCACAAATGGTCATACTTACAAATATGTATTACTATATACTACAAAAACAGTGACTTGACCTCAGCCATGACTCTTGTATTATGCCTCACATTTTGAGGGCTGCGAAACTGGGCAGAGTTGAGCTGACAGTTCCTCTACTACATTCATCGTGACATTGACAAGTCACTGGGCATTTAACTGGGGCCCAGATGGCCAGGAGGATTTGGGGCAGATTCAGTCATACCTAGTATTTTGGTAGGGATAACTAGAAAAGCGGGATCCACCAGGTTGTTCCTCTCTATATATGGTTAGGGTTCTGTCTGGTCTGTCTGGAATCTTCTGCATGGTTGGAACTTTGCGTGCTCCCTTTAGTCTGACAAGAACACCAAGGCAGCTGCAAGCACTTTAGAAAATGCAGCCCAGCACTGGCACAATATGAGTTTCACTTTGTGGTGGTCAACGCGGTTCTAATCAAATGCAGATCTATGGAGAGAGGGCTAGACACCACATGTAAATGGAAGGCATTTCAAAGATTTTGTTTCCATCTATAATTTGCCACAGATGGTAAATTAGACATGTAAAATATGGTAAGAATGCAAAAAGTAAAATAAAGGCAGATGAACAAATAGCATTGAACCTTTCTCCAATACAGAAAGATCAGTCATTTAAACAATAGGATCTGTATATCTCTAGTAACAATGAAAAGTAAGATTGATCAGCAAACAAACATAATTCATAAGTAGCCAAGCTGGGTGTGGTGGTTCATACCTGTAATCTCAGTGCTCAGGAGGCTGAAGTAGGAAGAATACTGTGATTCTGAAGCCAGCCTGGGCACAGAGTGAGTTCCAGAACAGCATGGCATTGTGCTTTAGAAAAACAAAGGAAAAATTAGAATAACAAATAAAACTAAAAGATAGCCAAAGTGGCTTGTGCCCTTAGCAGAGTTTCACTGAGGTGAAAAGATGGCAGGGCCAATCAGGCGAGAACCTCTTCTTTGTGTATAGTTGTAAATGTATATTTTAATTCAATATTTATAGTTTCATAACACAATGTTACCAACAAAAACACATCATCTTCCTATAGGCTCACTTGTGACTAACTGGTATTTACTATTTGTATTTCCATAAGAGGATATGAACAATTAACTATGGAGTTTTATTATATTTTGCAAAATTTAGTATTAACATTGTACCAACACATTTTCTTTTCAGTATAATTTTAATTATTTGAATATATTCTTTTATTTTAATTGAGAACTTTATTATGTGAACATCTTGCAAATTGATCGCGTTCCCATCACTTTATCCTCTGACATCTCCTGTCCCCAGCCCCATTCCACTGAGCGCCCTCCTCAGTGGGGTTACAGGTATTCAGTGTGGGGCCACGGGCACACTAGTTAGGTCCCGTAAGGAGGACAATGCCTCCCCGTACACCTTTCCTTCGGTGGCTCTTACATTCTTTCTTCCCCTCTTCTGCAATGTTCTGTAAGCCTTGGAGGGTGCCAAATACATTAACAGTACTACATTTTTATATTAAAAAAAAAAAAAAACACCTTACCATGAAGATTCTGAGTGGAGTCTACAAACAGCTGAGTGGTGGTTCTGCCTCGGGGTGTCTCAAGCAGTCTTAGTCAGATTGCCAGCAGGGCTGTTGTCTCACTGGAAGCATGCTGGGGGCAAGTCTGCAGTTGCTGACAAGGGGCTGCACTTCCTGAGTATCAGTGCATTAGCTCCAGACATAGCTTCCGAGAGCTAGTGATCCAACAGCAAGCAGTGCCTTCTCACTAAAACGTTACAAGTGTTGACACCTGCTCTTGGAGCTTACATTCCATGCCTTCTCCTGAATGTCTTTAGTCAGAGAGGCCTGTCCCTGGTACAGCGTGAGAAGGACTAAACAGTGATATAGATACCAGAAGGTACCAAACACTGGCACCATCTTGGAAGCTGGTAGCCACAACTCTGCGGGCCAGGCTTCCTAGGGCAAGGGGAATCCTTGCTTGTCCTCATATCACAACTAAAACCAGATGTCTTCTGCAGGAAGTAGGATTTTCCGGTTTTATCTCTAAAGAGGTAGTACGTTTTGCAATGATATGTGCGATATTAAACCCAACAGACTTCTTACGGGATGTATATTTTCTGTGTTTCACTCTGGCTTTGTGGCTATAACTAAACTTTATATGAACCCACCACAAAAAATTATCACAGTTGCACAGTTGAATTGGCAACTACTCAATGATCTGCTGTGAAGAGAAAAATACATTAGAAGCTTGCACTGGGGTAAGAAAAGTATTTTAGATTATATGTCGTCACGGCAGTGTAAGGAATGGAAAGCAAATGAAACGATGCTTTTCACTCAGCAAAATTACAAATGCTTAATGTCAACTGTCTCAGCAATATTTGGGTTGGGAAAGAATATTAGGCAGCTATCTAGCTTAATTTTTTCCAATCATTAAATTTTGAAATTGTGTTTTATAAATTTATGTATTATAAACTTCCCTCTGGGGAATACGGTTCCATGGATTTTGACAGATGCGTCCGCACGTTTCCCCTGACAAGATTTATGATACAGCAAACTTCTATCACTTTCATAACTCCTTTGTGCTACTTCTCTATGGTTAAACCTTCCCCACCCTCTGACTTTTGTCAACCATTAATCTGTTATCTGTCCTTCTAACTTTCCCTTTGGCAGAGGGTCATATAAATGGAAGTGTAGACTATCTAGTATACTGCGGCTGGCTTCTACTTTTTCAAAACCATTTTCGAGATTCTTTCATCTTTTAACAAATATTTTATCTTTTCATTTATTTGACAGAGAGAGAAACACACGCCCCTTTCCTAATGTACTTTCACAATGCACTTGGCAGTCTGACTCATCACCTGCATTGAGCTATAAATAGACCCTGCTTCCAATAATGAGATAGGATCCTCCTCCTTAGCAACCCCTTTGTAACTCCTCTATTGTGACTACACATAGACAGACGGAAACACATTCTGAGATGGGCTGATCCCATAAGGACCAGTTTTAAGTTCATGCACAGTAAAAGTAAAGCAGACTGTCCTCTGAATGAGCTTTCAGTACAGAGCCCGATTAACGATCTTATACTTAGGCACGACTGGGCACACGAATGATTAAAAGTAGATGCATCGTGGGAAAGGATTTGAGCAGTGAAAAAAGGCTTACATAACCCAAATCTGTCACTAAAAACAGAACCACTATAAGCCTTAGGAAAAAAATGTTTACTACTCCTGTAGCCTATAAAAGGGAGTCTCAAACAGTAAGCCACTACTCTTGGCCACTTTAGTGCAAGTGGCCCACTGTCCCTTGAGTGTATACTGTATTGTTGATTTCAGTAACATTTCATGCTGCTTCGCTATTTGTGCACACTAAAGTAAGACACCAAGAACCTGGAGACACCCAGGCCAGATCATCACAAGGGCAACATTGGCGTGCAGGCATAGAGGTGGGCTCTCTATCATTCTGCTCCCTAACATCCCACTGATTTCAGTTTAATGGACATACTATCATCATGGAAATGAAGGAATCAACTCTGGTCAGAGTGGGTAGGAGAAGCAGCACTGATTCTTGAAAAGTAATCCAAACTGCAGTGCAATGAATTCAACTTGATAACAAGTCTGACATGAAATTTTTTTTTTTTCTTGAAAACAGCTATTCTTTTTTAAGACTGTTAATTTGTAGGTCACAAGAAAGTTCTAGACTACTGACTAAGAGTTGTAAAAAAAAAATCCCCAATTTGGAATATAAAATATAATTTGATGCATACAATTAAGTGCTATCAACCATAGTTATCCCAGGTCACAAGTCAAATTCCTGAGTCAGGGTTGAAACATGACACAACTCAATCAGTTTTGCTTGAACAGTTTGCTGCTACCTCTCTTCATAAAAATAAAAAATGACTTTAAGCAGACATGATAAAATGATGTAACTCACTCCTGAGAGCAAGTTTGCCAGAATCGATACCATGCACGCACAGGGCTTTCCCGAGCACCTGACAGTACCTTCACTGCTGTGCTGCTTGACTGATTATTCCAGCTGCTCTGAGGGAGTTTATGGTCCTCTCAGGACAGAGGAAGACACTATTTCATATTCATATATGTGAATTCAAGTAGAGCATATTAGAATGTAGAAGTAATTTGAACCAAATGTTTGCTTCAAAGACCAGTGATCTGATGTTTAGGAACATAAAACAATTTTTCTGAAAGACACAAGGAACTGGAGAAAGATTTAAATCTATATCCCATAATTTTTTAAAAATATAATCAGAGGCTGAAAAGAAGTGACAGAATCAGTACTTTTTTTTGTTTTGTTTTGTTGTTTTGAGTCAGAGTCTCACTCTCACCCATGCTGACCTAAAACTTACTCTGTAGCCCTGGCTGGCCTTGAATTCAAGATAGTCCTTCTACCTCAGCCTCACAAATGCTAGGATTAAGGTACATTTTGAAGGAGAGAAGAGTTCTACATCCTTAGTTTCTTTTTTTTTTAAGGGAAATAAACTTTGCAACAGCTAAAACAAGCTATACATCCAGGTAGAATATTTCAGTTAGGGCAAAGATCGCAAGAATGTGTCTAGGTTAAAGTACATTAGGACCATTTAGTAATGTAGATGTTACTAGAGATCATTTTTATCCCCAGGAAAAATGACAGGGAAATGTTGAAATGAAGTATTTTGTCATACATGCACACACATATGTGTTCTTCTGGTCATGAAACATTCTTGGTTTGGGGGTATTGTGGTTAGGCTGGGGTACTGCTCCATGTGGCTCTGATATTGAAAACTTCTAGATTCCTCTTTCCTCTCTGTTTTCACTGTCAACGTAGGCACTCATACAAACTAACTTCACTCCCTCCCCCAAAGACAAAGTGACAGACTGAGGTACCTTTAGTCAGTGAGGAACATCACTTTGGGTAACTCCATTCCACGCAGGAGATCACAAATAGAACAAGTACTGCTGTCCAGGAGATGGCACGTGAACAGTAATGAGAACGCCTCACGTACTTTACAGACTCTAAAGAGTTTGCCGTATAGCATAGTCAGTGATTCCAACTTATAATTTTTCATTCACAATCTGTTTTCTGAAAAGCACCAGCTCTTTAGATCATATTTCAGCATTCTACTTTTTAAAAAGGAAAATTACAGGAATTCATAAGTATGTATACAAATGTATTCTGTTGTTTTTTTCTTCATATTTCCCCTAATGATCTCTATAAATTGTTAGGTCAAAGTGATAACCACCACTATAGAAATTGAGCTATCTCTGTAAGTTGTTAAGCATAAATTTAGTTCTTTTTCTTTTATCCATCAGAGGTAATAACATTGAAACTTATATAGTAAAAGCAAACAGAGGTCTACCACCATACCACCAAGAACTCTCCAGATCTTATCTAATCTTGGAAGCTAAGCAGGTTCAGGCCTGGTTAATTCTTAGATGCAAGAATCAGAAAGAGGCTATTTGTTAGACGACAATTATTTTGAAAGCTAGGTGTGGTGGCACACATCTTTAATCCCAGCACTTGGAGGCAGAGGGAGGAGGATCCCCATGAATTCAAAGCCACCCTGAGTGCACATAGTGAATTCCAGGTCAGCCTGGGCTAGACTGAGACCCTACCTGGAAAAGCCCACAAAAAATATTTTGAGAAGGATTCATATCTTTAACATGACTTCTTGCTTTGGTTGCTTATGTCCTATACTAGGGACTTTCCAGTAATTGTATTGTTAGATTTTTTTATACGCAGTTCAAATATAACATGATAATCCCTCAGCTATGCTCCAATAAATCTGTGGTAGACGAACTTGTGTGAAATACAGAAACTGAGGCATATACTAAACTCAACAAACATCTCTTGTTCACTGAAATTAGTTTCAGTAAAACTAGCTGGCATTTGATGAAATCTTGATTTGGTAACTTGAAGACTTCCAAAAGGATATGGAATTTAAACTATTTCTCAGAAGACCACAGGAGAATGGAACTATGGAAACAGAAAGAGTCATTATGAAGACAGAAGCCAGCATGAGACACACACAGAAACAAAACAATGCAACAAAGCAAAATCATAGGACAGTATTAGAGTTGTCCTTTCAAAACTCAAAAGCAATTTTTGACTAGCAACAATAAAGTTTCCATTTTCCAATCAAATGTCTTTTTCTTGATCACAGCATCTAAATGTAGTGCTGTTTAAAGTGTAATAAATACAATGTTGTTTGGGAACACGTGGCTACAAACCACATGATGATTCATTTATATTTATGTGAGGTTTCACTCATCACAGATGGGCTCTGGGATTTACCAAAAATCTTCTGGATACTTTATAGCTTTTGGCTTCTCTAACTTAAAAAAAAAAAAAGAAAAAGATTTGTTTTTAGCAAAGTCCAGGCAACATACCCCTTTGACACAGTACTAACTCTGTCATCCTTGCTAATTTACTTGACCAAAGGGAACGTGTCTTGGCCTCTGGTTGATAAGCACCATGTGGTTTGACAGACTTAGAGCACTGACGGGGAAATGCTCTATTTTGTCTGGCATTTCCTGCCTGGAAAATAGTTCATTTTGGACTCTAAAGGTTGAGTTAGAAGTCGCTTAAATTTGAACATCTTAAAACCTCAACCTAAATTTTGCATGGCTCCCTCTGTTTTAAGGGGCCTCTGTTTTTAGAGGTCTCTGCCCAGACCAATGGCCTGAAGTAGTTCCCTCTTTCTTTTCTTCTTTGATTCACTTTGTTAACTCAAATTAACTTCATAATTTGTGGCCTTACATATCCTTCTTTTTATTTGGTGATTACCATTCTTGGTAGTTTGAATGTGATAGTTTGACAGTATAGCCCCCATAGATTCAGGCTTGAATCTTGAGGAGCAGAACCCTCCTGGGGAAAGGGTGCATCACTGGGGGTGGATCTTGGAGTCCAGCTCTAAGGAGTGGGGAGCAGTTGCAGCTCTAGTGGCTTGTGCTTGCTGGTGGTGATGTTTGCTGGCTGTTTGGTGGTGTCTCTCGTATATGATACATGGAAGGGAGCCAGCTTCTTCTACCACTGATGGTGTTCTCCTGGAATTTGTAAGCCTGGAATAAACCCCTTTCCTCCCATGAGCTGTTTCTAGGTAGATGTCTGTCACAGCAATGTGAATCTGAATGCAATATAATTCTTTTGTCTATTTGGAGTGTTTTGTGGTTCTGTACAAACTGAAGCAGTGTTTTCCTCTGTTTATATGAAGAATGTCAATTATATTTTGAAAGAAATAGTCTATATATAGAAACAGAGAGAGAGAGAGAGAAAGAATAGGCACACTAGAGCCTTCAGTCACTGCAAATGAACTCCAGATGCATGTGCCACCTTGTGCATTTGGCTTGCATGGGTCCTCTGGAATTGAGCCTGGGTGCTTTGGCTTTGGAGGCAAGTGCCTTTACTCTAAGCCATCTCTCCTAGCTGGAGTTAGTTCTTTTAAAAGCTGGTGAGATTCAGTTACAGAGCCATCCAGAATAGAACTTTTTATTGTTTGGAGACTTAATTAATAATTCAAATTTTTTTACTACTAATTTGTAATTGTTATGAATCACTGTGCTATTCAGTTTTCCTATGACTTATGATTCATCAGGTAGGTTATATGCATGCCAAAATATATCCAATTCTTCTCAGCTTTTCTTTCTCTTTTCAAATGGTTTTTATACTAGTGTAGTTACCTTCTCATCACTAGGACAAAACACCCAACCAAAAGAAGCTGATCAAAGGAAAAGGTTGATTGTAGTTTACAATTGTGAGGGGAAGCTTCATGATGGCAGGAAAAGATGGTAGATCAGAGGTTGGACATCACATATGTCACAGCATGTAGAAAATTTCAGTGAGAATAAAATGACCTCTGGCAAGGGAGAAGCTGGGCTATAAACACCCCTAAGCCCACTCTCAGAACACATCCCCTCCAACAAACCTCCACACACCTGATAGCTACTATCTGGGAACCATGCATTCACAACACATGAATGTATGGGTGACGCCTGATTCAAACTGCCACAACTAATCTCTTATGATCCTTCATATCTCTGTAGTGTTTGTTGTAATGCCTGCCCCTTTCATCTCAGTTTTTACTTATTTCAGTCTTATTTCTATTTTCTTTGTTTTTCAATTTTATTTATGTTCTATGATGTGGTTCTGTGAGAAAAAAAACTGTTATTGCTGTCTTTATAAGCATCTGTGATTTATCTGGTGCTAACTTTACTCTCCGTTGGAGAATTTGCTTCTCTTTTTCAGATAGACGCAGATCCTAAGGAGAGAACCACCCCATCACACCTCAAAAGGGCCCCAACTGAAACTTAGAATAATTGGGAAAATAAGCAAGAGTGCTATTTTCTTAGTGAACCTGGTACCAGCAAAAGGGTGAAGGAGATAGACACAGAGAACAATCAACTCCTACCAAACCAGATATCCAGAGACACGGGGGCTTCCAAAACCTCATCACTGAAGCAGACCTAAAATGAACACAACATGGCTCAGGGAAATTTGTGGAAGAGGGGTCATAAAGAATGTCAGAGCCACATGTTGTGTCATGATAGGCAGAAACATTGCCTCCCACCCATAACTGATGGCTAACCCCACAATGCATGACCCATATTCCCCAATGAGGAGGGTCCTTGCAGAGGGGGGAGGACAGGGAAGAGGCTAACAATGGTACCAACTTGACTGTATTCACTGAGTACAAAACTAATAATAAAAAGGAAGCATCTATGACTATATAAAAGATTGAGCCTGTTGATATTCCCATATAGTAGGTGAGAGGCAGAGACAGATAGACCCTCACCTGAGATCTCAGGTAAACTCTGTGCTAGATATATGCACTGATGCATGAGGTTTCATGACCTCAGCATGGGGGAGACAGTATATAGTGGGTGAAAGGTCAAAGGGTGTGAGCACCAGCCATGGGGAGGTTGTTATGTGTGTTGGGATGAGACTTTTCATTGTGGCTGCTTTGGGTCTGCACTTGACTATAAGTGCCCCCTCATCTATGCTGTGACACAAAGCCAGTGCACTCATTGATTCACCAAGTAAGTGCTTGTGGAATTGGCCATAGTTGGTTGGGTATGCCCTGCCTAACAGAGCAAATGCTTGTTGGCTTCTCCTGAGGAGAAAAAATAAGTTCATGTAGCAGTTTACTTTTCAAAAACCATCTTTTTCCTTTCTTTCTTTCTTTCTTTCTTTCCTTCTTTCTTTCTTTCTTTCTTTCTTTCTAAATTGATTTGGTTTGTTACAGCTCTTTTAGTTAGTTGAATTGTATCATAAGACTATTTATTTGATTTTTTTTATTTAGGCACTTATAACATTCTCTCTTAGTACTATCCCATAGGTTTTGATATATTGCTTTTCATTTTCATTTGTTTCAGAATTATGTTTAATTTATCGTTTGTTTTCTTCATTGACTCTAGTTGTTCAAGACAATATTGTTTAACTTCTATAAATTTAGAGAATTTCTAAACTTCCTGTTATTATTTATGTGTAGTTTTATTCTATGGTACTCTGGAGAGATATATGATGATTTTGTCCACAAAATTTCATTTTTTAATAATAATCCATCTTTTAAAATGTATTTATATTTATTTTATAGTCTCAAATATTCCAAGTTGGATGAGAATATGAAATATCAAGCTTTTGGGTGAAATATTCTGTAAATGCCTTCTAGGACCTTTTTGTTGTTGTTGTTTTGTTTTGTTTTTTTTCCATGGTAGGGTGAGCTACCCCGGAACTCACTCTGTAGTCCCAGTCTGGCCTTGAACTCATGGCAATTCTGTCTCTGCCTCGCAAGTGCTGGTATTAAAGGCATGGGCCACTACACCCAGTACCATTTTTCTTCTGTTATATAGCACAGCTCCAAAATTTCTTTGTTGAATTTTGTTTGGTTGTTTGCTATTCATGAAAGTGAGTGTTGGAGTTATTTCCACCTACTATTGTATGTCCCTTTAAACCTAAGAATGTTTTCATTTTAGAACTGAGTGCCCCAGAATTTGATACGAACACATAGCCATTTATGGCTTTATCTTTTTTTTTTTTTTTTGGGGGGGGGGTTTCGAGGTAGGGTCTCACTCTAGCCCAGGCTGACCTGGAATTCACTATGGAGTCTCAGGGTGGCCTCGAACTCACGGCGATCCTCCTACCTCTGCCTCCCGAGTGCTGGGATTAAAGGCGTGCGCCACCATGCCCGGCTGGCTTTATCTTCTTGAACAAGGTTAGCAATTATGTTTACTCTTAGAACTTCGAGTATGTTATTCCTTTCTATACAGCCTCTAAGATTTATGCCTTTAATCAAGTGGAGGTTTTCATATATGTGACTTCATTGTTTTTTCTTGCGATTTTTAGAATATTTTCTTTGTCTTGTATCTTAAAAAATATCTATTTATTTATTTCAGGAGGCGCAAGGGCCTCCAGCCACTGCAAACGAATTCCAGACGCGTGCGCCCCCTAGTGCATCTGGCTAACGTGGGTCCTGGGGAATCCAACCCAGGCCCTTTGCTTTGCAGGCAAACACTTTAACGGCTAAGCCAGCTCTCCAGTCCTTTGTCTTGAACTTTTGAGTATCCTTATAATGTACCTTAGAGAAGACCACATTTGGTTGACTCTAGAATGTTCTTTTTAATCCTTTAGAGCCTAATCTTTCCCAAGATTTTGAACTTTTTTAGAGGAAATTATTTTGATGAATATTTTTCCATCACATTTCCCTGCTCTTACTGTCCTTTTGAACCGCTCAGTGTCACTGCTTGGTCATAGCCTCTCTTCATTATTTAAATGTGTATGTTCTCTCTCTCCCTTTCTTCTCCTTCCTTCCTTCTTTCTTTCATACTTTCCCTTATTTTAATTAGACTCATGATATCAAGGTACCCATATATTTGACTATAGCTCAGATTATTTCGCTATGAAATATTTCCAGAAGTGGGTTTTAGGAATCAGAGTTTTGAACTTTAAATGGTAGTTGGTGCACATACCAGAGAGCTGTTCCTTATTATCAGAAACAGATTAGCTTGCCACCACTTTACTTGCTTACTCTTTGTTGTGATCAACTTGATAGACTACACCTCAAACATACCTTACTAACTAATTTGCATTTGGCTGACAGTGAAGTTTTGCCATTTTCACCATTCTTGTATATTCCAGCTTCTATTTTTGTAAGTTTTATTTATTAGTTCAGTTCTTTTGTCTATAGCATTCAGAATAGTTCTCACTAATTTGTAGGCTCCATTCAACTCAAGCAAAAATATCTTAATCATGTTTTCTGATGTGATTTCTCTCTGTGACCATCCTGGCAGGAAGGAAGATATTCTAAAGAGACACTTGTGGCTTTCCCTTTGGCTATAATCCTATTGAAACAATGGGTCCCAAGAAATTGGAAATTCCCCAGGAATCCCATGCTGGGAAAAGAAAAAGGCTGATGCCTGGTGCCAGCCAGAGGAAGAAGTTACTTTTGGAAAGATTTGAACACCTTGTAGGAGAGGCAAGAGTTGAGGAAAAGTGATGGTCAGGGCTACTCCTTGACTCAGGCTGCTTAGCTATATGCATACTCTTACCTTCTATTGAAACTCAGATCTCAACTAAGGATCCCCCACAATGACTGGATGAAATGCTCATTGGACTTCTTTGATTTTTCCCAATATGGTCATATCAAATAGATCTTTTTCTGCTTTTCACTATTACTTATTTGTTTAATTGGATTATTGAGGACAAGTAGCCAAACTTGGATTTTTGTTGGGTTGTTAGAGCTTAGGCTTTGACCCCAATAATTCTGGCAATATTACAACCACAAGGAATGGGATTCTGCCAACAAGTAAAGCCCCAGTGTAAGTTTCCTAGCAGGAAGGAAGATAGGCACTTGTGCCATTTCCTTTGCCTGTCAGGCTACTGAAACAATGAACCCAAGAAATTGGAATTTCCCTAAGAATCTCATGCTGTGAGAAAAAAAAAAAAGCATGAAGCCTGGTGCCAGTCACTAGGGAAACTTGTCTCTTCAAGAAAGGGGTTTCTTGGCAACTAATCAGACCACCTTGTAGGAGCGACTGAAACCATGACATGATGAAGGGACCATACTTTGACCAACACTGCATAGATCTGTATATCTCTTGGCCTCCGTTTAAACCCAAATCTCATATCAGAACCTGGAAGATGGACATGGGATGGAGAGTAGTTCCTGGATCTTTTTGTCCCTCTTTCTAACATGTCCACATCAAATAAATTTCCTTTTTCTGCTTTTCACTATCCATTTTGCTCTTTTAATTGTCTTATTTAAGATGGTGCCTGAGCCTGGCATGTTAAGGCTCTCATGGCATCAGCTCTGACCATAACTCTGTAACATCGAAAGGGACACAGCTGTTGGTATCTTGATTTTACCTGGTAAGATCTGTGCTGGACTTCTACTGTGCTGCTAAATGCTCAGTAATAGCAGTAATAAATAATTAATATGACTTATAAAATGTGATTAATTAATACAAAGCATGACATACAAATCTGTGCTTTCCTAAGTGTAGGCAGGAGCAAGGCAATCTTCTGATTAAGGATGGTGGCTGGAATTGTTGGATGTGGTTTTGATATACCCGAGAACTTCAGTGTACACAGAAAAGAGCCTGAGGGATGTCTACCAGAGACACAAATTTGCCCACCACACAGTTAAATTTCAGTTTTTTGAAATGAGCAGTCTTCTTAGCAGAGTGTAGTTTGTCATGGTCCCTGCCTTTTCCTTGAACTTGATCGAGTTTCACCCTACCCAGCACAGCCCTGTCCTGCCCTACCCTTAGACCCCTGCATGGATATTGAGAGCTGCTGGAAAGGGGACAGAATGAAGAAAGGCTTGACATTTAGGTCACAAAAGAGGGTGGGAATAAATGACAATAAACTGAGCAGGAATAAGCTTCATCAGTTAACACCTAGAATGCCAGGGTCACAGCATGAAAATGACTCAATCAAGATATCATGAGATAGGTGGAGAATTTTCAGTGAAATGAAGTAAAAGAAAAATCCTAAAGGTTCCACAAACTTTCCAAGCAGTGTCAGTAGCTTAGGAACAAGTGTTCAAACACAAGAGTTTATGGCAAGGGAGCGTTTTACCTTCAAACAACCAGTGTGTGTGTGTGTGTGTGTGTGTGTGTGTGTGTGTGTGTGTGCATAGTCAAACATTCTGTCAGGTCTATACTAGATTACAAGTACTAGAGTGGATTCTCCAGTCTAAGTACTGTCATAGATATTCCTGGAAATAAATGACACTAAATATCACCTACTTGGAAATGAGTAAGCTCAGTTGACTCATCATATCCTAATATCCTTAGGAAAGAAGAGAAACATTTCCAAACGGACTTCTCAGGATGAAAGAGAGTTCAAGAAGCTCAGAAACATGACTCATGGATGAATTGAAGCTTGTAAAAGTGCACCTGTGACTTGAATGACTTAAATGATAATATGAAACCTAAACTTGGAGATGAGGAAAAGAAAAAAAAAAGATGCAATGTCTAATGAAATATTTAACAAAATGCATTTTTAATGGAAATATATAAAGTATACCCGGAATTTGAAACTGTAGAACCAAGGAAGTTAACACTGCTGGTGTTATGAAAGGAGAAGCAAAACTGTCTAGGAAAACAAAGGTGACTAATGGGAAGGAGGAGGGAAGAGAGCAGGTAGTTGGTATGGGGAGGTGCATGATCAAAATATACTATATGCTTCATGAAAATGACCATATGAAACCCATTGGTGCATGATGACTATATGGTGATAACATTACCCACACTGCATGGTTTGTATGTAAATGTGATCGTCTCCTTGTTCAGTGGATAGGGTGTGTGTTAAGGGAGCATTTCATGAAAATATTTTGGGCAAACGACCACCCAGTGAATTATTGGGCACATGTAGGCACTGTATTATCTCAGTTGCTGCGATGTAGTATAGGGTTTACCTCCAAAGGCTTCATGCAATAGAAGCAATAGCACACTGAAGTTGTTTATAAGTGAGTAAGTGGTTAGTCAAAGGGATAGATGTTTAAATTATAGTATGGTAAAAACACCCCATCAATAAGAACATTAAGCCTCAGCCAGGACAGGCAGGAAGTTGGGCAAACCAGTACTTTGTCTTTTGAGGTCAGCTGTGGCTAAGCTGGAAAACCTCTTTCCAGTTTGAAGTTGTTACATAAAATCCTGCTGAACTCTATTCAATCACTATCTGACCTTTGAAACTTGTGGATTTGACAAAATAAAGTATCAGTTCATAAACTTGGGCACATGGTCAGAAGGTAGTCTCCTCAGCATTAGGCTGAGAATTGTGTCACTGGTGAATCATTTCTTGCTCCCTCCTTTTCTGAAGCAGTAGAGTACCACCATCTCTGCTAGTTGAAGGTTTCAGTAGTTTATTTCAGTTAAATGATATTTCACTATACTGTGCTTACATTTTGAACACATTGTATGTATGCATGTATATATATAACTTTATTTTCATTTATTTACTTGAGAGAAAGAGAGAGGGAGAGAGAGAGATTAAGAGGGAGAGAGAGAATGGGCATGCCAGGGCCTCCAGCCACTGCAAACAAACTCCAGATGCATGTGCCCACTTGTGCATCTGGCTTATGTGGGTCCTGGGGAATTGAACCTAGGTCCTTTTCTGTCTTATATTTCTGTCTATAAACATTCAATTACCATTGTGTGTTTTGCAGCCAAATGCCTTAACCACTAAGCAATCTCTCCAGGCCCATACTGGATATTTTATTTATTTACTTTTTAAATTTATTTTTTATTTATAATTTATTTGAAAGCAACAAATAAAGAGAAAGAGAGAGAGAGAGAGAGAGAGAGAGAGAGAGAGAGAGAGCGCAAGAGAGGGAGAGGGAGAGGGAGAGAATGAGTGCACCAGGGTCTTCAACCACTGGAAACAAACTCCAGATGCATGCGTCACCTTGTGTATCTGGCTTACTTGGGTACTGGGGAGTTGAGCCTTGAACTGGGGTCCTTAGGCTTTACAGGCAAGTGCTTAACCAGTAAGCCATCTCTCCAGCCCCTAGATATTTTAATATGCTTACAATTAATTCATAGCTTAGGCTTGTTGGGTTGTTTTAAACTTTTCATTATTTTATTATTTTTCACCCTTTGGTTTATATATATTATAAAGCTCTTCTCAGATTCAGGGTGATGAGTTAGCTTATCCCACAGGTCAGCATTCCCAAAGGGGACTTGAATGACAGTCTCAAGAAATATGCTTGTTCATGTGATTGTGTTTTCCAAAAATGGCATTGTGATGCTTTATTAAAAGTGCTTAACCACAAACTCTGATGGAACTGTATGTAAACAGGGGAAGT
Organism: Dipus sagitta; assembly: GCA_036346955.1. Taxonomy (NCBI): domain Eukaryota; kingdom Metazoa; phylum Chordata; class Mammalia; order Rodentia; family Dipodidae; genus Dipus; species Dipus sagitta. The sequence goes on from CM070782.1 coordinate 69,945,196, forward strand.
TAGGAGCAAGATTTAGAAAGACAAATGCTATATTTAGGTATCTTCTTAAATTTCAACTTAAAATCCTATCACATCGCCCTTTTCCTCTCAGGTTTATGAAGATGCAACATATTGTAATGGATTTCCTGGTAGTCTTAGTGTGGTGAGGGCACATTTAAATCAAACATAGAACATGCTCATGTGTCTTGTTGATATTTCTGTCTATAAACATTCAATTACCATTATGTGTTGATGGGTTAAACTTGGTCCCAGTACAGGGTAGCTGGGAATTCTTTCTGATATGTCTTCGCAAATGGTACAAATCCTTTTGAGCTCTTCCCACCTGAAAGCGTCTACTTTGAGTTCTATTTTACCAAGGCCAGTTCTCTGCTAGTTATTGGTAGTTGAAAACAAAACAAATCTGGAAGACATCTAAGTTAAAGTATTCATTGAGGCTGATGCACAAAGGTTTTATGAGCACCTGCTATAATTCACTTTAATCATGGACCATCTGAGTAACTGACACTCAGAAGCGTTGAACTAGGAAATTGAAAGGTAGGCTGGGAGGGGTGACGTTTGAAGGCAGTAGACCCTTGCAGTTTCTTTTATTACTTATCTTTTACATTGTTGATTCTAACAACCTTTATCTTTAATCAGTTTCATGAGTAAACTATTAGGGAAAATTATATTCCCGCCCCAACAAAACACATTCATTCCCAAAAGATTGTGACCATTCATTATAGTAATGAAGATGATTAAAAAGTTGACTTTCTGGCTTAAAGTCGTCAAATCTCTGGTGGAGTGACAAATCAAAGTTGAGTTTAGGGATGAGGAAATTGCTCAGTGGTTAGACATGCTTACTTGTAAAGCCCATTGGCTTGTGTTTGATTCTCCAGGACCCATATGAAGCCATAAGGTTTGTTTACAGTAGAAAGAGATCCTGGTATCCCACCACCACATATGCATGCATGTAAATAAATAATTTTTCAATGCTGAGTTTAGAGATAGATTGTACAAATCTAAACTCACTCAGAAAAATCTCCTAGGGCTACAGACTTGTAAAGGATGCCCCACCAAGCAAGGGAGAAAGTGGAGGGCAAAGTTCTGTAAGAAGAGAAAAGAAAGTGGTTTTTGGTGAAGTTACTCAACCGTAGCCAGTTTATGTCATATCTCTGTAATTTCAACATCACAATCAAAGGCTAATGATTCACCATGAGATAATAATTTGAGCATCTGTGTTTCCATGTCATATTTGAGGAATGAGACACAGGAGTTCCTGAGAGAAATAATTTCCCAGAAAGGAGTTAAACAGCGCAATGAGGTAGAGGCTGAGATTGGGTTTAAGGAATACCCAGTCGATCCTGCTTTTATGTAACTACCTCCCACTTAATTTGTCAGCTCTCTGCTTCTCCCATGAGGTGGTTGTGATCCTCAGTATATGGTGGATGCTTAATCCAGATGCTCCCGTATCATGCATGTGAGCTCCGTCACATTTTACTCAGTAATTGTGTGTATTTGTTTCTGCCAATAAACTGTGTGCTCACTGTATGGTGATAGAGAATAGCTCTCCATTATCATTAACCTATAGGAGGATCACAGTATGTGGCATGCATGGTTAGAAAATGCCTTCTAGTAGCATCAAGCATTTCACAAAATGAGAACTTTCTATCTCTGTGATAGAACAGAGATTTCCAATCCTATGCCATCTCTGATGGGCACTGCCTGCACAAAGGCGTGTTCGTGAAGGGCCCTGGAGATGCAATAGAGTTCAGCGGTCAATAGCAGCCACATCGAATAGTGACATTGGAAAAAACTTGTCCTCTTTTTATTTTGACAGTTTAGGAAGATTTTATGAGCTTAAGAGAAGAAAAGAAGCTGGAGAAATGGCTTAGTGGTTAAGGTGCTTCCCTGAGAAGCCTCAGGACCTAGGTTAGATTCTCCAGTACCCACATAAGCCAGATGCACAAGGCGGCACGTGCATCTGGGGTTTGTTTACAGTGGCAAGGGGCCTTGGAATGCCCATTCTCTCTCTCTCTATCTGCCTCTTCCTCTCTCTCTCTCAAATAAATAAATTAAATTAACTTTTAAAAAGGATAAGAAAAGAAGACAGAGCTTTTGTAAAATAGGAGGAAGTCCTCAGAAATGAGAAAACTCCTAAAACCTGTTGCTTTTTTTTTTTTTTTTTTTTTTTTTTTTTTTTGGCTCCTGAACCAAACAATAAAGAAACGAATACTAGCCTTGATTTTCACGATACAATTGGCGATTGTGTATATTGAAACTGAAGCCAGCCGGGCGTGGTGGCGCACGCCTTTAATCCCAGCACTCGGGAGGCAGAGGTAGGAGGATTGCCATGAGTTCGAGGCCACCCTGAGACTACATAGTGAATTCCAGGTCAGCCTGGGCTAGAGTGAGACCCTACCTCGAAAAACCAAAAAAAAAAAAAAAAAAAAAGAAAAAAGAAACTGAAGCCAATACTAGAAATGACATTCAGAAAGTTTAAAAACAAATAAACAGGAAAACACACAGCATAAAATAAAAACAAATCCATAGAAGATAATTTTGAGAGACACTTTGGACTCAGTGACAGTCCAGTTATTTATAATAATTCTCTCAACTTCCAACTGGAAACATATGGTCCTGGTCTCTCTTTCTCTCTCACACAAAAGCTGACAGCAATATTGGTTAACTACAGAGAAAGCCACCAGCTCACTTCACATAGATTTCATAACTGAGGCATTGGTGAGTTTCTAACAGTAACCACATTGTCGTTTCATTTCAGAGAGCTAACAGAGAGATGTCTTCTGACTTATGTCCATTCCTTGACCATGATAGAAATGACTTCTGAGATTACTGGTGTCCTGCCCTGTTGTCCCAAGGATGTGAATCCCTGACAACATGAGCTGTTTTTTTTTTTTTTTCATTTCTATTTTTATTTACTTACTCAAGAGCAACAGACAGAGAGAGAAAGAGGCAGATGTGTGTGTGTGAGAGAGAGAGAATGGGCACGCCAGGGCCTCCAGCCACTGCAAACAAACTCCAGATGCATGCGCCCCCTTGTGCATCTGGCTAACGTGGGTCCTGGGGAATCGAGCCTCAAACCGGGGTCCTTAGCCTTCACAGGCAAGCGCTTAACCGCTAAGCCATCTCTCCAGCCCAATATGAGCTCTTTTCATTAAATTTTACCACACACACATATCCATATTTTTATACATACATACATATATATATACACACACACACATATACATTTAAAATGTTTATATACTTTTATCCTCTTGCTCCAATTCCCATTACTCTGGGGGCCCTCCTCAGTGGGGTTATGGTAATCATCGTGGGGTCAAGAAGGCTTCAGTCAATCTCTGTGGAATAGTGGGGGACTGTACCTCAGGGTACTCTTACTCACTCTGTGGCTCTTACAATCTTTCTGTCCCCTCTTCCACAATGTTCCCTGGGTCATGGAAGGCCTGTTGGCCGTCTGATTTAGTGTTGAGTTCTCTGTAGCCTCTGGATTTCTGTTTTTATAGGTTTTGATTAAACTTTGTGTTTGTCACCATCATCCTGGGCTGGCTGATTGTCAGGCTAGCAGTAACAGCAGTATTCTTTTATTTTATTTTTATTTAAGAGAGGGGGTGGGAGAGAGAGAGAATGGGTGCACCAGGGCATACATCCATTGCAAACAAAGTCCAGATGCATGAGCTACCTTGTGCATCTGCCTTACTTGTGTCCTGGGGAATCAAAACTGGGTCCTTTGGCTTTGCAGGCAAACACTTGAACCATTAAACCATCTCCCTCCCCAGCCCAACAGCAATATTCTTGACATCGCTTCTTCTGCAATTTCTCCTGGGCCCTGGCAGGTATGGTAGAATTGGCAAGTCTCGTGGTGGGCAGTCAGCTATCTTCTTGTCATCTTGATGGACCTAGGTGCTCCCCCATTTTCTCTCCCATCTGTAAAATACAAAAAAAAAAAAAAAAAAGATTCTCCAACCAAGCATGGGAGCAGTTTGGGTTAAAGGGGGATATGCAAAGTTGTTTAAGAGTTGTTTGGCGTGCCAGCCCACTATCTTCTGACCATGGGATTCTGACTTGGTTTCCAGTACCAGATACAAGTCCCCTGCCACTGAGCAGGCCTCATGTCCAATCAGAGAACAGTTGGTTACCTGTAGAGACTACATGCCACTATTGCACAAGTGTGTACTTCTTGTCCTGCTGGTTGATTTCGTGGTCTGCAGGGTCCCCTGCTTCTCCGTGCTGTTGGTGACCTGTCATCGCCCAGCAGCTCCAGCAGGTCTCTCCAGCATTATGTGGGCTAGCAGGAGGGAGCTAGTTTCCCTTTAATTTCCAGCATGGTTTTCCAATGTCCTGTTACTGTGGCCTATGTTGATTTCAGCAATAGGGTTTTACTTTTTTAGCTCTGGCAGGTAATCAAGTGTTTTGGCAATAACATACATTATTTTGGGGTCCTCACGGGTCTCCCTGGCCAACAGCTTACCGTGGTAGGTAACACAATTCTGGGCCTTGGATTTTCCATCCAGAGTCTGTGGCTACAATTTTAAGCTTTTTCCACCTTCTGTCCAGATTGTCTCCCCTCCTCCTTTATTGGTAGTTATATCTTGTAGAATCCTAGTCAGAATGAGGGTATCCATGGAAATGGTTCTTAACTCTGTATTAATTTTTATGTAACACCCCATCCGTCCTCCCCACCGCCTATCCCTCTGTTGCAGTCAGCTTCCTGTTGCTGGGATGAACCTCCAGACCAGACAGAGTTGTGAGAGGAAGGGAATTTATTTGAATCTTACAGATCCAGGGGAAGTGCCTTAATGGCAAAAGAAATTGGCCCCCTTTCACAGGTCAATGCAGAGAGGGAAAAGCAACCACCCCCAACACCATAGGCAAGCACACTCCAGAAACTATGGCACAGCTCAAGCAGTCTGCATATCTTTATATTGGAATCCCAGATCTGCCCCCAAGACAAACCCTAAGATCCACCTAAAGTGACAGCTCCTCCAGTCAGGCGGCTGGAGATCGAAATTACAAGCTTTAATATATATATATATATATATATATATATATATATATATATATATATAATATTTAATAGCTCATGAGTCTATTGGGGGACATCCATTGAAGGAGTTCCTGTTTGATTGCTCTTTGACCAGTTTCTCTGGATTCCAACGTTAGTTTGTTTATGGACTCATTAACTTTGTTTAAAATGATTGCTGAGGTTTTGTTTTAGGATTCTGTGTCTTGAGTTTCCCTTAATTTTTCATTGGAGGCTTCCATTGTGGGACTAGGTAACTGTGGTGGGGATCCATTTGCTGGATGTTGTGTGTTGTTTTGTTTGCATTGGGGTCTGTCCATCTCAAGACCAGATGCCTCACTGAAGATGGAGCAATAGTAGCTTTTGTACGGCCTGTGTTGGGTGACCTGTACTAAATTGATCTAGGTGGGTATGGCATTGAAGACTATCCACTAGGCTGGCGTGGGGGCACTTGAGCCTGAGCAGAATCCACTTTGTTTGTACCACCTTCTGGAAAATCTTGGCAAAACATTCCCTGGCAGCCAAGCTGGGTGCTTTTCTTCCAGATGTATTAGCTGTTGGCTTTTTGGAGCAAGATCAGTTCCAAGCTTTTCCTGAGTGCCGGGGCCAATAAAGTTACCATCTATTTTAGTACTCCAGGAAAAAATAAATGGGGAGAGGTGTCTTGAAAGATGGTTGTGAGAACTAGAATCCATGTGGGTCACATGTTTACTGCTGACCTTCAGCTGATCCTTCCCTTCTCATACAGCTGCCTCAGAATGGTGGCCAGCCCTGGTGTGCAACTCCCCTGCTCAGTCCCTACCCACAATGGTGGACAGCCCTGTTGCAGCTGACCTTCAGCTGGTCTGTCCCGCAGCCCTAGAATGAAGCATAGCCCTGGCCCAAACCTCCTGTCCACTCACAATGGCAGGGGCCTGCTTGTACCTGAACTTCAACTGGTTTGTCCCCTCCCAGGCAGCAGCCCCAGTGAGCTCAATCTCTTTTTATGCCTATTTGAAGACTTTACATCAAAGTGTAGCATAGCAGAGGGGGAAAAGAAAACACTGAAGTATTGCCATAAATCATGAAAGTTATATTGGGACAGAAATTGACACTGACACAGGGCATATGGAAAAGTTATTTTCTCTATATAAACAAAATAGAAAGTGCCCCATTCTGCACCTAGCTGTATTCCACCATGGTAAGCTTGACAGTCGAAGGGGGATGACTCCATTTCATGGCAATACAACTGTATATGGCATACAGCAGTAACATTTATAAAAATTTGTTTCCTTTTCAATCTGGGCAAAGAGTTAGGCTACTTTTAAAAAACCTCCTATAGTTGGTGCAGATTTTATTGCGTTTATTTCAAGGTAAGTAAGCAAAAGTGACATCAACCACCGATAGACTTAATCATAAAATGTGGACTATCTACTGACCTTTCTCAGTTCCCTTATCTCTGGCTCACATGCCGTAGATAGTGTTAAGGAAATGCAAAGCCCAGGATTAAAGTATTTTTTTTATCAGATCCAAGTACTAAATGAACGAAATAGAAGAATCACTAGGAAGAGAAAGTTTGGAGTCTCTAACAGACTGCCTGACAGAGAGTATTTTGTGGAAGTCCATTGGACTGTGATGTAAAGCAGGAATAAATCTGTATTTTGTTGTCAAGGAGATTTGGGTATTCATTTCAGCAACCAGTGTATTCTAAAGTAGATAGTTTTTGTTAAACGTCAATGATAAAGGAACTTGTAATATCTCTTTAATGGTCTTTTATGTTGAGATATGTTAAAACTTTCAGCTTTAGCTATTTATTGCTTGATTTATTCCATTTATCACACATTGCTCCAAATCTTAATTCTTTATAATTACAACCATTTTATTGCATAACATTTAAAGATATTAATGATGAATTTAGGCAGGCATTGGTGAAATTAACTCTATAATATATAAGACAGATCAGAGTTGCTTAGTGATATTTATGTATTTAGCTGAAGGCTAAGAAAAGATTGACATAAAACTGAACCAAAAAAATAGTTGATTGCATAGTTAATGAGGGCCTCCAGAAAAGATAAATAAGATCTTAAAAGTATAATAAATTTTTAATATTCTTGTTATTTACATTAAATATTACATTAAATATTAACACTTAATGAAGAATATCCATTTACTTCATAATGTCTAGGTGAACAGGTTATATCATCTGCTTTAAAGCCTAATTTAATCTAAGCTCATTTCTAAGATATTCAGAGAAAATTATCTCTTATTTTCAAGAATTTCAGCTCTTATGAGATCTTCTGGATGATGGCCATAAGTGCACTAACTAGGGCCTGACCAGCCCATCCAGGGCCTTGGATTTTGGACATACACAAGTGAACTCTTTACCCATTAGCTGATGTAAACTCACTTAATCTGGGTTCTTCACTGTTTGAAAAATTGTCTTCAACACAGACTTGGCATATATATACATACCTTTCCACAAAAGTGCATTCTGAGTCTTGAGAGCCCATGTGGTTAATTGTGTGGAGCACTACTAGCTCATGTCATTCACATCTTAACCTTTGTTGTCCATCTCACAGGTTATAAAACTTCATAACAAATGTATGTAAAAAAAATTCACATTGAAATTATACAAACATTTGATAAAAATAAAACCTTGATGAAAGTAAAAAAAAAAAAGATCTGTTAATAAATGCTTTTTTCAATCTCCTTCCCCTTATCCCCTAAACTGCAAATAATCTGACTCTTCATAATTTATTTTAAGACTATAAAACTCTTATGTTGAAAATAGTTTGTATATCTGGTCTTCTGTGTGTTCCACTATATCACTGTTCTCAGAAATCCTTTCTGATGAATAATGGGATCAATTAGAAATCCATGTGTGGAAGACAAAGTAAGTTATTCTTATTTTCTACCCATGCACTGAGGGTGTTGATTAGCTAATTACCCAAACTAAGGCATGTCTATCAGGTAATAAATATCAGTGAAACAAACTTGACTATAGCTGCTATAATAATAAAAGTTCGGAAGGAACAACTGTAACAGCTCTTTAAACACAGAGGTTCATTTTATGGTTAACAGTACATAAGGCTGATTCTCCTACTTAGCTTTCATTTGGAACACTTCAAGATTGGTTGATCTTGGCCAAGAGGCTAAGAAGGGATCAGATGGAATAATTTAAATGAAGTGTGCCTTTCCACTTAGCATTTGGGTGTGTATATTTTACATTGTTTTCTAATGGATTTTAAATGTTTTCATTTTATTTTTAAAAGCAAGCCATTAAAAGGCAGATATTTTGTGACTTCGCCTTTATCTCAACTCTGGGTAATCAACAATTGCTCAACATATGACAATGAAAAAACCCAGTGTCAGTTCTAGGGTAGGCTTACAAGAGAAACAACAACAACAACAACAACAACAACAATAAAGTACCTTAAGTATTTGACATTATTGACTTAAATATGAGTTTGGGCATATCAATTTCAACAACAACAACAACAACAACAACAATAAAGTACCTTAAGTATTTGACATTATTGACTTAAATATGAGTTTGGGCATATCAATTTCTTTTAATTTTCCATGCTAGTCTTGTGCTCAAAGAGGCAGTATGGTTTAACAGTTAAAGGCTGGAGCTTTGGGTCTATGTGTCACTTCAGCCCATGTGATTAAATTAGACAGCTACTAATGAAGTAATTACTTTAGGTGATCTAGATAAGCCTAATGTATCACAGATGTTCTTATAAGTAGAAGAGTCATTCAAGAGAGTCAGAAACAGAGGATATATATTAAGGGAAGTAGAGGTTGTAGTGAGGATGGCCCATGGACAATTTGGGTAGCATCTAGAAATTGGAAAATTCAAGGAAATAGCTGGGTTTTGCGCATTTCCAAAAAGAATACAGTTGTCCTGACACTGTCATATCAGTCCTAGTGAGACCCATTGTGGACTTCTGGCTTCCAGAATTGCAAGATACATATAAGTGTGTTCAGCTACTGAATTTCTGGTAGTGCTTTATAGTATCCAGGGGAAATTAATATAGTCCTCAAAGAGGGATACTATTATTTTTTACAACCACACACAATTAAGAAATCCATGTAAGGCTAAGGCATGAAACAAAGGCAAAACAGATTACAAACTATGTAGCTTTACTTAAATTTACTCTGAATACCACAGCATCTTGGATCAAGGCAAAAAATGATGAGAAATTCATTTCCTTGCTTTAGTTTTGAAAAAGAAATGCTTTAGAAAAAAGTAAATCAAGCATGTAAAGTTTCCTCAATTCCCTCGTTTTAAGCAGAGAATGGCCATTAGTGAGCTTTGTGGTTATGCTGTTTGAATTACTTTTTCTCCTGCTAAGAACCTTCTTGTTCCCACGAGAACCCAGAGGTACCCAAGTCACATGATGTTCTTCCTGTAATAGCTTGTCCTGAACAAACAATAGGATGCCAATTATCCAGTCTCAACATGAAGAACAGTAAGAAACGATGATAGTTTTTCTTTTCATTGGGCTGCTCATATGAAATTAGAAGTTTTGAAGGAACCACACGCCTAAGAACAACCCAGCTTCCTTCCTCTGTTTCAGGGGGTTGATCTCCACATCATCCAAATGACCCAAAACTCAACTGTTTGTCCTGTAGAGGCAAGCCTAGTTCAGAAAAATTTCATTTTTCCTTGACTTTTTATTTCCTTATACCCAGATGAATTATTTTCAATTACATAGACTAAAACTACAGCACCGGATGCAAGATGTATGTAATTGTTTCACTGCATCTTACTATCATTTCTGCTTGCAGTCCTCAAAGCAAAATAACATTTGCAGCTTTCCTACTTGTCCTATTGTACATGCATTCACTGTGCTGCAAAATATATGGCCGTTAAAGGACACTTCAGGTAATCAATGAAAGCTTTCTGTCCTATGCTTTATGAGCAGAGATTGATCCCTTAGTTTCATCTTTTGCTTCATTTATACTCAGTTCATAGTGGTAGCCTTCATGGATGATGCTTCCATTAGATGCACACACATGTACATCTGTGTGTGCATGTGTGTACAGATGTGTGTGTATGTTCTAATATTTCTTCTATTTCCTTATAATGATGCAGACTAAAAATCTGTAACTTTGGAAATGATAAATATAATTAATATGATGTCTAAAGGGCTCAAGAGCCAACTTAAGTTCCATTAATTAGAGTATCAAATAGACTATAAATAAATGGGTTAAAGATATCAAATGATTTTAAATCCATTAATTCAGAATGAGATTCTAAAATGTAAATGTTCATTGTTGAAGGATGCTGGCAAATGTGCTAGTAGTTTAGAAACTTGTAATCAATGGAAATGAATGACTCTATTAGCCTGTCTTTTCTACATGAACGCTATCACTGGGTAGCCAAATTGTGGTGAGGGGAATCCCCTCTTGGAGAAATATCCCATTATTGAGGATTCTGACTTAGTGCAACCATCAAGGGTTTGGTTGGCAATGCTGGATTCAAGTGCTTCTCTCTCTAGTCCTGTGAGGTGCCAATCTGTGCTTCTTTGCATTTTACCAAGGGCTTTCTACCTAGCTTCTGAGCCTCTCACCTTGATCAAGCCGAAGAACTGCATGCACACTGTGAACATTCTATAAAGTGTGGGGGACGGTCCAAATACAAGGTGGGAAAAGGTTATTAAAAACATGGACTCTGGCCAGTAAATACAAGGCCCACAATTGGGTTACCTACCCCCCAGAGTGAGCTGTTGGCCAGGAAAACCCATGAGGCCCCCAAAACAATGTAGGCGGTTGACAAAACAGTTGATTACCTGCTGGAGACAAATGGTAAGACCCTATTGTGAGATACCACAGACTGCACACACAGGACATCAGAATATCATGCTGGAATAGGAAGGGACATTAGCTCCCTTCTGGCCAGCACTGATAGCGCTGAAAGCCCCATGGGAGCCACTGGAGGACATCAGTCACCAGCAGCATGAATAAGCAGGGCACACTGCTGACTATAAAATCAACCAGCTGGACAAGAAGTACACACTTGTCCAATATTGGCACACAGCCTTAGTGGGTAACCAGCTGTTCTCTGATTGGACATGAAGCCTACTCAGTGGGGGAGAACTCACACCTTGTACTGTAAACCAGGTCAGAATCCCATGGTCAGGAACTCATAGATTTCAGAGAGAAGCCCCCACTTCTCTCTGGAGAACAAGAGTGGGATTGTATACCAAAAAGTCTCTCAGATAACTTTGCATACCACCTTTAGCCCAAGCTGCTCTTGCTCCTGCTTGGAGAATCTCTGTTATTTTATAGATGGCAGAGAAAACAGGGGAGGACCAAGATCTACTGATAAGACAAGAATATAGCTGACTTGGGCTGGAGAGATGGCTTAGCGGTTAAGCTCTTGCCTATGAAGCCTAAGGACCCCAGTTCGAGGCTCGATTCTCCAGGATCCATGTTAGCCAGATGCACAAGGGGGCGCACGTGTCTGGAGTTCGTTTGCAGTGGCTGGAAGCCCTGGCATGCCCATTCTCTCTGTGTCTCTCTCTCTGCCTCTTTCTCCCTCTGTCTGTTGCTCTCAAATAAATAAATAAAAATGAACAAAAATTTTTTTTTTTAAAAAGAATATAGCTGACTGTCCACTGTGAGGCTTGTCAGTTCTTCCATATATGCAAGGGCCCAGGAGAACTTGCAGTGGAAGCGATGACATGATCAGTGCTTTTACTGCTAGCCTGACAACCAGCTCCAGGGGGTGGTGACAGACATGGTGATCAATCAAAACCCATCAAAGCAGAAATCCAGAGACTACAGAGAACTCAACAATGAATTGGAACTGCTAACAGAATCTTCACAGTTCAGGGAACATTGTGGAAAAGGGGACAGAAAGGTTTTAACATGAATACCCTGAGGTATGGTTGCTCCCCTACCCCACAGGGACTTGACTGAGGCTTTCATGAACCCACAGCAATACTCTGACCCCACTGAGGAGGTCTCCCAGGGTAACAGGAGCAGGGGGTAGTGGGATAAAAGAGTATAACACACACACACACACATATATATACATGTATACACACACACACACACACACACACACACACATATATATATATATATATATATATATATATTTAATTGAAAAATAAGTTGCTGCATCGAGAGCATTGGGCTTCCTTAGTGCTCTTACATCCACCTGGTCCTGACCTCTCACATACTGCCTGTAACAAAATATCCTGATGCCTGTTATTCTCAGATGTGTCTCATCTATCTTACTGAGTTCTTGTGAGCTAGGAAGCAGAGGCTGTCACTCTATTTGGCATCATGAAGATTTTATTTTAACTCTACAATGGTATTCACATTACGTGTGCTTTTAAAAATAATATCCTTGTTAGGGCCTTGAAAGATATCTCAATCAGTAAAGTGCTTGCCTTGCAATCATGTGGACCTGAGTTTGATCCCCACAAGCCATGTAAATAAAAGTCTGGTGTGGTGAAGCCATATGCATGCTTGTAATGTCAATGCTGGGGAGGTGGAGATAGCTGGTCCTTGGCACTCTTTGGCTAGTAAATCTAGCTCAATTAGGCCAGATTCAAACTTGTTATTAAAAAGACCCTGATTCCAAAAAGGTGGACAGCATCTAAACGAACAATTCTCAAGCTTGTCCTCTGGACTTCACACATGCATCCGCACATACACAGGGAGACAATATGTCTTTGTCTGTCAGGGAAAAGAGGAAATGTTTGAAATAATTACATTATAATGATCCACTGCTAAACCATGAGATTAGGAGTAAGCAAAGGCTATAAATGCAAAAACATCTGCCTTGAATTCATGACTCTTGAGTCTGAGTGACGGGTACCTGGGGCGAGTTACAGTATCCTCTCCATTTTGCACATGCTTGGAATTTCTTTAAAAAACAAAGTCAAAAAAATAAATGCATAAGGTAAACAAATGGCCTTTGGATTTGTATGTTTAATGGGTATGAGATTACTTCTTTTTGAGAACTATGATAAGGAAAGCAACTTCTGAAAAAAAAAAAAACACCTCATAGCTACAACTGTATACATCATAGCATATAGGCTCAGGCATGAACTGACTGATTGCTCACTAAACTGAAGCTAGATTGATGATCCTAACCTGGAATAGCTTGAGTTGCAGGCACAGCTGACAGGCAGCTCAAGGGACAGATGATAGGGATGCAAGTGTCTGGGGGAAGGGAAATGGTAGGGCAAGGTGAGATACACACAAAAATAAACCCAAAAGGAAGTGGTGCCATAGAAACCTTCCACTTGGATAGCAGACTAAAAGATACAACCCTCAATAGGAGTATGGGGGGATTGTCTGGTACAACGGACCCTGGAGAGGGTGGGATGAAGCCTAACTCTGAAACACTTGGCTCTAGCCTTGTAACTCCTCGTACCAGAAATTGGTTACAACCCACACTGAGCTGTTAATCAGAGACCTACGAGGTCCTCAAAACAAGACAGACTTCTGTCAAAGCCCTTGGTTTCCCGCCTTGCTTGAGGTAAAAAGGTAAGACCCTATTGCTGAAGACACCCAATGCTGCCAACACAACATTAAAAGATACAGCTGGAATCTGGAAGGAAGCCAGTTCCCTGCTGGCCTGCCGGCATTGTGCTGTAAAGTGAGTGCTACATGAGCAGCTGGGGTAAAATGGCCAACAACCTTGTGTGCGAGCAGGCGACACCGCCGTACAAAAGTCACCAGCCTGACAAGTTGTACACACCTGACTAATGGTGCCTAGGTGGGTAACCAACTGGCTAAGAGATCAAGCTTAGTGGAAAGGAACGTATAACAGGAACTGGAAACTAAGTCAGAATCCTATGGAGACCAAGATCATGGACTCCAACAAGAAGCTCCCACTAGTCTTTGGCCGAAAGGGAGGCTGCACCCATCAAAACCTCTCTTAATGAACCATGCTTATCCCATTTAACCTATGCTGACCTCAGTCTCCTTTGGAGGATATTTTTCTTTTTTCAGAAGGCAGTGAGAACTGAGGAGATTAACAATACCTTGCATATCAGTCAGGGCCCAGGTGCAACCACAGCGGAATTGGCAAGGTGAGCGAGAGTGCTGCTTCCATGATGAGCCAACCACCTGCACCAGGGTGATGGAGACAGACACTGAAGATACTCAAAATGCGCCAGAGCAGAAATCCAGAAGTTGCTGAGATCACAACACGAAACTAGACTTAACACACACCTACCACAGCTCAGGGAATCTTTGGAAGAGGGAGTGGAAAGATTATAAGTGGGAGGGAATATACAGAGGCATTGCCCCTCCCACAGTGACTTATTGCTCCTCTCACAGCTCATAACCCACAACTCCATGGGGAATACCAGTAATCCCACTGAGGAGAACCCTCAGTAGAATTGGGGCAGGCAGGAGGGAAATGATGGTACCAACACATGATGAGTCCATACAGTTTCTACTTAATTATTTTAAAGTACTTGTAAAACAAGAAGAACAATGTGGAAGTAGGTCTAAGTGAGGGTACAGTATACAGTATACATCTATAGTGTTAGACTGACACTAAAAAGACCCCCTTGATTATATACTATATGATATACACTGCAGAATTCAGAAAGTAGCCCTGGGTGACAGACAAAACAAAAACACTAGAATAAGTCTTGGGTCTAGTTTGCTAGGGATACCCACAAGCAAGACAATGTGTGAGTAAAGAGATGGAAATTTCAGCCACTGTTCAAGCTTGTCCTTAATTTATGAAATTAGAAGTATAAAAAGTTGTTTCTGATTTTATTTCTCCATCAATGAGCTGCCAAGTTTTTAGTTCTTTCACAGAGGGTTTAAAGATTTAAGGAATATCAAAGGGGGAGAGAACACAGAGTAGCTTAGGTTTGTCCCCTTGCCTCTAACTCTACGACCTAGCTAGTGTCCGATTAAAATTGCACTAGAGGAAGCAGCGAGGAGCTTTCCCGAAAGCAAGGCGGGGAGCTGAGGTGCAGAAAGAGTAGAAGGGTGTGAAGGCCGCATGTGACCGTGCTGCCTTGACTGGAAGGAGATCAGCACTGTTTTCTAGTCTCTCAGAGAAGCTCACGACTAAGAGAGAGAAAAATTCTTTTTATTTTTTTTTCCAGGTAGGGTCTCACTCTAGCCCAGACTGACCTGGAATTCACTATGTAGTCTCAGGCTGGCCTTGAACTCATAGCAATCCTCATATCTTGGCCTCCTGAGTGCTGGGATTAAAGGAATGTGCCACCATGCCCAGCAAAGACAAAGAATGTGGGCTCCAGGGCCGCTAGCCACTGAAAAGGAACTCCAGATGCATGTGTCACCTTGTACACCTGGTTTTACATTGGTAGTGGGGAATCAAATTCAGGTCTTTAGGCTTTGCAGGCAAGTGCCTTAACCACTGAGCAATCTCTCCAGTTTTGAAAATTTTTCAAGTCTAAGGAAGGTTGAAGCTCTTAGGAGGTTTTTGTGTTTCAATTGTTTCTCTTATTGTCATGTTTTACTCACTTTTATTATTTCTTTATTGGATTGACACCAAAAAGGCCTCCTTGAAGTGAATAATAGATTATAAATGTAAAGCCAGTTATGTATATATGCCTATGTTCAGATTGGGGCTGTCATACTTCAAAAGTTATGTATGCCTCAATGGGTTTAGCTAGTATTACAAACTTCAGAACGGAAAGAAATTCCACTAACTAATTGAAAATATATTATGTGTCACCATTTCAAATGGATGCACTCTGTGTGCTTTAATTTTCTTATTTGCAAAGGTTGGAGATTAAATCTCCTTTAAGGTTTTTAGATCAAATCTCTGAATTTATAATGATATCAATGGTTTAAATGAAGCAACTGTATATGTGCTGTAACCGTGCAATATTCTCACAGGATACTGTAGATTTGGACAGAAGAATTAAGGTAAAGTGAACTTTCCTACTTCTGGCCATGGTTAGTGTATAACAATAATAGGGGAAAACATTAACCTGTTCTGCACGATTACCACATGGTAACAGCCAGGTACTGAGCTCTCTTCTTTATGTTCTCATTTTATTCCCACTCCTAGGAATGGATACTGCTACTATCGTTTCTATTACACAGCTAAGCAAATGTAGACAAATGAGGACATGTTAATTGCATCTGATCACTCAGCCAGTATGTGGGAAAGCTGGGATTAAACCACTGCAGATTTTTTCCCAATCCCAGAGCCTTTACCAGAGCATTTTCTTGACCACTTCACAACGTTTCCTTATCTACGACCTTCAGTTATTTCTCATGTGGGCGATTAATATTTAGACTATGTTTCAATCAGAAATGCCTAATGAAAGGATACTTCTGTTTATAATGTGCTTTTAGACTTACATATAAACACACGCCTTGCCTCTTCAAAGAAATCCTAGAAGTTAACTTGAATATTATTTTTATTTTTGTATGAGGATATGCAGACTCAAAGAAAAAAATCAGGCATTTGTAAAGGCTTCATAAATAGGTTTTGAAATTGGATCTCCATTTTGCAGATATTGTCTGCCCACTGCTTTTCCAATTATCATAATACAATCAATATTCTCTACAGTAAGACTAAAAGTGAAGAATCATAGAATAACATTTCTTAGGTACTAGTACATTAGAGTTGTGGTATGGTTTCTAATTGTTTTGAAGTGAACAATATTCTCTGTCTTCATATTGAGAGATTAAATCATATCTTCATCAGTGACCTTTGGGAATATGGGAATGTAGTATAAAGATCACAGTGCAATCATGCATCTTACATTTTTATTAAGAGTATATAAAATGGAAGACTCATAGAATAGTAAGAAGTAATCTTCAAGTTGTCAAATTAATCCACTATATCATAGGCTGTATGGTCTCTAAGTGAGTGAAGTTGTTGTAAAACCATTATAGATTTACGTTGGTAGTGTAACTAAATTGGTTGATGACGCAGTGACAGGTCTGGGAGACCCTGCTGAAGCAGTTCTGTCCCTAAAGACTGGTGGTGAACATGTCTTTCTGCGGTCCTTTGCCTGCATGATTCTAGAGTAGGTGCCATTTGCTTTCCTCCTGCAGTATGGCCAATTTATTAAAAGACGACTCAGCAAGTCAAATTCTGGGGCTCAGAGTGCTTTAAGCATAGAAACATATCACCTTGCCTAGAAGAGATGATTTAGTCACCCAAATCAAAACACACACGAGTGCGTACGCGCGCGTGCACACACACACACACGCACGCACGCACGCACACACACACTGGTCTGTAGGTAAACCTCAGTTGGTAGTGGATCTACATAGCAAGCAAGAAGCCCTGTGCTCCATCTCCTAAACCACATAAAACCAGATGTGGTGATGCTGTGATGCACACCTGTCATTCCTGAAATTCAGAGCTGGAGACAGGAGGACCTGAAGTTGAAGGTTATCCTCGGCTACACAGAGAGTTTTAAGATAGTCTGTGATACGTGAGAACCTGTCTCAAAATCACCTTACAGACCCCTCCCCCTGCAAAACACACACACACACACACACACACACACACACACACACACACACACAAAACCCAACCAGGCAAGGCAGGAGAAGTCAGAAGGGCTCAGGAGATATTTCTTCAAAATCATACATTGATAGAATGACTCCTCTGCTTAAATGTAGTGAGGACACATATTGCCAAGAGCATGGTCCTAAATTATTAAAAACACAAAGCAGTTTCAGCAAGTTAAAACCAAGAGAACCATAATCTTTAGAGAAAAAGAACAAATGCCAGAAAGAAAGGAAATCCCCACATACTTACTACATGGCACAGATGTGAATAGTATTTACATGTGTATTATTTGAAGAAAGTGACATTTTTTTCAGCACAATATGAAAACTAAATATTTGGGAAGATGTAGAGACTGGAAGCATGCATCTCTAGATCAAATCATACCTGCAGGCTGGAGAGATGGCTTAGCGGTTAAGCGCTTGCCTGTGAAGCTTAAGGACCCCGGTTTGAGGCTCGATTCCCCAGGACCCACGTTAGCCAGATGCACGAGGGGGCGCACGCATCTGGAGTTCGTTTACAGTGGCTGGAAGCCCTGGCACGCCCATTCTCGATCTCTCTCTCTCTCTCCCTCTCTCTCTCTGCTTCTTTCTCTCTGTCTGTCACTCTCAAATAAACATAAACAAAAAATTTGAAAAAAAATCATATCTGCATCAAAATGTGTAGCCCGAAGGTGATATGCACTGGCCTTTCTATAGGATTCTAGTAGCCATCCTCAGCAATCATGGTCATTCCAGACGTGCTCTGATGGTCACGCTACTCATATCCTAGACTGACTTCCTGCTTCAACTGGAATTTAACACCTTTGTATAAATATTCTGAGACGAGTTAGTAAGACAACGAACCAAGCATATATTGTAAGGTGGTGGCTGTGAAAAATCAGAGAAAATATGAAAAATTCAGACAAGCATTTTGACAAATCTGGCTATCCTGAAGCAAATAATAAAGTACATTATTAACCCTATCTTGCAAGATGCGTTCAATTTCAAAGAAGTGATTTCCATTATCAATTTTTCTTTGTGTGCTACTATGTGATCCATTTTAGAGGAAGTTTCATGTGCTGCTGGAAAGAATGTTTATTCTGGAGCATCCGGGTAGGAAGTTCTATAGATGTCTCTTACATCCATTTGTTTCATGACTTCATTTAACCCCAACACTTCCCTGTTTATTTATTTATTTCTTTATTTGCCAGGATGATCTTGCAGTGGGTGAGAGAGGTCTATTGAAGTCATCCACTACAATTGTGCTTGGGGTTATCTGTGACTTTATGCCTAGTGGTGTTTGTTTAGTAAAATTAAGTACTACCATATTCGATGCATATTAAGAATGTTAATTTCCTCTTGTTGGGTTTTTCCCTTGATCAGTATCAAGTGACCTTCTCTACCTCTTCTGACTAATTTGTTTGAAGCCTATGCTGTCAGATATTAGAACAGCAACTCCTGCTTGTTTCCTATTTCCATTTGCTGGAAATACCATTTTACCTCCTTTCGTGATAAGGTGGCTGTCTTTCTTTTATGGAGAGTTGAGTTTCTTAGAGGCAACTGACAGGAAGGATCTTGCCTTTTAAAAAAAATTTTTGTTTATTTTTATTTGTTTATTTGAGAGTGACTGACAGAGAGAGAAAGAGGCAGAGACAGAGAGAGAGAGAGAGAGAGAGAGAGAGGGAGAGAATGGGTGCGCCAGGGCCTCTAGCCACTGCAAACGAACTCCAGACATGTGCGCCCCCTTGTGCATCTGGCTAACATGGGTCCTGGGGAATCGAGCCTTGAACTGGGGTCCTTAGGCTTCACAGGCAAGTGCTTAGCCACTAAGCCATCTCTCCAGCCCGGATCTTGCCTTTTAATAGCGTCTGCAAGCCTGTGTCTTTTGGTTGGGGCATTAAGACCACTGATATTAAGAGTTATTATTTGCCAGATGTGATGGCACACAACTCTAATCCCAGAAGTTTAGAGGCAGAGGTAGGAGGATTGCTGTGAGTTCAAGGCCATCCTGAAACTACATAATGAATTCTAGGTCAGCCAGAGATAGAGCAAGATCCTACCTCAAAAAAAAAAAAAAAAAAAAGAGTTATTGTTTAAAGGTGTGTATTTATTCATATCATTCTTTTTTCAACTTTTTTTATTAACAACTTCCATGATTATAAAAAATCAACTCCTACCAAATCAGAGAGCCAGAGCCTCAGAGCCCCCCAACACCTCATCACTGAAGCAGACCCAACATGGCTCAGGGAAATTTTGCGGAAGAGGGGGCGGAAAGAATGTCAGAGCCACATGTTGGGTCATGATATGCAGAGACATTTAGCTTACCCATAACTGTGGGCTAATAAAAATATCCCATGGTAATACCCTCCCTCCCCTCACTTTCCCCTCTGAAACTCTATTCTCCATCATATCCCCTCACCATCTCAACTAGTCTCTCTCTTATTTTGATGTTATGATCTTTTCCTCCTATTATGATAGTCTTGTATAGGTAGTGTCAGGCACTGTGAGGTCATGGATATCCAGACCATTTTATGTCTTGGGGGAGCATGTTGTAAGAAGTCCTACCCTTCCTTTGGCTCTTACATTCTTTCTATCACCTCTTCTGCAATAGACCCTGAGCCTTGGAAGGTGTGATAGAGATATTGCAGTACTGAGCACTCTGGTTACTTCTTTCTAGCACCATGATGCCTTCTGAGTCATCCCAAGGTCACTGCCATCTGAAAAGAGAAGATTCTCTACTAAAAGTGAGAGTAGCATTAATATAAGGGTATGAACATTAAGAGAAGTGCTTACTGGGCAGTTTTATGAGCACAGTATATACATTTAGCCAGACAGCAGCAGACGTTACACCCCTAGGGCTCATGACTACCCGTGTTTTAAGTTTTCAGTATCAGGGATGTATTCCCTCCCATGGAGTGGGCCTCCAGTCCAATTAGAGGGGACCTGGTTTCCACCATGATAGATGTGCCACTATTGCACCCTTTGGCTCATTTGGCCTGGCTGGCCAAATATAAGGCTTGCAGTGTCCACTGTTGAGTATTTTCACTGGTGTTTTCTCTTTCTCCTATTGAACTGCATGCAGAATGGCTTCTCCCAGCTTTCTGCAGCTGGTCTACATGGAGGAGGTTATCAGCTCAGTTCCAGCCGAATTTCTCAGTGGCCTTGCAGCCCAAGTATGTGGAGTCTTCAGCAACAGGGTCTTACCATCTATTCCTGGTGGGAAACCAAGGGCCTCGGCAATGGCCTATAATGTTTTGGGGGCATCAGGGACCTCCCTGGCCAACAACTCACTGGAAGGTATCCCATCCCTGGCACTGAAAATTTTCTAGCAACAATCTACAGCTCCTGAATGTTCTATTGTCCAAAAAAGTAGGTTTACATATGATTTATTTATATCCTCTTAGGTTTTGATTAGCCCTCCCTCCACCTTTCCTTTACTCAATCTCTTCTCCTGACCTCACTTGGGCCTTTTCACCCCAAATTAATCTATTCTTCTACTTACATATATATAATACCATCCTTTTAAGTACCCCCTCCCTTCCTTTCTCTTCCCTTTATTTCCCTTTTCTAGCTTACTGGCCTTTGCTACTGAGATTTCTTCCTGCTCACACAGAAGTCCAATCATCTGTAGTTAGAATACACATATGAGAGAGAACATGTGATGCTTGGCTTTTTGGGCCTGGGTTACCTCACTTAGTATAATCCCTGTCATTCTTGATTTTGCAGTGGTTGCTGTTTTTCTGTTACTCTCTTGCATTAACTTTTATTCTCTACATAAAGCTAGATGTAAAGTGGCTCACATGTCTATAATCCCAATGTGCCTACAGCAATAGGAGTCAGAGCCAGTAGAATCCAGAATCTTAAAGGCCAGCTATAATGGCATACACACAGTGAAGACCTCTATTCTGAAACACTTCACTATGAACATAGAATTCTTCAATATTTGACTAAAACTGGATAAATGCATAATTCCCCCAATATGTGTGATGATCTCTCCTTATTATCTTTTGTATACTTGTGTGTGTGTGTGTGTGTGTGTGTGTGTGTGCATATTCAAGCCACAGCTCACACATGGGGATATGAAAACAACCTTGGATGTTTGTCACTTAAGATAGGGTCTCTCTTTTTTTTTTAATTTTGTTTAGTAAGAAAAAAAAATCTTCCAAAGATACACCAAGGGAAAGTTAAATTCTTTGCATTGTCCAAGGATGTGGATAGTTTTCCATAGATCCCGGTATTGCAAATACTTTGACATCTAAAGTTCAAATCTGTTTTATTCAACATTGTAACTGTTGCTAATTTGTAAGCCAGTGACAAACAAATTCTTGAAAAAGAAGCCTGTGTATCATTAATTTTTAGATGTTATTACCTTACAACGTATTCAGATCCACTGCTCTTTGTGCATTATTTGTGACAATGACCAAAAAAGAAATTGTCCAGAAGTGAAAGTATTGGATAAGATTGAACCCTAAGAGACATATTCCAGTAATTCCATGAATGAATTATGAAAACTGCAGGGACTGGAATCTGACCTTGACATCTGTAATAAGAACAGCTGGTTGAGAATAACTAAGGCACAAATGGAGTTAAGTGCATTTTTCCCTCTGATGGCCACTTATGTGTCAGCTGTAGATTGTTACTTGTTTGGTAGAGAAAGCCAAGGACAGTAGGAGAGCGACTCAATAATAAGCATTCTTGTACCCAGAGCTCTAGCCCGAGAAATTGCAACCCAATGACGGTAAGGGTTACTCAAATGTTTCCTTGATAGTTCTCCTTTGCAAACCTTCTATGAATCTTTCAACTCAACAAGTATTTACAAAACATCCAGAAGATGTGATGTGATGTTTCCCAACTCTCTCAGCTAGTATGTGTTGGGATTTGAATGAGAAACATGGCTTTGTAAATACTGGCCATTTTCTTAATGCTTTTCTGTAATCCATCCGCCATATAAGACTTAAGGTTCAACTTTAAAATCCTGTTTCTGTCCAGACTGATCATTCTTTCTAGAGAATTGGTATGCCAGGGCCTCTAGCCACTGCACTTGAACTGCAGACCTATGTGCCACCTTGTGCACATGCATGACCTTGTGTTTCTGGCTTAAGTGGGTTATGGGGAATTAAACTTGGGTCCTTAGCCTTTGCAGGCAAGCATCTAACTGCTAAGCCATCTCTCCAGCCCCCATTTTTTTCTATTAGGTAGAAACTTTGTATGGATACATTTTATATTGGTAACATCATTACCCTCCTCTATCCTCCCCTCCACTGAGGCCCCTCCTTAGTGGGATTGCTGGAATTCACCATGGAAAGCAGCATTCAGTCATGTGTGTGTGTGGTGGGGGGGGGCAATGTCTCTGGATATTCCACCCCACCTATGGCTCTTATATTCTTTCCACCCAAGCTTGCGCAAATATCCCTGAGCCTTGGTGGGTGTGCTTTAAGTCTATATTAGTGTTGAGTTCTCAAGTACTTTGACGGAAGCTTCTCTTGTTTTGGGGACCTCATAGGTCTCTATGTTCAACAGTTCAACATGGATTATAGCCAATTTCTTGTTTTAAGAGCTACAAGCCAGAACCAAATGTTTAGGGTTAGGCTTTACCCCACCCACTGTAGGGCCCTTTTTACCAGATGATCCCTTCATGCTTCTATTGAGGGTTATATATTCTAGTCTACTATCTAGAAAGAAGATTTCTATTATACCAATTTATTTTGGATTTGGGTTTGTGTACCTTTCCCCTCTCCCTCCTTTTTCCCCTGCCCCCAAGCCCTCCCAGCCCTCTTATCTGTCCCTTGAGTTGTCTATCAAGTATGCCTGGAACTCAAGATCTTCCAGTATAGGTACCACAAGTGAGGGAGAACATGCAGTGTTTGTCTTTCTATGCTTGTTTGAGTTTGCTTAATATGATCTTTTCCAAATCTGCCCATTTCCTATAAATTCCCCTCAATGCACAACTTTGATCCTCAGACAGTGCAGTAAACCTCCCTCATGAAATGTCTATTCCTTTTGCATACTGCCTCATGGGGACTATTTGTTCATTTTTTGAAGTTTTCAGCTGTTCATTTCTTTGTCAACATTTTTTTTTTTTTTTTTTTTTTTTTGGTTTTTCCAAGGTAGGGTCTCACTCTAGCCAAGGCTGACCTGGAAATCACTATGGAGTCTCAGGGTGGCCTCAAACTCTAGGTGATCCTCCTACCTCTGCCTCCAAAATGCTGGGATTAAAGGCATGTGCCACCACGACCAACTTCTTTTGTCAACATTTTTCCAAGCTCGTTGACTTTTAGAATTTGAACACTTTCTTCAGTGTCTATTAAGAGCTCACTCAGTCTCTTCTGCATAAATACATGGAAATGTTCAAATTATACGCTATTTATGTCTTTCCTCAGAGCTTTCTGCAAAATATTTCAAAATATCAGTTTATTTTTTTCTTATTAAAATATTCTTGAGTGACAACCTTGAGAATGTAATTAGGGGAAAGTAGTTCACCATTTCATTTTCATTAATCCATTAGTTCAGACACATAAGAAAAGCTACAGCCTGTGTTCATAATGGCTGAGGTAGGGTTAGGTGACAGTAGCTTCATAGACTGAGGAGTAAAGTAAAACTAAACAGCTGCCTTCTGGACCAATGATAATGTCTCACGATACTTTAGGTAAATATTCTTAAATGTATGAAGCATTCAGGTCCAAGGTCAAAAGCTCACACATTTAGCCAATGATTCTAAGGCAGAAATGTGTTCTTTAGTGTCCTGCATATGCGTACCTTTCCCAAGTGTAATTGACGCAGCTGCCCACATTTCTTTAACTGCTGTATGGAAGCTCCTCTGTTTTCAGGACACTGCAATGGGAGGGTTTATATGACAGAAGCAGGGTCACAACTCTGGAATGGTAGAACCAACACTCATATACACAGATTGAGATACAGTCAAGAGAATGATTTGTCTTTTTCAGTATCATAACAAAGCCCAGAAAGTAATCTGGAAATTGTCTGGTAATTCAAGGGCCAAGCACACCTGAAGGGAAGTACTGATAAACTTTTTGCAGTTTGGTCCTTCTTCGTCCAAAGCAAAGGTACTATAAAGTGCTATAATTAACCACTTTTTAAAATTATTTTATTTATTTATTTGAGAGTGATAGGCAGAGAAAGGAAGAGGGAGAGAGAGAGAGAGAGAGAGAGAGAGAATGGGCACGCCAGGGCCTCCAGCCACTGTAAACGAACTCCAGGTACATGCGTCCCCCTTGTGCATCTGGCTTACATGGATCCTGGGGAATCGAGCCTCGATCGGTGGTCCTTAGGCTTCATAGGCAAGCACTTAACCACTAAGCCATCTCTCTAGTACCACCTTCTTAAAAATTTTTGTTTATAATTATTATTTTTATGCCATTTTGACCAAATGCCATACAGAAGTAGCTTAAGGGAGGAGAGTTTTACTTTGACTTGTTGTTCAGGGGGAACAGTAGTGCTGAGGATGCCACAGCTGCCATAGCTTATGGTAAACGAGGCAGCAGAAAGCTGGCTTGGAAGAGGTGGTAGGATTTCTGCTAGCCTCCACCAGTCAGCTAGACCCATGCCTCAAAGATTCCCCAGCCTCCCCAAACCGCCAGCTAAGACCCAAGTGTTCAAATACATGAGCCTTAAGGGAGAATTTCATATTCAGATAGTAATATAGGCAGTTCAGTACCGTGGTTGCATTTTGGTTTTGGGGTGTACTGTAGGGGTTTCATACTTGACTGTCATTTAGTCACTATGTACAAAATTGCTTTCTTTAAGGGAAAATTGCTTTCCCTTAAACAAACAGAACATAAAAATAAAAATTCAAACAGAACATAAAAATAACTGTCCTGAATCCAAATACTTGTTTGGGGGAGTAAAGAAAGCACTAACACCAGTGTCTGGAAGATAGTAAACAAATTAAGGCCAATAAATACCGAATCTGTCTGTTCAGAGAGGCACTGTGACGGAGCACTTGTAGGATTACAGAATTAGAAACACCACAGAGCATACTATATGAGAAATTGATTATATAGAGCATGTTATAGACACACAAGTACTATGATGCTGCGAAACAATATGAGGTATTTCTGTTAGTATGACTCACAATATATGGTTCAGTAAGTATTTTAAGAAATACTGGGGCTGGCATGTAGCTCAGTTGGTAGAATGATTGTGTCGCATGCATGAAGCACCTGGGTTTGATGTGCATATAAGTCAGTCATAAGTCAGTGCATACCTGGAACTCTAGCACTCAGGACATATAGGCAGCAGGAACAGAAGTTCAAGGTCATCTTTAGCTACATAGTGAGTTCTAAGACAGCCTGGACTACATGAGAATCTGTCTCAAAAAAAATAAAAAACTAACAACTAACTTAACTAACTAAGTAACTATCTAACAGCTAACTAACTAACTAAATGTAAAAAGAAATATAACAGGATATGATGTAAATATCGGAATATTTAAAAAGAACTTACCACAGCAAAGGCTCAGTCCCTGACGACTGGGTGTGGCATGGGCAGTGGTGGCAGGGAAGAGCCGTGGGAAGAAGTCTGTTTTATATCCTTATGGTCTTTTGGTTTATTTGTTTTGTTTTGCTCCTGTAATCTTTGTATCATTTTTCAAGCAGCAACACTTTTGTCTGAACAAAATACTACTACAAATCTAATAAAATCTAGGTTGGATAGGACATATTAGTAAGCTCAGCATGGTGGCTCATGCCTGCAATTTTAGTATTTGTAAGGCTGATGCAGGAGGATCCCTGAGGTTCAAGGCCAGCCTGGGCTATAGAGTAAGAGACTGTCTCAGAGGGAAACAAAAAAAGTGAGCAAGCAAACAAAAGGCTACGATACTAAATCAAGTGAGAATACAAGGAATTAAGCTAGGAATGGTGGCACATACTTTTAATCCCAGGAGGCAGAGGTAGGAGGATCACTGTAAGTTCAATGCCACTCTGAGACTACATAGTGAATTCCAGGTCAGCCTGAACTAGGGTGAGACGCTACCTTGAAAAACAAAACAAACAAAAAATCTCATAAGTGTTTTTGGAAGGCCACTCACTCTCATCCTTAAGTAACAAATAGAATTTTATCCCTTATTTCAGGTGATGAGAATACTTAAGTGATACTAAGTGGCCTGTGAGAGTAATGCTCCTCTTTATACACCAGGAAATGCATTCTGCAAGGGCAGACAGGTTGGATACTCACCTGCTAAGTGTTCTCATGTAAATGACTCACATCACACATTCCAAAATAATGACACCTCTAGGCCCATTTACTACGTCTTGTAGGGTTGTTCAGGGTGCTAGCACACAAGCAGAGCTTAACAGAAGTTAACTACTGCTGTACAATCTTGAAATTGATGGCGCACAAGACACTAGGAAGGGAAAGCTTTAACCGTGACATGTGAGAGTGGGACCTGCCGTGTTCATAGGGAAAATAATCTAGTGGCAGATTGGTGGGGTACTTGCAGGTTTTGAAAACTGAGGCATAGTTGGCTCCTCCAACATTACAGACTACATAAACAATTGATTTGTTTATAATTATTTGTGAACAGTCCAACCTCAGCTGTCCTCTTTGGTAATGTTTTCTGCGTCAGTTTGAAGTACAACTTGTGTTGGATTAAAGAAGTATGTCTGACAACATAAACCACAACATGGTTTTATAGAATCATCTCATTCTGAGTTTACCTTGTTTCCTAAATATTGGTGATGCCAAAAAAAAGATAAAGGGACACAAGAAGAGGCAGTGGAAGCAAAGTAAAACTTCAGTCCTGCTCTTTCCTATTGATTTGTTTACTGCCTCTGTTTCGTTTTATTTTACAAGCACACCAATGCCTACATCTTTGCCTTTAACCAGTAATGTTGGGAAACTACAGTTTTTAAAAGTTATGCAGTTACAGAGGCCCTGACCAGTTCTAAGTTCAGCCAATTGACCTACTGAGTATAAGTGATTTAGTAGTCTGAGTGCTAAGAGAGTGGACAACAGTTTTAAAAGTTTAAAATCTCCCTAGGGCCACTCTCCCTAACCATAGACTTTTGGCCAGGATTACATTACAGACATGAAATTGCTTCTGTGGAATGAGCCTCAGATCCAATGAGAAGGCAGTTGGTTACTGTGATAATATTCATGCCACTATTGCACCAGAGGGCATATCTGTGGAATATACAGCGTCCCGAGGTGGGTATTACTGCTGCTGGATTTCCTCCCCCAGCAGCTTCTATAGCACCTTTTGGTGCCAAGAAAGTTAGCTGGCAGGGCACGCACTTTTATTTCAGTTCCACCATGGTTCCTCTTTGTACTGAAACTGAAATTTGGGGTGTCTTCAGCATGGGGACTTGCCATCTACCTTTTTATAGTTTTATATTTATTTTATATTGATCTGGGGGCCTTTGTGCCTCCCTGGACAACAACTTATTGGGAAATATCTCATCCTTCACACTGGAATTATCACTAATCACATGTGGATTCCGGGAGAAGCATTATCTAACCACACAGGGGATCTTCACCCCAGATCTCCCAGAGTAGCTCATGGCAGCTAATGGTTGCTGGGAGAGGGAAGTCAGGTTCACCAGTGGTGTAGCCACTGGTAAGTTACCTATTCCACAGTAAATAACCTTCTACCTATGATCATGCAAGCAACACTAATTTAACTCAAAGGGTTAAAAAAGCATGAAAGTAAGATTGGAACTAGTGGGGGAAAAGAAAGTTGTTACTAGGAGGAGGCATATGAAAGGTAACTGGGGATAGTAAGATCAAAATGCATTTTATACATGTTTGAAATTGTCAAAAACAGAAAAAAAAATAAAGTTTATAATCTCTAATACCTCAGTATCATAAACCTTAATTACGGACTGGAGAGATGGCTTAGCAGTTAAGGCGTTTGCCTGCAAAGCCTAAGGACCCAGGTTCGATTCTCCAGATCCCACGTTAGCCAAATGCACAAGGGGGTGCATACGTCTGGAGTTCGTTTGCAGTGGCTAGAGGTCCTGGCACACCCATTCTCACTCACTCTCTCTTTCTTCCTCCCTCCCTCCCTCCCTCTTTCTGTCTCAAATAAATAAATAAAAATAAAAATAAATCTTAAAAAAAACTTAATTACTTCTTTACATACCCCATAGAAATGTATTTGAGATTCTTTCTTACCCTTTCTATATCATTCTTCTCCTCTGACCTTATATAAAATGACATGTGGGTTTTATGAAAGTTAGGGTTCTCATCAAAAACCCCCATATGAGAGAGACACATATGCAGTGATTTGTTTAAGCCTAGCTGTTGTGGCATGCCATATTGTGTATGCTTGTGTGCATGTCACACACCCCTTGCACAGGAATGGGGAGGCCAGAGGAGAATATTGGAGCCCTCTTCTCTTGCTCATTTGGCTTGTTTCCTGGACACTGAGTCACTGACCCAGGAGTTGCAATTTTCAGTCAGACTGGCTGTCTCATGTGCACCAGTGACTCTCCTGTCTCAGCTCCCCACAGGACTGGGGCTACAGGCGTCTGTGGCCATAGGTGCTGCAGAATTGACCTCAGCAAATCAGACCTTCTCAGGTCTTCATACTTGTGATGCAAATGCTCATACCTGCTAAGCCATCTCCCCAGTTATGGTATGCCATTTTACCTAATGCAGAATTGACAATAGACATTAAATGGGCAACAAATTAGCAGATAGAGCCTTGTGTCCAAGCAGAACATGAATATTTCAAATGCTTTTGTGGGTAGTGATATATGTGCTTCATAATATTGGCTAGACTAGTATTTTATACTCCCTGGATATGCAATGGACTTTAAATCCCCATAGAGCCAATATTTCGATTTTTGTTTACAACTTAACATTTTAAAATACAGAAAAATTTTACTGTTTATGATAAAGTCTTTTCAGATTTCAGTAAAACTTTGAAATGTAAACAGAAATTTAAAATTTATTTCTGGAATAGTTAATGAAATATTATGGCTTTATTAAATTACAATGCGTACTTGTAATGGGTTACTGTAGAATTTTAAATAATAGTATGCTTTAAAAGAAATGATATGAGAAAATATACACAATAGATCATAGGTGGTAAATTTTTCTGTAACTATAAACAGTATTCTTTTCAAGCTATATTGTATTTGTAGTCAAATCTACCAAAGTAGGAATACAGCCGCTGACAATGCACAGATGAGTGGACATGTCTGTGTTGTGAGTAACCACTGGATACAAACAACATAAGCAGAAGGCTAGCCTGGCCCATTGGCTAGAGTTGTCAACATTGAAATGTATTGTTATATGAAAAAATCTAATGCTATAATAAACTTTCACATCTGGGGGTTCTGACTTTGTAGATTCAACTAACTGTGGATCAGAAACACTTTGAAAAAAAACCTGTACTTAAGGTATAATGTTTTTTTTTTTTCAGAATGTCATTATACCCTTAACAATTTAGTATACATTAACTCTCCTAGCATCCATATTGTTAAATATAGAGATGGGTTAAACTATATGGGAAGATGCACACAAACGTTATGCACATTTCTGTACCATGTTATGTAAAGGATTTGAGCACCCAGGAATTTTGGTATCCTAGAAACAAACCTTGAAAGGTATTAAGAAATGATTGAGTATTGGTGTGTGCAATATAACTTCATTACAGAAGAATCATATGACAGTATGAGAATCTGTAGTGGAAGTGACTGGGTATGTGGATCACCTGCAAATTAGCTATTCCTGAGAGGCTCAATTTCAAGAGAGCAAGATATCAGAAAATAAAAATTATGGTCAATACCCGGGTAAACTAGAATTTAGAGTAAACACATTGCTTGCAGTTGGGCTAATAAAGCTGAATCATTTGATGATAAAAATTCAGACTTTTACTTTTTAAACTTAATAGTATTTTAATTGACAAATTAGAGCTACACATATTTGTGGGGTTTGATTCAGGTGCCCCTATAAACTTAGGTATTCTGAATGCTAGTCTCCCCAGCTGATGGCAATTGGGAATTAACGTCTCCTGGAGGCGGTGTATTGTTGGGGATGGGCTTATCGGTGTTACAGCCAGTTTCCCCATGCCAGTGTTTGCCACACTCTCCTGTTCCTGTTGTCCACCTGATGTTGGCCAGGGGGTTATGTCCACCCTCTGCTCATACTATTGTTTTCCCTGCCATCATGGAGCTTCCTCCTCGAGCCTGTAAGCCAAAAGAAACCTCTTTTTCCCACAAGCTGCTCTTGGCTGGGTGATTTCTACCAGCACTGCAAACCTGACTGGAACAATAAAGTGGTACCGAGGAGTGGGATTGCTCCTAGACACCTGACTGTGTGGTTTTGGCCTTTTGGAGCTGATTTTCAAGAAGAATGTGGAAGAATTTCAAACCTTGGCCTAAAATATAACTCGCAGTGCTGTAAGTACAGCTTGATGGACTATTCTGGTCAAAGTTGAAAGGCCTGAATGCAGTAAGAACTATGGACTGTGAGGTCTGGCTTATGAGGGTGAGAAGGAGCTTTGCCTGGACTGGGCTAGCAGTTTGTGTGGGAAGCTTGCTGTTATGCCTGGGTCCTGAGAAGTTGTGCAGGGCTGTTTTGCATAGAAATGAACTGGTGTGAGCAGAGGGATATGGCACAGAAAGAAAAATATTTGGGTGAACTGCTTCCCATTCACCTGCAATTGAGAGATTACAACCTTTGAGATTGGGCTAGCTGAAATGCACTGGGGTAACAGGCAGAATGTAGACTCTTTTGGAGGGGTCTGAGTGCTCAAGAATGTCCTGTTCTTCAAAGTCTGCTTTATTCCCCCCGACCATCCGGATTAAAAAATTGGCACCCTACCTGGTATTGTGGAGTATAAGAAATGCAGGAAAGAGAGGTTCATTGAATTTGAAACAAGGTCTTGTGTTTTGGAAATGGCCATGGGCAGTGTGAAGCAGGTTTGCTGGATGCCTGCATGGAGACCCAATGGAACCATGAGGATGAACCGTGGATTGCAGTGGAGACCCAGTGCAGATGCTGGGACCACGAGACGGTTGCTAAGGAAGGCAGTCTGCCTGGATAAAGTTTTCCTGGACTGTGCGTAGCCTAGCTGGAGGGGCAGAATTGGAACTCCAGAAACTTATTGCTGGTTAAAATTATTGGACTTGGAAATTTGTCACTGGCTACAGTTGTTGAACTTGAAGCTACAGAGTTTGATGTTTGCCCTAGTTGTTTTAAATCTTGTATTGTTTGAAAATTTCTTTGCTATGTCCAATGGCATCTTCTGCATTGTCAATGTTTAGTATGTGGCATTATGGGTTTTGGGGGGATTTTTTGGGGGGTATTATGGCTCAGTTAAAAGACCGTAGACTATGGGGATGTATGAACATCATTGGAATTGGTAAAAACTATGGAGACTTTTAAAGTTGGACTGAATGCATTGCATTTTATATCATGTATGGATGTCAGTTTATGGGGGCCAGGGGAAGAATGTGATGGTTTGATTCAGGTGTCTCCCATAAACTTAGGTAGTCTGAATGCTAGTCTCCCCAGCTGATGGCCACTGTCTCCTGGAGGTGGTGTATTGTTGGGGGCGGGCTTATGGGTGTTATAGCCAGTTTCCCCATGCCAGTGTCTGGCACACTCTCCTGTTCCTGTTGTCCACCTGATATTGGCCAGGGGGTAATGTCCACCCTCTGCTCATGTCATCGTTTTCCCTGCCATCACTGAGCTTCCCCTCTGAGCCTGTAAGCCAAAATAAACCTCTTTTTCCCACAAGTTGCTCTTGGTTGGGTGATTTCTACCAGCAATGAAAACCTGACTGCAACAATATTTATAAGGTATGTTGTGATATTTTGATATATATATATATATTTATGCAACATGCAATAATTGAATCAATCTAGCTAATATACCCATCACCCAGCCCACCATTCTTTGTGGTGAGACACTTGAAACTTATACTCACAGAGAGTTGGATATAGGCTATATTATTAACTGAGATTTCCTTGCTATGCAACAGATCTCAGAAACATTTTTTCTGCCAAACAAATTTTATACAATTTAACCATCTGTTCCATACTGTGGTAACTATCTTTAATGTTTGCTTAAAATTTTACAGTGAATATTATCGATTGTCTTGAGTTTAGAGCCCACTCATATACCTTATCAATGCTGCTATTCATAAGCCATTTAAACTCTGTGACATCATAGCCTATGATGGAAATATAGTCAATTTGCCAAGATCTCTCTACTCAGCTATGTACAATGTAGTAATTCATGTCATTTTGCCTCAATTTTGAATTTTTTATATTTAAAATATTGTATATTGTATAGATTTTTTTGGTTGACTAATGGATTTATTTTGAATTGATCATTTCAAGAAAGATGCACAGATTATAATGCCCATCATTATATATGAAAACAGACCACCTCTGGGTATTTTATCACTTTTATATCATTGCTCATTCTATATCCCTATAAGCACACATGACCAGTGTCAGAGATAACACATTAAATGCCACTGTGAACTCTCTTAAAGTCATTTAAAATGAGCTCTTTCAGCCACTCTGACCAAAGACCTGGGTAGAATCTTCTCTCTGTCTTTCATACTCCTTCTTCTCCACCTTTCACATGACACTTAATTGTCTAGTCATTTGATGCTATATTCAGGAATCTTTGGGTCTCATACCTTCCTATCTTTATCTCTCCATCTTCCTTTTTCAATATTACCATCTCTACTGAAGTTCAGATCATCACAACTGTCCCCACCAAGAATTTATATTTTAACCTTGCCACTTACCTCTGTTTTCATGGGTTCTGTTGCTAACCTAAGTGTTTATCACCCAGAGGGTTTTCATATGTACTAGGTAAACCTGTGAGATTTCCCTATCTTCAGGTTCTATAACTCATCAATTTCATTTTGCCTAGTTTGTTTTGCACCCCCTTCCATAGTGTGATGTCATAGGGAATGCTTGGGGGAACTCAGGAAAAACCTTTAATGAGCCATCTGTATTATAAATTGTGGCCCTGGTTCTATGTCAAGGGCAGCCACAGAGAAAGATGATTAATAACATATGCCAACACTTTCCTTGCATTCAGGATTCTTAAATTAGGCAGAAGTGGTTTCTTTTATTTGAGAACTAACAAGGATTTCTCTGGGCAAGGACTGGGAATTTCCCTGCTCAATTTCTTGTTCAATTAGCTGTTGGGAAGCCAGTGAGTCCATTTCCTTCTGAACTGCTCAGTCCAGGGCAACCTTTTTAAAGCATGTCAGAGACCTCTTTCCTTTTGGAATAAAATCCAGACCATGTCATCAGTCTGTTCTGCACGTACCTAGGCACTGAAGGGACCAAACTGATGCCATGACAGGCTTCAGTAAGGTGCCACCCTAACTAGGCCTAAGTTTCAGTTTCCTGGAGAAGCAGGCAAGACTTCTGGGAAAGGGCGGGCTGTTAATCAACAGTGACCCTGACATGTGGCCAGAGAAGACAGCCACTCAGGGGCTGAGACAATTCCTGGAGACATGTCCAAACATGCCCAGACATGCCCCTTTCATACCTTTTGCCCCAACCAATCAGAGATGTACAATTGTGACTGCTGCTTGCCTAGCCAATCATTTTAAAAGATTACCTAACTGGCCTGGAATTCCCCTAGTTGTGCTTAAAAGGAGCCTGCAAGCTCCTCTTGGGTCACCATTTTGTATGAATGGTGGACCCCTGCATGCTGGTTTGTTCTGCAGAATAAACGCTCTTTGCTTTTATATACTATTTGAGTCCAGGGTATTTCTTCAGCGATCTTTGGAGTCTTACAGGCACAATCATTGTCAAGTGTTCCTGACCCCCCATTACCTTTGACTCACAATTCCCAGGTGAACTAAGTGACATGGAAACCTGAGCTCTTCTAAGAGGTGCCATCAACACCTTCAGACTGAGGTCTTAAGGCAGTGCAGTGGGGTAATTCTGCAGAGCACAGAGGAAAAGAAGCTCATAGGTAGCGTGCTGTCTCTTGGTATACTGAAATTCTATCTTGTTATATTTATAAGGGAAGAATCATGGAAAGGGGATCATCTTTTATATTTGCATGAGGCTAAGTTTTAAAAATACATAAATTCATAATGTGATTTCTACAATTTGTAGGCAGATATAATAATTAGAAGCTCAACCTTTGAAAGACTTTTTTTTTTTTAATTCAAATCCTGTCCTCATGGACCAGTATACCATTGGAGAGTTCTTTAACCTCTGTGTGAGTTGGTTTCTCAACTGCACATCAAGGGATTATGAAAGTTAAATTACTAAATCTTTAAGTTAAGTACAAAAAGAATGGGTTAGAGGATTACAGAAGTAAAATGGGGAAAATAATGTGTGATCTTTATAGAACCCACACATCCTTCCCTCAGTGTCCATGAAGGGTTGCTTCCAGGACTTCCACAAATGATAGGCTCTGTGGATACCCAAGCCCCTTACATAAAACACAAATTATTTAAATATAAGCTATACACATTCTCCTATGTTCTTTAAATTATCCCTAAATTATTGATGGCACCTCACTATAAATGTAATGCAGTATTTAGGAAAGAGAAGTATACTGGAAAGAATGAAAACAAAAGTTTACACATATCCACTACAGACACAACTAAAAGGGGCTTTTCTAGAAGAAATGTGAAATAGCAAAGTGCAATTGATAAGTATTGGTTGGAGACTGAGGACCTGTGTAATGGCAGAGAATCCACCTTCTTTACCCACATTGACTTATTTTATTGTGTATTGCATACTTGGTGCTTGGAAAATTCATGTTTTGCTTTTTGTAATATTTTGGACTTTTTCCAATACTTTCAGTCAAGAGCTTAATAAGTTTACAGATGTGGAACCCATGGATAGAGAAAGCAAACTATACTCCACAGTTGTTTACATATATTGCTGAATAAATAAATGAAAATGCAGAAAAATACCAAATAATGGTAATCCACAGACTCATGCTTTGCTAACATTGGGAAAACATTGCAGAGGATTCATTAGTCACTCCTGGCATTGCAAACACTTAACCACCAATGAGAAAATGTGTCCCTTTCGACTTGGAAGCCTAAAAAGTATTTGGCAATCATGGAGGATTTAGAGTAGGAAGCATCATTTGTGTTACAGGAATATGCCTCATCTAGTTTCTTGTACACCCAGACATACATGCTTAGCTAAGTCAGTATTAAGTCCTACTATTCCCTATACTCAGCCATCCCTTGATATACTTTATAAATTCTACCCATTTTGAAATTTTGATTAGAATATGGATTGAGGGTCTAATGTAACTGCCTGACTTGAATCTGTAGGGACCATAGTGTGCAGTAAGAAAATTAAATCTGACAAACTATATATTCTCGGGCATTGGAGAACAATGTGTTGTCCTTTAGTATTTGTATTTGTATTTTAGAGAAGCAGTATTAGGAGATTCTTGGTATTCACTCATCTATTTATTCACCAATTATGTTCTGGTTGAAAATTCAGAGTTAAATAAAGATGACTCTTGGGTCTACAGAAACAGTAATCAGTTTTGAGATTTTAGACGTGAATAAGGTAGATATTCTTATACCATATATTGTAAGTAGCTACTGACCGCATATGATAGCCATTCTGGAACATTATCCTAATACTCAAAACAACTGTCAAGGTGGAATGCAAATAGTTCCCTGGGGATTTATACTACAATATCATAAATAGTATCATTAAATCTGTTTGCTTTTATACTTTAATAGTTTTTCATAATGATTTTCTCATCCATTATCCAAAATTACAAGCTAATATTTTATGTATTTACAATTACTTAATTAGAAGTATGTTATTGTTCATTTGTGGTCTGTGGTAATATCTGAATACTATAAATTTAAAATAAAAGTGCTGATCATATAAAATATTATTACTTTTCTCTTTACAAAATTCCAGTTGTTGGAAACAAAGATAACCCAGTAAAACATATTTCAAAAACTCAAACTAGAAACTAAAAGTGAAAATACAATAACTCAAAGTTCACAAGATGTGTTAAAAAAAAAACATACAAAAAGATAACAATGAAGCAAAACAGTATTGAGGTCAGGAGATCACATATTGGACATTTGTGAGGACCTGAAAAGGGGAATTTTATAAATCAAAATGAAAACCATTAAAATAAGCAACATAGCCAGGCGTGGTGGTGCACACCTTTAATCCCAGCACTTGGGAGGCAGAAGTAGGAGGATCGCCATAAGTTGGAGGCCACCCTGAGACTACATGTGAGTTTCAGGTGAGCCTGGACTAGAATGAGACCCTATCTTGAAAAACCAAAAAATTAAAAAATAAAATAAAATAAAATAAGAAACATAACCTCAATGTAGCTTAGAACTTAGGTACTTGGAAACTTAGAAAACAACATAGAAAACAAGAAGAAGCCAAACCCTGAATTAGAAAAGTGAAAACCATAAATATTGTAGCAGAAATATACTAAATCAAAGCTAAAATAAAAACAGTAGCTCAGTCAAATCAAAGTTTTGTTTTGAAAAAGAAAAAGAAAAAGACCATCTTTCTGTCTGATGAAATATAGAGCCAAAACTCAAATAAAATTAGACTTAGAATAAGAAGATATTTTAACTTATAGAAATGTGAAGAATCACAATTAGCTACTAACAATGCTTATTCTCTAGTAATAAGCAAAGCCCAGGATATGTGAGTTTGTAGACAAGTAAACATCCTGCCAATAGAATAGCAAGAAGAAATAGAAAATTTGAAGAGACCAGTGCTGAGCAAAATATTGAAGCAATACTTAAAAGTCTCCCATCAAAGAAAGGGTTAGGATCTGATGGTTTATAATAGTTTCACAAACACTATAGAACTAAATCAATTTATCCTTGGCACTTTAAAAAATGGAAATGGTAAACACATTGTTATTTTCTTTATATAATGCCAGAAACATCCTGGTTCCTAAACCTGATACAGATAGAACAATTCAGTGATGTTTGTGGCTTTGTTTCTTGCCTTCCTGGCTGAATAGCTCAGACTTTGGTATATATTAGTGAATACTTTGGATTTCAGAAGCAAGTCATTGATCACCCAGTTTGAATCAGTTTTCATGCCAGTTTGGGGAACAGTCATGCTACACAAAGCCCTCCCTGGGTAGTGTCATGTGAGGGACTTTGCCCTTGAACTGCATCTTTGTGCAGCCCGTCTCTGGTCACACCAGATATAATACATGTTTGGCTTCCTGTTTGTTATGTTTACCATTTTTGTGATCACATGTTCTAAAACAATTGTACTTGTACTAGGAGGTAAATAATATTTTAATGATGAGTATAAAACGTTGTTGAAAGACATTTAAATGGATGCAAAATAGAAAAGTATTCCATTATCATGGATTGAGAAGAGTAATATTTTGAATGAACATTATTTAAAATGACAAACAGATCCATTGTGATCCCTGTTAAAATGCTAATATCCAGTAGAGAAATTGCTGGCTCAGTTGGTAGCTCTCTTTTCATCTTTTTCAAAAGTCCCTGTGGTTTTACAAGTTTGCACTCCACTCTCACCAGCAGT
The DNA here is from genome assembly GCA_036346955.1 of Dipus sagitta. Classification (NCBI taxonomy): domain Eukaryota; kingdom Metazoa; phylum Chordata; class Mammalia; order Rodentia; family Dipodidae; genus Dipus; species Dipus sagitta. Next base: position 69,983,152 of record CM070782.1, read on the forward strand.
GAATGAGGGTTCCTCTTTCCCCACATCCTCACCAACATTAATTGTCACTTGATTTGTGTAATGATTGCCATCCTTTCTGGAGTAAGATGTAATCTCACAGTTGTTTTAATTTGCATTTTCCTGATAGTTAAGGATGCTAAACATTTTCTTAGCAGTTAAGGTGCTTGCTTGCAAAGCCAAGGAATCAAGATTTGATTCCCCAGGATCCGAACAAGCCAGATGCACAAGGTGGTGCATGTGTCTGCAGTTTGTTTGCAGTGTCTGGAGGTCTTGGCAAACCCATTCTCTATCTTCCTGTCTGTCTCTTTCTCTTTCTCTCTCTCTCTCAAATAAATAAATAAATCACATTAAAAATATTCTAAACAAAAACAAAAACAAAACAAAGCAAAAAAGAAAATTCCCTATTCACGTCTATGCCCCATTTTTTTTTTTTTTGAGTGGAGGGTTTGACTTTTTATTGCTTATTTTTTTTTGAGTCCTCTGTAGATTCTAGATATTAGTTCTCTGTCAATAGTATAGCTGGCAAAGATTTTCTCCCATTCTGTTGGTAGTCTCTTGGCTCTATTTTTGGTATGTTTGTCTGTACAAAGGCTTTTTAGCTTCATGAGATCCCACTGGTAGAGTGAGATTTCCTGGGCTCTTAGGAGGTTTTGTTCAGGAAGTCTTTTCCCACTCTTGCATCATGGAAATTCCCACTTTTTTTTTTTCTTCCAGGCATTTAAGAGTTTCAGGTTTTAGGTTGAAGTCTTTAATCCATTTGGAGCTGACTTTTGTGCATGGTGAGAGGAGTAGGTCTGGCTTTATATTTTTACATGTTGTTATCCAATTTGTCCAATAACATTTGTTGAAGATGCTGTCTTTTCTCCAGTGCACATTATTGACTCCTTTGTCAAAGATCAGGTTGTTGTAGTTACTTGAATCAAGGCTGGGTTTTCAATTCTATTCCATTGGTCCATATGTCTGTTATGCCAGTATCATGCTGTTTTTTGTTACTATGGCTTTACAGTATAACTTTAGATTGGGTATGGTGATACCACCAGAGGTGGTTCTTTTGCTGTGGATATTTTTGGAACACAAGGGCCTTCTGCCATTCATAGGAATGTTGACATTATTTGTTCTATATCTGTGAAGAATGATGCTGGGAGTTCTACTGGTATTGCACTGGATCTGTACATTCCTTTTAGTAGTATTGCTACCTTCACAATATTAACTCCACCTGTCCAGGAGCATGGAACGTCCTTCCATATTCTCATGTCCTCTTCAATTTCTTTCTTGAATGTTTCTATTTTTTCTTTATATGGGTCTTTTACTTCCTTGGTTAGTATTATTCCAAGGTTTTTGAATTATTATTATTATTATTATTAAATATGTAGATATTTTGTATGTAAACATCACATGTTGGTACCATCTTTTCCCTCCTCCCTCCCCCTTTTCTGAAGAAGCCTTCCTCATTGGGGATGCAGGTCAACCCCATGGGGATTGTGGGTCATGCATTATGGGGGGGGACAATGTCTGTGCAAAATGTCACAACTTGTGGCTCTAACAATCCTTCCACTCCACAAAATTCCGTGAGCCACGCTGGAAGCATTTTAAGTCTACTTCAGTGATGGGCACTTAGGAGAATCTAGATCTCTGGTTTGGTAGGTGTTGTATCTTTCTCCATCACCTTTGTGCTGACATCAGATTCACTAAGAAAGCAGCTGTCTTGATCATTTCCCAGATTCCTCTGTGGTTTCAGCTGGGGCCAGGGTGGAATGCCCTTGGTCATTTATCTTCTCAGGTCCAGCTCCTGTCCGAAAAAGGAGATTCTCCAATGGAAAATGAACTCAGCACTAGTTAAATGGGATAACCATTATTAAGTTAGAGACAATTAAAAGAGTTTAGGCCTTCTTATAGTCCAAGGTTAGTGGGAGCTTGACAATGGAAAGCAGAATCGTTATCTGCCTATGATTCTGATTTGTTTCCCAGTTCCAGATATGGTTTCCTTTCCACTGAGCAGATCTGCTAACCAATCCAAGAGCAGCTGGTTACCCACCATGGCTGTGTGCTACTAGTCCACTTGTGTGAGCATCACTCAAGTTGTTTGCTTCTGAATTGCTTAGACTTTGAGTTGCTTGGACAGATATTGGCCACTTTCCCCTGGTAGCTCATGTAGCACCTTCCAGAACTAGATGGGCTAATTGCCTGGGGACTGGCTCTGCTCCAGATTCCAACCAGCTCTTTCCATGGTCCATGCCAACAGAGTTTGGTGTTTTCAGCAGTAGGGTCTTACCATTAAGCTCTGGTCAGTAATCAAGTGCTCTGACAGAAGTCTGTCTTGTTTGTTTTGGGAGATCTAGTAGGTCTCTCTGATCAACAGTTCATTGTGGATGTAGACCACATCCTGGTAGAGAGAATTACAGGCCAGTGCCAAGGGAAAAGAAAAAAGAAAAATCCAGAGGAGAAAGATAAACAGGAGAAATTTAAGGTTAGGTTTCATCTCACCTTCTCCAGGGCCCTTTGATTCAGGTGCTCCCTCTAAGGTCCTCTTGAGGGTTTCACCTTTTGTCTGACTTCCGGTATACAGGATTCTATGGTACCAGTTCAATTTGGGTTCAGATTTTGTGTGCCCTCCCCTTTCCCTTTCCTCAAGCCCTACCCTGTCTATTGTCCAAGCCTCAAGATGCTATTCAGTTATATCAGCAACATGGGCTGATCCAGGTTAGGAGCTGCACATGAGTGAGATCATGCAATGGTTGTCTTTCTGTGATTGTGTGAGTTCACTTAGCATGATATGTTCCAAGTTTGACCATTGTTTCTTAGTTTCCAATTCCTTAATTTCTGCTCTAATATTGATTATTTCTTTTCATCTGGAGCTCTTTTGGTTGGATTCTTCTTGTTTTCCCAGTGACTTTAGGTGGACAGTCAGGTTGTTTATTTGTGATTTCTCTGTCTTTGTAATGAAGACATTTAGGGCTGTGAATTTTCCACTTATGTTGCCTTCTTTGAGTTCCATAAGTTTTGGTACATTATATTATTTCATTATCATTCAATTATAGGAATTTTACAATTTCTTTTTTGATTTCTTCCATGACCCATTCATTGTTTAAAAGTGTGTTGTTTAGTCTCTGGGAGCTGGTGGAGTTCTTGATGTGTCTTTTGTTGTTAATTTCTAGCTTTAAAGCATTGTGATTTAACATGATTCAGGAAGTGAATTCAATTTTCTGACATCATGAAAGCATGCTTTATGACCTAATATATGGTCAATTTGGGAGAAGGATCCATGGACTGCTGAGAATAATGTAGATTTTGTAGAGTTGGGGTGGAAAATTCTGTAGATATCCATTAGGTCTAGTTGATCTAGGATGTTGTTGAGCTCTATTATTTCCCTGTTGATTTTTTGCTTGGATGATCTGTCTATTGATGATAGTGGAGTACTGAAGTCTCTGAATACATTGGTATTGGTGTTTATTTCTGTTTTATTGTCGAGTAGATTTTGTTTTATAAATTGTGGTGCACCTGTGTTTGGCATATATATATTTATGATTGTAATGTGCTCATGTTGGATCATTCCCCTGATGAGTAAGAAGTGGCCTTCTTGTCCTTTTTGATTACTTTTGGCTTGAAGTTTATTTTATCAGATATTAATATAACAACACCCACTTGTTTTTTTTTTATTTCCATTTTCTTGGATTATCATTTTCCAAACTTTCACCCTGATGAGGTGTCTATCTTAACTGGTGAGGTGAGTTTCTTGAAGACAGCAGATAGAAGAGTCCTGTTTTCTGATCCATCCCGATAACCTGTGTCTTTTGATGGGTGAGTTAAGACCATTAATATTCAAGATTATTTCTGTGAGATTTGAATTAATCCTTGCCATGATGAGCTCTTTTATGGGGTTTGGTGCTTTCTTGTGTTATGTACTGTTTTGTGCCTGGTTTAATTTGGTTATTGTGATCTTCTTGTTGGCTCTTGAGATTGGTTGTTTGACTGTTCTCTGTGGAGCATTCCCTGAAGTATTCAATGTAGGTTTGGCTTTGTGTTCATGTAATCATAAAGTTGGCTTTTTCATGGAAAGTTTTTCTTCCACCATCTATTATGAGGGATACTTTTGCTGGATAAAGTAGCTTGGGTTGGAAGCCATAGTTTTTGAGACTTTGAAGTTTTCCATTCTAGGCCCTTCTGGCTTTCAGGGTTTCCATTGAGAATTCTGATGTAATACTGATGAGATTGCCTTTGTATGTTGTGAATTACTTCTCTCTTGCTGCAAAATACACTCTCTCTTTGTTTTTGTTGTTAAGAGTTTTAACTATGATGTGTCTTGGAAAATTTCTTCTTTGGTCCTGCCTGTTTGGTGTTCTGTGGGCTTCTTGGGCCTATCTTTTGCAAGATTCAGAAAATTTTCAATAATTTTGTTGAATATGTTCTCTATGCCTCTGGTTGGCTTTCTTCTCCTAATATAGCCATGATCCAGATGTTTGGTCATTTCAGGGTGTCATTTAGGGTGTCCCACAGTTCCCTCATTGATTTTTTGAACTCAGCAAAGTTTTTGGCCTCTTGATCAATTTCTTCTGTCTTATCTTCCAGGTCAGAGGTTCCTGTCTTCCACATGAGTAACTGTTGGTGAGTGGTTCTAGAGAGGTTTTTAAAATTTCTGTTTGATTTTTGTTTTCTGTTGTGTTCTTTTGTATCATGTCCATCTCTTTTTTTGTGGTATGATTTCAATTTGAGTTCTGATTTTCTTTATGCTTACTGTAATTCACTCTTGCATTTGATCAAGTCTTCATTAAGGTTAATCAACTGGTTATTGAGGTCTTCCATTTCTTGACTTAACTTCAATTTATTCATATCTCTTTGGAGAGTTCTAATGTTTTCTTCAATCAATTTAAGCCTACTGTCAAAGGCTAAGCTCTCTAGGAGATGATTCTGTTCAATTTCTTTGATATAATTGTTGTTTCTTTGATAGTTTGCTTAATGTTCAATGATTTTTTTTTAAAATCAGGGTCTCATTGGTTGTTATATTTTCATTTTGGGAATGAATTTCTGTTGATTTCCCTATGATTTCATTGGAGGCTTCCACTGTAGGACTAGTCATCCTTGGTAGAGATCTCTCAGGTTTCTGAATTTTATTGGCTTTTTTTTGCATTCCTTTCTACCCATTTTAGGAAGACTCTTAATTTTATTAGGGAGGAAGCAAGCTTTTATCATGTGGCTAGCTCACCCTCTGACTCAGGTGAACAGGGATGTTGGTACCTTGGGGCAGTCAGGATACCAGAGCAATAGGCCTGATTCCACAGCTCAAACAGGGACCAGGCTTCCCCAAGCTAGGAAAAATGGGACCTACCTGGACCAGGGGACTGGGATGAGCAAGGGAACAAGGACCTGGCCAGATTTGTGTCCAGCCCCAAAGAACACAGACCAGAGGAGGCAACCCAGACTAGGGAGATGGGAGGATCCCAGAAACAGTGTCTGGCCTACTCACTCCAGACCACTCTGCCTGCCCACACACTATCCAAGGACAGAACTCAGACCCAGGAGTTGGGAGGAGACCAGAAATGGGTCCGGCCTATTCACTCTGGACTGCCACACCCTAGTATTTGACTTTTTTGTGTGGCTATTGAAAATGGGACAAGCTTGCTGACTTCTTTCTCTGTGTATTTGTCTTTAGCATATATGAAGGATACTGATTTTTTGTGTGTGGATTTTGTATCCTGCCACTTTGCTGAAGGAATTTATCACCTTTAAACATTTTATAGTAGAGTCTGTCAGGTCACTTATGTATAGGGTAATGCCATCTGCAAATAGGGCAAGTTTGAATTCTTCCTTTCCAATTTGTGCCCTTTTATATCTTTCTCCTATCTTATTGCTTGGGCTAGGTCTTCTAGTACTATGTTGAAGAGCAGTGGTGAGAGGAGCCCCTTCCTGCTTTTTTCAGCAGAGCTATCCTACAATATTAAAACTACAAAACAAAAGCTATACATAATGCCACTAGAAAAAAATAAACTAAATATCTTAGGCTGGAGAGATGGTTCAGTGGTTAAAGGTACCTTTTGCAAAACCTGCATGCCTGTGTTACATTCCATAGTACCAATATAAAGCCAGATGCATAAAGTGGTACACATATGTGGAGTTCATTTGAAGAGGAAAAAGACCCTGGCCTGTTCATTCTCTCTCTCTTTCTCATAGGTAAATAAAAGTAATTGAAAATCAATCCTTGTGAAGGTAGAGAAAAGGGGAAAGTGAACAATGGTATCAGAAAATAGAAAGCAAATACCAAAATGATAGATTCAAATTCAGACACTCTTGTTATTAATTAAAATATAAATGTTTTAAATATTTCAATGAGGCTCCAGATATCAATAGATGAAATAGCATGATCTGCTTATATGCTGTAGCAGACAGCTTCAGGTTTAGTGAAGTGAACTTCCAGACCACGCACAGTTATGGAGGAAGGGATATATTGAAGTTTACAGATTCAGGGGAAGTTCCATAATGGCAGAAAAAGCTGGCCTACTTTCACAGGACCAAGCAAAGAGAAAGAAGCACAAGCCAAAAGCCAGAAGCCACACAGCAGAGCACACTTCAGGAACTCCAGCTAACACATTTTGCATATCTTTAGATTGAAATCTCAAACTCATAACCGCACCTTAAGATCTGCCCAGTGAAAGTGCCTCCAGCCAGGTGGCTGCAGATGCAAACTACAAAATAATAAAAACACTGAATATCTTGGGGGCCACCTATTCAAACTACCACATACGCATTCTGTAAACACTTTCATTTTTGATAAGAGACACCAATATATATAAATAAATAAATTATAAATATATATAAATTTATATATATATGCACATATATAAAGACATAACTACAACAGAGATAATTATAAATATTCACATAAGATGTGAATGACAATGATGTTACCCCCAAACAACCTAAGCCATGTTAGAAGATGTCATACAGAGTAATGGCCCATGACAATGAAGCATCTATGTATTAAGAAAGGGCAAAGAGCTGGGCAGGCAATTCACAGAGGAAGAAATATAAATGGCAAACACACACTTAAGAAAATGTTCATCATCCCTAATCATTAGGGAAATGCAAATTAAAACAGCTATGAGATTCTACCTTACCCCAGTAAGGATAGGAAACATCAAAAAATCAAATGAAAATGCTGGTGAGGATGTGGAGAAATAGGAACCCTCATCCACTGTTGTTGGGAATGTAAGATGGTACAACCACTTTGGAAAGCAATATAGAGACTCCTAAAAAAGCTGACTATAGAGTTACCAACAGACCCAGCTATTCCCTTACTGGGCATGTACTCTAAAACCTTCAAGTCTCAGTCCAGAGAGATTTCCTCAACCATGTTTATAGTGGCTCAATTTGTAATAGCTAAGAGCTGAAATCAACACACATGTCCATCACTAGAAGAATGGATAACTAAGATGTAGTATGTCTACACAATGGAACTCTACACAGCAGTAAAAAAAATTACACAATGATATTTGAAGAAAAATGAACCTGGAACAGATGATTCTGTGCTTGGGAACTTACCCAAGCACAGAAAGATAATCGCCACATAGTCTCACTCATCTACAGCACCTAACCTGAATCTACCCAAGATGCCTTACATACCCAGCAAGCACCTCAAGGACTAGACAATAGGGTGGGTGGAGAGGGAGGGGAGGGCAAGGGAGGGGTTGAGGGACACAAATCTAGACCCAAGTGGCAATGGCACCATAAAATTCTACATCCTAAAAGGCAGACCAAATGGTTGAACATTCACCAGGCCCTTAGAGGGAACACCTGAGTCACAAGGCACTGGAGAGGGTATGATGAAGACTGACCTTAATCTTCTACAGCTTTTCTCTCTCTCTCTCGTCTCTCTAACTCTCTTATATTAGTTATCTTTTTCTTCCTTCTCTTCGTGGGCACTGACCTATAACTCCCAGTACCAGCAGGTGGCTATCATCCACAATGAGCTTTTTTTTTTTTTTTTTTTTTTTTTTTTGTCTTCAAGGTAGGGTCTCACTCTGGTCCAGGCTGACCTGGAATTAACTCTGTCATCTCAGAGTGGCCTTGAACTCATGGCAATCCTCCTACCTCTGCCTTCTGAGTGCTGGGATTAAAGGCGTGCACCACCATGCCCGGCTTTACAATGAGCTTTTGATCAGAGAGACCTACAAGGTTTCCTAAAAGAGTGACAGATTTCTGTCAGAGTACTTGATGACTGACCAAAGGTTAGTGATAATAACCTACTGATGAAGATACCATATGCAGTTGACATGTAACATAGAGTTACATGGCTGGAAGCTGGAAGAGAGTCAGTCCCCAGATAGTCAATGTGTCTAGTGCCAGAAAGTGCTACATAGGCAACTCAGGGAAAATGACCGATATCTTTCCAAACAACTCATGGTCTAACCTACTTAACAGCAAATAACCTATTGCAATGCTACACAAGTGCAATAGTGGCGCACAACCATGGTGGGAAACCAACTGCTCGTGATTTGGCTAACTGATCCCCTCAGTGGTACAGGACCCATAGCTGGAGCTGGGAAACAAGTCAGAACCATATCCAAACATGAGCCCACTCTCCATTATCAATCTACCACCAATCTTGGGCTACAAGAGGGCCTACACCTATTAAATTCTCTATAAACAAAATAATGGTTATCCCATTTATCTGGTGCTACTTTACTCTCCGTTGGAGAATTGCTTCTCTTTTTCTGATAGACACAGATCCTAAGGAGAGAACCACCCCATCATACCTCAAAAGGGCCCCAGCTGAAACTAAGAATAATTGGTGAAACAAGCAAGGGTGCTGTTTTCTTGGTGAACTGGGTACCAGCACAAGGGTGAAGGTGAAGAGAATAATCAATTCCTACCACATCAGACATCCAGAGACACAGAGGCCCCCAACACCTCATTACTGAAGCAGACCCAAAATGAACCCAACATGGCTCAGGGAAATTTGCGGAAGAGGCGGTGGAAAGAATGTCAGAGCCACATGTTGGGTCATGATACACAGAGACATTTCCTATTACCCATAACTGTGGGCTAACTCCACAATGCATGACCCATATACCACAAGGAGGGGCCAGGGGGAGAGGGGAGGACATGGAGGAGGCTAACAATGGTACCAACTTAACTGTATTCACTGAGTACAAAACTAATGATTAAAAAATAAATAAATAAAAATAAAATTTTCACTTGATATTTAAAAAAGAAGGCATACCTGTTCTGAAGGTGTGTGCACTTAATCACAGAACTTCAAAACATGTCAGCATGTCTAACAGAACTGACCTAGAAAATTAATGAGTCTGTAGTTGTAGAAGTGGAGCTTTCAACACTCCTCTCTCAGTAAATGATGGTTTAAGTAATTAGAATAGAAAGCCGACACTCACTCAATATAATTTTTATAATATTTTCCTCAATGATAACATAATCCTCATCATTTGAACACACATGAGATAATTAAAAAGATAGACTATATTTTGGGCAAGAAAATGAACATCAGCTAATCTTAAAAATTGAAATTCTACCTAAAATTTTGTCTGATCACACTTGAACTAAATTAGAAGTTAATAATGGAATACTACATTGAGAGTCTTCAAATGTTTGGAAATGAAATACGATGCTTCTATACAATTTGTGAGTCAAAACTAAATCATAACAGAAATTAATAAATGTTTATACTTTGATCAAAATTAAGACATGCTAACTAAATTTTGTGGAATGTGTCTAAAGCCATTTTTAGATGTAAGCAAATATAATAAAATGCTTATCATATAAAAGACAGTTAAGAAGTCAACCTCAGGAAGCTAGAAAAAGAAGAGAGAAATGCAATCTAAAATAAATTAAAAGAGGAAAAATGAAATATCAATGAATAAAAATTGTGAAATCACTGCAAACAAGACAACAACCAATTACCTTATTTCTTATCAAATTAACCAAGCAAAAAGATACACGTACAAATTGCCAATATTAGAAGTGAATCAAATGGAAAATTTAGATTGCTATGAAATTAGAAGGTTAATTATGGAACTTAGGAATAACTTTGTATAGGCAAGGTTCTCAGACATGCTGAGAGCCCCACCTCTGTGAGCACATGCACCATATGATCCTCGTGGGAAGCTATGATGCAATAGGAGCAACCGCTCCACAATTACACTGCATTATGACTCTGTCTTATCAAAGAGAGACACTCTCCTGCCGGTACTGAAGTAAGTTGTCATGATCTCATAGAGTCTGGGAGAGGGCCACATGGCAAGAAGCAGGTAGCCTGTTTGAGGTGAGAGAAATCTGGATTTGCCAGGCAGAAAGTGAAAGAGAAATTTGTTCTGCAGCAATGGAAGATGAATATAAACTGTGTCAATAATTTGGAAATTCTGATGAAATTGAGAAATGTATTGACTCAAATGATCAAACCTGGTACAGAAAAGAAATAAAACTCAAATAGTCCTATATCATTTTTAAGAAATTGAATTTTTTAAGCTAAGAATCCCACAATAGAAACTCAAATCCCATATACCTTCATTGGTAAAATCTATCAAAACTTTCAGAAAAGTGACAAGGTAATCATAGTCTTCCAAAATATATGGAAGGAGGAAATGGCTCTGTACTCATTTCATAAACCAGATTATTCTGATTCTCCTGTCTCTGTGTCTGCAGCAATTTCTTACCAATATGTGCCACCACAGCCAGCCCAAACCAGATTAGGAAAACCAGACAAAGAATTATAAGCAAATAAAACCATTGGCCAATATCCCTCATGAGCACACTCAAGTTTCAGTCTAAAAAATATTAAATTAAGTACCACAATATATGAAAAGTATAGTAGTTTGTGAACCCTCATTTACTACTGGTGGAAATGAAAACTACAAAATCTAGTAGGTCAAATGACAACTTTATCCAAATTGCAAAACGCAATTCAATATATAGAAGTCAATTATATTTCAATATTTTAGCAACAAGAAATTGGACAGTAAAGTTATGTATCCATGTGTGAAGGCACCTTCCAAGACATAGTGACTGTCATTAGTGAGGGTGTTTTGATTGCTTTATCACCACTTGTCACAGAGTTTGCTGTTTATCCCACATTCTTGAGTACATAGTTGAGTCTAAATACATAACTTTTCCTGTTTCAGCCTAATTATTTAATAGGTGACTGGGAGAGATTATAAAATGGGATGCTGCTTAAATGTGGGATTAAATCTGAATTCTTCACAATTTCAAAGTAAAATGAACTTTGGTAAATATATGTGAGTCAGTACTGGAATTTTAGGATAAACTTTGCCTAAGTGTAATTTGCTTGATTGGTTGATGCAACCATGTGTCTGCATTTAAGGACTGAAAGAGTTTACTAAGGATTAAAGTTGTTGCTTTCTAAATTCTGAGTTTGGGGCATCAGATGAAGCTCAACCTTAAAAGATTTGGCTCTAGCTCATAACTTCTAGTACCAGAAATTGGTTTAAATCCAGGTTGAGCTGTTGATCAGAGAGAACTAGAAGATTTCTAAAACAAGACAGGCTTCTGGCAAATCACTTCATTACCCACCTGAATGAAAGGTAAGACCCTATTGCTGAAGACAACACATGCTGCCAACACAGAACGTCGAGAGACTCTGCTGAATCTGGAAGTCAATTCCCAGATGGTTAGCCTGTATAATAATGATAAGAGCGCTACCTGAGCTGATGGGGGAAGTTAGCTAACAATGGGACACTGCTATATGAAAGCAACCAGCCTGATAAGATGTACACACCTGTGAAATGGTAGCACACAGCCTAGGTGGGTAATCGATGGCTCTCTGGCTATGAGATGCACTCAGTGGAAAGGAACCCATAACTAGGACTGGGAACCAAGTCAGAATCCTATGGAGACCAAGATTACGGACTCCAGTGAGAAGCACTCACTAATCTTTGTCCAAATGTGAGGTTACACCCATCAAAATCTCTCTAAATTAACAATGTTTATCCCCTTTAACTTATCCTGATCTCATTCTCCATTGGAGAATCTGTTTTTCTTTTTCAGAAAGCAATGAGAACCAAGGACAACCAATATCTACCAACAGGACAAGGCAAGTCTGACAACCTGGGCCAGGGTGATGGAGACAGATGGTCACAAAGATGAACTACAATAATTTTGGGGTTATTTTTGAGTTGTTTTGTTTTATTTTTATCATAGTCTCCATTGCATTGATTTTTTTTTTGTGTATTTCAACTAATATATGTGTGTGTGTGTATAATTTTTAGATGCTGTTTAAAATCATTTCCATAAATGTAATTCATTATGTTTCTATCAAATTAGAAGTTATATAATGGAGCCAGGCCTGGTGGAGCACACCATATTTTATGAGAAAGAAATCTTATCTACTTATTGATAATCTTAATTTTGAGAAATTAAAAGAAAGTATCTATAAATTTGAGTTTACAACCAAATGAAAGTAATGAGCCTAATATATTTACGCACACACACACACATACACCCACAAACACACATATAATAAGCTGGAAAGGGAATATAAAGGGAGAGGGGATTTAATAGGATGGTAATATATATATATATATATATATATATATATATATATATATATGTATGTATATATGTAGAATAACAGATTAATGGGAGTGAAAAGGCCTAAGTGAGGTTAGGGGAAGAGATTGAGTAAAGGAAATGTGGAGGGAGGCCTAATCAAAATCTTAAAAGGATATAAATAAGTCGTACGGAAACCTACTTTTTTGGACAACGGAACACTCAAAAGCCATAGATTGTTACCAGAAAACTTTCAGTGCCAGGGATGGGATACCTTCCAGTGAGCTGTTGTCCTGGGAGGTCACTGATGTCCCTCAAACATTACAGGCCATTGCCGAGGCTCTTGGTTTCCCACCAGGAACAGATGGTAAGACTCTATTGCTGAGGACTCCACATACTTGAGCTACCAGGTCATTGAGAAATCCTCCTGAAGCTGAGCTGAAAACCTCCTCTGTGTAGACCAGCTGACATAAAGCTGGAAAAAGCTATGCTGCATGCAGTTCAATGGGAGAGAGAGAAGTCACCAGTGTCTTCTTCCTATTCAGGACCACCTTGACTGTTGGTCTATTTTCTAAGCTGCTTTCCATGTTATGCTTGGCTCCATGCTAGTAAAGAAAAAAAAAAAAAAAACTTCTTTGAAACATTTCCTGCTTAGCATCCTTTAATTATTCCTTAAAGCCTCCTTGAAGTGTGATACATAAATAAAGAGAATATATTCTGGGTTAAAAAAAAAGTTAGGACACATTACTGCATTGTCATTTGCAGCTGGCTCTCTGACTTGAATACAGGTTCATAAAAGATAAAAACTCTGCCTAACTCGTGGTTATGTTTCTGTTACATGGCATAGTGACTGCACTTCAGCTCTCAGATGAAAGATTATTGAATAAACAAATAGATTATAATCTGCCAGGAACCATTACTTGGCCAACAGATAGAGCCATGTAGAATCTTAAACATTTTAGGATAATTCTTTACAATCATCTTGCCATCCTATCTTTTTTAAAAATATATATTTGTTCATTTTTAAGTAGGAAGGGAGAGAGGGAGAGCATTATAGAAACAGAGAATGGGCACACCAGGGCTTCTTGACACTGCAAATGAACTCCAGATGCATGGGCCACTTTGTGCCTCTGGCTTTACATGGGTATTGAGGAATCAAACCCAAGCTGCCTGCCTTTGCAAGCAAGTGCCTTTACCTGCTGAGCCATCTCTTCAACCCTACTTATTTTTTATTCTATGTAGGGTCTCACTCTAACCTAGGCTGACCTGGAACTCACCATGTAGCCCAGAATGGCCTTGAACTCACAGAGATCCTCCTATCTCAACCTTTTGGCATTAAAGGCATGCGCCACCACACCCAGTTCATCCCATCTTTTGAGTTAACCTCTGTGAAGTAGGAATGGCTAGTAGTAATACTTACTGCTTCTGCCTTTAAATGTCCCACATCTAAAACCTATAGGGCAAGTTCCCATCTGTACAGCACTTTTTTTTTTTGTTTGTTTGCTTTTGTTTTTGTTTTTGGAGGTAGGGTTTCACTCTAGTCCAGGTTGACCTGGAATTCACTATGGAGTCTCAGGGTGGCCTTGAACTCACAGCGATCCTCCTACCTCTGCCTCCTGAGTGCTGGGATTAAAGGAGAGTGCCACCACGCCCAGTTGCATCTGTATAGCACTTTTGAAGATAGTTTAGTGTATTATTTTTATGGAAGTGACAGGGTTCAATGAATCTTATCTGCTACCCCCACCACCATTCTGACAAGCATCTGAGTATAGGCCATATCTACAAAACACCTGGACAAATTAGAGGTCCATTTATAGATTTCTTAACAGAAACTTTAAGAGACATACTAAAAAATGTACAAATCTCATATCCAATCATAACTTTATGAATGATTTTTGCAATTTTTTAGTTAAGCCAGAAAATAGATATTAACTATAAACCAAGAAATATGAATAAAAGGTACAGTGAAAGAAAATTGTGTAATGATTCTGTAATGAGAAGACTTAATTTGCTTCATTTAACTCTTAAATGATGCTGGTGGATCAATATGTGTACCATCTTTACAATTCTTTTGTTATGTTTTGATGTATTGGTAATATAACATCAAAGATCATTTTATGTCTATAACTCCATATCCTTTGGAATACCTTTCTAAAATTTTTGTTTATTATTTATTTATTTGAGAGGAACAGACAGAGAGAGGAAGAGGCAGATGTATGGGTCCTTAGGCTTCACAGGCAAGCGCTTAACTGCTAAGCCATCTCTCCAGCCCTGGAAGACCTTTTTTTTGCACACAAAGGAAAGCTTGCAAAAGACGAAATAATATAGATAATTTGATCAGACTTATTACTTATAAACATGATTAAGTGAAGAACAGGAGTATTTTTTTAAGAGATAATAGACCAAGAAGTGCAATCACTAGTAGGGTTTTTTTTTTTTTTATTTGGTTGGTGTGTACCTTGATTATTCTATGCTAACCTATCGAAATAAAGTCTGGAGGGCTGGAGAGATGGATTAGCGGTTAAACGCTTGCCTGTGAAGCCAAAGGACCCCGGTTCAAGGCTCGATTCCCCAGGACCCACGTTAGCCAGATGCACAAGGGGATACACGCCTGTGGAGTTTGTTTGCAAGTGGCTGGAGGCCCTGGCATGCCCATTCTCTCTAAAAGTTATAGTTTATTAGTGAATATAACTATTAGGTGGAATTGTGTTTCAATATAGCAGGATGACCATAGTACCACGACTATGAAACTCTTTTCATCTTCTGTATTTGTACTTAGGGGAACAAATACAACACCAAGCTGTCCATTTTGCATCATTGACTATTGGTCTCTTCCCTTCTGACACTGCATGTTTAGTTTTCTCAAGGTTGGGTCTCTCTCTAGCCCAGGCTGACCCGGCACTCACTCTGTAGCTCAGGCCTAGTCTCAAACTCATGGTGATCCTCCTACCTTGGCTTCCCAAGTGTTGGGATTAAAGGTGTGTGCCATTATGCCCAGATTGCATGTTTAAGTATTAGCCCCAAATACTCAAAATCACAGCTGTTTTTCTTCTATTCTAGCCAAAATTGTTAAAAGAAATAATGCAAAGTTTTTGTCTTTCCTAGAGATTAGTGTTTATAGTTTATGAAGAAAGTCTTTGATAAATAAATTTGGGCATGTTGCCATACCAATTATGATTTGGCTGTGCAAGTATTTTTGCTCATTAAACTTGTAGAAGGGTAAGGTGAAGTGGGCTAGTACATTTTAGTTTACATAGATGAAATGTTGAGAGACTTGAGCATTTATGAATTCTACTTTATAATTAATAAACATACATGAGTGTTATGAGGTGAACTATTTTGAAGGATATTTATATATGCATATTATTTCAGTTTTACTGATCCTCATGCAGTTAATTTTGTATATAAGAACATAGTCAGAATACTACCAATCATCTAAACGTGAGTTGATCAATCTTAGATACATAAAAATATGCTTTGATCTCTTCCAGACCACCAGATATTGTTACAGATGCTATTATAAATGTAGAAAAATATAAATAGTGGATTTCCAGCTGAAGCCATTCTAGATGTCTTATTCATTCTATTCAGGCTGTTATAAAAAATATTATACATTAGGTGGTATGGTGGTTTGATTCAGGTGTCCCCCATAAACTTAGGTGTTCTGAATGCTAGGTCACCAGCTGATGGAGATTTGGGAACTAATGCCTAATGGAGGCAGTACATTGTTGGGGGCAGGCTTGTGGGTTTTTATTTTATTTTTTTTATTGACAACAACTTCCATGATTGTAAACAGTATCCCATGGTAATTTCCTCCCTCCCCCACTTTCCCATTTGAAACTCCACTCAGATCCCCTCCCCCTCTCAGTCAGTCTCTTTTTTATTTTGATGTCATGATCTTTTCCTCCTATTATGATGGTCTTATGTAGGTAGTGTCAGGCACTGTGAGGTCATGGATATCCAGGCCATTTTGTGTCTAGAGGAGCACGTTGTAAGGAGTCCTACCCTTCCTTTGGCTCTTACATTCTTTCCACCACCTCTTCCACAATTGACCCTGAGCCTTGGAAGGTGTGATAGAGATATTGCAGTGCTGAGCACTCCTCTGTCACTTCTTCTCAGCACCATGGTACCTTCTGAGTCATCCCAAGGACATTGCCATCTGAAAAGAGAAGCTTCTCTAACCAGAAGTGAGAATAGCATTAATATATGGGCATGAACATTAAGAGAAGTGCTTACTGGGCAGTTTGATGAGCATAGTATATATATATTTAGCCAGACAGCATCGGATGTTACACTCTTAGGGCTCATGACTACCCCTGTTGTAGGTTTTCAGTATCAGGGATGTATTCCCTCCTATGGCAGCAGGCCTCCAGTCAAATTAGAGGGTGGTTGGTTTCCCCCATAACAGATGTGCCACTGTTGCACCCATTGGCTCATTTGGCCTGGCTGACCAAATATAAGGCTCAATCTGTGAGCAGTTGGTTTCCTCAGCTGTGTGCCACTATTACACAAGTGTATACGTCTTGCTCAGCTGATTGACTTTTGTAACTGACAGGATCTCCTGCTTAATGAATCAGTTGGAAACCATTATTTTCCACTCCCTCTCATAGTGCTTTCCAACACAATGAGGGCTAGCTGGGAGGAAACTGGATTTTCTTTTTTTTAAAATTTATATATATAAGTATAGAGTATATATATATATATATATATATATATATATATACAACTTCTATACTTACAGACAACAAATCATGGTATTTCCCTCGCCTCCCCTTCTCCACTTTCCCTTTCATATCTCTGTTCTCCGTTATATCCCCTCCCTCTCTCTATTATCCTCTCAGTCAGTCTCTCTTTTATTTTGATGTCATCATCATTTTCTCCTATTATGATGGTCTTGTGTAGGTAGTGTCTGGCACTGTGAGGTCATGGATATACAGGCCATTTTGTGTCTGGAGGAGCACGTTGTAAGGAGTCCTACCCTTCCTTTGGCTCTTACATTCTTTCTGCCACCTCTTCCACAATGGGCTCTGAGCCTTGGAGGGTGTAAGATGGGCAACTCGATTTTCTTTTAGTTCTAGCATGACCACTTGATGTCCTGTGGCTGTAGGCTCTGGTGTCTTCAGCAATAAGGACTTACCTTCTGGCTCATGCAGGTAACAACATGTTTTGGCAATAGCTTGTATTATTTTGAGGACATCATGCCTCTCTGACCAACAGCTCACTGTGGTGGGGAACCCAATTCCAGCCCTGGGAATTATCAGCCAGCACCTTCGGTTTTGGGTTATGCTTTCAGCACCTTTTATCATGTTCTTCTGTTTAGGTAGGTCCCTCTCCCCCTAATTGAGGGGCAATGACTTATAGAGTGCCATCCCAGAAGAAGATTTCTATGAGATTGATTTATGTTGTCATTAGTTTTGTGTTTCCTCCCTCATTCCCTTCCTCCTCTACCCCCTAGGACTATCCATACCTTTTTCTTTTTTTCTTTTTGCTGATCATTAACTTGTTGTTTGGTAGTCCTTCTTCACTTCTCTCACTATTTCCCCTTTTTGCTATCTTCATCCTAATACCATGACCACATTGTAGATATTTCTTATAGCTTACAATTAACTGATGCTGGACCAGGTTAGGAACTTCAGATGAGACAGGTCATGTGGCTTTTGTCTCTCTGAGTCTGTGTTCACTCTGCATGAATTTTTCCCCAAGTCCTTCCATTTTCCTGAAAGTGTGATTTTTTTTCTCATTTTTCCATACTGCTGAATAGAATTCCGTTGTGTATATGTACCACATCTTCATTTACTATTCACTTGTTGATGGATATCTGGGCTGCTTCCAGTTCCTGGCTATTGTGAATAGGGCAGCAATAAAAATTTAGTGAGTGTCTCTTTAGGGTATATGCCCAAAAGAGGTATAGCTGGATCTAATGCTAGTTCTCTTTTCAGCCGTTTGAGGACTCTACACATTGATTTCCATAGTGGCTGTAGAAGTTTGCCCTCCCACCAGCAGTGGATGGGTGTTCCTCCTTCCCCACACTCCTGCCAACATGAGTTGACATTTGATTTTTTGATGGTTTCCATTCTGAATGTAGTGAGATAGAATCTCATCATCATTTAATTTCCATTTTCCGGATGGGTAGAGATATTGAACATCTCTTTAGGTGTTTAATTGCCATTTATATTTCTTCCTTTGAGAACTCTCTGTTCAATTCCCTACCCCATTTTTGAGTAGGGTGCTTGATTTTTTTTTATTGTTTAGGTTTTTGAATTCTTTGTAGATTCTGGATATTAAACCTTTGTTGGAGGTACTGCTGGTGAAGATTTTCTCCCATCCAGTAGGTTGTCTATTGACTCTATTATTGGTTTGCTTATCTGTACAATAACTTCTTATTTTCATGAGGTCTCATTTGTTGACTGTTTGCCTAATTCTCTGGGCCACTGGAGTATTGTTCAGAAAATCATTCCCTATGCCTATATTTTGGATGGTCCTCCCTGTACTGTCTTCCAGTCAATTTAGTTTCATGTCTTATATTGCGGTCCTTGATCCGCTTGGAGTTGATTTTAGTGCAAGGTGAGAGGAGGGATCCAAATTCAGTCTTCTACATGTGGCTGTTCAGTTTCTCCAGCAACAGTTGTTTAAGATGCCGTCTTTGCCCCAGTGAGCACTTTTGACCTTGTTGTTGAAGATCAAGTATCTGTAGTTACTTGAACTCATGCCTGGATTTTTGATTCTATTCCTTTTATCGCTGTACCTGTTTTTTGCCAGTACCATGCTGTATTTATTACTATTGTCTTATAGGATGTTATAGTCTTATAGTATGAAATCAGGTATGGTGATACCACCAGAGGTGTTCCTTCTGCTGAATACATTTTTGGCTATCTGAGGCCTTTTGTGCTTCCACATGGATTTTTGAGACTGTGTTTTCTAACTTTGTAAAGAACGTTGCTGGGGTTTTGATTGGGGTTGCATTGAATCTATATATTAATTGCTTTTGGTAGGACGGCCATTTTAACAATATTAATTCTTCCAATCCGTGAGCATGGAAGGTCGTTCCATCTTTTCACATCTTTCTTTAGTTCTTTCTTCAATGTTTTTGTGATTTCATTGTATAGTTTTTTTTTTTTTTTGCTTCCTTGTTTAGGGAGATTGCAAGATATTTGATTTTTTGTGTGTGTGACTATTGTGAAGGGGACAGCTTCCCTGATCTTTTTCCATATTGTTGTCATTGATATATGCAAAGGCTAGTGGTGTGTGTTGACTTTATATCTTGCCACTTTGCTGAAAGTATCTGTCACTTCTAGAAGGTTTTCTTTGGTGGAATTTTTTGGATCTCTTAAGTCTAGAGTCATGTTATTTACAGATATGGTTACTTTGACTTCTTCCTTTTCAATTTGTATACTTTTTTTCCCCTTCTTTTGTCTTACTGCTGGAGTGAATATTTCAAGCACTACATTGAAAAGCAGTGGTAAGAGTAGGCATCCCTTCCTAGTTCCAGACCTTAATGGGCATGCTTCAAGTTTTTCCCATTTAAAGTTTTCTGTTTTTTATTTTTATTTATTTATTTGAGAGTGACAGACAGAGAGAGAAAGAGGCAGAGAGAGAGAGAGAGAGAGAGAGAGAGAGAGAATGGGTGCACCAGGGTTTCCAGCCACTGCAAACAAACTCCAGACGTGTGCGCGCCCTTGTGCATCTGGCTAACATGGGTCCTGGGGAATTGAGCCTCGAACCGGGGTCCTTAGGCTTCACAGGCAAGCGCTTAACTGCTAAGCCATCTCTCCAGCCCAGTTTTTCCCATTTAGTATGAAAAAGGCTTTAGGTATGTTGTGTATTGCCTTTATTATGTTGATAATATTGTCCCTCCATCCCTGTCTTCTCCAGGGTTTTAATCATGAAGGGATGTTGAATTTTGTAGGCCTTTTCTGCATCCATTGAGATGATCATGTGGTTCCTGAGTTTGAGCCTGTTTATATCTTGTATTATATTTATGGATTAACGTACATTGAAATAACCCTGCATCTCTGAGATGAAACCTACTTGATGGAGGTGATGATGTTTTTGATGTATGCTTGAACTCGGTTTGCAGGAATTTGACTGAGAATTCTTGCATATAAGTTCATCAGGGATATCAATCTGGAGTTCTCTCTTTGTGTGTCTCTGTTTGGTTTTGGTTTTAGTATTAATGTGATACTGGCTTCATAGAAGGAGTTGGGGAGTTTTCCCTCCTTTTCAATTGTGTGGAATAACTTGAAAAAAAAAAGGCTATAGTTCTTCAGTGAATGCTGGATTGAGTTCAGCAGTGAAACCATCTTGTCCTGGACCTTTTTTGTTGTTGTCTTTAATTACAGCTCTAATCTCATTTGATGCTATATCTCTGATCAGGTAATTTATCTCTTCTGAGTTTTAGTTTTGCTAGGCGGTATGAGTTGAGAAATTTATTTATTTCTTCCAGGTTTCCAATTATGTGGAGTAGAGATTTTTGGAATATGTACTGATGTTTTCCAAATTGCATTAGGGTCTATTGTAACATCTCCTATTTCATTTCTGATGTTGACTTGAGACTTCTCTTTTTTCTTTTTGATCAAGTTGGCTAGGGGTTTAGAATCTGGTTGACTTTTTGAAGAACCAGTTGTTCAGTTCATCAGTTTTTTATTTCTAATTCATTGATTTCTCCTTTTGACTATTTTATTATGTTTGATTTTTTTGTTTGTTTTGTTTTGGATTGTTCTTATTTTTCCACTGCTTTCAGCTGGATGCTCAGGTTGTTGGCCTGAGATCTCTCTGTTTGTGTAATGAAAGCTTTTAGTGCTTAAAAGCTGGTGTCTTTTGACTGGGGCATTGAGACCATTAATATTTAGAGTTATAACTGTGAGATGCAAGTTAATCCCTGTCAAACTGAAGGCTCTGTGGAGTTTAGTGTTTTTTGGAACTTTATAAGTTTTCATTTCTGTTTTACTCATGGTTATTATTTTCTCTTCTTGTAGATACTTGGTTGTGATTGTTCCTGTATTAAGTTTGGGCTATTCTGTGTAATATTATTTGTAGGATTGGTTTATTGCTCATATAATTGCATAGCTGGCTTTTCTGATGGAACTTTTTCTTTCACCTTCAATTGTGAGGGATAATTTTGCTGAGTATAGTATTTTGGGCTGGCAGCCATGGTGTTTTAGGATTGGAAATGCAATCCTTTCTTGCTTTTACAGTTTCCATTGGAAAAACAGAGGTAATTCTTATGGGTTTATCTCTTTATGTTACAAGGTGTTTTCTCTTGCAGGTTTTTAGAACCCTTTATTTCTTTTCAGTGTTGAGAGTTTTAGCTATAATGTGATGTGGGTAATTTCTTCTCTGATCATGCCTGTTTGGTGTTCTGTGTGCCTTTATACTTTGATGGGGCTGTCTTTTGTGAGGTTAGGGAAATTTTCTTCAATAGCTTTGTTGAAGATGTTCTCTATGCCTTTGTTCTGTATTTCTTTCCCTTCTTGTATGTCGGTGATCAGAGTATTTGGTCTCTTTGTGGTTTCCTGAATTTCCCCTTCATTCAGTGTATATGTTTTTTTTTTTTTTTAATTTATCATTGTCTTTTCACTGCTGGATTATTTCTTCTGTCTTGTCCTCAAGTTCTGAGAGTTTATACTCCATGTGGTCTATCAATTGGTGAGGCTCTCTTGGGAGCCTTTTAAAAGTGTTATTTCATTGTTTTTTCTATAAATATCTAACTTGTTTATTTAATTGAGAGAGAGAAAAAAGAGGCATATAGTGTGATTGAGTACATCAGGGCCTGTAGTCACTGCAACCCAACTCCAGACACATGGGCCACCTTGCGCATCTGGCTTACATGTATACTGGGGAATCAAACCTGGGCCCTTAGGTTTCTATGGCAAGTACCATAACTGCTAAGTCATCATTACAGCCCTATTTCATTGTTTTCTGTCATGGTTTCTGCAGCATATCCATCTCTTTGTAGAATTCTAATTTCATTTTTCATTAGATTTACTAGTTTATTGGAGTTTATTCCTGCATTTGATTTATGTCTTCATTGGGTTTATTCTACTGCCTATTGAGATTTTATATATATATATATATATATATATATGTGTGTGTGTGTGTGTGTGTATTGTCTATTTCCTTTATTCTTCTATCAAGTTCTCTTTGGTTGTCTTCAATTTTTTTTTTTTTTTTTTGTGACTTGTATTGAGTGCTTTTGGCTGACATTTTTTCTGTTTTCTTCAGCCATGATTTGAACCTAGATTGGGATATTTTGGCTTGGTGTCTTGCTTTCTTTCTTTTGCATTGGGATTTGCCCATCTTAAGATCATTATCTTGTTTTTCTGGAACTGTAGTAGTTAGTGTATCTTTTGGAATGTGCCTGGTTCAGGTTTGAAAGTAGGAGTGAGAAAAAAGCAGTATATTCACGGGTTTTGACTGGGTGCTCTTGAACCTCAGTGGGTATTTCTTGTATATTCACGCTACTGGGAATTCTGGATGGGGCCCTGCAGTGCCTGGCCAACTTAATGACCATGTAGTTTCTTCTGGTACTCACTCCCTTGTCTTTGGTACCAGCTTGACTGTAGAAACTGGTGAAATGTAGGTTGAGGGGGTAGCAGGGATCCTACTTGGGGGTTTGAATCTCAGTCTCCATGATTATGGTGCTTGCCTGGCTCACAAGTTTGAGGTTGAAATGATTGCAGGTAGATCCCTGTTTGTGAGCCTGCCACAACACCCATTGTATGGGGATCTGTTTGTTCCCTACCCACCCCATTGAACTGGAAGCTTGGGCCTACACTTGATGCAGGCATATGCGGGGTCCCAACTGTCCCACACCAGCTGCCAGAGAACTGAGAGCTGAGGAACCTGGACAGGGGGATTAGGATCCCAGGCCTATTCATGTAGCCTGCACACAGGGTCCCAGCTGCCCCATACCAGCCACCTATTTGCATAACTGTTAAGAGTTGTATCTTCAACGTGACAGAAAAATCTTATCTTCTTTTTACAAGGTTATGAAATAAATACAATCACTAGCAGTAATTTTTATTCATAATATTCTCACATAAACACAATTATTTAAAAATTATTACCAGATGTTCTCATTGGTCTTAGTTCCTCCCCATGCCACAATTGAAAATGGACTACTGAAAAAAAAAGTCAATACGAAGGTTGTAGTAATCATTTTAATGAAATTCCCCAGGTGTTTTCACCTCCACATGACCGACCATGTTAACTGATTTTCAGTGTGTCAATTGTGCTCCTGAAAGCAACACCAGTTTTGTTGCCTTGGAAAAGTCAGGGTTCTTGGAATCATATTGTATTAAGCAACAAGGCCTGTACTCTCCCTACTTCCACAGAATTAATTTCACTAATTATTATTATTTTTAAATTATGTTTATTATGCAAACATCCTTTATTGGTTGCAACAGTAAATGGAGAATGGGAACACGTCAGCAATCCTCCCTGGGTCAACTCACAGATGTGACCGCAGCTCTCTGAAACTCATTATTTATTTGTTTACTTAATTAATCATTGTCCTGTTTCATTTAAACTCTCTCACAGAATGTGGAAAATATTTATGAAGCATGTTTTCTGAATGAAACCTTTGCATATCTAATAACTGAGAGATTGTTGGCAAAAAAAAGTCAGTTAAATAGTTAATGCAATTTGTTTCACTGAACGCTTTATTAAGTTGGAAGCAATAGAAAGCAAGTGAATACTTTTTGATGCTTTAGGAAGAAGCACTTGCCCTACTTTAGCTTACTGCTTATAGTGACAGTGTGCCTCTGTCAAAATGCCTTCATTAGCTCCTCCTCGTTCATGCACTCATTTCCAGTCCTAGATTTCATTCCTTCTCACTGCCTTCCTGACTGTGAGTGTTGTTGGTTCTGCTCCTTCACTGAGTTAGTTTCTGTCTTAAACTCCAATTTACCTAATTTCTTCATCATTCTAGAGTCATAACTTGAATCCCAGGTCCACAGACAGCACTTGACCAGAGCTGCTCCATGTGAGGTCATATTCTTCCTGTATCATCTGGCATGCAGTAGGGTAGGGACGTAATGATCTGATCAATGGGCTTGATAAGAACCATTTTGATAATAGTATTTCCTCCAGAGTTCCCCGCTTTACAGATCCATCGCAGATCAATTTCTCTATCTGCTCAATTCTGCTTCCTCCTTTTAAGTCTCACATAGACTGATCCCCAGGACATATCTTGGCACTTCAAATATCTTATCTGTTTTATTTTAGTTGCAGTAACCACTTATGGCCTCCAAAAGGCTCATTTTTTTTTTTTTCAGTTCCTCCCTCCCTTCTTCTGGTGAATTGTCAGTGACTCATCATTACCTCTTAATATCTGACAGCTGCTGTACATAAGACATTTATTATGAGTTGGAACAATATAAATATAGCAGAGGCCATAGAAGTGTCACACTAGTGAATCATTCTCCCTAGAATAGAGGAGTGGTGAAGATTAATGCTGTCACAGGCTCAGCTCCAAGGAGATGCCAAATGAGGGTCTGGATCAGAGGACCCAGACATAGACAGGTTTATTGAGGGAACCTAGACTGGCCAACTAGAATAATCACTTGGAGGGATCAGAGGAACACAGAAGAGAAACTCCATATGTCTTGGACTCTCATAAAGAAGTATTAAATTGA
This sequence comes from Dipus sagitta, assembly GCA_036346955.1. Lineage (NCBI taxonomy): Eukaryota > Metazoa > Chordata > Mammalia > Rodentia > Dipodidae > Dipus > Dipus sagitta. Next base: position 70,008,297 of record CM070782.1, read on the forward strand.
AATGTCCAGAAGGAAAAGAAAGAATATTTGATTAGGCTGAGTCAGTCATCCTCATATCTGATTCTCTATCTCTTCATCCTTCTATATGAGAACCTCTGAGCTTTGAAGGGTGAAAAAGATGAATTAGGTCTCTTGAGACATACTGCTCTCTCTTTGACCTACAATTTCTTTTGTGAGCTGGATATTACCACTGATCTTCAGGAGTAGGGGTTAAAAGTAGAGCAGGTATGTGTGATACTCTCTAACTTTGTTAGTTGCAGTGGTCCCTGACATCTGCTTTGTGCCAGACAGGCTATAATTGCCCAAGAATCAGAAAAACTCAAGTCCAGCCCTAGAGCTTCCACAGAAGGTGGAAAAATGAGATTTCAGGAATCTCAGAGTGTTATTTTACTCAAAAGAAATTCCTAGTCAGAGTCCTGAAATACAGAGAGGTTTCATGTAATAATTACCTCAAAATTTGAAAACTCATTCTGACCTCTCACTGATGACACTTTGACTGCCACTGAGTGTACAAGCCCCCCAGTTATTGTGACTGGCCCATTTTCTCTAGCCTCAGATGGGAGTCTCTGTAAATTATCATGAATGACTGTGACAACAGACACCAGCAGTGGTGGCTTGAGTATAGAACTGTGCAAAAGAAAGATATGCTGTGGGTATAAAATGCATATTAGATTTCAAACACTTAGTTCCTCCTACTTGTCTCCTAGAAAATTTAAAGTCATACCTGTGGCTGATGTTATGTTATGGTGACCTCGCCATGCTATGCCATCCTGCAAAGCTCATGACAGAATTATCTTACCCTATGAATCACTAGCAGGAATATATAGAGACTATGAAGCGGGAGAACCTTTGATCAGTCTTTTAGTCTTGTAAAAACCCACAGAAATTTGTATTTTTTTAAAAGGGGGTAGTAAGCACTCAAGAGGAAATCCTGGTTATGAGTTTAAATTTAAATGAATGAAGAAGCCCTGAAGTTATTGCATTTCCCTGGAAGGTTTTTTTTTTAAATATTTTTATTTTTATTTATTTATGTGAGAGTGACAGACAGAGAGAAAGAGGGAGAGAGAGAGAGAGAGAGAGAGAGAGAGAATGGGTACGCCAGGGCCTTCAGCCACTGCAAATGAACTCCAGACGCGTGCACCCCCTTGTGCATCTGGCTAACGTGGGTCCTGGGGAATTGAGCCTCGAACCAGGGTCCTTAGGCTTCACAGGCAAGCGCTTAACTGCTAAGCCATCTGTCCAGCCCCTTCCCTGGAAGGTTTTAGAGAAATCTGTTTTATGCTATTAGATAGAAATGGATGCCCCAAATAGAGGAACATAAGGAAAGGATCTAGGTTTGTGATTCATGACACGCATGCACTGTAACTAGTGTTTGAATAAAAACGAGAGAGCCTGGGCCATGAAACAGAATGAAGTCAGAACACATGCTCTGTTAAGTGAGAGAATAGATGGTGATGCAGCTGGGCATTGCCACACACATAGGCATCCCCAGCATCCAGGAGCTGACATAGGAATACCTCCACAAGGAGGAGGCTGGCTTGGGCTACACAGTGAGGCTGTGCCTCATGGAAACAAAACAAAAAGGTGAGGATAGATAGACAGCAACAGACATGAGGAACGCTAAAGCGGGTCTGTGGTATGAACGGTGTGAGGGTGGAGGACGCAGTCCGAGGGCAGGTCCAAGCCGCGGGATGGTGCCAGTGGGGTGGCTCCTGTTACCTTTTTTTTTTTTTTTTTTGCAGGATCAGCTGACAGTGGTATATTTGAAACAGTCATCCCATTCGTGTTTAAAGGACAGAACCTATAATGGGTATTACTACAGTGAAATTAATTGCACAAGGTATCCTGCCACAGAGCTCTGAGAAGTCCAAAGCCAGGAGAGTGAATGGTAGTGATGAGGATCTCCTCTACAGTGGAAATGTTCTGGAAAACACTGAAAGCATCTCGTGGGCTGCCAGGCTGAAGCTTTAGAAGTTGACTCAATCTCTACTGCCAATATTAAATACCTAATCAAATTAAATCTGTGAGCGGAAAGGCAGGTGATAGAGGACAGGAGCTATATAGCTTTCATAGGGAGGCAGTCAGGGGCAGAAGCCCAAGTAAAACACAGATACCAACTTATCTTGGTCTCGGCCATACTAGAAAATGGCCACTGGAGGCACTTTCTGGTTTTTGAACCTGAAAAGCTTTCAGGAGTTTCTACAAACCTGTGTCGGCACCCCTTCCCAGGTTAGTGGGATCTTAGTACTTCTCTATGCCCACCACCCAATCAAGATCTCTGATGCATTCCGAAGCCTGATAATGAGACACATCCCAACTAAGTGCCTCACAATTTACATTTCCAAGGTTATGAAAAAGCTCCAGTCAGGCTATTGCTAGGTAACCTGCTCAGGACCCTTCCCAGCTATTCAGCTTGGGACCTTCACTTCTTTCCTTCTACCTGTATATCTTCTTAAAACAAATCTTTAGTAATTTACACTTCATGTCTATGCTCTTCAATTCTTTGCTAAACATGGATAAGGACTTGGGTTTGGAGTTCTAATCTTACTCAGAGCTCTATCCTGCATCACAGGTAGAAAGTCCCACTGAACTCATTTAGGTCTATTCATTGAGGCTACTAAGAGATGAGGTCATAATATTTGAATACCACATATGCTGGTGCAGTGCTAATAAGTGAACCTGGATGCATTTCATTGGAAAAGAACGGAAGACCTGATTAAAGGTTGGTTTCACAAAAACTAAATAGATATGTCACCAAAATCCATATGTCTTGGCAAAAAGGTTAGCCAGATCTCCTGCTTCAACTCTTAAAATTATAAGAGCTTTCCAACCCATCACCAAGGAGCAGTTACATTGACTGAGCATATCTGGTGAAAATCAGTGCTGATTAATCTCACAATGTTTCCAATAGTAGGACTTACTTGTTGGTAAAGATAAAAATGGTTAAAGCGGTGCTGAAGAGATGGCTCAGAGATTAAAGGTGGTGTCTTGCAAAGCATGATGGCTCAGGTGTGATTCCCCTGTGCCCGTGTACAGCCAGATGCACAAAGTGGAACATGTGTCTGGAATTCATTTGCAGTGGCAAGAGGTTGTGGCACGCTTGCACTCTCTCTCTCAAATAAAAAGGGGCTGGAGCTCTCTCTCTCTCTCTCTCTCTCTCTCAAATAAATAAGCAGCAGGAGAGATGGCTTAGCAGTTAAATGCACTTGCTTGCAAAGCCAGAAAGCCCAGGTTTGAATCCTCAGTGCCCATGTAGAGCCAGATGCACAAAATGGAGTATGTGTCTGAAATTTGTTTGCAGTGACAAGAGGTCCTGGTGTACCCATTCTCTCTCTCTCTCTCAATCTATCCATCTGTGGGTTCCTGGGTTCTTGCTTTGGGCTGGCCACCATGGCACCTGATCAGGGATCCTATGAGCTGGACAGGGTAGGTGAGTGCTCTCCCAGAAGGACTGGGTGACATCTGCCCATGCAGGCCTTGCCTCCACGTTTTGGAGGGCTTGCAGGTTTCTCATTTTCCTCCTTTATTTTCGGTTTGCACCATTATGTGGGACCAGACACGACGAACTGGCAACTGATGTCTCTTGGCCGAGGCCACTCTTTGGTATTGACTGAAGGCCAGCCATCCTCTGCCTGGACCCCGACTGCCCATTGGGTGTTGGCAAAATCCGTCTATCTATTTCTCTTTCCTCCACCAGACGGAAGCAATTTTTCTCTTTTTCCTCCTTTACTTTAATATTGTCTCCCACCAAAAGGAATCACAGATTTGTAGGGCTGTTCTCAAAGTTAGGGAAATTAAGCTCTCCCAGAGGGAGGCCAGCTCCTTTTGGTAAAAAGTCCTCCAGGTCACCCCCTGGATGACTTTTGCGGATCCATGTGACCCAGACACATGGACCTTCATAGCTTATCTGTCTAGGAAACAAAAAGTTCAGGAAGGAAATTTCCCCTCACTCCCTTTAAGAGGTGAAACTACAAGCCGGCTTTGCAAGCGCTCCAAAGCGGCTCAGTCAGAGTCAGGCGGTGGGCTCACATGTGCCCAGACAATGGCGCCTCAGCCAGTGCAGGCACCATGTCTCCACCCCCTCTCCAACCCCCCCCCCCACAGACCCCCTCTTTTCCCAGTGCCCCCCCCCAGGTCCCCTCCTTCTTCAGCAGCCTCCTGGTGGTCTTGGAGGCCCCCTGTTTTCCCAACAGTCCCAGCCCCCCTCTTCCCTTCTTTCCCCTTTGGGTAGCCTGGACTTGGACTCTGGCAGTCCTCTTGGCCAGTCTCAGCCATTACCTGCACGTGTGCTAGACCAGACCCCAGGTGAGTGTCCCGGGGCAGGGCTGAGCTAAGGTGTATGCAAGCTCCGCCCATCCGCCACAGCGCACAGGCACCAAAGCACCAAAGCATCAAAAAGTGGCAAGAAGGAAAAAAAAAAAGGGTCATGTTTAACTAAAGCCTCCTGGAAACCTAGAGAATGTACACTCCCCATAAGAGACCCCTGGAATGAACACTGGCGGACAGGGGTGATGGGAAATCTCTATAGTGTCTACTACTCATCCTCTCCCTCTGGTACTCTTCATGTTTCTAGACAGTATATCCCTGCCTCCTGCCCAGTGCAAACTAACCACACATTCTCTCACAGGAAAAGCAAGTCACAGAAAAAATACAAGCCACTATAACATGGACACAATATATCCAATATGTAGCCAACCTTCTCCCCTTTACTAACCGTCCTAATGCTTCTAACTGCTTCTTTTGTGCATCTTCTACCCGTCCCCTGCTAACTGAAGTTCCTACTAATGCCACCCTAGAATACTCTACATCTATAACAAGCTGTTCCCAACCCCGTCTTACTGATATTCCCCTCTGATTCCAGTCAAGGCATGTCTCTCTGCCTGTCCAGCTCTAAGCTGAAAAGAGCTAAATGCCTCCTCAGTATTTCCATAACCAGGACCACTTGCTACAAGACACCCTGCTCTCCCATGGTGTGAAGGGCTAACACCCCGCATGCATAAATATTTCCTCTCCCACTTACTGTTCCCCAGTCTTGATTGTTCCGTAGGTGTATCTCTATGAGGAAGAGGAAGCCGCCTATCAGCTCCATCTGCACCAACAGAGAGAGATTTTCCTCCCTCCGCTGGTGGGCCTCGGCCTGACGCTGTCCCTTGTGCCTCCGGTGCTGCAGGAGCCGCTCTTGCCCAGACCAGCCACCTCGCGGAGACTTCCGAGACCAGCTTGACCAGGCCATGATATCCACCCCCGACAGCCTCGAATCTCTTCAGAGACAACTGAACTCTCTCACGGGTGTGGTACTTCAAAACCACAGAGTCCTAGACCTCATTACTGCTGAATATGGGGGGACATGTATGATCTTGGGGGAAGAATGTTGCTTTTACATTAATGAGTCAATTATTGTTGAAAAAGATGTTAAAACTCCCAAAAAACTCCACAAGGAGCTGCTTGACCACCACAAGCCTGAGGACCCCATCACCTGGCTCTCTAACCCTTTAGTCACTTGGCTTCTCTCCCTCCTTAGCCTGTTCCTCCTGTTGCTATAGGAACCCTATTACTTGTAGCCCCCTGCCTCATCAAATTTCTCAGACAACAAATAACTAATATTGCTAAGGCTGCTACTAATCAGCTTCATGTGCACCATCTAGCCCTATCTGAGCCTATGATAGACTATAAGGATTTCACTCAATATGATGACACCTCTCCATTATAAAAACAAAGAGGGAGCTGTCAGACATTGGCAGGGCCCTGGGTTAAAGGCTTAAAGCAAACCTAAACCGTCTGACACTAAGGCCCCAGGATATGGAAGGGTAGCAGCAGCCTGAACCGCGGTCATATTTCAGGGACCAGACCCACAGGTTAGCTTCTCTCCCCACCCTTGGTGGTTGCAGTGAGCCAGGATTGACCCCCCATTCTTGGGGGTCACAGTCTGACATCTATCTATCTATCTATCTATCTATCTATCTATCTATCTATCATCTATCTATATCTATCTGTCTATCTATCTCAAATAAATAAAGGGCTGGAGAAATAGCTAAGTGGTTAAAGGCACTTGCTTGCAAAGCCTAAAGGCCAAGTTCGATTTCCTAGTACCCACATAAAGTCAAATGCGCAAAGTGGCACATGCACCTGGAGTTCATTTACAGTAACAGGAGACCCTAGCATGCCCCATTCTGTCTCTCCTTCTTTGTTTTTTCTTTGTTTCTCTTTCCACACACACTCTCTCTGTACTTACAAAAAAACAATAAATAAAATATTTGAAAAATAAATATTTTTTTAAATGCTTAAAGTGTCAGGATTCCCTAGGAATCATAAATTTCGATGGTTTTAACTTTCTCTGCAATCTATTTGTTTCCCATGTAGGGACTTAATGGGTCAGTGCTTAAATTAGTAACATCGTCACTAGGTCAGGCAGGTGTTACATGCTGGACTCTGTAATAAGTGGTGTCTCTTTAACACATGTGAAAAACATTCCTCCTGAAGACTGAAATGGATTCTTTTCCTGGAAGCTAAATGCATGTACTTATAGTAAACCCATTACTAAAATGAGTAACTTGACCACAAGCATTATCTGATGTAAATATTAATACTGTTTTGGTTGTTGGATTAAAAAGGGAAAAATAGGGAGATGAGAAAATTCCACATTAATCACTGGGGAATTTGGTTTTAAAAACCTGATTCTTTGGGAATTCTTCAACCTGGGAAATCAGTGAAAAAGGCAGAAATGACATCTATGTGTGAGATCTGTTGCCATTTAGTTATGGTTAATGGGAAGAGACAAGCCAAACAATGTTTTTCTCATTAAAAACTAGTCACTGTGAAAAATTTTTAACACTTGGAAAATTTTTACACCTAGAAAACACCATGAAAATTCCATCCACTTCTTGTCTTGCAGACCTAAGCAGAAGCAAAGGCTTAGCTGCACGTCCCACTTGTCAGACTGGGGCCACAATTCATGCTCTGCCAACACCCCTTGCAGTACACAGCAGGCCTTCCCAGCATTTCTTTTCTCTTTTTAAATTTTTTTTGTTTATTTTTATTTACTTATTTCACAGCAGCAGACAGAGAAAGAGGCAGATAGAGAGACAGAGAGAATGGGCGCGCCAGGGCCTCCAGCCACTGCAAACGAACTCCAGACGCGTGCGTCCCCTGGTGCATCTGGTTAATGTGGGTCCTGGGGAATTGAGCCTCCAACCAGGGTCCTTAGGCTTCACAGGCAAGTGCTTAACGGCTAAGCCATCTTTCTAGCCCCTTCCCAGCATTTCTTAGGTCTCCTTGCTACTGGATGATGGTTTATTAAAAAAAAAAAAAAAAGAAAAAAAGAACAGCCGGGCATGGTGGCGCACGCCTTTAATCCCAGCACAAGGGAAGCAGAGGTAGGAGGATCGCCATAAGTTCGAGGCCACCCTGAGATGACATAGTGAATTCCAGGTCAGCCTGAGCAAGAGTGAGACCCTACCTCGAACCCCCCCCCCATAAAAAAGGAACAATAAATTTTAGAATACATAGATACCACTTTCAGAGAGCTCAGAGAACTCTAGGCATGAAGACTGGTTAAGTCTTCATTTAGCTGACAAGAAACTGTGACTGAGACATCCAAGTGCCTGCTGAAGGTCACACAGACAGTACCTGTCCCCAGTCACACAGACAGAAAGGCTCAGAGACGCTCCATGTACAGGGGTCAGCCTAACTCTAGAGCACAAACGTCCACCATTGGAAAAGTGGGTGAAATAAAGCGTAGCTATAAAAATAACACATAAAGCTTTTTACTTTAAAGCAGCATATTTCCATTTATTTATTTATTTGATAAAGAGAGAAGGAGAGAGAGAATGGGTGCTCCAGGGCCTTCTGCCACTACAAATGAACTCCAGACACATGTGCCACTTTGTGCACTTGGTTTTACATGGCTACTGGGGAATCAAATCCAGACTGCTAGGCTTTAAAAGCAAGTGCCTTTAACCACTGATCCATCTCCCTAGCCTCAGATTTGTACTTTTGTTAAAAATGCTACATTCTAGTAAGTCACAGGAGAAATCGAATCACACAAGAAAGCAAATTTAATAATGTCCTATTGTAATTTATAGCCCTGAAATTGTTACCTAGTTAGTAGGACTGTGTTACCCCATTGTTGACTCCCTCAGTTGGAATTACACTGGGGCTAGTAAAAGGTACCCCTTTCTCCTAGGCAGGTGTGGTGGTTTGATTCAGGTGTCCCCCATAAACTTAGGTGTTCTGAATGCTAGGTTCCCAGCTGATGGAGATTTGGGGAATTAAGGCCTCCTGGACGCAGAGTATTGTTGGGGGTGGGCTTCTGGGTATTATAGCCAGCTTCCCCTTGCCAGTGTTTCGCACATTCTCCTGTTCCTGTTGCCCACCTGATGTTGGCCAGGGGGTTATGTCCACCCTCTGCTCATACCATCATTTTTCCTGCCATCCTGGAGAGTCCCCTCGAGTCTGTAAGCCAAAACAAACCTGTTTCCCCCCCCAAAAAAACTGTTCTTGGCTGGGTGATTTCTGCCAGCAGTGCGAACCTGACTACAACAGCAGGGAGATACTGATTTTTTTTTTGCTGTTTTATTTGTTTTTGCATCAATGTCTTAGTCTAGCCAAAGCCACTCTGAACCCTAGGTTGGTCTTGAACTCACAGCAACCCTCCTACCTCACCCTCCCCAGTGCCGAGATTAAAGGTGTGTGCCACTATGCCTGACTGGAAAAACTAATCATTTAAGAAAAGACATAACTGTGCAAACGCTAAGATAAAATATCCTTCCATACTTTAGCACTATATTGATTTCAACATTTGCCAATGAAACCTACAAAATACAGTTGTAGATAGTATAATAAATACCTTACACAGAAGGGAAATATTGCAAAGGAATAAAACATAAATTATTTTTGGCTTAACTAGATAACATGGCATATATTAGAGCATGCCTTCCTTTCATTTTTCTTAATGTATCATGCCAATATCATCCCTACTCTGGGATAAAAGATACATGGGATAATTTCACAGGTAAATGAAGACGTGAGGACTGTCGCTCCCAAGGCACGAATGTGCATGTGTCACTAAAAACAAGAGTTTACTCCCGCTGTTTAAGTAATGTAGAAAACATGGGGAGGGGGACCAAATATTTGGGTCTCTTAATTTTAAAAGCCAAAATACAGTCATGTTTTGTTGAACAAAAGGCTGTTGACTTAGAGCAAAGAGAAGCTTTTTTCTAGCTATTATTAAATTAGAATTTTATGTCGCCTGGCCATGTGGTTACTGTCACAGGGCTGGGTTTTATTTGCTTGCTTGCTTTATTATTGTTTTGTTCCTTTATTTTGTGGTTTTTATTTATATAAATCTAGATTATTCCCTTCTAAATTTAGAATCTGGCAAGATTCCAACATAGAAAAAGGGCAAAAAAGAATAAGTTTTAAATTTTTACTTTAGAGAGTATATGTATATGGTAATGCCAGGGCCTCTTGGCACTACACATGAATTCCAGATATACAAGCCACTTTGTGCATCTGGCTGTACATGGGTGCTTGGGAATTGAATGCGGGCCTTCAGGCTTTGCAAGCAAGTGCCGTTAACAATGGAGCAAACTCCCCAGCCCCAGACTTCATCATCTTGATTTCTCCTGATACTGATCTCTTTGGTCTCCATTCATTATCTCAGCTTGAAAACTGAGGGGCAATGACCAACAATTTGAACTCCAGAAGGATAGAAGAAGTGTGGGTGAAGGACAGATAAATTGTCGTCGTCGTCCACAGAGATGAAGAAAGCAGGGCACTGAGTTCTGGGAGGCATCTTGACTGAGGGTGTAGTAAGGGGAATAGAAAACCAGTTGTGCAAAAGTGAGGGACAATGTTGTTACACAGCTCTAGAAGGGCCAGGGGATCAAAAGAAAGCCTAAGGTGACACAGTGGTGAACAGCTCTAGGTTGGGGCCCTTGGGGCAAAGCCCGCTGCTTCCCTGCTGGGCATGAAGGAGCCACAGAGCTTGTTGCTGCTACTTCAGGTTCATGTCCGTAAGCCTCCTGCCTCATCACCGCTACATGACTTCTAGCAATTGCCACTGCTACCAGTGTCAGAAACTGCTAGTGTCTCCCGTTAGACAGACCTAAACAGTTTAGGAAGTCAGGAATGCTACGGGACTCTGGAAAATGTGGTTTTTCACCTCCAGCTGTGCAGAAAAAAATACGGAAGGGAAGGAGAACGGCTGCACTTGTTTTTAGGAGTAATCGCCAAACTACCATGAACTCCACTGCAAACATTGCCAATGGAAAAGGTTCTGAAGAAGCACTGGCATAACCACTCTTTGACATCTTGTTGCCATGTTTGGGTAAAGGCATTTCCATCCCTAGTCTATCTCAAGGCATGACAAGCTTTTTCTGACATCCAAACAGTGAATATCAGGCTTAGCGTGGACCTTCAGCCTCTGGTAGCAAAGCCAATTACATGTGTCTGGATGGGAGAGCACACAGCTTAGCTTCACAGCAGGCCACTGAGACCTTGGGGACTTTGTGTGAAGAAACAAAGGTATTAATAAACATTTTTTTTTGTTGTCGTTGTTGTTTTCGAGGTAGAGTCTACTCTAGCTCAGGCTGACCTGGAATTCATTATGGAGTCTCAAGGTGGCTTTGAACTCACAGGGATCCTCCTACCTCTGCCTCTTGAGTGGTGAGATTAAAGGTGTGTGTCATCATGCTTTCTTATGTAATGCCAGTCTAAGGATGACTTGGGTTGCAAGTCAGAAAAATGGAAATATGGTCAGAACCTCTCAGAAAACAGGGAGAGTCCCTAGGGCACGCTTACTGTACTGCTGGTGGAAGCTCATTGCTTCAGAGTTACATGGGCTGTAGACTGATAAGTCATATGGCCAATGTCATTGTGGATGTTTTCTTAAATTTGTTCATATAGTAAGTAAATTATGCAAGTAAAAGTTAATGTACTCAATTCCTCATTTAAAATAAACTATTATGGGACCCCGTCATACCTGGCAAAATTTGAGTATAGAAGTAAAGTTGCTTTAAAAATGTTTTCAGGGCTGGAGAGATGGCTTAGCGGTTAAGCGCTTGCCTGTGAAGCCTAAGGACCCCAGTTCAAGGCTCGATTCCCCAGGACCCACATTAACCAGATGCACAAGGGGGCGCACACGTCTGGAGTTCGTTTGCAGTGGCTGGAGGCCCTGGCATGCCCATTCTCTCTCTCTCTTTCTGCCTCTTTCTCTCTCTGTCTGTAGCTCTCAAATAAATAAGTAAAAATTTTAAAAATGTTTTCAATTCATTGTTGGGCATGCTCCATTATTTATCCATTCTTTGGCTCTGCAGTATGTAGGCATGCCAAATCATTACTCAAGCTCTGAGCACTGCTGAATGTAAGTGCTCATTATATAGACTTAATGCCTTAGGAGAGAGCGTGACACTTCAAATCTTACTTCAAATACCTTAGTGTTAGCCAAAGGCACATGCTAGATAATGGTTAATGTACACATCTCCACTGACATTTTATTTCACTATTTTGTGAAATGTTCAGTGATATATCTTCAGCATTGACTAAATTGATTGTATCTAGAGAGAGACTGGTCTGTTTTGCATAATAATTTTCTCAAAAAATTTGACTGGCTTGTCAAATGTTTCTGATCATGGGGTCATATGGCAGATTCTATAATAAAAATTCTTTTTAGAACAATTTACGAAAAGTTTAAGAACATGAAATTATTCATTAAGTGAATTTCAGTATATGATAGATCTTTCTGCAGTAACAAGCAACTGCTAATTATATTCTGGTTGTAGTAAGTTTCAAAACCCAGCTCTAGAAAGAATAGAATGGTTTCTTTTATTTAAGTGTATATACATCTCCTTTGATGGCTTATTTTCAGTTCTAAGGTCTTTCTTTTACAGGCTATTAACAGCAGGGGTGTCCACCCCTACATTCCAAGAAACTGCTACTTTTTGATCTCTCCCTGTATCCAGTGGGAATATCCTTTTCAGAAGATGCTATTCAGTAGCATATGCATTTGCAAAATCCTAAGTCCCTCTATGTGGACTCTATGTGCATGTGGTGCTATCCTGTCCCTTGTCCAGCAATGCTTCTTTTTCATAGATGTCATGGGTTGTTTCCCAAGGCTGGGATGGTGATGATAGCTGTGTTGTTCCTGCTATTCTCTATGCCATAGGCAGTTTTATGTTGCCAAGATGAACATCCAACCAAGCACAGTTTTATTGGAGGAAGGGATTCCTGTCAAGCTTATAGATCCAGGGGAACTTGCATCATTCATGGAAGTAGATGGTTCCCATTCATAAATTCAAGCAGACAGAGAAACCATCAGCAGCCAGCAAAAACACCAAAAAGCAGAAAGCAGGGACCAGCAACAAACAGGACCCCCAGAGCTCAGACCTCTTTACATACCTATGGGTTGGAATTCAGATCCATCCCAGTGATGCACCCCTGTAGCAGGAGTCTGCCTACTAGGGTCTGAAGTGGCAAACTCAGTTTTAATAAAACACCTGAGCCTATGGGGCTATAGATTCAAACTATCACACACTATATAATAATTCCTCTCATTTAAAGTCACTGTGAAGAGTCAGTATTCCACAAGAATAGGAATTTTAAATTCATAAAACCTAAGAACTTACCTACCTCTATCTGTTCAGCTCCTACATTCTTTTCTCTGCTTAAGAAACAGACAAATAAGTAAATATCCTTAATAATTAGAAAATTAGAATACATACATAGCAATAATTTTGGTCTATCTGCTACAATTTACATTAGCCTATGAACACTTCCTATGCAAAGTGATAGTCATATTCATAGTGACTTTACAGTTTATGGAATGTACAAGGGCAGATTTTTGCTTTAAGCACATGCAGCTGAAGGATCCAAATTTAGGAAATTCACTGGGACAAATGTACAAGACTTTCTAAAGGTACTACTGAAATTTCGCCATTTGTGATAAAGAAAACTGCTTATCATATTCAATTAGTTCTATTTGTCAAGATATTTCATAAAGATTATTTCAATAAAGTAGGGCTGAAATTTGTAAAACTGGCAGGGAAAGTTAATTCTGATAATGACAACTGAGTCCACTAGCTTTTCTAAGAAAAATAATGTTGAATAAATTTGTTTAAAGCTAACTTATTCCATCTCTGACCACCACTGACATAAATTAGAAACAGGGCATTTTTATGACTCACTAAAGTTGATTTTGTTTCTCCAAGTTAATTTGTAGAAAGTGTCTCATTTGCTCATGTTTTCCTATGTTAAAGTAATGTGGTTTTTGCAAAAGAATCAAAGTGCTTAGAAAATACTAAGTACACAATGACATTTAAGAATATTATGCTAACAAATAATACTAATATTAACATACTCCTGGGATGAAGTTGTGGCTTAGCAGAAAAAGGCTCTTGTTTACCAAAAAGTATTCTCTTCTTCACCTGAAGACAAGTGCTTAGACAAAGATATCTGACCTTTGTACTTCTAGTTCTTATAAATTTACATTCATTATATCTATAGATACACACATAAACACAAACATGAATATTTATTATTTTGTTGGTCAATACATGACCTTACTGCTTTCTTAAATACCTTACTGCTTTCTTAAAAAATCAGGAAATGTATGTGCACATATATGTATGTATGCCATCCACACACACATGTACACATTTAAATACATTTATATACATGCATATATATTAATTTTTCCTACTGTGAAGATATTTCATTTTCAGAGTCATAAAAAACTCCAGTAATCTCAACAAGTAGAATTTGATGCTTTTTTGGGCCCCTATTTTTTTTTCTTTTAACATGATTAATTAAGAAGCTTTTTAAAAAGGGAAAATTGCCCAAGGCTATAGTCCAGAACATGGGAAGAACTGAGTGAATGTCTTGTAGTGATTTGAATTTCCCTGCAAGGTTCAATGAGCTCTGGAGTAGCACATCATGTTTAATTCATATGGTAACTATGGTGATGCAAAGTTTTCTGCTTCATGCATTGAAACTTACCAAGACTGGTTCTTTGCTGGAGAGGAGTCATACATCCAATGTCATGTTCTCAAGACTGAGGTAGTATTATTTTAAGACTGTGTATGATTGGGGGGTAGAAAGTCAGCTTCTTCAAAAGGAAAATGTGCTTCACAGAAGGATGGTGGAGCTGTATACAGAGAAGACATACAGTCTGAGAAAGCTGGTGTTTCTCCAAGGTTAAGTGTCAATGTGGAAAAAGCTGGCAATCTAAGTGTTTGTGGAAGCTGAAGTCACACTTAGGAGGCTAACCAGTGTTCTCATTTTGTGACCATTAATGGTTCCCTTTAATTATTTTTAGAAAACTTAATATACAGGGAAGAAAATAGCACCAAGTCATTAAACTTGTTATTTCTAGAAATATTTACACAGGAGTCACTAGACATTTTCTCTGTGATAAATGAGAGTTGCTTTTAACATAAATCTTGCTGTAGTCTGTAATGATTTTTTTCTTGTTTTCAATTTTTATGAGCATAACTTAATAATACATGTTAATGGATTTAATTTTGACTGCTTCATACATGTATATAATATACTTTTATCAGATTAACCCCCATTACCCTTTCTTGTCCCTCTCTACTGGTCCCTTTCTTTTCTCAAGTAGTCCCCCAGTCTACTTTCATGTTGGGTCCATTTAAAAATGTGGATATGGGCTGAGATGAATCAAGTTTCTCAAAGTGAGATGATATCTTCTTGGAAAGTACAGAGTAAGTCCTTGTTTCTATCTAAAGTAATTTTAGTAGTCATATTTTGTGTCTCGTTTCCTACCTATAGTCTTGTCAAGGAATTTGTGTGAATTATTCTTTCCCTCTCCTATAACTTCTTTTTCCCCCCTTTCTATTTATTTTCCCCATTTATTTGCAATTTTTAACCACAAACCATAAATCATAAATAAATCTTGGTACATACTCATATCTCTCCTATCTTAAAATCAAATTCTAAATATACTTTATATTATCTTTCCCCTCAAAAGACACACACACATACACGCATGCACACACACACACACACACACACACACACACATAGAGGATGTGTAGATAGATACCAGTAGGTAAGCTTTGGTTGTTTAACTTGCATTAGAGTTTCCTGGAGGGTGGTAATATTGAACCCCAAGTCATGGGTCTTGATTCATAAGTTCTCAGGTGCTGTTGCTACTGCCTCACTGTAGCATGAGAGATACTAAGGCATTCTTGGAGATGGAAAAATTGATGCTGATAAACTACTCATTAGAAGGAGCACAACGCAAGGTGGGCAGATGCCCTCAAGCATTCTTGTTTTCTAATAAACATTTTGTATTATTTAAAAATATTTTATTCATCTATTTGCAATGAGAGAGAGAGAATGGGCACACCAAGTCCTCTTGCCATTGCAAACAAATTCTATACACATGCACTACTTTGTGCATGCATCTGTACTTTACGTGGGGAATAGGGAAAGGACTCGGTTTGCTGGGCTTTGCAGGCAAGTGCGTTAACTTCTGATCCCTCCCTTCAGCCTGAATGAAAACTTTAATCAGCAGTGAGCTGATAGTCTGGCTCTATAAAACCAAGATGGCCTAATTTGAAACATCTGATGATATCCACGGTGAGAGAGATTCAACATTCTGCTGGTCCATATAAATGGTGTTCTCTGTGGTTAATACAGAAGCTGTGATTGATACAGTTAAAACTCAGACAGAATTGCCTTTTCTGTGGAATTTCCATTTCGTACTAACTACTTATTTTTACCCTGGGTTGCAGTCAGCTTCTCTTTGCTGGCACAAAGCACCTGACCAAAAGCAGCTTGTGAGAGGAAAGGGTTTATTTTGGCTTACCGACTTGGGGGGAAGCTCTATGATGGCAGGAGAGAATGTAGCATGAGGCTGAACATCACCTGGCCAACATCAGGTGGACAACAGCAGCAGGAGAGTGTGGCAAACACTGGCAAGGGGAAGCTGGCTTAACAGCCATAAGTCCCCAACAACATACCTCCAAAAAGGTTTCAATTGCCAAATTGCCATCAGCTGGGGATCAAGCATTCAGAACCCTTAAATTTATGGGGGACACCTGAATCAAACCACCACACCCTCCTCCCTGAACTGACTTTTGTCTTGGGAAACCCTATTGTGACTTCACTCTATCCTCTGTCAGGGACCATATATGTAATGTCCACTTTAGGCTTTTACTTTGGAGGAAGGTCAAAATCTCACAATCAATGAGAAGTGTTCAAACAAGGAGCTGAAAAAAATAGGATTTGATAGAAAAGATTGGAAGAAAGGCAGGGGATTTGGTGTAGATATTACTGTACTGTAGAGACTTCAGGAATCTTCAATCATGTATTTGTTCAGTTATGCCCATAAATTATATAGTCATTATATAGTAATGACTGAATTTTCTGTTCTCATGTTTATGTGTTCATGTGTTTGTTTCTTCTTTTTTTTTAACCTAAAAGCTCTGTTCAAGTCCCCAAAGGGGAAAAAAGTATTAAGGCTCTTTTGAATTGGCAGTGTGACTGGTCACTGGCTTCTCCACCACCTGTCCTGATTTAGTCGGGTCTCTTCAGTAGGCTGACTGGGGACGCAGGAGTCAGAACTCCACGGAGGCCCAGGCAGCTTCGAGAATGCTCTCAAGCCTGCTTGCTCTTGCACAGTTAAACCACAACAGCACTTTCTGGTTGCTTTATTAGATCTCAGAGCTAAGTCTAAGTAGCACCAGACTCATATATCATTTTTCAAATTCCAGACCCCAGCTTCTATCCATCTTAAAGTGAAAACCAGACTTGAACAACCTTAACATAGTTTAAAATGCAGCTTAATGATGGTTGGGAACATGAAAACAATCAGTTTCAGATGCATACCAATTCAAAGAAATTAGATTTAGTTTCTTGTAGAGTACATGCAAAGTAGACGATGCCAGTGAGCGGTTTCCCCGAAATACTACTTGAAAAGCAGAGGTTTAGTAGTCTGGAATTCCCCTAGTCTAAATTTGGCATGGGACGAGGGCTATCTTTGTGGAAAGTACGGGGGCTGGTGGATTGTTGGTACAGAACTGAGAATAAATTGCTTAGGGTTTGCCAAGATCAATGTAAGGTTTGGGCTAGACTGCTTATCAGCTTTAAGAAAAACCCAATGTGGCCTCTTTTCAGTTGTTTTCTGATGAAGATAAAGAAACCCATGAACCATGTTGGGTTCATTTTTGGTCTGCTTCAGTGATGAGGTGTGTTGGGGGCCTCTGAGGCTCTGGCTCTCTGATTTGGTAGGAGTTGATTTTTCTCTGTGCTGATCTCCTTCCCCCTTGTGCTGGTATCCGGTTCATCAGGAAAACAGCCCCCTTGCTTGTTTCTCCAATTTTTCTCAGTTTCAGCTGGGGCCCTTTTCCAACCCACATTTACCATCACAATATGGCAGGGATCAAACCAAATCTCACAGTCATTACCCTAAATATTAATGGCCTTAATTCACCCATCAAGAGACACAAGCTAACAGGATGGATCAAAAAATTAGACCCCTCAATCTGTTGCCTTCAAGAAACCCACCTCACCTCTAAAGACAGACACCTCCTCAGGGTGAAAGGGTGGAAAACAATATTCCAAGCAAATGGGAATAAGAAACAAGCAGGCATAGCTATATTAATATCGCATAAAATAGACTTCAAACCAAAAATAATCAAAAAAGACAAAGAAGGCCACTTCCTACTTATCAAGGGAATGATCCATCAAGAGGATATTACAATCATACATCTGTATGCACCAAACACAGGGGCACCACAGTTCATAAAACAAAACCTACTTGACAATAAAACAGAAATAACAACCAACACCATCATAGTTGGGGACTTCAATACACCATTATCAGTAATAGACAGATCATCCAAACAGAAACTCAACAGGGAAGTAAGAGAGCTCAACAAAACCATAGATCACTTAGACCTAATGGACATCTACAGAACTTTCCATCCCAAATCCACCGACTACACATTCTTCTCAGCAGCCCATGGAACATTCTCTAAAATAGACCATATACTGGGTCACAAAGACTGCCTCTTAATATATAAGTGGTTTTAGCTAATGCTTTCAATTTTGGTATTTTTTTTATATGTGGTGGTATGTGTGTGGGGGGAGGGGCAGTTGTACTTGCAGCCTTTTCACCTTTGTGTAGAGACCAGAGGTTAATACTGGGTGTTTTTCTTAATCACTCTCCACCTTATATTTGAGAGAGTGTCTTACTGAACCCCACAGCTCACTGACTCGGCTAGACAAGGTATCCCATAAGCCCTTGTAATCCCTTCTCCACCTCCACGGCACCAGGACCACAAGCTCAGACTTCTATGGGAGCAGAAAGTCTCACAGCTCTGTTCCCCTTCTCTCATAGAAAGGCAGTGTGTAACATGTTTATGAGACATTTGAGACAGAGCCTCTTACTGAACCCCACGGCTCACTGGCTCAGCTAGACAAGCTATTTATGAGAAGGAATTTTAGCCTTTAAGAAGCTGAGGTTATTGATCTCTCATTGACCCTAAATAATAACGTCTTTGTCAGCCTAATGTGGTGGTGGCAGGGTGATATTTAAAACCTGGTATATCAGCTTTAGCCCTGCCACCCCTTATGTTGGACACATTCTCCTCCTTTGCCTTAATATGTTGGATGACTGAACAACCCTTGTCTTAATAGAACTATGCCATTTATCTCTCTTACTCAATTCATTCACTCTATTACCACCTACAGTTGAGTATCATTTACCGGTGTCCCTTTCCTGATGTCTGTGCTTTCACTAACAGCCCCACTGCCAATACCACGACTTAGTCTTTCTCTTTTCAGAATTATTGGTGACCTTGTCTCCTTGCCTCTTCACATCTCTCTTCAAAATGTCTTCTGAAACACTGATGTTACCGTCCAAAATGTTATTAAGATCATCTATTTTTCTTATCATATTTCCTAAATTAACAGAAAACACAAAACTTCTTTGATAATGGAAGCACAATTAAGCCAGGACTTAACTTTCTGATGACCATTATTAAAACTGACCTACACAAAAAGTGAAAGGATCATGGGCCTAAGCTTGAACTCAGGGAGCTAGCCATACTTTCCCCTTATCTCTTAACACATTCTTCAAGTCACATTGCATTTACACTGTTGCTCTGGCCACCATTTTCATCTCCTGTGTCCCACTGGGCTCTACAGTGGCCTTGGGGAGACTTGCATTATGGGCCAAGACAGATCTAAATTCAAACCGTGAGTCTGACTGAATCTAATATTAGGACTTTGAATAGATTATATCTCTTTAAAAATTATTTGAAATCAATATAGTGTTTTATTTTAATAGGACATCATGTGTTTATAGGACATTTGTAGGTCTGTTGTGTGTTAGGGATTCTAAACCCATCTGTGGTATTAAGATCCTGCTTGTTGCACTTGTGTCATAGGCATTTTACATCTTGGCCCACTCTCTAGTTAATTACCCATCCATTGTGGTCATTACTTGGATCCATCCAACAACAGAAAACTTGTAAAAACTTCTGTAAAACTGATTCTTGGTAGGTGATAGATCCAAAATATATTTAGCATCAGTGAACAAATGACAATACCAAGCTTGATTACTTGATATCTCCTAGCAGTACCAGATTCTGTTAGCCACAACCATAAACACCTGAGAGAGTATGGATCAGACTTGTAAGGAGAGTGTGGGAACAGGAAGACAGGCTAACGGTTAGAGAACCAAAGGGAATGAGAAACAAGGATGGAGTTGGAACATTGTCCCTGTACTACTTTGCTTTCTGGACATTCAGGCTAGATGTCATTTCAGAAAGTAATTTAAAATCATTTACTACTTTAGTGATAGAAGATCACATGGAATTATGTAAATGAAAACAAAATTATTACAGGATAGCTTCATAGACACAATCTATCTAGTCCAGTTTGTGTAGTGCCCAGAGATTCCTCAGTTGCCATTAGAATAAGAGGAGGGAGACAGAGGGAGAGAAGTTTATTTTTCATGTGTTTATAGATAGGAGGATATTATAGTATATTAAGGATATATCTATTTGTCTTCACTCATCTAACTATAAAAATATTTCTTGTGTTATTTGGTCAGAAAGTGATATTATATTTTGCAAAACTAAAATAGAAAATTAATGAGACATATGGTTTTGTATGAGATAACTAAGAGAATATTCTGGATTAGGGTCCTATTTTCAGATAAAGGCAGATTACATGTACTGAAATTCCATGGTACAGGATGTCCTTTCCTGTCCTATGTTTAAGCTGTGTTTAAGGGCGTCCACCTATCGAGACAATTTTACTGACCAGAGAAGTCTCTTCTGTCCTTTTACCCAGTCTCCTGCCTCCAGAGCACAAAGGTCCGGGCCCCATCCTCCAGCGATGCTAAGATTAAACCTATAATCAAGAACAATCTTTGCTGTTAAGTGGCAAGAATTACTGTCTATTAAATGTCAGTTCTAAGTGGGGCATGGTTGCACCTGCCATTAATCCCAGCACTCGTGAGGTAGGAGGATTGCCGTGAGCTTGAGGCCACCCTGAGACTATATAGTGAATTCCAGGTCAGCCTGGGCCAGAGTGAGACCCTACCCTGAAAAACCATAAATAAATAAACAAATAAATAAATAAATAGATAAATAGATAGATAGATAGATAGATAGATAAATAAATAAATAAAAATAAAAGTCAGTTCTAGTTTTCTCATCTATGTCCCTGTGAATACCAAGTATGCTATTTTTACTTCTTTAGAAACTTTTGGTATTTTTCTCACTTAAGTGCCAAACTCTATATAAGTGCCCCAAACAAATTTTCCTATGCCATCCCTAGAGTAGAACAGGACAGTGGTGAATTAAAAGAAGATTGTATTCACCAGAATTTCTCAGATTTTCCACCACAGTGTTAGAAACACTTGAGTTCTAGACACTTTTCTTTATTTATACGAAGGAAATATGAAAAAATATTTCCAAAGACATCTCTAATCAAGGTCCCAGTGACACTTTAAGTGTGTGTCCATGTGCATGTGTGTATTAGTCTCCCATGAGTGCCTAACAAGCTACTTCAGTTTTGGTATCTTAAAACAAAATAATTTTCTCTGATTTCTAGAGCTCCTACGTCTGACAGCAAGGTGTCGGCAAGGTTGCACCACTTTCAGAATTTCTTCCTGCCTCTCCAGCTACTGCTAGATACCTATCACGCTAGGGTCTGATTCACCTTCAGGCTTTCTTCTCCGTGTATATGCATATTTTCTGTGTATATCAATCCATCTACACATCACTTATAAGAATACTGGGACTTACATTCAGGGCCTCAACATTGAGGGCCTAGCTCCTTGGCTCACGATCCTGAATTTAATCACATTTTCAAAAATATTTTTTAATATTTATTTTTATTTATTTGAGAGAAAGGAAGAGGCAGATACATAGGCAGATTGGGAGAGAGACAATGGGCACACCAGGGTCTTCAGCCTCTGTAAACGAACTCCAGACACCACCTTGTGCATCTGGCTTATATGGGTCCTGGGGAATCAAACCTGGGTCCTTTGGCTTCGCGGGCAAATGCCTTAACCACTAAGCAATCTCTCCAGCCCTAATCACATTTTGTATATAAGATAGTATTGACTCTATTGCTAGATAACATTCCATAAGTTCTGGGAATTTGGAGATAAGAATATTATTGGTAGGAAATTTGTTTAGCCCCTCCTGTAAGTGTGTGTATGTGAGTATGTATACTGTTAAAATTAGATTGTTATCTCTGGAGTTTGAATAACTATAAAGTTCTCCTATGTCTCTATAGACTATGCATGCAAGGAATCAACTGCTTATATTGAAAATCCATCATTTTTTTCTTCGTGGTTTATTGACTCTGAAGATGGAGTGTAGCAGTGGGACTTGAGCATCCTTGAATTTTGGTCATTTGTTTGGCAGTTGGATGAAGGGCCTAGAAGGTCAGATGAAGACCCCCTGAATCAATTACCAACAGTTACTGAGTGCTAACTGGTATTTATTTTTTGCAGATTTCTATGTAAGTAAAATTAAATGTATTTTATACAAGGTAGAAACTTGAATTGATCATATAAAGTAACATGGAAAAGTAACACAAGGAGTGCTTCTTTATATTTATTTGAATTCATCAACTTTGTCACACACACACACACACACACACACACACACACACACACATATAATCAATCATTTAAAAAATCTGCATCTAATTCACTATATGTTCATATGCTTGACCATGGGACACAAAATTAAATTAAATAAGATAAAATATCCCCAACTTAGAATTTAGTACCATAGATAATAATTTTATCATCATTCCCTCCAATATTCAAGTAGTATCCTAGTTTAATTCTATAGTATTTTCTCTTATAATATAATCCATGAGAATCTTTTAGGTTGATACTATTGACTCCAAGTTTACAGAGAAGAGAACCAAAAGAAAACGCCAGCTTAAGGAGCTAGAGAGATGGCTTAACAGTTAAGGCACTTGCCTGCAAAACCAAAGGACCCAGGTTTGAGTCCCCAGTGCCCACATAAAGCCAAATGAACAAGGTGGCACATACATCTGGAGTTTGCTTGCAGTGGCTAGTGGCCTTGGCAAGCCATTGTCTCACTTACTCCCTCTTAAATAATTAAATCAGATGAAATTAAAATAAAAAACAATTAAGATACCAACTTAAGGGTCTATAAAGATGGCTTAGTAGTTAAAGTGTTTGCCTGCAAAGCCAAAGGACCCAGGTTTGATTCCCCAGTACCCATATAATGCCAGATGCACAAGGTGACACATGCATCTGGAGTTTGCAGTGTCTAGAAATCCTGGAATGCCCATTTTCTCTCTCTCTCTCTCCCCCTCTCAAATAGTTAGTAAATAAAATTTAAAGAAAGAAAATATCAGCTTAAGACTCCACAAATACTTGGATATTGAGCTAAGCTTTAAACTCTACTAGTCTGATTTCAGAGTTCATTTTTGTAATCCATACAGTTACTACATTGGCCACATATGCTCATTACGCAAAAGAAATGTTCATTATGTCACTTTATATTCACCAAAGGCCCCAACATAGCAGTTAATATTTACTAACATTAAATTGATTCAGGTTGAATTATGACTCTCCAGGTAATATTTTTTCGAAATGTCAAATGACTAAAGGAAAGATAGTACACTTGGTAAAAGAATTAATATATTTCCAAATGGACCAACATATATCAAGAGGAAATCCTTCACAGATGTCACTGAAAGGTTGTCATTACAGTCAAGAAAATGACACATCTCTGTGTGTTACCAGTGTTTCTAATCTACTCACTGCAGTTTTACTCAGACATAGGACACACTTCCTTCTTCAAAGGAAGGTACTGAGTGGCAGGTCAAACAGTCCCTACAGATTTAAACCTGTAGTACCAACTTGAAGACTGGAATCATTGTTTCGATGATGTCTTATTACCATAATATCATATCTTACTTAATCTTTGTTTATCTCTGCTGACTTTACCCAAAGTCATTATGTTTAGGGCATCATTATTTTATGGCTTTCCTAATTAAAATGTCATGAAACCAATGATTATGTAATTGGTTAATCATCAAAGAACATAAGAGGTTGCTTTTAACTAAATATTTTAGTTTATTTTAATTGGAATTAGTAAATGCCTCAGTTACTACTCCCTTTTTGAAGTTATATCTTTGGGTTTTGGCCTTTGCTTCTTTCAAAGAGCTTTCAACAGCCTACTTTATAGGGCTTAATGGGGAGAACCATCTGGATGCTGGAATTCTATTCCTTACATCTCTCTTTGGACCTAGACATGGGATTGAAAATGTGATCTGCCTCCAATATTATATGACACATAAACATTGTAACTCTTGTGCAAGCAATGGTACTAAATCTCCCTGAATATTTTTCTAGGACAATGTCTTCCCTATTTAAGAATAAATAGGTTCTAGGTAAATAGAATAAAGAGGTTACTATTCCTTATCATATTCCCTGTATCTATAAAGAAATCTATTAATCTCCTAAGTAGTTGTATTCTAATAACCTTCTCCTTCTTATCACTCCTTCCAGGATGAAAATGGTCTTTTCACAACACAACACATACATAGCAGGATTCTATCAAACATAAACTATTGCTTATCACCATTTCCAGTTATTAAGCAGAAAACCCACTCTGGGATAGGGGTCTGTCTCTCAGGTTTATCTGCAACTGGGAGACAAATTGAAAGAGTTGAAGGAAACATTTCTTTTACATTTCCCATTTACACTTTATAAGATAATGTGGCTGTGGCTACAACTTGATATAGGGGTTAAAATTCATATGGTAGGAGGAGTGAAAAGTCTCTCACTTCCAGTTTGCAAGAGGTGCTGCACTTAGAAGTGGCTGCCTAATGCACTATTGGTGAACTGTGTTTTAAACTAGTCTTGTGGTAATGGGGTGTAGACATAGTTTATAGGAAAAACTGTCAGAATCAAGCTTTGTAGACTTGGAAAGCAATTTCTGTTTTATTTCATGAAACTTTCTAGGCTATTCTTGATCATGATTTATGTCTCTTTCTATTGTCAGCCACAGCTGTGGAAATCCATAATTAACAACCAAATGGTCAATAAACATACCTCTAAAACACATATTGTATTAGTTATATTACTCTATCTTGTGACCAAATGCCTGACAAAAAAAGCTTAAGGAAGGAAAGGGTTTATTCTGACTTATAGTTCCAGGGAATATATTCCATTGTAATGGGAGAGGCATAGTAGAAGAGCATGTTGCAACCATACCCAGGAAGCAAAGTGAGTCCTGGTGCTCAGCTGGCTCTTAGTCGAGAATCCAAACCCATAGAATTATTCTACCCACCATTAAGATGGATCTTCCTTTATCAATTTACTTAATCTAGAAAATCCATTATCGACGTCACCAGAGACATGTTGCCATGGCGATTCTAAATCCTATCAAGTTTCCAACCAGAGGTTAACCAATACAAATACATACCCACTGTCAATTTATCACTTGAACATAACACTTTTAAGTCATAACCTTCCACCCCTTCTCGCCACAGACTCAGGGTCATCTCATAGTGTGCTTAGTCTAACCTCAAAAGTCCCCACAGGCTTTAAAATTCTTAACATTATTCAAGGGTATAATGCAGAGTCTCTTCTGACACTCAGGTACTCTCTTACCTGTGAGCTCCTATACCATCAAAAAAAGTTATATACTTCCAACATAGGATACTACAGAGTAAATATTCCCAATGCCCAGATGGGGAATAGGGCATTTCAAGGAATGATCATACCAAAGCAAGAGTAAAACACAACATGAAAAACTCCAGTTTCTGTAGCTCCATGTCTGGTATCTGGGGTTTGTGGTGAAATCATCTGGGCTCCAAAGGGCCACCTGGAGCCTCTCCCATGGAGCAGCCCTACCACATACCTGCAGCTTTCCCTGACAAGCGTACTAGGGCTCTGGAATCTTGAACATCCTGGGGTCTGCTTTGCAACTTGGTATTCACTTTTGTAACTTCACACAGCGGCTTCTCGGGGCCTCTTTGTTGAGAACCTGGTCCTACCATGCATTGTTTGGCCTTAGCAGCTATTTAAAGCCATGGTGAATAGCTCTGTGACCCATTAAGCCTTGCATTTTTCATGTCCCCAAAACCAAAAGCAGCCATGGATGATACTGCTGTTTGCTGTCAGAGCAAGAAGCAGCCTAATTTCCTTACAATCATGGTTGAGGTTGTATTAGTCTGCCTAGACACGTCATTGTTTTCATGCAGGGAATACCTCAGCAGTGTTATCAGTTCTGGCTTTCTCCTTTCAGATGGGTTGGCATTCTCAAGTTCGAGCCTTTAGTGTGTCGCAGCTTGTCCTTGGAGCTCCTTTTCTGCTGTCCTGGTGTAGTGCAGGAGGTTTTGCTTCAGGGGTGCTGATCCTCTGACAATTAATTATGGTAGCTGTCTCAGCACCAGCTTGAATGAAGTCCTGTCTTAGGATTCCCTCCAACAAACAACTTTGTTCACTCTATTTCAATTCAGCATCAATGAAGTTCTCAGGATGTGAGGAGAATGCAGCCAAGTGGTTTTCCAGTGTATAGTATGAACTGTCTTCAACCAAGTTCTTGATAATAGTTCTTCTCATTTCACAAGCTAGGCTTCTGCTACCCTCATTTCTCTTGGCATTCTGACCTCACAAGTTCTCACCAGAATGGCTCACTAAGCTCGGTTTACAATATTCAAGGCCTTTTTCTAGACCAAATTGTCAAACTTTTCCACATTCCTCTCACAAACTAGTTCCAAAAGCCACATAGTCAGGTTTATCAAAGCAATGACCCCACTCCTGATGCCAACTTTCTTTATTAGTTACATTACTCATTCCTATGACAAATACCTGACAAGTAACAGCTTGAGGAACAAAAGGGTTTATTTAGGAGCTGGAGAGATGGCTTAGTGGTTCAGGCTCTTGCCTGCAAAGCCTAAGGACCCATATTCAACTCCCCAGATCCCACATAAGAGAGACGCACAAGGTGATGCATGCACAAGGTAACACATGCACATGCACACAAGGTGGCACACGTGTCCAGAGTTCAATTGCAGTGGCTGAAGGCCCTTGCATGCCAATTCTCTCTCTTTCTCTCACTCACTCTCATAAATAAGTAGGTTTATTTCACCTTTCTAGGGGATACATTTCATCATGGCAGAAAAGGCACGGCAGTGGAATGAGGGGCTGAATGGTCACATTGCATCTGTAGTCAGGGCTGAATGGTCACATCACATCTTTAGTCAGGGCTGAATGCTCACATTGCATCCATAGTCAGGAAACAGAGAGTGATGAATGTTGGTGCTCAGTTCCTTTTCTCCTTTTTCTTCACTCTGGGACCACAGCCCATGGAATGATACTACCCATAGTTAGGGTGTGTCCTTTCATTTCAATTAACTTAATCTATAAAATCCCTTCAGTTCATTCCCAGAGATTCATTTCCATGGTGACTATAAATAATGTCTAGTTAACAATCAGGGATTACCCAGCACACACACACACACACACACACACACACACACACACACACACACACACACAGCTTGTCTCTTTATATTTGCTTTTGAAATGGGAAGTGGTTAGATAAAA
Source organism: Dipus sagitta (assembly GCA_036346955.1). Lineage (NCBI taxonomy): Eukaryota > Metazoa > Chordata > Mammalia > Rodentia > Dipodidae > Dipus > Dipus sagitta. Next base: position 70,035,385 of record CM070782.1, read on the forward strand.
CCTTGCTCTATAGTTTACTAAATAGATATCTCTCCATTTATGTTAGGCTGTCGCATAACAGACAGCGTTGCCTAGTTTACTGTAATAGTCTCTCCATATCTTTCCAGGAGAAAAAGGTAAAATGGCTTACCATGGTAAATCCAAATATATCAATAGACTATTAGTATTTTTTTTGTCTTAAGTTTGACATAGCACCTTTCATTTCATTGTTAAATTTCATTGTACACAACCAATCTTCCTGAGCAAATTTGTACATAATACCAGTGAAGTGGAAACCGTGCTTGTGGTGATCCAGTGGTTTGAACTGAAAACACTTGATGGCAAAGTTTTAGATGGATTTATTGCCAAGTGGAAATGGATATGATTGTCCTGTGTGGCTTGCATCTAAGAAGCTGTTTATTCATGTTTCTTCACTATAATGTGGCTTTGAATTATCTTTGATTAAAACACATGGTATTCATTCTCCATTTCAGGATCTATGTTTCTTCTGTCCAGGGCAACATTAAAGCATGCATGTCTTCTTTTATAGTAATAGCAATGATATATTTTGGTATAAAGAAGAAAGTGTGGGGCTCTTGTTATTATTAATGAGAAGGATTACACTTCAGGACTTTTCCCTGCACAAGGATTACTTCCCTGACATGCTGAATTCATAGCTAGCCATAGAACTTGATCTGGACAGTAAGGTTTAAAAAAGAATGAACAGAAGCTATTTTGCAATAGGAATTTTATAAACTACCTTCCAGCTGTCCGTTTTCTTACTTTGCAAGACACCAGATAAAAGCCACACTCAGTCTTCACAAACAAGAAATAAACTGTGTTTGAAACCACTGAGGACTTTTTAGTTGTTTGGTTCCATAAAAAAACACAGACTAAACTGATTAATGACACCCATTTCCTTAGTAATCATACCTGTATTTATTCCCAATAAAATTAAAAGAAGAGCATACATATAAATATGCAATAACAGAGAGAACTGCCATATTGCCATAAAATAATAAAAATTAGAACCAAAAATGACCACTGATTTCATCAGATGACAGTACATCCATACAATGGGAAAAACTATAGAGCTATTAAAATTTATTATGGGGCTGGATAGATAGTTCATCAGTTAAGGTGCTTGCCTGCAAAGCCTAATGACCTGGGTTCGAATCCCTAGTACCCATGTAAAGCCAGATGCACAGAGAGATTTATGCATCTGGAGTTCATTTTCAGTGGCTGGACGCCCTGGTACATCCATTCTCTCTGTAGGTCTCTTCTCTCTCTCTCTGTTTCTCTGCAAATAAACAAAATATTTTTAAAAGAAAAATATTATGATTATATAACACTTTATAAGCCCATATAATTTTATCTATATAGAAATCTACATATCTACTTTGGAAGTAAATTAAAAGGTACACCAAACTTTAGGAAACTATGAACAGAAAAAGTCAGTTAGGCTTCATAAGTGTTCTTAACCTCTTGTTTTGAAAGCGAAAGAAAACTTAATTGAAATGTTTATTGTAAATGCCTATAAAAGAAGGGTGGGGGAAAGGTCAATCAAAATTCAAGATATTCTGAATAAGGCATATGAAAATCTACTTTTTTGAATAATGGAACATCCAGAAGCCAGAGATTGTTACTTGAAAATTTTCAATGCCAGGGATGGGATAGCTTCCAGTGAGTTATTGTCCAGGGAGGTCCCTGTTGCCTCCAAAACATTAGAGGCTATTTCCAAGGCCCTTGGTTTCCCATGAGAAACAGATGGTAAGACCCTATTGCTGAAGACTTCATATGCCTGAGTGGCAAAATCACTGAGAAATCAAGTTGGTGCTGAGCAGAAAACCTTTTCCCTATAGCCCAGCCAACTGAAAGCTGGAAAAAGCTGCATTGTGTGCAGCCTTATGGGAGACAGAAATCATCAGCAGTGAAAACAGTGGACGTGGGAAGCCTCAAGTTTTGTCAGACAGGCCAAATGACTGAACGAGTGCAATAGTGGCATGTCTGCTCTGGGGGAAACCAACTGCTCTCTAATTGGACTGAAGACCTGCTTTATAGGAGGGAATATATGCCTGCTACTGAAAACCTGATCAAAAGCCTATGGCAGGGGAGGTCATGAGCCTTAGGGGTTTAAAGCCTGCTCTTGTCTGGATAAATGCATATATTATTCTTATCAAATTGCCCTTACACTTAATGTTCATATTCATATATTAATGCTAGTCTCACTTCTGGTTAGAGAAGCTTCTCTTTTCAGATGGCAATGACCACTGGGATGACCCAAAAGGCAACATAGTGTTGAGAAGAAGAGACGGAGGAGTGTCCAGCACAGAAGCATTTCACACTTTCAAGGCTCAGGGTCCATTGCAGAAGAGGTGGTGGAAAGAATGTAAGAGCCAAAGGAAAGGTACCACTCCTTAGATACAACTGTCTGGACAGAAATTGGCCTCGATATCCAAGACCTCACAGTGCCTAGCAATACCTATGCAAGACCCTCATAATAGGAGGAAAAGATGATGACATCAAATTAAAAGAGAGACTAATGGAGAGGAGGAGGGGATATGACAGAGACCAGAATTATGAAGGGGAAAGTGGGGGAGAGGAAGGAAATACAACGGTTTGTTGTCTGTAAGTGTAGAAGTTGTCAATTATATATATATATATATATATATATATATATATATATATACACATACATATATATATGTATATATATATATGTATATATATATATGATATATTTATGTATTATATTATATTATATATATTACAAACAAAATAAAAAATAAAAGAAAAAAACAAAGCTTAAACTCAGCCAATAAGGAGAAGCCAACAAACATATATAGGTAGATAATTCCCAATGTGAGGAACCAAATAAGGAATTGTATAACTCTAATCAATCATATTTTCTTTGCTTTCCTTCTGTGTTTGTTATATAAGTTAAATCCCTTTGCATGGCATTGGAGGAGTTGCTGAACCATTTCTGTCTTAACATTGCCCAACTAATGAATTACAGATACATTCATTAAAATTTTATTCTAGCTCAGTTTAATGTTAATACTATATACATGTATGCATATAAAATATGAAAGAATGTTCAAAATACATTGCAACTGATATCATAAAATAGCACAACTGTATGATTGCCTTTTAAAATATATTCACCAAAAAAGGATATATGGTAAGTACCCAAATCTGTTCATATGGGAGTAGAAACAAGTTATAGTAAATTTGAGATAGGAGGCAAGCCATTAGCTTGTGCTGGGGAAGCTGAAAGACCTATGTTTAATGAGAGACATATTATGTTCTTAGTGTCCCCATGCTCCTTGTGAATAATGTGGTGGAGGTGCAAACATATATCTGGTTGTTATCAGTGCTGTTCATCCCCTTCTGCACACGGCCTTATGAATCCAAGTTGCAGATACAATTTGGGTGTGATGTATCTTTTAAAATGAACCTAAAGGTCAATCAATGATAGCTATTTTCATTTATATATTCGTGTGTGTGTGTGTGTGTATGTGTGTGTAAATGTACAATGTGTGTATATGTATGGGCATATATGTGCCATGTGTGTAAGTCAGAGGTCAATCTTCAGATGTGTGTCTTCTTCCATCTTGTATTTTTTAACTATTTATTTATGTGCAAGAAAAGAGAGAGGGAGAGAGAGGGTCTAGATGCATATGCTACTTTGGCCATCTGGTTTTACATGGATACTGTGGAATTGAGCCTGGGCATGTGTCCTTGCACATCTGTGAAACATCTGCTCTGAGCCAAAGCTTTGGGTCTTCATAAATCAACATCTGGGACTTCCTTTCATTCAAAGGTAAGAATTCCAGTTCTAGCCCATGTGATTCAGGTTACATCATCGTTATCAGCCAACATCTATTAGAGGTTTCATTTCCACATTTCACTCTTCTGGTCCTTAACTTTCAGATTGTAGTTAACAGTGTTTTCCTAAACAGAAGTGAACATTACTGGGCTTGTAATGTGCCCTTTGTCTGAAGACAGTTAACACATATTTCAGGCCATTATTCTTCCTTCAAAGTTGCAGTGAAATATGCCAAGCAAAGAATAATAAAGACATACATGTTATTTATCACATGATACTCACCATATGCTGTATAATCAACAGTATCATATACCATTAAAGACCTTGGGCATGAGGATTTAAATGCTATTTGGACATTTAACTACTTCTGGGATGGAGCAAGTTACTTAACACCGCTGTCTTTTTTGGCAAGCAGAGAGTGAAAGTTTACCATACCTAACAGGCATCTTAGAGAATTAAACAAAATATTATATAAAGGCCCCAACAAAGTTCCCAGCACATTAACACAAGACACACTCCAGACATGTAAGCTATTGTGGTGATGAAGATACTGTTTATGATGTGTACAACATTCTGATGAAAGACTGGTAAAAGTAGCCAGATACCACTTGGTGTGTTTGTTTGAAGGTTTTTTGGTAATGCTGGAATGTTTTTCCAAGCCTATTTACACATATGAGTTTTGACTTGTTTGCCTTATCTGTAGAATGGAGGGCATGGAATGCCTAGAGCAGTTCCAGAAAAAGAAAAAAAAAAGTTTATAGCCAAGTAAGGTGCTATTTTCTTTTGTTTGCCTTATGTCAGGTGGGAATCTATTGAAGGGCATGGAAAACAATAACAGAACCAGTGTGGTGCTACTTAAAAGGTTCAAACTAATCTCAAGATGCAGCGCAGACATTCCCCTGTCTAGTCATGGCATTCTTCTGGTGTTATACTATGCAGGGCAATCATCTTCAGGCTGAGGGGCCTCCTCTCCAAGCTGCTTTATAGGACAGGAGAAAATGGGCATATACTTCCAAACATGCACTTCTCTATTGCTCTTCTCTCTGTCCTGGACTGTTTTGCTTCTCCTATCTATTCTGACCACTCCCTTACCTGATTACTAATTCCTATTCATCATTTAGAGCTCAGTTCAAGTATCATTTCCTCAAGGAAGACTTCTCTAGGCTTGTATCCCAGACAAATTTCTCCTGTTACATACTTTCTGAGCATCTCTGTTCTCTCTATTACCATCCACCACTGTGTAAGTTAAAAAGGAATGTGCAAATGGATTGTTTGTACAGCTCTATCTGTGACTAGTATGTAAGTTCCCAGTGAGCACTGTCTGGGTGTATCTAGTTCATCACTTTCCAAAATGCTTGCTCGATATCTAAATAAAGAAAATTGTTCATGACTTAAGTGTTTAAATATATATATATATATATATATATATATATATATGTGTGTGTGTGTGTGTGTGTGTGTGTGTGTGTGTGATTTTAAAATCTTTTGCAGCCAATAATTGGATAATTATAAACAATGTTCTGAATTATAAATTACAATTGTGCTCTTTTCCAATGTTTGTCTGAAAATTATGTCTTTAATGTGTGGGAATTTCTTCCATCCATAAGAGAAAGTTCCTAGTAAAAATGTCTGTTCTCTTTATGTGGAGAATCAAGTATTAATTCTTAAGAATAGCATTCCCAACCAGGTGTGGTGGCTCATGCTTATATTCTCAGCACTTTGTAAGCTAACAAGTTCAAGGCCAGACTGGGCAATAGAGAAAGACACTATCTCAAAATATATAGTGTTTCGTGGTTTATTCCAAAACTATTAATTAAATTAGGACAGAAATCAATAAAGGCATTGGAAACAAAGGTGGATAATCCGAGAATTCTTTCTTGATAAAGCTTATAGATGAAAACTACAGGAAAATCATGAAGGCTGGCAGTTCTCCTTCCTCTTTCCCTCCTTCCCTTCCTTTCTTTTTTCCTTCCATTCTTTTCCTCTTCCTTCCTTCCTTCTCTTCCTGTTCTTCCCTTTACCTCTCCTTCCCTTGCTTCTTCTCTTCCCCTCCCTTTCCTTTCCCTACCCTCTCCTCTCCTTTCTTTTCCCTTCCCTTCCTTTCCCTTCCTTTTCCTTCTTCTTCCTTCCTTCCTTCCTTTCTTTCATTCTTTTGTTCTTTCTTCTAGAAGGAGATTGTGTGAGTGTACCAGGGTCATCTGTCACCCCAGATGAACGCACCACTTTGGTTTTTTTTTTTTTTTGTTGTTGTTGTTGTTTATTTATTTGAGAGCGACAGAGAGAAGGAGGGAGAGAGAGAGAGAGAGAGAGAGAGAGAGAGAATGGACGCACCAGAGCTTCCAGCCTCTGTAAACGAACTCCAGATGCGTGCGCCCCCTTGTGCATCGGCTAACGTGGGTCCTGGGGAATTGAGCCTCGAACCGGGTTCCTTAGGTTTCTCAGGCAAGCACTTAACCGCTAAGCCATCTCTCCAGCCCCAATGCACCACTTTGTGAGTCTGGCTTTGCATGGGTATTGCTGAACTGAATCCAGACTGGCAGGTTTTGCAAGAAAGTGCCTTTGACCACTGAGACATCTCTCCATCCTGGTTATGATGTTCTTACTTGAGAATTGTCTTCCTTTTCTACTACTCTCATGTGAACAACTAAAACAGACGGAAACAGGATTTCTTGAACAATGACCAACAGAGGATAAGGGAACAAAAGCATATTGGAAGTCTGATGTTGAGGCCTGTGCACTGAAGTGACTTTACTTCGTCTGCTGAAGCTTGGGGCGTTCTGCTTGCCAGTTGTAATGCTACAAGAAAGTAATCTTAAGTCTTTCACAATGTGAGCCGGGACTCATGGAAAAAGCAAAGCGGGCCTGGAGAGATGGCTCAGACTCAGTTAAGGCGACACCTGTGAAGCCTAAGGACACAGGTTTGATTCCCCAGTACCCACATAAGGCAGATGCACAAGGTGGTTCATGTGTCTAGATTTTGTTTGCAGTAGGTAGAGGCCCTGGCGTGCCTATTCTCTCTCTATCAGCCTCTCTGTCTCATAAATAAATACGTAAATAAATAAAATAGAGCAATGCCAACACCAATGTATAGTTGTTCTTATTTTCTTTGCAGAAGTTACAAACTAATGTTTTTTCCAGTAATTTCACTGCAACAGTAGACGCTGGGAGGAAATGATGACTCCCTAGAATTCCCTAACATTACATAAAATAAAACTTCAAGCCCTCAAAGATTGTTAGCATCTTTGTTTCAGTTATAGATAAATCAAATGACTTCTGTTTATTAATTTTCCAGCTTTCCTGGAAGAAGAATAAATGTGAATATTTCTTTTTTGTTGTTCTGACACCTGAAGAAGTACTTGAAAAAGCTGCAGTAGGTTTCATATGTTCTTACATGGTATTTCCCTTTACATATATATATTGCATGTATTTTGGTGAAAGCAATATCATTTACAATCACACTGATATCTCAGAATGTATAATAACTAAGTAATTAACTGATTGCATAGAAAATTTGATTTGTTTTCTACCACTGTGTTGATAGGATGCACTTATAGGTGGAGTGAAATCCATTAATTATCTTCATTTACTCTTTATTTTTGGATGTAAGAATGATATTCACTTTTCTAAGTTTGGCAACAGAGTCAAACCTGTGACATCAAAGTCCTCAAACTGTGTCCATAGGCAGGCAGAATTATTTTTGCCTTTCTCTCATTCTCAGTATAAGATGGACTACTCAAGTGTGATTTAAAAACAGGAGCACCACCAGGCATGGTGGCACACAACTTTAATTCTAGCACTTGGGAGGCAGAGGTAAGATAATCACCATGAGTTCGAGGCCAGCCTGAGACTGCATAGTGAATTCCAGGTCAGCCTGGGCCAGAGTGAGACCCTACCCCCCAAAACAAAAATAAACAAAAAAGAGTAAAGAAAACAAAAACAGAAGCAGCAATATTTTTTTTTTGCATTCTTCCTTTCAGAAAAGTGGAGCCCAACTTCCCTTGATTGAACATATATTCAATGATTTGCTTTCAAATAGGAAAATTTTAATATCAAAATTTGATGTTAATTATGCAAGGCATCATTGATTTCTCTTCTCTCTCTTTTAGATCATCCCTGCTCAAGGAAAGGAGCTGTTATCATTTGAGGGAAATCCAATAATCTATGGAGAGATCTGTGTAGTGAGAGAAGAAGGCTTTCTTTTGGTAGCTTTGTGGGGACAGCAACTGGGAAGGATACATGCTGAGGAATCTCTCTTTTAGAAAGCTCTGTGATTTTCTTTTTTATATATATATATATATTTTTTGTTTATTATTTATTCATTTGAGAGTGACAGACAGAGAAAGAGGGAGAGAGAGAGAGAGAGAGAGAGAGAGAGAGAGAGAGAGAACGGGCACGCCAGGGCTTCCAACCACTGCATACGAACTCCAGATGCGTGCGCCCCCTTGTGCATCTGGCTAACGTGGGTCCTGGGGAATCGAGCCTCGAACCGGGGTCCTTAGGCTTCACAGGCAAGAGCTTAACTGCTAAGCCATCTCTCCAGCCCAGCTCTGTGATTTTCCAGGCCTGACCATAAGCAAGTAGAAAGGGCCACCTGGAAAGCCTCCTAAAAAGGAAGGTTCGTCCTCATCTCAAACCTGATCAGTATCCAGTGTACCACAACTTCTAAGGATGTTGCAGTCAGGGAATCGTCCCCCATGGATGATCATGATTTGCACACCTGTTTTTGTTTTGGTAGTTGTGTGGACACCTTCATTTCCAGGACTCTATTTGAGGCCTTAGAAAGAAATCCTCTTCAGGAGCCTTTCCTGAGGTTGCCTTGTTAAGGGAAGAAGTGAGCCCTTCCCCCATTGACTTAATGTTCAGCCCTTTCTCTCTCTTAGCCCTCCGCACTTACTCCATCTTGCCCTCAAGTTTCATAAAAGTACTGGAGGGAGCTCTTTGTTTGGAATTTCCTTAACAACGACAGAACCCATGACTGCATTGATACACCTGGCAACTGGGCAGTGGGACTATCCCATGTAGAAAAATGCAACAGGGAGTCTTGGTGTTTCCTTTGGTTTTAACCTCTTGCTTATGGTTTGGCGATAAGTCATTAAGGCTTAGTTATTTCATTTTCATGCACTGTGTTAATTGGATAGTCCAACACCTGACAGCTCAGCCAGATTTCTCTTCCAGTCAGCTGAGGGCTAACAATGTTCTAGTCAAGCCAAGCCTGGGGATAAACACATGTACCCTAACCTTGTCAGAAACCCTGAGTAAGAACTACTCATTAGGCCAAATCCAGATTCTGTGCCTTAAAAGTTGGCATGCAACAATCCCTGTTACATTCTGAGCTGCTGAGTTCCAGGGTCATTTGCTCTGCAGCAAGGATAACAGTGCTACAGGAGAGGCTTGGCATGAATGACCTTGAATGATACTAGCAAACCCTCTTTAAAGGAGTATTGATTGAACTCCTATCTAACAATACTAAGAGAGAGCTAAGGAAAAAAGAGAAAAGTGGAGAGGTGAATGACATCCTTACTTAAGAAGAGTTGTGGCAGCCTAAGAACCCATGTTCCAATCTCCAGATCCCAGTAAGCCAGATGCACAAAAGTGAGGTAAGCGCAAGGTTGCATATGCCCACTAGGTGGTGCAAGTGTCTGGAATTCGATGGAAGTGGCTTAGGCCTTGACACACCAATTCTCTCTGTCTGTGTCTCTCTCTCTCTTAAAATAAATAAATAAATAAATAAATAAATAAATAAATAAATAAAAATTAAAGCAAGAAAAGACTTATGTTTATTGGAATTATTTCCATTGCACTGATGAAGCATCCCCAAGACAAGGAAAAGGAAAATAAGAAGAAAAAAAAACTCTCTACAGATACTGACGCTGATGTGGGAACTTTGTAGTACCTACTTCTGTGCATATTTCATGTTGCTTCTTGACAGGCCATATTTTGTATATCCATTTACAATGGATAAAGTGATATGCCTTTCACAAAGGGAGCAGATAAAGGGGGACCACCTCAAAATGGGCTAAAATACAATTATAGTGAAGTTGTTGTTTTGTTTTGTTTTTCATATTGCTATAGTAGTCAACACATTGGGGAAACAAAGGTCATGGTATTAACAAATGTGCTGTGCTTTAGTTCATTAAGGTTGCTATAACAAAACACTCTAACCTGCATGGATTATAAATGACACATATTTATTTCTTATAATTATGGAAGCTGGAAAGCTCCAGATCGAGACACTGGTCAATTGGCTCTGTTGGGAGTCCCTCCTTATAGATGGCCCCTTCTCACTCTGTCTCATATGATGAATAAGGCAAGGCAGCAACCTGGTGCCTCTTTTATAAGGAAATAATTCCATTTATGAGGCTCTAAGACATGATCTGATCACCTCCCAAAGGCCTCTAGGGATTGAGTTTAACATATAGATGTTGGCAGACACAAACATTCAGGCCATAGCTCTATCATACTTTGGGTACCAGTGAGTATGATTCTCAACAGAAAATAAAATAATTAAAACTTTGCTGAGGAAGATAATGGGCATGCTACTTAGGAATAAAATGCTAAATTTATTACCATAAATTGATACAGCTTTCATTTCATGCCAATTTTTCTGTGGTCTGTTTGCCACTTTCTTTCATTAAAATTCTAATAGATTAATAATTAACTTAATGGAGAAAATAAGAATGTAAATTCTGTAAATGTATCTTCATTATGTTATTTACATCGTTAGGATCTTACATGTCATAATATCACAGTAAACTATCAATTTATTATATTCCTTTAACAAATGTTCGTTCAGAAGCTAAGTGTTAAGCTATGTGTTCGACTGTTTCTACAATTTAAAAGCCTGTAGTTGTGGTGAGGCAAATAGAAATCAATTGAATAATTATAACAGATTATTACTATCAAAGTCAATGTCATGGTTTGAATATAAATGGCTCCATAGCCTCAAGTATTTTTCTTTAGGCTTACATGCTTAATATGCATCTATTAAATTCTTGAAAAATAGATAGTTAACAATATACTTACACTGATTTACTTTGAATTTATGTTATATAGTTATTAATGTTTTGTACATACAGAGTACAGTGAAGCATTTCATTACATGTATATAATGTGTAATGTTCACATTAACCTTAATCTGATTGGCTTCACTCAAGTTATTAGTGAGATAATGGAGCTTTGTTTAATTATCATGTGCTTCTCTGTCACAAATGTTTCAAGTATTTCTGATTAAGCTTCCTACTCAGTCTTCTGCAGGCAGACCCCTTCCGGTGGCCCGTGTCACTCGGAGGTGGATCTCGAGTCGCGCCCTGAGGTGTGCAGAGTCCGCTCTTGATTGCTGGTGTTGCATGCCGGCTCTCTGTGATGGGTATAGGATGAAGCGAGCCAGCTCCTTCCAACATGAATGCGCTTCCCCTGGAATCTGTAAGCCTGAGATAAACCTCTTTCTCCTATAAACTGCTGCTGGTCAGGTGTTTCATCCTAGCAATGACTGCAGCAGCCAGTGAGAAAGAGAACTGACTTACATGTGAGGTAAGGAAAACACTGGAATTAACCTTTCAGCCAAAATCTGAAAAGCAGGACAATATCAGAAAGGGCCAGGTGGGGCGCAGGATGTTTTCAGCCTAAGGAAGCAGCCCTACCAATTCCAATGTGTAGGAGACACCATGACACTGTGGTTATCATGAGGGGCAGGCAAACTTAGATGAATGCGGACTCAAGAGCTTGAAGGTTGGCCTCACTTTTTTAAGCAGTATGTTTTCTTTGTTTTTCGTTATTAGTTGTACAGAATGAAACATAAGAATCCAGTGGTAAAAGTTTATTGGTGTAGAGTATTAAGAATAATGTAAGCTATTTGATTGGTTATGTGACAGTGATTTCAAGGAAAGTATTGACTTTATTAGCAGATAACTAGCACTGTTATAACACTTAATGAATGCAAGTACCTGATTAGTTATTGAAATACTCTCTTTTTAAAAATTATTATTTGTCTATTTATTTAAGAGAGTAAGAAAGAGAGAGAGAGAGAGAGAGAGAGAGAGAGAGAATGGGTGCACCAGAGCCTCCTAGCCCCTGAAAACTAACTCCAGATTCATGTGCCACCTTGTGCATCTGACTTTCTGTAGGTACTGGGGAATCAAACCTGGGTCCTTTGGCTTTGCTGGCAAGTATCTTAACCACTAATCCATCTCTCCAGGCCAAAATGTACTCTTTACTTTGAATCCCATCTCTTTCTAGTCCATTATGTAGAAATTTAAAAACATTGCTGATTTCTTTATAACTTTAAATATAAATGCTATTTGGCACTGTGGCACTGTGAAGATCTTTGTAGGTAAATGTATTTTAATAAAAATAGATAATAGGAGAGGATAAATTAGAATCGCTTGCTCTACTTAGGGACAGAGACGTTGACAATTTCTTTTAAATATAGAGGAACAGATTTTATAGGCATATTCTAAATGGAATGGATGTGGGAGTGCAGTTAATATACATGCTTTTTTTTTTTTAGGGTCTAATGTAACCCAGCCTGGCCTCAAGCTCGCTGTGCAGCTAAGGATTCCCTTGAAGTATATAAGTATATTTTCTTTTTCTTTTCTTTTCTTTCTTTCTTTCTTTCTTTCTTTTTTCTTTTTTTTTTTTTTTTTTTTGGTTTTTCAAGGTAGGGTTTCATTCTGGTCCAGGCTGACCTAGAATTCACTATGTAGTCTCAGGGTGGCCTCGAACTCACAGCGATCCTCCTACCTCTGCCTCCCCAGTGCTGGGATTAAAGGCATGCGCCATCACACCCAGTTGCAGTTGACATTCTTAAGTAAACCTTGACAACTTCTTTTTCCTAAGCCTCTATTTTTGTTGACAGGAAATTACATAGAAGTTGAATGTATGAAAAATACCATTTGAAGTATTTTATGTTTTGTAATTCTTAAAAACTCAGTGGTTAATGTCAACTTTTTATGGCAAAATTTATAATGTGAAAACCTTTTTATAGTCAGAATTTATAATGGGAAATACCACAGAAGCATGTGTGTTTGGTCTATTTAGCTTCAGAGATCAGATAAGAAGGTGGGAGAAGTGATTGTGCATTGTGCTACCCTAGCACTGGAGTGAGTGGCGAGCAGGTGCTAATCCCAGAAACATTGAAAACAGGAATATCTTACTCATCCACTCACACAGGTGCGTAAATAACTAGAATTTCTGCTTTGTCTTAAGGATGGTAAGGAACCAGATGCTGGGAATCTTGGCCTGTTGTATATAAATTTAAAAATAGCCATAGGACATTAAATCTGTAGAGAGCTTTGTGATTTCCAAAGCACTGTTTAGGTTGATATTTAGAGTGGTTGCAACACAGCAAGAAAAAGGGTAAGACAGCGATGAAGTTAAGCACTTCAGAGATGTTATGGATGTGCAGGTCTTTCGGTTCAGTTATACCGCCCTTCAGTAATTAAGTGTGTGCCAAACAATTACAAAATTTCACTTTGAAGATGTGTCACTTCTTGTTTCCTGTTGATTGTACTTATGCAACTATCTTAATACACAAATACTCACGAAGAATGTTTTGTAACTGTGAGAGGCAGGCTGCTTAAGATCAATCTATTTTTTAACTTCAGAGGTAGATATATCTACAGTCTTTGTATAGCCATCAGTTCAATATGTGTTTATTTTTTTTCTTGATCATTAGGAAATTTATGACTTGACTAAAGTTTTTCTCTATTTGAGCCTCATTTTTTCCTAAAAATGATAAAACACCTGTGTTTTTGAGTATTAATAACTCTTTTGAGGCAATTTAAAAAGATTGACATCAACTTTCATAAATCTTAGTACACTACAAAATAATGCAAAATTATTATGCAGCAATCTGTTCTTTATGTTTTGTAACATTTTATTTATTTATTTGAGAGAGACAGATAAAGAGAGAGAGAAAGAAAGAGAGAGAGAGAGGAGAATGGGTCCACCAGGGTCTCTAGCCACTGTAAACATGCACCACCTTGTGCATCTGACTTTTTGTGGGTACTGAGAAATCAAACTGGGGTCCTTAGGCTTTGCAGTCAAGTGCCTTAACTGCTGAGTCATCTCTCCAGTCCCAGCAATCTTTTCTTTATTTCCCACTCTAATCTAATTCAACTAGAGATCAATAGATCAATACCAATAGGATTCAGCCCAATTGAAAATAGTATTAGATATGACAAACCTTTGTTTTCTTATATTTATTTATTGAGACAGTGTCATACTATATATCCCATACTGGCCTTGAACATTCCATATTCATGGCTCAGCCTCCAGAGTGATGGGATCACAGATGTGCAACCTCACACAGCAAGATCCTTAAACTTTATTTAATTGAGCAGCTATCCCAGCTTGCTTAGCATTTTCTGAGTTTTATCACTGAACATCTGGGCCTTCTTCAGTGTTGGGCAAACCAGGCTGGTTGGTGATACTATGTGAACTTCTTTTTTTTTTTTAATCTTTGTGTTCATTTTTATTTATTTATTTGACAGTGACAGAACGAGACAGAGAGAGAGGTAGATAGACAGAGAGAGAGAGAATGGGCATGCCAGGGCCTCCAGCTACTGCAAACGAACTCCAGATGCATACTCCCCCTTGTGCATCTGGCTAACGTGGGTCCTAGGGAATCGAGCCTGGAACTGGAGTCCTTAGGCTTCACAGGCAAGTGCTTAACCACTAAGCCATCTCTCTAGCCCAACTATGTGAACTTCTATAAGAATCCTGTACAGAAATCTGGGTGTACTGACACACACCTATAACTCTAAAACTTGGCAAGTAGAAGCAGGAGGATCAGGAGTTCAAGGTCAGCTTTGGCTACATGACAAGTGTGAGGCCACTCTTAAGACCCTGTGTATTAAAACAAAATCTTGGAAAGAGCTAAGCTTAAATTATTTATTATTGTTAATATGAGTTATTCTTTGATATAAAATTCCTTGTCCTATAAATTCATTTGTAGTTTAGAACATGGAGTTTATCAGACTTTGAACAAAACCAGATTGCTAATCAGTATACATTATAGTTCATTTATATACTCCCATAGGACTTACGGAGAGATATGATCAATTCCTTGCTCTGAAAGTTATTAGATCTATGTATGACCCCTAGTAGAACTCATGACATTTAACTTACATTATTTAACCATGTTCCTTGTATCAAACTATCAACTAAGAATCTAGCCACATTCATCTTTAATGCTCCAGACTCCAGATGGCTGACAGAAAACACCTAGAAAGTACACAATAAACTGAAATTTGCACCTTAGATTTGTACACCTCTGGTTTACTAGATCAATTTTTATGACTTACTAAAAGTACATAGTAAAATCTTCATGTAAACATCAGATTTTAATGAGGATTAGTGTGAAAATGTGAATTAATTTTTAAACAATGATGTATAATAAAATTTAAGTTTCATAAATGGTTAACATTAAAATTTAATATTTCCAAGTATTTCAGTTTTACATGCAACTTGCGCTCTTCATTTGGTATTTGACTACTGAATTTAAAGTTCTATCTAGGAATTCACAGTACCTATACATCAATTGTCATAGAACAGTGGCAAACAGGCAGTTGTTGTCATGGATATGTCATGAATAAATGCATTTAAGAATTTCTAAGTACATTCAAAATTAAGGGGCCACTTGAATTCAGTCTAAGTTATTCTCCTGGAAGATTTAAGTCAACTGCAAAGAGGAAGAGAACGTGGCAGGTTACACCCATGTAGTGACTGCTAGAAACGTATAGTAATAACACCAACTGCCAGACCCAGTCACATACTCTGCCCCACCCCCACATAACACAAAAATCAGCACAGGAGGTGAACTTCCACAAAGGTTCTGCTGTCATCTGAAGACATAAGCAGTAAGGCAAGGAAAAGCAAGTCTACACATAGATAAAGTACACTTATTCAGGCCAATGCCAGCATTGAGATAGATTTGATATCTGTACCCAGTGACTGGTATTCATGGGAGATTGGAAGATCATCTTTTTTTTTAATTTTTTTAATGTTGCTATCATGACTGCCTTTTTACTTTTCAAATATTTTATGTATTTATTTAAGAACAAGCCACTGAAGGAGATAGAACTGACACACCAGGGCCTCCTGCCTTAGCAATGAACTCCAGATGATTTTCCAAGCTCCTTTTTTAAATTAAATTTTTATTTATATTTTTATTCCATTCCCCACTCTTTCCTTCCTTTTATCTTGGTACAGTTATCAGTCTTTAAAAGAAGCTGGCTAAGTCAGACAGAGCAGTTCTAATATTACATGTAACTTTTCATCACTTTTATATTTCTCATATTTAATGCTCAGTTTTGTGGTCTGGCCTGTCCTTCCTGTCTTCCTCCACTTCCCCTGTTGTCTCTGTGAGGCAGGCTCTCCTCTCTCATAGAGCACAGGTTGCTCTGGAACTGGGATCTCCCTACCTTATCCTTCAAGTGCTGGGGTTGTTTTAGAGTGTATGATTGCACTTCTTTTTCGCTTCCTCTTCTCCATTTGCCTTTATGTGGAGCCATCTTTATCTCCTACATTTTTCTTTATTGTTCTACATCTTGATGGATGCTCCCTTCTACTTAGTCATACTGTGCTTCTCTCCTTTTTGTTCCTTGAGCAAATGACCCTGTGCGTACTGGCCTATCCTCGCTCCTTATAGCATCAGGATGACGACAGATTTCTCAAGAGAAACTGTAACAACCCGAGGCACATGGAATAATGTATTTCGTTGTCTAAAAGTAATAACCGCTAACCCAGATTATTGTATCTAGCAAAATGATCCTTCATGGCTGAAGGAAAAACTTTGCATGATCTGAGGGAGCTTAAAGGAAGTCATCATCATTAAGGCAGCACTGGAAGATAGTTGAAGTAATCCTACACACTGAAGAAAAAGGGCTCTGTATCTATGAAGCCCTAGAAGGAATAGACTGTGTCAAGTCTATAAATAGGTAAACTGATGAAAAAGTAGCAAACATTACAGAACAAGATGAAAGAGATTAATGCAGACATTTTAGTCATAGCTCTGAATGCTAATAATCTTAATTCTCAAATCAAAAGACAAATTAGTAAATTGGATTTAAGAAGCCAGAACCGATCTACCTGTTGCCATAAGAAACACACGTATAGCTGGTTGTGGTGGTACACGCCTTTAATCCCAGCACTCGGGAGGCAGAGGTAGGAGGGTCACCATGAGTTCGAGGCCACCCTGAGACTACATAGTGAATTCTTGAACTCCAGGTCATCCTGAGCCAGAGTGAGACTACCTCGAAAAACCAAAAAAAAAAAAAAACAATTAACTGGCAAAGACAAACACAGCCTTGGAGTTAAAGGATGAAGGAAGAATTTCTAGCATTGTACTGGCACAAAACAGACTTGTAGTCAATAGAATAGAATTAAGGTTCCAAAAATAAACACACAGCCACCTTAATTTTGACAAAGATGACCAAAATATACAGTCTGAAAAAGACACTTTTCAACAAATAGTACCAGGAAAACTAGATATCCACATGCATGAGAATGAAACTATACCCTTATCTCTCACCCTGTACAAAATTCAATTCAAAATTGATCAAAGACTGTCATGTTAGAACTGAAATGATGAAACAGTAAAATGAAAATGTAGATAGAACACGTCAAGATACAGGTACAGATAAAGACTTTTTGGAAAAAAAAAACTCTCATAGCACAGAAAATCATTCTATTTTGTTCTCTGGCTTATTTATTTATTAAATTTTGTTGAAAAAATTTATACATATAGACAATATACCATGATCATAGTCCCCTCTTCCACCACTACCCCTCTTCCTCATCCAGAATCCCTCCTCCACTGAATTCCTTCTTTCCAAATAGTGTGTCTTCTGCTTTGATGTCAACATTCATTTTTTCCCTCCTGTTTTGCAGGTCACGTGTCGACAGATCAGCCACTGTGAAACCATGAGTGGCCACTTTGTATCCAGAAGACAGTGTTGTAATCATTCTTCCCCTTCTTTTGGCTCTTATATTTTTCAGCTACCTCTTCCACAATAGTTCATGATCCATGGAGGGTGTGATACAGATATCTCACTGAACACTCCACTGTCCCATCTTCTCAACACTTTTTGTAAGTTTTAAATCATCCCAGTGTTTACTACCATCTGAAGAAAGAAGCTTCTCTGACCAAAAATAATAGTAGCATTAATTCATGGGCATAAACACAAATATTTAAAGGTCAGTTTAGTGGCCATTTGGCCAGAAAACAGTAATAGTTTTCCCACTAGGGCTTATGACCTCTACAGCCATAGTGCTAGACCGTTGCATAAAATTCCAAATGCCTGACATAACAAAAAAAAATAATTTATTGAGTAAAGAAACATCCTTCAGAATGGAAGAAAATCTTTGTTACTTATACATCTGTAACAGGATTCATGTCTAGAATATACACAGAATTTAAAAGTCTAAATGCCAGAAAGCTAAACTATCCAACCAATAAATGGCTTAATTAAATGAACAGACGTTTTCAACATACAACATATGCTGACCAATAAGCTTATGTGATTCAATCTCATCCCAGTTTTAGCAACTGTCATTGAGAAACAAATAACAAATCTGGTGAAAAGTGGGAGAAAGTTCATCTGTACAAACTGCTGGTGAGTGCGAACTTGAACGTGAACAAGTTCGAGTCATTTTGGAAATCAGCATGAAGGTTCCTGAAAAGAAAATAACCTAAACCTAAAAATAGGACTACTAAATATATGATCCAGCTATACCACGCCTAGAAATATACCTAAAAGAATCTGAATGAGCACATACAGAGATACATGCACACCTATGCAGCACTATTCAAGACAGTCACATCATAGAATCAGCTCAGATGTTAACGGTGAGCAATGTGCTCTCTGTAATCAGTGGAGCCTTCGTCAGCCATAAAGAAGGGCGAAGTGATACCATATACAGGAACATGGATGAAATTTCAGATCATCATGTTAAGTGAAAATAAACCATACTCAGAAAGACAGGTATCACACATTTTCTCTCATATTTTAGTACTCAATTATATATGTTTTCAGACAGTCATTTTATATATAAATATATAACATACACCTATATGACATTCAAATAAAGGGAGACTCTCTAGAAAATGAAGAGGATGAGCCATAGGGGGAAGGACAGAGAAAGGCAAGGCTATTTGGGCTGCATATGGTAAGTGTACATTGTACATGCAGATGAAAATATTTTTATGATATCCATCACTTTGGACAGCGAATAGAGGACAGCTTTAAAAAGGTATAACATCACTTGCTAGGCTTTTTTGCTGAGGTTACACGTGGTGTTTATTCTCAGCAGTCTCATTTACACACAAATGAAAAACTAAAAGTCAGTGATACATGAAAGCACAAACTGAGCTGAAGTCTTGAAAATATTTTAGGGTAAGAACCTCTTTTTTTGTCGCCATCATCAGTAAGGCTCTGAAATAAGATCTTTGCAAGGGAGCCATCTGCATTAATACTGTGTAATAATTGGAAGTCCAAAGAAACACAAATAAATTATACATTACTGTTAGAATAATTAAATTCACAGTGCTATATTTTCCTTCAGACGTTTTTGTCTGTCCATGACTGGGATTTTAAAATATTTTATTTATTTATGAGTGAGAGCGAGGTATAGAGAGAATGGGTTGCCTGGGCCTCTAGTCATTGCAAATGAAACTGCAAATGAAACTGTAAATGCATGTGCCACCTTGTGCATCTGGCTTATGTGAGTACTGGGCAATCAAACTTGGGTCCTTAGCTTCTCAGGCAAGTATCTTAACCGCTAAGTCATCTCTCTAACCCCATGACTAGATTTTGGTGGTCTAATGGAGCCACTATGTTTCTATGGAAGTTCCCTTTTAGTTTCTCACTGGCTTTAGTCCTCCACCGAGAGCTCAAAGCAGTATGACTGAATGTGAAAGACACTTTGGATGTAGATGAGGATCTATTTAATTGAGTGATTTTTATTTTTATCCTGCTGATAGGGATAGTATGGGACAGGTGGATCTTCAATTTATTCAATGCACTAATCAGTGTCAGGGCTTCAACATTAGTTTTTCAGTTAGGAGAATCCTGTTGTTAGAGGTGGTACTACCTGATATATGATTAATCAGTAAGACCCAGGCAGACAAACCTGGAGAAATGGCATCTTTAGCATTAGATAGTGTAGAAAAACAAGGGTTCTTAAGGAAAGGTAGTCTTGGTGGTTTGGAGGAAACAAGATAAATATGACTGGAGCAGAGAGACCTAAGTTGAGAGTAAAAGAAACGAAGCTAAAGACACTGAAGTGGGCCAGACTATCTAGTGCTCTGTAAACTTGGAAAAGGAACACATTCATATATAACGGAGAACTACTGAGATAATCCAAGTAAGTGCTACAAGTGATAATATGCTGTTTGTAGCAGACAGCTTCAGGTTCGCTGAGATGAACTTCCAGACCAGGCAGTTATGGAGGAAGGGATATTTATTGAAGCTTACAGATCCAGGGGAAGTTCTGTAATGGCTGAAGAAGCTGGTCTGCTTTCACAGGTCCAAGCAGAGAGAGAGAGAGACAGAGAGAGAGAGAGAGAGAGAGAGAGAGAGAGAGAAGCACAAGCCAAAACCCCACACACCACAGCACACTTCAGGAACTCCAGCTAGGCACACTTTGCATATCTGTAGATTGAAATCTCAGACCCACCATACAACCTTAAGATCTGCCCAGTAACACCCTCTCCAGCCAGGTGGCTGCAGATGCAAACTACAAACTAATAAAACACTGAACATATTGGGGCCATCTATTTTAACTACCACATTCTGCCCCTAGTCCCCAATAGATTCATTGTAGATTCACCTTCATACATTGTATATTGTTACTCAGTTCAATTTCAAAGGTCCCCACAGTCTTGACCATTTTAAGATAGTAAGACCTGTAAAATCAAACAAGTTATTTCTATAACCAAGAATTTAAACTCGATTTAAATACATAGCATTTCAGGTGGGGCTTAAGGGGGGAAAAGCTGTCTGTTTACATAGGGCATAAGTCAGAAGAAAATTTGAAATTAAATGGGGTTTGAATTCCTGGTTGTGGAAATAGCTTCCTTTTTATAAAGTTGTTGGGTGCCTGCTACTTCCACAGTACAGGAGGTTGCTGTGGATGCTTCTGTCTCCAGGCAAGGTAGTCAACAACCACATTATAATAACAGACTAAATTCTGATGGGCACAAGCAGGGCTCCACAATAAGGCACTTAATATATCCCAGATTAGTTCTCCTCCATGCAGTCTCATGGATACACAGTAGCTTAGCTAAGCATTTAAGAAATAGAAATATAAGTCAAATTTTTATCATCCAAATGTTTTAATTTTTTGTGAATAAGCAAGTACTCTAAGACTTAACAACAAGACAGCACTTCGAACTAAGGGGCTAATATTTTTCAACTCAATTAAAATATTGTCTTTGTTTATAAGCTCTTTTAAATAGTTATGATTAATTTTGTCATGTATTATATGTATTGTTGGGTAAGAAAAAAGTATATGGAATCATGCAGTAGTATGTGTAATGTGTATGATATGTAACCTATCCATAAAGTAATTTTCACTATTACTTTTAAAATAGCCCCCTGAGTGTCCATAGTTCCCAGTGCTAGTAAAAATAGAATGATTCAAAGGAAATAATCTGGAGAGTGACAATAATGACCTTTAATCCTCAATAATATAGCTTTCCACCTCTGGCAGGTGGAAAATTTCGTTCATTTCTTGACTTTGAGGAGAGCAGACTCATTGTTCTCACTGGTGGTCAGCATTGGGTGAGAGGCTTTTATCCTGAGTTTGCTGTAGGTAATGTTGTGTACAAGAGACTGTTGTGTTCTAGTTCCCTGCATGAGACATTTCCTAATTTACTTTCTGTAACTCAAAGTACATGCTAATGGGAAGACGCCCCAAGACTTGTTAGTAATGATTTGTCATACCGCTATTATGGAAAATTTTCCAGGCTTAAGTCCTCCCCAGATCTGGAGCTCAGCCAGAAGGAAAATGCACTGCTTTCAGATGTTTTCTAATGTGACTAATGTTCTGGGATACAGAGGCAGAGAAAGTACATAGGTGTATGTACTTGTCTCCGTTCCATATGAGTTCTAAAGTTCTTTTCTTTTTTTAAAGAAAAGTTTTAATAGTTTTAAAACTTAGCTTTCTTTTCTTAAATTAATAGTTATTTTATAGCATCACATTAATTTTATAAAAATGAATTAATCTTGTGTGTATATGCACATGTGAGTGTGCATGTATGTGCATGTGAATATAGAAGCCAGAGAACAACCTTAGGTGTTATTCATCAGGAACACAGTTCACCTTTTCTTGAGACAGGTTCTCTCATTGTGCTAAGCTCACCAGGTGAACTAGACTGTCTGGACAGAGTCCCCTAGGATCAACCTAGCTCTGCCTCTCCAGCACTGGGATTATGAGAGTTTACTACTATGCTCATCTTTATTAACATGGGTTCTCCATAATGAAGTCAGGTCCGTATGCTTGATTGAAATATCTCCAAGCCTGAATAAAATCTATTAAAGGGAATTGACACACATAGGCACAAGGGATATTAAGGTAAAATTAAGGCGAACATTGGTTAGAAAGAATCTTTTATTGGAAAGAAATCAGATTAGAATTCAGGAAAGAAAATGGTGGATTGAGCAGGGTTTGGTGAGGTCTGTTTGGATTATTAATAGATTTTGGTTCAATAATTAAGCAATGAGAGACTTAAGAAGTTCAATATTATGATTCTGTGTTTGGAAGATACTAAGAAAGAGTTCATATAGGACCATTAGCAAAAGAGAAATAGAGGCAGAAATTAGACTAGGCACTCCCAAAATATCACCCAGAAAACACTCTCAGTAGAATGTCTAGTTCTCACCAAAGGGCTAATAACATGCCTTGCCACAGACCAACAGGGAAAAGCCTTATCATCAGATGGTGACAAAAAAAGAGATTTCTGTCATAAAGTATTTTCAAGGTTTTCAGCTCAGTTTGTGCTTTTATGTCTCATTTATTTTTAGTCTCTGTTTATAATTTTTCACCTTGTTTATGAATGCAAATAATCAATTTTTTTTTGTTTTGTTGAGGTAGGGTTTTACTTTACCCAGGCTGACCTGGAATTCACTCAGTAGTCTCAGGGTGGCATCGAACTCATGGCAATCCTCCTACCTCTGCCTCCTCAGTGCTGGGATTAAAGACGTGTGCCCAGCTGCAAATAATCAAATTTTGAAGGTAAAGCTTTGCCAGTTTGTGTTAGAAATGTGAGAAGCACCATGTAAAACCTAAGTTGGTCTTTTATCTTTTAATTGATGCACACTACTATAAAGAAAGAATCAGGTAATAACTTGAATTGAATGTGCTTTTACCCTTGGAACTCTCAAATACAGCTATATTCATATTCTATTTGTATATGTCCATGTAAGTACATCAAACCATATACTGCCATTATTTTTCAAGGTGTAAAAATAGAGAATTGAAGGTAGCAAACTTATAGTCTAAGAATAGAACAATGAATCTAGAGCAGTGTATTGATCAAAATGCTAAGCATATGCTGTGCTCTGAGAAAAATTAATGCATTGAATTTGATACCTCACTTAGTCACCCTTGAACAAAATGGTCTATACCCATTGGCTTATTGAGTTGCCTATATTGCTTAGCTTTGATATAAATTAATATTTATGTACTTAAGATATAATAAGAATTTTTTTTACTCATTATTGATTTTGGTGTCAACTTAATCATACCAATTCTATTAAAATATGAAGCAAACTTTGTAAATTTTATCCATGTGAAACATATTTACAAGCACATAAAATATATTTAAAAGTATATAAAAGCTACTAAAATGTGTCTTTAGGGCTGGAGAGATGGCTTGGCAGTTAAAGGCACTTGCCTGCAAAGCCTAACAACCAAGGCTTGATTCCCTAGTACCAACTTAAGCCAGATACAGAAGGTGGCTCTTGCATCTGGAGTTCATTTGCAGTGGCTAGAGACCCTGGTAGGTCCATTCTCCACCACCACCCTCTCTCTCTCTCTCTCTCTGCTTGAAAATAAGTTTAAAAAATTAAAAAGTGTCTTTAAATTTCAGTGTGTATAATAGTTACTTTTCTTGTTACTGTGACAAAATACATGATAAAAGTAATTGAAAGAAGGAGAGTTATTTTGGCTCACTGTTTGAGACTATAGTCCAACATGGTTATGAAGCCACACTGACAAGAGAAACTCTGACTGTGGTGGAAGAAATGTGGGGCAGCTGGTCACATTGTGTCCACAGTCAGGAGGCAGAGGAAGGTCTTCAGCTCACATTTTCTCCTCCCCCAACTTTTTTTTTTCCTTTTTATTCATCCCCCAAATGCAGTTTATTGAATAGTACCACAAATTTTCAGGGTGGATCTTCCTACCTCAGTTAATCCTTTGTGGAAATACACAGATGTGCTCAAAGATTCTCAGTCTAGTCAGCACTGAAGATGGACAATAACAGGGTGTAACAGCAAGGAAAAGAGAAGGAAAGCAGTTTATGGGCTTAAGATTTCTCATCTTTCATAATAGAAATTTAACAGACATTATATAGACTGATGGGGTATGAAGCAAGGGTTTAAATGAAATAGTAATAATTTTTTAAGGAAACCAATGGAAATAAATATGTTTTCATAGAACCTGGGAGAGCAGGTAACATGTTTCTGAAAGAGTGAAGTATTTAAAACAGAAAGCCAATGGATAGTATGAAGTGATCCTCAATTAAGTAGAGATCAAAGCTCATTTTTTTTTTATTTTTTGTTTTTTGTTTGTTTGTTTGTTTTTCCAGGTAGGGTCTCAACCTAGTCCAGGCTAACCTGGAATTTACTATGTAGTCTCAGGCCGGCCTTGATCTCACAGTGACCCTCCTACCTCACTCAGCCTCCCAAGTGATGAAATTAAAGGTGTGAACCTCCACACCCAGGAAATAGAGAAAGAGATAGATAGAGGGAGAGAGAGAGAGAGAGGAGAGAAAGAGAGAGAGAGATTTGGAGCACCAAGGCTTCCAGCCACTACGAACAATTCCAGCTGCATGCACAATTTGCACATCTGGATTTACATAGGTACTAGGGAATTTAACTTGAGTCATTAGGCTTTATGGGCAAGCACCTTAACTTCTGAGTCATCTCTCCAGCACCAAAATCTCATTTTAAAAAATTCTGTTATCTATTTGCAAGGGGAGAGAAAGAGAGAGAGAGAGAAATGAGAATGGTCATGCCAGGGCCTCTAATCACTGCAAATGAACTCCAGCTGCATGTACCACTATGTATGTCTGGCTTTACCTGGGTACTGTGGAATTGAACCTGGATTGTTAGTCCTTGCAGATGAGCTTCTTAAACACTTGAGGCATTTCTCCAGCCTGCCCCTGAAAGCTGATGTTTGATATTATGATTATAACCATAATATGAACTGCATTCAGAAGGCTGTTTCCTCTGGGAATGATTCTGGATAGGTAAAGAAATTAAAAATAATTAAAATTCAATAGCCCATTTAAACATTTTTCAAACATTTTTTGAATACTTACATAAAGTTATTTATTGATGGACAGCTTGATTTTAATGCTACAGTAAACGCCACTGGGTATCTTTGTACACATGTGAAAACAGGAAAAGTTTCTAGGACTGAAATTTTAATTAATCCAACTGACATCATTTCAGCATTTACGTTTCCTTAAACCCTGACAAAAGTAAGTATTATGAGTACTTTTTTTTATTTAATTAATCTTCTTGATGAGAAATGGAATCTCATCATTGTTTTAATAATTGTTTACAATTCTTAAGGAGGCTAGATGCTATTTCATGTGATTATTGACCATAAGAACTTGGTCAGTGATTCACTTGTCCTTGAGCTTTGCCTGCTTTTCTGTTGGGTCTTAGGATCAGTGAAGGAAATCCTAGTACTTCACTGCAATGGAATAATCCTAACCATCCTAAGAAGGATGAGAACTCATGAATAAAACAACTTGTAAAGAAAGAAAAAAATAATGTACAATGACATATAATATGTATTTTTTAATTTTATGAAACATAGACATTTATAGATATGACTATCTACTGTTAAAATGAATTTTCTCTTATCTCTTCTCTGTCACAACTTTCTTCTATATTAATTCTACTTCACTGTTTTGTAGTACTTTGTTTTTCATCTGAAGTTAATTATATTTTAATCATACTAGCTATTATATCCAAAACTTCAGCTAGGAAAAATCTGTTTGGTTTTGCTCTTTGAATTTCCGTGTTCATTTATTGCTGAAATCATCTTCATCACTTGCTACATCTGTACTGAATCACAGAGCTTACAAAACAATATCTTCGTCCAACTCATGCCTAGCACTGTCAGGTGGTATTACTTAGACTTAGGCTTCCCAGCCTGCCTTTGCCTCAGAATCATTCATAGGACTTTATATAACACAGAACTCCCTGCTCTTCAGCAACCTTCAACATATCCAAATGCTACAACAACAACAACAAAAATCATAATGTGGTGGTTTGAATTAGATGTCCCCCATAAACTCATGTGTTCTAAATGCTGGGTCCCCAGCTGGTGGCAATTTGGGAATTGGAGCCTCCTGGAGGCAGTGTATTATTGGAGGCAGGCTTATGAATGTTATAACCAGCTTCCCCTTGCCAGTGTTTTCCACACTTTCCTGCTGCTGTTGTCCACTTGAGTTTGGCTAGAAGGTGATGTCCAGCCTTTATTCATACTATGATTTTTTTTTTTTTTGCCATCATGGAATTTTTCCCTCATGTCTGTGAGCCAAGATAAACCCTTTCCTCCCACAAGCTGCTTTTGGTCAGGTGCTTTCTGTCTGCAATGTGTAGCTAACTGCAACACAGATTAAATGAACTAACTGAAACTCAGAAAGACTAAACCACATGTTCTATCTAATATACGGGTCTTAACTTGTGATATATCTTAGTATATATTATATATTCATATATATTATCTGTATTATATATATGTGTGTGTTTAATATCTATCTAGCTATATATGCAAATATGGATAGAACCTATAAAGATAGAACTGTAACCAAAAGTGAATATAAAGAGATTAGCTGGAAGATGGGGGAATGGGCAAAAGATATATGTGACATGTAAACCGAAGGAGGGAAAACATAGGGGGGAGGATTGGAAAGAAAGGGAGAAAGAGTGGGAGGAGAAATAGGAATCCAATCCACAAAGTCAAATTGTGTTTGAAAATGCCATAAATTGAAAAAAAAACATATAAGTCTCAAGAACAATGCAACTTTAACAACAGAATCTTTCTTATAGTTCTGATATCTGGAAAGTTCAAGATGAAAGTGCTGGCTGTTTGGATTCTCATGAGGCCCATCTCTCTCTCTCTCTCTCTCTCTCTCTCTCTCTTTCCCTCTCTCTCTTTCAGTTCTTGGACATCAACTTGCTATATCATGTCAGAGAAAGTCTGTTTATTTTCCTTCTAAGAGCAACAATCTCATCTATGCGGAACCCATCTTCTTGACCTAGTTACCTCACGAGAGCTACACTCCTCAAAACACTGTCACAGTGATTGTCAGGGCTTTGGCATAATGGAGTTTGGTGAGACACAACCATCTAGTACGTAGAACTCAGTCACGTGACCCTCAGATTCATGCACTTCTCACATGTAAGTTTCATCTTAGCCCAAAAGTCTTATTCCAACAACTCTAAAGCCTAACATACAAGCTGTCATCTAAACATCTTAAATCAGGTCTGCATGAACTTCATTATAAAGTAAAGCAAATTCTTCCTTGTTGATCCTGTGAGGCTGAATACAATATGTGCTTCTAAAATACAACAGTGAGTGTGACATGCGAAAGTTCACCAATCCACGGAAGGCAAGCATGACAGAAGGAAGAACAGCCAGCTCCTGAGGTCCAAGCTCTAGAAAGACCGTCTCCTTGATGTTTTAACGCCCAGGAATCACCCTGTTTGGTAAATCGCATCCTCCAGCACACTGGGGTAGAAGAGGCTGCCCTCTGGACACAGTAGAGCAACAGTCCTTTCCCCGAGGCTTTCCTGGATGTGGTGTCTGCCCACAGTGCTCTGCCGAGTGGTAGTTTCACCCTCATGCTGCTCTTCTGGTCAGACATTCAGTTCCCCAGTGCTCTCTTCTGAGCATGCTTAATCAGGTTTGGCAGTATAGGTAGGCAGTCTGAGAGTTTTCTGTATTCTGAATTCCATCCTCAAACAGTCTTACTACTCACTAATTTTACTACTTAGTAGGTTGGCACCAAGTTTCTTCCAAGTTCAATGCCTAGTTTTATCTTTATCATTTCTACCTATCATAAACATGGGGAAACAAATGAGGTACAGCCAAGCTTTTTCTACTTTTGATCAAGGATTGCTTTCCCCCATTGTTGGACAGTTATTTCTCCATGGTGCTGGATAATTCATCAGAATACACTTGTTTACTGCTCACATCTCTACAAACATTATATACACATTCATTTGTGTAATGTCTAAGATGATCAAAACTGTCTTCATTTTCCTCTTTCCTTCAGCCATACTCAAATAACTTAAAAAAAACCCTCATGGCAATATTGGTTTCTATCAGATATCTCAACATTCCAATAACGTATTCCCTACTTATTTGTTAAACTTTTAAAACATTGTAAGGTATTCTTATACCAGTATTACACTTCGATTTATGTTACTAATTATTGTATTAGTCAAAGCTTTCTAAAGAAACAGAACCAATATTAGAGCTGTTTGTTTCATTTAGGATGTTAATCAATAAATTCATTCCACGTATTTGGTATTTTTTAAAGCAGCCTATGCTGAAATGTACAAAATAATTCAAATGAGAGATTATAGGGAGATACCTCTCCATGGGACATTGCAACAGGAGTTACACATTATTAGAGCATTGTCAAATATTGTTGAATTGTTACTAATGATATAAGCCTTCATTCTAGACACCTTTGGTAATGTTTATTTTTCATTAAATAGGTAAGATGCTGCAGAATGAGAAGATCTGACATCCTGACTCTGTCACACCCTTCCCTGGTGTCCCAGCTTCCTTGAATAAAAGACAATCAGCCCAGCAACTAGCCAGAAAGTCTCCGTGCCAACACCAGCTGCTTTGAATACTCTGCTGAGGCCCCTGGAAACTGCATGGCAACAGCAGCTGCTTACTGCTGAAGCATAGCTCTCACTCTTAAAGGTGCTAAGCAAGCCACAACTGTTTCAACCAGCTTCTGCCAGACTTTCCCACCACTAGCCTTTATGAACTTTAGATGGCCCTGCAGCAACTTCCAGCCAGGCCAGTGCCAACAGAAGCTCTGTGATTGGTGCAAAACGCAGCCCTTCATTACAAGTACATTAGGGCCTGTGCCCTGACTGGTGTCAGCCCAGTCCTGCATTTGCATGAGAGGTTGCTTTGACAGGCAGAGAAATCTTTCCAAAGATTTTCAACTCACCTTGTGGGTCAGCTAAGAGACACCCTCTTGTGCTTCCCTCTGATGTTGTAACATTAGGTATAATTAGAGGGCTTCTCTAAAGTGGCCTTTTCTGGTCTGCCTTTCACAAGCCTTGTCTCCGCTGTCTGTTTTCCATGTTGCTGCCCAACTGCTCCCTGGAGCTCCTCTGCTGCCCTCTCATCACCATAGCTCTTGTGCTGCTGCCCCCGATGCTATATTCATTGCTCTACAGTCTATTGCCTCCACCATCTTCCCTTCCTGTTACCACCTCTGCCAACTAAGGATCAAGCAGGCAGGCAATTTTGAATGAGGAAAAAGCTGATCATAGATTGCTAAACTCTACAAGTATCAAGAAGGAATGTATAACATTATTTGGTTACTCTGTCTTCCAGAACATTGTTATTAAAAAAAAAAAATGGTAGGGTCTCACTCCAGCCCAAGCTGAGCTGGTTCTTGCTTTGTAGTTCCAGGTTGGCCTCAAACTCATGGTGCTCCTCCTACCTCTGCCTCCCGAGTGCTGGGATTAAAACTTGCACCACCACACCTGGCCATTGCACACATTTTATACTTATAAACACACATACAACTCATACACATGTGCCACAAACAAACACACATGTCAAAAAGTAAAAAATTGAGTTTGAGGCCAGTCTCACACTACAGAGTGAGATCCAGTTCAGCATGAGCTACAGTGAGACCCTACCTCAAAAAAAAAACCTAAAAAAATATAGAAGTACAAAATTTATTTTTTCAAAATTAAGTGCAAACTTTCATGAAAATTTTGTGAAAACTACTGAAGAATTTGGGTGTCAGAATTATTTTCGTAGGATATTATTAAATTATATAAATAGTGGAATAATTTTAAAATAGGAATTAATCATCTCAAAATATATTTGCTTTTAAAATGATGAGAGTTAATGGGAATAAGATTTCATGTATTTCAGTCATTGTATTTGTTGAGCAAAATGTATCTGCACTAGTTAAACATTTAATTGTCTGCTCTTATGAGGCTGATTATGTCACATGAAATAGTTTTCTCCTGAAATTTCTAATTTTGAAGTCATAATACCTGTAATTATCAATTCCCTAACACTAACAAAAGCTATTCCCTTACACTGACAAAGATGATAAAGATTTTGGTCTGACACATTGTATGTGATTAGTTATAGCAAAGAAACAGCTAGAATAGCAATATGACACTGACAGCTTGTGTGACAGAGTAGTTACGATACTGGCAGCTGGAAAGTAATAATTCTATGCCATGTATGTGTCTGGATTTTGTGACATGTCATGGCAATTACATGTGTGGAAAATTCCAGATGATTATTGTGTTCTTCTTATACAAAGGGTAGATGAACTTTGGCTTTAAAGATGGAGAAAAGATAAATGATGAATCTATACTTCTTTTTCTCCTGGAGTTTAGTCTGAGAAACTTCATTTGTAATAAGGCAAGTTCTGAGACCATGTGAACACTTTTGAAACTTGCATGCTTTTAATTAAGATGTTGAAACTGAAAGTTGCAGCTTTACTACAGCTTGACATCACAGAGACCATTGTTGCCTCCTAGAAAACTTAAACTTGAAAAGATTAATAAGTCAAGTATAAAGATACAATTTGGAATATTTTGTAAGTTGGTTAAACTCTAGTAGCTCCTGAGAACTCTCTTTTGTTCATTTCAAAGTGATAAAAGCCTCTTTGAAATGTTTTTACATCACCTGTTTTCAAAGAAGAATAAATATTCTTTTCACGTTCTTAGAAAGATAGAAATATAGTGTGGGTCTTTTGAGATACAGTATATTTATTACTCATAATTCTTTTAAAAAATATTTTTATTTGTTTATTGGAGAGAGATAGAGATAGGCACACCAGGGCCTCCAGATGCATGGGCCACTTTGTGCATCTGGCTTACATGGGTACTGGGGAATTGAACCTGGTTCCTTAGGCTTCACAGGCAAGCACCTTAAATACTAAGCAACCTCTCCAGCCCTATTATTCATAATACTAAATTCCTAAAGGAAAAGGTCAGGTCTATTTTCCCTATATATCATCTAAATGCCTTGAAAACTTAGGTTTTAACAACATTCTTAATTGCAATAATTTGTATTTTGATTTCATCTATTTAATCATAAGATGTCTATACTCTGACTAGAAACTTATGGATATATTGAAAAGCACCTTAAGCTCTCTAATTGACATTTTAGAACTCAGGAGTAATTTAAAATTGACTATGCTTAATTCAACTGAGATTTCTAAAAACCAAAAAATGTCCACATTAAATTTGATAAAATATTTTTTCCTTTTCCTTTTCAGAAAGGTTTAAGGTGGGTATGAATATGCATAAATATAAGACAAAAATGGTTTTAAAAGGGAGGTTAACAAATCCAGGGAAGTAAAGGTGAGAAAAACAAGAAGAAACCAGGAGTGTTTGGTAGGCAAAGCACATTCCAAAGGGACATTGTTATTTCCTAGTGATAGGAAATAGATGCATTGTGAAACTCCTACTGACCACGAAAATCGTCATATGGTTGGTCAGCTGTCTCATGGTGTCATATAGTAACAAAAAAGTGATCACTCAGAAGAATCAAACAACCTTAAACTTGAGAACTATTTCTGTCAGTTCTCATTGAAAAAAAAAATGGAGAAATGTGCTTGCCAGGGTTTTCTACAACATTATCAGGTAAATATATGTTTCAGGAGATTGTTTCCTATAATGTACCTCAAAGTAGCTAAATAGGGGCCTATTCAGTGTGGGGGTAAGAGGCAAAAATAATGTACAAGATGAAAAGACAACATAGTTCAGATATTTAGGTCATTTTTAATAGCTTATCCAGATTCATAGAAAGAATAGCCTAGAGAAAGAAATGTATCTAATCATCCCTACCTGAGGTCACAGAATGTCCCAATCTTGCAATGTAGGACAAATGTGCCTCATTATCAAATAAAGGAATAGAAAGAACAGTGATTATCTGTCAATCCTCAACTATCCCACTTTGAGAGACTCACAGGTATAATGAATGTATTAAGTTTTTTAAAATATATTTTATTTATTTATTTGAGAGAGAAAGATGGGGAGAGAGAGAGGGAGGGAGAGAGAGAGAGAGAGAATGTGCTTTCCAGGGCCTCCAGCCACTGCAAATGATCTCCAGATGCATATGCCTCCTTGTGCATCTGGATTATGTGGGTCCTGAAGAGTCAAACCAGTATCCTTTGGCTTTGCAGGCAAATGCCTTAAGCCATCTCTCCTCTCCCCACTTGTTACTCTCATTTTCTAGAACTAACTCCTTTAACTAGTTGGACCTGTTTTTGCACAATACTTTCCTAAAGTATAATGCATTTGTGTCCATCTAACGTTGTATAAAATCAATAATAACATGAATTCTTGTTTCACAATTTACTTTCTTTTCCTCAAGCTTATGATTCAATCTGGACTTCTTTCCTTCCTGCACTTCCCATGCTTTTCTTAGAACTTTGTGATTCACTAGCTGTGTGACTTGGGGAAGTTACTCAATCACTAACTCTTTTTTGAATTTCATTGTTCACAAAATGAAAACTTTCATAATACAGAGGTGCCATGAAGATGAAATTGGGTAATTGATAAAAGCCACTCATATTGATGGTTGGCGCTATAGACCTCTTAAAATTTTGTTCTTCTTAATATTACCTAAACTGTCCTTTTGACTATTGCATTATAAGGAAATGTTGTAATTTATGTTTTAGTGAATCAGTGTCACATGACTGGACAGAGTAGTGGAAGATCGACTGTCTTACTGTGGTGAAAACACTTAACTTAAATCTATCATTGGTAACTGTTTCAGTGTGCAACAAAAGGTTAAAGCTGGGCATAGTACTGAATAGCACACTCCTAGAACTTACTCTGAATCAAATTTTATGCCATTGAACAGACACTGTTTTCTTCTCTCTCACCCCCGACCTTCCTTAGTAATCCCCACCCTACTTTATATTTCCAGCAGTGTGACTATTCCCTACCTTGTAAATGTGAAATTATGCAGGATTTGCCCTCCATGCTGTCTGACCAAATCCACTTAGTTCACACTAAGTGTCCTCCAGATTCACTATTGCACATGACAAGATAGTCTTTCTCTTTAACGTTGAATACTATCCATCCAATTTTAAAATAATGTAAACTTATTTTTAAATAAATTTTATTTATTTATTTGAGGGAAAGAAAGAGGCAAATAAAGATAGAGATACAGTAGAGATAGAGATAGAAATAGATAGAGAATGAGCACTCCAGAATCTCCAGGCATTGCAATCAAATTCCAGATGCATGTGCCACCTACGCATCTGGCTTACATGGGTCCTGGGGAATTGAACCTTGGTTCTTTGGCTTTACAGGCAAGCCCCTTAACCACTAAGACATCTCTCCAGCCCTAAGCCAAATTTTGAACTAGAATAATATATAAATAGATCTTTAGTGTCTGAAGGAATAAATGTACTGCTGATTTGAAGGAATGAGGAACAAATCAGGAGTTGGCTTGGGAAGGAGAACGGCAGCTGCATAGGGAGAAACAAAAAGGCTTTCTGGAGGGAATTTCTCCATCTCTTGAGTTTTACTTTCCTACGTCTAGCACAATCACAGCTGGTATTTAATAAAAGGTATTTTCCCCTGAAGATCTCCATGACTAACAAATGACACAATTTTCAAATAAAAGTTTTGAAAAGAACAGAGAAGTAGCAGCCAGTGGCTCCCCAAACGCTGAGCAGAGAGAAGTGTATAATTAAAACAAACACTGAAACCACTGCTTAATTTGAAGCAGCTTTGAGTTCTCCCATTACTAATGAAACACTGGGCGATCTATTATTAGTGTATAGCACAGTTTGGCCCAAAAATTGATTCAAGGATTAGAAGGCTCTGCTAATTCCCAGTTTATATTTCAGGGGAAGTAATGTAATTTACAAATTAATTGATTTCAGGGCTGAATTTACTTGCCTTGAGCACTGCTCTTCAAACTGTTTAGAGTGAGAGGAAGAAACAGAGACAATGACATAGTAAGTTGGCATGGGCTTCTCCTGCATGCTGTGTGATAACTAGCCATTCAGAAAACCACTAAAACCAGTAAACTGCTAGTCATTAAGTCTTAATTTTGTCCTGACCACTTTTTAAGCTATGTGCTTTCCAATTCTTCTCACTGATATTCAAATTCATGTCCATTTGAGACTTCAACATAAAATCAGACCATTGCCAATTAATTTGAGTCTACATTGGATCAAGGCAGAGATACATGTGCACACAGGACATATGCCACTCAGCAACACAGAGAGTAGAGAAATAACCTCCACAAGCCAAGGGGCGTCAAGAATTTGCCTTCGTATGCCAGACGCTCAGAGAGAGGCATGGTGCAGCTTCATCCTCAGCCTCCTGAGGGAGACAACTCTGCTGACATCACCATTTCAGACCTGTGAGAGAGATTTTATTTTTTCCAGAAAAGGAGGTTAAATTGTCAGTTTTCCTAGGATACAAGTGTTATTCACATTAACTTAAAATTTTGTGTTGGTATCTTTTAGAACAAGTAAAAATATATAAATGGACTCTTAAATCTATGCCCACCCCAGTGTTCTAACAAAGTTCATTAAATAGAAAAGGATCATCATTATATAATCCAATGAAAAAAAAAAACACCCCAAATGGTTTATGCTCTATGGCAAGAGCTCTTTATTGCACATGGTCACCACCACTTTAGATGGTTGTTCTTTGTCCAAACCTGACACCTAGGAGATGCTAAATAAAGATATAGTTAGTGATTTCCAGGCTATGGGGGCTCATTATGCATGAAAGGAAGGTTATGGGTGTTTAATAATTAGGCGTGCACACTCAGGGATGGTGCCCAAAGTAATGTGATACAGCCAACCTCAGGATGAATGGACATCCAGTACTGTGAGTACTCCAGATAATGGAAGGCATCTGGGCAACATCGTGAACAAGGTCAAAAAAAAAAAAAGCCAGGAATCCTAAGTGACACAACAAAAGTTGCATTGTGGATGTGGACACTGGTTCACTTGCATGACATTATAGAGAACGGAAGCAGAAGCATTAGAATGGGAGATGTGATTTGGCCTGTGGTACAAAGTGGACAATGGGCACTCTGGGAAGAAGGTATTCTGGGTCAGGACCACATGAGCACCGTGTGTCCCGAAGAATCTCACTTTATTACAAACTGCAGGGAGAAAGCAAAAGTAAGTGGGGCTGGCTGAGCTTGGGAGACTCAGGATAGATGGACAGATATCAACCCAAACAATTAAAATCATTGGCGGAAAAGGTCAAGCATCAAAACTGTAAGCTAAATTCATGGGAATAGACCAGAGTCCATTGTTTAAAAAGTCACCTCACCAATGTGACAGTTTCTGGCAGCAGTTAAGAGTTTTTCCCGTGTTGAATGGTTCACTGCAGGAAGAAACAAGGCTTGCTCTAAGTTCCGCCTTGTTGTGAAAAAGTTGTTGTTGAAGGTATACGCCACCTGGACTATGTAGATGGACATACTTCCTGCCTGAAGATATACTTCTGATAGAATGAATGGATATCATTTTGGAGCACCTACCATGACATAGGACTTTTGCCAGTGCTTCAAATATATTACGATGTCAGTGTTTATTTTTTTTAGATATCTTTTCTTTTTATGGATTTATTTGCAAGCAGAAAAAGAGAGGCAAATAATGGGTGCACCAGTGCCTCCAGCCACTGCAAATTAACTCCAAATGTATGCACCCATTTGTACATCTAGGTTTACATGGGTACTGTTGTTTACTTTTATTTTTTTATTATTTGTTTGAGAGAGAGAGAGAGAGACAATGGGAGTGGCAGGGCCTTCAACCATTGCAAATGAACTTCAGATGCATGCTTCCCCTCATGTGCATGTGAGACGTTGTGCCCTTGCATCACTGTGCATCTGGTTTAGGTGGGACCTGGAGAGTCAAACATGGGTCCTTGGACTTTGCAGGCAAGCACCCTAACCACTAATCCATCTCTCCAGTCCTGTAATTTTTAATATGCAAAATCCCAGAGTCTAAGATGTCGAGAGATAAGAACTTTTATGACAGATAGAGAGAAAGAAAAAGAGAATTGGCACACCAGGGCCTCCAGCCACTGCAATTGCATCACCTTGTGTGTCTGGTTTATTTAGGACCTGGGGAGTTGAACATGGGTCATTAGGCTTCGCAGACAAACACTTTAACCACTGAGCCATCTATCCAGCCTGAGATAAGTAATATTTTCATAGACATACAACTAGTCAGGATTAGAGCTCGATAGTTAAAGCACAGAAGCATTTTCTGTTTCTGTTACTGGTGGTGTTTTTCTACCCTATTCTCCCATGCTATATTTTTTGATATGGGTACATAATCCCATAGCCACAGCATGTTTGATGACAGGGATAGCTTTACAAACATAGCAGTAATATTTCTTCTCCTAGAGTGAAGCCTTCCTGGCTGGGGCTTGGCTATAGCATAACATTTCATCTTCTAGGGGAGCTCATAATAAGATGGAAATGTAAGTCAAAAGTCAGTCTAGGGAGGCATTCCATGTCCTCACCTCCTGAAATGCAGCTGTGAAGGAAGTGTTTGTCTGGAGTCCTTTCATGCTTTCCAAAAAGGCAGAGAATAGTGTCAAAGTAAGAATTACATACAGCATAGAATTAGAAATTATTAAGGAGAAAATGTGTCAAAGAAGTTGGAAGAACTAAGGTTTTAAAACAATCTTCTTTCATTTTCTTTCATGAAAACTTACCCAGTGGATTCTGACAAGATGTTTCACGTGCTCTCTTGTATCTCTTTAAAAGGTACCTGTACCACACCAGCAGTTCAGTGTAGCTAGAAAATAAGATGCAAGCTTAGTCACTCCTCTCCATAAAGTTGTTACCGTGCCAGATGGAAATTTCATTGCAACCCAGTTCTTCTTGACCTCTGCACTTTTGTCCTCTTTCATTCAAAGTTCTGAAATCTTGTGTGGATTCTTGATTCTGTCTAGTTAGTTGCCTTTCCTGACTTCATATCTTTTTCCATTTGGCTTCTGCCCCAGGAGCATTCTTGGAAATATATCCACAAAGACAAATTCCAAGCTCTGTCTGAGCATCACCAAACAAATCATTAACCCTACCTTATTTAGGGAATTTGAAGAAGTGTTGCTGTATTTGTGAAATTTTCTCTTAGTTTTCTTCAGCCTTTCTTCACCCAACTTTCTTTAATTATTTACCAAGATTTTCTACTATGCAGTCTATGAATTCTTTTCTTTTGGGATGCTATCCATTCGATCACAAACAGTATGACTTGATTAAGTAAATCTCTTCATCCTGCTTTTTAGATGTGACCTTTTTTCCTAAGCTCCAAATGTTCCTTAACGCCTACACGGGCATACCGATGATGTTACTAACTTCTCAAATTGATGCAGTCCCCAAAAGTCATATTTTCTTTTTTTCAAAACTGTCCCTTTCTGAATTTTATTTTGTTAAGTTAAATGTCTTCTTATCAACAAGAAAAACTAAAAATATTAGATTGACTTTTAATTCCAGAAATGTCCCGGCTCTGTGTTTACCCAGGTTTGGGGCTTTATTAATTATTTATCCCTCTCATCAAAGGTGGCCTTTCCTGTTGGTACAGGAAGTTTTAATGACAGGGAAGCAAAAAGTCAGGGTAATCAATTAGTAAGTCATTAGGTCTAGGATAATTAGCACTTCAGTTCGATGTTTTGAGGTAACAGCATTCATTATTACCACATAAGAAATTGAGTCCTAAACTAGAAGGATAAAGGAAGAAATCAGCACTAAGATTTTCTGAGGAATTAGGCTCTCAAGAAGCAAGGTACAGAAGAGAGCTCCAACTTTCCAGGGTAGAATAAGAGTCAAGTTCCAGTCTCGTCAGGAAACTGACCTGAACATCAGGGGAAATCAAGAAGGCTAGCTCCAGGAGACAGTTGGAGTGGATATAGATAGAGTAACATACATGTCCCAAGGATTAAATCTATCCCAGGCATAGAGACTATTCCCAGTCCTTACAGTGTGGTAAGGGTGGAACATCTACCCCATGGGCAGGCCATGTGTTTCCAGGTTTGGATTTCAATCTTATGTGATCCGAGTCAGCAAGGGGGACAGGTCTTCAGTTACCATGGGTCAAAGCAGGAAGAACTATTGAAATAATTTAGATTTAGTGTTATTTATGCTTTGGGACTATCTGTCTTCTTCTCAAATCTATCCACATTATACACCCAGGTTACTTTTCCAAAGCATAGTTTATTAATATTAAATTTTTATTCGGAATTGTTTAGTGACTTTCACTTTTGCCTTTACACTGCATTGTCACTATAACTTGTTTGTGTCTTTGTCACCAATTGCTCCCCTTACTTTATCCAGTGAATGAAACAGTTATTTGTTCACTTTCCATTGAATGAAATAAATAATGTGCTATATATTGGTAGTTGTGGTAGGATACAACCACGCCAGGGTGGACAGATTGGTCTCTTTATGAAATGCTTACATTTCACAGGAGAGTGACACATCAAAAAAGGTGACTAGGGCTGGAGGGATGGCTTAGCGGTTAAGGTGTTTGCCTGAAAAGCCAAAGTATCCCAGTTCGATTCCCCAGGACGCACGTAAGCCAGATGCACAAGGTAGCACATGTGTCTGGAGTTCGTTTGCAGTGGATGGAGGCCTTAGTGCACACATTCTCTATCTCTTTCTTTCTCAAATACATAAAATGTATTTTAAGAAAGAAAAATAAATAAGCTGGCCGTCGTGGTGTACTCCTTTAATCCCAGACTTGGGAGGCAGAGGTAGGAGGATTGCCAAGAGTTCAAGGCCACCCTGAGACTGCATAGTGAATTCCAGGTCAGCCTGAGCTAGAGTGAGACCCTACCTCAGAAAACTAAACTAAACTAAACTAAACTAAACTAAACTAAACTAAACTAAACTAAATAATAAAATAAAATAAAAATAAATAAATATTTTTAAAAAGGTGACTACATTTTTTTGCATTTTTCTTTTTCATTGACTCTACTGATACTATTTTCCACTGGTCCATGATGCTCACCTCTGATTCATTTCTTTACACCTAGCCCTGTATCAGTTAAAAAAAAAAAAAAAAAGATGAAGCGCTAACTTTTTCATTCTGCCTTCCTGATTCCTCATTATCTGGCAGTGATGTTGACATAATTTTGGGGACTTTTTTGTGAATTATTGCATGTGTGGCAGTTATGTATCAACTTTTTGGCTTGTCTTTATCCAAAACTCGAAGATCTTTGGAACATGTTTGCTATATTCTTAAAAATATATATTTAACCCAAAATACTTCTAACTATGGTTCTTTGTATTTAAAGGTATTTGTATTACCATTTCCTTGAAATAAATTATTGGTATGTTTGGTCAAGATAAGAATGAATTATATTATCATCAGATAAGATGAATAAAACTATTGAAGAAATTTCATACAACTGGCAGAGAAAATTCATATCTGAGCTCCTGGAACATAAGGAAACAAAAAAAAAACTATTTACAGCAGAATTTCTTAGTAGTGAGGTCAGATGGAATTAATCTACCAGGAAAAATGAAAAAAAAATCTCATTGTTTGATACTCACAATATTAAATACTGAGAAACAGCCTGCTAGATTTTATTAGGCACCAATTCCGTTTTAGCATCTATTTTATGATATTTGGTAAGACCTCAGAATGCCTCTATGCTGGGAAATGTCAATGAAATGTTTTTATGTTGGGATTACATATTTTCTATGTATAAAATATATGACGAAGTACAAATAGAAACACTTAAATGTTTTCTAATTACATGTTCATACATTCACTAATTAGTTCATATGTTAGATGCTAACAATGTCTATTTTTATCAGGTGGTTTCTGGAGACAGCATGACAAATTGGGCAAGATTATTACAGAGAGACAAAAATGAAAATGATAGGTAGAGGACTGGAACACACGCATAAGCTGTAGTTTCTACTTGTCAATATTTCACCTTTCACCCTGTCTTCCCTCTACTCTTCATCAGACAGAGGTAGTAAATATTGGAACCCAAAATGCCATCCTCCAAATCATGTTCCCTCTGTTTACAACCTTCACCTAAGTGATGAAATGTCAGTTCTGAGTGGCAGTCTATGAAGGGAGCTCAGATGCAGCTTTATCTCATGTTGCTTTTTAAAAATATTTTATTTTTTTATTTATTTGACAGAGAAATAGGGAGGAAGGGAGGGAGGGAGAGAGAGAGGGAGAGAGAGGGAGAGAATGGGCTCTCCAGGGCCTCCAGCCACTGAAAATGAACTCTAGATGTGTGCTCCCCCTTTTGCATCTGGCTTACGTGGGTCCTGGGTAATTGATCCTGGGTCCTTTGGCTTTGCAGGCAAATGCCTTAACTACTAAGCAATCTCTCCAGCCCCATGTTGCTTTTTTTGATATATATGTGTGTGTGTGTGTGTGTGTGTGTGTGTATGGTTTATTTATTATATATTTATTTATTTTCAAGCAGAGAGAGACAGAGAGAGTAACTCCAGATGCATGTACTACTTTTTGTGTTTCTAGCTTTATGTGGGTACTGGGGAATCAAACCCCAGTCATTAAGTTTTGCAGGCAAGCACTGTAATAGCTGAGCCTTCTCTTCAGCCCTCATGTTGCTTTAAAATATGTGTTTGCCTGTCTAATCCATCAAACTCCTAATTCTTTCTAAACTAGACCCTAGATAAAATATTAAACCAGATAATTGTTTTGATCTTAACAGTGACTAAACAGTTTTAGTAGTAACACATCAAACATGTGACTGTGAAAAGAGAACTTTCCTGCTATATAATTTCAGTCCTTTCTTTAAATCTGTAGTTCATTTTCTTGATCCATCAGATAATTCTCCATAAATAGCGGCTTATGGAGGATGTGGGCATGGGTTCCATTGAGATAAAGCAAAATGGCTCCCTGGGAAAGGAACATGAGTTGTGGTTGACTCATAATGGAAGCCAAAGCAAATAAGAGCCAACAAGATGAAGAGATCTGTGCTCGACTGCACTGCAGTTATGGTCATTGTAAAATAACTGTTCGCCAAGCAAGATGGGAACTGCTCGTATTGGAATGAGGCAACGAGCCTAAAATCAAAGCTATTTCCTTTTGCAAAGGGTTGATTGGACCATACTATTCATTGTTGTAGATAAACATCCCTCAAATTGTTGGCAATTTGGAAAATGTGAAGAGTGTACTTTTGGAGTCTGGGACAAATAGCTGTGGTTTAAATTCTCTTCCTGTTTCTTAGGTATACATCCTTGGACAAACTTTTAAATTCCTCTTAAGTCTTAGTTTCTTTATCTTTAAAATCATTTCTGTTGGTCTTGGCCTGTTGTGAAATTAAATAAAATGACTTCAATAAAACCTTCAGCCTATTACATGGGAAGAATTGCCCAAAGGAAAAGCCAGAGAAAGTGCTGGAAGCAATGAGGTTCTTCTAGGTGATCTCAATGAATCTGATAAAAACTGAGCTCTGACACATTCCATATCAAGGGCTTCAGCTAAGCATCTCTCTATGTCAACACAGAACATCCTAAATAACAACAGCATCCATTTTTTTTCTTTTTGTTAACTGTAAAAGTTGGCATAATGTCTGGTGCTGTCTTTATTGAAATTTTGCTTGTTAAATAAATACTGAAAAGAAAGACTTCAGAAATCTGACTGGAGAGGGATTTTGTCACTGCAATTAGCTGAGTCTTGGAACAACTGACCTGGATGGCTGAATGAGGCTAAACTCTAATCTAAACATCCTCTGCAAGCAACCTTATGTTTGTAGAAAAAAATTAAATTATGAATTTCAAGAACATTCTGCTTATGAATGTATGATTTTAACATGTTTCAGATAATTTTGATATGCTTCCATATGTTTCTTTAGTAATTGTAAATTTTTTGGCATTCTTAGCTATGATTCAAAAGCTTAGTATTTAAGTACCCATGGTGAACTACCCAGATCCCAACAAGCAAGAAAGGGGTTCTGAATGATCTAGATATGTGTTGGTTTGTTCATGAGTGTGTGTAAACATGTGTGTGTGTGTGTGTGTGTGTGTGAGAGAGAGAGAGAGAGAGAGAGATGTGAAAATCACCTTGGATTGTGCTACTCAAACTTCCCTGATTATGAGAATCAGGATAGGAAATTGGAGTAGATATCTGAAAATCTGGCAGTGATAAGAATCTCGTCCTTGGCAAGTTACTTAATATTACTGATCTTAGATCTCAGTTTCCTCATCTATAAGATAAAGAATGCAACATTTATACCTAATAAGGATCTAGACAGACTAAATGAAATAATCAGTGAAAAACAAAATTCAGTTCATACCAATCTCCTTGCCCTAGTCTTCCTCCTCCTCCTCCTTCTCTTCCTCCTCCTTCTATTCCTCCTCATCTTCTAAAGGTCTAAACACATTGTATTTTCTCACATCTGGCTTTGCTATTTCATAAATATTTACCTCTTCGAAACTTCCTAACATATAAATCATAATATAATTTTAAAATTTAGTTCTATAATTTGCATATAACATATAAATCATAATATAATTTTAAAATTTAGTTCTATAATTTGCCTGCATGATGATTTTTTAGGAAAGTTTCTTACTCTTAGCATTATCTTTTGAAATAATGCACATGCTTGCAAATATTCTGTGGCAGGTATATTGGTTTAAAGTATATATTGCAGGTTTCAATAGCATGCATCTGGACAAGTCTGTGCTATCAAGCAATGCTCAGAATTACTTACTTTTACCGGAACACTATTGAACATCATGAACTACAACAAAATTGATCTGATTCATCTCACTTTTGGTACATATGCTTTCAAAATTAATTCTACCCATTGCAACATTTCAAGAGAAAATTCCTGGTTTTAAAACTAGGCTCTACACATGTTGTTGAGGTTATAATTCTAAATGCTGGGTGAGTCTCTATATTTTTAGGAGAACTTTGTGTGGAGAGCTTTGGATTGTGTAAGTATGAAATAAACTGGAAATGAATCAACTTGGCCCTACTTGCTGGTCCCAAACACAGCTGAGGAAATTTGAACATTATTTTGTTTTCGGAGGCACTTTGTATGTAACGTTAGTCATGGTGTATGAAACAGGTTAAAATATCTCTAGTATATAATAAGAAACACGGGTTACTAATAAATATTTACATGTATACACACACATTTTGATATTTAGAGATAAATGATCTTAATTCCATGAGGTAGTTCCTCGTGTTTGATTCATTTGTTATAACGACAAACATTAAGAACTTACTTGTGTCTTAAAATTTTCTTTGTGTTTGATAAGAAACTTTTGAAAATGGAGGAAATAATTTTAAAATCCCAACTGTGAAAATAGATTATGTAAATTGTTTTAAAAACAAAAGGAAAGGAAGAAAGGAGGCAAATTTTACCCACAACCCCAGATTACTTGATCTCCCTCTGTAATATACGTAATTACATAGCTTATTCCAACTTTTTCACTTTACATCATTGCTGAGACATGCCAAATTACCTCAGGGTAATAAAATATTAGGCTATAATACTGAGTAATGTTTAAAAATTCATTCTGGAATGAAAGTAGTCCTAAAAGCTGTGTGAACTATGGGATAGTCTCTTATCTCATAGCAATATTTTGTTTACAGTTTATCTGGA
Organism: Dipus sagitta; assembly: GCA_036346955.1. Lineage (NCBI taxonomy): Eukaryota > Metazoa > Chordata > Mammalia > Rodentia > Dipodidae > Dipus > Dipus sagitta. Next base: position 70,079,260 of record CM070782.1, read on the forward strand.
CACTTTTTTGTTGAAATATTTTATATTACATGAGTTTCAAGTTCACTGACTTAAGTGAACAGAAATTACTTTTGGAAGTTATACATAAAGATAAGAAAAAAATTGAAGAAATCTTCACCATTCCTAATCTAAATCAAAAATAGATTCAGCTCATAGAAACAATGCACTCATATTTGAATTTCTCTGCTTTTGCTTTATCAATGTATGCTGTCATGAATTTCAAGTAGATGCATGGATGTATATATTGTGCTACCCGAAGCAAGTGCATGGTTACACTCTTGCTATAATTGATGTATGGTTCCCTGGTTGGTAAAATGCAGAGAGAAGCAGACTTACCCTCCTGCTGAAGGGCTTTGTGCCCAACAGCATCACTTTGAACCCTATTTGGTCCTGAGGTTGATATCCAGGACTGTGGTATGCAGCTCCTTCAATATTTGCAACTTCTTCCTGCTTTAGCTATACACAGAACCAAGAAGCTTAATATTCCCAGGAGGTTAATCTCACCCTTAAAGTGGTGGTATATGTATTGGCAAACTCAACAATTTCAGTGATTTAAAACGACAACGTTGCTTTATGAGTACAGTGCCTCTAATTAAACACGACGGAGCGGTGCCATACATAAGCAGCTCTAGCATTTCATACACAACTAATAGCATATAAACTCTCAGTCTTCCTGTGGAAGGGTGAAAACAGCAGAGCCTTGATGGAATGATCTCAGGAAGAGCCAAGACTCATGTTGGAAAAAGGTAAGGAAGACACATGAATTTTAATATTTTTTTCATTGTTTTGTATTTTCATACATATATGTATAATGCATTTTATCTTATTCCTCTCCAACTATTCTCTCTTATCCCCTCCCCATTAAAACCCTACTTCTTCCCCACCAGTTACAATCTTACTTTCATGCCTTTTCTTTTACCCGTTGAGTTAAGTTAGAGTTGCTTGCATGATCATTGATGGATGATTATTTACCACATAATGGATATCATGCCAGGGCCTACACCACTTATGAAATGACTCTCCTCTCCCAGAAACCATTAGCTGCCATTATCTAGTCTGGTAGGTGTGGTAGTCTCATATATCTCTTCCCCAATGAAAGTGATGTATTGACAGGCTCAATCCTGTGCAGAAAACTATAGGTGTTGTATCTGACAGAAGCAATGTTAAGAAGGAAGGATTTACTTTGACATAGAATTTAAGAAGGATTATAATTTTTCAAGGCAAGAGAAGGCTAGGTGACCAGAACAACTCCATCCAGAGTACAGCAGCAAGTCTTCACATCATGATAACCAGGAAGCAGGGAGCTTGGGACGGAACTGTATAGCAGCTATTGTCTCATTTCTAGAATGAAATACCTGACCCGAAGCAGCCTATGGGAGGGAAGACTTTATATTGCATTAAAGTTTGCAAGAGAAGCTTCCTCATGCTCAGGGAACCATGGCAGGATCAGGAAGCAGGCTCACATTGTCACATGATCAAGGAGGAAGTAGAGAGAGTCAGCTCCCGGGGTATGCCTGGCTAGAATTCCTGGTTTGGCCATGGGAATTGCTTGACAAATGAAATGTTGTTGGAAGTATTAGAATGTTGAGTGACAGCATGTGTTCCATGTGACTCACGTGTTTGTATTTGCATGAGAAGAGGATGTCCAAGTTAGTGGCCAAAAGACACTGAGAAGGCATGCAGAGTAAAATTGAACTTAATCCTCAAAGTCCAACCAACTGGATAATCCTAGCTGAGCCACAACTTATCTTTACATGAACAGATGAAAAATGAATACGGTTGTTTTGGTCTAGCAACGACTTCTGAGGCATTTTCTGTACAGCACCATCTTATCCCTAGTTGACTACCATATGGCCCTCTTCAATCATCTGGAGTGCCCAATTAAAATTTTCCCAAAGCTGTTCAAATGATTTTATATTCAATTTCCCATGTGCTCAAAAGACAATTAGTATAATATTATCCATCTTTCTATGTATTTATTGAAATCCACAGACTGTGAAGCTAAATGGCATTAGATTGCTTATAATCATCAGCATAATTTTGTTTGCATGTATACCAGTCTTACTTCAATAGGATCAGGGATGACATCTGGGGCCCTTTTTGAATAAGAAAACCCAGAGATAGTCAAGGTCAATCCAGTATTACATATTGCTTATTGTGATACACCTGCATTACCAAGTCATCACTCTTTTATTCATAATACTTAGTATATTAGAGGTAGTTTATGTGTTATTTTTAAGTGAGTTATGACAAGAAAAATCTGTACCTGCTCAAAATAGACACCTGCTCAAAATAGACACTTTAAAAATATATTTGTGTTCTAAATTTGGTTAAGTCCATGATTATGGGACCCATGGATGATGAGGATTAACTATTTCCATATAGCCAAATATAATTCACCATTGTTATTTATAAACATAGAATTAAATTTTATTTTATATACTGTTCATATCTGTGATAACATTTACAAAATTTACCTGGGGCAAGTATAATCTTTTAAAATATTTTATTTACTTATTTGCAAACAGAGATAGAGAGGGCAGAGAGAAGGAGAGAGAGCTAAAAGAGAGAGAATGGGTGTGCCAGGGCTTCCAGCCACTGCAAACAAACTCCAAACTCATGTGCCACCTTGTGCATCTGACTTACATGAGTTTTAGGGAATCAAACCTGGGTCCTTAGGCTTCACAAGCAAATGCCTTAGCTGCTGAGTCTTTTCTTCAGCCCCAGGCATAATCTTTTTTTATTATTATTAATTAGTTTTGTACTCAGCGAATACAGTCAATTTGGTACCATTGTTAGGCTCATCCATGTCCTACCCCCTCCCCCAGTCCCTCCTTGTTGAGGCATATGGGTCATGCATTGTGGAGTTAGCCCAAAGTTATGGGTAGGATAAATGTCTCTGCATATCATGACCCAACATGTAGCTCTGACATTCTTTCCGCCCCCTCTTCTGCAAAATTTCCCTGAGCCATGTTGGGTTCATTTTTGGTCTGCTTCAGTGATGAGGTGTTGGGGGCCTCTGAGGCTCTGGATATCTGATTTGGTAGGAGTTGATTTTTCTCTGTGTTGATCTCCTTCACCCTTGTGCTGGTACCTGGTTTTTCAGTCAAACTGGATGTTACAAAGCTAGAAAAAGGAAAAGGTTTTTAAAAATTCTGTGTGTTCTCTTGAATAGACCTAGATATCAGTCCAAGCAACTACACACATCTTATTTTTAACAAAAATGCCCAAAAGTATGCTAAAGAAAGGACATCTATAAAAAAAATGGTGGATATCTACACTTGGAAGAATAAAGCTAGATCCTTATCCCTCACCCAGCACAGAAATCAACAGCAAATGGATCAATGATCTTGATGTATGACTTTAAAGTCATGAATTGCTAAAGGAAAAAAAAATAATGTGCAGGTAAGGACTTTCTGAACAGGACTGTAGTATCTCAGAAAATAAGATCAACAACTGACAAATGTGTTCACATGAAAGCAACAGTAAAAACTGGTCCCAGGGGAGTTAAAGATAATGGCATCTTATAGTTGCTGAGGAAAGACAAGTCATGTCCTTCAATGGTGTAACCACTGGTAAGTTTCCCATTCTCTAGTAAATAACCTTCCACCCTCTAACTCTAACTTAACTCAGTGGATCAAAACCAAGCAGAGGCAGGACAAAAAGATGGGGATGAAGCAGGAAGACGGCTTTAGTGGGAGGAACAGGTGGATAATGGAGGGCCACTGGGGAGAATAAGATCAAAATGTACTATACATGTGTGTGAAAGTATCAAAAATAACAATTAAAAGGAAAGAAAAATTTCCATTTACTCATTGTCTTTGAAGTCTGCCTTTATTTTAGTGGGAAGGTGTCTGTGTATTGGTGCAGTTGTGTTGCTGAAATAGGAAAGCAGGGATAACAGGCAGGGTGCTCCTCCTCTGTGGTGTGTACGTGCATAGCTGTGCTTCGACAGTGGCAGCTTCTTTACGTATTATAAGGTAGACAAAACTAAAATAATAAAAAAATACCCAGGTGGATGTGGTGGTGCATGCCTTTAATCCCAGCACTTGGGAGGCAGAGGTAGGAGAATTGTCATGAGTTTGAGGCCAGCCTGAGACTATGTAGTAAATTCTAGGTCAGCCCAGGCTAGTGCAAGACCCTACCTCGAAAAACTAAATATATATATATATATATATATATATATATATATATATATATATTCCAAATGTAAAGAATATAGCTGCTAATCTCTCTTGGATTATATTTTTATGGAGATGGGAAATATAATTACCAGTTCAGAAAGAAAGAACAGCTCCATCCTCAGGGTCACTGGTTTCTGCTAAATTCCTTCTAAAACATATCTCTGCCATCAGTTATGACTGCTATCATATCTGTGGCTAAAACTAAGTGACCATTTGGCTCAGGTTTTAGACAATTGGAAGAAGTAAACAGCAAGCAGAGACAGCCCTACATTTTTAAGCCTCCAGCAAGAAATAATTCATATCACTCCTGCTCATGTGTCATTGTTGAGAACTTAGTCATATGGCTATCTCTGTCAGGTGGCCTGGGGTATGTAACTTCTATCTAGGTAGCCAAGTTGCCAGTTACAACCTCATTGCTGTGACATTCTATGACCTCTTTGCTTTGACTGAATATTTGCGGCCTCATCACCAACTTAGACATTGAAATCCTAATATCTGAAGTGATGAGGAGATGGAGGAGATGCAGCCTCGTGGTGACTGGGGATAAGGGCTTGGTCTTCTTTTCACCTTCGACCATGGGAGGCTGCAACCAAGAAACACCTTCTGTGAATCAGAAAGTCTGTCCTCACCATACAACACATCAGCCAGCACCCTGCTTTTGGGCTGTTCACCTCCAGAATTTTGAGAAACAAATTTCTGGTTCTCATAATCTATACACCTTGTCTTTTTTTTTTTCTTCTAGTTGCCCAAATGGATTAAAAATACCTTATAATATATTGGAATAAAAGGGATAGCTTTCAACATCTTTTTAACCTAATGAGAAACCTTTTATCTTAAGTAAAGTTGCAACTTCTGTATCCTCTTAACACTCAGGGCACAACTTCTGGAGTCATTATATACAGAGTACCTACTTTATATCGAATACCTACTTTCTAGCAGTATGACATTGGAAAGTTAATTTTAGTTGTTTTATCTTTAAAATCAAGATAAAAATACTCCAAGAGTTATATACTATTTTATTCTAGAAGCAGTTGGCACATTGGCTGATGTATTCTGTGCATCTAATCAGTGTAGGCTGTTGTTACTATGTTGTTTTGTTGTTATTTAATGGCAAGGAGCACTCAGTGTTTGGACACTATGACTATCACTGTTGGAATAAATTTGATGTGTATAATATCACACCATAAGATCCAAAGTACTTCTCATGTTCATTCCCTTGTACCTGCTTACTTCTTATACCATTTCCCAGAATGTCACACCCACTTACAGTGTGATATGTTGGATTTGGACAACATGAAGTTCTTTTTATCTTGACTGCTCCATTCCACAAACTCAATTTCTGCCAGTGTTGAACTGCCCCAGCAACCTCTTGCCAATTGTACTCAGCTCACCCAGTGAGTGGCATATAATCCCCTGCCAACCCGTTGAGGTGGACTTGCTTATGACAGGAGGGAATGTTCACCAACACTCCAACAATCTGTCAATCAGTTCCTAACTATCCCACTGAGTTGGGAAGTCAACAACTGCAAGGCAGGTCTGTACTGACACTGTATTCTACCTCATAAACTCACCTAGATCCATATGGGCTCTCTGTTTTGCCTCTGTCCTAATGAGCTCGGTGGAGTGCATCATTTGGCTGTAGATACTGTCTTCTTCAGTAAACAGGAAGCTAATCTTAGGTTTATCAGAAATGTCCTGAAGTATATATCACTCACAATCTCTAGTGGGAGCAAATTATCTTTTGCTCCCTGAGTTTAGCAAACAAATTGAAGTTTTCTACTACTTTTCAACAACTGAAACTGCATTGTCCTTCATAGAAGCCACTAGCCATATCTATTATTGAGCACTTTGTATATGGATAGTCATAATTAAGATGGCTGAAGATTCAAATATACATGGAGTCACAGATTTATTTTGTATGTAAACAATTATCATTTAATGGTTATACGTTAATGAAGTATTTGAGTAGACTAAATTAAAATATAATAAATGGGTTTGATTTATTTCAAATTTTAATAGAGCAATTAGAATATTTAGATAATAGACAACTCATTATATTTCTCCTGTATGGCACTTCAGTAGGCTCTGGGCAAATGAGCACCATAGGGTTGAAAACAATTCAAGAAGTAGACAAACATTTACTTACTAGATGGGCAAAAATATTTTCCATAAAGAATTATATAGTCTCGCCAGGCGTGGTGGTGCACATGCCTTTAATCCCAGCACTCGGGAGGCCAAGGTAGGAGGATTGCCGTGAGTTCGAGGCCACTCTGAGACTCCATAGTGAATTCCAGGTTAGCCTGAGCTAGAGTGAGACCCTACCTCGAAAAACCAAAAAAAAAAAAAAAAAAAAAAGAATTATATAGTCTCTTGACTACTTCTAGTGACTCTAGAACTTTATTGTTACTGATCACAGTCATAAATAAAATATGTATATGCTTAATGGAATCTGATACTATACATATATTGTAGTTAATTTCTACAAAGTAGTATTTTAAGAGTAACTCAGGTGAATTTTGTTTTGAGGACTCACAATCTTTAAAAAAAGGCTTCAAATTAAAAATGAGATGCATAGTTTTGATATTAGCTATCAGAATATTCATTAATTAATTTAAAAAGGACCTTCCTATGCAGACCAGGTTGGCCTTGAATTCACAACTTTCCTGTTTTAGCATCTTGAGGGCTGGGATCAGAGATATGCACCACCATTAACCAGAGAGCATGTATAATTTTAATATTCCTCTATTGTGTTCATTAGCTTTTCCATCACTCTGACAAAATCTAAGAAAACAACTTTAGGAAAGGATTCAGTCTGGTTCATGATTTTAGAGGTCTGAGTTCCTGGTCACTTGGCTTTATGCTTTAGGTCTGGGGTAAGATCTTCCCAACTCATGGACCCACAGAAAAAGATAGGGAAAGGGATTATAAACAAATTATCCTCCTCCCTAGTGACATACTTCCTCTAGCCAGTATTCACATCCTAAAGTTTCAACCATCTTCCAATATTGCCATTAAATTATGAATCTATCTGTGCATGAAGGCATTGATTCAGTCAGAGCCCTCCTGATCAAAAAGCCCATCAACTGGCAACCAATCCTTTAACACATGAGCCTTTGGGGACACTTCAAATCCAAATGAAAATACTTGCTCTACACTTAGTACTAAGTCATAGGTAAAGTTTTGACAATGTACAGTCATGTTTTGGGGAAATTCTAATCAGCCAATTTCTTTCCAATTACCCTCCTCTCTTCCATCCATCAGTGTGTTTACTATAAGAGATTTGTTATGGGTGTTTGGCTTTATACCATTATGAAAGGTGGATTCTAACTTTGTAGTCTTTTCCACTATGATCTTTCATCTGATGCTGAAGTTTGAAGTCTATAAGGATGAAGGGGGTGTACATAAAGAGAGAGACAGCAGCCAGGTGTGGTGGGCACACGCCTTTAATCCCTGCACTCGGGAGACAGAGGTAGGAGATTGCCATGAGTTCAAGGCCACCCTGAGACTACATAGTGAATTCCAGGTGAGCCTGGGCTACAGTTAGACCCTACCTCAAAAAGAGACAGAAGGAGAGAGACAGAAAGAGACAGCAAGAAAAGGCTGAATCCATACGCAGTGTACAATTTACACAGTTTTTCTTATACTCATCTGCCTTGTGCACATAAGTTCCCTGCAGAAGTCAGGACCTTTTAACACACTCACATTCAGAGAGAGAGAGACAGAAGTGGAGAGGAGAATTTATAAGGTAAAGCAATTGTAAACCTGCCTTCTTCCTCACAGCAACCAAGATGAGCCAGAGGCTCAGTGACAGTTTGTGTGACATGCAAAACTGCTGTTGCTTTCCTGCTCATTCCCAGTCTTGCACAAGGGTCTCTCTGTGACACATTCCAAGTGGAAGATGACAGAGCAAAGACATCTAGGGAATGCAGCTCCATCTAGCCAAGTCATAATATGTTTTTGTGATTTCCATTTCCAACTTGCCATGAGACTGTTGGATAATTTGGAGTTCTTTTCCTAAATAAACAGAAATTGTTTTAAAGATGCTATTGAATGGATGGATGCATGTAAAACCGAGATTAATATTTTTTGTCTTTTGGTAAGTCAGTGGCCTTGGTGGAAATGAAGTCTTTTGTGGCTGGTCAATATTATATGTAAGTGAGGCAGGTACCAATGGGTGCCTCTGACCACATCTAACAGCTACTTCATGTTGGCTCTTGTCACCAGTCAGCATTTGACCAGCACTGTCTCTAAATATGAAAGCACATTTGTTACCTTATGTCACGGTTTTGCATTTTCCAGGCTAGACATTTCATTACATTCCTATGTGTACCAAACTAAAGGACATGTTCCTTCTGTGGCCTAAATGCTTAAGGGTTTGAAAGTGGGGAAGGGAGATTTGAAAGCATCAAGCTTCATTTACTATGATGCTGGAGGCATTGAGCAAGAGTGGAGACTGGACTGGCTGGAGAATAGTGGAGGGCAATTGGTATGTAGATGGGTAACAATAAATGTCAGGAAGTAGACTAAATAAGAATGCAAAGCTTTAGGCTGCAGAGATGTCTCAATGATTAAGGTACTTGCCTGCAAAGCCTAACGACCCAAGTTCAGTTCCCCAGTATCTATATAAAGCCAGATACACAAAGCGCTTCATGCACTCGCAGTTTGTTTACAGTGGTTGGAGGCCCTGAAGAGTCCATTTTCTCTTTCTGTTTTTCTTCTCTAGATCTCTCTGTACTTGCAAATAAATAAATAAAAATAGTTTTTAATAAAAGAATATAGCCGAGCATGGTGGCGCATGGCTTTAATCCCAGCACTGGAGAGGCAGAGGTAGGAGGATCACTGTGAGTTCGAGGCCACCCTAAGACTACATAGTGAATTCCAGGTCAGTCTGGGCTAGAGAGAGACCCTACCTCAAAAAAACAAAACAAACAAAAAAGAACGAATGAAAAGAATGTATAGTTGCATCTTTTTTTTTAAGTTTATCTATGGAAAGCCTCTAATTAGTGAATTAAAAAAATCTCATATGAAACTTGTCATTGGTAATATGTATCTGGGTCTTACCTGTCTGGGATATGACTCCTCTGTAGAGAAAGAAAAAATGGAGATTTTAACTCAGCAGGGCCGTTTGAGAGCTCTGAACAGCCATGTACCCAAGCCCACAGCACACATATACACACTCACAAACTGGAAGGAAGCATATGACTTCTAATAATATTGCTCCTTTACATCAGCACTGGTTCTGTACAATTTGCTTTCACTTACATTATCTCTGCATGAAGAGAATGAGTCACTGGTGAATAGGAAGGAAGTAGAGAATAGATACTGAAATGCCAATGTGCAGAAACTCACTAAAAATAAGCAAAAGAGTGGCAGCTAACCACAAAACGTTGCCCCTTATCACTGATCTACCCGACTGATGATTGACACTTTCTGTAAATGCCCATAGACATCTTCAAAGGAGATGCAGCAGATTAGATACAAATGTCCCATTAGAATGTTTTTACCTTGTCACACTTTCCGATGGATCATCTTCATAGAACATTTTCCTGAGATTTCAGGGTCTAGGCTTTAAAACTGGGTTGAAACATTTGCGGAAAATATAGACAAATATTTCAGGAAAGAATAGTTGTTCATGCTTCTCTTACTAAATTCATGTGAACTCTGACCTAAAAAATGTTCTTTCAGCCCCGCAGAGTTTGGAATAGAGATGAAGGTTCCCACATGTTCCATGCAGCTCTTCAGCCATGCAGGGCAGAACCCGGCAATCAACAAAGATTACAGAGCTTTGATGAAGATGCAACAGGATGGGGAACTGACCTAAGCTGCCTTGCCAAAGGTCCTACTTCCCAGAGCTGTAAAAACCAGAATGGTCCAAAATAACCTCACTCACACAGTCACCATAATGTTGGTGAGACTGGCTTGTGAACTCTGAGTGAACCACTACCGAACATCTCTTCAGTTCATCTCCAGAAAGCTGCCAGCAAATCACACAGAAAATGCTGGACTTTTGAAAGTATTGACAGCACTTAATTCCTCAAGAATATCCCTCATGTCCATTAACTACTTTTCCTCTCCCTGCAGATTCTAGATTACACCAAACCTAGAAAGACTTTGGTTCTACTATTGCCCTCATTTTCTCTTTTCTTGAGTTTCAATTCAACAGTCTTCTCTTCAGGGTGTCCGGATCATGGTGTTGTGTTCTGAACAATGGCCTTCAAGAGCCTCTTCAGATTCATTGTGGTTTTTCCTACAGTGCAGCCCTCCTTGATGTGGAAAAGAAAAAATGAAGAGAAAACCACAAAGAACCCATGCTTTCAGTCCCAAGCCTCCCCCTGAATATATGATTCATTGGCTGTGCCTCCTCCTCTTCAGCAAGAGCCAATACCAGACTGTCTCCAAGATTAAGGAAGTTTTGATAACATGCAACAAAAACATCTTCAGTGCCTTGTGTAAGAACTCAAAATCTCTCTTTTTGCAATAAACATGTTTCTTTCCTCTGAAATTACGAACAGATTAGCTCAGTTTTGAGGACTTCCAAGATATGAAGACGAAGTTCAAATGTGATATATTTTGAAGCATTTTAGGTCAGCGATTCCCTTAAAGGAGACCCCACTGGTGTGTGACATGTCAATAAGAGAAAGAGTGCAGGGTTAGGGAACAGGTACAAATGCTGTTCTACAGAGAAGCTGCGGCTCCGTCGTCATGTCCAGAGAGAATCTGGGACCTGGGTGTTGGTGACAAACTAGGTTGAATACTGAAGAGTAAAGACCAAGTCCAAGAAACAAGCTGCCTCTCTTGTCTGTGGCTGGGGTCTAAGGCTAGTGGAGGCAGTAGGAGAAGATGGTGTCCTAGCAATTTCTTCTTTAGTAAGAAATCCATAGAAGGGAGCAGTTGGTACAGGCCAAACTTGAACTGAATTATCTAGGTTAAAAAGAAACACACTAAGTGTATGATGAGTTTTCCAGTAGGAAGATGTCATTAGTTTCTTTGCAATAATATGTACATAGTATCTTCATGAAGACTTGTCTGAGATATATGTGTGAGATGACGTATTTCCTCTTGATAAAATAATGCCTGCAGTAAGCATGTCCTCTTTAAGAAACGTGTTTGCTGTCCCTACTTTCTGGTTTTCCCTCACCATGTCCCCATTTTAGTAGGTCACATCATGGTGCCTCTTTCTACCCTTCCAGTTCCATAGCACCGCATCAGGAGTACCTCCATTTGCCTTGGTGTTCTTTGGCAGATATTCCCCCGGTTCCCTTTTCAGACTCTAGCCATATTCAAAACGGGGTATTACCAGAACACTTCTCAACATAGACATATGTATGATGCACTCAAGCCTATGGGGTTGAGAGGTCAAATCCCAGCACACTGTTACTGGATCCCTTAGCTAAAGTACCGAGAGGAAGGATTAGAGAACATTCATAGAAAATCCTGGTGCTTCACAGAGAAATTTCACTTTCATTTTTACTTTTATTTTCTCATATTTTTAAAAATTTTATTTGAGAGAGAGAGAGAGAGAGAGAGAATTGGCATGCCAGGGCCTCAGCCACTGAAATCATACTAAAGATGCTTGCGCCACCTAGTGGACATGAACTTGTCTTACCTTTGTGCTTCTGGCTTGCGTGGGATCTGGAGAGTTGAACATGGGTCCTTAGGCTTCATAGGCAAGGGCCTTAACCGCTAAGCCATCTCTCCAGCCCTACTTTTACTTTTAAAATCAAATAGGTCTTTAAATTATAATTTGCTTGCAAAGTTATCTTCTTTCTATGATAAGTTAGGTTTTTCTCTTCTTTCTCTTTTCTAAATGTCCTATTGTCTTTTAGCTCATACCCTGTGTGTATGAATCCAGTGAGCTACTGACAGGTAGTAAGTGAGATTATTCCATAGAACTAAGATTTACCTAACAACTGGAGAAGTAACCCTTGATTCTATTCTTATTATTTTATGTATTATTATTATTATTATTATTTGGATTTTCAACGTAGGGTCTCACTCTTAGCTCAGGCTGACCTGGAACTCACTATGTAGTCTCAGGGTGACCTCAAACTTATGACAATCCTCCTACCTCTGCCTTTCGAGTGCTGGGATTAAAGGCATGTACCACCATGCCCAGCATATTTATTTATTTATATTTTTATTTGATATGGACATATTTAGTATGTAAACAACACATATTGGTACCATCTTTTCCCTCCTCCTGCCCCTTTTCTGAAGAGGCCTTCCTTGTTAGGGATACAGGTCAACCCCATGGGGATTGTGGGTCATGCATTATTGGGGGGGGGGCGGTGAGGAAATGTCTCTGTGAAAAATGTCCCAACCTGTGGCTCTAACAAAATTTCAGCCTCCCCTTCCACAAAATTCCTTGAGCTATGTGGGGTACATTTGAAGTCTACTTCAGTGACTGGACTCTTAGGAGCCTCCATATCTATGCTTTGGTTTGTGTTGAGTGTCCTCAGTATCTATCTCCTTCACCCTTGTGCTGATATCAGGTTCACCGAGAAAGCATCACTCTTGCTTATTCCCCATTTCCTCTGTGGTTTCAGCTGAGACCAGGGTGGAATGCACTGGGTCATTTGTATCCTCAGGTTCAAGTCCTGTCTGAAAAAGAGAAGCAGAATCTCTAACAGAGAGTGAAGTCAGAACTGGTTAAATGGGATAACCATTATTAATTTAGAGAGAATTTAAAGGGTGTAGATCCTCTTATAGCCCAAGATTAGTGGTAGCTTGACAGTGGAAAGCAGAGTCATTATCTGGATATGATTCTGACTTGTTTCCCAGTTCCACATATGGTTTCCTTTCATGGACCATGCCTGTGTGCCACTATTCAACTTGGGCGAGCATCACATCAGGTTATTTGCTTCTCAGTCACTTAGATTTTGAATTGCTTGGACAGATGTTGGCCACTTTCTCCCACTGGCTTATGTAGAGACTTCTAGTGCTAGGTAGGCTAATTATCTGGGGACTGGCTCTCTTCTGGATTCCAACCAGGCCTCTCTATGGTCCATGCTGACAGCGTATGGTGTCTTCAGCAATAGGGTCTTACCATTAACCTCAGGTGGATAATCAAGTGCTCTGACAGAAGTCTGTCTTGTTTGTTTTGGGAAGAGTAGTAGGTGTCTCTGATTAACAACTCATTGTGGATGTAAAACACATCCTGGTACAGGGAATTATAGACCAGTGCCAAGGGGGAAAAAAAGAAAAAGACAGAGCAGAAAGAGAAACAGGAGACCATTCTTATTCTTCCCTCTTCATTAGTGCATAAGCAAATACATTGCTCCTAACTTTTGAACTTATCAGCAAGTACAATCAGTTTAGAAAACAGTTGGCTGTGCTTATAACAGTTTGCCACTGTTGCACCAACAAATCCATTTTACCTGGCATGCTGATAGCAGAACCATCAGCTACGGTTCTCCATCAGTCACCTGCATTACACTTTCCAGCATGACTCGCTCCAGCTGATAGTGTTGGAGCTTTCAGATGAGTCCCAGCCTGATTTCTACTGTGGTTGTTTCCTTGTCTCTGATATAACAAGATATATGATGTCCTGTTGACCTGAAAATTCACCTTAAACTGTTAGCTGAAATAAAACATGTCTTTGCATAAGCTGTTCCCGACTGGGTGTTTTGTCCAAGCAATGAAACGGTGACAGACTTACGATCCAGTTATGACATACCTCCAACAACAGTGGCAGCATCATGGGTTGTATGGGGCTTTGGGACCGTTCCTGGTCAATAAATTGTAAAGAAGTATCTCTTTTCTAGCACTGAGACTTTTCACCCAACAATATTAGGTTTTGGGGAGTGGTCCCTGCTGCCCAGGCAGTGTGCCTTCATTCAAGCTCTTTAACTGCTATTTGTACAGTTTTGTTTACATGTGTATGTATGTGTACTATGTGTTTCAGTGTGCATGCTTGCACGGCTACATCTGGATTGCCCTACAGACACTCCACCCTCAGCTTCAGTTGATATGTATTATCACTCTGTGTTTGTTACTTTCTCATTATTGGGACAAAACACCCAACAAAGCAGCTAACAGAAAGCAAAGTTTATTGTAAGCATTCACTTTTGAGGTGTCTATTATGGCTGGGGAAGAGCAGACAGCAAGTTCACATTATCACATCAGCAAAGAGGGAGGGAAGAGAGCAAGCAAAGCCAGTTTATAACACTTCAAGGCCCACCCCACACCCAGTGGCAGACTTTTGTCAGCAATGCTCTGCCTTAAGTCTTCCACAACCTTCTCAAACAGTGCCACCAGCTACGGATTAAGTGTCAAAATACAGGAGTCCATAGGGGACATTTTACATTCCAACCCCCCCCCCATTAATGGAGCCACAGCAGATACTCTTCCCAGACTTGCCTTTTGTTCTCTTGGTCCTGTTGGGGTGCCAAATTCTGTAGCTATTTCTGGAGGGATGCACACAAATGCTTATTTATCTCAGCATGGAATCTGCAGACCAAAGAAATAATTCTGTCCAAGTCCAGCTTGGTTAATCAATCAATTTCTCATAGCTACTTAAATGAGCACACATGATAGGTTACCTAGAGGAAATGGTTAGGCAGCTGTACTGCAAGAAGTCCCATCCCAGCACAGATGCCACCTTATGAAAGTTGTTTCACTAGGGACCCCTGAACCACTTATAGGCAGCTTTTCCACTGAACAACCTCTTCTCCCTGAGAAACTTTTCATACTCATGTAACCTTAAGCTGTGAACATGTGAGGGTTGTTTTTCTTGAGCCTTGTAGCCATTCCCCACTTTTTCCATGAGGGAATGTTAGTAGGTCCAGTATTGTGAAGGTCTCATACAGGTGACTGTATTTTATTGTTTCAAGATGACAATGACCATGTACAACTCAGAGGAAACAACTGTACAACTTCTGCAATTCACTCTTCCTTTTACTATCTCAGATCCTTCACCTGAAGGATCTACTAGAGCTCAGTGGTCCCTATGGTACTGAATTACATGATTTTCTTTAAAAGTACTGATACCTATATAATCAACTCCAGGTATTCCAATTTCATTTGTCTCTGAAACAACCTGAGCACTGGGACTTTGAAAAGGAAATTCAGGTGAGATTGAGAACCACTGATATAGAATTTTTAAGGGCTCATCCATCTATAATGTGTGATGAGTCTCTGTAATGTTTGTAAAGATAATTTAAAATTTTTTTAATTTTTTTATTTATTTATTGAAAGTGACAGAGAGAGGGGGGACAGAGAGAGAGAGAGAGAGAGAGAGAGAGAGAGAGAGATTGGGCACGCCAGGGCCTCCAGCCACTGCAAACGAACTCCAGATGCGTGCGCCCCCTTGTGCATCTGGCTAACGTGGGTCCTGGAGAATCAAGCCTCGAACCTGGAGTCCTTAGGCATCACAGGCAAGCGCTTAACCGCTAAGCCATCTCTCCAGCCCTAAAAATATTTTTATTTATTTATTTGCAAGCAGAAAGGAGAGAAAGAGAGAGAAAATGTGAATGGGTACACCAGAGCATCTAGCCATCGCAGACAAGCTCCAGACACATGTGCTACTTTGTGCATCTGGCTTTACATGAGTACTGGGGAGTTGGACCTGGACCACTAGGATTTGTAAGCAAGCACCTTAACCACTCAGCAATCTCTCCAGCCCTGTACAAATAAATTTGGAGAAATATTATTTTCCAACAATCTTTTTCAATCAACTATGGTTTATAGGGACTGACAAACTCATTTAAAACATTTCTCTATCTGGAAACATATTGAAATTTAGCAGATGGTTTTGAATTGCTCAATTTTAGATTAATAAGTTAAAGTAGTTATTTCAATTAGTCCTTGATAAATCTGTCTCAGTTCTCCATAACTCTGTTGCAATTTCCACTGGAAGCATCTGCCAGTTGGTCCATCTGCCTGGCAATCTTTCCTCTTACCAAATTCTTTCGGGGGAAATTGCTAAGTTGAAATTACTTTTTTCCTGTTTTGCAATATTTGGACTATATTCAGTCATTCTTAAGCATCTAAATTTTGGTAGATAGAATATTTTAAAAGTAAAAATGGTAAGATATAAAAAAGGAAGAAACCAAAAATTCCTATTCACCTACTACTTATCTACTCTGGAAAAAAGAACAATGAGAATAAAAGAGAGGCAGAAGAGAACTTGGTGATGAGAGGAGAAGAGGAGGAGGCGAGATGAAGGAAGAGGACAGGACCTGAAGAAGGAAGAAGAGATTCCTGCAGGAAGCTTCTGGGACTGTTAGTGAAAATGAACAGACTTCTTTCAACATTGCAGACAGAACTAAATTAAACAGATCCACCTACATGGCAAAAAAAAGGAAAACTAGCTTTCATAAGTGCCTAGTGTGATAACAGAATGGCTTGAAAAACACTTGACATATTCTCTGGTATACCATATCCTATAATAAAAATTTAAGTTCTGGGTTTTCTTCCTTAAAGTGGACATCCCATGGAAATATTTTAGATCTTTAAATGCATACATGTAAGAATTTCACTAGCAGTGTCTTTCAACATCATTTTTATTACAACTTTGCATGTTAAATACATTTTAAACTCTTGGTCAATATAAGCATGTACACACAAAATTATTTGAAAGATTTATACCAAGAAAATGTATGCATTGAAGTTATGTTGGCGGGGTTGGGATATGCGAAAGGATGTTAATACATGAGAACACAAATCATTCATTGTGAGAGTTCAGGCTCTATGTTGCAAATGTTTCATATGCACTTACCAGTTCATCAGTATTGCTATAGAATCCTTAATACAGCACTTATTTTAAAAACCCATATTATTCTCCCCTTTTGAAACCACATATTGCCATTTTCTTCACATGTGCTGTGAAAGCATATTACAATGGGATGACTATCCAAGTTGGTGTGAGAATACAGGCATTTTCAATCAAGTGAAAAATCAAGGCTTCCTCAAATTTTGATTTTTTTAATTGAATTTACTTTAAAATTAATACATACATAAAATCCATACATTTTTCCCATTGTACAGATTCATAAAAATTAGATATCATTACAAAATTGTATGTGTGCTTCAAAATATATGTCCATAATGAACTTCATGAATTGAAGTAATTAATACATGCATGGAGAATTGTTAGGGCGTAATAGATTATAAGTGTTCATACCACAAATAATAATAATATAATAATAATAAAACCTAATAATCTTGGTGTGAAGTAATACATAGATATATAGGTATATGGGTAGATAGATGGTAGATAGATACATAGATATGGAGTTTTATGCTTGGCTTTGAACTTCTCAGCCTCTTGTCTCTACCTCCCAAGTGCTGGGATGGCAGGCTTGTACCACTAGGCCAATTTTGTAATGGGTACATTAAGTAATTATTAGTCTTTATTTTATTTTTTGGTCAATTTATAGCTCTCAATTTCTGTTCTTTTCATAGACTTCATTTTTTCATGCAAAACTTTCACTGTAAGTTTTTTTTTAAATACATTTCCCACAATTTGTTGTTAAAGCGATTTATTCGTCAATGTGCTGATTTTATGGAATTATTTCTTACAGCTAAAATATCCATCCGAGAAGCAAAAGAGGAGACTTGAGGCATCCGTGGATTAGCCAGGAATGATAGGAACTTGAGGCCCATTGTAGAAGATGAGAACATTTAAAGAAGACAGAGAATGATAACAAGGGGAACTTTGGCCTGGCGACATGGAGATGCTTACTATATGCTGACAAATGATTGCCTCTAAGTCTGCTTAGTATTTGTCTTACATCTATGTCTCCACCAGTCAAGAAACAGTAATTAATGCTTATTCTTCAAAGAAGGAGAAATAGTTTTACGATTTAAAATTGGGTAATTTTTGGAAATCTTCCTGACTCCAATGCCTTCAGCTCAAATGGTTTAGGACCTGGATAAGTCCTTATCCATAATAAAATCGTGTGGTTTGGGCTCTTGCCTGCAAGTTAGTAGAACTTGCTAGCACCGTTTTGCATCTTCACATAGCAGCACTTCGGCCTCTGGGTTTTCACAATGCTTCTTCCTGGACATGTGAAGAGAAGTGTAATGAGAGCAGGAAGCTTCTGGAAGCGACCAGTGCTTTTTGGTCTTTCTTATATTCCACTGTCTTTTGAGCAACACAGTTTTAACTTTTCATAGACTTACAAGGAGGTTGTAACTCCTTGTCAACAAGCTATTCTGCTGAAGTTCATGGGAAGATTTTATCTTGACAAACCTAGTCTTCCTGCTAGGGAGTTCAGATGTATTCTTAGATAGAGACCAGAATTCACCTCAGTTCTTCTAAGATTCTCTTGTTATAGATAACTGAAAAAAAATTAATTGGTGAGATAAGTTATCTAGTAATAACTGACACCTTCACAACTGAGTATCTCATCCCTAAGATGGCTGGTAGATATCCTCTTAGCTGCATGGACTTGTTGACAGTCCACCTCATCTGTTACACCACTTACTGACTGTTTGGCTTCATGCACATAATATTGTGTGTCTTTAAGGTACAGTTTCCTCATTATTATTATTTTTTAGTTTTTATTTTTATTTACTTATTTAAGAGAAATGTATAGAATGGGTGTGCCAGGCCTCCAGTCACTGCAAACAAACTCCAAACCCATGTGCCACCTTGTGCATCTGGCTTACATGAGTCCTGGGGAATCAAACTTAGGTCCTTTAGCTTTGCAAGCAAATGCCTTAACTGCTAAGCCATCTCTGCAGCCCGAGTTTCCTCATTCTTAAGCAGAAGCTACTACCTTATAATGTCATTCCCTCTATTGTTAAACCTCACGCATCCTGTAGCTGTGATTTATCAACTCTGGGTCTCATAGGTCCTTTATTCTTCTTTGAGCCCCAAAATAAAAGGCACTTAACATATTTAGATCTATTATTTAAGCAGGCTTTGGGGAAATAGCTATTTAGCCACATATTTTAAATTACTACATTCTAATGCTATACCAGGGCGTGTTAGGATATTTTATAGGTATGTTAGGCTATTTTATAATGTACTGAGTTTAAAGGGGACTCCTCCCTCTCAATATGACCCACTGTTGTCACTGTTCTATCCCTATGGAGAACTTTCCACATTGTGCCTTATGCGCCCAAGACTCTGAAAGGAAACCTAGGAATGTCAGCAATTATCCCAGGTGCTCCAACTCTTCATTTTCTTTCTTTCATTCTTTTTTTTTTTTTAAGAGTGAGTGAGAAAGAGAGAGAGAATGAGGCACTAGGGCCTCAGCTGCTGCAATAGAACTCCAGATGCTTGTGGCACCTAATGGGTATGGTCGACCTTGTGCTTGCCTCACCTTTCTACATCTGGTTTCTGTGGCATCTGCAGAGAGACAGAAGCGACTCTTTCATCTTTTTCCTGAATCTCTCAGTAGCACCCTTGCTTTCCTGTCTAGCTCATGTTTTTCATTCTTCCCTTAGGAGTCTGCATCTCTCTCTTCATATGGTCTGCCAAGTTCATTCTGAAGACCTGCAACTGTTTCAAAATTTATTTTTATGAGTTAGGGACATGCTTAGTACATAAACAACACATGTTGGTACCATCCTTTTCCTCAACCCTGCCCCTTTCCTGAAGGGGCCCACCTTGTTGGATATGCGGGTCAACCCCATGGGGATTGTGTGTCATGCATTGTAGCAGCAACAGTTGGCTATGGGGAAGAGGCAATGTCTCTGGGTAAAATGTCCCAACTTGTGGCTCTAACAATCTTTCTTCCCCCTCTTCCGCAAAATTCCCTGAGCCATGTTGGGTGTGCTTTAAGTCTACTTCAGTGAAGGGCACTTAGGAGCCTCTTGATCTCTGATTTGGTAGAAGTTGATTGTCCTCAGTGTCTATCTCCTTCACTTTTGTGCTGATCACGGGTTCACCAAGAAAGAAACCAGACTCTTGTTCATTTCCCCAACTCCTCTGTGGTTTCAGTGGGGGTCAGAGTGGAGTGCACTGGGTCATTTATCTCCTCAGGTCCAGCTCCCGTCTGAAAAAGACAAGCAGATTCTCCAACGGAGAGTGAAGTCAGCTCAGGTTAAATATGATAAGTGTTATTAATTTAGAGAGAGCTTAATGGGTGTAGTACCTCTTATAAACCAAAATTAGTGGGAGCTTGATATTGAAGAGCAAAAATCATTATCTGCATATGATTCTGACTTGTTTCCCACTTCCAGATATGAGTTCCTTTCCACTGAGTGGTTCTCTTAGCCAATCCGAGAGTAGTTGGTTACCCACCATTGTGTGCCACTGTTGCAGTTGTGTGAGCATCACTCAGGTTGTTTGCTTCTGAGTAGCTTAGACATCGAGTTGCTCAGACAGATGTTGGCCACGTTCCTCCAGTAGCTCATGCAGTGCCTTTCAGCACTCAAAGGACGAACTGTAAGACCTGTAACTTAGTAAGTCAATTGTAACATTTGAAATACAGAAAAACGTTTCTTTCTGTTTTGTAACAGAACCTCTCCCAACAGCCCAGTCTGCCTGGTGTTCACCTCTCAGCCATGAAGGTGCTAATATCACAGATGTGAGATGCAATGTGTGGCTCTCACAAACTGTTTCTTTTTCAGCAATGGTAGACTTAAAACCTACTCTTATACTTTGGCTCCTCGTCAGATTGTATAACTCTTTTTTAAAAAAAATATATATTTTATTTATTTATTTGAGAAACACAAACACACACAGAGAGAGAGAGAGAGAGAGAGAGAGAGAGAGAGAGAGATAGGGAAAGAATGGGTAAGCCAGGTCCTCCAGCCACTGCAAATAACTCCAGATGCATGTGCCACCTTGTGGGTCCTGAGGATCAAACCAAGGTCCTTTGGCCTTGCAGACAAATACTCTAGCTGCTAAGCCATCTTCTCCAGCCCCTCTTTCACCTTTTAAAACCTATTCTTTTAGCTGCGCATGGTGGCACACACCTTTTATTCCAGCATTTGGGAGGAAGAGGTAGAAGGATTACCATGAGTTCTAGACAACCCTTAGACTACATAATGAATTCCAGGTCAGCCTGAGCTAGAGTGAGATCCTACCTCGAAAAACCAAAAAGAAAAAAACTATTCTTTTACTATCAATTTAAATGGCATCTTTTAGAAGTCAAATTTCAGTTCTCTGTGTGTTTTGATTTGAATTTCCGCTAAAAATAATATTGCTTTGACAATGGTTATCCTTAAGCAAATGAATGCCTTTATATGACTAGAAAATGTTATATTATTGCCCTATATATGAAAGGCTTGCTTTGTAGGAAGAAACTGCTGGATAGGATGCAGGGCTCACTAGGAAGAAGTTTGGTCACTGGGGCATCACAGGGAGTTATGAGATCCTGGTCTCTGTTTCCTCTTTTCTGCCTGGCTGATACAGTGAGGGGATATATATATTTAATAATCTATATATAATATAACTATATCTATATATAATATAACTATTTATGATGGCAAGTTTGACTAATAGAGATATAGAGATTGGTTATAAATGGAGAAAGAGGACAGACGTTGGTTGGCTCTCTCCTTTCTGCGAGGAAACATTATAGAAGCCTCTCCTCTCGCCACCGTCATGTCGAAGTCCAAGTCTCCTAAGGAGCCGGAACAGCTGTGGAAGTTCTTCATTGGACAGCTGATCTTCAAAGGGACCGACAAGAGTCTAGGGAGTCATTTTGAGCAGTGGGGAACACTCGCCGACTGTGTGGTAATGCGAGATCCCAACTCCAAGCGCTCCCGGGGCTTTGGGTTTGTTACCCAGGCCACCGTGCAGGAGGGGGACGCAGCCATCAATGCAAGGCCACACAAGGGAGAGTCGTGGAACCAAAGAGGGCTGTGTCAAGAGAAGATGCTCAACGACCAGGGGCCCACTTCACTGTGAAACAGATCTTTGTTGGAGGCATTAAAGAAGACACTGAAGAGCATCACCTACGAGAATACGTTGAACAGTATGGAAAAATCGAAGTGATAGAAATGATGACAGGCAGAGGCAGTGGGAAGAAAAGGGGCTTTGCTTTTGGGACCTTTGGTGACCATGACTCTGTTGATAAGATTGTCATACAGAAATGCCATACTGTGAGTGGCCAAGACTGTGAAGTAAGGCAAGCCCTGTCAAAGCAAGAGATGGGGGTGCTTCGTCCAGCCAAAGAGGCAGAAGTGGCTCTGCAAACTCTGGTGGGGGGTGTGGAGGTAGTTTTGATGGAAATGACAATTTTGGTCGTGGAGGAAACTTCAGTGGTCGTGGTGGCTTTGGTGGCAGCCTTGGAAGCAGAGAATGCGCTGGCAGTGGGGATGGCTATAATGGATTTGGTAATGATGAAAGCGGTTTTGGAGGTGGTGGAGGCTACAATGATTTTGGCAGTTACAGCACTCAGTCTTCAAATTTTGGACCCATGAAGGAGGGAATTTTGGAGGCAGAAGCTCTGGCTCTTATGGCGTTGGAGGCCAATACTTTGCCAAACCACAGAACCAAGGTGGCTGTGGTGGTTCCAGTAGCATCCGCAGTAGCTATGGCAATGGCAGAAGATTTTAATTACTGCCAGGAAACAAAGCTTAGCAGGGGAGGAGAGCCAGAGAAGTGACAGGGGAGTTACAGGTTACAACACATTTGTGAACTCAGCCAAACACAGTGGTGGCAGGGCCTAGCTGCTACAAAAAAGACATGTATTAGACAATGCTCATGTGTATGGGCAAAACAAAACAAAACAAAACAAACAAACAAACAAAAAACCCCAAGGACTGTATTTGTGAATAATTGTGTAACAAGGTATTTTTATTTTCTGTTCTATGGAAAGTGTAAAGCATTCTAACACCTTTGTTAATGTAATGTAGACTTTTAATGTTTTAATGTAGACTTTTTTTCACTCATGCTATTTATTGCTAAATGTGATAGTCTGATCATGATGCTGAATAAATGTGTCTTAAAAGTAAAAGTAAGTGGAGAAAGAGGGGCTGGAGAGATGGCTTAGTGGTTAAGGTGCTTGCCTATGAAGCCTAAGCACCCATGTCCTCTCACTCTCTCTTTCCATCTGCCTCTCTCTATCTCAAATAGATCAATGATTTTTAAATGGGAAAAGATAAGACCATTTTTCCATAAATATCCTCATTGTCCTTTCTTAAGTTATTATTGAACATATTCTTTTATAACCATTTATGAAGATACCAAATGTAAAATGCTTAATACTTAAATTTTAAAATAAAATTGTCAAGCTGGATTTGTCACTAACACACATTGGCTTTCTGACTATCATCATATCATCATATTTTACTTTAAGTGTATGTGTACATGTGAACGTAATTCTTGTTTCTTAGAAGAATAAAGTTATTGAAGCGTTTTCTATTTTAAGATTGGCTTTATTGAGATATGCTTTATACTACCTAAAATTCAGCATTTGTTTGAGACCATGTTCTTTTCCTACTCATATATCATGGAGAGTTCTCACTATATCCTCCAGTCGTTTTAAGAGTTTCAGGTCTTAGCCCGGTGTGATGGTGCACGCCTTTAATCCCAGCACTCGGGAGGCAGAGGTAGGAGGATCGCTGTGAGTTCGAGGCCACCCTGAGACTACATAGTGAATTCCAGGTCAGCCTGAGCTAGAGTAAGACCCTACCTCGAAAAACCAAAAAAAAAAAAAAAAAAAAAAAAAAAAAAAAAAAGAGTTTCAGGTCTTATATAAGGTTTTTAATCCACTTGAGTTTGATTTCTGTGCATGGTGGGTCTAGTTTCATTTTTCTACATGTGGTTAACCAGTTTCTCTAGCATCTTTGTTGAAGATTCTGTCTTTTCTCCAGTGTATCTTGTTGGCGCCTTTGTCAAAGCACAAGTAGCTGTAGTTACTTGAAGTAAGGACTAGGTCTTCAATTCTGTTTCATTGATCTGTATGTCTGTTTTCATGCCAATACCATGCTGTTTCTGTTACTATGGCTTTGTACTATAGCTTTAAACTGGGTATGGTGATAACTTCAGAGGTGTTCCTTTTAATGAGGATATTTTTGGATATCTAAGTCCTTCTGCAGTTCTATATGAATTTGGAGATTACTTTTTCTGTCTCTGTAAGAAATGGTAACTTGGAGAAAAGGGAGCTCTCATAGTATTGTTGGGACTACTGTGTTGTAGCTATAACAAAAATATGGAGACTCATCAAAGAATAACAAATAGGAGACCAATAACTTATCCATTAGACAACCTGGCAAAAACATTAAAAATAGAACTGAAATAATCAAGCAATCCAACTTTCAAGACTTAGGAAAGGAAAAGGAAATGAAATGAGGATGTATAGGAAATGTCTGCCCTTTCATGTTGGTTGTTATAGTCTTTCCAATAAATTATATAAGGAAATAAAATAAATGTCTATTTATGGATGAATGATTTTCCAAATTATGGTATATATAGAACAATATTAAGCATTATAAAAAAAGATGTAAATACTGCAATTTACAATAATGTGGATATACCTGGAAGCCTCTTTGCTGTATTAAATAAGCAAAATATAGAAAGACAACTACTGCACTATCTCACTTATATGTGGAATTCATAAGATAAAACTCAAAGAAACAAACAAAGAATGAAGAAAGGATTATGCACTAGGGGACAATGGTGATATATTAATCAAATCATACAAACTTTCAGTTGTGAAAAGAGGAAGTCCTGCAGACTTAATATGCAGTATTTGTGGGGTATGCATATGCTAATTAGGTTCATTCTGGTAAGAATTTTGTAAAGTGTACATACTACTAAATCATTTTGTATGCTTTAAATATGTCAAATACACTAAAACAAAGCTGGAAGGAAAACTACAAATGCAGTTCTTGGAAACAGACAATTTTAGTAATTCAAAAGTTTTCTGAATATTTTTACTTCAGACTGTCCATTATTGCCCCTATATTAAACACTTTTGTTTATTTATGAAGTAAGTGAAAGATATCATTTTTACTGTGAGTAAATATGTTTTCATATCATGGTCACTGCCAGTTGTCCACCTGAAGTTACAAGAGCAACGAATGTTAAGGGACGTAGGCAATTTTTAGTAGCAGCCATAAACACACTAACTCCCCTGGCTCTCTGAAAATAGCAAAGTGGAGTTAGCTAAAATAGGAGAGATGCCATTGGTATAATTTAGTGCAGTCCTTAAGAGGTTTTCTTCTTGATTGTTTTGTTTAACTAGAGGAAAGTCTCCCTCAACTTCCTTGTCTGTTAACTACCTATAGCAGTAGGTCTGCTCTGTGATAGGTTTTGATACATTCCTATTGAATAAATGAAGTCTGGACTCTATAATGAGAGCACCAGCACTTCTGAGTAAGAAAGAAGAAACGTTATTGATAAGTATATTGCAGATCCAATTTAAAAAATATATTTATTTATTTGACAGAGAGAAAGAGGGAGAGAGAGACAGAATGGGTGCGCCAGGGCTCCAGCCACTGCAAATGAACTCCAGACACACGCGCCCCCTTGTGCATCTGGCTTATGTGGATCCTGGGAAATTGTACCTGGGTCCTTTGGCTTTGCAGACAAATGTCCTAATTGCTAAGCCATTCCTCCAGCCCCAGATCCAACTTGTTATAAATGACACTGGGCAGGATGCACAGAAGAAAAAAACTCTTTCCTCGTTCTGCTTCTTGACATCTAGGCATGCGAATGATGATGTGGATGGAGGAATAATTCTTAGAGTAAAAAGGAGTAAGTTTTATAATGAAAATGAACTCTGCAGGCCTCTGGCATCAAAGGATTTCTGACAGAGTTAAGGGTACGAGTTTATAAAATCTTAATACTGGCAATAGAAAAGATTATATATTATTTTTGAGAAAAGGCCTTGTAACGAACAATACACAACCAGAAAAAAAAAAAAAAGAGGATTTGGAGAGGAACACATAATGAGTTTGACAAGGAAAAAATTCCCGGTGTTTTTATTAGTATAGCACATTTCTTTTCTGTTCTCAACATGAACAACCCAGTAATATGAGACAGAAAGTACGATTAATTTGCCGTTTTATGCCTTTTGGATCATGCCAGTGCCTGCTTAACAAAGCATGGCCCTTGATTATTTTGCTTATTGGGAACTCAGTTACTTCATCTGTAAATCACACATAATTCCCCTATCCAAACTTGCTTTCTATAGTTTAAGCTGTGGTCCAAAAATGTTAAATAAAAATTCAATAGACAATTTGTAAGTTTTAAACTGTACACCTACTTGAGTGGTGTGAAGGAAGCTCGTCTCCACCCTGCTTGGTTACACTAAGGACTTGCCAGTGTTTATATTTCCTGCTGTTCTCACACTATACATGCTACCTACATATGATTCACTAGGTGCTGCTTTGTGTTACCAGATCACTACCATGGTATCTCAGTATTTCTGTTCCAGTACACTACCCCAATTATACTTCACAATGATGATGTAACTTATCTTACTTCATGCCATCATCACTGTAGTATCTCACTTCCTCAAATTGGAAGAGAAGAGAGTAAATAATAAATGTTTAGAGAGAGAACATATCCATCTTTGATTATAGCATAATGCTATGCTTGTTCTGTTTTACTTATTACTAATATCTTACTATCTCTACTTTATGAATTAAACCTTATCATAGGTATATCTGTTAAGAAACTATAATATATGCAGGGTTATGGTCAGGTTTCTGAATTTTCAGTATCTATTGGGAGTCTTGGAATATATCCTCTATAAATTAGCAGGGAGACCTATATTTAGATATGTTGAGATGGAATTAAATATGCAATAAGCAATCCTAGTGGGTTGGTATTAAATCTTTATTTTCTTCCCTCCTGTTCTCCTTCCCTTCTAATCTTTTCACTTATTTCCTATTTCCATTCTTTCTTGAGCAAAGAAGTCTCTATAATTTGCTCTGTGACTTCTGAGGGAGAAATTTATTAAGCATAATTTATAAAACATCAGGATCCATAATGTTCCTTTGGGAGAAAAAGCACATGATGAGTTCCTTTTGCAATGTTTTAGGGAGGCCATGAGTCAAGTTTTATACAACTGAAACAAATAATCATAGACAGATAAAATGCTAAACCAAATATAAGCCACCACTTATTGCTCAAGGAATGACCCAGTGCAGAAGTAGAAAGACTACCATTTACCATCAATAGCATTAAGACTACCCAGCTAGGCAATCTCTGGGATATACTGCTGCTTCTACTGAATGAAGAGACGAGTCTCACATGGCTCATTACACCTCTGAACAATACTCCTTTTCCTACCATACTTATCAATAAAAGGTATATAGGGGCTAGAGAGATTGCTTAGTGGTTATGACGCCTGTCTGCAAAGCTGAAGGACCCGGGGTTCAATTCCCCAGTATCCATGTAAGCCAGGTGCACAAGGTGGTGCATATATCTGGAGTTCATTTGCATTGGCTGAAGACCCTGGCGTGCCCATTCTCTCTCTCTCTAGCTGTCTCTGTCTATCTATGTCTTCCTCTCACAAATAAATAAAGATATTAAAAAGACATATAGTTTCAATGAGTGGATATTGGAACTGAAAAATGATATATTCATTTACAAATAATCCACTTCCAAAGAGCATTTAGTATGTGTAGTCTTTGGGAATGTATATGTACATATAAGTGTGCACATGTATGTGTGTGTGTGTGTGTGTGTGTGTGATCAGAAGGTATGGTGTGATGTGTAAGTGTGTGTGTAGGTATATGCACACCAAGTGTTGGGTGAGAACAGAGGAGAATGCCAGTTGTGCTCCTCTCTTTCTCATCTACATATTTCCTTGAGACTGGATCTTTTGTTCAATCCAGATCTCAATTTTCTCTCCATCAGCAAGCCCAGTGATCCTCAAATCTCCAATCCTTGCATTTCTAGAGGTAAAGACATACCAGGTCCTGGCAGCTTTAACAAAGAGGGCAATTTCAGGCCCTCTTTGGTCCTCATGCTTAAGCAGAAAGTGCCCTTAGCCTCTGAACAATCCCCCGAACTCCCCAATATTTTTATAAATTCTATGAGCTCTTAAGAATATAAATTTGTATAATCTCAAATTACTTGAACCTGATACAATTTGGGTAAAGGATATTTACAAGATTGTCACCAAACTAAGATATTCCAATTGAATAGAAATCTGTTTCCTCTCTACTACTATTTTTACTAAAATATTTTTTATTTATTAGAGTGAGAGAATACGTAGAGAGAAACAATGGGCTTTCCAAGGCTTGTAACCACTTTAGATGAACTCCAGATGCACGTGCCAACTTATGCATCTGGCTTATGCAGTTATTGGGGCATCAAACCTGGGTCCTTAAGCTTCCCAGGCAAGTGCCTTAAGTGCCAAGCCATCTCTCCAGCCCCTGCTACTCTTGATATATCAATTGTGATCCCAGATATGTGAGTTAATTTTCTCCAGACCAAGAAATTCTGCACTACTGTGCAGACACTGATGGCATCTCCCTGGGCTTACTGTCAGGTTGCTCTGAGTAAGTGTTCAGTCCTACAAGTCACTTCAGATGCCGCTGGAAATCCAGGTTGTCTTCCATGCCTCAAGCTATAAATCAGGGGGCTCCCTTGAAATACTCCTCATATTCATGCCCATACAGATGGAAGGGCTTCATCAGACAAGGTATGGAGAAGAGGCAAGGTGCACCCATGTCCCTCCATGTGTACACCAGGACCCCCTTCCCTGACTTGTCTAAATGTGAATCAGCACTGGAGCTCTCCAGGTTCCCTTGGTTACGACTTCTTTTTTTATTTTTATTTATTTATTTATTTGAGAGTGACAGACAGAGAGATAAAGAGGCAGAGAGATAAGAGAATGGGTGTGCCAGGGCCTCCAGCCACTGCAAACGAACTCCAGATACATGTGCCACCTTGTGCATCTGGCTTACGTGGGTCCTGGGGAATCAAGCCTCGAACTTAGGTCCTTAGGCTTCACAGGCAAGTGCTTAACTGCTAAGCCATCTCTCCAGCCCCTTGGTTAGGACTTCCTATGGAGATTTCAATTACTAGCCATTATAGACTAAACCATTGAGCAATAGTTATTAACTCAACCACAAGTCCATCTCCAACTTCTAGTCTGGGATGGGAGCAGATGGAGAGCTCTAACCCTCCAATTATATGGTTGTATATAACACCCATGGCTTGTCAGGAAAAGAAGGGACAGAAAGCAGACACATATATTTATTAAATCTTAGCAATAAAGAAGGGAGACTATAAAATGTAACCCTAAAGAGTGATTTAATCTTTATTTAACTGAATCTTAATTTCCCTTCTCTTCCTTCAAAACAAAGGTATTATTTGTCAAAGGATATAAGGTTAAAATTAAACTTATACCCTAGGTAAACTTCAGTTTTATAAAAAAAATTGGAAAAAATGACTTTTGTCCTTTGGTAGTTTTATAGCTGCCACAGGTCCATGTCTAGGAGGGAAATTAAAATATACGAAAGAACTTTCAATGCTAAAAACACTTTGTTAAGCTTGGAGATCTGATAAAATATAGGGATACGGTTCACTGACCTCCATTGTTGGGAAGCCTTGAAGTACCTAGACATAGACCTTCTCTACCTGTCTCCATTAAATTCAGAATATTTGGGATTCTTTTTGATTAGATAGACGGTTAGAGTTTTCCCACTGTTGTGTTGAGTTTTGTTATACTAAGAGTTCCCTTCCATGCAAAGAACTAAAAGTATGGAAAGAAATAATGATAAGGAGAAAACATGCAGTTTCCATTGACATTTGATTCTTTTCATGCCTTTTCAATTGAAAACCATGCAGCTAATGTGGTTATACTATTTCAACTCTTCAAGGCACATTACAGCAAGAACCTATCTGACTCGTAAAACTTCAGACATCGGATATATACACTGTGCAAAACTTGTCACTCAAAGTGTCAGGAGACCCACATAAGCAGATGTTCTAGCTTAGGGGCCATTATTCAACTTGTTGATATCACAACATTGTTTTGTCATTTGGCTGTAAGTGCAAATCACAGATGTGTTGACACTTTGTTAATATTCTGGTGGCAGACCAACTTGCAGCATGTGACATCTGGTCAGCTGTTAGAGAAGCTAGTGGCTCTACTTCCCATAAAGTGTGGGGATGACTTGGCTGGCCACAGGGCTGGCAGGCATTTTTAGAGCTGTGTTATTCTTGTAACAAATGCCAGATGCCAAGCTGGATTTATAAACACGAGCCAGGTTGAACTTGAAAATATTAATGTGCCACGTTGGAAACTGTCTGCTACACATTTTACTTTCCAAAGTTTCACACGTGCAGCTTATGGAATGAATTCCTGAGACGGTGGGGTAAGAACAGTGGACTTAGAACGGGGGAGTAAATCAGGACTGTGATTTAGCAGGAATGGGCTTGTTTCATGCAAGTCAAAGAAACAAGAGTGCAGTGATGCAGAGTCCCTTTATTATTAAGAAGAGACTGTACTTTTAAAGGATCTATTTAATTAAATGAAAGTTAACTCTTGTTTCCAAGGCATAGTAGAATGAAATCTGTGAGACTCGAGTCGTAGACTGAGTGTGATTACAAATTACACATATGAGGTGAGGACTCCATTTTCCCAGATGTCAGCATGACTACATGCAAAATGAATACAGTGATTCTTCCCAGTATATAAGTAAAAAAAAATCAGGATTAAACTTAGGAGAAAAAAGTCTATGAAAGTTTTATTATGTTGGATATTCTCTGGAAAATTTTAGGGATACAATTATATTACCTATAAGTATCTACATGTTTCTGGATATTATATGCTTTGAAGTGTTATTTATATGGTTATCATTTGATTTTAAATTGTTGTTCAAATGAAGCTGGACATAGTGGTAAGTGCCTGTGATCCAAGTGTTCAGGAGTCTGAGGCAAGAAAGATGTCAAAATTTGCTGTCAGCCTGAGCTACATAGTGAATTCCAGGCCAGCCTGTAGACATATACCTTTAATCCCAGCACTCCAGAGGCAAGAGTAGGGTTTCTAAAAGTTGTAGACTTCAAAGTGAATTCCATCTCATCCTACGCCAGAGTGAGACCCCAGCTCAAGACAAAAAAAAAAAAAAAAAAAAAAACAGAACAAGACTGAGTATGTCACCAACTAACTAGAAATAAATAAACTGGGGTCAGAATGAGATAACACCTGATCTCATCCTTGCATTTGAGTATAAACATCTTGTGCTCTATAAGAATAGGTGGAAATAATTGATTAGACATTTAAAGAGCAAGTTTTAGCATAGAAAAAAGATTCAATATTTATAAATAACATCCTCATAAAATCAAAATATTATATATAAAATTATATATAGTATACATGATTGTATGTAAGATATATGCTATATATGCATATGTGCACAGCCCCACCCCTCATATATATATATATATATATATATATATATATATATATATATATGTGTGTGTGTGTGTGTGTGTGTGTGTGTGTGTGTATTCCATGTAAGGTGTAGTATATATTATAGCTATATATATATCAAATGCAGGTAAAATTCTGGTTTGTACTCAGTGTTTTAGTAACCTTGAGAAGGCATCTTTAACTAGTCTTGTGCCTCAATGTCCACATGCATAAAATAAGGGTATGTTTTGAAGTTAAAGACACTATGCATGTAAAATATGACTTGTAGGAATTATATTACATAGCCCCTCTGGGGAACACAGCTGTAACGCGGAGTTGCAGGAATCAAGTATAAAGGAGGGCTGAGATCAAGGGTGCGGGGCTGGAGTCTTAGTGGTGGGCAGGTGTGCTGAAGATGTCCAGGTAAAGAATGAAGATGAGCTATGGTGCAGCAGAGGTCTCAAGAGCAGCATGTAAGAACATCTTCTGTGAAGCGTTGCTTTGGGGAGTTAGTGAGAGAAAGGGTTATGTTGTAAAAGAAACATGTGAAAAAGCATGGAAACCCTTTTGAAGGTGGATGTTTGGCAAAATGGTTCTTAAAGTGAATCAATGAAGACGAAAAGGAGGCATGACCAGAGGTAAGAAATAAAATAAATGAATAAGCAAAAAAAAAAAACAATCAGGATAGTGTTGTTGTCATCCGGATTAAAATGCTATTGGGCTCGTGAAACCTAAGGACCCAGGTTTGAATTCTCAGGACCCATATAAACCAGATGTACAAGGTGGGCATCCGGAGTTCATTGGCACCCCATTCTCTCTACATATCTGCCGCTTTCTCTCTCTCTCTCTCTCTCTCTCTCTCTCTCTCTCTCTCCCTCTCCCTCTCAAGTAAACAAATAAAAATACTTTTTAAACAATAATATTTGCATAAATTAGGGGGTTGATTGTAGAGAAGGAAATAAAGTGATAGATGATAAACACTTTCACCAAAGTATCAGGATAAAATATTAACATATACAAGTCAGTACTTTTTTAGACATTAATAATTAATGTATGAGAAAAAGTCCCATCCACAAAAGACTCAAAATATACATAGGAAAAATGCAAGCTAAAAAGGTGAAATATCTCTACAATGAAAACTATAAACACACTGAAACAAAAAGAAACAAAGAAGACAGTAGATAACAAGATCTCTCATATGCATGAGTTGACATAATTAATATTGCCAAGTATAATCTATGGATTCAATATAATCCCCCTGAAAATGCTAATAGCATTCTTTCCAGTAATATCTTGAAAGTACTAAAACCTGAATTTAAACAGAACAGATCCTAAATAGCCACAACAATCATAAGCAGAAATTAACAAGGCAGGAGATAGCACAATACCTGATTTCAAGTTACATGATTGAACCAAGAGGAATAAAAGCAGCATGGTACTGGCATTAACATAGGGCAGGCAGGCTGGAGAGAAGTGGTTAAGGTGCTTGCCTGCAAATCGCAAGGACCCAG
Organism: Dipus sagitta; assembly: GCA_036346955.1. Classification (NCBI taxonomy): domain Eukaryota; kingdom Metazoa; phylum Chordata; class Mammalia; order Rodentia; family Dipodidae; genus Dipus; species Dipus sagitta. The sequence goes on from CM070782.1 coordinate 70,112,179, forward strand.
GTTTGGTTCCCCAGTACCTACATAAGACATATGCACAAAGTGGTGCATGCATCTGGAGTTCCTTTGCAGTGGCTGGAAGCCCTGGAGTGTCCATTGTTTTTATTGCTATCTGATTCTTTCTCTTTCATTCTTTCTTTACTTCTTTCTCTCACTCTCCAATAAGCAAATAAATAAAATATTTTTAAATGACTGAAACTAAATACCTCTCTCACGTTGAATTAAAAAACAATTGAAATGGGCCAGCCGGGGAGATTGCTTAGTGGTTAAAGGTGCTTAACTGGAAAAAAAAAAAAGTGATGGTCTTGGTTTTCAACTCCCCAGTACTCACATAAAGATAGCTGCACAAATTGATGCATGGGTCTGCATCTCTCTCTCTGTCTCATAAATAAATAAATAAGAATATTTTATTAAAAATGGATCAAAGACCTTCACATAACACCTCAAGCTGATAATTCTCTAGGAAAACTTAGGGGAAAAGAAGATTAGGGGAATGAAAATTTAGGCCTAAGCAATACTTTTCTGACTAGGACTCCAATAGCTTAAGAAATAGTCACATGCATTAGCAAATGGAATTGTATCAAATTAACTATCTTTTACACATCAAAGGGACAGGAGAAGAAAACTTATAGAGTGGGAGAAAATCATTTCTAGCTATTCATCTAACAGGTGATTAAATTCAAACTATATGAAGAACTTTTTAAAAATTAAATATAAAATAAATAACATAATCAATAAGTGGGCAAATGAATTGAACACACATTTCTAAAAAAGAGAGGTACAAATGACCAATAAATACATAAATTTTTTTTTTTACATCTTTAGCTATCAGTGAGATTCAAATCAAGACTACACTGAAACACTGAGTTTCCATCTTAAACCAGGTAATATGCATATTATTATGAAAGTTTTTGAAAATAAAACATTGACAAGATGTAGAGAAATAAGAACCCCTAAAGATAGAAGTTATTTAGTATAGTTAAATGTTAATTAATATAGTCACTACAGAAATCAGTATGGAGATTTGTGACAAAAACGAAAGTGCAACTAGAATATAACTACACCACTCCTGAGTATGTACCCCAAGGAGTTGGGTTATGCACTCTACCTACCACCAACAGGTGAATGGGTTAAAAAGAAAACAAGGCATATATACACACAATGGAATATTTTTCTTCCATAAAGAACAAAATCATGTTGCTTATAGTAACATGAATGGAATGAGACAACATGATAGATGAAAGGTTAGACTCAAAACGACAAACATTGAATGTTTTCAGAATATAGATTTTTAAAGTACATGAAAGCAGAAGTGATCTACTGGGGAAAAAATGAACCAGTAAGGAGTGGAAAGGGAGGAAAGAAGATAAAGTAGATTTAATATGCTCAAAGTATGTAGTATATATATGAAAATGAAACCCATTATGTTGTGTATCTGTATGTCGAAACTGACAGATGACTGAGGACAGAAATATGTTTAACCTGATTTAAACATTTTGTTTTAATAAGGTTCAGCAGTCAATGCATTAAAACTGGTCTTGGGTATATGATGACCCACAAATTACTGGCTTTGGGACACGGGAGCAAATTTTAAAATATAATGTCTTCCTAGACACCCTTCAGAGCTCTGGGCTGTTACTGTTTTGTTCTCTTATTTCCTTTATCATTTCCATATGTGTTTATGATTAAAGCTTCAAATAAGTGGTGTCTCAAAGCAATTCCTAATCAAATATTAGATAGCAGGTTAAGAATCTGAGCAGCTCCTTACTTCATCCTTTACACTCAGACACATCACTGTCTTCCATCTGAATTAAAATTCAGTTTAGGGGCTGGAGAGATGGCTTAGTGTTTAAAGGACTTGCCTGTGAAGCCTAAGGACCCAGGTTCGATTCCTCAGAATCCATGTAAGCCAGATATACAAGGTGGCACATGAATTTGGAATTTGTTTGCAGTGGCTAGTAGCCCTGGCATGCCCATTTTCTCTCTCTCTCTCTCCCTTTCTTTCTCTCTCTCTCTCAAATAAAGAAATAAATGTATATATTTTTAATTCAGTTTAGTTGTTCTACCAAGACAGAGATCCAGAGGCTCCTATGAGCCCATCATTGAAGTCAACTTAGAACAAACCTAACATGGCTCAGGGAATTTTGCACAAGAGTGGGGCAGAAAGATTGTTAGAGCAACAAGTTGGAACATTCTGCACAGAGGCATTGCCTGTTCCCCATAACTGATGACTGCCCCCACAATGCATGACCCACAATCCCCATGAGGATGGCCTGCATCCCCAGTAAGGCGGGTGCATTTGGAAAAGGGCAGGTTGAGGGAAAGGATGGTACCAACATATGCTGTTTGTAATCTAAATATGTTCATACTAATAAAAAACATAAAGAATAGCAAATAAAATTATCCATAGTGAATTTCAGGTCAACCTGAGCTAGACTGAGACCCTACCTCAAAAAACCAAAAAAGAAAAAAAGTATGTGTGGGATCAAAAAATTCATCTTTTGAGTAATGAGCAATAAATTTTAATGAGGTAAATGAAAATCCTTTTTGTAGCTGGGCGTGGTGGCACATGCCTTTAATCCCAGCACTTGGGAGGCAGAGGTAGGAGAATCTCTATGAGTTCGAAGCCACCCTGGGACTACATAGTGAATTCCAGGTCAGCCTTAGCTAGAGCACAGCCCTAAAAGAAAAAAATCCTTTTTGTGTTGGCATAGTATTACACCTGGCCTTAACCCTAGAATCTCACACATTCACTTATAAAATGAGCACATATTTAAAGGTTAAAAAAACCACACAAACAACAAGAAAACAGATGAGTTCTGGAAATTATGGCCATACTCCTACTTGGTTAAAATTACTTTCTTCAAACAGGTTTTGTTCAAAAATCCTTTTCACAATTCTTCTCTCACTTGTTTGAAAAATGCCATAATAAAACCCAATTTCTTATATGCTAGTAAAAAGTTTTTAAAAATTAAAAATTACTGTGTTGATTTTAGTACACTGAATTTTAATCCCAAGTGTGTTCTTAGGTCAGTGTAACTCTTCATGGCTTGGTTACTTCCTTGATTTGTCTCTTTTCTTTCTGTTTTCTTTTTAATTTTATTTTAAAATTAGCATGTGAAATTTTTATTATGGCATCTTCAGGCATACTTTGTTTTGGTTTGTTTTCCTCTTTCATCTCTCTCTTTGGTTCCATGCTGCTTGTACCCATCTTCTCCTAGTAGTCTCCGTTCTACTTTCATGTCTTAAGTGTTGTGGTATGCTCCCACCTCTTTTCTTTAAAACCTCTTTTCCCCTCTCTTGGTCCCCTTTCTAATGTCTTGAACTACCCTTATACTCATTTCCATATAAATGCGCACATGTAAAACTTTGAAGCTAGGATGGGTACAGGGGAGAGAATTTGTTGATATTTGTCTTCTTGAGTCTGGCTTACCTCAATATGATAATTTAAGTAACCTTATATTTTCCTAAAAAAATTATTTTTCTTTACAATTGAATACAATTCCAGTGCGCATGTGCTCCAAATTTTCTTTATCAATTCATCTGCTCATTTACATCAAGGCTGATTTCATTCCCTTGCTATTGTTAATAAAGCATTACTAAATATGGATGTGTAAGTATACTGAGGTTTGATTTAAAAATACTTTGGGTGCATATGTATGTGGTATAGCAAAGTCATGTGGTAGTTCTATTTCTAGACATTTCATAGACTTCCACACTGACAGCTACAGTTTATCTCCTTCTTCTTTTAGATCTTTGTTATAGTGAGGTTTTATTTCTTTACAAAATTTAATTCTTTTATTTTCTTTTAGGCAACTTTGTACATATGTATAGCAGTTTCAACATATTCAGCCCCTCAATTGTCTTTCTTATCCCTCTGGCTCTTCATAAGCCCCTTTCTCTTCCCAACTACTCTTCCTCCTAGTGTGTGTGTGTGTGTGTGTGTGTGTGTGTTTCTATATTAGTTACTTCCTCTTCCTCATTGCTGGGACAAAATACCTGACCATAAAAGACTTAAGGAAGGAAGGAGTTTCTTCTTGGTTTGGGATGTACTTTCTGTTACCAGAGGAAAGGCACGGTGGCAGGAGTAAGAAGTTGAGCTGGTCGCTTTGTTTCTAGGCAGGAAACAAAGGACAAATAGGAAGTAGGGCTGGGTAGTAAAACCTCAAGGCTTCCTCCCAATGACCCACAACCTCCAGCAAGGCTCCACCTTCCAAAGGTTCTACACCTCCCCAAACATCATCACAACTGAGGAACATATGTTCAAACACATGAGCCGATGGCAAAAATTTCACCTTCAAACCATAACAGTGACCCATTCTTTTTTTTTTAAACTGAATTTAATTTGTGAATTATTTTTTGAAGTTTAGAAAAATTATATTAGAACTTAAGAGAAGGAAGGAAGGTAGTGTTCCTGTACAGCAGGAGGGGATACCCAGAAACATAAAACCCCCAATTTGTGGGGTTTTATTTAGATACGTGGAGACAGATTTCACCTTTGCTACATCACGTTAAACTATCAAACTCACACAGTTCCCTTCCTTTCTGTTACTAGAAAGATTTAATTCCTTCACTTATGTATACATGTCCACTTGGTAACATTTTCGAGTGAAAAGTTCATAAATACTTGTGGCAGTTTAATGTTGACTGGGCCAGATGAGAATTTGACATACAGACATAATGAAAAGCACATTTTGTTTTGTTTTCAAACTTAATTAATCTATTCTCATGCAGTATTTTAGTTACAACCAGTATTTATAGCTGTCAATTTGGAAAAACTCTCAGCTTTTGACAAAATAAGTAAGGGAACTTTAAGTGGGTTTTTAAGAAGGAAATATGGAAGAATTTAAAACTATGTCTTACATGTAACCTTTACTTTCCATTATTGCTTAACAAAATAACAACACACATTTATTTCTCTCTGCAGAGCATGTAGCTATGATTCATTTTCCCAGTTTGGGATTTTCAAAATTGAACCACTTTTAAACAGCCCATATCAAGTGCTTATTTGGTTATTTTTTTTGGTAGACGAAAGTTATGACCCTTGCTATAAATCTAAAGTTAGTTGTAACTTTGATGTGATATTTGACTCTCAATAAATGTCATAAACAAATACAGTGACAGAATTATGCATGAATTTTAAGTTATATTTAGGAAAAGGTTTCCACCAACTAGCTTAGTAACTGTAGCCCACTGTGGCTTTGTTTAAAATGGAAATTTCATTTGGTTGATCAGGATTCCCAGGATTAAAAATTGTCAGTGTATAAACAAAACAGCAAGAAAAGTAAATGATGCATAAGATTTATTAAAATCATTAAGAAAACACAAACATTGCTAAACAATATTTTATGCTTACTATAATGTCACGTTCAAACCTAATCTATATGATACGTTAACTTTTCTTTATTCTATACACATAAATGTATCTTTGCAGAATAGCAAAATTCAAATTGTGAAAACACCTGACTATAATCAATATTGAAAAACTGAAACTTATTGGCTAAGGACTTTTGAATCAGACAAAAATGGACTCAAATCTCTACTCCACCTCTGGGTAGCCAAGCTTTTGAATGCTAACAGATTACTCACAGTTTCAGCTTCTTCAGTAGGAAAGCTACAAAATAAGATGTGTTCTTCATGAGGGTTTTTTGAGGATGCAATGCAATGATGTGCATATCACTGCTTTAATGACCTAACAGGAGTTCTACACGGCTAGAATGATTTCTGCTTCACTTCTTCTATCCTCCATTAGAAAATGAACTCCATGCACAGGGACGGTTTATCTTGCCCTCCATTATGTTTGGTAAAATAATGTTTGTCATGTTGTAATTATTTTCTAAATGTTGAATCAATCAATAAACTTTGAATATGAGGCTCAAAAGATTTTGTGCTATTTTCCAAAGCAATAAGAGCCAATAGAAAAAACTTTCAAATGTGAAAATGATTAAGGAGTTATGATAGTTAAATAGATACTAAAGGACATAAGCCTGTCAAGCCTAGAAGCTGTGGTATATGCCTTTAACCCAACACTTGGGAATCAAAGGAATGATGGTTCAGGTTCAAGACTAATACCAAGAGCAAATAAGTAAATAAATCTATCTACCAACATTACAGTAAATAGATGTTTGGGCGATGAGGTGAGTATAGTCAGGAGAAGGAATTTCTCAGGTCTGAATTTCATATAATTTTAAAACAATAAAATAGAATTTCAATGATATTCACCCTAAAATAGATTTAGATTAAAAGCCTTTAGCGTTATTAGCTTACAATGATCTTACACATCCTAAAATCTTTGTGAGGTAAACAACCAATCCTTTCTTCATTAGAGAGCAAAAGGTTGCCTGTGAAGGTCATGATGGTCTGAATAGAAGTCAATGCAGATCCATCAGTCTTCCAAATTTTGAAGAATGGGAAAGTAATGAACTGGCATTTGGTGTGCATGTTGTGGTCTCACTTTTGAAGTTACACATCTATTCTCTTCTAGGCCAGTCCTTATTTGGTCTGGATTTGTGTGCTCAAAGAACAAGGGACAATTTCCTATCCTGTTCATGCTCTGAGCCAAGATTGAAGTTCCCTTGACATTTGAACAGGAGCTTAGAATTTTGCGGCTATGCCAAGTCAAGAATATGATGAATAATGAGACATGGTTTATAATTGGTCTCCTTTCCAGAGTCTACTGAGTCAAATGGGAATATAGACAGCACTGCTTAGGCATGATGCTAAAAGCTTCCATGACTTTTCTTGGTGGATAGAGACTGACATTAAAAAATTGATGTCACTTGTTTCCCAACTTGCAGGAGAGAGAAGAGGCAGAGAGAGTGAGAGAGAATGGACAAGCCAGGGCATCCTGCCACTGTAATCGAACTCCCCACATATGCACAATTTGTACATCTGGATTTATGTAGGTTTTGTGTAATTGAACCTGAACTATTAGGCTTTGCAAGCAAGTGTCTTTAGCTGCTGCTCCATCTCCCTAGCCCCTCACGTAGGTGGCTTTTGCTGAGAAATGAGACACTCCTTCCTGGAATCTTCATTAACACTTAGAAAAATCAACAAAACTTACAAGTCCCCAGAAGCTCCTGAAATTTACAAGTTCACAAGGTGCCCCTGAGAGGTAATAGAAGTGTCAACAATTTCTGGAGAGAAGGAGACTCTTCAGCTGCCTGAAAAGCACGCGCAGAGTTTAAGGGCCACAGCTTTTGTGAGGCCGTCCATGCTGGGGCAAGCTGTTAGATGATGCAGTCACCAGAGTGTCTACGCCTCTATAAGTAACTCTCCACTTGTACTTCTGAAGATAATTCCAATGAACTCACTGTGCACTAAGCTGGACGTGGGTGGAATAATTTCTTTGGTTTATCATCAATGTTCTGCCTCTGGTGAATAGACACTTGCTAACGTCTCCCCCAGAACAAGTAGTACAACAACTCATCACATTCACTCTGCAGTCAGGAAGCAGGGCGTGGTGAATGTCTGTGCTCAGATGATTGTCTATTTTTATTCAGTATGGGAATGTAGATCATGGAATGGCACCACCCGCAGTTAGATAGCCCTACCTGAGTTAACCTAATCAAGAAAATCCCTCAAAGAAATACTTAAACATTTGTCTCCAAGGTCATTCTAGATCCTATCAAGTTGCCAATCAATATTAACCATTACAAGTCCACCCCTTGTAATGTGACATTCACATATATTTCCTTTAAAATATATCCTTCTATCTCTTATCCCCACAGTCTTATACTGTAAAATGCATTCAATCAAAACTCCCATAGTCTTTAATAATCCCAACACTGCTCAAAAGTCTAAAGTCTCTTCTGATATGTAAAAGGATTGCATAACTGAGGTTTTCTATTAAAATTAATAAGCAAGAGCTGGAGACATTGCTTAGTGGTTAAGTCATTTGCCTGCAGAGCCTAACCCAGGTTTGATTCCCCAGTACCCATGTAAGCCAGATGCACAAGGTGGCACATGCAACTGGAGATTTTTTTTTTCAGTGGCTGGTGGAGTGCCTATTCTCTCCCCACCCCCCACCTCTTCCCCCTCTCTCTCAAGTAAATAAATAAAATTTAATTTACTTTTTTAAATGAACAAGCAATTGACTTCTAATATACAATAGCACAGAATAAATATTCCTATTCCAAAGGAGAGGAATGAGGGAATAGCAAGCAAAGATCTGACTAAAGCAAGACTAAAATTCATCATGGCAAGCATCAAATCTTGCAGCTCTATGTCCAGCGCCTATGGTTCATGATAGAACCGTCTGGGTTCCAAATGAGTGGGGTAGCTGCATTCCTCCAGCTATGCTGAATACAACACACATTGACACACTCTTGGCCAGCTCTACTCAATGCCTGCAGCTTTCCTTGCAGACGTCCCATGGTTCTGCTATAGCCTCACACAATGACCTCTCAGGACCATCTTGCAGACTTTCAAATCCTGTCTTATATTATCTAGCCCCAGTGGCTCCTTGGGATCATGATATAAGAATCAAGACCCCCTTGATCCTGTACCTCTCATAGCTGCAAAACCAGAACCATGTATATAATGCTGCCAAGTTCTATTGCCACCTTGGGATGGAGCCTAGCACCCTTAGAGCACAGTTATGTCAGATTGTATGTGTAAATTCTGGGGAAAATTTCCCTCCCCAACTGCTTTTGAGGATGGAACCTCTTCAGCAGCAGTTTCAGTCTAAATTCTCTCCTTTCAGATGCGTTTGTATTTTCATAAGATGAAGTCTTCAAGGTTTTCTTTTTTTGCCTACTGATTTCTGAAAGTAGCATCACAAACCCAAGAAAGAGTGTTTAAGTATTTCCAGGCCCTTATCTGTGGTTAGCATATGACCTAGTTTGAAAATATAAAAATGATTTTCTTTTCTTTCTTTTTTCTTTTCTTTTTTGGTTTTTTTTTTTTTTTTTTTTTTTTTTTTTGGTTTTTCGAGGTAGGGTTTCACTCTAGCCCAGGCTGACCTGGAATTCACTATGGAGTCTCAGGGTGGCCTCGAACTCATGGCGATCCTCCTACCTCTGCCTCCCGAGTGCTGGGATTAAAGGCGTGCGCCACCACGCCCGGCTCTTTTTTGGTTTTTTGAGGTAAGGTCTCACTCTGGCCCAGGCTGACCTGGAATTCCCTATGTAGTCTCAGGGTGGCCTCGAACCCATGGCGATCCTCCTACCTCTGCCTACCAAGTGCTAGGATTAAAGGCATGCACCACCATGCCCAGCTAAAAATGATTTTCTTTTACAAGAAGAATTAATTAATTCTTCAACTAGTAAAATGCATGCTAATGAACATGAATAAACTTGTGATATTATAATGTTAAGATGCTAAAATATTTTAAAAAGTCAAAATGTTTATGAAAATTACATATTACTCCCAGGAGCTTTAATGCATAATTAACAACTGTATTCATTAACCTGCAGATTTCATAGTCCTGGTGATTGAGTTTAACCCATTTTTACGTATCCTGAAAGACTAGCAATAACGAATACAGCTTTGGTCAGTTTCTGAGTAACTGATGACAATGTCTGTGGCCCTTCTAATAAATTTGATAATTTATTTGCTTGGTCAAATTAACTGGATATGACAATTGAAAACAAACAACTTCTATATCAAAGAAAATATCAAAGTCTCATTATCTTTTCTGAGCAAAATTTTTTTGTACAAAACAACTAATCTTAGAAAATGTCTAGTAATTGATAGTATCTATATCTCAGTAATTTATAATCTTTAAAATGTCTCTTTTTGAGACAAGTTGTAAATTATATTTTGTATCTTTGATACATATCATAATGCAAGGCTCACTCAGAGAAACACATACTGAAATTCGCAAACTCATGGCAATGCCTGACATTAAGAATTTCAGAAAGATCTAGCCAAAGCATTTGGTAATAAACCTATGATGACCAACATTCTGGTCAACGATTTACAGGTATGCAGACAATGGATACACAAACTCTATCAGGAAAAACCTAAAAACCCTGAGGCTGGAGAGATGGCTTAGTGGTTAAGGCGCTTGCCTGCGAAGCCAAAGGAGCCCGGTTAGAGTCTCCAAGACTCCCGTGAGCCAGATGCAGAAGGGGGAGCATGCATCTGGAGTTTGTTTGCAGTGGCTGGAGGCCTTGGCATGCCCATTCTCTCTCTCTCTCTCTCTCTCTCTCTCTCAAATAGATAAGTAAATAAAACATATTTTAAAAAGTAAAAACCCATGATCTAAATATTAATGAGGCCAGGAAGAAATTGTGAGGATTTAGAAATTGTGCACTTACTGTGGAAAATAATTTTCTATTACTAAACAAGGCTGAAGAAGTCCATAACTTCCTGCTACCCAGAGAGTATATCCTAAGGACATGCCACCACTGCTTATTTGCACTCCACTCTGAGGACAAGGACCCGATGACAGCACTGTTTTAGTATTTTTTTAAAAAAAATTGAAACAAAAAGCTCATGAAGAGTTGAAACAATAAATGAGGTGTAAAATTTTGATTCCGTGCAGTCATAGAATCGCTGCAGAGCAGCAGGACGATTAGTGCAACGTGGCTGCGTGCCACGTTCACCTCGATGTGAAAGGCATGAAGAGAAAAAGCACTGCATTTACAAGATTGCAGCAGTGGTGGTTTCCATTCACGTGAATATTAAAAAAAAATATCTAAGCCAGGAAGTGTCTGGTGTAGGGACACAGATGTACTAGACAGACTCTAACAATCAACAGTGCAATTCTAACCATGAGCAAGAGGAACATGAACATTCTGAAGAGTAGACGACAGGGAGAAATAGGGAAAGAAAACCGGAACGACAGACACTTAACCATCTAGTACATTTTTACTTTATTCCTTACCTTTGGCTATAAATGTTACTTTGTACAAATTTACTCTTTAACGAACATTTATTTTCAGAACCCAATAATAGCACATGTTAGGAGTTAACCACAGGAAAGAAAATATTGTTTCGCCTGTACTTCTTCTGTCAGGAAGTTTGCTGCCTTTAGATGGGACTCCTAAGAACACCAGCTTGGTCAACTTAAAGAAAAGCCAGATGGAATGTGTTGTAAAGGGACTGGTGTCTCTCCTCGGTCAGGCTTTCTGGTGCTGAGCACTGGGAATTCACACGTTCACATCAGGGAAGGTTTTCCTTCTCCCTTTTCTTCCTTTCTCTACCTGCATGCTCTCCTCCCCTGCCCTCCGCTCCTCTGTGGGCTCTTGAATTTGTCTCTTTTTACTCCCTTCTGCTGACCACAGTCCTCGGCTTGCCTGCAGCTTTCTTTCTCAGCGCCCTGGCCCCCCACCCAGCATTACCTGCTCCTTTGCAGATGTTCTCACTCCAACTCTCCATGATGTCTCTACTTGCTACCATAATTCTCAGAAAACCATACTTTCTGCACCGCCATTATTTTGGTGGTGATGAATGATTCCAGGTTAGTTGCGCACCGTTCAATCAGTGCGGAGCATCAGAGCCTCTGGAACAAGGGACGCGCACCCTGCTGAGGCTGAGGTCTGCAGAGGCTTTCCGGAAAGAGTGCGGCAGGGGTAGCCGCTCAGAATGTGAGTAAAGTTCTCGTTTATGTTACATCGAGTGGAATCCACTTCCTCCATTTACAGATCGTACTAAATATGAAGATCTGAACTAAATCTGAAGGATGAAATGGATATTTTCCTAACGGGCATTGCAGTCTCTTGTCTTTCTCAGCTTGCACTGTGCAGAGTGAGTCTTCCACGTGAAGCTCCTCGCCAGCCATGAGGGTGTGATTATCCTCCACGAGAAAGGACAGCGGTTAAAAGCCTTCTCCGTAATGCGAACTTCCGCTTCCCCTTCCTGCAACACAAGCTGGCAGCCGAAGGTAATTGTTAAGCTACATCACTCTCCTTCCCATTGTTCCCTTCTAAACTAAGCTATTTCCCTTGCCAGTCAAATTCTGCGAGTCCTCTTAGAGCCAGTCCTTTGATTTCTAAATTCCAAGAGTTCGTATGTCATCCTAAGAAAATTGGATCATGTTACTTTGATGGAGAGATTTCCATTTAACCCACCTTTATAGGCTGCACGGAATGGAAAAGACCAGTCAAAATTTATTCATGGATGTGCAGGCAGTTAATTTAAATTTAGAAAAGCATGTCATCTGGGTAGACTATTGTGTCCTCTTCAGATATGTACTGCTGTGGTTGCATTTGGGAGTGGGGCAACCTTGACTAGAGGGATATGAGTGGGGGAGGAATCCCACTGTGACCAGCACAACTCTTCAACTTTCCAAGACTGACCACATAGCGCCTTTAGCATTACATCACACGTGCAAGTGAACAGACCACAAGCCTATTGTTTGAACCTCTTTGTATCATAGATTGCCTCCCTTCCTCTTCTTTGTTCCATTAGCTTCCTCCTCCAACTGCTCTTCTAAAACACAATTAGCAGTCAACTCCCTGTAAAAATTAACTTTGCTTTGAACACTTGGTGTGCTCTTTGTTTTACTTTCTCAACCCAGACTCATAGTTACTGTTCTCACTATCCATTCCACTTTCTCTAAGGGTTATCACTGCTCTGCCCCAAGCTGAGACAGGAAGATATGTGTCTGAAGTAGAGAACAGGAATTTCAAAGTAAAACCAGAAACTTAAATACTTTGTGGGTGTGGCCATCTCAAAAAAAATATGTGCTACATTGTAAAATAAAGTTAGTGTTGATTCTTACAATACAGGATTAAACTTTTAAATATTTAAGTGGGGTGTCTTTCACAGAATTCTTATTTTCAATTCCATGAAATGTGACTTCTTAGTAGAATAGTCCGATGTGGTAAGAAGTCTCTTATTTCTTCCTAAATTAGAACTAAATTAGACAATATTTTATATGATGGAAAATTGAGGGCATTGTAAAAACTGAACTTCAAACTGTGGCCATAAAATGTACCATTTTAGAACAAGAATTGTTGCTCTGTGACTGTCCCCTCTGTAGAGACAATGACAATCAGGCATAAGCTCTATAAATGATAGTCACTATTTTTGAATAACCCAGTCCAGAGCTCATCTCAGGCTACTTTTTATGTCAATATATATGGTTGAAGTGTTATGCGCAAGTTTTTTTTTTTTCTCCATTTTTATTAATATTTTCCATGATAACAAAAAAAATCCCATGGTATTACCCTCCCCCCTTTCCCCTTTGAAATTCCATTCTCCATCATATCCCCTCCCCATCTCAATTTTTCTACTTACATATATACAATACCAACCTAATAAAAGCCCTCCTCCCTTTCTTTCTCTTCCCTTTCTATCTCCTTTTTTAACTTACTGGCCTCTGCTACTGAGTTTTTTCCTTCTCACACAGAAGCCCAATCATCTCTAGCTAAGATCCACATATGAGGGAGAACATGTGGCGCTTGGCTTTCTGGGCCTGGGTTACCTCACTTAGTATAATTCTTTCCAGATCCATCCACTTTTCTGCAAATTTCATAACTTCATTTCTCTTTACTGCTGAGTAAAACTCCATTGTATAAATGTGCCATATCTTCATTATCCACTCATCAGTTGAGGGACATCTAGGCTGGTTCCATTTCCCAGCTATTATAAATTGAGCAGCTATAAACATGGTTGAGCAAGTATCTCTAAGGTAATGAGATGAGTCCTTAGGATATATGCCTAGGAGAGCTATAGCTGGGTCATATGGTAGATCAATCTTTAGCTGTTTTAGGAACCTCCACACTGATTTCCACAATGGCTGGACCAGATTGCATTCCCACCAACAATGTAGAAGGGTTCCTCTTTTTCCACATCCCCGCCAACATTTATGATCATTTGTTTTCATGATGGTAGCCAATCTGACAGGAGTGAGATGGAATCTCAATGTAGTTTTAATCTGCATTTCCCTGATGACTAGGGATGTAGAACATTTTTTTAGATGCGTATATGCCATTCGTATTTCTTCCTTTGAGAATTCTCTATTTAGCTCCATTTCCCATTTTTTGATTGGTTTGTTTGATTCCTTATTATTTAACTTCTTGAGTTCTTTGTATATCTTAGATATTAATCCTCTATCAGATATATAGCTGGTGAAGATTTTTTCCCATTCTGTAGGTTGCCTCTTTGCTTTCTTCACCGTGTCCTTTGCAGTGCAAAATCTTTGTATTTTCATGAGGTCCCAGTGGTTAATCTGTGGTTTTATTGCCTGAGCAATTGGGGTTGTATTCAGAAAGTCTTTGCCAAGACCAATATGTTGAAGGGTTTCCCCTACTTTTTCCTCTAGCAGTTTCAGAGTTTCAGGTCTGATGTTAAGGTCCTTAATCCATTTGGACTTAATTCTTGTGCACGGAGAAAGAGAAGAATCTATTTTCATCCTTCTACAGATATATATCCAGTTTTCCCAACACCATTTGCTGAAGAGGCTGTCTTTTCTCCAATGAGTATTTTTGGCATTTTTATCAAATATCAGGTGGCTATAACTACATGGGGTTACATTTGGGTCCTCTATTCTGTTCCATTGATCTACGAGTCTGCTTTTGTGCCAGTACCATGCTGTTTTTGTTACTATGGCTCTGTAGTATAGGTTAAAATCAGGTATGGTGATACCACCAGCCTTATTTTTGTTGCTCAGTATTATTTTAGATATTCGAGGGTTTTGTGATTCCAAATGAATTTTTGGATTGTTTTTTCTATTTCCGTGAAGAATGCCTTTGGAATTTTGATGGGGATTGCGTTAAATGTGTAGATTGCTTTTGGTAAGATTGCCATTTTCACAATATTGATTCTTCCAATCCAGGAACAAGGGATGTTTTTCCACTTCCTAGTGTCTTCTGCAATTTCTCGCTTGAGTGTTTTAAAGTTCTCATTGTATAGATTCTTTACTTCCTTAGTAAGGTTTATTCCAAGGTACTTTATTTTTTTTGATGCAATTGTGAATGGGAGTGATTCTCTGATCTCATCCTCTGTGTGTTTGTTGTTAGCATATATGAAGGCTACTGATTTCTGTGTATTTATTTTGTATCCTGCTACATGACTGTAGGTTTTTATCAGCTCTAACAGTTTGCTAGTAGAGTCTTTAGGGTCCTTTATATATAGAATCATGTCATCTGCAAATAATGATAACTTGACCTCTTCCTTTCCGATTTGTATCCCTTTTATGCATGTCTCTTGCCTTATTGCTATGGCTAAGACTTCCAGAACTATATTAAATAAAAGTGGGGACAGTGGACATCCTTGTCTTGTTCCTGATTTTAGTGGGAAAGCATCCAGTTTTTCCCCATTTAGTAATATGTTGGCTGTAGGCTTATCATAAATAGCCTTTATTATATTGAGATATGTTCCTTCTATTCCCAGTCTCTGTAGGACTTTTATCATGAAGGGATGTTGGATTTTGTCGAATGCTTTCTCTGCGTCTAATGAGATGATCATGTGATTTTTGTCCTTCAACCCATTTATATAATGTATAACATTTATAGATTTGCGTATGTTGAACCATCCCTGCATCTCTGGGATAAAGCCTACTTGGTCAGGGTGAATGATCTTTCTAATGTATTCTTGTATTCTGTTTGCCAATATTTTGTTGAGAATTTTTGCATCTATGTTCATGAGGGAGATTGGTCTGTAATTTTCCTTTTTTGTTCTATCTTTGCCTGGTTTTGGTATCAGAGTGATGCTGGCTTCATAGAAGGAGTTTGGTAGAATTCCTTCTTTTTCTATTTCATGGAAAAGCTTAAGAAGCAATGGTGTTAGCTCTTCCCTGAAGGTCTGGTAAAATTCAGCAGTGAATCCATCTGGGCCTGGGCTTTTTTTAGTTGGGAGATTTTTGATAACTGTTAGGATCTCCATGCTTGTTATAGGTCTATTTAAGTGATTAATCTCATCTTGATTTAATTTAGGTAGGTCATATAAATCAAGGAAATCATCCATTTCTTTCAGATTTTCATACTTTGTGGAGTATATGTTTTTATAATATGTCCCTATGATTTTTTGAATTTCTCTGGCATCTGTCGTGATGTTACCTTTTTCATCTCTAATTTTATTAATTTGTGTCTCTTCTCTCTTTCTTTTGGTCAGATTTGCTAAGGGTTTATCAATCTTGTTTATCCTTTCAAAGAACCAGCTCTTTGTTTCATTAATTCTTTGTATTGTTTTTTTGGTTTCTATTTCATTAATTTCTGCCCTAATCTTTATTATTTCTTCCCGTCTACTGATTTTTGGTTTGCCTTGTTCTTCTTTTTCCAAGGCTTTAAGGTGAAGCATTAGGTCATTTATTTGCGACCTTTCTAATTTCTTAATATAGGCACTTAAAGCTATAAATTTACCTCTTAGAACTGCCTTCATTGTGTCCCAGAGATTTTGGTATGTTGTGTTCTCATTATTGTTTGACTCTATAAATTTTTTGATTTCCTTCTTGATTTCTTCATTGACCCATTCATCATTTAGTAATGTATTGTTTAGTTTCCATGATTTTGTGTATGCTCTATATCCTTTCTTGCTATTGATTTGTAGTTTGATTCCATTGTGGTCAGATAGAATGCAAGGAATTATTTCAATTTTCCTGAATTTGTTAAGATTTGCTTTGTGTCCTAATATATGGTCTATTTTAGAGAATGATCCATGTGCTGCTGAAAAGAATGTATATTCTGCAGCATTTGGATGAAATGTCCTGTATATGTCTGTTAGGTCCATTCCTTCTATGACCTCGTTTAGTCCAGATGCCTCTCTGTTTATTTTTTCCCGGGATGACCTGTCAATTGATGAGAGTGGGGTGTTAAAGTCACCAACTACCACTGTGTTTGGTGTTATCTGTGACCTTAGTTCTAACAGTGTTTGTTTGATGAATTTGGGAGCCCCCATGTTAGGTGCATATATGTTTAGGATTGTAATGTCCTCCTGTTGGAGTGTGCCCTTAATCAATATAAAGTGACCTTCCTTATCTTTCTTGACTAATGTTGGAGTGAAGTCTGCCTTGTCAGCTATTAGGATAGCAACCCCTGCTTGCTTTCTGGGTCCATTTGCTTGAAACACCGTTTTCCAACCTTTCACCCTAAGATAATGTCCATCCTTTGTAGAAAGGTGAGTTTCTTGGAGACAACAAATTGTAGGGTCCTGCTTTTTAACCCAGTCTGCAAATCTATGTCTTTTGGTTGGAGCATTGAGGCCATTGATATTAAGAGATATTATTGAAAGATGTGTATTTATGCTTGCCATTTTTTTTTTTTTTTTTTGTGGTTCTGGTTCTACCTTTGCTCTCTTATATTAACTAGTATTTGAGTGTTGTTTGTTGTTTTCCAGGTTCCTTATATGTGTGTTTTTCTTTCTCTTCGGCATGGAGGATTCTTTCAAGTATTTTGTGTAGAGCTGGTTTTGTCTTCAAACACTCCTTTAGCCTGCTTTTGTCATGGAATGTCCTTATTTCTCCATCTATTTGAATGGATAGTTTTGCAGGATAAAGTAGCCTTGGTTGACAGTTGTTATCTTTCAGAGTTTGGAATACATCACTCCAAGCCCTTCTGGCTTTGAAAGTTTGTGTTGAGTAATCTGCTGTGATCCTGATGGGCTTGCCTTTGAAGGTAACTTGATTTTTCTCTCTAACTGCTTTCAATATTTTTTCTTTGGATTGTGTGTTTGGTAGTTTGATTATAATATGGCGAGGAGAGGTTCTTTCCAGGTTTTGTCTGGCTGGTGTTCTAAATGCTTCCTGTATCTGCATTGGCACCTCTTTCCCAATTTGGGGGAAGTTTTCTTCTATGATTTTGTTGAAGATGCCTACTATACCTTTGGATTGAAATTCTTCTCCTTCTACTATACCCTGAATTCTTATATTTGATCTTTTCATAGTGTCCCGAATATCTTGAAATTCCCATTCATACTTTTCTATTAGTTTGTCTTTCTCTTTGTTGGATTGTATTAGATCTGCCACCTGGTCTTCTAGTTTAGATATTCTGACCTCTCCTTCATCCATTCTACTGGTGAGATTTTCTACAGAGTTTTTTATTTCATTAACTGTGTTCTTCATTGCTAGTAATTCTGACTGGTTTTTCTTCATTATTTCTATTTCCTTATTTATGTCTTGTATTGATTTCTTTATTTCGTTAAATTGGTGTCCTGTATCTTCTCTGATTCCTTTGATTTCTTCTTTGAGTTCATTGAACATATTTACAATCATTCTTTTGAAATCTTTCTCAGGCATTTTCTCTAACTCGTTTTCACTAGAGGTCATTTCTGAAGCACTGATGCTTTTTGGTGGATTTATATTGCCTTGGTTTTTGGTGTTTCTTGTGTTATAATGTATATATTTTTGCATCTTGGATTAAGTTACTGCTTAGATTTTCCAGTTAGCTGGGTATCCTTTGCTGTATCTATTGATCTGATATTGTATATCTTCTATGTAGGAGATTAAGATGTTAGGTGTGGCTCTTACCACTCTCAGAGTATCTAGACACGTGGTCCTAGGGGTTAAGTTTGCCTGCTATGGGAGTATTCAAATAGGTTGAGTGGAATAAAATACAGGTATATTCTAAAATTTAACTAAACCCTATACACATTCAGTCAAGAACAGCACCGAGCATTTATGCAAGATTAGGTATTATAAAAACCAGATCCTCTATCAACAAAGAAGTTAAGATTTCTGGTCTGTTGAGGGATCCAAGTCAGCTTGTGACCAGGTGAGACCCTTCCCTGGTTCAATCCCAGTTACCTCTTTGGATGCTTTTGGTCTCAGTCAAGATGCTGGCTGGGATGTTGGGCTGCTGTTCTGCTTTCTGGAACTGGGTACTGGCTTTTCCTGTGGGGCAAACCAAGCCTGGCAACTGTGGCCCTGCAGATTGGCACCCCTGATGCTGGATCCCTGCTGCTGCCGCTGGAGCTGCCGCTGCTGGGACCACTGCTGCTGGATCCGCCACTAGAGATGCTGCTGCTGGGTCTATCCCCGCTGATCCGCTGGAGCTGCCGCTGCTGGGACCACTGCTGCTGGATCCGCCACTGGAGATGCCGCTGCTGGGTCTATCCCCGCTGATCCGCTGGAGCTGCCGCTGCTGGGTCCTCCGCCTCTGATCCGCTGGTGCTGCCGCTGCGGGATCCGCCTCTGCCGCTGAAGCCGCTGGAGCCTCCGCTGCTGGATTCGCTGCCCTGAAGCCGCTGTGGCCGGTACCGGAGCAGCTGATGGTGTTTTTGGGGCTGGAGTCACGGCTTCCACCGCCGCTTCCGGCTTCCACCGCCGCTTCCGCTGCCGGGGTCTGAGCCGCCGCTGTTGGATCCCGAGTCGCCACTGCCGGAGCCGGAGATGCAGCTGCCAGTGCCCGTGCTGCCGCTGCCACTGCCAGAGTCCGAATCGCCGCTACCGGGTCCCGAGGTGCCGCTGCCGGAGCCCAAGTCGCCGCTACTGGGTCCCGAGCTGCCGCTGCCGGATCCCGAGCTGCCGCTACCGGGTCCTGAGCTGCCGCTGCCGGAGCTGCTTCGGCCTGCCCGTGTGGGCTCTGGATATCTCCTACTTCTCCGCTGCTGTTTTAATCTCTTATACACCTCCCTTGTGTATTTTGCTGGGTGTTCTTTGGCTTTTTCTCCCCTAGGCTGCTTAGGCGTGGTTCCTATGCTGCCATCTTGACCGGAAGTCCATGCGCAAGTTTTTAAAGTAACACTTGGATATGATTTTAATTTCTTCTACTGTTTTCTAGCTATAAAAATGTCATCATATTTTTCTCTTTCTGCTGGACAACTGAAAATAGGAAAGCCATCACAAGGTTCTATTTGTAGTTAAATGTTGGCAAAGCAAAGAAATCATGAATGTTACATAGGTTGGTACGTGCTTTATTCTTTTCACAGAGCCACCAAGTTTATGTATGAGGGTATATCTCCAAACTACTATTCAAGTTCATGACACTCTTTAAATGTAAAGGAGGCCTGGGCAAAGATATTTCTGATTTCTTACACATCAGACCACACAAGAATAAGTATCAATGGTTTTTTTTAAAAAATCGGCTAAATTTAAGTCAGAGGCAGGAAAGAGTGTTGGGGATTGTATGCAGTACTTGATAATTACAGCTTTGTTGGATTCAAGTTTAAAATAAATCAGTGAGAAATAAACACCAAGGTCATTAAAACCTTCATTAGTAGTTGTGTTGTTTCTGAAAGTTTGAGGCAAAACAAACAAACAAACAAACAAACAAAAAAGAAACAAAGAAAAAGAAAAAGCCAAAAGCCAAGAGGATTAATCCTATCACTGTGGTCTCGAGGGTAGTAGGTACACTTTCATGGTTTATGGTTTGGACATGGACTACAATCATATGAAAACAAAACACCATACATTTGCCATCTTCTCTGTCTCCTTCCCTGCTACTCTCTCTTCTTTGCCAATAATGTGGATAAGCTCTCACTGGACATTTGTGAAGAGATTTCATAGAATGGGTTTTATTTTAACTTGGTCTTTGAAAACATATGAGTTGTACAATGTGAGTTGAGGGAAGGAAAATCAGGTTGACATGTACAGAGGAGCATGCTTTACTCAGAATATTTTATAAAAAAGATGCAATGCCTACCTGCAAAACAGGTGAAGCGCCTAGAACAGATTGAGGAGAATAGAAGATACTTATTTTCTCACTTGGTTGGGGCAAAGATTTGGGGACAAACAGAAAAAGCCAACATTCTATCAAGGATATCTTAGAGATAAAACTCTGGTGGCCATCTTATTAATAAGATTTTGAGATAAAGAACAAAGACAGTCACTTTTGTACTAGATGTTGCCCCTGAAGGGACATTCCAGACATTTCTTTCAGGTCACCCACACATGTATTCTTCCTAAAGCAATAAGAATAACAGAAAGAGCATGGTACCTGCACACCAAGGGCCAAATATTGACAACTAGTAAATTACCACAATAGTTAAGTTCTGTTGTCCACTTGATCACATTAGGAATAAAGTAAGGGACATTCTTCATGGGTGGGTATGTGAGGACGTTTTCAGAAAGGATTGATGGCGGAGGAAGAACTTCCCTGAGAGTGGGGAGCTCTGCTGGTGGCATACTGCATATAAAGAAGTGCTGAGAGAACACAGGATCTTTTACCTGGATGTCCTTGGTACTCACTTGTGCATGCACCCACCCTGTTTTGTCTGTTCTTCATGGAGACTGGAATCAAGTTTCTTCAGGAAGCAACTTGGACTGACAACCAGCAGCATGACAGGAATTCCCCAGGCCTTCGGTGCCAGATTGTGCATTGAGCAGCTACCACAGACAGCTACATTTGGACTACCCAGAGCATATGCTATAGGCTAGACTAGTGCCTTCCTTTTATAATGCACATTCATTCTGTGAGTTCTGTTCCTCTAGAGAATTCTGACTAACATACTTGCCTATCTGTACCTGCTGAAGATTGTAGGTATGAATGAAAAGATGGATGAAATGTTTTTGAAAATCAATATGCAAGACCACAACAACATCATAATCAAAGCTCAAACTGGGGAAATGACTCCTCCAAAAAGTCTCTCATCCTGATGATAACTATGACCACTGAAAAACCAAAACACAAATATATATATATATATATATATATATATATATATATATATATATATATATACAGTCTGAATGGTCCTACATTTTTTAAATTCTGGAATGTCACAAGCCAAGGCATTCTTCTTTCATCCTCTTCTAGATTACCTTTTTATTGGTGTCCATCTAAGCTAAGGTAAAACTATCTGTGATATGAAGGAATCACACTCCCTTTGCCCTTGAATAGAAGTAGAAACAAAGCATTTCGCTTCCATGGAAGTAACCGAGGCAGGTTTCTTCATCCTGTGTCAGAAAATTACAGTGTGCTATTTAAGATGGTTCTAAAGCAGCATACTGCTTATCACTAATATTATCCGTCATTTGGAGTTGCATTACCTAAACCAATAAACCTGGCAGAAATCTAAGTAGACTGAAAACAAATTGAGTAAAAGCAAGCATAATCATGTTTTTATATATGCAAGTAGAAAACAAACTTTGAAAAGTCACTTTCAATCTAGGTTATTTTATTCTATTGGGAAAAATCCCTTGCTTTATTATAAAACTTTTCTTCCTATATTTCATTCTCTGTACATTAGAGACATTCTTATTGTATTCAACACAGAGACATAGTCTAATATATCTTTTAGTGTAATCCTTTATTCACTTAGTATTCAACCTCACTTACTTTCAGTCTTATATATTGTCCATATGAGTGGAAAACCCTTTTAAAATTTTTTTATTATTTATTTATTTATTTATTTTAGTGAGAGAGAAAGACAGGGAGAACTACACAGACAGAAGGAGAGAGAAAATGAGTATGACTGCTAAAACACTTTTGAAAAATAGTGAAAAGACCTAAGTGAAGTTAGGGGAAGAGATTAAGTAAAGGAAAGGTGGATGGAGGGCTAATCAAAATCTAAGAGAATATAAGTAAATCATATGGAAACCTACTTTTCTAGGTCAATGGAACACACAGGAGCCATAGATTGTTACTAGAAAATTTTCAGTACCAGGGATGGGATGCCGTCCAGTGAATTGTAGGTCAGGGAGGTCCCTGATGCCCCCAAAACATTACAGGCCATTGCTGAGGCCCTCGGTTTCCCATCAGGAATAGATGGTAAGACCCTATTGCTGAAGACTCCACATACCTGGGCTGCAAGGTCACTGAGAAATCATGCTGGAGATGAGCTGAAAACCTCCTCCCTGTGGACCAGCTGACAGAAAGCTGTAAAAAGCCACACTGCATGCAGTTCAATGAGAGAGAGAGAAAGCACCAGTGAAAATACTCAACAGTGGACACTGCAAGCCTTATATTTGGCCAGATAAGACAAATGAACCAATGGATGCAATAGTGGCACATCTGTTATGGGGGAAACCAACCACCCTCTAATTTGACTGGAGGCCTGTTCCATGTGAGGCAATGTATCCCTGATACTGAAAACCTACAATAGGGCTAGTCATGACCCTAGGGGTGTAACGTCTGCTGCCATCTGGCCAAATGTATACAGTATGCTCATCAAACTGCCTAGTAAGCTCTCCTCTTAATGTTCATACCCATATATTCATGCTACTCTCACTTTCGGTTAGAGAACCTTTTCTTTTCATATGGTAGTGACCTTGGGATGACTCAGAAGACACCATGGTGCTGAGGAGAAGTGACAGATGAGTGCTCAGCACTGAAATATCTCAATCACACCTTCCATGGCTCAGGGTCCATTGTGGAAGAGGTAGTGGAAAGAATGTAAGAGCCAAGGGAAGGGTAGGACTCCTTATAATGTGCTCCTCCAGACACAAAATGGCCTGGATATCCATGACCTCATAGTGCCTGACACTGCCTACACAAGACCATCAAAATAGGAGGAAAAGATCATGACACCAAAATAAAAGAGAGACTGATTGAGATGGGGAGGGGATATGATGAAGAGTGGAGTTTCAAAGGGGAAAGTGGGGGAGGGGAGGAATTACCATGTGGAATTGTTTCCAATCGTGGAAGTTGTCAATTAAAAAAAAAGAGAGAGAGAAAAAAAATAGTAATCAGGGCTGGAGAGATGGCTTGCCTGCAAAGCATTAGAACTCATGTTCAAATCTCCAGGTCCCACATAAGCCAGATGCACAGTGACACAAGAATACAATGTCTCACATGCACACAAGGGGGTACACACATATGGAGTTTGTTTGCAGTGGGTGAAGGCCCTGGTACGACCCATTCTCTCTGCCTTTCTCTCTCTCTCAAATAAATAAAAGAAATAGTAATCAATGTTAAACTTGTATTTTTGTTTATGGTTTGACATATGATATCCTTCTACAGATATTTTTTTCTTTTATTCTATATAATTTCTCCAACTGTTCTACCTACATAATTCCAAAATTAATCTAATGATAAAACTACTACACATAATTGTTCCCACATGTGTATAAAAAGAATGAAAGCTAGTATTATCATTCCCCTTTCAGTTCAGTTCCTTATGGCTCTTCGATATTCCAAATGGTTGAATTCATAAGACCAGGACAGACAATATTTGCACAAGGACTTCGGTCCTGTTACCTGGCCCTAGCCTTTGCCTCCCATCCTGATATGCTCCAGGGAAGTGAGGAACTCAGGTAGTTAGCATTCTGTTGCCATTAAGGATTTACTGCTTCTGTTAGTGGAATCAGACCATGAATGTCCTCAATTTCCTCTTTGGTGCTCAGAGAACCACAGAACAGTCACTCTCACAAGTACATGGAAACTATGAACATTAGCGAAGGTTAATTTAGTTCAGAAGTTTTCTGTAAAATCCATGAATGAAAAACAAATCACCATATGAGCCAATCAGGTAGAAACTGAATCGTCATTTTATGATTTTTCCACCTGTCATAGTTCACTTTCGGGGACTAAGGTAAACTTATTAGTTGTAACAAAATCAAGCTAGAAATGTCATAGAATACATAATAACTTCTTAATGGTTCTCCGGGTGCATGGAATCTCCCTTTGAGATTAAGATTAAAATCGTATGGCAGAATATCTTCATTAAGCCCTGTTCTTAGAGTTATGAATTTAAATTTAATCATTATCAAGCATGTAGGAAAATAGCTTAAACAATTACCTCATTTGTTCCAAATTTCATTTGGCTAATTTTTTTTATAAACCACATTACTCCATTGCCTACCTTTTATTACTGTGTATATGCAAAGCTTGAAAAAAACATTCATAAGAAACGACAACTGTCCATATGTATGAACCTACAGAGAATGCAATGTGGCAGGCAGAAGCTTGTGTAACAATTTAAGTAAAGCCACATTTGTTTGCTGCTTCAGAAAAGGTAATGAGAAACTGAATTTTTCATTTGTTGATAACTTTATTAAGGGGAAAATGTTTACTTGATAATTCATATAAGTTCAAATTACAAAGAAATATCTAGTGCTATATACATTTACAGTGCCTTTCTATGTTCATACTTGATGTCAAAAATGAGAGACTTCCTTCTGAGGAATGTCACACTCGCAGATTCACACCATCTTGCTGAAGGCTGCCACCTTGAGAGATACAGTACGCCCACTCATGTCTATTCATGCCCACTACATTTTCTTTAATTGACTGTGACATATACACATTTGTCCATGAGGCTTGGGGTAGAAACTTAAAAGTTTTTCTCTACTGTAGGAAAGGTTGGAGACTGGAAAGGTATTTCACCAAGGTATGAAAATGAAAAGTTTAAGTTCAAAATAATGCATGCAAATTATGTTGACTAGCTTAATTAGCTGTTGGCTAATTATTGGATAGCTTTAAGTGAATTGAATTTGGTATGAAGTAAATGCATTTTAGGCTTTATTATTTCTTCATTAAAAAAATTATTTATGACAGCAAGACAGAAAGAGAACAAGAAAGAGTGGGTATGCCATGGCATCTTTCTGAAGTAAACCCCAGACACATGCTCCACTTTGTGCATCTGGGTTACATGAGCACTGAGGAACTGAATATAAACCATCAGGCTTTGCAACAAGTGCCTTTACCCACTGAGCCATGTCTCTATTCTGACTTTGTTATTTCTGATGATTTTCAAGACTATTTTATATTTATGAATGACCATAAGTGGTCTTTGCTTAAACCCAAAATATTGAAATAATCTTTAACTAGTTTTCCTTTGCAATATCCTTCCATATCACTCACCACCATAACACCAGTGAGGTACCTCCACAGTGTGCTCCCTAAGAGTGTATGATCTTTCCTCTCCCTCTTCTCAAGACAAATTTCCCAATGTATTCCCCCTCCACTCTTACTAGTTGCAAGTTTAGGGCCTTGCTTTTCTTAACTCTAGGCTGAGCTGTAGACTTCTAGTCTCATTCCTTTTTGTCTTGATGACTTATTTTTTTTTCCATCCTTGTATCTTAAAATAATTTGTTGCAGAATAGAAACCTGTTTTCTGAGTGTGATGTTTAGTTGTATTCCAACTTCTGCCCATGATCCCAGCCCTATTGCTTTCCCAATAGCTGGTCAGCCTGAGCTGAGCTAGAGTGGAACCCTACCTCAAAAAAAAAAATAAAAAAAATAAAAAGTCAAGTTAGTTTGCATCCTATTGCCTTATATTTAAGTTCACTTTGAGAATTTTCAAAAAAGGGATACTGGACATACTTTGGGAAGACCACACTACATCAAGGCCACTATTTCACTCTGAAATATTAATGGCTTAAAATGGAAGTTAAGTTTGCCCTCATATGACATGGGTGGTGCTGCACATAGCCACTGGAAACCCAAACATATAGACACCCTGACATCTCTACTATAACATTATATACTTTTAAAAAAATTGTGTGTGTGTATTTTTTGTATATGTGTGGGGGTTGCGTGTTTTCCATGCACACGTGTGGAGGTCAGAGTGCAACCTTGTGGAGCTGGCCCTCTCCTGCTCTTTTTATCTTGTTCGATATAGTTCTTTCTTATTGCTGCTACTTTTTAAAACTTAGGTCGTTGTCTACACTGCACACAGTGACTGAACCTGACAGCACAAAGAATGAGGGCACACATACACACCAGATACCCACTTGACTTGGGTGAAGAAGCTGAAAGTCTCTCTGGAGAGGAGCCTGCAAAGTTAACATCCGTAAGCCTGACTATCCATGGTTTCCAAACAAGACATATTTAATTAAAAAATTGGCCATCAGTCTTAACAACTCCAATTATAATTTTTATGAATTATTTTACCTATAATGGATGATCAGAAAGTAGGCCTTTTATAATTATCAATTTTTGTGCTAGTTTTCATTTATACAGAACTGATTAGGTTAATGAAATCAGCACCTTTCTAATTTGTTCTGTCCTTTCTTTTCATTAAATTAAGTTTGATGATTCTGTTTGCTCATTTACCTTTATGCGTGATGCATGGGCCTAACAGATTTGAATATATCCATAGAAGTACTTCAGTGTTCTTATCAATGTTCTTGGCTTTGTTAGTTCTTGTCAAGTGTGCTGGAATGGCCAATACAAAGATAATTATTTACAAAATTCAGGTGAGAGCACAAAACTAATTAATAAAAAAGTAAAAATTTAAAAAAAAAGAAAATGGCTGATTGTAATTAAAAAATTCAGGTGAGATGCAATTCCTCAAAAGAAAGTACTTGTTATTTTATCATTTCCATGATAACTAATAAAATACTTAGTAATTTATTTTATGAAACTTTGTGTTGTTTTTTTGAGTTATCAAAACTAATTTCACATGAAATATATTTAACTCTTGTCTGTTAAAATATAACAAGTCCTGGGAGCTGAGGAAAGTGCACCATCTTCCAATTTTACTCACATTAGACAGATTACATAATTAGTCAAAATCAGCACCTTGTACCAAGTTTCATGGTAGTGCATAGTTAAGCCAGCCACTCATTGCCAAAGACTGATGAATGATCTTTCTGTTACTCAGCTCTCCACTGGCTGCAATTCAAAGAAATGTTGCGAATTGGTAGAAAGAAAAAGTTTAACTGAAAGAGGAACTGAGACATGATTAACTTTAACTCAATAGTTTATTGATCTTATTAGAATAAGATGAGTATGTATTTTGAGCAGAAACTTAGACCAGAATTCTGGTAGCTAATGGTATGGGTTGGGGCATGTGACTTGGTCTCTGTGGATGAAGAGATTATTCATAGTCCACTACACATTAGGAAGGCAACGGAGGAATAATTGAATAAGAGGGCTTGAATGTAAATTACCAATCACCAAAAAGTAGAAAAATACAGTACAGACTATAGATTTGAAATGATACTTCCCAAAATAAAGGACAGTCTTTAAAAACAGCTAACTGTGGTTTTATTGCCCATCCATATTGTATTGGTTCTTTCTTGATTGTTTTTTTTTTTTCATATCACTTTTATTTTGAATAAGAAGAAAGATTTGAAATTTAAAGTTAAATGAAAAGAAATTCACAAGCTTCATGGCAACTTTATAAATCAATTTCTAAGGAAAGAAAACCTTGAGCTTTTATTCTATATTTACATATGTAATTAATTAGCATTTTCTAATTTCATTCCAGTTTCTGAGAGGTGAATTTTTTTCTCAGAGAACAGGCTCTGTGATCAAGTAGGTACAGTACCATTGCATATTCTTCTTAGAGACACCACATGCATATTAATAAATGAGAAAAATTAAAAGATCATGATCCTTTGGTGAAGAATTGCCTTTAATTTTGCTTAAACTGGTAGATGTAAACTGACTTTTTTCTTTCTTTCTTTTTTTTTTTTGTTTAGTTGAATCTATTAGCTTTTCCTGGAACACAGCTTCTAAATTATGTTTTGCTGTGTACAGGGAAGTAGATGTGTGTTAAGTGGTGTGGGAATTATCAGCAAACCTATTCTCCAGTTACCTGTGGTCCTTACCAATGAGGGGCATGTAGAAATGGACCAGCTGTTGTGGAGTGATAGACATGTGGAAACAGACTCAATCTACTCTTGCTTTCTATCTGTCTTCGTCACTTGTGACTCATAGTTTGTTTAAAAATCATTTTACTGATGTATTTATGAACTGGCACATGGATAGTTTCCAGCCTATGCTAATGCTCACATAACAGGAGAGGAATAGTACAGTGAGGACATGATGTCTTGTTTAACTTGGCATCGCAGAGCGGCTGACATTCTGAATTTGCACATTTATGACACTTATCACCAGGAACCCATAGAGTTGTCCTCAGTGTGAACGACAACTTGATTTTACACAATACTGCTGGCTTTTTGAATATGTGTTCAAAATAAACTAACCATTATGTTCTTCCATGGAGATTAGGATCCCTAGGAAGTACTTTTTTGAGGTAGCTGTTAAGTTGTTAGTATAACTGTATCTTATAACTATGAGAGAGTTTCAAAGGATTCAAATAGTTATTGACAAATTAGAAGAAATGTCCGTTTTGAAGTATTCTTATGTTTTTAAAGTTACTTGAGAGACAGAGAGGGAGCAAGGCACATCGAGAGAGAAAATGGGCACACCAGGGCCTCTAGCCCCTGTAAATGAGCTCTAGACACATGCACTACCTCGTGCATCTGGCTTGTGTGGGTACTGGAGCATCGAACCCTAGACCCTAGGCTTCACAGACAAGTGCCTTAACCTCTAAGCCATCTCTTCAGCCCTATTCTTACTTTTTAAGTGCAGTTTGGTTGTGGCTTTTAAGAAACAAGGTTTAATTATGTTTGATGTTGATTCTTACATCCTAAGTATAAATGAGGTAGGTTGATTTGATCATTAAGTCAATTCAGCTTTAATATATGAAACTCAAGTGTATTGGCTAAAATATCCTAAAGGGAACTAAACTTTATGCCTGCCTCAAACTCATATAAAAGACCAACAGTCTGAATACAAGTCATGTTTTCTATAAACTCTTAACTCCAAAGCATTTTGAGTATAATAGTATAGAAATAAGAAATACTTCAGGGTGCTCTCTTGTTTACAGTGCTGATGTCATGAAAAGACTCAATCTCTTTTTCACGCCAAGGGCATACACATAATTGTGATGCCTCTGTTAGTAGGATCACTTCTTTCCAGGTAACCAACATGACTGCAGTTTGCTCCCTGTCAACATGCCTGTGCATTGGACAGCTTTGCTAATGGTGAAGCCACAGCTTAGTTTGTAATTTTAAAACTACTGGAGGAGGGAAATGTTTGCTTTGGCTTTTGAGAGGAAGGATCAAGTTAAACTTCACCAGAATGATATCAGAGAAGAATTTTATCAATTATGTGCGTAGTCATGTTAGGATTATTATTTCAATCAAAATTTCATAATTAAGAAAGGAGAGTAAACTGTGAGAATCTTGTTACTTGCATGAACAAAGGTGGAAATTTTTTTTTCTGTTTTATAAAGTCATTTGTAGTTCGACAAGAGTATTTGGAACTTTAGTGTAGCCTCTACCAACACCTGCACATTTGAAGTGACTCTTCATGCATTTCCTACTTGGGGCCCATTTTACTCAGTAAAATGCACTAGCACATACAGTAGCAAAGCTGAACCACAGAGCATGTTTTTTCATAGCATATGTGCTATTACACAAGTGTAACAGGGTTTCTGGGAATGTGGACATGCGATAGGCAAAAATTTCTTGATTTGGAATTTTACTTGTTATAAATAAGTCCATGCATTTCTGCTCTCTAAATTACTAGTTTATTAATAACTATTCACTTATGTGCACATGTAACGTGCACTTATTTGGGGCCTGCTTTGGCCTGGTAGACATCTGTGCCAGGCATCCAGATCCAAGAAGACAGCATCTCTTGACAATTAGGAGCTTTGAGTCCAGTGATAAGTAGAGACGTGGGCAGTTACTACACAACGTGAAGAGGCTGTACTGCAGTAAGCACGTGGTGCATAGGGTGCTCAGAATTTAAGGCAATTTGGGCTCTGGTAGTAGGAAAGGCTTTTAAAAAGTGAAAAAGGAATGTGCTTCAGCAGGTTGGGCAAGATGGTGAGGGAGAGCTGCAAGGGAGAAAGTGAGAACAGCTGGCTGATAAGAGTAATAGGAGTAATCCTGCATAGGAAAGAGTAGGGACTGGTTAAGGCAGAGGACAGAAACATGAGGTTCCATTCAAAAGTCCTACTGCACCAAGCAGGGATGTTGTCTAAGGTTGCTTTAAAGATTTCTGAGTTGGGCTGGAGCGATGGCTTGCAAAAGACAAAGGACCCAAGTTCAATTCCCCAGGACCCACATAAGCCAGATAGATGCACAAGGTGGTGCATGCATCTGGAATTCATTTGCAGTGGCTGGATGTCCTGGCATGCCCATTCTTTCCCTCCTCCTTTCTCTGTCTGCATCTCTCTCTCTCTCTCAAATAAATAAAAATTTAAAACAAGATTTAAAGATTTCTGAGTATAATTAGACACAACATGACTCCAAACTTCTTCTGATGTAACTATTTATGCTCCCCTAAATTGTCTCAAGATCGCTCAGCTCAGTCTTGCTCTAAGTTCCTAAGACAGTAATTAGTCTAATTACAATGAATCAAACTAATGCAATTCTGCAAGATGATTTACTTTGTATTTCTTTAAAAATGTCACCAGAAGACAGATCAAAAATGAAGTGTAATTATAATGAGTCTGAGCTGATGGTGAGCCTTAGTCATTTTTAAAACCAGACTAAGCTAATTAAAAAACCTCAGTAGAAAAAAAATATTCCATTATCTTGAAGTCTGAACTTCCTATTGCAAAAAATATGATGGATCAAATGATTTGAACAGATAAAAAAAACTTCATTATTCTTTCTAGGTTTACTTAGAAAACCACGCATAAAGAACGTCATAGCATGTGGCCTTTCACTAAAGATGACTTCAGTTTTTACATCCGAGATTATAAGCATAAAGTTACAATCAGCAACAATGGATGGAATTGTCTAAGCTCAATCTCACTAGAGAATTTCTTGGTCTGTTCTGAACATATTTTAATCCATTATCTTAATCCACTACTCTTTCTCTTAATAGCAATCTATCAAATTATCAAAGTAAATGAGAACAGTCATTTATTTGTCAGCAACATGAGAAGCCTCCTCTGGCCTGTATTTTAATGGAGTTAACCTTTGCCTTGAAAACAGACATGTTCATAGAAAATGACAAAACACTAAACACTAACCAAAATTTAACAGAAATATAAGAACTGTATGGAAATCTAATTGAAGGAGCTTAATACAAAGTTATAGGCTGTGTGTACCTGTAAGCGGAAGTTGGCAAAGATACCAGAGCAGAAGAGAATATTCAACAGTCTTTAAATGTCCTCTTTTATGGTATCTATGTAAGGACAGACAATTAAAAGCTGATTCCCTTCCAGCTGTACATGAGACAGGTGGTTTGCCTCTGTAACTTACTCAAGTCATAAAGCAAGATAATGGTGATGGTGGGACAGACTGTTCTCAGATCAATGAGGCTCTATCCCCTGAACCGTTGCTAACACAGCTCTGAAAGGCACATGTGAGAGTTTCACGACATTAGTTATCTTGCACTGGCAGATGTGGCTACATACTCTATTCCTGAAAAGCCAACTTCTTAGTCCCAAAGATGGTCTTTCAATATATCTGCTTTTCTTTTTTTTTTTTTTACTGCCAAATACTAATCAGACACCTTAAGGAGCCAGTATATTATATATTATACTGAATTATTAGTAAAGTATATTTACATATTAATTCACAAATGACAAGTCTGACATCCAGAAAGCCATGGTGTGATTTTTCCAGATGACACTGTTAATAAAGTCCCACTGCCACTAAGCTGTAGCACCGTGAAATCCAGACCTGTACTTTTTCATCACTCTTGTTCCTGAATTTAATTTGATTCAAGAGACCTATTTGCTGTTGCTTTCGTGGGACGTTTATAATTCCCTGCCTCTTTGAAGCAAAGGGGTTTTTCTTTGTTTGCTCCCTGTGTTGTTTCTTGTGACCTACAAATGCTCAGGGCCAAATGAACTCGATGAGCTTGTTTTTCTTCCTTAAGTCCACTAATGCACCTACATTCCCCAAAGAGCAGTGCAAATACCAGTGGACCCTGATCTCATCCAGTCCCCTATGTTCCCCTGGCTTTTACTTATTTGGCTTAAAATGGAGTGGTCATCACTCATATACTGTAAGGTGGTAGATCCTCATTATAAAGCCAGAAAGGAGATCAAAGATGAGCAAGTCCAAAACTGGTCAGATGAAAATTTGTGCCAAACACCTTAGTTTAGCATTTAAGAATTTTCACAACCAGTTTGTGTCCAACAGGCTGTATTGCAAAGCACTCCTCCCCTTCCTTTTGCTCTTATTTTTTTT
Source organism: Dipus sagitta (assembly GCA_036346955.1). Lineage (NCBI taxonomy): Eukaryota > Metazoa > Chordata > Mammalia > Rodentia > Dipodidae > Dipus > Dipus sagitta. Next base: position 70,144,835 of record CM070782.1, read on the forward strand.
TTCCACCACATCTTCCACGGTGGTCTCTGAGACTTAGAGAATGTGATAAAGACGTCTCCTCTAACTGAACACTCCACTGCCATTTCTCAGCACATTGGTGAGTTTTGAATCTCCATAGTAGTCACCACACTGCCATCTGAAAAGAGAAGCTACTCCAACAAAAAGAAGGGATGCAGTGGGGGGGGGATTTCAGGGGGGGGAAAAGGTTGGGTTGTGAAAGGGCTTTATGATCATGTTGTATGTTACATTATCAATATGTATGGAAGTTCTTAATAAAAAGTTAAAAATTTAAAAAATCTTCATAACATCATAACTTTTTTCTACTGTACCTACCAAGGTTAACCTCACAGGCTATTTAAGGAATACTTTTCTCCTGTTGAAACAAATATTTTCAATTCTTTAGGCCATTTCATACCCATGTTTGGTAGCTTAGCTCTCTATCACTTGTTGATTATAACCACAAATATTCTTATTTTCCTACTTCATTCTCTGAAATTAATTTTTATTTAAATACATATTGTTCACGTGTACTTGTATGACATACTTTTTTTTTCCTTCTGCTGCTGACTTCTTAAGTCATAAAATGTCTGTCTCTTGATAGTCACATAACCTCCACAATGCTGACACTTATATTCTACAATTCATTTCCAAAGTTGTCAAGAGCAGGCTGCTGTTTTGTGTCGTATAGTTTCTCCTTTGGAACAAAATGCTTTGGCTGCCCATACACAACTCTACCCTTTTGTCCATGTGGCAGAACTGCACTTCCTTAATTACTTTATAGTTAAACACGGTCTTATGACTTGCTTTGTACCATAAAATGTGGGAGAAGTGGCACATGTGAGTAATAATCACAAAAATAGAGTAAGATTATGGTTCTTATCAATCCATTTCCCTGCCACAGGACACAGGTATGAAGATAAGACATTTACCACCCTGAATCCTTAAATGTCCACAGTAGTAGACTTTACTGATATCTTTACAGGCAATCAGTTAGATGAGAAATAAGCATTCCTTTTGGTACACTACTATGATTTCCAGATTCTTTGTTTCTGAAACACAACTCATGATACTCAATCTCATCTTAAGTAAGTGTCTTATCAAGTCAATACTTGTGAAAAACATAACAGAATTAACTAGACCCTCAGAATTACAGCTCAATTTGGGTATAACTCAGCTAGTAAACATATTCAAGGTTACCACAAAGAAGCTGATTTGTATTCCTTATACTATAAGCTTTCTTTAATGTTAGCTGATCTTTGAAGTGCCGAGAGAATATAGGAACAGCCTGAAGTGGCAAATACTTTATGTTTTAATTACTGGAATATTCGGTTCTAAGGGCAGTTTAGAAATAGTGAGGAAGTGAGAGAGGAAAATATGGAAAGATGGGTGTTTTCTAGAACTGATAAAGTGTACTGGTGAACAAATCAAACGGGTTTACTAACCATCCCGGAATTTTTGAAACAATCTGAGACATGTTTACACATATAGATTATGAAGTATATGCATTTAATGTACCTGATATATACAGAAACATGACAAAAAGCAGAGGAGGTCGGCTGGCATGAGTTTTATGAGAGTAACTAGTTTTAGAAAGATGACAAGATGAAACAAAACAAATAGTAATAACTTGGCTATTTATATGACTCATATAAGAACCTTGAGTAGCACCACCATGAAAATTTTGTCCTTTAATGTCATCATATTTCATGTCATTTTCAACCACATCAATTTTGTGTGTGTGTGTCTCAGAGGGAATCGTTGTGAAATGATTTTTATTGCATAAAATGCATATAATACTATAATGCATTAAACTTTAAAGATGCATAAAATACTATATAATGTGCATTCAACTCTCTGAACTTTCATTATGTCATTAATACACATAACTGATTATGAAGTATGTTTATTTAACATACATACTGTATGCAGAAATTACAAAAAAGAGGAAAGAGACAGCATATGTTTTATGAAAGTAACTACTTTGAGAAAAATGACTAGGTTCAAGCCGTATCCTTAGTGAGCATGGGCAAGAAAGAAAACCACCACTGAAATGGTCACCTACAGAACTTTTCACTACCTATCGTGAACATGGGGAAATCAAACTCATGGAAAAGATGTGTTTCTAGTACCAGCAGAAGAAAAGTGTAGCCCAATTTGCAGCCAATCAGGAAGAGGAAGCAAAGAAGACACACAAAGACGCTGAAGAAGCATAGTTTCAAGTCAAATCTGTTCAATTGTGAAGTACTTGTTCCCACTGGCGAAGGGCGGGACCTTGCCAGTAGCATCCTGCCTGCATACGGACTGATGGTTCTAATAACGTGTGAGCTGCTTTGTTATTCTGAAGTGCTTAGTATAGAATGTTTGAAATGTAAATGCATTTTCACTATAGAACAATACTAAAATTTTGCTTATCAGTGAAGATAACAAGTATCTGCTATATATTATAAAAGTATTCATTTGTTACATATTTAAATGTTTATAAGTTTCTCATTAATATTATTAACAATTACAGAAATCATTAAATGTGTTTAGAAAATTTGTAGTTATTTCAAGCACAAGCTAATATGAGGATTCAAATTTAATATTTAAAATGCATGAAGATCTGATTTGAAACTTTTGTACAAGTTTAATAAGTAATGTGATGCCTAGTACTATGTTCTATTTATCCTTTGGCTTTATTACATAATGTATGCCATTAAGTTTTCACTAGTCACTTAATGAATGTACTAAATCTTTTCTCAGTTACCCTAAAGTGCCAAATAAATATCTCTACTTGTCTTTGGGTAAAAGTGTGATGCCATCAATGAAGGAAATTCTCCATTTTTGTAGAGCTTGCATTCTTGGTGGAAAAAAATGTAGGAAACTAATATATAGACTTCCTCCCACAAACAAATGAACACAAAATCAGAGGATAGTCATTTCCAGAAAGAAATCTAAAATAGATAATTCATTAGGCAGGACGGGGGTAGCTTCTTTCAATTTGTGATCATGGACGCCTCTGTTGGAAGCTAATATTTAAGTTGGGATTGGCTACCTCTTGTTAACTCAGAAGTGGTTATAAAATGTTTCTACTTCATCATACATAACAAGGATACAAAGTATTTTGCAAGCATATGTTCCAGCCTTACATATCTGTGCGGGTTGTGCATGTACTTGAGCTAGGTAATAATAGGAAATATATTTCAGAGAAAAAAAAGTAAAAAATAATTTAAGACTTGAACTCTTTACCAAGACACCTGGATTTAAAGATTGGTTTCTATATTTACCAGCTGTCTGATGTTGAAAAAATTACTTAATCTCTTTTTGCCTATAACTTTTATGTATAAAATGGGGGAGTAAAATAATATGTATCTCATGAGATTTTATTAAAATTCAATGTATCAGGCTGAATTCTGACTGGGCCATGAACACTTTGCCACTAAAAGTGGAGGAGTGAGGAACAGAGGCCCTGGTGTTTTCTCTCTCTCTCTCTCTCTCTCTCTCTCTCTCTTTGTATCTCTCTCTCTCTACTTATAAATAAACAAAAATATTTTTAAAGTGGAAGAGTAAGCAAATAGATATAAATGTATGTAATCTTGTATGTATGGCTCCCAGTGGTATGGAGTCAAGAAACCAAGCCAATACAAAACAGGCAAAGCCCCCCACCTCTTCCATGTGCGACAGCAAGGAGCACTGAAGTTGGAGCTGAGGGGAGGGCCATTTTCCTGATGTATGTCATCAAGAATCCCAAGATGAGTTCTTCCTTGAATCAAAAGTAAGTATGACAAAGAAATGTTTACAGTCCCACTTCAAGCTTGGTATATACTCAGCAGGTAAATGGAAATTAATCCAAATATAAGATGCTTTATCTAATGTTTGCTTTCCCATTTTCTTCTTTTGAGGTTCTTCTGGCAAATTCCCACACTGAGGCTAAAGAAAAGAAAGAGACTCACCTTCATTTCTAGATCTATTCTTGTTAACCTGTATTGATCCACTATTCATTACACATGGATTATTTTCTCTTATAGTACATGAGTTTTCAGCCAAGAATTTTTCAAAAAAGAATTGAATCTAAGGCAATAAAGTTTTTGCTTATAAGAAATATACTCATGACTTTATTCTAGAGATTTCATGATTCAAATAGATAAACTAAATCATTTCACAAATTATAAAACCAGACTTACGTTGAAAGAAACTTTAAAGGATTTACTTAATGCCTTTCTTAATTTTTCTAGAACTTATGGAGTTCTGAAAAGGATTATCTGTAATGATATAATGTTACAGATATGCATATTACATTTTACTTTATATACATGAGCACTTTAGATATAGAACAATTATTTTAATGTAATGAATTTTTAAATATCACTGATATGATTGATTAAAAACCAAAAGGAGGGCTGAAGAGATGGCTTAGCAGTTAAGCGCTTGCCTGTGAAGCTTAAGGTCCCTGGTTCCAGGCTCACTTCCTCAGGACCCACAGAAGCCAGATGCACAAGGTGGTGCATGCGTCTGGAGTTCGTTTGCAGTGATTAGATGCCCTGGCACTGGCACACCCATTCTCTCTCTCTCTCTCTGCCTCTTTCTACATCTATCACTCTCAAATAAACAAAATAACAAAAAAAAAAACAAATGAATCAATCTATCTTCCTTGAAAGTATAAGAAAGACTAGATTTCTATCAGAGCAATTATCTATACTTTAAGAACTGTCACAAATTTCCTCTCCAGATAAATATGATAGGAAAAATCAAGAAAGCACAAGCTCCTTTCTCTTTACCTGCATGAGCCCAAGTTGCCCCTTGTTAGATGGCATGAATGCATGTGAGTAGAATGGAGATGACATGGGAAGTAACCTGTCATTCAAGATATGAAGACTTTAACCTATGTGTGTCCTGCGCCCTCTGCTGGCCCCTAAACACCTGAGTTAAGAAGTTAATGAAAAGAATTTTAAAGAAGACAAAAAAGATACAATTGTAGACTGTAATTAAACAACTAAAGAAGCAAAAATATGAAAAACTAAATTTTTTCTGGTTGAGAGATCAGAATTTATTTTAACAAGTCAGTTCACAACACACACACACACACACACAGAGGGAGAGAGAAAGAGAGAGACAGAGAGAGAGAGAGAGAGAGAGAGAGAGAGAGAGAGAGAGAGAAACACCAGTGCTGGCCTGTGTTTTTGCTATGAAGCCCAGACTCGTCTCCACCTTTTGACAATTATCTTCTTGCTGATTCCTAAGTGATGTAATTATAGACATGTGCCACTATTTCTGTCTTCATAACATAATTTTGATTGGCTACGTATAGAAATAAAGACAAAATCCCAGCATTCAGGAGGCAAGGGTAAGAGGATCACCATGAGTTCGAAGGCCACCATGAAACTGCATGGTGAACTCCAGGCCAACCTGGGCTAGACAGAGATTCTACCTCAAAAAATAATATATATATATATATATATATATATATATATATATATATATATATATATGAGAGAGAGAGAGAGAGAGAGAGAGAGAGATTAGTACTCAGAACAGAACAGTTTGTGCTCTGGAAATAGAGCTTTTAAGACATATAGCATATGAATTAATATTTAAATACCAAAAACCCAGGTCTGAGTTTTGTTTAAACAAAAAGTTCTCATAAAAATATTTAAATGAAAATGATTGTATGTAGGTTAAATATTTATGATTACTTAACTTGAAAGCACAACTTAGAAATGCTTCTATTGAAAAGACAGTGTATGTCCACACATACAGTATATCTCATTCCTAACATGGAGATAAAACAGGAGGCCAGGAACTTAACAAGAAATAAAGTCAGGGTTAAGCAAAACTCATCACAATCTAAAGAAAAGCCTCTTCGAGTCCTCCTGCCTCAGTTGAAGTTGGTATGGGGCACTGGGTTAGAAGAGAGCTTCTGGATGAACATCAAGGCAGCGGGACCTAGGGCTCTGGTGGAAGAACAGTGGACGCCATTCTCCTTGAGTCCCTTTCGGATCTTCATAAAAGAGCTTTAGAAAAAGCTATGGAAACTTCAAATTTCTTCTTGGGACCATTGACCAAAATGTTCCTCCACTTACCATGTGCAAGAGACTATGAGTAATTCAAACATCTTTCATCAAACACAACAGAGATTGAGAATCTAATATGGCCCTGAAAATTCCCCTATTTTCTCTAGTGTAACTGCAGAAGTTAACATTGATCATTAAGCACATGTTAAAGCTAGGGAAGGAAGGAATAGAGATCAGTTGTTCACGACATTTTAAAATGTCAAATCTAACTGAATACTGTCTGCCTCTCCAGGAAGCAGGCATGGCCACTATTTCAACTGTTCAAGAGATTTCCAGTCACCCTCTGGCAGGGGGAAAAAAATAAAAAAGCATGGAACAATGTCTAGTAAAGTCATTAGAGAAAACAGGATACTAGACTCGTTCTAACCACAAGTCCCTGGGTACGGCTTCCAGTGACGTGTGTGAGACACATGCCAGTAGAAACAAGGCCAGGGTCCATGAGGAGATGCCTTAGCCAGTCTAAGGGAGTCATGCTAGTTGTTAACCCCAGCCAGTCAATATGTACCTTCTTTTGTTGTGCAGAAACAAGGTTGATGTATACTGTGTGTGCAGTTAGTGTAAGTGGTGTGTATGTGTGTGGTGTACACATGCTCGTATGCAGATGTGGTACTCCATAGGTGTACCACATATGGCCAGAGGAGGACATTGAAGTGTCCTTCCATCACTCACTTGCTTGTTTCATTGAGACCTAGTCTCTTCCCTGATTCTGGAGTTTGCTGTTTTCACGAGTCCAATTCTCTGGTCTCTATTCCCAAAAGGACTGGGGTTACATATGTGTGTGACCATGTCCAGCTATTTACATAGATGCTGAGGAATCACACTCAGCAACGTCAGGCTCTCATGCTTGTACAGGAAATGTTCTTAACTGCTGAGCTATTGCTGCACTACCAAAAGTTGAATAATCAAAGAGAAACTACATCCTTCTCAGACCGAGACAAAGCTGGGAGATAATTGCACACTATCATGTAGTTGTGTGTGTGTGCATGTAACCATAAATGGGACATGGTGATATTTTCTTATATATGAGCAGCAGAAATATGAACAATACATCAGCCATGCATCCTTTATTAAATTTTGGGGCCTCACTTTCATTTCTGTGAAATTTAGAAGTTTAAATTAGTTAAATGTAATGTCTTTTTTTTTTTTTTTTGGAAAGCAATATGGAGACTTCTGAAAAAGCTGAGTATAGAGATACCAACAGACCCAGTTATTCCCTTACTGGGCATCTACCCTAAAACCTTCAAACCACAGACTAAAGAGATTTGCTCAACCATGTTTATAGCGGCTCAATTTGTAATAGCTAAGAGCTGGAATCAACCCAGATGTCCATCACTAGAAAAATGTAATGTCTTTGATAAGCTTAGAAGTCCATGAGTCTGAAGATTTAGATCATTCTACTCGTGTAAAAGAATGTTTAAGTAAAAAAGCTAAAAAAAAATAATAAATAAATCAAAATAAACACTGGTAGAAGTAGTAGGAGTGCCATCAGCCAGCAACATCTATATCAAGGAAGTTTCGTGAAGGAAGTGGGTTTTGGTTTATGAAGATTCTTATTGACATTTTGTACCCTGTATATGAGTTAACAGAACCCACATAACTGTTAGAAATATTTTCAATGGGTGCAGTTCTTTTTTGAGTTAACAAAGCCTTAAGTAGAGTTTTGAAGGAGAGGAAGAAGTGGGTTTGAGAAAATTGGGGTGGGTCTGACTGACAAGGGAAGTGACGTAGTTTAGAATGGTAAGGTTGGAAGGGTCTCTTGAGGTTAATGAATATAATTCCCCCACACACACCCCAGGCACCACTTCAGTTCTGAAGAACTTTGATAAGTTTCAGAGGAAATGCATACACAAAACAGAACAATGTCCTTTCATTAAGCAATGTTAACTAGGCAATACTGAGCATTTAAAAATGCGAATAATGGTTTTGAAAAAGCACTCCAGAAAGCATAGCATGGCTAACTGCAAGGCTATGGAGGGTGAAGAAACTATAGGAATTTCCAAAATGAGAACATGCATTGTGAGGTGGGTAAGGGTGGCAAATATAAATGAAAAGATGGCATTCCTGATATTCTGAGCTAAGAGCCTGGGAACTAATGCCATGACCAGTCAGAGTTTTAAACAAACTCCTGGTGTGGTGAGAGTAAGCCGGACTATAGCACTTGAGCTGTATTTAAAGGCAGCAGGACTAGAATTAGGGTCTTTCTATGTCGGAGAGTGATCACTGGGTTGGAATGCAGAATACAAGCCAAACAGATAGAGGTGGCAAGGCACATGAATAGAAGTGCTTAGCAAATTGAATCCTCAGGATTTGTTTGTGGAGCTGTAGTGAAGACCACTCAGATATTTGATGTGGTGACCAATTACCATAGAGCAGGAGCAGAAGAGAAGAGGCAGGGTCAGATGGAGGGCACGTAGCAAACACACGGCATTGAACAATTTGTATCTGAGTCACACAAGTCAAGAGATGTCAATGAGATCATTCCTATTAGATGTCATGTTTAAGGAAGAGAAGGTCGCAGACAAAGGCATAAATAATGAAGGGCTGGAGAGATTGCTCAATGGTTAAGAGCACTTCCTAGGCAGGCAAAAGTGCATAAGAAAGTGTGAGAGTTCACTGGAATTTAATCACCAGGGCCCACTAAAACAGTTGGCATGGCTATGTCTGGGGAACAGAGAGAGACCTCAGAATCAAGAATCACCAGAGCTAGTGCAAAAACAGGGCAAGCTTTGACATCAGTAAGAGACTCCAGCTCAAATAACAACAGGCAAAAGAGAGATGGAGTGGAACATCTGATGTTTCACCCCAGCCACCCTAGGAGGCCACAACCCAAAGCAGATAAGCACACAGGACACAAAGGCATATGTGTGTGCATATAGGACACACACAGGTCAGTCGGAGCTATAGTGAGACCATACCTCAAGAAAAACCAACCCCCACCTCATCGCAAAACAACCAGAAAAGGAAATTAATAATCACTAATTAAAAGGTGAGATAACTTACAGGTAAAATTTGAAACTTCACAGCACATCTTTTGTTTTGTTTTGTTTTTGTTTTTGTGTGTGTGTATGAGAGAGAGGATTTCTTCTTTTTCTTATTGACAACTTCCATGATTATAAACAATATCCCATGGTAATTCTCTCCCTCCCTCCTTTATCCTTTGAAACTCTACTTTCCATCATATCAATTTTATTGTTCTGACTACCTGTTTACAGCATTGAGTACACCAAAAATGTTTAATTATGGTAAGTTAGAATTTAACAGACACTTGGAGCTGAGGGAGAGAATGTAGGAACAGACGATGCAAGAATTACTGTTTCTGACAAAAGTGGATTTTGTAAAACTCTTTGTATGATTTATATGATTAACTGTTATCCTAAATTGCTGTGTGCTAGGTGAAAATAAGTAGAAATGATAGAACTGGATTAAAGAGAGTGGACATTCAGAAACAGTTGGATTTAGTTGGGTTGAAATTTTTTTAAAGAATTAAATGGAGCAGAAATTGGAAACCAGGAGGAGAAATGTGGAAAATGAACTCATGTTACATTTGTCAATATGTGTTTGATAAAGAGGTGCTGAGCAGAAGCATAGAATTAAAAGTAACCAGACTAGAATTATTAAGAACTAAAAAGAACAATAAAGACTTAAAGAAACTGCAGATCCATCTCCCCTGCCCCAAAATATGACAATTTTCATGATTTAGTATCAGCATACATATGCTATATAGCCTCAGAAAAGTTCCCTGCAAGTTTGTGCAAGAAGGGATATTTTAAAAAGAAAATAGGGGCAGTGTGTGGTGGCGCATACCTTTAATCCCAGCACTCGGGAGGCAGAGGTAGGAGGATCGCCTTGAGTACGAGACCACCCTGAGACTACATAGTAAATTCCAGGTCAATTTGGACTAGTGTGAGACCCTACCTTGAAAAACCAAAAAAAAAAAAAAAAAAAAAAAAAAAAAAAAGCATTTGAGATCTCCTAAGGGTTTGTAAACCTCAGTCAATATGTTAGCAACACTGGATTCCTTTAACAGTCTGGTGGTAAAGATTTACTTTCAGTTCTGTTTATTAGTGAAATAAGATCAATATGCACTAGGAGATTTGGGGACATGATAGGACGGTGCTGCATAAAGGTGACTGTGCATACCATCCCTCATGTCCAAGTACCCTATAGCCCTCAAATGACTGACAGATTATATCCCATACATTATACCCTCTGATTTCATCATGGCAAGCCTAATGGGTATTCTGCATGGATTCTAACAATAACATGTGTGAAAGCTAATGTATAAGAAAATATTTTTCTTGGAGAATATGGAAAATATAGAGAAATAAATATGCTTCATTCAGAGAAAAGTAGGAAAGTACTGATAAAGTGTGTGATTATGATACTTTAAAGTGTTTTATCATTGTGTATGTACTTATAGTTCACATATAATGGGCCTGGATATAATTAAATTCCATTTTAAGCTCCTTTTCCTAGGAAACTAAATAGTAAACACAAGTTCCGTATTGAACAAGGCATGATAACTTGCCATTGTTTAATATCTTACTTAATTCTTACATAAGCATGAGATATTTGACAAATATCAGTGGGCATGTACTGTTAAATAATGTAATTACTCCAGGAAGTTAGCTAATCATTACAGTACTTTGACGATTGGCTTGTATGCAAATATTGAATGATTTTTAAAGTTACACATGCGTTTTCTTTTTACAAATAATTGTATAGGAAGTAAATGTGGCGGGCAGTATGTGTGTGCTTGAGCGCATGTGTGACGGGTGCACGTGCCATGGCATGCTGGTGCTGGTCAGAAGACAACCCAGAGTTTTGATCGCTGCCTTCCAACTTGTCTGAGACACGGTCTCCCTCATTCGCCCCTGCATTTGCTAGGCTAACTGGGTCCCAAGTACACTGGGCTTACACACACCAGTTTACATTTTATATTAGTCTAGGGATTGGAATTCAGGTATTTGCCTGCATAGCAAGTGCCTTCTTCATTGAACCATCCCAGGAACTAACTATTCAAATGATATTTACTCTTCTGAAGGATCTATGCCTGCTCTGTTGTTTGGTGTTCTGAAAACACTACATATTCACTGATAAAAAGTAAATATAGGGCTGGAGAGATGGCTTGGTGGTTAAGAGCTTGCCTGTGAAGCCTAATGACCCCGGTTCAAGGCTCAATTCCCCAGGACCCAGATTAGCCAGATGCACAAGGGGGCGCTAGCATCTGGAGTTCGTTTGCAGTGGCTGGAGGCCCTGGAACACCCGTTCTCTCTCTCTCTCTCTCTCTCTCTCTCTTGCTCTCGCTCTCTCTCTCTCACTCTCTCTCTCTCTTTCTCTCTTACTCTCAAATAAATAAAAATAAAAAAATATTTAAAAAGTAAATATATCAAACTAGGAAAGATAATCATGAAAATGCATTATATGTATCATTCCCATCCATTTGATCCTTGTCAATATTTCCTTTTCTGTCTGTCCTCTTCTTTACAGAATTCCAAACACATTTATTAGGTCTTTTCTTGTTTACAATTTCAAAACTTCCCTGAACTACAGATAATTTGTCATTTTTCTATTCAATCTCACGTTCTTCTCTAGAAATACTTTATCTGTCATTTAATCTCCTGACACATTTTACATTCAGTCATATTATTTCCTTTGGAGTTAGAATCTGCTTCTTTTTCTTTTCAAATTCGATTACTTGTAAGAGTTTAGAATTGGAGAATTTCTTTTTCAATCTCCATGAGTGTGATGGGTTGATTGAGGTGATTAATCTGATCTGTGTTTAGCTTTGGTAGATGGTATGCGTCCAAGAATTTATCCATCTCCTCCACATTATCCAGTTTTGTTGAGTAGAGGTTTTTGAAATAAGTCCTGATGATTCTCCCAATTTCACTTATGTCTGTTGTGATCTCTCCTTTTTCATTTTGAATTTTGTTAATTTGAAGCTTCTCCTTTTTTGCTTGATCAGATTGGCCAGGGGTTTGTCAATCTTGTTTATTTTTTCAAAGAACCAGCTCTTTGTTTTGTCAATTGTCTTAATTGTTTCCTTCGTTTCCAGTTCATTGATTTCTGCTCTGATTTTAATTATTTCTTTCCTTCTGGACCTCTTTGGGTTGGATTTTTTTAGGTGGATGGTTAGGTCATTGATTTGGGACCTTTCTGTCTTTTTTACAAAGGCATTGAGTGCTATGAATTTTCCCTTGAGGACCGCCTTCATTGTGTCCCATAAGTTTTGGTACGATGTGTTCTCATTGTCGTTCAATTCCAGAAATTTTGCAATTTCATTTTTTATTTCATCCACTATCCATTTATTGTTTAAAAGTGTGCTGTTCAGTTTCCAGGTGCCATTGGGATTCTTGGTGGGTCTTTTGTTGTTGATTTCTAGCAATATAGCATTGTGATCTGATATCATGCAGGGAATTATGTCAATCTCCCTAAATATGTGGAGGCTGGCTTTGTGACCCAGTATATGACCTATTTTAGAGAATGTTCCATGGGCTGCTGAGAAGAATGTGTAGTCTGTAGATTTGGGATGGAAAGGTCTATAGATGTCCGTTAGGTCTAAGTGATCTATGGTTTTGTTGAGTTCTCTTACTTCCCTGTTGGGTTACTGTTTGGATGGTCTGTCTATTACTAATAATGGTGTATTGAAGTCCCCAACTATGATGGTGTTGGTGGTTATTTCTGTTTTATTGTTAAGCAGGTTTTGTTTTATGAACTGTGGTGCCCCTGTGTTTGGTGCATACAGATGTATGATTGTAATATCCTCTTGATGGATCGTTCCCTTTGATAAGTAGGAAGTGGCTTTCTTTGTCTTTTTTGATTATCTTTGGTTTGAAGTCTACTTTATCTGATATTAATGTAGCTACGCCTGCTTGTTTCTTATTCCCATTTGCTTGGGATACTGTTTTCCATCCTTTCACTCTGAGAAGGTGTCTGTCTTTAGTGGTGAGGTGCGTCTGTTGAAGACAACAGTCTGAGGGGTCTAATTTTTTGATCCACCCTGTTAGCTGTGTCTCTTGATGGGGGAATTAAGGCCACTAATATTTAGGGTAATGACTGTGAGATTTGATTTGATCCCTGCCATATTGTGATGGTATATGTGGTTTGGTGTTTTCATGCACTTTGAAGTTTTTTGTGCCTTCTCTGAGTTTGGTTATTGTGTTCTGCTTCTTATGGGCATTTGAGTTTGATTATTTGATTCTTCTCTGTGGAGAATTTCCTGAAATACTCTCTGTAGGTTTGGTTTTGTGTTCATATAATTGTAAAGTTGAGATTTGTCATGGGAAGTTTTTCTTCCACCATCTATTATGAGGGATACTTTTGCTAGGTAGAGTAGTTTGGGTTGGAAGCCATAGGTTCTTAGACTTTGCAGTATTTCATTCCAGGTCCTTCCAGCTTTCAGGGTTTCCATTGAGAAGGCTGGAGTAATTCTGATGGGGTTCCCTTTAAGTGTGGTGTGCTGTTTTTCCCTAGCTGCTTTTAGGTTTTCTCTTTGGTGTCAATGTTTAGAGTCTTAATGACAACATGTCTTGGAGAGTTTCTCCTTTGGTCCAGTCTATTTGGAGTTCTGTTAGCTTCTTGTATCTTGATGGGCCTTTCTTTTAAGAGACTGAGGAAGTTTTCTTCAATTATTTTTTAAAAAAATTCTCCATGCCTTTGGTCTGGATTTCTTCTCCTTCTAGTATTCCAATGATCCTGACATTAGGACATGTAAGTGTATCCCACAATTCTCTCATGTTCTGTTCACAGAAACTTTTGAACTTACTGAACTCTCGAACTGTTTCTTCCATCTTGTCTTCCAGATCAGAGTTTCTATCCTCCACATGGCTAACTCTATTCTTGACAGCTCCTAGAGAGTTTTGGATTTGTTCAATTAGGTTTGCATTTTCTACTACTTTTCTATGTATAGTTTCCATCCCTCTGTCAAGCTCCCTTTTCATATCATTTTCTGATTTTCTTGATGCTTCTTGGAATTCATCCTTGCATTTCTTTATGTCTTCATTTAGCATGGCCAGCTGTTTTTTGAGGTCCTCTTTTTTGTCACTCTCTGTCATATCTCTTAACTGTCTTTGAACTCCTTCCATTTTCTTATCTACTAGGTCTAGTCTAGTGATGGCAGCATCCACACAATTATCGGTCCTTTGTTGCTTTTCTGAAAGTTCCACCAGTAGCTTGGTCAGGGTTGCATTGCTCATAGCTTCATTTTGGTGTTCTGATCCTAATATTTCTTCTATTTTTTGATTAGAGATGTTCATTTTTTTGTAGTTTTTGTAGTCATTGTAGGACTTGGTGATCTAACTGGATTTTCTTGCATTTGATTTTTCATATTATTTCTTTTGCGCTGTGGTCTTCCCATAGCAGTGTATGGGCAAGTAGGTGGGTGCATCAGCCTGGGCTCAAGCACAGTGGGAAGCTGATGCAGCCTGAGGCAGTTGCCAAGCAGCCTGTGCTTTGGTTCTCACTTGCCAAAGCCATCTGAGCTCCTGCCTGGCAGGGGCGCCAAAGTTGTCTGAGCTCTCATGTGGTAGTGTGCCAAAGCTGCCTGTGCTCACCCTAGGAAGGACACTGAGGAACCAAGCACCTAAGCAGCCCAAACTCCGGTGTTGCACTCTCCCACAACAAGACAATGGTGGTTGGCCGGTGTGGCAGGCAGGAAGGGCTGGCACCTGAGCTGGCACAAGCACAGTCAAAGACAGCCTGAGCTCTTGTGGACAGTTGCAATGGGCCTGAGCTCATGCATGAATGTGCAGCTGCCAGAGCAGTAAGTGAGCAAATGGACCGAGCAGGCTAAGCTTGCACAAGCAGGGATGGATGCGTCGGCACGTTTGGTAGGCAAAATCATTAAAGAAGCCTGAGCTCCAATGGGCCAGCAGGCGTAGCCTGGCCAAGGTCACTCAGGGGCAGGGGTAGCAGGGCGATCACGGTGAGGCAAGTGGAACTAGGTTGGTCTGGGACCCTTTTCTCACAGTAAGTGAGGGAGTTTCCTGAAGCTGGGACTGTGGGTACTGTTCCATGGGCTGCTGAGAAGAATGTGTAGTCTGTAGATTTGGGATGGAAAGGTCTGTAGATGTCTGTTAGGTCTAAGTGGTCTATGGTTCTGTTGAGTTCTCTTACTTCCCTGTTGAGTTTCTGTTTGGATGATCTGTCTATTACTGATAATGGTGTTTGGACTCCCCAACTATGATGGTGTTGGTGCTTATTTCTGTTTTATTGTTAAGTAGGTTTTGGTTTATGAACTGTGGTACCCCTTTGTTTGGTGCATACAGATGTATGATTGTAATATCCTCTTGATGGATCGTTCCCTTGATAAGTAGGAAGTGGCCTTCTTTGTCTTTTTTGATTATTTTTGGTTTGAAGTCTATTTTATCTGATATTAATATAGCTACACCTGCTTGTTTCTTATTCCCATTTGCTTGGGATACTGTTTTCCACCCTTTCACCCTGAGGAGATGTCTGTCTTTAATGGTGAGGTGGGTTTCTTGAAGGCAACATATTGAGGAGTCTAATTTTTTGATCCATCCTGTTAGCTTGTGTCTCTTGATGGGTGAATTAAGGCCATTAATATTTAGGGTAATAACTGTGAGATTTGATTTGATCCCTGCCATATTGTGATGGTAAATGTGGGTTTGTGTTTTCATGGACGTTGAAGTTTTTTGTGCCTACTCTGAGTTTGGTTGTTGTGATCTGCATCTTGTAGGCAATTGTGTTTGATTATTTTTTTCTTCTCTGTGAAGAATTTCCTGAAATACTCTCTGTAGGTTTGGTTTTGTGTTCATATAATTGTAAAGCTGAGTTTTGTCGTGGAATGTTTTTCTTTCACCATCTATTATGAGGGATACTTTTGCTGGGTAGAGTAGTTTGGGTTCTAAAAGTCAGCACGTAGGTGCCATGCAGAGCCCCAGAGGCTGCTGGTAGGTGTAGTACAACACTGGGCAGATAGATATAGGCAACTTATCTCTGACAATAGAAACACAAGCTCTGGCCTTAAACACCACCAGAGAGGAGACAAGAGACAGACTTTAAAACTATGCTTCGGCCTCTTATACATCTCACACATTAGCAAGCACCGGGAGTCACAGCATGAGCTAGTACCATTAAGTTCCTAGACATCCTGATCTGGGGACATGGAAGATGTAAAGCAACAGTGAACATTAGGTTGGAGAGTGACTCACCACAGCAGCAATCATGGTAGTGAAACAGCAGCCTCGTCTCATATTGTGACCGACAACTTGGGAACATAGAAAGCTGGATTTTGCTATTAGCTTGTTCACATGATTGCGCTGTTAATGGATTCCAGGACAGCCTTCATCTCACACAGCGCTCGCTCTCTTACTCTCATTCCATACAGCATATGAATTAAAGTGAAATGATCAATCTCCACATGTGCTGGTAGTCTACAGAGGTAGTGTGCAATCCAAGAACTGGTTAATGAATGTATATTGCATTGGAGATTTTTGTTAATTTTAGATACTCTCATCACAAAGAAAGCCAACTATGTTAAATGACAATTATGGTAAAGTCCTTCACTACAGCAATCTTTTACTATTTATATGTACCCCATGACATCTGATCTTATGTCACACATATACAATAAAATTGATTTTAAAAGAATAATATTGGAATTATTATTAATGCATAAAAATCCTACAAATTGATTTGACTACTTCCCCAAAATCATTGGTCATTTTTATATACATCATATGTATATATACTACTTTTGGTAGATTCTGAGGGGAATACTCCATATTTTTCATTACAGTAACCCTATCAAAGAAGAATAATATTGACATAACATAAATTTGTATAAGTAACAGTATTCATAGAAAAGTCATGTATTAAGAGAAGAGAAATTTTGGCAGGGCGTGGTGGCACACGCCTTTAATCCCAGCACTCGGGAGGCAGAGGTAAGAGGATTGCCATGAGTTCAAGGCCACCCTGAGACTCCATAGTGAGTTCCAGGTCAGCCTGGGCGAGAGTGAGACCCTACCTTGAAAAACCAAAAACCAAAAAACAAAAAAAAAAAGAAAAGAAATTTTGAAAAATACTTCTATCAACCTGGAATAAACAGTGGGCAGGGTTCTGTGCACGTATGCAAAGATAAAAATGTTTTGACTTGGCTTTGCTAATATCCATGGGCAAATAATTCTAGTATTTATTTTTTCATGAAAGAAATCCAGTAGTACTTGGCAACTCGACTGAACAAATATTGATGAATAAATCATTTTTTTTCTGCATCTATGTCAAATTATCTTTGAAATAATTTGTCTCTCCCTAATTAATTCCATGGAAGAACCATGAAAACCCTCTACCTGAGGGTTTGTCTGAGTCCTAAATTCATAGAATTCCTAATATCATGATGAATTATTCTACATGTGATGCAATTGTTAATTACCCTCAGTAGACATTAAAACTCATGCCTCAAATGTATAATTTCATATGTAAAACATAGTTAATAAGATTCAGTGACATATGTTTTATAAAAAATATATCAGGGCTGGAGAGATGGCTTAGCGGTTAAACGCTTGCCTGTGAAGCCTAAGGACCCCAGTTCAGAGGCTCGATTCCCCAGGACCCACGTTAGCCAGATGCACAAGGGGGCGCATGCGTCTGGAGTTGGTTTACAGTGGCTGGAGGCCCTGGCACACCCATTCTCTCTCTCTCTCTCTCTCTCTCTCTCTCTCTGTCTGCCTCTTTCTCTGTCTGTCACTTTCAAATAAATAAATAAAAATAAACAAAAAAATTAAAAAAATATCAAGGATCAGTGAAATGTTTAAAAATACTTAGAAAATTTAAATTCAATAAGAACAAATGGTTGGTGTGAAATAAATAAGAGAAGGAAAATAATAATAGACATTGAATAGTCCAATGTCCAAGATTGAATAAGGTAACGACAGATTGGATTTTTTAAACCTTTTTGTATTCTTTTTTATTTGTTTTTAATTTGCAAGCAAAGAGATGGAGAGAGAGAGGAAGAAAGAAAGAAAGAAAAAAGGAAAAGAAAGAAAGAAAGAAAGAAAGAAAGAAAGAAAGAAAGAAAGAAAGAAAGATGGAGAGAGAGAATGCGCATGTCAGGGTCTCTAGCTCTTGCACATGAAATCCAGATGCATACAGCACTTTGTACATCTGGCTTTACGTGGTTATTGAGGAATCGAACTCAGGTTACTAGGCTCTGCAGGCAAGCATCTTAACCTCTAAGCCATCTCTCACATGTTGGATTTTTTTAAGTAGTTGTATCTTGCATAATTTTCTTCTTTTCTTCCTTCCTTTCTTCTTCCTCCTCCACATTTTATAATGATTTTTTCACATATTCACTTAGTGTTTATGAGTTTCATTTGGTTAAAGTATGTGGCATGTTTTGTCTCATTCGGGATTGTCATACTCTAGTAAGATTGTGACCTTCACTTCCCTGCAGCTATTCTCTGTTTATCAATGTTTAAGTCAGTCAGTTTTGTTTTTAAAATGTCTTTCCTGTTTTTTGTCATTCTTGGTTGTATTTACATATTTTTAGTTTTGAAGTATAGTATACTTCTGAAAGGGTAGTTATGTCAAACTGGCTTGAGGTAGTACGACAGAGTCTCTTTTATTTGTGAGATTTGATTAGGTGCTGCAGGCTTAGTGAGCCTTGTTTTTGCTCACATCCATTCCTGCACTTTAGCTCCTCTTGGTTCCCACTTTGCTTAGAGCTTCCTCTTCTGTAAGCACAGAGGTTTTGGTGTCTGTATTCATTTATTAATATATTTATTTATGCATATGAACATACTAATGAAATGCATCTTAAGTTCTAATGATAGGGATGTCGTGATGGAAACATACACATGGCCCAAGTCATCACAGTGCTTTCCTAAGGGGGAGTTCAGTTAACTCAAGATTGGTGGTTGGAAGGACAAGAACACATAGAACACCAACATCTTTAATGCAGTCTAGGAAGATTGCAGAATTTTTCCTGGTCTGTAAATAGGTAGATAAACAGAAGTTACATGTAAGTTCACAAGCTAAAAGTGGTCAGGAGAAACAGGGAGAAGAGGAACTTGTTCTGAGAGGTTAGAGACATCTACAGGGAGGTCCTGAAGTGAAAGAGCAATGTAACATACTTAAATAAATTTGGTAAGACTAAGAATTAAGAAAAATATGTTAGGGCCGGGCGTGGTGGCGCACGCCTTTAATCCTAGCACTCGGGAGGCAGAGGTAGGAGAATCGCCGTGAGTTCGAGGCCACCCTGAGACTCCATAGTGAATTCCAGGTCAGCCTGAGCTAAAGTGAGACCCTACCTTGAAAAGCCAAAAAAAAAAAAAAAATGTTAGGAAAAGCTAGGCATACAGTTTATATTTCTCTAGTTTCTCTTCCTATTGATCTCTAATTCTATCCCACTTTTAGTCAGAGAACATACTTATGACTTTTAATTTGTATTTGACAGTGGTTAGATGAAACATCCTACAAAAGATGGCTAAGCTTGCTTGGTCTTTCATACTATTTAACTACAAAGTTCTTCATTGCTTTTATGAATAGTCTGTCTTCTGGTAAAAGCCGTGTTGGATTCTCTAATATTTTATTGGAGTCTACTTATCCTTTATATCTAGTAATATTGGATTTGTGCATTTTTTGGTGTATATATATTTCCATTTATCATGATATGACTTTTGTCACTTTTTATAGTTTTTTATTCCAAGTATGTTTGATTTGGAATTATTATAGCTGTTTCTGCTCAATGTATGTCACCATTTTCATGGAATCTTTGTTATATATCTCTTCATTTTTAATCTACTTATATCTTTACCAGTGAACTGAGTTCCTTGAAGGTAATATAGTTGGGTTTTATCCTTTCTACAAATCTAAGAGTTTAATTCTAGAATTTATTCCATTTATATTTAAGGTTATTAATGAATAATAACCTATTCCTTTCATTTTATTCATTATTTAAGTATGTTTTCTGTATCCTTTGCTATATTTTTCTCTTATTGCTATTTTTTCCTTATTTTTCTCTTTGCTTGTTTGGTGATATTCTAAAATGATAGTATCTGATTCCTTTCGCATTTTGTTTTGTGAATAGACTTGACCAGGAAAGCCTATCCTTTGTATGTTGTATCGATGGTAGTTTTCATCCTTTCTTTTAGAAACAGGATTCTCTTATAATATAGGTGTGATGATCATATACAGTTCTCTGTTGTTATTTCATTGTGTGTATGAAGAGTTTTTCTTTCATTATTCCTATGGTATATCTTTGCTGGGTATGTAATTCTGATGGCCACTCTTGTTGCTATGTTCCAGCATCCTGTATCTATTGCCCCATGTTCACCAGGTTTTGGTTTTTCTGCCAAGAAAATTATGAGTATCCTCATAAGCATTTCACCATATGGTTCAGTATTCTTATCTTGCTGCTTTCAGAACTGTCTTGTGTCTTTTCGTTTGGACAGCAGAGTTAAAATGTGTCCTAGCACTTTCCTCCTTAAGTTGAGCCTGAAAGTCGCTTATGACTTGGGAATTTTTAGGTATCACTTCAATAAATAGGCTTTTGGGCCTGCTGTAGTTGCCTTTGCATTGCTGGGACAAACACCCAGCCAGAAGCAGATGATGGGAAGGAGGGATTTATTTTGGCTCATAGTCTCGAGGGGAAGCTCCATGATGGCAGGGGAAAGGATGGCATGAGCAGAGGCTGGACATCACCTCTGCCACAGCGGGCAGAAAACAGCATCAGGAGGGTGAGCCTAGTTCTAACAAGGGGAAGCTGGCGACAACACTCAGAAGCCACCCCCTGAACAACACACCTCCTCCACCTGGCTCCACCTCCCAAGTTACCATCAGGTGGGAACAAAGCATTCAAAACACATGAGTTTCTGGGGGATAACTAATTCAAAACACCATAGTGCTTTTCTCTGTCTCTTGTCTCTCTAATACAGAAGTAACATAAAAATACACATTCACCTAATGGTCACCACACTCAGCCTTTGTTCACCTCTTTCCCTTCTCCCTGCTCGTTCCCATCTGATGGAGTTGACTCAAGAGACATGACTTCAAGTTAAAATTTTTCTTCATTTTGTATGTGGTCACAGCTTTCAGTTTTATTTTTATTGCACATATAGAACATTTTATTCATAATATGTCTGTGGACTTCTCTTTTTGCATCTCTTTATTGAATTTCTCATTTTAGTCATGGTTTTCTTGATTATATTAAATCATTTATCTATATTCTTTTGTATCTTGCTGAGTTTCGATATAAACATGATTATTTTTTAACTCTTGAATATTTCCTGGAAATATATTGAAAGCTAATGGAAGAATGGGAATGTTTTTGATGGGTACATGAGTTCTTATATCTAAGGAGAACAATGTTGTGTGAATACATCACCAAAATTTGAAATTGGTCCTAAAATTGCAGATTATGGAAACACGGACATTAAATATTTTTCCTCACCAACCTTAAAATTCTGATATGAAAGTAGCCTGTTTAGGACCTATGAAGTTGACCAAGGATATGTGATATTAATTAATACATCAGTAGGATAATGTTGCTTTTTAAATTTTTTTTTCATTTTTATTTATTTATTTGAGAGTGACACAGACAGGGAAAGAGGCAGAGAGAGAGAAAGAGAGAGAGAGAGAGAGAGAGAGAATGGGGGAGCCAGGGCTTCCAGCCACTGCAAATGAACTCCAGATGCGTGCACCCCCTTGTGCATCTGGCTAACATGGGTCCTGGGGAATCAAGCCCCTAACCGGGGTCCTTAGGCTTCACAGGCAAGTGCTTAACCACTAAGCCATCTCTCCAGCCCATAATGTTGCTTTTGAGTGATCAAAACCACACATAAGGTAGCTGGATCTAAATGCAGAGAAACACCCTCGATTCTGTGCAAAGCAAACTCAAGGTTACATAGAAAGTGGTCCTTGTTATCTGCTATTTTCCCTGAGTGTGGCCAGAGCCCAGCCTTGGCACACAAGTATATAGATAGATGGGTGGAACAGTGTTGTACCTCACCTCATGTTCAGTTTCAATGGACTAACCCGAAAATGGTTGATGGCAGAAAGCAGATTTTGTTTTGAGTGAACAGAATTAACTAAAGGCAGATGAGTTATATTTTTGGTACTCAGCTTGTGGTGGATCTATTTAGGAGTCCCCCATAAACTTAGGTGTTCTGAATGCTACGGTTCCCAGCTGGTAGACAGTTGGGAATTAATGCCTTTTGGAGACAGTGTTCTGTTGGTGGTGGGCTTATAGGTATTATAGCCAGTTTTTCCTTGCCAGTATTTGGCACACTCTCCTGTTGCTGTTGTCCATTTGATGTTGGCCAGGAGGTGATGTCCATCCTCTGCTCATGCCATCATTTCCCCATGCCATCATGGAGCTTCTCCTAAAGTCTGTAACCCAATAAACCTTTTTTACCACAAGCTGCTCTTAGTCAGATGATTTATGCCAGCAATGTGAATCTGACTCCAAGAGTAAAGTTGGTACCATTAAAGAGTGGGTCCATTGCCGCTTGAAACCTGATTTTTTTGTTTGACTTTGGCCTTCTGGAGCTCATTTTCAAGAGGAATGTGTATTAATTTGAAATCATGGCTTAAGAGATGCCTTGCAGTGATATAGTACAGCTTGACAGATGATTTTGATCAGAGTTAAAAGACCTGAATGTAGTAAGAACTATGGACTGAGGTTTGGATTATGAGGGTGAGAAAGAGCTTTGTGTGATCTGGGCTAGAAGCAGTTTGTGTGAAAGACTTGCTGTTACGTCTGTGTCCTGAGAATTTGTGCAGGGTTGCTTTTTGTAGAAATAGACTGGTGTAAGTAGAGGGATGTGGCACAGAAATGAAATCTTTGGGCTGAAACTTCTGCCCACTTGGTTGCAATTATATAAGAGATTATAACCTTTGATATTGGGTCAGCTGACCTGCATTGGGACAATAGGAACAATGTAGACTCTTTTTAAGGGGTCTGGGTGCTCAAGGAGTTTCCTGTTCTTCAGAGTCTGCTTTATTCCCCTCCTGGATTAACAAATTGGCACCCTATCTGGTATTATAGAGTACAAGAAATGCAGGAAAGAGAGGGTCATTGAATTTGCAACACAGTCTTCTATTTTGGAGATGGCTATGGGCAGTGTGAAGCAGGTTTGCTGGATGCCTGCATGGAGACCCTATGGACCATAGGTTGCAGTGGAGACCCAGTGGAGATGCTGGGACCACAAGATGGCTGCTAAGGAGAGCTGCTGGCCCCAATGAAGTTTTCCAGGACTGTCAGTAGCCTAGCTGGAGGGGCTGAATTGGAACTCCAGAGACTTGCTGCTAGTTAGAATTACTGGACTGGGGATTTGTCACTGACTAGAATTGTTGAACTTGGAGCTACCAAGTTTCATGTTTTCCCTGTTTGTTTTAAATCTTGTATTGGTTGAATGTTTCTTTGCTATGGC
This sequence comes from Dipus sagitta, assembly GCA_036346955.1. Classification (NCBI taxonomy): domain Eukaryota; kingdom Metazoa; phylum Chordata; class Mammalia; order Rodentia; family Dipodidae; genus Dipus; species Dipus sagitta. The sequence goes on from CM070782.1 coordinate 70,168,278, forward strand.
CAATGCCATGTTTTGCAATGTGAATGTGTATTCTATACCATTATGGGATTTGCGGGGGGGGGGACTTTTTGGTATTATGGCTCAGTTAAAAGATCTAGGATTATGGGAATGTTAGAACATCATTAGGATTGATAAAAAAAAAGGGGACTTGGCTGTAGAGATGGCTTAGTGGTTAAGGCATTTGCCCTTAAAGCCAAAGGACCTTGGTTCAATTCCCCAGGACCCATGTAAGCCAGATGCATAAGGAGGCACATGTGTCTGGAGTTCATTTGCAGTGGCTGGAGGCCCTGGTGTGCCCATTCTCTCTCTCCCTCTCTCTGCCTCTTCTCTCTCTCTCTCTCTCTCTCTCTGTCAAATAAATAAGTAAGTAAATAAATAAATAAATAAATAAAAATAAAGTTAAAAAAACCATGGGACTTTTAAAGATGGACTGAATGCACTGCATTTTGCATCATGGATGGTTATCAGTATATGGGAGCCAGGGCTGGAATGTGGTGGTTTAATTTAGGTGTCCCCCATAAATGAAGGTGTTCTGAATGCTAACTTCCCAGCTCATGGAGATTTGGGAATTAATACCTGCTGGAGGCAGTGTATTGTTAGCGGCGGGCTTATGGGTGTTATAGCCAGTTACCCCTTGCCAGTATTTGGCACACTCTCTTGTTCCTGTTGTCGACCTGACATTGGTCAGGAGGTGATGTCCACCCTCTGCTCATGCCATCATTTTCCCCTGCCATGATATGGACCTTCCCCTTTTTTTCCTACAAGCTACTTTTGATCAGGTGAATTATGCCAGCAATGTGAACCTGGCTGCAACACAGCTACTCTGAGAAATGTGTTTAATAAAACAAAATGAAAATGACTCAGATATGATGGTTCTCAGCTGTACATGGGCATATGTGGCTGTTGGTAGCTGGGAAAAAACTACATTACAGCTTCCTTGGAATTTTTGCCTTGTATGTTCTTGATTACTGACTTGAAAGTTTTGTAGTTAAAACATCAGAGTCATGTGGTTCTCCTAAAAGAGACTTGTAACATAGTGTGGGCTCACAATCTTGCATTATGCATTTTCCATTAAATTTAATGCCGTATACATGTTCATTATTTTGAATTCTTTTCCAAGTACTTTATAAATTTCCTTTCTCTAGTTAGCAGAGAGTCAGTTGGAGTTATCTGTGCTGCTTGCTTGCTCTTCTGTGTTTTTTATGTCTCTACCTTAAGGAAAGACTTTTCACCCTTTAGTCGGGTGCCAGTGTGTTGGGTTAGCTTTCATTCTTGGCGATCTCAGCAGGGCTCTTGTGTGCAGTTTCTTCTGCTATAATCTATTCAGTGAGGTTTGGAGTTTGTGTCAGTGGAGCAGGCTACAGATATTTTTACTTTATTTTATTTTGATTTTAGTGGCGTGTTAGAGTTTTGCTTGGGATGAGCTTTCAGGCTGGGCACTGGTATATGGGGCCAGGGGTGTAATGTGGTGGCTTGATTCAAGTGTCCCCCATAAATGAAGGTGGCTATATGGTGGACTTTCCAGTGGGCAAGCTCACACTCTTACAGGCTATCATGGCAGGGTCAGGAGTCTGGCAATGTTACACAGGACTGTCTGGCAGGGCAGAGCCACTGACAAGCTGGCTGTTGGGCCAGTCTCAGCTGTAAAAGGACATGTTGCATTACTGTGTTGTGAGCTCAGAAGGATTGTGGAAGCAGGGGCATATGAGCCAGCCTGTTGGGCAACAGGCAATAAGAAACAGGGCTGATCCTGCCTGTGTGTTTGGCCATGTGCAGGGACACAGAATGTCAGGTATGTGTCAACATAGTAGGTATAGGCTAGAGTCACAGTTTTGGTGTTTTAACAGTGGAGTTAGGCCTAGTCAAGTTCCAACAATGGAGACAGACACACTGTAGCTACTAGTCCCTGTGGTAGTCTATAAAAATTCCTGATTTCTAGATGGTGTCAAACTGTAAGTCAATATAGGCAGGTTGCAAATATCACTTACTTTCCACAATTTATACTATGTCATTCACATCCTTGATCCTGAGGGAATTTTAATTGTTTCACTTTTGTTAATTGAGAACTTTGAGAGCATTTTACAACTTGACCTTGTGTCCATTGGGTTGTACGTTTATGTCCCGTCCTCCCTGCCCTCATTCCACTGAGGGGCCTCCTCAGTGGGGTCATCAGTGATCACAGTGGGGTCATGAGTGCACTATTCTGTTTCTGAGGATGGCAGGCGCAATGTCTCACAGTATACCCTGTGTCTCTTATGCTCTTTCTGCCTCCTCTTCCTCAATGTTTCCTGAACCTTGGAGGGAATGTTGTAAGTGTCCTGTATTGTTGAATTCTCAGCAACCTCTGGTTTTCTGCTTTGAAGAGTTTGGGGTCTCTCCTGAGGATTCTTGGAGTAACATATCGTTTACAGGAGAATCTTAAACTGAGTTTCTACAGAAACTAAGTGTTGTCTGGGGATTGGTTCCTGGGGGCAGTTTGCAAACATGTGACTCTAATACTGGTTAATTAGCTGAGTAGCAATGTGAGCTCAGTCAATAGTGGTGTAGATACTCCCTGGCTGGCTTTTTAGACATTCATCTATGGTGAACTTAGGTAAGATGTAGCTGGAAAAGGGCAATGCCTACAAGGCTGTGGATATAAAAACAGTAAGATAGAGGCTGGAGAGATGGCTTAGTCATGATGGCATTTGCCTGCAAAGCCAAAGGATCCAGGTTTGCTTCTCCAGGACCCACGTAATCAAGATGCACAAGGGGGCGCATGCATCTGGAGTTTGTTTGCAGTGGCTAGAGACCCCAGCGAGCCCATTCCCTCTCTCTCTATCTCTTTCTCATAATTAAATAAAATATATTTTAAAAACAGCAATATAGGTATTATTGGACTACAGTGGCTGTTGCTGAGCACCATTTTTATGTTGAAAAGTGGAAACAGGAGGCTGGGGAAATGGCTCAATGGTTTAAGGCACTTGCTCACAAACCTTGAAGGCCCTGGTTTTAATCTCCCATACCCATATCAAGCCAGATGCATAAAGTGGCACAAGTGTCTGGAGTTTGTTTGTAGTGGCAGAAGAGCCTGTCATGCCCATTTTTATTCTTTCTCTCTGTCTCAAATAAATATATAAATACATAACTTTAAATGAAGAAAAGAGAAAAATAACAGATATATTGTGAATTTAAAGTAAAGTGTGTAAGTTGGTAGTTTAGTTCATTATATTTACATGCAAGTGTACATGCATATTTGTGAATGTGAATGCGGATCATGGAGGACAACTTCAGGTGTCATTCATCAAGCATAATCCATTTCTTTGAGGTCTGGAGTTCACCAAGTAGGCTAGACTCCTCTTCCAGTGCTGGGCCGACAAACATGTGAAACCTGGCCTGTCTTTTGAATGTGTGTTTTTTGGGATTCAACTCAGATGTTCTTATAAGGCAAGCCTGTTGGTGGATTAGCTGTTTTCCCAGTCTTCCATTGTCATATTTAAAGATAAACATTTCTTGAAGCTAGACAGAAGACATAGTAGTTGATTATAAAGATGTCAGATTTATTCTCAGTTTAGGCAAATTTCCTGGGATAATCATAGCTTTGATAGGGAATAACCATGCCCTTTATGCATGAGCTGGGGAATAATTAGCATAGATGCACTTGAAACATTCTAGTCTCTTGATTCCCTGAACCCTTTGGTTCTGCTTGAGAAATGGTCCAATACTCTTGTTGGAAGCTATTGTGTCATTAACTTGAGGGCCAGTCAGAGTGCGTCCTCCAATGAGAATGCCTGCAAGACAATAGTGTCTCCTATCATATCATTCTGATATAACCTTGTGACTAGCATTAGCTCTCAGGCTGACCTTCTGATGGAAGTGAAGAAGCTGATAGAGAAGGCAAGGACTCAGACAAGAGAGAAACTGTAACATCTTGCTACCAGAAACTGACAAGAGACTCAGTGGTCAACATGTTCTATTCCTAGAGGTGACTTTCAAAGTATAAACTGAGATGCAATAAACAAGTAAATAAGAATACCAGAAGATAACCAATACTTTGGACTTTCTTTAGTAGAGTTTTTATTTCAATTCTGAGTACAATGCTTTGTTTCCAATTCTACCTAAATTAAATTATGAGTTCCAACTCAGGTTTAAGATCCAAGAACAATGAGCACAGATATATCACCCAGTTCATATTTAATACTCATTATATTTATGTCAATGACTATTAAGAAAAATGACATTATTCAAAGGAAATTGAATTATAGTATATGCCATCTTATTTGGAGTACATTCTTTCAATATTCAGCTATCTTAATAATTGGCAATTATTCTAATCATATAAAATTTGGAGAAATTCTCATTTGTAATTTGTAATTGCTCTGAACCCAACACCTGAGTCGCATATCTTCCAAGAACATAACTGAAAGTAATAACCATACAATCAGATTTCACAAACTATCTACCCAAGAGAGAAAATAATCTCATATATTTTAATTTGATCCAGAGAGCATTTCTGTTAAAATATAAGTATACTATCTTTGCATGCCTCTAGAAAAGAGTACAAGTTTATAATCATTCTAGGGATGAAGAAGTGTTTTGTGAGTTGTGTGCAAAAATATTTATCAATGCATAGGCAATGAAGGATAGCAGGCATGTGTCTAGTATGGGGCACCTGACCAATCTAAAATGCACTTTTACAAACATAAATACTCTCAAAACCATTTCAGTTATGACTGTATACAAGCCTTTTCCAGGCTGTGACATTGGGTCCTAGACCTTCCTCAGCAGAATGCAAGAGAGCTTATCAGTTGCAGATGCCCAACTCCGACTCCCCTCTCTCTACTCAGTGAAACAACCTCATTGATATCCACCACACACATTGAACTTCTAAATAGGATTATGCTTCGAGAGGGAAATAATTAAGGAAATATCTTTTGTGTATAGTTAAGACGAAACTGTTTATATGGTTCTGTTCTAATTGATTTCACCTGCCAAGATAGATTCTTTGCTTGGCATAGCAAGTTACTCACATCACTATCCCACCTTAATGTCCTTACGTCACATATGTGAAAACGAATCTAAATCCCTAAATGAATTCTTCCTGGAAGAACAAATTACTCAATTCCAGTTTTTAGACAAGATCTCACTGTGTAATTCAGCCTGGTTTCAAATTCACGGTCCTCTTGCATCAACCGTCCCCAGTGCTGGGATTGCAGGTTTTCATCGCCACACCAGGAACTGGTTTTTCTCTGATCAAACCCAGAGCCCTGTGCCTCTGAAGCAAATACTCCACCAGTGAATTACATCTTCAGACCTCCCTAGTTTCTGAAAGTTTAGCTTTAAATTACTCAATCAACCTGCAATCAACATCTGCTTCCTACCTTTCTTAGGGTGCTCTGTTCTTGCATGCACCCGATTTTAACTTTCCACCTTCTAGTTTCAACACGAAGTCACCTCCTCAAAGAAGCCTCCTTAAGTTCCTTCCTTCATATCCGAGTTGTGTTTTTCCATTGCAGCCCTTGCTATACAACTAAGTCGTGCCTGCCAACTGAACGCTAGGTTCCATTAGGCTATGACTGCTTGGCTAAATTCCATATCCCTGAGCCTAGGGATTAATAGACACTGTCAGAATAACCAGATTGTTATAAAGCAAAGGGTTTGTTTCAGGCTTACAGAATCTAGGGGGAGCTTCATCGTGTTGGAAGACATTTGCTCACTGCATCAAACATTCACAACACAGAGAATAGCAGAACAAGCAAGCAGGCACTGACTCTGAACCACAAGGCCAGACTCAAGACCCATCCCCAAGGACAACCCCCTCTGGCAGAGTTCTGCCTGCCTGACAGTAAGTAGCAGCCTTAATCAAGAATGCCTGAGGCTATGGGTTCATTTACATTCAAACCACCACAAGACTGAAATTCTTAATTCAGAAAGGAGAGGAGAGGAGAAAACAAACACAAAAATAAACAGATTTAAGAGGTTTTTTTAAGTAACTCATAACAAAATTTTCCCTTTCCATGTCTTTTTTTCTTTTTCTAATCAAAGAATCACTTACAACTTACTTTGGAACATCTTTTCCCAGAAAAAAAAAAAAAAAAATCTTTGTTTTCTTAATGGACTGACTACTAACATCTCAAGTACATCATCTTTTATAGAAGGCATGATAGATATCACTTGACACACAGTGTGTTCACAAGCACTAATCTACTTGAATTCTCACCAATGTAATGACTTATTGGGTCAGCACCATATGCTCTGATTTACAAAATCTTCCTTAGAAATGGAATCATAGTTGGATTCATAGTGTTTCAATTCTTTTACTCATTTCATTTTATCATGATATATGATGCTGCAATAAAATATTTCTTTTCAAAGGTGAAAAATCTAGCCAAAGAACCAGTGAACACAGCTTCAATCATCAAATGAAATTTATTCCCATCTGTAGGATGTACTGATCTACTACTTGACATTGTCTGCTATGTCCTTTTGGCATTGAAATGCTAAGATTCATTTCTATTTTTATTATTTTAATATTTTATTTTTATTTAATTGTTTGGGAGAGAGAAAGACAGAGGGAGAGAGACAACATGGCCTCCAGCCACTGCAAACGAACTCCAGACGCATGTGCCGGCTTATGCATCTGGTTTACGTGGGTCCTGGGGAATCTAACTGAAGTCCTTTGGCTTTGTAGGCAAGTGCCTTAACCACTAAGCCATCTCTCCATCCCTCAGATTCATTTTTAAAACAAAAGAAAAATGTTGCCAGGCATGGTGGTGTACGCCTTTAATCCCAGCACTTGGGAGGCAGAGGTAGGAGGATAGCCTTGAGTTCAAGGCCACCCTGAGACAACATAGTGAATTCCAGGTTAGCCTGAGCTACAGTGAGACCCTACCTCGAAACCCCCCACCCCCAAAAATGTTCATTTAGTACAACAAGTAATTTTCTGAGTCAAGCAATATTCCAACAATGTATTTTTCAAATTTATTTGTTTAGTTTTCACATATTAAACTGACAAAATATATGCATAGACTATGATGAGTCACATCACTTATTTTGATGATGATTAAAGAAGTATTTGGGATCCTTATATAAATATGTTTTAATTAATTCCTTGCTTATTCATGAAAAAAAATCACAAAGACACTGTATGCTAACAGCTTTCTACTGTGTGGTATAATCACCATTTTGATACAGTAGAACTTTCATGAGATAACTTAAGAAAATAAAGGATGTTTGAGTAGTTAGCTGCTGAATTTGGAGTGATATGATTACACTTTATCTTCTTAATGGAAAGAAAACCTTTCTGGTTTACTTTTCTAGGAGTGTACAGACAGAATGTTCTTTCTTATTACTTGTAGCCAAAAATAGTTCCATGACTACATGAGCTATTGTGAATGAAACAAACCAACAACTCTAAGCTATTTGGATCACATCTGGTGGCAAAAGGGGTAGGATTTGCTCCACAAGATGCAGGCATAGATATGATCAAAGAAGTTAAGAGCTTGTAATGGGCTTGCATTCTCTGTATCAATCACTGTACCATTATGTATCTTATTTACTTTTCAAGCAATCTTGAAAGCTACCATTCGCCTAAAATAACAGAAAACTAAAATAAAATTTAAGTAACTTACCTTATCTTAAGTAAATTGTGTTGAAGGTAATGAAAGTAGATGTAAGAATTTATTTATATTTTACAGTCTTGCTGGGCTAAGAATTATAAATTTTCATTTTATTTAAAATATAGCCTTTACATGTCTCATTATATTTGCTACTAGTTTCTCATCTGTGCCAGAAGTGTTAATGTGTTTGTGAAATTCTTTTTCACATGTGGTTACTGAGAAAGAAAGATTATTGCTTCTCTTTTAACTTACCAGAACAGGCACACGTGTGAATGCACATACACACACACACCAATAACCAGAAAGCTTTCCTGAATTCACCAAGTTCCATCGTTTACCCTCTTTAGTAGCACTCGGTGTTTCTTGCTCTTAAGTGCCACACAATCACCTTAGTTATGTCTTTGGTTTTTTCATCTGATTGCAAGAAAAGTCAGCTAATGCCAGCTCTCAGCTCTGAGTCTCCTCACTCTCCAGACCCACTTCAAAACCATCCATAGAGTAAGGCTTCAGAAGCCTCTTCCCATAGGCTTTCTGGAACTTGCAGGCCCCACTAGAAATGCACCATGTGAGCTCTTAGCAGCTGGTGGGATCAATTCATTTATTGTATTACATTCTTCATCATATTTCTTACACTTTAATTCTAAAAATTATTAGCACATATTATTTAGACAAGGAAGCAAGTCTTGTTATGACATTTTCACCACACACACACACATACACACACACACACACACACACACACACATATGTTACATATTCACCTTCCTTCACATTCTCTTGTAGCTCTTCCTAACTTTGCTGTCTATCTTACCCTTTAACAGGCACTCTTTCTACTTTGATAGATATTTTTAAATCACATGACAGGAACCAAAGTGATATTTGCCTTTCTGAGTGTGACTTATTTTGGTTAATATGATGATTTCCAGTCCCGCCCATTTCCTGCAAATAGCATAATTTTCTTATTCTATATGGTTATGCATTTTAGCACTTTATAAATTGGCCTTTGTTTTGAAATATTTGTCATGTTCCTTGTTTAGTTTAAGGTTCATGGGGTGGAGTTCTTTGTCTACCATATGAAATATCATCACAGGACATGGGGTGGAGGATGTTATCTCTACTTATGAAAGATCATCACAGGACAGATTGTAGTTAGGCACAGACTCCAATCCCAACAATTATAACCATCACATGAGAACACTTACAGTGACATGTGATGCTGATCAATGAGGTATAAATAACTAAGACATACAGTCTTGGTGAGGAGTAAGCATTTAATAAGTATGTTTTAAAGAAAAGAATTGTCTTTCTATTAAAAATGTTGATAAGGATATGTTATGAGCTCATGTTTAAGATTTTGAATACATTCCCTGAGTTGTGCCAACTGAAACTCATCTGGAGTAGCCACATCTATACACCCACTGGACTTCATGTCTGACCTGGGGCACTGGTGCCTTCTCATCAGAGCAATACTTTTGTAGAGTACTTGATCTACATTTTAGGTCAGGATTTGAAAATCTTGCATATGTCAGAAATTAAGAATGCTTTTAGAAAATCTCAGAGTAAAAAAAAAGTTAAATATAGCCAGTTGAAAATATTTCTTGGTTAACTTGTAGTGATTTAAGACCAAAACTAGAAAAATATTTATAGTTGAGCAAAAAGTTGAAGTCATCAAATGCTTAAAAGAGAAAATAAAATACAGCACATGGCAGAATAGTTATAATATAAAAGAAGGACAGATTTATTAGGCTATCTTATTCTAAAATGTAGTATAGTATTAACGAGTGATGACATGAGTATTCTGTATATTTTGTACACATTAATTTATACAATTTAGAATATTTAAATATCTATATTTATAAATAACAGGGTCATGAAAAGTTTTACTTGTTAGGCTACGGAATTCCTGGGCATGACAGATCTTCAAATGCCCCCATCCCATTTGATAAGTCTATGTGATCCCCCATGACCCACAATGAGAACATGATGCTATTGATTTCTATGATACTATTTACCCACTTTCTTCCAGGTAGCCGTAGTTTTCAGGTTACCCAAGAACAAAGACTGCCTTTTGAGGTCTAGTTGTCACTCTGTGTGACCTTGTAGGCCACATTTAAAATACCCCACTTCCATTTATCTTCACATAGCTCATAATAGCCCTTTACCTGTCTGGACAGTTTTAGGACTGACTGCTCAGTGTAACTGTCTTTCCTTTATATCTCCTCCTACACTGCTAGATGGCTGGTTGCTCCCTTTCAACTTTTCTGACAGGTACTAGAATGAGCCACGGTGTTCTTCAAACTGCACGTAGCACAAAACAAGTTCCTTGAAAAATATCATTGAAAGCCCTCTTTCTTCATTTGTGGTGAAGGCAGAAGGAAACTCCATTCCCCTCTTCAGGCTTGGGTGAAACCCAGGCCACTGCTATTCCTCAAGAATCCAATCTTCTTGTATAAACAACCAGTTCCTTTTCTGACCTGACTCTCTAAATGATTCTCATGAACTTTTCTAACTCCTTCTTTGACCATCATTCTGAAATTTCAGAATGGTACTCTGCCTCCCACCTTAGGGTAGTATTAGAGAGATGGCCTTGAGACTCAGACTTAATGTCATTTTAATGTCAACCCACGCTCCCCATAATGCTTTCACATTGGGAAAACATGAAAAGAGAACAAGACAATGCATGTCACAATGTTGACCAAAGGAAATGAAATTTCTAAAACATGACATCCAAAAATGGCAGTGGGACTAAATAACTCATTTGCATGACTATTACCCTGTGGTAAGCATAAATTTGTTGGTTGGTATCCCACATCATACACTGTCAGTTGGTTTGAGGCAGGACAATGATCTTTCTCTCCCTCTCTCTTTCTACCTCTTTCTCTGTCTCTCAATTAAATAAATAAAAATAAGACATTAAAAAAAGAAACTGTAGAAGTAGATATAGTGAAGACATGTGCCCATGGATACTGATAATTTTTATTAATGATTTTGTAAATAACTTATTTGCATACTTCTCTGCCTGGAATTTGAAATGTTTAAAAGACATTATTAGATATTTAGTTTTTCAAAGTGTAAACCAGAAGTTTTTCTTTATTTGTATCCTACTTTCTCCTTTTAAGTAATAGAACCTTTGGAATTTAACCTAGAATATATATTTCCATCATATTTAATGGTGGAAAAGTTAGGTAGATCCATGTGAGTAAGTCTGGACTAAAGATATATGAATAGTTTCCTGCATGTAACTTGTAGATCATTTTAAAGACACACCACTTCCTCCCTCTTCTCCCAACTGGTGGAAAATCGATGTGCAGTGACCCCACTTTTGTCATTTAGTGGTGGATAATGCACTAGAACATGGGGACGGTAGGAGGGACTTGTGTTTCAGAATGGTTGTTGGGAGTCAAACCACCATACACATAGGTTGTTATCTAATGGAAGTTAATATGATTCTAGATTTCTTAACAGTAGCTTGCAAATCCTTATATGCTTCTGGGGAGACTATAAACCAGTGAAGCCACTATGGAAACCAGTTCAGAAGTTCCTCAAAAAAAAAAAACTAAAAGTACAACCACCGTATCACCCAGCTATGCAACTTCTAGGTATAGAGAAATCTGCATATCCATGTTTATCATAGCGCTCTTCCCTATAGCCCAGTTAAGGGCACCTATCCACAGGTTAATGGATAAAATCGTGATACATACAATGAAATCACAGGTGGGACTTAGCTAGTGGAGAACTTGTCATGCAAGTATAGGACCCAGGTTCACCCCTAGAGCTCTCAGGCAAACTCTGGGCATGGCTGGTAGCACACTGGTAATCCCAAAGTTAGGGAGGACAAGACAGGGGATCCCAAGGGCAAATGAACCAGGATAAATCAATGAGCTCTGGGCTCAAGTGAGAGATTATAATTATCATTAAGGTGGAGAACAATTGAGGAAGACCTTCTACATCAAGCTCTGGTCTCCACACTCATGTACACATATTTACACACTCATCTGCATACACATACATATGTGTCCATACACATGCATATACACATGCATGCACACCATATACCTGCACCAAACAAAAGAATGAAACCATATTGTTTGCAGCATTAAATATGAAACTGGAGACCATTTTATTAAATAAAATAAATCAGACTTAGTATTACAAAGATCTGGGGTTGGAGACATGGCTCAGTGGTTAAAAGCACTTTCTTGCAAAATCTACCAGTCTGAGTTCAATTCCCTAGTCACACAAGTAAAGCCAGACACCAAAAAGTGACCCATGCATCTGATTTTCATTTTCAGTGGCAAAAGACCCTGCCCCACCCACTCCTTTCTGCACACACATATGCCCAAACTCACTACAGTAACAATAATATAACATTTAGGTAGCTCTTTTGGTTGTCTGTTGTGGGACAAAGCTATATCAAAAGTTTTGACTTAGTATTTAAAAAATGTGTTACTATCTATCATATTTCCTTGGGTTAGCTGAATTTAGGGTAAATAGTATTTTCATGAAATCTCTCACACAGGTGTCATCAGATGCATGCAGAAGCTGAACTGCATATACACAACAAGCCTGGCTCTCACCCTAGAAGGGGAGTCAGTGTCTGCTAGGAACTCTTCTGGAGGTATTCTGAAACTGAAGTACCCACAAGTGGACTCCCCATACAGCCCAGGCTTCACACAGCATTTACACAAGGCAAAAGTGCTAAACCTTCTAGAAGTCGGCCTTGGAAGCCCCAGCACATGATTATGACATTCTTCTACTAGTTAACAAATTCTGAGCAGCTGGGATTCAAGAATAAAGGGATTAGATTCCACCTCTGAATGCAACAATTAATAAAGAATTTGTACGCCAGGCGTGGTGACGCACACCTTTAGTCCCAGTACTCGGGAGGCAGAGGTAGGAGAATCAGCGTGAGGTCGAGGCCACCCTGATATTAGCCAGTGAATTCTAGGTCAGCCTGGGCTAGAGTGAGACTCTACCTCGAAAAAAAAAAAAAAATTGTAATCATCTTTTAAAGTTTTTTTTTTTTTTTTTTTTTTTTTCTAGGTAGAGTCCTACTCTAGCCCAGGCTGACCTGGAATTCACTATGGAGTCTCAGGCTGGCCTCAAACTCGCAATGATCCTCCTACCTCCGCCTCCCAAGTGCTGAGATTAGGGTGTGCACTGGCATGCTCAGCCCTCCAAGATTCTTTATATGTTTTTGACTTAAATGATTTTTGTACGTTTAAAAATATTTTTGTAGAGATATTTTATTATTAGTTTGACATTACATTGAAAACAATGGCTATATTCTTGGTAACATAAATAATCTTAACATTTTATAGCAGCAGTAAGTAAAATCCAGAGACATGAAATAACAACAATGACATACAAAGGACTTCTGTCAGGGTCTTGAACCCACTATTAGTAATCCTGTTTAAAAACTGAAGTAAGTGCTCTTCCCGGATTATCTCAGTTCCTTCTCATAAAATGGAATGATGCATGTTCCACTATTGTTTATTCAACTATGTAGCTACAATTCTAATTTTATAACTGTGAGGGGATGAAAACTTGGATTAAGTGCCTAAACTTACAAAGATGAAAAAAAAAGTGACTGTACTCAACTGCAGATTTTAGGGATGAACACAACACTAGGCATGGGCTCCACAATTCTGTTCCGGACGAAGTTTGTCTCAGATGCTGCCCTGCATGATAGTCACATGATTAGGAAAGTTTCTGATAAGCGTTTTTCAAAATATTAATTTACTCTATCCATACATAGATACTTTCTTGCAATTCTTGTGGATAACATGTGCACTCAATTTTTCAGCCTTTACTATGACCTTAATTTTTTTTTGCACACATTTTAGAAAATTTGTAAAGTTAAAAAGGAAATAAGCACTCATGCTACTTTTAAAGTTTTTTTTGTTCTTATTTTTATTTATTTATTTGAGAGCGACAGAGAGAGAGAGAGAATGGGCTCACCAGGGCTTCCAGCCACTGCAAACAAACTCCAGACGCGTACGCTCCCTTGTGCATCTGGCTAACTTGGGTCCTGGGGAATGGAGCCTTGAACCGGGGTCCTTAGGCTTCACAGGCAAGCGCTTAACCGCTAAGCCATTTCTCCAGCCCGTCGTGCTACTTTTGAAAGACAATTATTTACATGTTAAACTCCTTTTTAATCTTTCCTCAACACATTTTCAGTTTAAATTTACATTGCATACTATGTTGTAGCGTTTTCATATTTTGATAGTATATAATAGATGTGATATTATTTTGTATTCAAGAACACTTAAACTTAGAACGGGTTAGTACAATGAAGACCATGTCCCCATCACGGAACGCCAACACGATGAACAGTTCATCTGCAAAGCTTCCTACTCCCCTGTTCAATCATTCTATCACGTCGGTAATCATTTTCAACATTGGAATGTTCTTCAGTTCCATAGGAAAGTAGACTTTGCTTATGTAAGAAGCTTAGTGATGAGTCTTTCGCCACGTTTCCCCAGTGTTTTGCACTACATTTGGAAGGAAGCCGATCAGTGCTCACACAAGCAAACATCTGTGCGCTTCCTGCAATGACTCTCCTGCTGGTACCCTTGCCAAGATTCTCTGATAATGGGAGACCCGCGGACATTCTCAAGCCATCAGATCAACGAAAGGGAGACCAAAACTCCACAACCCACACAGCTGGCAACTCCCAACGCACACCTTCCACAATCCTGATGCCAGCACCGGAGGCCAGCACGCCTGCGCCCTACAGCATCAGCAGAGCCTCCCTGTGCCAGCGCCTGTGTCTCAGCGCTTCCTCTGCTGCCCTCGCCTTCGCCCAGGAGGGTGTTTATCAGGGTGAATTATACCTTCTGTCTACGCAATAAAGCCAGTGAAAAATGCCTGATGGCCAGATACTGCCTCGGAGAGCTCCCTGAAATCCTCTCAGTAATACTATGGGAAACGAAAGTGTGTGGGAAAAAAAAAATCAGAAACAAAAGTATCAGAACGACCAGGGATTGTTCACGAGATAAATGAATGCCTTATAGCCACTTGCCAGCAAGGACACCTGGTTCATGATCACAAGCGAAACTGTCAACAATTTCTATGTAAAACTCCATTTCTACAAAGTGTACAAGCTGCCATGCTCATTAACTCCCCCTGGGCGCAATCGAACTTGAAGAAAATGGTGATTTTTAATCACACATGCCAATTCATCTGATCTAAGGATTAATATGCCATTGTGCAACAGTTGTACTCCTTCAAAATTATTTATTTACATGCAGGTACATGTGGGTAGAGCCAGAAGTCAACATCAGATGCTTCAATTGTCTTCCACCTTAATTTTCTTGAGACAGGATCTCTCACTGAACCTCGGATTCACTGACTCGGCTGGACTATCTAGCCAGTGAGTCTCAGAGATCTTGTTACCCTTACCATGTACTGCTGGGATTAAAGGTGCATGCCACTTCACCAGATTTTATGTAGGTAATGGGACCTGAATTCAAACCCTCACGCTTGTGGGACAAGCGCCTGTTAGACAAAGCGATCTCCATATTGCCTATTGGAAATATTTGAAAGTGAAATCACATTTTACTCCTTTTTAGAGTATTCTGTTCCAGAGGTTAGAATTCTCAAAAAATGCTGTCCATTTATCTTCCAAAACTGGATGTAGTTTCCTGTGCTCCTGTCTGAGCTGAATGTGCATTGGCTGCCAAGGGAGAGCAAAGTGGTTAGGGATCCCACCCCATTTCAGGCCATTTCCCTTCTGTTGCCCTGGGATGGGAACTAGAACCTGAAACTCAGTTCATGGATCATCAAGTGATGGTTTGCTTTTGGCTGGGTGGTAAGAGAGGAAAGTAGAGGAGGAGGTGAACACTGGGCTGCATTGTCAGAGACCTACGACTCTTAAGTTCATAGGAAAATTCCCATTGAAGTAAAACATGGCAACTGCCAAGTACTTTATGTCACCTTATCCTACACACGTCCCATGGTGTTGCTTCATTTTTGTCTTATCTTTTTAGCTCTAGGTGTTGTTTCCAAATAGCCATGATCAAAATGACACTTTATATTGTCTTCAACAGAAAAATCAGCCCACACTTTAGGTCAATCTCTTGGAAAATACGCATGTATCCGTTGATATTGGCTTCATTTCTTTCTTCTTTGCCTTGGCATGGTTGAAATTTCTTGTATGTTTATCTTACGAGATACATGTGCTATCACAGAATTCAAATTGGTAGGACAGAGTGTGCGCAGCTAGCTTCCATTTGACATTGTTTAAGAAAAAAAAAAAAAAACTTATTCTAATGACTGAACAGCTCAGAGGTGTGCCTTGGGACTCCGTGCTTTTAAATTCATTTATTAGTTTTGTTTTTCTTGGTCCATACTTAGCTATAGAGGACATTAGGTCATATTACTTTAACCATTTTATTAAGGGTGGAGGCTAATATAGAGGTAATTAGATTGTATGTATTTCATATGTAATTTGATACAAGAAGTTTGAATCCTTTCTGTGTGCTATTTCTTGGGATATTTGAATTCAGATCCATTCTTTATTCTATGTCCTCAGACTCCTCAACTATGTGCTGTATGCTTTATTGAAAACTTTAATATATGAACCTAAAGCAATTTGGTCATATTCCCATACATTTATCCTCTTTTGTCCCCTCTCCCAAGCTTCCCGTTTTCTGAAGAGTCTCCTCTTTCAAGATAATCCTCCCTCTGTGTTGTTGTCTCATTCCTTTTGTCCTCCTCTGTCCCCCACGTCAAACTGTTGATGGGTTCTGAAGAATACAGGTCCTGTGGGGGTTGGCAACCACTGTTAGGTCACGAATGCACCAGTCAGTTCATGTCGGGAAGACAGTGCCCCAAATTACTCCCTCCCATCCTGTGGTTCTTACTTTTTTTTTTTTTTTTGCCCACATTCTGCAATGTCCCTCGAGCCTTAGAGGGGATGGTAGAAATATCCATTAGTATTGAGTTCTAGACAGCCTCTTATTATTTGTTTTGGTGAGTTTTCAGTCTTCTCTGTATCTACCATCATTCCTCAGGGATGCTTCTCTATGCTAGCAGTGAGAGAAGCACTCATATTCTTTCTGCAACTACCTCTGCAATGTTCCCTGAGCCCTGGTGGGTGTGATAGAGATTACTCAAACATTGCTAAGCCCTGGGATGATCTTCCATGCTGATGTGTCAATTTCTGCAACGGTTTGGCCTGTGGGAAACACTAGAAGAAGATTGGACAGCAAAGAAAAGCGACAGTCAAAGCATTGCCTCCCCTCTCTCTTTGACACAGAAACTTGCCTCTCTCCAAACCAGCAGCCATCTGGCCCAGCTTCCTCCAGATGAGCCAAGTGTCCAGATTTCAATCACACCATCTGCTTTTCATCCAGCCTAAGGATGTTAGTGTTTTCCAAATTCAGGGTTAATATATTTTCTTTTTACTGCTATCTTTGATCTTCTAAATCAATGCCTCTTCTATTCAAATTTTCCAAAGGTTTATCTTTTCCTGGTTGGATGTAAATACTGAGAGATACATTCAGCTTCCTCTTTTTTCATACTACAGTTGAAAACTTTGCATAGTCATCTTTTGATCCACAATCTTTGTTATTGTCACCATCAAAGATAATGAGATATATGTTCTGTAGACTATAGGACACAGTGTATCATATTGTAGATGCAAAGAAGGATAAAATTCAATGCAAATCATAGAAACCAAAACAACAGAAAAGATAAAATCCATGTACATTTTGGGGTCCTGAGTACACAGATGATCCAAAGTAAGGGTCTTGCAAAATAAAGGTAGTGCTGGGGTATCCAGTAGACATTGGAAATATTTGACTTATTCACTCACAAACAATTATAGGATCCAACCTGGTGACAGGACCTTGGCTGTATTTAGGTCTATGTACTAGTAATAACAAGCAGAAGATCAACTCTTAGTACGGCTGTATATTTTTTTTTTCTGGATAAAGATCCATTCCTCACCATTGCCAGCTTCTGTAGGCTGTCTATGCTCCACCTAGTAACTCTATGCCACCTTCTTGCCCAGCAGTCACTTGACCCCAGGGAGATCTTCTTAGAACTGATTCTTTTGACCCCTTTCACTTGTGATTGTATTGGACCAACTTTTTTTTGTTTCTTTGTTTCTGTATCCTTCCAATTTCTTTCCTTTTTTTCTTTATTAGTTAGTTTTGTATTCAGCAAATACAGTCAGTTTGGTACCATTATTAGGCTCATCTGTGACCTACCCCCTCCCCTTGGCCCCTCCTTGTTGAGGTATATGGGTCATGCATTGTGGAGTTAGCCCACAGTTATGGGTAAGATAAATGTCTCTGCATATCATGACCCAACATGTGGCTCTGACATTCTTTCCGCCCCTCTTCCACAAAATTTCCCTGAGCCATGTTGGGTTCATTTTTGGTCTGCTTCAGTAATGAGGTGTTGGGAGCCTCTGGGTCTCTGGCTCTCTGATTTGGTAGGAGTTGATTTTTCTCTGTGCTGATCTCCTTCCCCCTTCTGCTGGTATCCGGTTCATCAGGAAAACAGCACCCATGCTTGTTCGCCAATTTTTCTTAGTTTCAGCCAGGGCCCTTTGGAGGTATGATGGGGTGGCTCTTTCCTTAGGATCTACATCTATCTGAAAAAGAGAAGCAGATTCTCCAACAGAGAGTAAGTTAGCACCAGGACAAATGAGATAACCCTTACTTTTTTTAATAGAGAATTTAATAGGTGTAGGCCCTCTTGTAGCCCATGATTGATGGTAGCTTGATATTGGCCAGTGGGTTTATGTTTGGATATGGTTCTGACTTGTTTCCCAGCTCCAGCTATGGGTCCCATACCAGTGAGGGGATCAGTTAGCCAAATTGAGAGCAGTTGGTTCCCCACCATGGCTGTGTGCCACCACTGCACTTGTGTGGGCATCACAACAAGTTATTTGCTGCTAAGTAGTTTAGACCATGCATTGCTTGGACAGATATTGGTCATTTTCCCCCAGTCGCCCATGTAGCACCTTCTGGCACTAGACGCGCTGACTGTCTGGGAACTGACTCTCTTCCAACTTCCAGCCATACCATTCTATTTTGCATGTCAACCACATAAGGTGTCTTCAGTAGTAGGGTCTTACCACTAACCTTTGGTGGGTCATCAAGTACTCTGACAGAAATCTGTCTGTCTTTTAGGAAACCTTGTAGGTCTCTCTGATCGAAAGCTCATTGTGGATGATAGCCCCATGCTGGTACTGGGAGTTACAGGTCAGTGCCCACTAAGAAAATGAGGAAAAAGATAACCAATATACAAGAGTTAGAGAGGAGAGAGAGAGAGAGAGAGAGAGAGAGAGAGAGAGAAGATGTAGAAGATTAAGGTTAATCTTGATCCTACCCTCTCCATTGTCTTGTGGTTCAGGTGTTCTCTGTAAGGGCCTGGTGAAGGATCAGCCATTTGGTCTGTCTTTTAGTAAGTAGAATTTTATGGTACCGTTGCCATTTGGGTCTAGATTTGTGTTTCCCACCCCTTTGATGCCCTCCCCTCCCTCCCCTTCCATCCTAGTGTCTAGTCCACGAGACGCTTGCTGGCTATGTAAGGTATCTTGGGTAGATTCAGGTTAGGTGCTGTAGATGAGTGAAACTATGTGGTGATTTTTTTTTTTTTTTCTGTGATTGGGTAAGTTCACTGAGAAAAGTTGGTCCAGATCATTCTCAGTGGACCAACTTTTATAACCTAGAATAGTTTCCATATCAAAATCCCTGACTGGGTCACATGTGAAAAGTCTATTAACATATAGGATAACCAATTCAGAGGTTTCAGGGATTCTGATGTCTCTATATTTGGGTTGTCATTATCCTGCCAATCTTTCATAGCCTGTAATGCACAGCAGCAGCTGGACTTGACAGGAGATACTAAGATCAATATGCAACTCCCAAGTGTTTAAATAAATAGGTGACTTTTCATTATTTCTCTCAACATTAATCATTTTTTTATGGAAATAGTTTTCAGAACCATGAAACTGGCCATTTCCAGATCAACAGTGGGAAGCTTGGATTTGAGAACAATTCACAGCACTTTTTAATGTCTTTCTGAATATGACAGTTTAGGGGACCTGGGCCATAGCAGCAAATGGGCAGCTACAAGTGATAGCTGTATTTTCTTCTAAGCAAGTATAGCTGGTGGCTCTGTGTGAAATAGGATGACAATTAACTTTGGAATCTTTCAGCAGTACCATGTCCACATGAGCAGCGCAAGGAGTTCCGCTTGTCCACTCAAAAGGGAGTGTTTCACCATATGAAGGGTATCTCTACACTATTGGTACATTTTAAGGAACTCTTCTCAGATTCCCACTGAAGACTTTGAGCAGAAATGTGAATATATGGGAGGTAGAATGTGATCATAAGAGAAAAGAACTAAAGAGACATTCATATTTTTCTAGGAATATGTAGCTAAAATGATCAATAGTGTTAGCTATGCTTCATTTATTACATGGCATGTATTTCACTGGAATCATTGTTAATATTCTTAACAATGTATCTAGTTCATTGATACCATTATGATTTATAAACAGACTAAGGACCAGGACATATTTCTAGTAAATAGTTCAGTTAAGTTTTAACCAAGCAAATCATTTATTGCCATTTTCAAAAGATGCAACTGGAAATATTCTCTGAGATGGGAGCACACAGAAAATTACCTAATGACCTACACTGGGTTATGTAGTTGATACTCTAGAGTTATATTCCCTCTCTCGGTCTCTCTATCTTTCTCTCTCTAGAATCTCTTGTCTTTTTATATAGTATGGCTTTTAAAAAGTTTTAACACTGGAGATTTCCTTAGCTAGAGTGCTTTTCTACTTCTGGGAAATAAAGCCATTTGAATCTAATCATCAAAAGGCATATTTTTCTTCATAGTTACATTTTTTCTAATAGGACAGAATAGACAGGTGTCTAGTTATAATTTTACAATATTACGGTCTAACACGTCCTGTATTATGAGTTTTTATATGAGTATTTATAGTATGTGAGTATTATATATGAGTATTTATAGATAATGCAGACAGATGGCTATGATGAATGTCATAAATGACATTATTACATGGATTAAAAACTCGACCAGTAAGTTGTACATCAAAATGCAATAATCAATCCTAGCACTTGGTTGCTGATAACCTGGTATTGGTATGTAGTAACTGATAATAGAAAGAATCACCCCTCAAAATCAATGAACTTTCCATGCTTGGTGCATATTGTGGTCTTCTTACTGAAAGTAATTTGCTAATATATTGAGGAAGGCAAAAGTACCTTCCTTAGTAAGGAGATATTAAAGGTAGATAAAGTGACAATGAAAAGTAAAGTGTGGTGATTAGTAATCGTCATAAGGCTTGAAGGGAAAAAGAACTAGGCTGGAGGTCCGAATCCAGCTTCTTACACCAGCTGTGTATCTTTCTCTTTCTCTCTGTCTACACACACACACACACACACACACTCATACTGAGTAGTCATATGCTCACTCTTAGGACTATAGGTACACAACTGCACAACCTAAATGAAATAACACACTTTATAAACCCCCTCTTTGCTAGATTAGTTTATCTAAGAAAAGAAAATATTGTGGTCTATTATTTTCTCAAGCACTTAATAATTCCTTGTTGCCCAAGAAAAGTTCTATTTTCTTCATTTGTGAACACATCCTCCTCTTTGAGATTATGCTTAAAAGGTAATGTTTTTCTCTCATGCTGCAATATGCTTTATTCCCTTCAGGATGATATCTAGAAAAATCAATATTACTATGCTCCAGGGAAAGCACTATGCACAGGGTTTTCTTTATCCTTTGCGCCATAGTCTGCTTAAGTAAATTCGCTTATTCTTCCAAGAGAGCAAAGTGCTAAGAGGCATATGCATAAGATATGTTTGACTGAAGTCATTTAAGCTTATTTATCATTGTTTCTAGAGAACTTTTGAGATACTATGTGGCTATTTATTTTAAGCAACATTTATCCTAAGGGAACACTCAGAAACTCTGTTTACAAAAGCCACTCCTGATACTTCTTGGCACATTTGTAGGCTTCTAACAAATTCTTATCCTTTCACCCTGGGGATACAAATGCAGAACGGGGAAGAGAGAAAAGAAGTACTTAGTTTCAGTATTTTTATCTTTTTGTGAATATGTACTAATACCCATAAACAGAGCAGGACACCAAAAGTGGGAGAGGAGAGCATAATGCTGATAAGGAATCTAAATCGAGGAATTTGGATACTAATCTCTCACTTAGAAACTGTGTGTTGAGGCAAGTTTTGTGGGACAATGAATACTGCAGTGCATACATGAAATGAATATCATAATGCCACGTCTAATACATTCCAAAAATGTTAGCTGAATATAAATGAGGTTTTATTTTTCACAAAAGACCCGTTCATTGTAAAATATGTTTCTCATTATG
This sequence comes from Dipus sagitta, assembly GCA_036346955.1. Taxonomy (NCBI): domain Eukaryota; kingdom Metazoa; phylum Chordata; class Mammalia; order Rodentia; family Dipodidae; genus Dipus; species Dipus sagitta. Next base: position 70,190,271 of record CM070782.1, read on the forward strand.
GCTAAGGCTAGAGTAAATCACCTCTTTTGCATTACATTAAATTTAAAATGTTTGCTTTAAATAACAGTTAGTCTGGTGCTGAGGTAATAAACAGACATGAGCAAGTGTGCTTCATGTACTATGGACATTTTATCATATAAACTAGCGGGGCATATTCTTTTCTTATTTTTTTATGAAAAAGTCAAATATATTTAAATGCTGTAGCATATGGACACTTTTACAACGATATCAAGGCAATCTATATGATGTTCAAATTTTTTATCAAAACAGGATATTTAAATCTATCCATGTGTACAGAGGTATAAATCTGTTCTTTTCAACGTTAAGTGCAATGATCTTTTATGAGATGTCTATTTATACCCACAATAGCATGTTAAAAATCCAAAAGCACTGTCCTCTGCATAATGCCACTTAAATGACATATAAATTGCCAATATTACTGCTCGTGAGGTTCTCCATCTTACTTTCTTAATGAAATTGGTCCTAGAACATTTTCTTTCCAGTAAAGACATGAAAGTGGGAAATATGACTTAGAACTGAGACTCATTTTCATGGTTTTGAATTTTGACTGGCAGCAAAACCTAAGAGTAGGAGATATTTAGGAAGGAAGGATTTACCCAGGGAAAGAACAGGTCAACATCCTTCTGATATAACCAAGTGTCCAGATTATTGTCTAGGTAGAAGGGAACAAAAGCATAATGACCAAACAGTGCTATAATCCAAATTCATATGGTGAAACCCTAACTCCCATGACACCTGGAAGGAAATGATCACAAGAACCTCAACACAAGTCTTGTTAGCTATGTGATTCCTCCTAGGAACCTTTGTATTGACATTTCATGGCATTAGGCCACTGGGAAAAAAGAAAGGAGTTGATTTATGGAACCATTTTGATGTGACAGAAATGGATTTAGGAATTTTAGCACAAATGAATAAAATCATTCTGTAAGTTATCTTCTGTTGATAATACACACACAGCACACAAATTATTATCATGCATTAAACATTCCAGTAGAAACAATGACCTCTTATTAACCACAAAGATGCCAATAGAAATGAGTTGTTTCAATGTGCATGACTGAAATGCTAAGTAAGCTAAATTTGCTCCACTTACATCACATATCAATACAGGTTCAAATAAGTGTTGTTAGATGAGATTCGTGAATGAAGTAATCTTACTGTTTTATTAGTTTTCTAGGACTGTCTTAATAAATATATCATGCTAGATAGTTAATACACATTTATTTGTTTCCTTATAATTCTAGAAGATAAATGTCCATAGACCTTTTTTTCCTTTTTTTTTCAAATTATTTATTTGAGAGAGAGAGACAAAGAGGGAGAGAGACAGAGACAGAGAGAGAGAATGGGCATGCCAGGGCCTTTAGCCACTATAAACAAACTCCAGATGCATGCACCACCTTGTACTTCTGGATTACATGGGTCCTGGGAAATCGAACCTGAGTCCTTTGGCTTTGCAGGCAAATGCCTTAACTGCTAAGCCATCTCTCTAGCCAAAACAGCCAAAGACTTTTAAGTTGTCCAAAGAGTTGGTTTCTCCTAAGGATCACAAGGGAAGGAAACATTCCAGGTTTCTCCCCTGGCTTCTGGATGGCTACCTTCTCCTGTGTCTTTCCTTCCTTCTCTCTGTCTGTGTCTAAATTTCTTTTTACAAGGAGAGCAGACATGTTGAATTAGTGCCTACTCAAATGATCTCAATGTAACTTAACTACATCTGCATAGCCCTTATTTCCCACCACCACATCCCTACATGCTAGGAGCTTGGCTGACTGCATACAAATTCTAGGGCAGACAAGTAAGCCATAACAGACATATTGTCTCTTCTTCACAATTCCTAGCAGATTAATTTATTCATAATAGGTGCACCATAGACATTTGATGATGATTATTCAAGAACTCTTTGTATAAAAAAAAGTAAAACAAAGCTTTGTTTTCCAGAAAATACCCAAAGATAAAACTGTTAAAACTAAGTCAAGACAACTTGTGGCTCTAATAATCTTTCTACCCTGAGGAGGGTCCCTTTGGAGGGGGTACAGGGATGAGGGTAAGGGTGATACAAACATTGCTGTTTACATACTGAGTATGTCCATAACTAATAAAAATGAAAAATAAAAATTAAGTCAAAACAGAAAGGCATCCACATGAGAATATTCTGTGCATTTGCCACAGGCCTACTCACTAAAGCTAATTTAGGTGTGAGGACTGGGTGGAATGATCAACACAATGCCTTCTCCTATGTGGTTCACAACCTAAGCAGAAACCCACAAAGATATATACATAATCAATAAATATAAATGAATGGACATGGCTCTCTGACATTCCTTTATTCCTCATGAAAACATGACAGCATTTTCATCGGGGGGTCTGGTAATCACCAATGCAAAGGACCCTCTGCCACAGTTTGCTTACTTAAGAGAAAGGGAGGGTATGGTATTTAGGACTTCTCTATAGTCACAGGTCCAATAGAGCAGTCCTGTCTGAGCCACAGTTATAAACTTCAAAGTTTTATGCCAGTGTCATTGGTTGTTAGCCAGGCTTTAGGGAAAAAGCCCACCCTTTCATGTGTTTTCCAGTGAAACATGAATCTAAGCATATTATACATGGAAAGCCCTTTGTAAGGTGAGTTCTAAATAATCTATTTTAATATAAATAAATTGAGTCACATAGGTTTTCATTTTGTAAGGAGAAAGCTCTCTTTCTCTTTCTCTCTCCCTCGCTCTGTTCTCTCTTTCTCACATTGATTATATTTCAAGAACTCTGCCAAGAACAGGAGGTGCAGACATTAGAAATATGAACATGACCATACTTGCATGGAATGCACATTTTAGTAATTTTGACATAACTTGAATAATTCTATTTTTTTTTATCAAAACTACATATAAAATAAGAAAAAGGCCTGAAGAGATTGCTCAGGGCTTCAGTTGCTTGCCTACAGAGCCTAATGACCTGGCTTCAATTTCTCAGCACCCACGTAGAGCCAAATACACAAGGTGGTGCATGTGCCTGCAGTTCGTTTGCAGTGGCTAGAGGCTCTGGTATGCCTGTGTTTGTTCTCTCTCATTCTCACTCACTCACTCACTCACTCTCCCTTCTCTCTCTCCTTGAAATAAAGGAATAAAACAAAATAAAAAACACACAGTTGTAGCATGGCAACACATGCCTGTAATCTCAGGACTCTGGAGGCTGTGCCAAGAAAAGTACAAATTGGAAGCCAGCCTGGGCTGCATAGTGAGACTGTAACCCTCCAACCAAAAAAGAAAATAAAACCTAAGCAAAACCAAACTAAGAAAATAAATATTACTTACCTATTGTAAACCTATTGTAAAATAAGGCCACGAAAAATTCTAGAATTTGATCCTAGTTTTGGAAGTTGACCTCCATGATTTTAAGATGCTAAAATAAAGTATCAGTTAGTGATACCATTCCATACTGCTATTTATGTGCAGAGGAATACTATACCACCTTACAAGATAAAGACTTTGTGTGCAAGTGTGTGTGTGTGTGTGTGTGTGTGTGTGTGTGTGTGTGATATTGAATTCCTTCTCTTGGGTGTGGATTCTGGTATTTTAAATATCTTTTTAGGCAATTGTCAAGACTAGTAGATCACTGAGATACTCTTAAATGTCTGTATGTTTCAGCTGATGAAATTCTAGCTAGAAAACACATGCACAGGAACCTTGTGTTGGGAAATAGTAGTGCACACGAGGGCAGAAAGCTCATTTACCCTCCATGTGAGCGCAGTTGTATAGATTCCATTGCACACACATCCTACTAATGTTAACCGTGGCTATTGCTGATATAGTTGTTGTCAGGAGCTAAACTTACCTCAGTCTCTCAGAAAGAATCTGCAACAAACATTAAGAAGCATTACAAGCATTAGGTTGTAATTGAATCTTCAAACTGCCTGATACTTAGAAACCTTCATCCCAGTGCCTTTGGTTCACAGTCTTTCCTGAACTCTGATGAACTCTATATATCAGGACAAAATAATTACAGCTGCAAGGAATGTATGACACTGTCTTCAGCTATCCTTCCTTGCCAGCAAACTGAAATGGAACACCAAAAGGTATAATTATGCAGGAACAAAAAGACTTTATGTAGAATTGTGTGGGATGTGGATTATCTTCAGCAATAAATTACTGTACAATTAGCCTATTAAAGTCCACTAAAATGTTGGAGTAGTAACACTTTCGATCCAAGTCTTGAGTGTTTGTGATAGACCAATGCCTTGTAGCCTGAAGTGTACATCGTGTACTTCAAAAAGTAAATAAAGTTCTTGGTGACTTTTCTCCATTGGGCTTTAGGGAAATCTGAGCAGTGAAGAAATCCCTGTCAAAAATAAAGGCTGGGTGCTGGAGGGATGGCTTAGTGGTTAAGACACTTGACTGCAAAGCAGAGCACCTAGGTTCAATTCCCCAGGACCCAAGTAAGCCAGATACGCAAGGTGGCTCATGTGTCTAGAGTTTGTTTACAATGGCTGAAGGCCGTGGCGTACCTATTCTCTCTCTCTCTCTCTCTCTCTCTCTCTCTCTCTCTCCCTCCCTCCCTTCCTCCCTCCCTCTTTCTCTCTCAAATAAATAAAAATAAAATATATTTTAAATACATAAATGCTAAAGTCAAGCATGGTGTTGGACACCGGTAATTTCAGCACCCAGGAGGTGGAAGCAGGAGTTAAAGGTCAGCCTCAGATATACAGTGAGTTTGATTCCACTTGAGGCTATGTGAGATCCTGTCTTAAAAATAAGTTGCTGAGCCAGGCTGTGGTGGCGCATGCCTTTAATCCAGCCCTTGGGAGGCAGAGGTAGGAGGATCGCCGTGAGTTCAAAGCCACCCTGAGGCTCCATAGTGAAGTCCAGGTCAGCCTGAGCTAGAGTGAGCTCCTACCTCGAAAAATCAAAAAAAAAAAAAAAAAAGAATTAAAAATAAGTTGCTGAGAGTTTGTCATCTCTAAAGACCCCACAAAGCAAAGTCAGTCTTACTATTCTTCTTTGGGCATATTGAAAGACAAGGTTTTGAATGATGCTGCACAGATAGAAACATAATTGCACTCTTTTCCAATGCAGAATCTTTTAATTAACATCATACTTCTGGGTCTCATCAGACAGACTGAAATTACCGGCCTTAACCTGACAATTCAGGGCCAGTTTACATAGCAGGCAAAGGGCCACATTGGTTAATGGGTAAGTGGACAAGAAGGAACATGGGGTTCCAAGTTTAAGCCATCTTCTAAGTAATGGCTGTAGGCTTCTCACTTGGACTTCTTGCCTCTTTCTGAGCTATTGCTTCTCCCTGTTCCCTTGTACTTGACTATTGCTGACATTTGAGCACTGGCCTAATCTTTGGACCCTCTAACTGCCTAATATTTGTTTTCTGTGAATCTAGTTCCCTGACAAATAAATCACCACTTACTATGTATAAGTGACTGTGGTTGGCTGTCTGAACTTGAACATTCTCATCTCTCAACTTTTTTATCTGCAAACAAGAAACCCACTGGTACTCAGAGACCTTGCATGATGTATTGATGGAGCTGAGTTGTTGTTTGATGTCCAAATTTACCAGTCTGAGCTTTCATCATAATTTTTAAATAAATAAACACAGATTAGTGAGTAGGGAATCAAGATATGTTTGCCTTGTTCTCATACCATGCTTTTAGAATGTTATTACTTAAAATGTATTCTAACAGATTACTCAGTTTTATCAGCTTTTTTCTTTTTTTTTTTTCTTTTGAGGCAAGCCCAACAGACTAACCTTATGTTTTTTATGTATAAGAGAGCTCCAGTGGGAGCAAGAGTATGTCTGAGAGAGATAATTGGCATGCCAGGGCCTCCAGCCACTGTAATAGAACTCCAGATGGGTGCACCACCTAGTGAGCACGTGCGACCTTACACACTTGCGTCACCTTGCATCTGGCTTATGTGGGACCTGGAGAGTCAAACGTGGATCCTTAGGCTTCACAGGCAAATGCCTTAACTGCTAAGCCATCTCCCAGCCCTTATCAGCTTTTAAGAACTACCTGATAGGGAAGAGAAGTTAAGTAATTTAACAGTGATAGTATGAATAGACGAACCAGCATTATACATGTGAGTGTTTGCCTCCAGAGCCTGTGTTTATAAATGCTATATGATCCTTTCCTTTGTGACCAACTTCAATAAAGTCCGTAAGAGGAGTGTCTTTGAGTATCATGACAAAGCAAACAAGGTTTATGTTTGTAATGCACATGAAACGTCAACTGTTTCTTCTGCAGCTTATTCCAAACATTCCACACAGAAGAAAATCCACTTATGGATCTTTTCATTTTCTGTCTATCCCTAAGCATAATCAGAAAGTCTTTACTGCATCCTTCAAATCTGTCCATTTTCTCCCTCTCATAGAGACTGTGTTACGTGAGCTGTTAAATTCCTGCACCTTGTCCAGTCCAGCATTCCTGTATTTTACCAAACCCAGGTCAACATGAAGGGAGTGTGCAGTGCTCCTGTGTGAGCAAGTGAAGAAAAGCATTTTTTAAAATCTTTTAATATGTTACGTAACTTCATGTGTAGCTGTTCTCTAAGGACTTCAGTGATCAGTCACTTGAATTGCTATACTTCCTCCATACTAAGATTTTCATCTCTAAGTTTACTTCAAACCCTATTTTTTTCTGAATATTGAAAATAAGTGAATATTTGGGGCAGATAGTTAGACTTTGCAATTGAGGAACATGAATTAAAAAGCACATAAAGGAAGTGAAAAAGCCTATGAACTAGATATTGTATTTATTTATTTATTTATTTTTGAAAGAGAGAGAGAGAGAGAAAGAAAGAGACAGAGAGAAAGAGGTAAGTAGAGAGAATGGAAACTTCAGGGCCTCTAGCCATTGCACACAAACTCCAGATGCATGCTCCACCTTGTGCATCTGGCTCCAAGTGGACACTAGGGAATCGAACCTGGGTTCTCAAACTTCACAAGCAAGTGCCTTAACCAATAAACCATCTCTCCAGCCCAACACAGTGTTTTTGTTTTGTTTTGTTTCTCGAGGTAGGGTCTCATTCTCTCTCAGGCTGACCTGGAATTCACTATGCAGTCTCAGGATGGCCTCAAACTCACAGTGATCCTCCTACCTCTGCCTCCTGAGTGCTGGGATTAAAGGCGTATGCCACCATGCCCAGCTTCAACACTGTGTTTTTCTAAAAAAAAAAAAAATATATATATATATATATATATATATATATATATATATAGTATACTTTATTAAAAATCATGTTAGTATTTGATTGCACATACAAAAATCTCTGTCTTTTGCTTACTCACAGGATAAAGGGAATGTCTCACTCTTCTACTGAAAGTTGATTCTTCCAGGTTGTCTCCATGTCTGAGCAATGGAGTGGACAGCCAGCAAGTGGTGAACAAATGAGGATGTTATTATCTACATAAGAGTACAACTTGAACAGAAAAGGTACTCTTGACTGGTGTGGGTTGCCAATGAAGAGGGCATAAATGTGGTCAGGGAGGCTGTGACCGACCTCTCAGTGGAGGCGGGATATCAAGCCAAGGGGTTGCCATTGAGTACAGGGGCTGTGTAACTCTGAACCCCTGATGAGCCTCAGAGCTCCAGAAAAGAGGGCTGCTGCGAGTGCAGATCTAAACCTGGGCGGGCCTCCAAGTGCCACCACTGCTGTTCTTGTTAAACCTGGAGCCAGGGGCTGCGGCAGCGGCAGTTCCATTTGATCAGAGCAGGATGCTATAGGCGTCTGCTGGTGGCAAGGTCCAAGCGCTGAGAGCCCAGGACAGGGGCAGGCCCACGCACAGGTGCAAGTCTAGGCCCCAAGACCAGCTTTCGCCCTGCAGAAGCTGAATCAGGGCCAGTGCCAAAAACACAAGGCAAGACAGTCTTCTCTCTTTAGAGTCCCACAAGTCTGTCCCGCTGAAGAGTCCGATGTGGGGTTTATATGGAAGACACATGCAGGCTCTTATTGGTTATGCAAATTAGGTGAAAATCACAAAGACTAATCCAAAAGCTTGTAAGTCTAGAAAGGGAAGAGTGAGTCAAGGAAAGGGGGTGGTTGGCTCCAGTCCTCTTATTGCCATGGCAACCACATTTCAGAAAAAAAAAAATGGCCAAGCGTGGAGCAGCACAGGCTTTCACTCCAATCACCACTAGGGAAAGCCCCTTTCCTCCCAGACTGTCAGGGCTCGTCTGCACTCAGCTGTCTAGGAAGGCACACATAGGCACACAAGCAATTTGTGTTTCGCTACCAAGGTTCTCAAAGCCAAGTGTGCAGGCTCCATGTGCTTGTTTTCAGCCCTGATCCACAGGGGCCTCTTTCCCCTCTCACTACTGGCTGAGGCAGTAATTTAAGTGGAAAAGGAAAGATTTAGACAATACATTTGCGAAAGAAGAAAAAGAGAGAGAGAAAGAAGAGAAGGAGGGAGGAAGGGAAGGGAAGGAAGGAAGGAGAGAGAATGGGATGGAAAAAGTAAGAGGGAGGGAGGGAAAGGAAGAGGGAGGAAGGGAGATAAAATGAATTAAGTTTGCAGAAGAGAAACCTGGGGAATTTTTCACTCAGTTTCAGAGCTGCAGAGCCTCCCTACGTCAGGAACTTTACACTTGAAATTTAATTTGCAGTGGCTTTTCAAATTCTCTCCTCATTTTAGGTGTGCAAATGGCTTAGAAAATGGAGTTGTAATTCATAATCACAAATTCTTAAGAATTTAGGAACTCGTCTGTCTCAAGGCTTTATATATATTTGACAGAGAGAAAGAGAGAGAGAAAGAGAATGGGCGCATCAGGGCCTCCAGCCACTGCAAACGAACCAACTCCAGATACATGCGCCACCTTGTGCATCTGGCTAATGTAGGTCCTGGGGAATCTAATCAGCGTCCTTTGGCTTTGTAGGCAAACGGCCTTAACCGCTAAGCCTTCCCTCCAGCCCTGTCTCAAGGCTTTTAAGTAATGACTTTTCAGTGTCTGTTCATCTATGAGTGGGGAAGGATAAGTCGAATTGACTAATGAAGCAGTTATCCTTTTTGTTATGTTTTGTTTTGTTTTTCTTTGCTTTTTGAGATAGGGTTTCACTCTAGCCCAGCTGATTTGGAATTACTATGTAGTCTCAAGGTAGCCTTGAACTCATGGTGATCCTCCTATGGCTGCCTCCTAAGTGCTGGAATTAAAGGCATGTGCCACCACACCCGGCTTAAATTGACTATTGATAACAGTCCTTTTCACTTTTTCCTGAGGCAGTAATGAACAGCATGAGACATTTAGAAAAAACTGAATCATCGCTGCATGACAACATTTTGGACATTTGTTCTGCAATGTGAAGGCTTGACACAATGGAAATTACTTTCTAAATGTGTTTCTTGTAGACTTGTACACTCTCCCACCCCATAAAATATTTATTTAACTCACAGAGCCTGTTAGTTGCTGAACTATTGGGAATAAGCTATCAAGGGTGTAAGGAAAATTTCCAATTCAGTGGTAATAAAAACATAATTAGAAGATTAGAAAAAATACAGATGAAATGTCAAATGCCGATAGGGTAATCCAATTCAGTGACACTTCACAGTTCCTGGAACTTTTCTTATCTGGCTAGATAAAGTTTAGGTTTACAAGGATAAGCCATAAAAAATAACCAAATTATGTATCAGAGATTAAGTACTTAAATATACATATTCTGTTACTTGGATATTTTCTCAGATTTTAACTTAGGATCTTGTTCTTGGCAATCTTAATAAGTTTTATCATATCTTACTCTGAATGTTAACAGACTGAAAACCACGCTCAGAAAGCAGAGGACCATGTAACACACAAGACTGCCAAGGAGCCCTGAGAAAGTGGATGTCTAAGCAAAGAGTAATGAATACATAAAACGCTCACGAGAATCACAGGCATAATAGCCCCTTGGTCTCCTATAGGATATGTAGAAAGAATATTTTATTTGATATTTGGTAATCAAATAACTACTGTCCATGGGGAATATCAGCCACCCCACTGAAGAGGGCCACCAACAGAATGGGAACACGGAGGAGAGAAAAGATGGTACCAACACACGATGTAGCCATAAAAAGTATGTTCTTAATTTTTCAAATCACAACTTTAAAAAATATTCAGTAAATGAATTTTGACTTTGAATTAGAATGGAATTTTCTATACTTTCTGAAATGGCCCTAAACATTCTGTTCTATGTATTTATTCAAAGTGGCAATCTCCGAATTAGTGATTATGAAAAGAAAATATCAATCAACTGTGAAAAACATTGAGGATGCTCTACATTCTCAGTGTCAAATATTCAGCCAAAATTTAATTCTTCGTGCAAATAAAAAAACATTCATCTTATTAACATGCCAATTTGCTTTTGTCTTCAATAAGTGAGTAAAATTGTATGTACAGCAAAGAATTTAGAGCAAATCTCTTTTTGATTAATTAGAAGTCAATATTTGTTTTCTATATCTATTTTATATTCCTTACATATATGGGCTTACATAATTTTTTTTCAAACAAAAAGTTTAAATCTGAAGAATAAATATGGCTGCCAAAGAGAAAAAAACTACATTCTCTGATATGGGTTCTGCATAAACTCCACTTAGGATAAAGATACAATAGCCATTGCAAGGCACCATATAAGGAATATCAGAACCTTGTGATTCCCAGGTACTCTAGTTAGAGCCAGAGGCTTTTTTTTTTTTTTTTTAAGCATGTTCTGTGTTTAGAAGATAAAATTGAAGCTGGTAAAAACTTGCCAAAGTCCACAGTAACACTTTTATGTAAATTTCTCCAGAAATAAGACAGAACCAAACAAAACAAAAAAAGGAAGAAAGAAAAGTTATGTGCACAGTTCTTAAAGACTTAGCAAAGTCACCTGTTGCCCATAACTCTCCGTAGTGGGGTAGAGGCATGTTATCAGTCTGGATTCTGAAGGCCAGAGCAGATTTAAAGTGAACAGCCTCCAAACTTCAGCTTCAGAGTCACATGTTAGTCTGCCCACATCTTTGAGGGAAATAGCTACTCTGGTAGATAACATGAAGAGTTTCCTCAGTCTGCTCCTTTGCCCAAGCTCTCAAGGCTGATTCCTCCTCCTGTAATAGAGTCAGAGAATTCTCAGTAAGCATGGCCTTTTGCTGCTCTCCAGAGATGCTTGGGAGCACTCATTCAGCATCTCCTCTGAAGTATCCAGGATCTGTTTCTCCCAAAATGTTTTGGGGCCTTGAAGTCTAGACAGCTGTATAATTCTATGTCAGCCATCTCCGTTAAGACTTTGTCAGAAAAAATGGGCTTGTGCTATCTTGCAGCACTGAGTACAAACCATCCTTTTAAAGATATACTTAATGAAGCTGCTTCTTTGAGTGATGTAAGAAATGTCATAGGGTGGCTGGGGAGATGGCTCAGCAGTTAATGGTGCTTGCTTACTAAACCTGTAAGTCAGGATTTGAATACCCAGTACCAACATAAAGCCATATGTATGAGGTGGGGAATGCATCTATGCAACTGGAGTTTGATTGCAGTAGCAGAAGGCCCTGGTACACCCATTTCTTTTCTCTTCTTTCCATTAAATACAAATATTTAAATAAAATAATGTGATAAGACAGCAGGCCTCTGACTCCACAAAAACTGAACCCTGGTCACCTCTCTGAAGGAGTTTTCACAAGTTAGATAAGGACTGTGCATCCAAGCACAATTTGATACATTTGGTGTCTATTAGTGGGCACTATAGTTTAATTATTGCATTATTGATTCAATTTTTTTTTTTACTATTTGTCTCAGTTATTAATAGAATGCTCTATTTTTCTTGGTCTACTTGGGAAAACCATTAACTTCTAAGGAAAACCTCAAAAGGACCCATGAAAAATAAAACACAAGAGAAAAATAATTAGATTTTGTAATAATGCTGAAGAACTTTATTAACCCTACCCACAAGTTTTTAATTCAGTCTAATTTGAATCTTGGGGATGGTTATAATGCTTTTGTTTTGCATTTTCTCCTTAATCACATATATAAAATTGCTCTCACATGAGAAACTCATCAATTGCTCATTCTCATATTATTTTCATGTCGTTCCTCTTTATCTTATTTTTTTTGAGAATGTGGTATAAAAGCCTAATGAAGACAATTATTTAACCAATTTTTAGGGATATCTGTTATTAGAATAAAAAAAAACTGGTATTTAAATGAAAAAAGTTTTCCTTTATATATTTTTATAGAGCAACATTTTAGATTATTAATGTTTACATTAGTATATTTTGGGTATCAAATCTGTTTTCTAGGGGGAAATAGTTCAACTTGCACAATAAAAATTACATTTAAATAAATATTAAAAAATAAGAAGAAACATGTTATGTTTTTGAGAATATAATTTAAGCTATTTAATATAAAGTTTGTACTAATTAGATGGTTGTTTTTATAAGAGACATATAAATATTTATACTATATAACCTTAATTTATTTTTCAGAACTGAAGCTCAAACCAGGGTCTTGCCCATGCTAGAGAAGTACTCTACCTCAGAACTACATCCATCTCCACAATCTTAAGATCTTTATCAGTATACACTTTTTACATAGTTGGCCTTGTCTACTCAAATAGAATGTCATATACTATGTAGATTAAGCAATAGAAATTTATTTCTCATAATTTTGAAGTCTAGAAGTCTACCAGCATGGCCACTACCTTGTAATATTGCATGACAGAGAGTCAAGGGGCAAAAAAAAAAGATGCCCTTTTTTTTTTTTTAATAAAAGTAGTAATTAAGCTGGAGAGATGGCTAAATGGTTAAGATGCTTGCCTGAAAAGTCTAAGGACCTGGGGTTCACTTCCCAGCTTCCATGTAAATCCAGATGCACAAGGTAGGGCATGCATCTGGAGTTCATTTGTAGTGACTAGAGGCCCTGTCACACCCATCCCCCCCTTTCTCTATCTATCTTTCTGCCTCTCTGTCATTAATAAATAAACAAAACATTTAAAAGTAGTAATCCTATTCATGAGGACCTCCTTCCTCAAATCCACATCCACTCACAGGGCCTTGTCTTCTAATACCATCACCTTGGGCATTAAGATTTCAACATATTAACATCTGAGGGGATACAAACATTCATACTATAGCATTTTGAAGACTGAAAAAAAAATTTTTTTTAATTGTCTGGATTCTAATATCAAGTGTCATAGTTAGCTCCAAAGTTGCTGGGATGAACTTCTAAACCAGGCACAAGTTATGAGAGGAAGGGATTTATTGAAGCTTAGAGATTCAGGGAAGCTCCATAATAGCAGAAGTTATTCTCCTTTCACAAGTCAACACACAGAGAGATACCCAACCACCACCAACACCATAAGCAAGCACATTCAGAAACTCCAGGCAAACCTCAAGCACTTTGCATATCTTTAGGCTGGAATTCCCCAAATTCCTTAGGGCTAGACCCTAGGATCCACCCACAGGGACACCTCCTCCAGCCAGGTAGCTGTAGATCTAAATTATAAACTTTAATAATGGGCTGGAGAGATGGCTTAGGGGCTGGAGAGATGGCTTAGCGGTTAAGCGCTTGCCTGTGAAGCCTAAGGACCCTGGTTTGAGGCTTGATTCTCCAGGACCCACGTTAGCCACATGCACAAGGGGGCACACGTGTCTGGAGTTCGTTTGCAGTGGCTGGAAGCCCTGGCGCGCCCATTCTCTCTCTGTCTCTATCTGCCTCTTCCTCTCTCTGTCACTCTCAAATAAATAAATAAAAATGAACAAAAATTAAAAAAAAAAACCTTTAATAAGCTCCTGAATCTATTGGCAGATATCAATTCAAACTTCCACATCCCTTCCCCAATAGATTCATAACCATCTCACATTGTAAATTGTATTGAGCCCAACTTCAAAGGTCCTCATAGTCTTTACAAACTTAAGATAGTTCCAAAGTCCCAAGACTCATCTGATATTTAAGGTTTTCTCTTAGCTGTGAGTACTATCATATCAAAACAAGTTATATACTCTCAGTATATAAAAGCACAGTGTAAACATTTTCTTTTTTTTTTTTAATTTTTTTTTAATTAATTTATTTGAGAGCGACAGACAGAGAGAAAGAGGCAGATAGAGAGAGGGAGAGAGAATGGGCGCTCCAGGGCCTCCAGCCACTGCAAACGAACTCCAGACGCGTGCGCCCCCTTGTGCATCTGGCTAACGTGGGTCCTGGGGAGTTGAGCCTCGAACCGGGGTCCTTAGGCTTCACAGGCAAGCACTTAACCGCTAAGCCATCTCTCCAGCCCCAGTGTAAACATTTTCAACTGCTATAAGGCATATCAAGGAGAGTGTGGAACAATGCAAACTCAACAATCCTGAAGCAAACATCAAACATCTGCAATTCAAGTCCGATATCATAACCAGTGACTGACAATCTCTAGATTTCCAAATCTCACCTCTCCAACTGGGCTGAATAGCCAGGGAAATCTGCCATCCCAGGCCAACAGCACTCCATGACAGCCCTTGCATAGTCCTGGTATATCAAAAATATATTCAGGTCTCCATGAAAATCAAGATCCATCTTCCAATGGCTTTGCCAGCATCTTCCTCAGTGTCATCGTGCCCTGCCTCGTGCCATGTCTCAGCAGTGACTCATGGAACCATGTGCACTTCATGACCCACTCCACACATTTTTTTTCATGCTTCTGAAATCAATACGAGGAGTGCAGGACACAGCTATATTCTGAATTCAGGGACCAAATAAATCAGAGACTTTAAAAAGCATCTTCTTTCTTTTCAGATCTCCTTTCAAAACAGTACATTCCTACCATTCAGTGTTTCTGGGGTGGAACCACCTCAGCCTTCTCTCCATTGTTTCAATGTTAAGTAGTTGGGACATCTTCCCTAAGATTACTAATGTGTTTGAAAATAGCAGCTTTAGTAACCAAACACCAGTCTCTGTGCCAGTAAATTTTAAACTTGTTTTCACTTCCCCAGTTTTAAACCTTATATCTCTCAGTTCCATATCTTTAGCCAAGCACATCAGTCCATTACACATTTAACCTTGATCAAACTCTCTGGGCCTGGGCAGCAGAATGCAGCCAGTCCTTATGCTAGTAGCCCAGTTCAAACAAAGTTTTCTGCTATCTTTTCTTCCCCTTAGAAAGTTCATAAGGCAAACATCCAAATAGAATTGTCTCTGTACTTAGCATTTCAAACTCTCACAAGAATAGTCCAGCCAGGTGTGATGGCACATGCCTTTAATCCCAACACTTGGGAGACAGAGGTAGGAGGATTGTCATGAGTTCAAGGCCACCCTGAGACTACATAGTAAATTCCAGGTCAACCTGAGCTAGGGTGAGACCCTGCCTTGAAAACAACGACATATAAGAATAGTCCATAATAGTTGGCTTACCACTCCAGAAGGTATCTTCAGTAGCAAGCACCAAGTTTCCTATTCCTCCAGGACACAAGTTCCAAAAGACCAAAATCTACATAGACAGATTCATCATACAGCAACACACCAATCCTCAATACCAGTTCTGTAGTGGTCAGCTTCAGGTTGATGGGATGACCTTCCAGAGCAGGCACAGTTTATAGGAGGACTGGCACTGATTTGAAGCTTACAGATAGAGGGGAAATTCCAAAACTGTAAAAGAAGCTGGGGCCCCCCTTCACAGATCCATGCAGAAAGGAAAAAACTGAGCACCACCAACACAATCATCAAGCACAGTCCAGGAACCCCAGGCAAAGCTCAAGCACTTTGCATATCTTGAGACTGAAATTCCCCAAACACACCTTAGGGCTGGACCCTAGGATCCAGCCACACTGACATCTCCTCCAGCCAGCCAGAGAGCTGGATATCTAAGTTACAAACTTTAATAAACTCCTGAATCAATTGGGAGACATCCATTCTAAGTACCATACCAA
Source organism: Dipus sagitta (assembly GCA_036346955.1). Classification (NCBI taxonomy): domain Eukaryota; kingdom Metazoa; phylum Chordata; class Mammalia; order Rodentia; family Dipodidae; genus Dipus; species Dipus sagitta. The sequence goes on from CM070782.1 coordinate 70,206,126, forward strand.
GTATGGCATAAAATGAAGTGTTATTAACCTAGAAAAATAGCCATATTTCCAATGACCATAATTGCCAACATAAACTTTACTTTAAATATATTTCTATTTATTTGAAAGAAAGAGGGAGAGAAAGAGAGAGAAGAGAGACACTTTCATGCTACTGAGCCATCTCCCCAGGTCACAAGATAGACTTTAAAAAGCATGAATTCTTTCTACTATCCATCATAATATATAAAATCATTACCTCAATCCTTTTTACATGCTAATCCTCACATTATGTTTTAAGAAAAAAAATCAACATATACACATCTAACATGTCAAATTTCTCAATGCTTAAGCAAATGATGATGATGATGATGATTGCTGTTTTCCAAGCCATATTAGTCCAGTATAATTCTGACCAGGATATCAGAATAAGTATACCATAAAAAATTTATATACTTACTCTCATCACAGAGATTATTTATGACAATTAAACAGACAAAAGTTACTTAGTGATGTTATGTTGAATGACTCATTTGTCATTGGCTAAGGAAGTAACCCTAACCTCCCCCAGCTGCAGACTGAGTGTGAAGCCTTAGTCACAATCATATGAGGATATGGGAGCTGTTTCACATTCAAATCACCACAAAATTAAAAAAAAAAATAAGAACTCAGTATTTATGGTAGTTGAGGTGGATTGAATCAGATATCCAACATGAACTCATGTATTCTGAATGTTCGGTTCACAGCTGGCAGCAATCTGAGAGGTGAAGCCTTACTTGAGGAAGTGTGTTCTTGAGACCAGGCTTAGGGATGTCATAGTCAGCTCTCCCTTGTCCATATTCAGCTCACCACCCAGCTGCTGTTTTTCACATGCTGTGACAGAGGTGATGTCCACCCTCTGCTCATGCCATGCTTTCCTCTGCCATCATGGAACTTCCTCTCCAGACATTAAGTCAAAATAAAACCTTTCCTCCTATTAGATGTTTTTGGTCAGGTGGTTTATCACAGCAACATGATGGTAACTATAACAGTAAAATATGGCTATAATCTCAGAATCAGGAGACTGAATCAGGAGAATTGTGAATTTTAAGCTAACCTAGTACATACCATTTTCCAACCAGCTCAAGTATATATATATGTATATATATATAATTTACAATATATTTTATAATTGTTATATTTATATTTGTAATATATATTTAAATTTATTTTTTATATTTGGAGAGAGAATGGGTGTGGCATGGACTTCAGCCACTACAAACAAATTCCAGAAGCATGTTCCACCATGTGTATCTGGTTTACATGGGTCCTGGGGAATTGGACCTGGGTCAGTTGGCTTTGCAGGCTAGCACCTTAACTGATCAGCCATTTCTCCAGCCCCAAGCTATATATTTATGAAAGCTATAGAGGAAGATACAAAATTAAAATGCGTGATATAATTATGACTATCTGGTTCTTAATAAACTGGAATAAAAGTCTTTTATTGTTGTTTCCTACTGTACTCAGTTATAAAAGCTGAACAGAATGCATGGATAACTATGTGGCTATTTTGAGATGTGCCAAGCATGGTGAGTCATGCCAAAATTGTAGCACTTGGAAGGCTGAGGTAGGAAAGATCACCATGAGCTCAAGGTCATCCTAGTCTACAAAGTGAGTTCTAGGTCAGGCTGGGCTAGAGTGAGACCCAACTTCAAAAACAAGGAGTTTGGACAATGGTGAGAAGGCAGACAGAAAACACATCTGAATTCCACAGGACACTGAGCTCTTGTGAAGTCGCTGTGCTTTTCTGCTTTTCATGCAATTTCAGGACAATGAAAGCCCATGAATGAGTACCATGTGCAGACGAAGGAATCCAGGAAAAACTCTAGTTTCAGCCCATAAGCAGGGAAATTTGTTACACAGTGAGGAGAGAGAATTTTTGTCTATGATCTTAGGGAAACTGCAGTGGCAAGAAACATCAGGACTGACAAAAGTAACCTTGGAGAAGAGAGTCTCCCTAGCCCAGCTGTAGCTTCTGCATGCTGTCCCTGAACCTTCTGGCTTTAGGATTTTCTTTCCACTCATTTGGAAACTGTTTGGCTCTGAACATGTCAGACATGGTCAGTTTCTGGTCCGACATCTTTAGAACAAAAGCTCATGGATGTCATATGGGTCCAAATATCCTTCATGAACTAAAGAGAACTGGGCATTCTAAATTGAAAGAAAAGTAGGTGTACTTGCTGGCAGTAGATCTCCTTTGAAAGAATGGGTAAAAGAAATTACTCAGGTAGAAGAAGATAATACCAAAAAGAAATTCACAACACTGAAAATGAAGACAAAGGAGCAAAAAAGAAAATATCTATTATGTATTATATACTGTTCTCTCTTCAATGCTTAATGCTTGAAATGTAACAGTCTCAGAAGTTACATGTAGATACTTGTAATATTTAAGACTAGCATAGCATATAGATATTAATAGGATTCAATAATGGTAACCACTTTAACATACACACACACATACATACACACAAAACACGCATACACACAAACACACATAAACACATACACACACACACTCACATGTACACACATAAACACACATGGACACACATGTACACACATACTCAAAAACACACACAAACACACATAAACACACACACTAGACACACACCTACACACACATGCACGCACATAAAACCTGTCTTTCTACTTCTCTCACACACAGAACGAGGAATTAAATCTGAGAAGCAGGTTACAGTTCACTAGAATTGCCTTTGTTCTGCTTAAGAAAGTGAGTGCAACATTTTGTTGTTGACCTTGCTTCATTAATGATTTTTAATTAGACACTTAAACCAATGTCTACCGTATTCTTTACCTTCTACTGTACACCATGACTAGCATGACTTCACTTGAGGGTGAAAAGAAGACCTCCAATTCAAAAGAGAAGATATTGAATAAATTCAAATCTTGATTCTATCAGTACCCAGCGAAGCCTTATTTTACCTGTTCAATAACTCTAATGTTAGTGGCCCTGCTCTGCTACTTTGGATCTTACCAGTATATCTGGATTCTCTTTGTCTATATAGACAAAGGCTACTTGAAGAACATGTTCCAACTAAGCACATGATTTTCCAAATCTAAAATGAAAGTACTCTTCTTGCAAGTGTCCTAGACACTTTAACATTCAGCAAGCTTCCCTTCCCACATGACTGATGGGATTTTAGCGACCTGGGTAGCTGAAAAGACACCTACAGACAGTTAAAGAGTAAATGACATGGCAGAGGGCTATAATCGAATCCTGTGTGGACTCACTAGAACTCACGAGAATAGTATCTGTACATATATACCCTGAGAAAACAATTACTGACCACAACACGAGATATATAATGTTCACACACTGCTAGTGAGAACCAACTGCTACTGTAGAAAAAGACACGGCATACTAAAGTGCACACACAAACACGTCATTTATTGGTTTCTGTGTCTACATAATATACCACCACTAATCTCCTGCCTTAAAATAAAACTATTTTATCAGTTTATGCTTATGCAGACACACTGTGGTCAGGGAACAGAAGGGTGAAATTAAGGCCTGGTCAGCCCCAATCCCTGTCTGGAAGCTCTGGAGAGAAGTGAACATCCTAGTGATTTAAGGTTGTTGGAAAAATTCAGATCCCTGAAGTTGTAGGCCTGAGATCCTATTTCCTTGCTACTGTCAGTGGGGCCGTGCTGATCTAGGAGGTACTATCTAGTTATTACATGCGGAGTTCTGTGCCAAGTACTCCTCGTGTGTCACTCTTGGCTTTTCAAAGAACTCAAATAATTGGATTAACTACTCCTAGATTCATCCATACACTATGGCCATTTGGATAATCTCCCTACCTTTGGGCTTGAAATCTTAGAGAGAGGGCAATTTTGACTTTTTATCACACCACCGTATGGCATAGCAGCTCCAGTCGGAGGCATACGGCATATAGGAATGCAAGCTTATGTTCCCTAAGTACACACACAAAAGCAGTGATAGAAGAAATTGTTTATATTATCAAAAATCTGAAGAAAGAATTCCTCAAAAATGGGATACATTGTGGTATAATCTTAGAATTGAATACAAAGGGCTCAGCAATAGCTTGGTGGTTAAGAAATTTGCCTGCAAAGCCAAAGGTCCCAGGTTTGGTTCTCCAGACCCAGGAAAGACAGATGCACAAGGAGGCTCACGCGTCTGGAGTTCGTTTGCAGTGGCTGGAGGCCCTGATGTGCCCATTCTCACTCTCTCTCCCTCCCCCTTGCCTTTCTCTCTCAAATAAATAAAGAAAATATTTTTAAAAAATTAAAAAAGTACTGGATACAAAAATATGGGGCTGGAGAGATTTCTCAGCAGTTAAAGGTGCTTGCTTGCAAAACCTTGATGGCCTGGGTTCAGTTCCTCAGTCACTGTGTAATACCAGATGCAGAAAGTAGCACATGTTTCTGGAATTCCTTTGCAGTGATAGGAACCTACTCTAAATCTTTCAGCCTCTCTCTCCTGTCTCCCTCAGTCTCTCCCTGGCATAAAGAAATAAATATTAAAAAATTAAAAACTACAAAAATGTAATGAAACTACAACATAACAGTAACATAAATGAATCTTACAAATAGTGCAGGGGAAGGATATAACTGGGTCTTATGGGGAACAAAAGGAGAAATACATATAGCCTAGTGAAGAAAGGTTTTGAAAACTTCCTACAAATAAGTACAGTGAATGATACAGGAAGGGAAGGGTGGGGCTGTATCTGAAATTGAAGTAGTAATGAGAATAGAAGGGTGAAATTGTAAGCACGTGGATGTGCTGGGACAGTGTGGTAGTTTGAATGTATGTCCCCTCTCTGATCAGGTGTTAAGACCATTAATATTTAATGTGATAACTGTGAGGTTTGATTGAATCCTTGCCATGTTGGAGACTTTATGGGGTTTGGTGCTTTCTTGGGCTTTGTATGTTTTCCAGCCTGCTCTGATTTTGATTATTGTGATCTTCCTCTTGTCGGCTCTTGAGATTGTTTGACTCTTCTGTGTGGAGTATTCCCTAAAGTATTCTTTGTGGGTTTGGCTTTGTGTTCATATATTCATAGAGCTGGATTTTTATCATGGAAAGTTTCTTTTCACCATGTGGAGTGAGGGATACATTCTCTGGGTACAGTAGTTTAGGTTGGAAGCCGTGGTTATTTAGACTTTGAAGTGCTTTATTTTAAGCCCTTCTGGCTTTCAGGGTTTCTATTGAAAAATCTTAGGTAATTCTGATTGGTCCACTCTATTTCATGTTCTGTGAGCTTCTTGTATCTTGATGGGTCTTTCTTTTGAGAGGGTGAGAAAGTTTTCTTCAATAATTTTGTTGAATATGCTCTCCATGCCTTTGGTATGAACTTTTTCCCTTCTGATATACCCATTATCCTGATGCTTGGTCATTTTAGGGTATCCTACTGTTCTCCCATATTCTGTTGACATGATTTTTTGAACTTATAAAAGTTTTTGGGCTTCTGAAAAGAAAATCTAAGATGCCTCTTATCTGTAGATAGAACTGAGGATGTGGGAGGTGGTGAGTGTCATTCTTTGGAACTTGGGCTGCAAAGCAACTAAGGAAGCAGTTACATGTCAAAGACTCTCAGTGAGGGTGGACCCTTCGGATGGAGGACATGGTGACCACTTCTCTCTAGTGCCCAGTTCTCTAATACACACCCTAAATCTGGATGTGACCTTAGGAGAAAACAGGAAGGGAAAAAAAGGAAAAATCTCTACATCAAGGAATAAATTCCTGAGCTATTAGGCATACCAATTTAAATAGAATTCTTCCCTAATAAAAATTTATGCATATTTTGCTCAACTGATTTTATTAATTCATGACCTCTGAAATTTTTAGATTTCTAAAATACCTTAGCATTATATCATTAATAATGACAATATACTTATAGTTCCCTTTTTAGTATAAAATGGATATTTAGAAGGGAATGTGCCTTTTGGGGGCTGGAGGGAAGGCTTAGCACTTAAGGCATTAGCCTGCAAAGCCAAAGGACCCAGGTTCAATTCCTCAGGACCCACCTTAGCACAAGGGGGCTCACGCAAGTGGCTGGAGGCACTGGTGCGCTCATTCTCTCTCTTTCCTTCCCTCCCTCCCTCCCTCTCTATTTCTCTGTCAAATAAATAAATAAAAATAAAATCTTTTTTAAAAAAGAATGGAATGTGCCTTTTTATGTACAGTGTAAGATAAGTTTCAATGAAATTTTATACCCAAATTTATATGTACAATGATTTATAACCCTAAAACGTTCTCCATGCTTATTGAGGTAGCATCAAGATGTCAGGAAGTCAAAAAACAATTTTTTTAATGTCAAAAAATATATCCAGCAAGTTTCCTCCCTCCCTCCCCCACCACACAAAAAATAAATAAATAAAAAGCAGGGAGAAAAGTAGTTACATTGAGTTCACTGTACAATGAAGACAATCTCTTCAAGGTCAACTGATTAGCCTGATTAGCAACCTTTGCTCCTCTCGCCACATAATAAAAATTTATTACAGATTCCAGGAAATAGACCACACACTTCTCTGGGAGGCAATTATTTTGCTTATGACATAGGTATTTCAGAGTGGGGGGCCTGCTTCTTTGTTTTCACCAAGTGTCCTTTTGGGATGCTTGAATGAATGTTTTGTTCCTGCCCCGCTTTTGTTCTCTGTCATACCTTGCTTTCCACATTTGTTTGAACATCCACTCTCTTGTACAGATATTTCAATGTTTACTTTGGACAAATAGCCCATTTCCAATGTCTAAGAGATTCCCAATCCCAAGAAGCTACTCAAATTTTCCTATTATACCCATTTACTTTTTATGATATCTATTTTCCTATTTACCAAAGCTTAGTGATGAGTATTAATCTTCTTGCTCTTAACTGTAAATCTATTGAGAAAAACTGGTAGCAGAGAGAAATTTGAGTTAACAATATTCTTTCTGTCACATTTTTTTACTTAATTCCTGGTGGACAGTGTGTGTGTATGTGTGTGTGGTCCAGTCGTGTAGTATTTCACATAATACTGGTTTCTGTGATTAACAACCTTCAAGATTTTAGCATTTTAAGATACTAGGATGTGATTTCATACTAACAAATTGCTCAGAATGATTATTTGTGGTTGCCAGATAAGTTTTCTCCAGATGGTGGCTCAGAAACTCAGATTTCTTTCACTTAGTAGCTCGTTAATATTGAAGGCCTCAGAGTTTTCAAAAGACAGCAACAGCAGACGGCGAAGTTGCAGGTCATCAGGTATAGGAGATTTATGATCTGGCTTACAAATAACATTGTTTCTACTCAGATTTTATTGGTGCAAACTAGTTCTGTCATCACAGAAAATACTGCCTAGGACTGGACAGCTCCTTTTCAGTAACTGCACTGGGAACAGGGGGATTTCTAGACCTCTCAACCATAGAAGACCATAGCACATCTTCCTACTGACTCTAGCATCTCCCCACTTATTTCTCATGTTTTCTTCTCCAGAAATTCCATGCTGTCTAATGGGTGGAGAGACTTATGCACATAGGGGCTTTCACACATGGTGAGAGTAATTCCTTATCTACGGTATGCACTTTAACATATACAGTTTGACTCTGATTTTTGTTTATTCTTATGTCTTTGTAGTAGTCTATAAAGCTTCATTGACTTTAAATTCAGAACTCTGGACCCCTCTGCAGCCAAACGTGTTTATCCTTATTGTGTGGCTCCAGGAAAACTGTTCTTCCCTGTGCTCTGTTTCTGTGCTATGCTGCCTTATCTTACCACCAGTACTAAACTCCTCAAACTTTTCAAATACTTACACTTCTTTTTTTTTTTTAATTTATATTATTTATTTATTTGAGAGTGACAGACAAAGAGGGAGAGAGAGAGGGAGGGAGAGAGAATGGGTGCACCAGGGCTTCCAGCCACTGCAAACGAACTCCAGACACGTGTGCATCTGGCTAACGTGGGTCCTGGGGAATCGAGCCTCGAACCGGGGTCCTTAGGCTTCACAGGCAAGCGCTTAACCGCCAAGCCATCTCTCCAGCCCATACTTACACTTCTTAACTGCTGTTTTACTTTAGATTTCATGTCTAGCATTAATTAGTCTATCTGCTCTGATAAGTCACAATGTAGCAAAAATGTTTTCTTTTGGGCTGGAGAGATGGCTTAGTGGTTAAGGCACTTGTCTGCAAAGCCAAAGGACCCAGGTTCGATTCCCAGGACCCATGTAAGCCAGATGCACAAGGTGGTGCATGCATCTGAAGTTTGTTTACGGTGACTAAAGGCCCTAGTGCACCCATTCTCTATTTCTTTCTGTCTGCCTCTCTCTCTCTCAAATAAATACAAAATAAAATAAATATTTTTTAAAAAAATGTTTTCTTTAGTCCTTCTCTAGACCTAATAATGTTTATTTTTCCACTAAATTCATATGTTTGAAACCGAACCCCTACGTGGTGATATTAGCATGTGAGGCCTTTGGGGGAAAATTAGATCATGAGCATTCAGCCTTCACAAGTAAGGCCAGTGTCTTTATAAAAGAGCTTTACAAAAGTTGTCTTGAAAGCCGGCTGTGAGGGCACACGCCTTTAATCCCAGCAGTTGGAAAGCAGAGGTAAAAGGACTGCTGTGAGTTCTAAGCCACCCTGAGACTACATAGTGAATTCCAAGTCAGCCTGAGCTAGAGTGAGATCTGACCTCCAAAAACCAAACAAACAAAAAAGTTGTCTTGAGTTTTCCATCCTCTAGCCATGTAAAGACTCCTGTTGATGGCATCACCCATGAAAAAGAAAGCAAGCCCTCGCTATATACCAAACCTGCCAGTGCCTTGATCTTATACGTCTCAGTTTCCGGAACTGTGGGACATACATTCCTGCTGTTGGGATTCACTTGCAAATATAAGACATTTTGTTATAGGAATCCAAGTGGAGTAAGCCAAGAGCTTACCCCTCTCCTTCAGAAAGCAGACAGTATATATATCCACACCCAGAATTCATAGTTGCCTCTGTCGAGAAGATTTTGTATTACTTTGCTGGGCTTCTGTGTAATCAAGATAGATTTCCCAATCATTTCCCGCATGAAAGCTCCCTTTGGGCAAAATATGTTACACATCACTGCTGAAATTTTATGTGCATTGGTTAATCCCAAAGTTGGCTAGTTCTGAGTTAAAGTAAGTGAAATTAAAAATAATACTTACAAAATAGGTTAGGTTTCTAGATTCTATGGTGCAAACCAGATTTAGATATTTTGTTATTGATTCAAGCTTAGAAAAATTATTTCTTTGCTTGGAATTTCAGTTAGTTTTCTAGATTTTTCTATAAAAGTGATCAAAGTTATGAATCATCGTTACAAAAATCAAACTCATTTTCATCAAAAACAGAATTTTTCAAAATTCTATAACAAATGCAGGAGAATTCAGGATTTTTTCAAGGTGCATGAAACCCTATTTTCAACTTACCTTAAGTATAGCATATGAAGACTATGGTCTATGAATAAGGAAAGTTACTATATACTCAGGCTTAGTGACTTTGAGTAAATTTCTTATTCTACCTCAGTTTCCTCTTCTTTTCAGTAAGAATAAAATTGATACCTTATCATATGGGGTTATTATATTAAGGTTTGAGCATGAAAGATAGCTTAGTGGTTAAAGGTTCATTTAATGACTGTTTCTAAAACAGTACAAAAAATACCCACTGCACGATTACTTATAAATCAATTATATTATACAATACACAATCAATCAGTTATAATGAATTAATATATCACTTGTGTTCTTGGGCTCAATGGACCAAATATAATAAGTCAACATATGAACTATTTCCATCCAAATTTTTGATAACTGAAGACTTAGGAGAGCTCTTGTAGAATCTCTTTAGATTACTACATTAACTACTATGAGCTTTCCTAATTTGTGAAGCATTTTATTCTTATACTTATCTGAGTTATATGGAAAATCAATAAGTGAATTACAGAGAAGATGAATATTAGACAACATTGGAAGAGTTCTATCATTAATGTTTTCATAAATGAATAAAATTAAAAGAAAATGATACTTTTGTAATATATTAATGCTTTATCAAGAAATGTACTAATTGGGGAAGAGCTTTGTGGACCTGAATGTTACTGTCAGGTGAGAATATGGGGAAAGAATTTGAATAAAATGAAGAAAAACAAATTGAAATATTTTATTTTTCTTTCATCCCAGCCTACCTTTTTAGTGGTTTTGATTTGTAGCCAACTTAAAAAAATATTTTTACTTGTAAGGAGAGAGAGAGAGAGAGAGAGAGAATGAATATGGGCACTTCAGGACCGCTAGCCACTGCAGATGACCTCTAGATACATGGGCTGCTGTGCATTTGGTTTTATGTGGGAACCTGGGTCATTAGGCTTTGCAGACAAGTGCCTTATCTGCTGTGCAATCTCTCCAGCCCCTTAGCCAACTTTTAGTAATAAAATGATAACACGCTCTGCTTGAAAATCTATGGCAAGCTAGTACTTGGAATTGTGTGGGATTTTCTTAACCTATCTTGTTCTCTCACTCACTCACTCACTCACTCTCCACTTTACTATTAGATTTTTAAGTTTACCTTTCATCCATTACTATACTATTTAAGCACTAAATCCTTTTTCAATTCATTTTACTGGATCTATAGCTAATACGTTTCATTGTACTTTCATGCATGTACATAATGTAATTTAATCACAGTCTGCCTCCTTGGTCCTTTCTTAAGCTCCTTTCTCCCAAAACTAGCCCCTTCCTCTTCTCAAGTAGCCTTCCTATGCTCAACACAAAACAGAAAATTTGATGCTTCATTCGAGAGAAGACATGATTATTTTCCATTCTGATTCCTGCTAATTTCACTTAACATAATGAACTTCATTTCTCCCTATTTCCTTGCAAAAGATATAATTTCACCTCCTTTTTGGCTGAATAAAGCTGTGCTTTTATTCATACCCACTTTTCTATATTCATTTGTCTGTTGATGCACGCCTATGCTGACTATATAAGGTGATGTTTGTAACCACTAAAACATAAATAAAAGACACCTGAGGAGAACTTCTGAGATTGTTACACCATTTATAATATATAATAGCATATATCACGTGCAATAATCATTCTTAAAATAATTAGTCTATGAATTAGTTGTGATGCACACTAACACAATGACTTTCTTTTTTTATTAATTAGTTTTCTATTCAGTGAATACAGTCAATTTGGTACCATTGTTAGGCTCATCCATATCCTACCCCCTCCCCCTGGCCCCTCCTTGTTGAGGTATATGGGTCATGCATTCTGGAGTTAGCCCACAGTTATGGGTAAGATAAATGTCTCTGCATATCATGACCCAACATGTGGCTCCGACATTCTTTCTGCCCCCTCTTCTGCAAAATTTCCCTGAGCCATGTTGGGTTCATTTTTGGTCTGCTTCAGTGATGAGGTGTTGGGGGCCTCTGGGTCTCTGGATCTCTGATTTGGTAGGAGTTGATTTTTCTCTGTGTTGATCTCCTTCCCCCTTGTGCTGGGACCTGATTCACCAAGAAAACAGCACCCTTGCTTGTTTCGCCAATTGTTCTTAGTTTCAGCCGGGGCCCTTTGGAGGCATGACGGGGTGGCTCTCTCCTAAGGATCTATGTCTATCTGAAAAAGAGAAGGAGGTTCTCCAACGGAGAGTAAGTTAGCACCAGACAAATGAGATAACCCTTATTTTTATAGAGAATTTAATAGGTGTAGGCCCTCTTATAGCCCACGATTGATGGTAGCTTGATAATGGAGAGCGGGCTTATGTTTCCATATTGTTCTGACTTGTTTCCCAGATCCAGCTATGGGTCCCATACCACTGAAAGGATCAGTTTGCCAAATCAAGAGTAGTTGGACCTTGTAGGTCTTTATGATCAAAAGCTCATTGGGAATGATAGCCACATGCTAGTACTGGGAGTTACAGGTCAGTGCCCACTAAGAAAAGGAAGAAAAAGATAACTAATATAAAAGAGTTAGAGATAAGAGAGAGAGAGAGAGAGAGAGAGAGAGGCTGTAGAAGATTAAGGTCAGTCTTCATCATACCCTCTCCAGTGTCTTGTGGGTCATGTGTTCCCTCTAAGGGCCTGGTGAAGGTTCAGTCATTTAGTCTGCTTTTTAGGATGTAGAATTTTATGGTACCATTGCTGTTTGGGTCTAGAATTCTGTTTCCCACCCCCTCTGTTGCCCTCCCTTCCCTCCCCACCCATCCTATTGTCTAGTCCATGAGCTGCTTGCTGGGTATTTAAGGCATCTTGGGTAGATTCAGGTTAGGTGCTGTAGATGAGTGAGACTATGCAGGAATTTTCTTTCTGTGATTGTGTAAGTTCACTGAGAATGATCTGTTCCAAGTTCAAACATTTTTCCTCAAATCAATGTGTCACTTTTTCTTACTGCTGTATAGAATTCCATTGTGTAGATATACCACATCTTAGTTATCCATTCTTCTAGTGATGGACATCTGGGTTGATTCCAGCTCTTAGCTATTATGAATTGAGCCACTGCTACAAACGTGGCTGAGCAAATCTCTCTGGCCTGTGGTTTAACAGTTTTAGGGTAGATGCCCAGTAAGGGAACAACTGGGTCTGTTGGTATCTCTATAGTCAGCTTTCTCAGGAGTCTCCATATTGCTTTCCAAAGTGGTTGTACCATTTTACATTCCCACCCACAGTGGATGAGTGTTCCTAAATCTCCACATCCTGGCCAGCATTTATTTTCACTTGACTTTTTGATGTTTGCTATCCTTACTGGGGTAAGGTGGAATCTCATAGTTGTTTTAATTTGCATTTCCCTGATGATTAGGGATGATGAACATTTTCTTAAGTGTGTGCTTGCCATTTGTATTTCTTCCTCTGTGAACTGCCTGTTCAACTCTTTGAACCATTTTGTGAGTGGGGTGTTTGACGTTTTACTGTTTAGGTTTCTGAGTTCTTTGTAGATTCTAGAGATTAGGCCTCTGTCAGTTGGATAGCCAGCAAATATTTTCTCCCATTCTGTGGGTAATCAATTGGCTTTGCTTATTGTATGCTTGTCTGCAAAGAAACTCTTCAGCTTCATGTGATCCCATTGGTTGAGTGACTGTTTAAGATCGTGAGCTACTGGGGTTTTGTTCAGGAAATCTTTTTCCATTCCTATATCATGGAAAGTACTTCCTATATTTTCTTCCAGTAGTATTCGAGTTTCCAGTCTTATATTGAGGTCTTTGATCCATTTGGACTTGAGTGTAGTGCATGGCAAAATCTGTGGATCAAGTTTCAATTTCCTCCATATGGTTATCCAGCTTGTCCAGCACCATTTGTTGAAGATGGTGTCTTTTTACCAGTCTACATTGTTAGGGCCTTTGTCAAACATCAAGTAGCTATAGTTGCTTGACCCAAAGTCCAGGTCCTCAATTCTATTCCATTGGTCTATACTCCTGTTCTTATGCCAGGACCATGCTGTTTTTATTATTATGGCTTTATAATATAGTTTTAGATCTGGTATGGTGATGCCTCCAGAGGTATTTCTTTTGCTGAAGATATGATTGGATATGCGAGGTCTTCTGCCTTTCCATATGAAATTTGAGATCATTTTTTTTTATCTCTGTGAAGAACACTGTTGGGATTTTAATTGGAATTGCATTAAATCTGTATATTGCCTTTGGTAGGATTGCCATCTTCACAATGTTAATTCTGCCTATCCAGGAGCATGGGAGGTCTTTCCATTTGCTCAAGTCCTCCTCAATTTCTGTTTAGAGTGTTTTTATGTTTTCATTGTATAGATCTTTCACTTCCTTGGTTAACGCTATTCCAAGGTATTTTACTTTTTTGTTGCTATTGAAAATGGGGCTTTCTCTATATCTTTCTCATTTGCATATAGAAAGGCTACTGATTTTTGTGTATTGATTTTGTATCCTGCTACTTTGATATAGGAGTTAATCACCTTCAGGAGTTTTGGGATGGAGTCTCTCAGGTCTCTTACATATACAATCATGTCATCAGCGAATAGGGCTAACTTAACTTCTTCCTTTCCAAATTGTATACCTTTTATTTCTTTCTCCTATCTTATTGCTTGAGCTAGGACTTCCAGTACTATATTGAAGAGCAGAGGTGAGAGTGGACAACCGTGTCTTGTTCCTGATCTCAATGGGAATTCCTCCAGTCTCTCTCCATTAAGTATTATTTGGGCCTTAGGAGCTTTGTATATTGCCTTTATTAGGTTAAGATATGAACCAACCATGGCAATTCTCTCCAATGTTTTGATCATGAAGTGATGTTGTATCTTGTCAAAGGCCTTTTCTACATCTATTGAATTGATCATGTGGTTTTTGTGCTTAAGCTTGTTTGTATGGTGGATTATTTTGACTGATTTCCATATGTTGAACCACCCCTGTGTTCCTGGGGTGAATCCCACTTGATCAAGGTGGATAATGCTTTTGATGTGTTCTTGGATTCGGTTTGCGAGGATTTTGTTCAGGATCTTTGCATCTAAGTTCATCAGGGAAATAGGCCAGTAGTTTTCTTTTCTTGTGGCATCTCTGCCTGGTTTTGGAATTAGGGTGATACTAGCTTCATAAAAGGAGTTGGGTAGCTTTCCCTGTTCTCCAATTGTGTGGCACAGTTTGAGGAAGATGGGTTTGAGTTCTTCCATGAAGGTTTGATAGAATTCAGCTGAGAAGCCATCTGGTCCTGGAGACTTCTTTTCGGGGAGGTTTTTATTACTTTTTCAATCTCAATGAGTGTGATAAGTTTGTTTAGGAGATTAATCTGCTCTGGGTTTAGCAGTTTAGTTTGATAGATGACATGCATCCAGGAATTTATCCATCTCCTCCACATTATCCAGTTCTGTTGAGTTTTGGAATAAGTCCTGATGATTCTCCAAATTTCACATATGTCTGTTGTGATATCTCCTTTTTCATTTTGAATTTTGTTAATTTGAAGCATCTCTTTTTTTTTTTTTTTTTTTTTTTTTCTTGATAAAATTGTCCAGGGGTTTGTCAATCTTGTTTATTTTTTCAAAGAACCAGCTCTTTGTTTTGTCAATTGTCTTAATTGTTTTCTTAGTTTCCAATTCATTAATTTCTGCTCTGATCTTAATTATTTCTTTCCTTCTGGAGCTTTTAGGGTTGGATTTTTCTTGGTTTTCCAGTGCCTTCAGGTAGATGGTTAGGTTATTGATTTGGGATCTCTCTGTCTTTGTTATGAAGACATTTAGTGCTATGAATTTTCCCCTGAGGACTGCCTTCATTGTGTCCCATAAGTTTTGGTATGATGTGTTCTCATCATCATTCATTTCTAAAAATTTTGCAATTTCATTTTTTATTTTATTCACTACGCATTTATTGTTTCAAAGTGTGCTGATCAGTTTCCAGGTGCCGTTGGGATTCTTGGTGGGTCTTTTGTTGTTAATTTCTAGCAATATAGCATTGTGATCTGATATCATGCAGGGAATTATGTCAATCTTCCTAAATATGTGGAGGCAGGCTTTGTGACCCAGTATATGATCTATTTTGGAGACTGTTCCATGGGCTGCTGAGAAGAATGTGTAGTCTGTAGATTTGGGATGGAAAGGTCTGTAGATGTCCGTTAGGTCTAAGTGATCTATGGTTTTGTTGAGCTCTCTTACTTCCCTGTTGAGTTTCTGTCTGGATGATCTGTCTATTACTGATAATGGTGTATTCAAGTCCCCAACTATGATGGTGTTGGTGGTTATTTCTGTTTTATTATCAAGTAGGTTTTGTTTTATGAAATGTGTTTGGTGCATACAGATTTATGATTGTAATATCCTCCTGATGGTTTGTTCCCTTGATAAGTAGGAAGTGGCCTTCTTTGTCTTTTTTGATTATTTTTGGTTTGAAGTATATTTTATCTGATATTAATATAGCTATGCCTGCTTGCTTCTTGTTTCTGTTTGCTTGGAATACTGTTTTCCATTCTTTCACCCTGAGGAGGTGTCTGTCTTTAGTGGTGAGGTGGGTTTCTTGAAGACAACAGATTGAGGGGTCTAATTTTTTGATCCCACCCTGTTAGCTGTGTCTCTTGATGGGGAATTAAGGCCATTAATATTTAGGGTAATGACTGTGAGATTTGATTTGATCCCTGCCATATTGTGATGGTAAATGTGGGTTGGTGTTTTCATGGACGTTGAGGTTTTTTGTGCCTTCTCTGAGTTTGGTTGTTGTGTTCTGCTTCTTATAGGCATTTTAGTTTGATTATTTGATTCTTCTCTGTGGAGAATTTCCTGAAATATTCTCTGTAGGTTTGGTTTTGTGTTCATATAATTGTAAAGTTGAGATTTGTCATGGAAAGTTTTTCTTTCACCATCTATTATGAGGAATACTTTTGTTGGGTAGAGTAGTTTGGGTTGGAAGCCATAGGTTCTTAGACTTTGCAGTGTTTTATTCCAGGCCCTTCTAGCTTTCAGGGTTTCCATTGAGAAGTCTGGAGTAATTCTCATGGGGTTACCTTTAAAAGTGTTGTGCAGTTTTTCCCTAGCTGCTTTTAGGATTTTCTCTTTGGTGTCAATGTTTAGAGTCTTAATGACAATATGTCTTGGAGAGTTTCTCCTTTGGTACAGTATGTTTGGAGTTCTGTTAGCTTCTTGTATCTTGATGGGCCTTTCTTTTAAGAGACTGAGGAAGTTTTCTTCAATTATTTTGTTCAATAAGTTCTCCATGCCTGTGGTCTGAATTTCTTCTCCTTCTGGTATTCCAATGATCCTGATATTAGGACGTTTAAGTGTATCCCACAATTCCCTCATGTTCTGTTCACAGAAACTTTTGAACTTACTGAAATATTTGGGCTCTCAAAGTGTTTCTTCCATCTTGTCTTCCAGATCACAGTTTCTATCCTCCACATGGCCGACTGTATTCTTGACAGCTCCTAGAGAGTTTTGGACTTGTTCAGTTAGGTTTGCATTTTCTACTACTTTTCTATGTATAATTTCCATCCCTCTGGCAAGCTCCCTTTTCACGTCATTTTCTGATTTTCTTGATGCTTCTTGGAATTCATCCTTGCATTTCTTTATGTCTTCATTTAGCATCGCCAGCTGATTTTTGAGGTTCTCTTTTTTGCCACTCTCCCTCATATCTCTTAACTGTCTTTGAACTCCTTCCATTTTCTTATCTATTAGGTCTAGTCTAGTGGTGGCAGCATCCACAGGATTATCAGTCCTTTGTTGCTTTTCTGAAAGTTCTACCAGTAGGTTGGTCAGGGTTGCATTGCTCATAGCTTCATTTTGGTGTTCTGATCCTAATATTTATTCTATGTTTTGATTAGAGATGTTCATTGTAGGATTTGGTGATCTAACTGGATTTTCTTGCATTTGACTTTTCATGTTATTTCTTTTGTGCTGTGGTCTGCCCATTGCAGTGTATGGGCACGTAGGTGGGTGGCATCAGCCTGGGCTCAAGCACAGTGGGAAGCTGAAGCAGCCTGAGGCAGTTGCCAAGCAGCCTGGGGTTTGGTTCTCACTTGCCAAAGCCGTCTGAGCTCCTGCCTGGCAGGGGTACCAAAGTTGTCTGAGCTCTCATGTGGTAGTGTGCCAAAGCTGCCTGTGCTCACCCTAGGAAGGACACTGAGGAACCAAGCACCTAAGCAGCCCAAACTCCGGTGTTGCGCTCTCCCACAACAAGACAACGGTGGCTGGCCGGTGTGGCAGGCAGGGAAGGGCTGGCACCTGAGCTGGCGCAAGCACAGTCAAAGACAGCCTGAGCTCTTGTGGGCAGTAGCAATGGGCCTGAGCTCACACATGAATGTGCAGCTGCCAGAGCAGTAAGTGTGAGCAAATGGGCTGAGCAGGCTAAGCTTGCACAAGCAGGGATCCATGTGTCAGCGCATTTGGCGGGCAAATCCATTAAAGAAGCCTGAGCTCTGATGGGCCAGCAGGCGTAGCCTGGCCAAGGTCACTCGGGGGCAGGGGTAGCAGGGAGATCACCCCTGGGCAGTGAGACAAGTGTAACTAGGTTGGCCTGGGACCCTTTTCTCACAGTAAGTGCTGGAGTTTCCTGAAGCTGGACTGTGGGTACAGTGGCTGCTTGGGGGGAGGGATGGGCTACCCGCATGCCAGGTTATCAGCGATTCCTTGTTTTTTCCCCTCTGTGCCCTCCCACTGGCAATCTATTAGAGATTTCTCTCCCCTAAAAGACCCAGTGAACCCTTAAGGTCATGTCTTTCTTTCCTGGGGATGTGTGGCCCAGTTAGGCAGTCGCCATCTTGGCCACAACACAATGACTGTCAATATTTGGTGAACTAAAAAAGAAGCAGGTACCTGGTGAAAACTAGATTATTTCACCAGTCAAGGAAGCATCTCTGAATACCCAAGATTTTAGTTTATGTGCTAAATAATCATCCCCGTCATTGTGTTCTGCTGATCTGTCTCCTTAATATTAAAGGTATATTTTCAAACTCTATTACCTAATTCAGTTCACATAACCACCACATTGCCGGACAGTTCACGTTCTGCATTACTTTTTTAATGGGTGATTTCCTTCTACAACCCGTGAAAGGAATCAGTGTTTGACATGGTACTATTATTTCTTCATTAATATTCCTGAAGTTCTTGTTTAGAGGCTTCTATTGTGTAAATGCTGATTTCTAAACTATCTTCTGTCCAAAGCAAGGAGATTTGAGACTTAATGAATTGTGCTATCACACATACTATAAAAAGAGTTGAGAATCTTTTTTTAAAATAATTTTCCTCTTTATTATTTTTTATTAATTAATTTTGTAATCAGTGAATATAGTCAGGTTGGTACCATTGCTAGCCTCTTCCCTGTGTTCCCCCCTCCCTCATCCCCCCTCTTTGTTGAGGTATATAGGTCATGCATTGTGGAGTTAGCCCTCAGTTATGGGTAGGAGGAAATGTCTCTGCTCATCATGAGGAAACTTCCTTTTATCCTCATTGACATATGATGAAATAAAACAGGAACCTAGTTTTGGCTATGATAGCTAACACAGATATTAACTTAGCAATTGGATTAATACTCTTATGAAATGTATACTTTTTGAAATTTCATTTGGTTTTCAACTTGTTTAATACTCTAAAATGCGGTTGCAAGCAGTGTGTTCTCATGCATAATTGAAGAACCAAAGCCAGTTGGGAGGATCTCCCTAGCACAGTGAGCACTTTTTGCCCCCAGGGATCTGTGTCCTGCATCTGCCACACCACCTTTGCCAACAGACCTGAGAGAGAAATGAAAACTTTCTAATCCATGCTTTCCCATCTGTGAACCAAGGGGACTACATGACATTCTGAAGTTGAGAGGATGTGCTATATTTTAATAGCTCCTTTCAAGTTAAAAGAAAAATACAGAAGTCAGGCATACCCTCTTGGGCCAATAATCCTAACAATCAGAGGCTGACGCAGGAGTTTTAAATCAGAATGTGTTACATAGTAAGATGATGGAGAGAGACAGAGAGAGAGAGGGAGAGGGAGAAGATCAGAAAGTAATGCTAGTAGTTCACAGTGAGCTACTTTCATACTTCAGTACAATGTCTGTTGCTCCCAGTGCATTTACAATACTCTGGAAAAATATCATGTTTATTGCCTTTCCCACTATATAGTAGGTAATATAAATTATTACATAATGGCACATGTGTGTGTACATGTGGTTACAACTTCCTTCTTACATCACTAGTATTACAAGAACCTAAGACAATATTTGGCTCAGAGTAGACAATCTTTGCCCAACAAAAATTCAACATAGTATAATATTCATGGCATTAAGCCACTCAAGCCCATTATTGATACTGAAGAAAGGACCCTGACCTTTGAAAGCTCCAGCTTCATCAAAATTCGGAGCTCTGTCAAGAGAGACAAGTAAGGAATCAGTGTTAGGAATTGAGTTCTTGCCTGTATGATGTCATCTTCCATCATTATCTGGATCCAAGAAGTGTCCTGTGTGTTGGGAAAATGAGCAATACAAGACCCGGTACCTCACCATCCTACTAAAAGGTAGCATAACTCTCTTGTGGAATGAAACAGCAGATTTCCTCGAAATTCCATTCTGTCAGCAGTGGTCCAGAGAGAATCTCCTCATTGACAAGTGTTGGAACAGAGAGCAAGCCTCCTCCACATTGTACCAGTGCACAGACAGGAAATAGGGAATATTCCTTTTTCTCAGAACAATGCTCTGATCACTGTTCTTTCTTCCTTACTGTACTTTAAAAAACAAACAAACAAAGCCTTCAAAACCTAACAACAAAAACATAGTTGAATTTTGTGTCATCATATGGAACTCATCCCAATTCTAACACTTTTCCTCACTCTTCAGCTGTTCATTTCCATGGTGAGGTGTATGGTGTGTGTGTGTGGTGTGTGTGTGTGTGTGTGGTGTATGCATGCAAAGTAATGGGTTTCATCATGGCATCTCATATACATGTATAATTATTCTTATTTCTTATTCATCCCTTTCTTGGTCACATTTTAAATGTAGTTAGTACCAAGAAGTGAAATATATCATAATTCTATTTTCATGTATCCATGCCCAATGAATTTGCAAGTTATTTCCTCAAGCCTTTCAACCCCTCCATATGCTCCAACTGGCTGTTAACCATTACCATTTCAATATCTTCTGTTTTTGATATACCATTGCTTTCCACAGCAAATTTAAGTTACATGACCCATGATTAAACATGCATCTTTTAACTCTCCTGCTTTTCTCCTCTTTTACGAACTCGGCAAGACCACAAATCAAGTTTAATCCAACTTCACACCCTCAGTAAGAGCCCATGTGCCACCAAATCTTGAGGGGAAATGTACATGGCCAAGTTGAGCTTGTCTGTTTCATCTTTAAACTCATTAATCTAACAGGAGGCCCTGAATATTCTCACGCAATCATAGCATTACCTTCCCCTTTTTCAGCCTTTTATTGTTAGATGACTATTTCATATCTTCTCATTTCTCTGGAAACTCCAAACACTTTTTGTACCCACAGGCTCAGGCTTCCTAATGACAAACTACGCACACTCTGACCTAGAGCCGCTTCTCACATCTTCCATTGCTCTCACGGTTGTAGGCATTGCATGTTAGTATGCCTGAACTTCCTACTTTTACCGCATTTGACATTCTTGCTTAGTTTCATTACAAAGTGATCCTTTCTGTACATCCCAGGGCATGAATTGTCCCCTTAACATCCTTTCAATGGTTCCTTGTATTACTGAAACTAAAAGCCAACAATTTGTGATGGTCAATGTGATGCTGCATGTCCTGAGCCCCTTACTCTCATTTCCTCCTCTGCCCCTTGGTTACTCCACTCTGGTTGTATTTGCTTCCTTTGTTCCTGGAACACCCAAACACCCAGAGTTTGAATTTCAGCCATCTACATGCTCATTCCTTCACCCCCTCAACATCTTTTCATAAATGCCTCTCTGCATAAAGACTTCAAATTACATACTTATGGCCCTGAATATTGTTAGCATCCCTAACCTGCTCTATTTTTATGGTACTAAGTGAATTCAAGGATCATGTTTAATACATTTATAATGCTTATTGAATATTTTCTTTTTCAGTGCATTGTAACAGTTTCCATAGAGCCATTCATTGTTTTCCCCCCTTTGTAGTAGATTTCCTGTGCTAAGACATTATGTTCTCTCAGAGTGGATAAGTCAATGGTTGGCTACTCATAAAGTTTTTATATTAGCGCTTAAGAATGGATTTCAACCTCACAGTTCTTACCTTCATATTTGATTAAAATATTTAGAAGCATTTAAAATATCAAGTAATATGGAAAACGTAAATGTATAAAATGGATATAAGTTTATCCATACATGCATAACTAAACTCAGTAACTAAGAACTTCCTCCTCATGAATTAATAGACAAGTAAGCACAAGAGAAAAATCTGCTCCATTGACATATGACGTTGGACCAGCCAAAAGTCAAGTACCCAATTAAATCTGAAAGCTGTCAGGATTGCTTTCCTCAGAAACAATGAATTATTTGGGAAATATTTAGAAAAATTAGAACTGTGCCAGAGCTATAAGAAAAATATTACAAGACCTCAGAAAAAAGGGCTGACGAGGGTGGTTTGGTGTACTACTTTCTCCTAACAAAAACTAAAAGTGAAAGCTACTCTACTGGGTTGTGTGAAGGAGAGGAACAAAGTGTAGTAAGGAGGGGGCAGAGACTCCATAGAGCATGGAGACACAGGGACACTTCACAAAGAAGGGCATGGAGAACACAGCATCTATTATTCCTTTTCTCCACATACAATTGACCTTGAACCCAGGGAGATGTTGCTTGATGAGGGATGAGTAAGCAGGAGGTCTCCGCTAAAGCAACAGAAACCTGAAGTATTTGTTTCTAGACACTCCTGAGTCCTCAGTGGCCCTGAGCTCAGTTTTCAGAGGCAATTCACACTGCTGCATCACTCCAGAGCCGATGTTGCAGCCTCTGCCAGCCAAGCTCCTAGTGTATATGACAATTTGAGACTCTGTGTCCTATGACCCACAATGCAATGGAATGCTTCTTTACCCTTATGAGGCCCACGAAGGCATCTGGCATACTTACCCCTATACTCAGCCCCAGAAAGCAGGTAGGTAAGTTGCCCTGTAGAACTTGGTCCACTGAAGCCATCAGATGCAGCAGGATGCTACTATCCAATGCTCTTAGTCATGAGAAGCAACTGGGTAGCCTCACTCACCCACCCCTCACCCACAGCAGCAACAAGGCAGCCATCCTTGAATGTTTCAACCTGATGACTCTCCAGTAAGTTACCTGCCCAGCCTTTGAACACAGGCATGCCACCCAGACACACTGGCATGGCCCACACCCACATGATTTTTGAATACTTAAAAACATCCTGTTTCCCCACTGTTGGGAGCCTTAACACTGAACTTTCCCAGACCCACCAAAGCAGACTGTTCCCACTAGGGTCCTAATACAAATGGGCACCCAACCACCACTACTAGGTACCATGTATCACAGTTATCCGGACTCCCAGAGCAACCCGACTCTCTCATGGTGACTAGAAGTTGAAGAGCATCCTGGTTTCGGCCACACCAGCCATGTCTCACCTGTCTGGTACAGCAAGAATCCCCGTCCCAACACAGTGAAAACTGATGTGTGCCCATGATGTGTGCCCAGCATGTGAAGATGTCTGTAGCACAGAAAAGACTGGCTGGGCCAAGGGGAACCTAACAGTTGGGAAATAAAATGAACAGTGATCAGAACTGGTGAAACAGTCCCACAAATTCCTTCAGCGTAGAACACAGAGATGCTCACAAACACTGCCAACAACAACAGAGCTGGAGAATCTACGCCAGAACTACACCTGCAAATAAGTCCAATGTAGCTCACTCTGTCCATGCCCAACGTTCACCATCAGGAGAAGGAAAACCTTGTATTACAAAAGTATTTATATGTAACTGATTTTCCAGATGTGTCAATACCAGTGTGGGGAGATATGAAGCATAAGAAAGGTGGGTAGATTGATCCTTCCAAGAACATGATGAGTATCCAGCAATAGGCAGGCTCCAAGGAAAAAGAATCAGTGAATTGTCCAAAAAAATATAATCAATATATCTAAGCAAATTCAAAGTAGTACAAGAGAATATAGAAATAAAATTCATAGAAATTAAGGAAATAACTCGTGTTCTGCTGAGAAATTCAGTTATGACCTAGAAGTAGTTCCAAAAAGTTAAATATTACAGCTGAACAACAAAATTAATGAAATTAAAATAGTTGAGAATCTCAACAATAGACCATGTCAAGAAGAGTTTAAGTTGGAAAGCAGATCTCTTGAAACTGATCTTGAAAGCAGATCAGTTGCACAAAAATGGAAAAAGTCTATCAAAATTATTGGCACTCAATAGGCAAATATTCACATTATGAACATTCTACAAGAAGAGGGGAAGAGAGAGAAAATGTAGTAAACTAAATAGTGGCTAAAATTTTTCCAAACTCTGGGAAAGATGCAAACAATGAGATCAGGAACCAAATAAGACCTTTTCACAGGCATGTTGTAGTCAAACTGTCAAAAACACTAGACAAAGAATTCAAAATCAAGAAAAAAGCATAGTGTGCTTATAAAAGATTCCCCACTACAGCAACAACAGATTCTTAGCCTTAAAGACCAAAACCTTACAAAACAGAGGACAATGGGAAGATATATTCAAGCATTCCCAACTAAGGATATCACACCAAGTAAAGCTATCCTTCAGAAATGAGGAGAAATAGCAACAGAAGACACCAATAAAACCAAGCATGTTCTCTCTCATATGTGGATCCTAGCTACAAATGACTGGACTTTTATATGAGTAGGAAGAAAACTCAGTAGCATAGGCCAGTAAGCTAGAAAGGAGGTATAAAGGAAATAGAAAGGGAGGGGGACCTAATAGGATGGTACTGAATATATGTAAATAGAAAAATAGATTAATGGGGGTAAAAAGGCCTAAGTGAGGTCAGGGGAAGAGATAGAGTAAAAGAAAGGTGGAGGGAGGGCTAATCAAAATCTAAGGGGATATAATAAGTCATATGGAAACCTACTTTTTTAGACAATGGAACACATAGGAGCCATAGATTATGACTAGAAAAATTTCAGTGCCAGGGATAGGATACCTGCCAGTGAGTGATGGCCAGAGAGATCCCTGATGCCCCCAAACATTACTGGCCATTGCCAAGGCCCTTGTTTTCTTACCAAGAATAAATGGTAAGAGCCTATTGTTGAAGACTCCACACACTTGGGCTGCAAGGTCACTGAGAAACCTTGCTGGATTTGATCTTAAAATTTCCTCCATATAGACCAGCTGACAGAAAGCTGGAGAAAGCCATGCTGCATGCAGTTAAATTGGAGGGAGTGATAATCACGAGTGAATATACCCAACAGTGGACACTGCAAGCCTTATATTTGGCCAGCCAGGCCAAATGAGCCAACGGTGCAATAGTGACATGTCTGTTAGGGGTAAACCAGCAACCCTTTAGTTTGACTGGAGGCCTGCTCCATGGGAGGGAATACATCCCTGATACTGAAAACCCTAAACAGGGGTAGTCATGAGCCCTAGGGGTGTAACTTCTGCTGTTATCTGGCTAAAAGTATATACTATGCTCACCAAACTGCCTAGTAAGCACTTCTCTTAATGTGCATACCCATATATTAATGTTACTGTCACTTTTGATTAGAGAATCTTCTCTTTTCAGATGGCAGTGACCTTAGGATGACTCAGAAGACACCATGGTGCTGAGAAGAAGTGACAGAGGAGTGCTCAGCACTGAAATATCTCCATCACACCTTCCATGGCTCAGGGTCCATTGTGGAAGAGGTGGCAGAAAGAATGTAAGAGCCAAAGGAAGGGTAGGACTCCTTACAACGTGCTCCTCCAGACACAAAATGGCCTGGATATCCATGACCTCACAGTGCCTGACACTACCTACACAAGACCATCACGACAGGAAAAAAAAAAGATTATGACATCAAAATGAAAGACAGACTGATTGAGAGGGGGAGGATATATGATGGAGAGTGGAGTTCCAAAGGGGAAAGTGGGGGAGAGAAGGAATTATCATGGGATATTATTTACAATTATAGAAGTTGTCAATAAAAACAATTTAAAAAACCAAGCATGGTATAAGTCGAGGCACTCATAGACTCTTAAAAGGGAAGTTCATAATAATTAGCACACTAAAATAAACTGTTTTAAAGACCTAATAATGCAAACCAAAGGACTAACAAGTCAAGGCCAAACAACCAAGAGCAAAATCAGTGGAATGTGAGAAATAAGAGATTAGAGAACTAAATAAAATAGTAACAAAAATACAAGAAAGCAAATAAACATGTTTTCTTACAAACAAATTCACAAACTTTTAACTAGACTAACACAAACAAAAGAAACACAAATAAACCGGGCATGATGGTGCATGCCTTTAATCCCAGCACTTGGGAGGCAGAGATAGGAGGATCGCTGTGAGTTCAAGGCCAGCCTGAGACTACATAGTGGATTCCAGGTCAGCCTAGGTTAGAGTGAAGCTCGAAAAACCAAAATAGAAAAAAACAAAAAATAAAAAATAAAAAGAGACACAAATAAGAACAGAGAAAAAAACAAACAATCAGTAATTTGTTGCTGAGACAAAATGGCTTACAAAAGCAACTTAAGAAAGCAAGAGTTTTCTTTGGCTCACAGTTCAAGGGTATCGTCTATCGTGGCAGGGCAGCCATAGCAACAGAAGTGTGAGGGGTGGTCAATTACGTCTACAGTCAGGAGGCATGGAGAGATGAAGGCTGCTGCTCAGATAGCTTTCTCCTTTCTGCTAATCTGAGATTAGAGCCCCATGGCATGGTGTCACCAGTTAAGACGGGACTTCTGACTTCAATTGCCTGTTCAAGACTCCCTCACAGACGTGTCCTGAGCTTTGTCGTCTAGGTGACAAGAAGTGATGCCCAGCTCTTCCAACCTTTCCTGCTATGATGAAACCTCCTACTGAGACTGTAAGCCAAAATAAACCCTTTTTTTCCTCTTTTTTAAAAAATTGATTCATTTATTTTTTATTAATTAGCTTTGTACTCAGCGAATACAGTCAATTTGGTACCATTGTTAGACTCATCCATGTCCTACCCCCGCCCCCTGACCCCTCCTTGTTGAGGTATATGGGTCATGCATTCTGGAGTTAGCCCACAGTTATGGGTAAGATAAATGTCTCTGCATATCATGACCCAACATGTGGCTCTGACATTCTTTCCGCCCCCTCTCCCGCAAAATTTTCCTGAGCCATGTTGGGTTCATTTTTGGTCTGCTTTAGTGATGAGGTGTTGGGGGCCTGTGGGCCTCTGGAAATCTGATTTCGTAGGAGTTGATTTTTGTCTGTGTTGATCTCCTTCACCCTTGTGCTGGTATCCGGTTCACCAGGAAAACAGCACCCTTGCTTGTTTCGTCAATTGTTCTTAGTTTCAGCCGGGGCCTTTTTGAGGTATGATTGGGTGGCTTTCTCTTTAGGATCTATGTCTATCTGAAAAAGAGAAGCATATTCTCCAATGGAGAGTAAAGTTAACAACTGACAAATGAGATAACCCTTAGTTTTTTATAGAGAATTTAATAGGTGTAGGCCCTCTTGTAGCCCACGATTGGTGGTAGCTTGATAATGGAGAGTGGGTTTATGTTTGGATATGGTTCTGACTTGTTTCCCAGATCCAGCTATGGGTCCCATTCCACTGAGGGGATCAGTTAGCCAAATCAAGAGCAATTGGTTTCCCACCATGGCTGCGCACCACTATTGCACTTGTGTGAGCACCACAACAGGTTCTTTGCTGCTAAGTAGGTTAGACCATGAATTGCTTGGACAGATATTGGTCATTTTCTCCCAGTCACCCATGTAGCACCTTCTGACACTAGACGCTCTGACTGTCTGGAGACTGACTCTCTTCCAGCTTCCAGCCATGCCATTCCAAATTCTTTTTTTTTTTTCCTCCCATCAGCTGCTTTTGGCTGGGTTTTTTGTCCCAACAACAAGATAGCTGCAATAGTAGGAGGTCCATAAATTGTTGAATGGAAAATAAAGAGTATGTATATGCACTGAAATATTATTATGCAAGAAAAAGAAGAAGTCTTGTAATTTGTGGTTTAAAAAAATGGATGGAATTAGACAGCATCATGGTAAATAATATAAGCCTAGCACAGGAAGACAAATATCACATGTTCTCTATGATATATTGGAGCTAAAGAATGTTGATGTCATGGAAGTAGAGGGTAGAAGGTAAGCTATTAAAGGTTAGAAAGAGTGGAGGGCAAGAGGTACATATCAGATACCAAAATAGCATTAGATAAGGGAATAAGTTCCAATATTTTATAGCTAGATAACCATATATACATTTGGTTATAGACTATGTTTATATAGTTTGTCACAATTCATCATATATTTAGTAAAGAAGTACAAGAGATACATTTGAGGATTTGCAACAGAAGTAAGTAATACATATTTGAAGAGATGGAATATTACCTATAATATTTAATTATTAAACATTGTGTATATATCAAGTTATCATATTATATTCTATAATTATATATTATTTATAATAAATTATAAATGGAAGTATACAATAAAGGTTGATATTTGAGTTATGTTCTCTATGTAATTTATTATTCCTCATCTAAATTATTCTACTGTAGATAAATATTATTCTAGGAGAGCTGGAGGGATGGCTTAGTGGTTAAGGCACTTGCCTGCAAAGCCAAAGGCCCCAGGTTTTATTCCCCAGGACCCATGTTAGCCAGATGCAAAAGGGGGCACATGTGTCTGGAGTTCGTTTGTGGTGGCTGGAGGGGCTGGCATGCCCATTCTCTCTCTCCCTCTTTCTCTGTCAAATAAATAAAAATTATATTATTCTAGGAAAAGTAAATCAATTCTTTTTTTTAAGTAGGGTCTCACTCTAGCCCAGACTGCCCTGGAATTTATTATGTAGTCCCAAGCTGTTGTTGAAGTCACAGTGATCCTTCTATCTCTGCCTCCAAAGTGCAGGAATTAAAGTTGTGCACCACCACAATTGGCTGAATCAATTAATACAATTATTTTCATTTACTATAATGTGCTTTGGGATAGCTGGTATAGGAGAGATACACTGATGCTTCTCCATATGATGAAGTCTATGCTAAATAGATTCAGCTAGCAAAATGATCACTTTAAATATTTATTTATTTATTTGCAAATAGAGACACACACAGAAAGAGTGAGAATGGGCACACAAGAGCTACCAGACACTGCAAACAAACTCAATACACATGCACCACTTCGTGGATCTGGCTTTACATGGGTACTAGGGACTCAAACCTGGATCATTGGTCATTAACTTTGCAGGCAAGAGCCTTAACCCCTGAACCATCTCTCCAGCCCCTTTAAATAGAAGGCAGTACCCTTATAAGCTGTTAACACACACACACACACACACACACACACATATACCTTAATTTTATATACATATAACTAAAAATAATAAGTTAAGAAATATATGATAACATCATTGAAAATAATTTAAAGAAAAATATTAAGTCATATAAATAATTGGAAACCGATCCCTCCTTCATGAATACTTAGGCATTGTGCCAAGGAATGCAACATCTTAAAATTTCTGTTTTGACATCAAATCTGTCCCATATTTTGGTATTTGTAGGAATGTTGCACATTTTATTCTCTATAATTATGTGGTTGAGATAGTCTTAAGGTTACTTTAAGTATTTAATGTTGATATAACAATGTAGAAAGATGATCCAAAAAAATCACGTGTTCAATAAGAAAAAAAAAATTCTGCCTTTATAAACTAGGAACCAAACATTTTACTGTAATGGTTAAAGTTTTAGATAGGGACTGAATCTCTAGTCAGACTGAAGTAGAATTTTAAAATAAATTCTTCTTAAGCCAGCTACTTGACCCAAATTACAAGTAGGAATTCCAAGGCCACTTGATGCTCTTGAGCCAAAGCCTGACATTTCTCCTCTCTAAGCAAAAGAGCCAGTCCAGCCCTGCTTGTTGATCATTGAACAAAGCGAAGGACACACTAATTGTAAGTGACAGTGTTTCAATGGCATCTTTGCTCTTCTTGGCCATCTCTTAAGTGTGATTTATTATTATGAAAACTCGTGACGTCCAAGCACCACTAAGGTCTGGAGTACACAGCAGCATTCACTGGGAAAAGAGGCAAATGCCTCTTCCGCAAGCTACTTCCCAAGCCATTCCATCCTCTCAGTCTAACTGGGACTTCTAGTCAATCTCATTGACAGTCTTGTGACTACACAGACCGGTTTTCCAATTACCTGTATATTTACAAAAGTCTTCCTGTCTCTTCAAAGCTGGCTTCATCATCTGGCTGATCCTAACAAGTTTACCAGGAATTAGAAGAAAGAGTTCCAAAAAAGTTTTAAATAAAAAAGTGGCAGGTATACCTGTTGAGGTTGTATGGCCACCTCTTTCTCCAGTTCAGGTCATTTGCAATGTTGCTTCTGAGTTGTTTCATTTAGGAAATGTTGCTTGTATTTAATTCTGTACCTAAGGTGACTATTTTCCTTTTTGTCTTAAATTTGAGATTTGATACTAAATTCTTAAATACAAATTATACTATTGATATTAAATAATGCAATTTCACATTTTCTGTTAGTTTATATTTAGCATCAAAATTGAATTTTCTTTTAGATTTAGTAACGAAACAAACAAAAGTGCCCTAAAAGCCCACAAAGTGTAATTAGTACTTAAATATGATACATTTATATCCAAGCTCATGGGCTAACCTCAGAGGCCTAACTTCCTCGACAATACCAGTTATGATAAATTTGAGAAATGTAATTCTTATTTATTCAAAAAGATTGTTAAAAATAAATTTATGGGTTGGCCATGGCAGCATACACCCTTAATCACAGCACTTGGGAGGCAGAGGTAGGAGGTTTGCTGTGTGTTCAAGGCCAGCTTGGAACAACAGTGTGAGTTCCATGTCATCCTTGGGTAGAGTGAGACCCTGCTTGAAAAATAAAGTAAAATAAATAAACTTATGGGATTTCATGCTTGGGACCCCTCCCAGCATGGGAGCTTTTTGGCTTTATTTTTTTTTCTGCTTTATTTTCCTAAAATAAGTATTCCATAACTTTAGAAAATAAACATATCCCAGATTTGCAATGAAAAAAATTATGTTTGGTCTATATGTCCTAAGAGTATTAATAGAATCAGGGTTTAAGTCCAGTTTGAAGAAACAAACATAATACTAAAAGAAAAATAATGATTATGGGCTGAAGAGGTTTGCTCAGTGGTATGATTTTCTAATACCCATATAAAGCCAGATTTACAAAGTAGCACATGCCTCTGGAGTTCATTTGCAGTGGTTAGAGACCCTAGCATGCTCATATTCTCTCTCTCTCTGTCTCCCTCTCTGTCTCTCTCTCTCTCTCTCTCTTATTTTCTCTCTCATTGCAAGTAAATAAAATATTGAAAAATGATAGTGATAATAATGATTCTCAATTTTTCTAGTAGTGTTCATAACCATAATAATGTTGGGGCTGTGTGGAGGCCTGAGTTCTATTCTCTACTGCCCATGTAAAGCCAGATGCACTAGGTGGTGCGTGCATCTGGAGGCCCTGCTCTGCCCATACTCTCTCTTCCTTCTCTCAAATAAATGAAAATAATTTAAAAATGGTAATGTTACTGAGACAATATAAAAAATAAAAGGTGATAAAGGGAAAAAACCTCATCTCCAAATCCTACCTGCTGGTGTGGGAATATCATGCTAGGTCTTAGAAGAAGCACAAACTGAGACAGGTGTGGAGAAATCCAAGTATCTGCTCTTTGTAGCCTCGCTTTTTCTTAATTATTTTATTTCTAGAGATCTTTGCATTGTTATCTATAAAGCAGGATTGGAATAGATAATCTTTAGGATTTTTTTTCCTCTTTTAAATTCCTGTTTTAAAGTTCACACATAGATGGACAGAGGGAGGTAGGTACATTGTCTGCAATACAGATGCTTCCTCTTTTAAGAAATTGAAACTCAGAGATCAGTCATTGTGCATGTGCTTTCAAATTTGCGTTCACATCCAGGTCCATGTTACATGACAAAGCACCACAGGGCTCGTTTCCTTTTTAAGTCAGTATTAATATCTAACCTTGTGTTCTCTTCAGAAAGAAGAAAACATAACTAAGACATTTTGGCTCTGTGCGTGTCTGCATCACTGCCAAGGATACCCGTGCACTGTTAGTCAAGCCCATTCAGCCCTTTCCTCTACTTAACTCTTTTTGGCTGGCAGGACCCATTTTGGGCAAAGAACCTTACTGATCCAGCTTGGAGAAAAATCTCCCATCCGGAAACATAGGCACTCTTCCTTCAAGTCCCCTCCCCCTCCAGCAAAGCAAAGCTCCTGTCAGTGATTTCCCTGTCCCCTCCCTCACCCTGCTCTGCTTATTCTGCTTGTTCTAGAGCTGGTTTCAATCTCTACCCTCTACAGAAACGGCCTTGACCTCTACTGCTTTCATGAATAACATCTTTTAAGTTTTTAATAAGTGTCCAGTGAAAATTTTCTCTCTTAGTTTTATTCATTTGTTAAAAAAATTATTTGCACATGTTTTGGTTTGTTGGGGAAGTACCATGGCCTCTTGCTGCTACAAATGAATATCAAAATTATACTAGATACTTGCCTACTCCAGCTTATGTGGGTGGCTTGGGAACTGAACTCAGGTTGGCAGGCTTTGCAAGCAAGTTAAAGAACCACTGAGCCATCTTCCCAGGCCCATATTATTGAGTCAAGAAGGACATGAAAAACTTAGGATACATTAAGTTATTTCCTTGTTTTTCAAAGCAGATGCACCAAGAGAGATGAGACAAATGCCTTCCCATGAAAAGAGAGAGAGAGAGAGAGAGAGATTGAGCATGGAGAAGGAATACAGAGTCAGACACACCTAGTCAAATTTTACTACCATCAGTTACTCCTAGCATAGACCTAAGCAAACTTCCACTTCATACCCTATAAAATAATAATAATATTGGCCTCAAAAATCATTATGGACAAGCTCAAAACTCCCCATTTCAGAGGTAAAATCAGTTCATCGCATGAACTGTAGGTATATAGACTAGCATCTAGAGCTGTATATCTTGACCCATTGAGCCTGGCTCTGTCTCTAAGACAGCAATGGTCTCAATATAGGGACATAATTAAATCAAATGGTAACAAAGGATGCTTCAGATAGCCTGACACTGAGTATCTCTTGTGAAATGTTTACTTCAGAATGAAAGGTTCTTGAGAACTTGAGAATATCAATAGCAAAAGGAAGATTTTGGCTATTCAGTCCCTAGACAACGATGACATTTCAGCCAGAGTAGGGCACTAAGCTAATTCAGCATGTTGTTGGCATCACTTAAACTTTATGCATTTTGATAGTAAATTCTAAGAAGTCTACTGCAGTGACTGTAAGCAATATTTTTTAATTTTCTCATTGTCTATATGCTACAATAAAATCAGAAGCACATAGGAGAAAGGGATAGCGCAAACAGGAAAAGGATTGGAAAGGCATTTTAATCTCTGAAAGATTTCTTGAAACTTATTGCTACTTGCTTCTTATTTTACTGATTCAGTTTTGTGCTTGTGTGTTTAATTAACAAACCTCTGTGAGAAAAATCAACTTATTATACAGATTTATGCATGTCAGTGCTCTTTTCTAAGAAAAGGTTCTACTAATTTTAAGTCAGAAAGTATTTATTGGCAGTCTCTGTATTCAGCATGGTTCTAGGCAAAGGAGTTCATAGAGAAGGTTCCCTGCCTTCCCTCAACCGATGCGTGGATAATGAAGATAGGACACATTTACATAATGAGTTCTAGTCAGCAGTAAAGAAAAATGAAATTTTCAGGAAAATGGATGGATCTGGAAAGGATTATACTTAGTGAAGTAACCCAGGCCCAGAAAGCTAAATGTCACATGTTCTCTCTCATATGTGGGTCCTAGCTACAAACGATTAAACTTCTATGTGAGTTGGAATAAAACTCAGTAGTAGAGACAAGAAAGCTAGGAAGGGGATATAAAGGAAATAGAAAGGGAGGGAGGGGAATTAATAGGATGATATTGTATGTATGTAAGTAGAAAAGCATATTAATGGGGCTGGAAAGGCCTAAGTGAGGTCAGGGGAAGAGACTGAATAAAGGAAAGGGGGGAGAAGGGCTAATCAAAATCTAAGAGGATATGAATGAGTCATATGGAAACCTTCCTTTTTGGACAATGGAACAACCAGGAACCATAGAAAATTTTCACTGCAAGGGATAGGATACCTTCCAGTGAGTTGTTGGCCAGGGAGGTCCTTGATGCCCACAAAACATTACAGGTCATTACCAAGGTTCTTAATTTCCC
The DNA here is from genome assembly GCA_036346955.1 of Dipus sagitta. Taxonomy (NCBI): domain Eukaryota; kingdom Metazoa; phylum Chordata; class Mammalia; order Rodentia; family Dipodidae; genus Dipus; species Dipus sagitta. Next base: position 70,239,881 of record CM070782.1, read on the forward strand.
ACCAGGAATAGATGGTAAGACCCTATTCCTGAAGATTTCACATACTTGGGCTGCAAGGTCACTGAGAAATCCTGCTGGAGCTGAACAGAAAACCTCCTCCATGTAGACCAGCTGATAGAAAGCTGGAAAAAGCTACACTGCATGCAGTTCAATGGGAGAGAGAGAGAAATCACCAGTGCAGATACTCAACGGTGGATACTGCAAGCCTTAAAAGTTGGCCAGCCAGGGCAAATGAGCCAATGGGTGCAATAGTGTCTGTTATGTTATGGTATGGCATGTCTGTTATGGGGGAAACCAACTGCTCTCTAATTGGAATGGAGGCCCATGAGAAGTAGGTATGTAATATCTGCTGGTGTCTGGCTAAATGTATATACTTTGCTCACCAAACTGCCCAGTAAGCACTTCTCTTAATGTACATACCCATCTATGAATGCGACTCTTACTTTTGGTTAGATAAGCTTCTGTTTTCAGATGGCAGTGACCTTGGGATGACTCAGAAGGCACCATGGTGCTGAGAAGAAGTGACAGAGGTGTGTTCAGCACTGAAACATCTCTATCACACCTTCCAAGGCTCAGGTTCTATTGCAGAAGAGGTGGTGGAAAGAATGTAGGAGCCAAAGAAAGGGTAGGACTCCTTACAACGTGCTCCTGCAGACACAAAATGGCCTGGATATCCTTGACCTTTCAGTTCCTGACACTGTCTACACAAGATCCTTATAATAGGAGGAAAAGATGATGACATCAAAATAAAAGAGAGACTGATTGAGAGGGGGAAATGTATGATGGAGTGGAGTTTCAAAGGGGAAAGTGAGGGGAGGGAGGGAATTACCATGGGATATTGTCTATAATTATGGAGGTTGTCAATTAAAAAAAGTTAAAAAAAATTTATATAAGTTTACAATTTGGTTAAAAAACAAAACACTAAAGCTTACCAAACGTCATATGATTTCCCTTTTCTCCTGTTGCTGTAGGCCAGAGCATGCCCTGAATCAAACCAGGTTCTCTGCCATGACAGAACTTGGGAAAGAATGTTTAGCCTAAGGTCTGATGGCTACCTAAAGAGTAACGAGAAGGTCTGTTCATCTTACATTGTGCATGTGTAAAATTCAAGTAGTTGACGATCTATGATATCAGATGTTTCTGAGATTGAGGAAGATGGATCTAACTCAAAATTACTATTTCAAACTTCTTAGAGGCTAGAAAAAAAATTCCAACACTCAGGAGGCAGAGGTAAAAGGATCGCTGTGAGTTTGAGGCCACCCTGAGACTATATAGTGAATTCCAGGTCAGCCTGGCTACAGTGAAACTCTACCTCAAAAAAAAAAAAAAAAAAAAAATAGAGCGGGGCATAGTGGCACACTCCTTTAATCCCAGCACTCAGGAGGCAGAAGTAGGAGGATCACTATAAGTTCGAGGCCACCCTGAGGCTACTAGAGTGAAACCCTACCTCGAAAAACCAAAAAAAAAAAAAAAAAGAGATGTCTATTGAGTCAAGCAGAGAAGTTCAAATTACAAAAAATATGCAGGAAAGCTGAAGGTATGGCTCACTGGTTAAAAGCGTTTATTTGCAAAGTCTAATGACCTGTGTTTGCTCCCTGAGTACCCATGTAAAGCCAGATGCAGGAAGTGGCACATGTATCTGGAGTTGTTTGCAAAGGCAGAGTCAGAGGCAGGAAGTCCTAGTGTGCCCATGTGCTTTCTCTCTCTCTCTCTCTCTCTCTCCCTCTGTCCTCTCACTGCAAATAGGTGAATAATAACATTTTTTAAATATGAAGGAAAAATAGAAAAGTGTGTCTTTGAGACAGGTCTGCACTTATGATAATAGTATGGTTCACTGAGGATGGCTCTCAGCCGCCCTGGGAAGGATCCAAACAGAAGGAGAAACTGTATATAGGCTGATTAGAAGGATCTCTATCTTTCTGCACAGACTGGGAAACTTAGGAACATTTTTATGTATTAATCAATTCTTAATCTAGATGTTACTATCTCACTGTAAATATGTTTTAAAATGAGCTGTACCAAAACTCCCTTAAAAAGTAGAGTATTGGGACTGTAGAGATAGTTTAGCAGTTAAGGTCCTTCCCTGCAAAACCTAAGGACACAGGTTCTTTGCCCCAGTGCCTATGTAAGCCAGATGCACAAGGTGGCTCATGCATCTGGAATTCATTTTCAGTGTCTAGAGGCCCTGGCATGCCCATTCTCTATCTGCTTCTTTCTCTCTCTCTCTCTCTCTCTCTCTCTCTCAACTAAATTACTTAATTAATTAATTAATAAAATATATGTAAAAAGTGCAGTACTGGGAGTAAAACAATAGGAAGATATTAAATTTAGAGGCATTCAGACTATACTCAAGCAAGAAATGTTTAGAGCATTGTACTAACAAAATCATCAGGGAAAAACATGTAACTAAGCTTGAAATTGAAAATGATTTGGGCAAGCTGGGTGGAATGGGGATGGGGACATGATTTGTAGTAATTTTTCAAAGAAAGATCTGGATATAATAATAGAGATTAGGATAATATAAGTAGGAGACCAACAAGAGACCAGCATAACCGAATATGTTGCTTCTACATGGAGAATGTCAGAAATGAGGCTGGCTAGGAAAAGCCATGTTCTAAAGGCAAGTAATTAGGGTAGAGAAATTTATCTTTATTAAAATAATTAGTAGAAATACTTTAAAATTTTTTCAACACTAGAGAGATTTTCTGAGTCATATGACTGAAAAATTTTGATTATAAAATTAGAATAAATTTGGAGACAAAGAAAATGATGATGGCAAAGAGGTATAAAGATGGCAAGGCGGTTTTGCAGCAACAGAGTTGTAAACAGAGAAGAATATTATGCCATATTGAGCATTTAAAGGGATAACCAGTCTTGGTTAACACCTAACTAAGGGGGAGAAAAAAGAAGAAAGTGGAAGGGCTAATGAGGGTGAGGATGGGGATAAGGAGCTGATAAGGTAAGGGAGGGAATGTTGGGAAGGGAGATGAGAAAATGAAAGAATGAGAGATCTCAAAAATAAATTCCAACCTAAGAAACTGGAAAGATTATCATTGGTTTGAATATTGCTAGTGCTTAAATGTGAAATAAGGATTAAATTGAAATCCTGTCTTTTAAAAAAATTATTTATTTGAGAGAGAGAAATAAAGAAAAAGGGAGATAGAGAATGTGCGTACCAGGGCCTCTAGCCACTGCAGACTCCAGATGCATGTGCCACTTTGTGCATCTGGCTTTGCTTGGGTATTGGGGGAATCAAATCCCAGTCCTTAGACTTTGCAGGCAAGCACTTTAGCTGCTGAGCCATATCTCCATCCCTAAAATCCTGTATTTACAACTAATCAGGTGACGTGTCCTCCCCAAGAAACAATTTATATGGTTAACTAATCAGTGTTCTTATCTGTGAAGTGACGTAAATGAAGTAGATGATCCCTGAAGACTTAAAAAGTTCTACTTTGTAAATTTAGTTTGACATGTTCAATTAGTGCTTGTCCAGAACATGTTAATGCAAAGAACATAAGAAAACATGGTGCCTCTAACCAATGGTCCTCTGTTTTGTTTTTTTTTAACAATATTATTTATTTACTTGAGAAGAGAGAGAAAGAGAAAGAAAACGTGTGTATCGGGGCCTCTAGACACTCCAAACCAACTCCAGAGGCAGGCATGACTTTGTACATCTGGTTTTACATTGGTGCTGGGGAGCTGAACCCTAGTTCTTAGGCATTGCAGGTAAGTGCCTTAACTACTGAGCCATCTTTCCAGCGCCACCCCCCCGTCTTTTATATTTTGCTATTTATCATGGCTCATTTATGGTACAAGTTGCTACAATATGATGGAAACATTTACTATTCTGATCAGCCAAGGAAAATTATTTTAAATTTAAATATACAAACAATCTTTTTTAAAACTCAGGATTATTTCCATGTTCAACTCAGTAAAACATTGTAAAATTGGTTTCAACCTGGGGAAGAATACAAATCTCATTCCTACAGCTTCATAATTCCAAGAAAAAGTAGCTTTACTACTAAGCTAAATCCCCAGCCCATATGTTTGCAATTTCATCTGAAATATTTCATAAAATGGACTGATAAAAACTTATATGACAAAATTGAGATACAGATAATAAAATATGGTAAGTATCAGTGAAAGCTACAAAATCATAGAGTTGCTGATAGCTATTACTTTGAGTTGATTAGGAGCTGTTTATCAAAAGCATTAAAAATGGTGATTTTTTTATACCAGGTGCATTGGCATATGCCTTTAATCCCAGTTAATCAAAAAATATACCAAGAGAATCACAAAATTGAAGTCAGTTTGGGAAAAATAGTGGAGTGAAAGCAAAAGCTAGGGGAAAAAAAGGAAATAAAAAACAACAGAAATAAACTAGGAGGGTTTTTTGTTTAATCTAGTTATTTTACTTCTATATATCTGATCTGTGATGTGAATACAAAAGTATATACAAGAATTAGTTGAGCTGGGCATGGTAGTGCATGCCTTTAATCCAGTACTCGGGAGGCAGAAATAGGAGGATCACCATGAGTTTGAGGCCACCCTGAGACTATATAGTGAATCACAGGTCAGCTTGGACTAGAGTGAGACCCTACTTCAAAAAAAAAAAAAAAAAGAATTAGTTGTATAATAAATAGTGGATAATAAACTAATTCATGTAAGTAAAGACACATAATATAATCATATGATTAATTTTATCCTCAACATAGTTTTCTGGGACAGGATTTATGCCACTGAAGAAAAGCTTAAAAGGTATTTCTGGAGTGAAAATTAATCTCATTACATATGATCCATATTTTGTGAACATGTTTTATAAATAGTACTTGAAATGTTATTTTAACAAAATGTTAACTAGATATGGCTTATTTTCATGGTACATTTTCTCTATTTTCAGGTTTTCTGCAACATTAAATGTATGTTTACTTCTTTAAATCAAAGACAAAAAAATTACTTTGGCAGTTGGTATAACTTATTTAAAATTAGGTTAGATACCATGACTAGCTATATCTTTATTTTTTTAATTTTTTGTTCATTTTTATTTATTTATTTGAGAGTGACAGACAGAGAAAGAAAGAGGCAGATAGAGAGAGAGAAAGAATGGGCACGCCAGGGCCTCCAGCCACTGCAAAGGAACTCCAGATGCATGTGCCCCCTTATGCATCTGGATAACGTGGGTCCTGGGGAGCTGAGCCTTGAACCGTGGTCCTTAGGCTTCACAGGCAAGCGCTTAACTGCTAAGCCATCTCTCCAGCCCAAGCAATATCTTTATATGATAGTAGAAATAGCACCAAAATGTATTGGCTGATTGTATGCTAGGATCTTTACTATGTGATCAGAATGTTAAATGAGAACATTCCTAATAGTCAGCTATGTCCAACTACTAATTTCATGTGTATAAAGAGGGAGAAATCCCCATGAGGTTTTGTAAAATAGCCAAGAGATTGTGGTGCCAAATAAAGAAGTCAAGAAGGTTCTTGGCTGACATTTAAAATTTCAAAGCAAGGACAGAAAAATTCACTGTTTGCGTAGACAAACCTTGGCATGTCTGGAGAAAACGGTTTGTATTTTTTTTTTTTTTTTTCTAAGTTGTTGGGGGTTTTATTGTGTGTGTGTTTTCTTTTGTTGTGGTTTTTGTTTTGGTTTCTTTGGTCAAGAAAATGGAAGTTCTATAACCTAGTGACTGATACCAATAAGTTAACCTTTGACTAAAAGATGGTGGTTTATTTATTTACCTGTGGTTAGTTAACACATGCCCTTTAAGTCTTGGGCTTCCCAGAATTCAACCAGAAACCTCAAAAATCTGTATTTCTGGTCCTTAGTATAAGTACAGATATGCAAATTGAATGACTCCTGAGACAGTTTCTGTAAAATTAATCCCCAAAGAGCCCATAGAAAACTGAATACTCTTGCTACCTGGCTGAATAATTTCAGGTGACATGACACAAATTTATAATTAGTTCTGTGTTTGATGCCTTAATAATCTTCAACAATATCAAAATAAATTAATACATTTGCTACAGAAATTTAGATTTAAGTGGTAGTCATATGATACCAGTGAAATTCTGAGAAATTACAAATAATTCGTAATACTGATGTATCCGTTCTTGTCGGATTCTTCTGTAACATTTGAAGAGCTCATTTTGTACAGGACTGCCAATGGCAATGAAATAGTTGCCTTAAAACATGAAAACCATCACATTGAACATTGTTGCAGAAGAAACAAACGGGGGCACTGAAGTGTGGCCAGGTTCGGAAGCATGACCAGTTATAACGTGAATTAACTCAGTTCAACAAAGTGTCAGAGGGCAAATTCTCCTCTGTTTCTAGCTCTTGGTTAGTATTTGCTAAGATTGTTCAAATGATTAAATGAAGAGAAAAGTCTTCCTCTCCCACAGTATGCCAACACAAGCGGAGCAGATTTACTCTTCTTCAGTCAATACAGAAGGCTGAAGAAAGATCGCAAGTTCAAGGCCAGCCTAGGCTGCATAGTAGGACCTTGCCTCAAAAATATTTATTAAAAAAATACAGCCTGAATGCTGGGCTGAGAGATGGCTCCGCAGCTTAAGGCGCTTGCTTGCAAAGCCTGCCAGCGTGGGTTTGATTTCCCAGTGCTCACACAAAACCACAAGCTCAAAGTGGTACATTCATCTGGAGTTCATTTGCACTGGCACGAGGCCGCCTTGGAGTGCTCATTTTCTCTCTCCCTTTTCCATGAATAAATAAAAATATTTTTATGTTACATGACTTGGAAGCTTCTCAGAGTTCCTGAAGCATCTCTCACTAATGCCCACCTCTTATCCTACAGCTAGGCTACACATACTCTGTATGGCAGAATACGGTCAGTCTGGAAACACTATGTTCAGCTGCAGGTCTGGGCCAACAAATGCAAAGTTTCTTTACTTGGGGTGTTTCTTCTCTCCTTTTTCATATTGACAACTCCACAACTCTGATGTGACTTATTCCAAAAAATTCTCCTTGTCTAAACTCCTTAGTGAGTTACCACTTATGTATCCCATCAGGACACATATTATAGTAATTGGCTTTGGACAAAATAGTCTGTTTTGTTTTGTTTTGTTTTGTTTTGTTTTGTTTTGTTTTGTTTTGTTTTGTTTTGTTTTGTTTGTCTCCCTTACATCTTACATTCAGGTAAAGTGAGAACCAAACAGAAAGAAAAGATTTATTATTGAATGGGACCAAATAAAATTAAGTTACATAATCATAAAACAAAGCATCAAAATTTAAAGGAAATGTAAGTATCAAGCAGGAATGCATTGCAGACTAGAGTTTTAGTTAGAAATAGAAGAAACTGTTGGTACCTGAGAAGATCAGAGAAATAAAAAATGGTCAAGGTCTGGATGGGACCTGTGAAGATGGAGGGATTTTTTTTTCATATCTGTGCTATTTAGGGTAAGCTTTGAGTTAAGGCTTTCCTTGAACTACATATTGAGGAGAAGTAGAAGTGAATAGTGGCATGACGCACACACAGAATGGTTTAAAGTGCAAGAGCCCATCTAAACAGGAATGGTTCGAATAATTACAGCCAACTACTGTAAAGAGTATGAGTTATTAAAGACAAAATATCAGAATTCAAGTACTTGATAGGCTGTCCTAAAGATAAGAAAAAGTTATATTTCCCTTTTGTGGCCCAGAGTTTAGAATGAATATGAATGGGTCCACATGGAAACTGAGCATTTCCCATAATTGATCAAAATTTCATGACCAAGGGCTTCATAGAGGTTTCACAAGTATATTATTATTAGAGGGGTATTATTATTATATTATTATTTGAAGGATGTAGTACTACTAAATGTAGGAAAGGGACTATTATGGATGAAAGAAATATGGGAAAGGCCAATCATCCTATATCATCATTTAATCACGAAGGTTTGCCAACACAGTAGAAGTCGGCAATGGAGGAAGATAGAGTCATGTGTTATGCTCCCTAAAGCTGATGTCAAGAGCAAGCCGTAAAACTACATCTAATCAGGGTAGGGCCAGTCAGGCCTGGGGTAGAATAAAAATAAAAGATTTCTTTTGAACACATAGGATTTGGATTCTTCTGGTCATCAAAGTGTGGATATCCAATAAGCTGATCAATGTTAGGTTCAGGGTTCACTTTCAGAAATAGATAAACAGAGGGGAGAGGGTAGAATACTTAAAAAAAAAAGTAAAGAGAGCCATGAAGGCCCTCCAATATTCATGATACAGCCTGAGGCTGTAGCATTAACATTACCAACTGCAGGGTGCCTTTTCCCAGCCCAAGCCTTTAATCCTGCGGTGTCTGGGACACTCACCTAACACTAACAAACACTGGACTCTTCAAAAGTTTAGGAAGAAAGGATGGTGAACCTGAGTAAGCTCAAGGGGAAAACATGTCTTTGTCTCTAGAGTTTCCGTGTATAAGCAGGGGGTACTGAGTGGAATCCCCAGGATCTGAGCCAGCACATCTTTCCCACAATTCTGTAAAATCTGCTGGTGGAGTGAAACAGGACAGACCTAGAACTTTGAATCGGGAAGAAAAGTTCTGGGGTACACCATAGGCTACCAGGATATTCCTTGCTTGTGTTTAGCCAGATTGCCCTGAGGTTTTGGTTTCAGATACTGCCTGCTATAAACAACAGGAGTAGAGATGATCATCCTAACCCATCTGGTATTGCCCCTTTAACTCCTTCATGCTGGAAAGTTCTCAAGTGCTACTAAACAGCCCTCAGAAATATAAGCCTTCAAGAATTTCTTTCAATGGGGCCTAGAGAGGTTGCTCCGTGGTTAAAGGTGCTTGCTTGCAAAGCCTGTCCTTCCAGGTTCAATTCTCCAGTACCCACATAGAGCTAGAGGCACCAAGTAGAGAATGCATTTGGAGTTTACCTGAAGTGGCAAGAGGCTCTGCTGCACCTGTTCTCACTCTATCTCTCCACTCTCTCCCTCTCTTTCTGTTCACAAATAAGTAGTTTTAACAAAAAAAATCTCAGTGCTTTTTTAGTCTGTGGTATAAATTCATTGTCTTTACCACTGAGAGTAAATCTTAGTTCATGGGGAGAAAAGGAATATCAGGAAGAGAGGGTCTATGAAAGGGAAATGAATAGAAGGCTATTTTCTCCCTAAGAGCTTCTCTGGAGGAGACAGTCTTTTGATGAAGGCTGGTTTGAGCCTTCTGTGTGGGTCTGACTTGGGTAGATTTTGACATTGTTTTTATAAAATTTATCCTAGAGTCCACATTGATTATGAATCCTTTGATCCATCGCAAATGTGCAGACACACCCTGCCTTATTTTCCATGCCAAGCTTGTGCTAGGCTGGAAACCACATTAATAGTTTGGCACTCTCCATGCTAACCAAGTTTTATGAAACACCCACCAAAGTCAACATTCTGTTGTTTAGTATCCTTTTCACAAATAAACTAATTTTTTAGAAAAGGTATATTGGAAGGACTTGGAAAACACTTGATATATTTTAGTCTTATATCTGAAATAATTCAACAAAATATTTTGTGTTCTAATTAACACAAAAAGAACACAGTCACAAATATTTCTGGAATATCTATCTTATTCTCCAAAATTTATGGAAAACACAGAATTTGTATTAAAAAAAAGGTTGTGTCCTAAGATAGCAATTTAGTGGGCAAGAAAAGATAAACATGTTACTGGTTTTAATAGGTCTAAAGGAATATAAATTAAGGAAAAGTACCTTTTTACTCCATCAAGATCTGACAGCTTACTTTTTAAATTACACCATTGTTTTATTCAGTTATTTATTTATTTATTCATTCATTCACTTAGATAGGGTCTAGCTGTGCAGCTCTGACTGGCCTGAATTTGCTGTGTAGACCAGACTGACCTTGAATTTGTAATATCCTCCTGTTTCTGCACCACTATATTTCTTAGCAGAAATAATCCATCAAAACTTGTCTGGGACATATTCTTTTAATGGGCCTCTCTGTTTGCATCTTGGCTGCTTCCAAACAAGCCTCCCACAGTGGTAAACTGACCCTTCTAAAGCAAATCCAGTGATGCCACTTGGCTGAATAGGGTCCTTTGGGGGCTTTCATTACACTTACAATACAAGCCACATCCTGAGCATTCCTTCATAGCTCGGCGGGCAAAAGCCCCTGTCCACCCCACCAACTGCTCCTTGGGCAATCTCCTTCCTTGTGAACATGCTGTTAATGCTTGGCTTTCCCGTCTTTGACTCTTCTGCCTAAATACTGAAATCTTACCCCGTGGAGCTAGGCCATTCCATCATTTTCAAATGACTGTGCTTCTTTGGACACCAAGTGTAAAGTCCACTAATGTTCTTCATTTCACTTCCCCGTTTCTTTTCAGGCCCTTATTCAGCATCTGTTTTTACTCTTTTGCTTGTGAAGTTGTGCTCTTTGACTGTACTTCAGCTCTGGCCTTACCTAGGTCCTTTGAAGTAGCAGCAGTGTCAATCCTGGGCATGTGGCTTCCAACTCGATCACCTGCTTTGGAGTGAGTGCTGAGCAAGTTTTTGTTGAATGAGTGCTTGAATAACCGAATGCTCAGTTTGTCAGAGGTAAATGCAACCTAAACAATGCTTCGCATAAATACATACTAGAGAATAAGGACACCATGAGAAGAACTGGGCCACATGTTTTCTCATCAGTGAAGAAGAGAGAAAGTGAACAGAGGTATGTGATGAAATATTCTTCCTGCTCAGTCTGTGGAACAGCCACTGGGAAACCCTAGCAAAGCGTCTCACTATAAAATTGAAGACACTGACTTCGCAGGTGGACAGATCCAGGCACTGCTTCATGTTGAGTGAAAGATCTCCAGACCATCCTGAGTGGAAGTTAAAATGTGGGTTAGAATATAAGTGTGAAGAACAGTGAGGAAAGCGTGAAAAGCCACATGAGGGAAGTTGCTTGACGAGGCATGGAGAAATCCAAACTCTCTGGCTTTTAGGCACATTCCGTGGACTAAGCTTTAGGGATTCCCTTAAAACTTGCAAGCATTTTGACCTAATTTAAAAGTTACTTGCTCTTTTTAAAGTGTTTCACACTGGCGCAGCGCGGCCTGTCTGCCCGACCTTCAGCCAGGATCCAAGTTTGAAACATGGCAACTCTGAAAGATATTACCAGGTGCCTGAAGTCAATCAGAAACATCCAGAAAATTACCAAGTCTATGAAAATGGTAGCAGCGGCAAAGTATACCCGGGATGAAACCAGCCCGAGTGTACGGGACGGGAGCACTGGCTCTGTATGAAAAGGCTGATATTAAGGGGCCTGAAGACAAGAAGAAACACCTCCTCATTGGCGTGTCCTCAGGTCGAGGGCTCTGTGGCGCCATCCATTCCTCCATTACTAAGCAGATAAAAAACGAAGTGGCCACCCTTACTGCAGCCGGGAAAGAAGTTATGCTTGTTGGAGTCGGTGATAAAATCAGGGGCATACTTCATAGTACTCATTCTGACCGGTTTCTGATGTCATTCAATGATGTTGGAAGAAAACCCCCTACTTTTGGAGATGCATCAGTCATCGCCCTTGAATTACTAAATTCTGGATATGAGTTTGATGAAGGCGCCGTCATCTTTAATCGATTCAGGTCTGTTATCTCCTACAAGACCGAAGAAAAGCCCATCTTTTCTCTTAATACCATTGCAAGTTCTGAGAGCCTGAGTGTCTATGATGACATTGATGCTGATGTGCTACAAAATTACCAAGGATACAATGTGGCCAACATCATCTACTACACCCTGAAGGAATCCACCACCAGTGAGCAGAGTGCTAGGATGACAGCTACGGACAGCGCCAGCAAGAACGCCTCCGAAATGATTGACAGATTGACTTTGACGTTAAACCGCACCCACCAAGCTGTTATCACAAAAGAGTTGATTAAAATTATCTCTGGTGCTGCTGCTCTGGATTAATGAAAATCAAGTATCATCCTCAAACAAGAGGTAAAGAAGGAAAATTCAGCAAGCAGATTTTGTGCTTAACTGATGGCTGTCTTTGTCAGAAGAAATTTAGTCCATTGTTTGAATTACTAAAGACAGCAAGATATTTGTAAATGATCTTACAATAAAGTTACAGTGAGGAAAAAAAAAGTGTTTCACACAGCAGAGCTCCCTTTGACAAAGCTATTTGAAATTAAGATATCAGAATCTTTATTTTATGGCTTCATGGTCATTGGATTTTGTGGTGGATCATGTAGCACTATTACAGTATTCATTTCAGTGAAGAGTTGGTGACATTTCAGAAAATGCTGTATCAAAGAATATCTTATGCATCACCCAGGGCTCTCATGCATTAAAGTTCAATGGAAGCAAAGGGATGTCTTGCCTTTGCTATTCAATCGCCTTATGGAATGTTCACTGTGCATCTTGAGAAGAAACTGCCTTGTCCCTCTGGAATATTAGCGTTGACCTAAAGAGTATATTTAACATCGCTTATGTAGTGCATTGGATACTATTTGTCCCACCCCGTACTCTAGCCACCAGATCACTGACATTACTCAGTTTTATGCAGGTGTTTGTGACAGCATGTCAGCTGGACTCGTGGTGTTCTGCTCTTGCCATGGGGCTTGCGTGATGGTGTGGATACATTCGTCACTCCAGAAAGCACAGCTGTGAACACTTTGGAATAGCTGCCCATGAACTTATCCTTGAGAGACTGGTTCAGGAGCAAATGGATGAAGGCTCTCCTTTGCCCCTGGGTAGACAGAAATAGGCACACCACACAGCCCCTCAGAAAATCATGCTGGATCAAACTCTCACCATGTGTTACTGAGAAACACACTGGTATCTTTCTTCTTTCCATCTTCCATCATTCCTTTCTTCCTTTCTTTCCTCCCTCTCTTCTTTAGTCCTTCCTTTGTTTCCTTCCACTCAGTTTTGACACATCTCCTTTCCATATGAGCTACCTGAAAGCCAGTCATTGTCTCGGGCTCTCATGTGTGTTGTATGAGACTAAAACAATCTCTTAAATCAAGTCAAGAGTCACTAGAATGTCAGGGTGCTAAAAGTGCTCAGAACAGGCTATGTCCCAACATCACTGGTGAAAGAGAATCCAACTTCAGGGCTGAGGAGGTGGCTCAGTGATTATGGCACTTGCCTGGAAAGCATAACAGCCCAGGTTCAATTTCCCTAAAACACACATAAAATCAAATGCACAAAGTAGTGCACACATCTGGAGTTCATTTGTAGCAGCTGGAGGCCCTGACACCCCCATTCTCTCTGTCTCTCTTCTTTCTATCTCTCTGTCTGCTTGCAAAATAAATAAAAATAAAATAAAGAGATTCCAACTTCAACACAGAACCCTTGCAGATACTGTCTTTGTTATAGAAACAAGTATCCCTAGAGATGGGTGACTACTGGGAGAGAAAACTAAGGCCAGCTTGATCAGACAAAAAAAGTGGACAAAGAGAACAAGCAAAATGGAGTTCCTTTATGGCTGGAGGAATATCCTGAGACTATGTGTGGAAGAAAGAGACATGCTGAGAAGAAGGGAACTAATGTATATCTCACTTTACAAGCTACTCAGTGCTGCCCAACGTTTGCATATACTGCTGTTATATAAAGGCACACCCATTACTTTTCTTTCTCTTGTCTAGCTCATTTGTGGTCAAATGTCTTTTTCCAACTTAATCACCCCTCAATAATTTCAGTTGTGTCTAAAACTAATTCCTATAGGACAACCATTAGCAAGTCTGAAATTTTTAAAATGAGAAAGTGAACCATTAATTCATTAAGATTATTGTAGTAAAACACACCGTTTGGCTTGTAGGAAAGTGTAAGCCTCAGCTGTCAGTTGAGTCAGAGGACTTGTAAGCTGCCTTCCATCCCCTTCTCAGTTTGCATGGAATCGTAGGCTAAGAGCACTCAGGGCGAGACTGTTGGTGAAAGAGTAAAAAGGCTCTGCGAAGGCAAGTGACCCTTTGAACTGTAGAAAATCAGGTTTCTCTGTTTCACAAACTCAAGTTCTCTGACTTGTACAGCATTCTCAAATGTAAACATGAGTATGGGTGTCAGGATAGGAAGTGCAATCTGTAGGTGAAAATAAAATCCCCTACTGTGGTAGTCTGAGTGTGAATGTAAACACGTAGCCTGAGGTATTTTTGATTAAGCTTGCAACTTGAGTTTCCAGCTAGCTTTGCATGGTGGAGGAGGTGTCACTGGGGAGGGTGGGGATGGATCTTAAGTCCAGCCATAAGGCGGGTAAAGAGCAGTTTGGGCTCTAGCTGTTGGTGTTTGCTGGCTCTTTGGTGCTGTCTCCCTGTTATGGATCCATGGAAGTGAGCCAGCTGCTTCAGTAAGCCCGGATTTTGTAAGCCTGGAATAAACCCTTTGCTCCCATAAGCTGCTTCTGGTCGGGTGTTTGTCCAGCCATGGAAAGTAAATGCAACCCTTATTTTGAAAATTTTTCTTTTACTCATTTTACAAATGACTTTTCTATTTACTGCCTTCACACATTTGTTCTTTCTTCTACACCATGCCCCTGCTTGCTAGAAAGAAAAAGACTTGTTTTATTTCATCTTGTCTTAGATACATGCTTCCAGAATGATGTAAAGTGTTGATGCCATCCATTTCAGTTCTGTTTAGCAAACACTTTATTCTGAAATTTTAAGGTTTCTAAGAGTGTTTAAAAGATTAAATTTAGCATATTATTGTGCCCCAACTGCCTAGCTTCTGTGGTTACTTGATATTAGGAAGAACCAACCATTGTTCTAAGCATAACTCAAGACTAGAAAACTTACTCAAGTTAATTCCTTTATTAAAAATATTAACTTTTTAACTTTTTATTGTGTTTGCAAGCCATCTTGATATTCTGAGAACTTTGAATGCCTGAAACAGAGCCTTTTTTCTAGGTAAATCCGATTAAAAAATATTTCTACTAAATATTTACAAGCAACTTCAACATATTCCCATGCTATGGGAAACAGTGGTAGAACCAAAATTTCCCATTAACATTACGTAACTAGTTAACCTAAGGGGCCCTAGCAGTTCAAAGCTTACATAAATATTAACTATAATCCCTTATATCAATGGCTTCCCACTGTTAGTTTAACCCCTAGCCTAATAGCTTGACTCCCCTGAGGCAAATCCTCAGGAGCTGAGCTTGGTATAAACCAGTTCAGAGCCCTGGAGTCGTTTCTTAGGCTCTGTCCATCCTTACTTCACTGAACCTACTTTAACTGCTTCTACTTTTGTTGCTTTGTACATGAAATAGATCAGAAGGTAAATTTGAACACTTATTTAAGAGCATCATATTTTTTATCCAATTTGTCCTTAATGTTGGCTGATTTGAGGAAAAATTCAACATTTAAGGCATACAAGTATTTTACAGCTGTCCTTTTCAAATAGAATTGTTAAGAGAATCTAAGATGAATTGACTAGTGGTTTAGTTCTGATTACATTCTAAATAGAAAACATCAGATCTTTGAATGCCCAAAGTTTAAACAGGCTAATCAAACAAATGAATACTTATTACTCAATAGAATCTTGCTGATAAATCTGGAAAATATTCTAAAAGGAAAACAAAGACAAAGTAATCATGTCATTTTCATATTATTTTCTGATGAGTGATTGATTGAATAAGCATTCTCAAGTCCTGTCTCCCAGACTTTCTTTATAGAATTAGTCAAATATTTGCTTCTACCACTGTCCATGCTTCCCTCATATGACACTCTCATGTTTATGATCACTACCTTGTTGCTAAGCCAGCCAAAAATAAAAAAAAAAACTACATCCATACTTTTCTAATTAAAGAAAATATTCCGTTTGCTAATCCATTCTGCTACTTTGTGCACTCAAACACATCCAAACTGTTACAGTGTTTTATTCAAGAGCTATTCTGCTATCCTAGGGGTCATAATAAATTAGTCCCTAAGCATCATTTCATCAATAGAAAACATAAGAAAGGAAGCTACAGACAATTACTGCTCCACCTGGTAATGGAACAGAAATATACTTCAAATTAATTTTCATATGGGAATATTATTTTAGTGACAATGAAGTTCTGTCTTAATGTTTACCAACTGGTAAAGACTATAGAGACTTTTAAAGTTAGACTTAATGCAATTGTATTATGAGATAGATATGAGTCTATGGGGGGCAGGGGTAGAATGTGGTGGTTTGAATGTGAAATGTTCCCCATAGCCTCATATGTTTGGGATCCAGCCTCATGCTTAATCCCCAAAGAGCAGAAACTTCAGGAAGAAGCTTTGTTGAAGGAGGTGTGACAATGGGGGTGGATTCGATAGTTTAGCCTTGCTTGCCAGTGATAGCAAGCTCACTCTTTCTGCTTCTCCCAACTGTCATGTCAAGATGTGATATCCTGCTATCTGTTCTGTTCATACTTTCCCCACCATGAGGAAACATTCACTTGAAACTATAAGCCAGAGTAAATTCTTTCCTTCCATAAGTTGCTTCTGGTAGAGTGTTTTATCCTATCATTGATAAGGGAACTGTGGCATACTAGAAACCAGACTGTTTCAGTGAAATTCTGTCTGAATGAAATAACTTTATTTATATGAATTTGTGCAAGTTACTATATATCTCTGGTTCTGTTTCCAATAAATGAAGTGAGGAGGCTAGATAGCCAGTAACTAGGTTGTTTATTAGATAAGTTATTACAGAAGAAAAAAACTGCACAGTCCTTATATAAAATTTATATTAAGCCATAGAGTTCACATTTTTTGAATGCAGTATTCATATATAGTCTATAAAATAAAAAATAAAAATTAGGAGCAGGAAATGGCTCAGTGCTTAACGGTACCTGATTGCAAAGTCTGCTGTCCCAGGCTCATTTCCATCTACCCTCTTAAAGCAGGACAGAGATTCAACTACAGTGGCAAGAGATATTGGTGTACACAAACACACACACACATGCACATAGGTGATCTATAGGTGCAAATAAATACATTTTTTACAAAGCTAAAAGCAGACTGTGTTCATTTGAACGTGAAATGTCTTCCACAGCCTCATGTGTTCTAAATACCAGGGCCCCAGCTGTTTGCAGTTTGGGAGACTTGTGGAGCCTTTGGGAGGTGGAGGCTTGGTAGCAGAGGTGAGTCACTCAGAGTGGACCTTTAGGCTTCTTAGACCAGCCCTGCTGGGTATACATTCGCTAGCTCACTCTTGCTGATTCTTCTCTGCTGCTGATACGTGAAAAAGTGAGCCAGCTTGATGCTCTTACCATGTTTTCCCCACTGTGATGAAACTTCCCTTCAAAACTGTAAGTTGAACAAAGCTTTTCTTTCGATAAGTTGCTTCTGGTTGGATGTTTTGTTCCGGCAATGAAAAGGTTACTATACTCTAAGCTGTTTGTCTATCATAAAATGAATAGGTAATTAATTAACTACAGTGCTTTCAGACAGCTGAATATCATTCAATAAAAAGGGTAATGATATACAAATGAATACAAAAATTGATAGGTAAAAGAAGCCTTACCCAGAAAAAATATGGTTCTAATTATATGTGGGGAAAACAAAGGATGTCATTGTCTCTGGGAGTTTTGTGCAGAGATACACTGAGAACACAGGACAAATTTCTAGTAGGTGATACTATTTATCTTTAAAAGGGTTTTGGTTGCATATGCATTTATAATCATCACAAACTTATCAGACAGCACTTGCCATGTATGCAATTCAGTGTATGTTTATGTGAACTTTAAAAATAGATAATGGGGCTAGAGAGATGGCTTAACAGTTAAGGCAGTTGCCTACAAAGCCAAAGGACCCAGGTTTGATTCCCCAGGACCCACATGAGCCAGATGAATAAGGTGGCACATGTGTCTGGAATTCATTTGCAGTGGCTGGCCCTCACATGCCCATTCTCTCTCTCTCTCTCTATCTATCTATCTATCTCTCCCAAAAAGTAAATAAATAAAATATCTTTAAAAATAAATAATGTTATAAATCCTGAGATGTTTAGAGATAAAGAGTACTGCTATCTGGAACTAACAGGTATCAGATATAAATTAATTGATAAATATATATAAAATGATATTAGAAAGACATAGCAAAGTATTTATTTTAGAATCTAAGTGTATAGCTAAGTGCATAACTCTTCCTGGGGATTATATTTTTAAGTTACCCCAAGTAGAAATACCAAAGAAATGATCCCATCCAAGTTCAGATAGGTGAACAACTGAATTATTGGGGCTATTTTTATAGAAGTATGGGTGAGAGGCTACAGAGTATGAATCACATCACTAAAAAGTCATGGGGAGTAGCCATACACTCTCAGGGGACAATTCTACAACATAAGTCAAATTTTTAACATCTTGGATAATTTTCATAATGAAATATGGAATAAAAGCAATAAACTAGTATGAACATAAATTCCAAAGTATAATGGCAGTTGTACCAATGGTCTTCCAGCTTGAAATTTACTGATTCAATCTATTTTCTTAGGTGGAAAAAGATAATTGTTTAATGACAAATAGACACAACAGACAAAATGAGGAAACTATCTTCTAAAAGCTAGAAAAATAATGGGTAGCATGAGGTTATTTGGTTCTTTATCTAAATTTCAGTAGAATGCCTTTAGTTATAGGCTATATTTGATTTTATCCCATAAAATAGGATTGATACATAATTAGATTTATTTTAATTCCCCACCCTCAGAAACCATTGTACCCATTTCCCTAGTGTACAGGCCCAATTTATATCCCAATCAGAAATGATTAAGGCTTCTTTATCCCTGTATCCTTGTATCCTTGCCAGAACTTATTGTTCTTTTATTTCTTGATATCTGGCTATCCCATTTTTGAGTGTATACCCAAAGGAATTAGTTCATTATAACACATATTGTGGTATCAGCTGGGGTATGCTTGAACAGATGAAAAAGAAAATATACTAAATACAAGCATTACTATTCTTTTTATGTATGTGTTAACTGTAAGTCTTTTTAAGAAGACAGATGAAACTAGAGACTGTTATGTTAAGTAAAATAAGCCAGACTCTGAATGACAGATATTACATGCTTTGTTTCATATGTGGAATCTAGGCTAAAAAACTAACACATGGCCGGGCCTGGTGATGCATGCCTTTAATCTCACCACTTGGGAGGCAGAGGTAGGAGGAATGTCACGAGTTCAAGGCCACCCTGAGACTACATAGTGAGACCCCACCTCAAAACAAAACAAAACAAAAAAATTAAGATAAATAAATAAAAACTAACATATGTAACTGGAAAGGAGATCATCTGGGAGAGGACATGAGACAAATGACAATGTAAGTGTGAATATTATCAGAGCATATTATATACATGTATCAACACATCATATAGGCCCATTATTTCGTCTGATAAATATATAGTAATAAAATAAAATTTGACTGACAAAGGTTTATTAAATTTCATGCTAAAATAGAACCATCTTTTAATAGTTTTATTTTTAATTGTCTGAAAGATGAAGTCAACAGAAAATAAATTTACTTAAGGCCAAAGCTAATAGATGGCAGTATTGTTTACCAAAAAAAAAAAAAAATTGTTTTTGGCAGATATGGGGGGTCAGGGAGGGTAGTTCTTTTCCCTTGAAGTTTCTTGCATGACTGAGAACAGGTTATACAAAGCATGAAGAAACCCAGGCAGACAACCAGGTGTGGTTGTGCACGCCTTGCATCCCAGTACTTGGGAGGCAGAGGTAAGAGGATCATCATGAGTTTGAGGCCACCGGGAGACACCATAATGAACTCCAGGTCAGCCTGGGCTAGAGCAAGACCCTACCTTGAAAAGAAACAAAATCAAAATAAATAAATAAATAAACAAAGAAAGCCCAAGAAGATCTGTGTGTGCCCATCAAACAATACTTCAAGGAGATATACATTGTGGTCGGTGGGTTCCTAAGGAGACTGGAACTAAATTTTTTCCAGTAAATTCTTACAAAATATACTGCAAGATTGCTGGTAACTTAAATGAGACAAAACTATGTGTTAAAGTAGAGCAAGTAAAGGAAAGATTCAGACCTTTGTGAAGTTCATCACTTTCACCATAAATTAAAATCAAATGAAGGAAGATTTGAAAATTTTATTTTATAAGCTCTATGGAGATAGTCGGAATAAAATAAATGTTACCAAATGCATAGATGTTTTAAAGGAGTAGTTTTTAGTTTGAAAATAAGTGTTTGATGCAACATAGCAATAAATCTTTAGCTAAAATATTTGATTAGTAAGTTTCTACAAGATTCTAATTTTGTGTAGATTCAAAGTATTCAATGCTGACTTTCTTTTTTTTTTTTTTTTTCGAGGTAGGGTCTCACTCTAGCCCAGGCTGACCTGGAATTCACTATGGAGTCTCAGGGTGGCCTTGAACTCACAGCGATCCTCCTACCTCTGCCTCCCGAGTGCTGGGATTAAAGGCGTGCGCCACCACGCCCGGCTTGAATGCTGACTTTCAATATTTGTGCAATTTCATGTAGATTCAAAGTATTCAATATTTCAATATTGAATTTCAATATTTATGGGGAAAACATGAGCTACTACATCTTGCCTCTAGAGAGACTGTTGAGAATGGAAATATGTTTGACAATGAATTCTCTTATAATAGAATTCCCAGAACAGCATTATAAAAAATAAAATTCCAGAAATTGCATCAATATATAACAGACTTCTGAGAGATCTGCAGAACACCGTTTTGTTCATATGCTAATTATGTACATATTTTATTATTTATCTATTCAAATGACTGGTTGTACAGAGAAAATAAAAAAAGTTTCCATAGCATTTTATGGTTTGTAGGATATCTGTTTTTTTTTTTTGTTGTTGTTGTTGTTTATTTTTATTTATTTATGAGAGCGACAGACAGAGAGAGAGAGGCAGAGAGAGAATCGGCTTGCCAGGGCCTCCAGCCACTGCAAAAGAACTCCAGATGTGTGCACCCCCTTGTGCATCTGGCTGACGTGGGTCCTGGGGAATCAAGCCTTGAACCAGGGACCTTAGGCTTCACAGGCAAGCGCTTAACCGCTAAGCCATCTCTCCAACCTGATGTTATCTGTTTTAAGTATCTGGTTTGATCTTCAGAATACTCAAAGATGGGTGAACTATTACTATCCTTATATCATTTATCAACTAATTCAGGCTCAATAGTATAAAAATGATAGATATTATAATTAACAAAGTTAAACAACACAAATATAATTATGTGCCATATTCTTTATCAATAATAAAAGCACTCTAGCTTTCAAACTGAACTGAAACTTCTATCTAAATCAATTTCACATCAGTAAACTTTTTTAACACACTGTGATTTTACTTCTACAAAAGCATCACAACTTTATTTCCATATAGTCCTTATGTAACTGATAAAATGGGGGATTAACACAAGGTTCCAAAATGGGACCCAGCAATTCAATGCATGCGCTAGTAGTAGTAAGCAACCAATCTCTCATACTTTTTTCTCCTTTCCTTCCTGTCTTCCCTCCCTCTTTGTTATGTGTACATAGTTTTCCATGTCTACCCAAAATTATTTTCTAGCTCTGTGATTTTATTTTATAAGGTGATATATGTAAACCAAGTGGTTTTAGTTACAGTATAAAAACAGGTAGGTAGAAGAAATATTAAGTGAGTAGACTTTCTGGGACAACAGACCTTTTTGGATTCATCCAGAAATACTATCACGAGGTATGTATGAGGTTTTTTGTGTATTTCAAACTACTCTAAATCTGGAAGCACAAATGAACAATATACTGATTATCAAATACTGTTAGCTAGCTATTTTTCAGACATTAGAAACCATTGAAGTTTAGTATTGAATTTTATTTGATGCATGGCATTTTTCCACTGGGCATAACATGAAGCCGTCTTGAGGTAACTTTGGCTAGGTAGCTATGGCGACTTTGGAGCAGAGCCATACTGTGATACAATGTCTAGCATAATGGTAATGGAGCTATGGACAGCTCCCTAGTGGATGGAGAAAGGGAGGGTCATAAGATCCTCACCTGAAGTTCCAATAACTGTTCCCAATTTCCCTGCCCCAGCTGTATGTAAACTTGGGGAAAAGTTAGATTACATAGGAGGTCGGAGGTGAGCTAGAAGTGGGACTCCATGAAGCAGCTTCCATGAGGTTACCATCCAGGAAGGAGTGGCACTTCGTGGTGCTGCAATTGTCCTTGAGTCGCCCATGCTCCTGTGAGGAACTCCTCACTCGTGCTTGGTAAGTAACCCCAACAAACTAATGGGTTCACCAGAATTGGCTTTGGTGTAATGGTCCTTTGGTCTGTCTTCTGTGCCCCTATCTGGGGAGAAGACAAGAAAGTGTTTGCTTCACTCCAGAGGAAAGGTGTCTTATAAAATCATTAAATCAGAGGTGTTGATAACCATTTTTCTTTAAAAAAATTTTATTTATCTATTTTCGAGCAGAGATAGAGTGAAGAGAGATAAAAAATAGACACACCTAGGCCTCAGCTGCTGCAAATGAACTCCAGAACTCCCCCTTTTAAGAGATAAAGTACACAATTCATAGAAAAGGAAAATTAGGGCTGAAGAGATGGCTTAGTCATTAAGGCACTTGCCTGTGATACCTAAGGACCAGGGTTTGATTCCCCAGTACCCACCTAAAGCCAGATGCATAAGGTGGTGTATGTGTCTGGAGTTCACTTGCAATGGCTAGAGGTCATGGCATGACCATTCTTTCTCTACCTGCCTCTTCCTCTCTCTCTGTCTTTCTCTCTCTCTCTCTCATAAATAAAAGGAAAAGAAAAAGAAAAATGAGTTAGAAGCATGGCACATTAGGCAAGATGAGAACATTTAAGGACCTGACCAGAAACAGGTAATGAGGAATGAAGTCACAGGGGTGACACTAGGAGATAGTCAATGAACAGATGTTTCAGCAGAGGAAAGTGGAGTCACAAGTGTCTCTGATTTTGTCCTTTCATAAAAGGGGGGGCTGGAGAGATGGATTATCAGTTAAGCACTTGCCTGTGAAGCCTGAGGACCCCAGTTCGAGGCTCAATTCCCCAGGACCCATGTAAGCCAGATGCACAAGGTGGTGCATGCATCTGGAGTTCGTTTGCAGTGGCTGGAGGCTCTGGCGTGCCCATTCTCTCTCTCTCTCTCTCTCTCTCTCTCTCTCTCTCTCTCTCTCTCCATATATATATATATATATATATATATATATATATATATATATATCTGCCTCTTTCTCTCTCTGTGTATCTCTCACTCTCAAATAAATAAATAAAAATAAACAAAAAAATTAAAAAAGAGTAACATCAATCAGTCCGAACACATTTCATTGTGTTTTCAAAATTTCAAAATATTTTTGGTTCCTTTCCTTCTATCATGGAAATTAGAGGTGAGACAAGTGGATTTGAACTAACTTTGGGGAATTTATTTTATTTTATTATTTGTTTATTTGACAGAGAAAGAGGGAGAGAAAGAGAGAGAGAGAGAGAGAGAGAGAGAGAGAGAATGGGCATGCTAGGGCCTCCAGCCACTGCAAAAGAAACTCCAGATGTGTGTGTCCCCTTGTGCATCTGGGTAATGTGGGTCCTAGGGAATCAAACCAGGGTCCTTTGGCTTTGCAGGTACATGCCTTAACTGCTGAGCCATCCCTCCAGCAAATTTGTGGAACTTCTTGTATCAGCTTTCCCAACATAAATTACAAGCACTTGGCCAAAATTGTGTCCAGGTGTATAGATGGATGGTGGCTTCTGAGGTTACCAGCAGCACATGATCTGCCCAAGCATTGATGGCACCAGAGGAAGGTGGGGATGGAACATTGCTAACCAATGAGAAGGAACTCATGTAAACCTGAGAGCTAGGGATACCGGCCATGAAGAGAGGAGCAGTTTATCTCCTGCATTTTATTGCTGTGCTTGTGTGTGTGCGGTATGCACATGCATTCGGAGTCCGGAGGGTGATGTCAGTGTCTTCCTCTATGGCTACTTTTACATGACAGGGTCTGTCAATAAACCCATAACTCAAACATTTGGCAAGACTTGCGGCGAATCCTGGTGATCCTCCTGTGTCTGCCTCCACGGCGCTGTGATGACAGGGGTGGCCACCATGCTGGGCCTTTTACATGGGGCTGAGCATTCAAACTCAGGCTGTTACGGTCGCACAGTGAGCACTTTACCCCTGAGCCATCACCACAGCCCCCGTTTCCTGCGTATTCTGTTCAAAACTGATAACAGTGAGGCTCTCTGTGTTTGAGTGTGTGGGTTGTCTTATCTCCTGAGAAGCCCAGCTCCCACAGTATTTCTGTGGATCCCAGGCAAAACCACAGACTTGCTTAAAATACATCCAAAACCCGCACATGTCTCTGAACTCTTTCTACAACACAGTGCGCTCAAGCCACTTCTGGGCCGCGGCTGTCCGCGTCCCTTTGCTGGCAGGGCCGGTGTTGCTTTGGCTCAAGTTTTTCCTCCACATTTCAGGGAAGGATGTCATCCATGCTTTCTAGGTCTGCCGAGGCAAGAGTGGAGCTCAGCACTGCTGTGTGCTCCCGAGGAAGGCAAAGAAGAAGCCACTGTAGGTGTATTGCGATAGTTTAGACCCAGCCCTGCACACCTGACACGATTCCAGTAGCTGCTCATTACTTTGACAATTATTAAAGCTTCACTCACATAGCTATAGAATTGGGAAGAGAGGTGTTTATTTTTTGTCTACGTATCTACAAAATTTCATGATTTGAAATATTTACCAGGGATTGGTACAGGGGCAGATTGCATTTTCAGTTTCTTCCCAGAAGAGGCCTGGCTCTGTCAGTTGTTGCCGGTAGGAGTTTGTGGTTTTATTTTTGTGTCTGTTGCCTGCTGTGTGGACAGCAGCAATGCAGAGCTTATGCCACATTATTATTTATTGGTCAGCAGGCTCTGTTTCTGTTTAATAACCACTGGAAAGGAAATGAATTTCCCTCTTATAATTTAAACAATGAGCAAAACTATGTAATGGCCCAACACTGAGTTCATCAGTTTGAAATAAATTACCTTCTCCTAAGTTATACATATATATACATATATATATATATACATATATATACATATATATATACATATATATGTATATACACACACACACACACACACACATATATATATATATATATATATATATATATATATATATATGGTGCTTATGTCTTAGTTTCAACTGTTTTCATTTCTTGGCTATCTCACTGTACTCTCATATTATTCCTGAGTATTAGGAAAATATGGTTACTGTTTAAAACTAAGATCAAGCAGATCATAAACTTGCTGAAACTCCTTCACAGACTCCCAAGATCTACTTCTTTTCATTGCAGTGTGCTGCATCATATGTTCTAGAACTATTGAGCATGTGAACACACTGTACAGGAAATCAGCTAGTCCTGTAAGTAATAATGAACCTCTGATTTTCCATCCTAGAGCCAGCCAGCCAACAGGCAAATAAACTGCAAATTAAGTTTGGACTACTATATTTGATTTCCTATTTTTAAAATGTAAGGATTCTTTTCTTATACTTAAATAAGTTCATTATTAATATTGAGGGTAAGTTTATAAAGTAGTAAAATATCATTTTGAACTTGATTTTATTTTATTTTTAAAATGTAAAGGCTAAGGTGAATTTACAAGTGTATTATCATTAATATTTAAGTTCACATATAATTTAATTATTCTTGCATAGCAGGGTTACTGCCTGAACAAAAATTTGAATTTATTAAAATGACAATCTGAACAACTAATTCTATTATGTTATGTTACTGAAGACATACACAGAGTACTTTCAGCTGTGATTAGAAATGTTCATAATTTATTCAAATTACAAATGGTGGAAAGATTTAAATCAAATGAGAAACATACAGAGCTCTTCTTAAATTAATAGCAAGTGAAAATAATTTACTATTGTTATATTTGCTTTCAATGGATATTGTAGCTCTCTTGGTTTAACTCTTATATTTTTATTAACCTAACTCTTGGAATTTTGCAGTCTGCATTTTTTTCTTGCTAGTGTCCACTTTCAATTTTCTTTGTTTTTTAATT
Source organism: Dipus sagitta (assembly GCA_036346955.1). Lineage (NCBI taxonomy): Eukaryota > Metazoa > Chordata > Mammalia > Rodentia > Dipodidae > Dipus > Dipus sagitta. The sequence goes on from CM070782.1 coordinate 70,265,801, forward strand.
TTGTTTATTTATTTATTTGAGAGCAACGGAGAGAAGGAGGCAGAGAGAGAGAGAGAGAGAGAGAAAGAATGGGCGCGCCAGAGCTTCCAACCTCTGTAAACGAATTCCAGATGTGTGTGCCCCCTTGTGCATCTGGCTAACGTGGGTCCTGGGGAATTGAGCCTCAAACCGGGGTCCTTAGGCTTCACAGGCAAGCGCTTAACCGCTAAGCCATCTCTCCAGCCCCACTTTCAATTTTCAAAGAAATCAGAAAATATTATTTTTAAATAAACCACTTTAATCTGGTCATGAAGGTGGTAGATTATAATTGCACAGAAATGAAGCCAGGTCCCAGGTATGAATATTGTGGCTGGGAGATGTGAGATCTCTGTTGATGCTGCCGTATGAGGATAGTCAATCCTCCACACCATTCACAACACATCCAAGTAAGGAAGAATATGCAGTTCTCTCAGAAAACTGCCTCAAATCTGTAAGTGGCAGGCAATTTTGTTTAAGTCAGAGGTGCAAGTAAAATGACCCAGCACTCAGGAGGCAGAGATAGGAGGATCACCATGAGGTCGAGGCCAGCCTGAGACTACATAATGAATTCCAGGTCAGCCTGGGAGGATGGAGTGAGACTCAACGTCAAAAAACCAAAAAATAAAAAAATAAAAAATAAAAAGGACTAAAATGAGACTTGAAGGAGCATAATAGTACAGTAAAATCTGGGAAGAAGGATTTTTATAAAAGACAAAGTCTTAGAAGGAATGAAGTGAGGATGAACACAGATATTACTAGTGAGCTAAAGCACAGGGGGAAGGGGTTTATAATGGTGGAAACAAACTCTATCGATTCCATAGTCCATTCAAGTTGAGCTTGCAGAATGTGTGCACTGTAAGACGCAGTTGAAAATATCCCACAAGGAAATGACGGTGACAATGGAGATAGGGCATCAGGGCCAAGTTAGAGAAAGTACTAAGTCATGACCACTTAGATTTTAATGTGGATATGAATCATCTGGGATTTTAAAAAAAAAAATCACTTGTTATTGTTTCAAGTCTGAGGTGAGTCATAATTCTGTTTCTAAAAGCCTTCTATATGATGCCAGTCTAAGGATCTAATGATCATGTAAAAAGTACCATGTTTGTTCTCAAATTCAGCTCCTCATTGTAATGTCTTATAGATTAAAAAACAAACAAAATTTATGCCTGATTTCTACCCCAGAAGCTCAAATTCTATTAACTAGAATGAAGTACAACCTATCATTGAGATCTAACTTTCAAAGCACTTCTAATATACTGCAGGGCTTAAGAGCCAATATTAAAAACAAATGTCAGGGGTCAGGGTGGATGAAGTCAGAATGAGTGACATTAGCGATGAGTTGGTCCATGGGAGGTTATCTTTGAGGATAAGAGGCATTGCTTTGGGAGTATTCAATCATATTAATTTCAGTCATTATTAGCACTGACATAATTTGTCCTAAAATTGAATTCATCAGCAGATAGATAAAACTATAAGATCCTAATATTTAAGATAGATATTAAACCGTTTCTTAAAAATCACTATTTCTTGCCAGTATACCTATGTAGTTAAGGAAAATAAGATTATAGGAAATTTTGAGGTAAGAGCTATTATTTTGATTAGATACATACAGCAATATTGGGCCATAATTATTGAATTTCTGAGAGCAAAAACAGAGAAATTAACATAATCATTTCCTCATACTTCCTCTCCTATCAAATTTTATTAATGGCACTTTGTTACTTTTAATACTATCAAGATTTATTAGATTTATTGTATTTCATTCTATCACTATAATGAGCATAAATTTTGGGCAACTTTTATATGTAAGGAAATTTAATATATAACAATAATCTATTGCAATGATCCCTTCTCTCTTATTTTAGAGTAAAAAGAAATCTTGGCTGCTTAGGCTGTACAGTAATCACATTCATTATTTATTTAAAGGCTTCTTAGCATTGGTTCCTTGAGTTCTTGCTTTTTTGCATGCTCCTTGTCATCATTACAGTTCAGGACAACTTGTCTGGATAGAAAATGTGGAGGTTGTACATTTGTCCTCTTACAACTTTGTAACAATAATTCTATGCAACATTTCCTGTCTTCAGGTCCCAGGTATGAATATCGTTGAACAGATGGTACTAATATTAAAAAGCCCATCAAATGTTCTTCACCACAACACATTGACTATTTAATGACTTCGGTTAAGGATCAGCTTGATGATGAAACTCTTTTTCCTTCTAAGATTGGTGTTTCATTTCCCAGAAGCTTTATGTCTGTGGCCAAAACCATTCTAAAGTGGCTGCTCAGGGTTTATGCCCATGTTTACCACCAGCACTTTGGTTCTGAAATGCAGCTGCCAGAAGAGGCCCACCTCAACACCTCCTTTAAACATCTTTTTTTCTTCATTCAGGAGCTTAATCTGATAGGTGCAAGTTGGCACCTCTTTAGGAATTAATTGAGAAGCTTGGATCTAAAGACATTTCTGAAACAATTTTGAGTGTCAAGAAATTTGCATTTTATATTTGCTGTAATGCTCATACTAACACTATTATAGTCCGCTATAATAGTGATGCCCATCAATGTCCAGGTTCTAATCTCTGGAATAGATGATAGGGAGCTAGCTAGATAGAGAGATCATAGGGTCTGGAGAGATGGCTTAGCGGTTAAGGCATTAGCATGCAAAGCCAAAGGATCCTGGTTCGATTCTCCAGAACCCACATAAGCCAGGTGTTCAAGGGGGCGCATGCATCTGGAGTTCATTTGCAGTGGCTGGAGCCCCTGACAAGCCCATTCTCTCTCTCTCTTTCTCTTTCTCTCTCCACCTTCTCCCTCTTTCTCTTTCTCAAATAAATTAATAAAATATATTTTTAAAAGATAGATAATAGATGATAGATGATAGATAGACAGAGATGACAAATCTAACTTGCCCAATGTCGTACAGTTGGTAAGAGCTGGGAAGTGAAACCCAGCTGTCTGACTGTCAACTTTGCTACTAATAAGGACCAGGACTGTGGCTTTGCTATTGTGAAGGATCCTTTGTGCCATTATGTTCTTGATGTCATGGTTGAACCTTTTTTTTAACTGTATCTTCTGACTAACCATGATACTTGGCACCCAGTGACCACGGAACATTATCTAGGCATAAATTTCCTTCATTCAGCAACCATTAGCATCCGCTTTCAGAAATTAGTAAGCATGATATGCATACAAAAGTGAGCTTTTGATATTGCCTTATGCAGAACAAACCACATTTACTTAATAAAACAAGTAAAATCCAATTAACTAGAATTCTGTCTGCATAAAAATCAGAGGATTATAACTCCAGGAGTTGAACAGAAATCACTATAGGCACTGAAAGTAACTATAAAACAAAGATTTCTAATAATTTATCAGAGATAGAAAAAAAAAACTTGTTCTAATGAAAAGAATTCAGTAATTATGAGAACAATGCTTTCATGTTTACACACAAATTTCTAATAGTAGATAAAGGGACAGAAAGGCAAAATTTAAATTTTAAAGTATCACTATAGGGTTGAGAAGAAGTGACAGTGGAGTGTTCAGCAATGGTGGCACACAGCCTTGGTGGGTAACCAATGGCCTTCTGATTGGCTAAGAGATCTGCTGAACAGAAAGAAACCCATGGCTGGAACTAGGAACCAGGTAAGAATCCCATAGAGACCAAGATTATAATACCACAATCTTGTTCTCCATTGACAAGTTCCTGCTGGTCTTTGACCATCCATCAGAACCTCTCTAAATTAACAAATGCTTATGCCATTTAACTATGCTAACTCTATTCTCCACTGGAGAATCTGATCTTCTTTTCCAGAAGGTAGTGAAACCTATGGAGATAGACCACCCTTCACACTTCAGCCAGCCAAGGACCAGGAGAAACCACAGAGGAACTGGTGAGAGGAACAAGAGAGCTTCTTCCATGGGGAGCCTGAGAATCTGCATTAGGGTGACGGAGACAGATGCTGAGGATACTCAACACATACCAGAGCAGAAATCCAGAAGCTCCTAAGAACTTAAAACTGAAGTAAACCTAAAACACACCTACCATAGCTCAGGGAAATTTGCAGAAGGGGGGTAGAAAGATTGTAAGAGCCACAGGTTAGGAGAGCATACCCAGAGGCATCCCCTCCTCCCCCAGTAACTGACTTCTGCTCTTACAATGCATAACCCACAACTCCATGGGAAATAGCAGTAACCCCACTAGGTGGGCCCTTAGCAGACTGGGGGCCAAGAGGATGGAAATGATGGTAACAATGCATGATGTGTCCATACAAAGCATATTCTAAATAAGAAGAAGAAGAGCTGTGGAGATTGCTTAGTGGTTAGAGTGTTCGTGAAGTGAAAGGTCCCAGGTTTGATTCCCTAGGACCCAGGTAAGCCAGATGCACAAGGTGATGCATGTGTCTAGAGTTTGTTTACAGTGGCTGAAGGCCCTGGCATGCCCATTCTCTCTTCTCCCTCTATCCTCCCCCCATTTCTTTCTCTCTAAAATATATAATTAAAAAAAGAATATTGCAAAGGAAAAGCTACAATTGAGAACAAACTTAAATGTACATAACCCACATATAAACTTCAAGTTTATAAAAAAAAAAGTCTGCAACTTTCAATAGAGAATCCTTTCTGTGTCCTACTACAAATATAAATAAATATATACAGTGGACTTTTCCCACAGGAAGAAAAATCAGGCTGGTGATATGGCTTATCAGCTAAAGGCACTTGCTTGCAAAGCCTGACTGCCAGCTTCATTTCCCCAGTACCCAGGTAAAGCATAGTGCACAAAGTGACACATGAGTCTGGAGCTTGGGTGCAGTGACAGAAGGCGCTGGCATGCCCATTCTTGCTTTTCTTCTCTCTCAAATTAAAAAAAAGGAAAATCACTTCTTTCTTTTCTTTTTGTATTTCTTTGATTTTAAGTAAATTTTATCAGTTATTATTTTCTTGTGAGTTTGTGTTTTCTGTGACTCATATCTTTATATCTCTTGCCAATATTTATATTAGACTTATATTTGTTGGTTGATTACAGACACTATGAATTGTAGCCTGTACTGTCTCACATTCCCTTTGTTATAATTTGAAAGTCATAAAGGCCAAAATAATGAAAATTCTATTCAAAAAATTTGCATAAGGGATCCAGACAGCAGTGTGTTCATCTTTTGACATAGTCCTGGGTACCCTATCTGGATGTCGAAATAAAAGATTGGGCATGAAGAATAGTAATAAAGGATGAATACCCTCTGAATCTAAATTCAATGGAGAAACATCTAACTTTTAAATAAAGGAGAAAGAATAAATAAGCATGCACGCAATCTATAAAAGAGTATGTAATTTGTTTTCTAAACATAGACATATTTTTTCTTTCTTTCTTTATTTTTTTATTAATTAGTTTTGTACTCAGTGAATACAGCCAAGTTTGTACCATTGTTAGGCTTGTCCATGACCTACTCCCTCCCCTTGGCCCCTCCTTATTGTGGGATATGGGTCATGCTGAATACTTGGCACCCAGTGACCACGGAACATTATCTAGGCATAAATTTCCTTCATTCAGCAACCATTAGCATCCGCTTTCAGAAATTAGTAAGCATGATATGCATACAAAAGTGAGCTTTTGATATTGCCTTATGCAGAACAAACCACATTTACTTAATAAAACAAGTAAAATCCAATTAACTAGAATTCTGTCTGCATAAAAATCAGAGGATTATAACTCCAGGAGTTGAACAGAAATCACTATAGGCACTGAAAGTAACTATAAAACAAAGATTTCTAATAATTTATCAGAGAATATTTTATTAGGTCCAAATGTTTGTATCTTTAATGTTATTGATTGTTAACTCTGACCTTGGTTTTAGATACTGTCTTTTAAAGGAGTACAGTCTTCCAGCTTTAAGGCATTATTTCTCAAAGTCAAAATCACAGAGTTCCCATATTAAGATCAATAGATTTGGGGAAAGTTGGCAGTGTGTAACTTCTCTAGGAAATTCAAAATGAAAATTAATACATAAAGGCTTAGGGAAGCCCTAAAGTGAATACTTTTAGACCAGATTGAATGGCCAGCAGAAGGTGCTTAGCAAACTTCAACGGCAAGGGACCGATAAAGGACTACTTAGTAGGAGCTTTCAAATCCAGCCCTACCTGTGGAGCAGAAGCCATACATCTCAAAAGCCAGCGACTGAGGAGAGCAAGAGAAGCAATGCTGTTTAAACTTTGGCCAGGACAGGACTCTTCTGATGGAAAGTTTGGGCATGAGGACTCCTTGAGGGCCTCGTATAATCTTTCATGGGCTGTACAGATCTAAGATCCTTATACTTCACTCTTCCCTCCAGCTCTCCTTCACCTGGGATCAAACTTTCATCACCATTTGATGATTCTTACCGACATCTCTGACTCCCCTCATTCTTACGAGAGTGTCATATATAATATCCTTGCACAATTAACCTATTTATGACATCAGTTTCTTGGAAGAACTTGGATACAAGAAAAACAATTATAATTTATCGCTATCTAGGGTCTAGGGTCTATAAAAGTAGGGAGATATGGCCCACTTCTCCAAGCAGTAAACTTGAGCACCGATAGCCATGCCAAGGGGAAGCTTGTAGAAGAATGATTTAGTGTTCTTTGTTATCACTACCCACGAGATCAACCAAAGGCACCCTAATAAATACAACGTGCATGTGAAACTTTTTGACATACATGTAAGCTATTTTACACGAATGTATTTATGGAAATGCAGTCCTAAGAGAAGTATTTGGCCTCAACCTCCCATCAACATTGATGTTCACAGGAACTTCAGAAGGGAAATCCTCACTGATTAGCACTTCACTCATTTTTCCTTTTTTTTTTTTTGATATAATGAAAGAAACATATAAGCATTATAAATGTTTTCATTGTCTCCAAGTTCTTCCAAGAAACTTCCAAGGTATTTATTGGAAACCTATTATGTATAAACATTTATTTCACCTAATTTTAAAACCAATCCTTTGACAAAAATATTATTATTCCAGTTTTATAAAGGAGAAACCACAGAAACTGAAAGTTTAAGTAACAAGACCTAAGCCATAAAGTTAGTAAGTGACAGGAACAAGATTTGAAGATTTGAAGATGATGTGTGTGCATATACATATCTATATATGTCTATATATATATATATCTGTGCATAAAACAAACAAAGCCCTTATTCTTTTATTCTCAACACAACAATATTGACTTTCACTAGTTGCTTCTTCTTTAGCTCTGCTCTTTGAATCAATTCACATAGTTCACATTTAAAAGTTGTCAGAAAATTTAGTCCAACAGCATACAAATTGAAATAATAAAGCTATGGTCATAAAATGTATTAAAGTTTGGGTGTATTATTCCACATTATCATACTTTTCACTAGCATGCATCTGTTTGTGAATGAGTACTTGAAAATATGTAGAACATTCTCTCGTGGAGGTTTAATAACAGTAAATTTTATAAATTACTTGAATATACATACGTGTATATATATGCATATATGTGTATATATCTATATGCTTTATATGAGTTTATCAGAGAATATTTTATTAGGTCCAAATGTTTGTATCTTTAATGTTATTGATTGTTAACTCTGACCTTGGTTTTAGATACTGTCTTTTAAAGGAGTACAGTCTTCCAGCTTTAAGGCATTATTTCTCAAAGTCAAAATCATAGAGTTCCCATATTAAGATCAATAGATTTGGGGAAAGTTGGCAGTGTGTAACTTCTCTAGGAAATTCAAAATGAAAATTAATACATAAAGGCTTAGGGAAGCCCTAAAGTGAATACTTTTAGACCAGATTGAATGGCCAGCAGAAGGTGCTTAGCAAACCTTCAACGGCAAGGGACCGATAAAGGACTACTTAGTAGGAAGCCTTTCAAATCCAGCCCTACCTTTGAGCAGAAGCCATACATCTCAAAAGCCAGCGACTGAGGAGAGCAGAGAAGCAATGCTGTTTAAACTTTGGCCAGGACAGGACTCTTCTGATGGAAAGTTTGGGCATGAGGACTCCTTGAGGGCCTCGTATAATCTTTCATGGGCTGTACAGATCTAAGATCCTTATACTCAATCTTCCCTCCAGCTCTCCTTCACCTGGGATCAAACTTTCATCACCATTTGATGATTCTTACCGACATCTCTGACTCCCCCTCATTCTTACGAGAGTGTCATATATAATATCCTTGCACAATTAACCTATTTATGACATCAGTTTCTTGGAAGAACTTGGATACAAGAAAAACATTTATAATGCTTATATGTTCAAGAAAGTTATTTCACTATAAGTTTTAGCTTGGCCTATAAATAGATTAGTCTGATAAATGGGTGTAAGTAAGAATTGGGCAGTGACTAAGCGATATCCCATTTAAGATTGTCAATGCATGAAGATAAACAGGAAAAGGTGAAAAAGCTGCAAGTCATGATAGACTTAGTTACTGAAGTGGTCTGAAATGGGAACATTGTTTTCTTGAGCAATGGCTAATGGCTTGCCAATTTGAACAAAGCCTAGAGCCTTGGAAGATGAGACAAAAGAAAATCTGGGTTACAGACTGTTCATAAACACACGAACAGATATGAACCATAAAGACCCTTGTCTTGGGTTCAAGACCACCAGAAAATGTATATCCAACCAGACGTTTCTCCTTGAAACCTTCTTTTATCAGTGAGTTGCAAGCTGCTGGAATCTGAAGTAAGCAAGGGGTCCTGGTATTTTATCAGAATATCTGTCTTCAGGATGTTTTCCTTTTCTTTCCACCCCTTCATTGAATTTCACTGTTAAGCAATCCCCATGGTGCATGTCCATTTATTTTTTACTTACTGACCAATGCCCTATTAATCATCTGCAGAACGATATTTCTGTTGCACCTTCTTGGTGGTCCATCCGAACACAGTCATTGTTGTCTCCTACCTTACGAATATATCTTCTGATATATTCATATCGTACCTTATGAATATATCTCCGTGGATATTGACAAAGCATATCTGTGAGTATCTTTCTTGCCATCAGTTCTGGCCTGTGCTGAACAATAACTATAGGACAACTTAGTGGTTTGAGTGCCTGTCTTCCTGACACATTCCTGATGAGTCCCATGGAACACGACTCTCTGTGGAATACCCTGGATTTTCACTGAATATTTATTCCAACATGCATATTTCCTTCAGACTTTTTATGACTCCCTCTGCTCTCTGCCAAAGAAACTCTGGCATTTTGACTTAGGAGTTTCCGCAATCATTTTGTTCAGACTTCTAAAGTCACCCCGTAGCAAAACTGACCTCTAGAGTCTTTGCCAAGGTGCTAAATACTGTGTCCTGAGGATGTGGCCCCAAGAACTTTTTTCTTATCCAGTTTTACTAGGTATCCTTTCAAAATGTAATATAGGAATATAGTTTTGATTCCTGTCGGTATATACAAGATAAATTCAGGCAGAACTTTTTCTGTGTCATCCCTTTCTTCTTTTGTCAGGCACAGCACATCCTTCATGTAGGAACATTCATTTGTGTGTGTGTGTGTGTGTGTGTCTGTGTGTGTCTGTGTGTGTCTCTGTGTGTCTGTGTGTGTGTCTCTGTGTGTGTCTGTGTGTCTCTGTGTGTGTGTCTCTGTGTGTATGTGTCTGTGTGTGTGTGTCTGTGTTTGTGTGTGTGTGTCTCTGTGTGTCTGTGTGTGTCTCTCTGTGTGTGTCTGTGTGTGTGTGTCTGTGTGTGTGTGTCTGTGTGTGTGTGTGTGTCTGTGTGTGTGTGTGTGTATAGGGATTAGGGAGACAGCTCCTGAAGCAGGTACCTATTGCTTCACAGTAGAGTGGCTTTGTCATTACATCTGAGGGCTGCTGGTGGCTAATTCCTGCTGGGAAGCCGAGGCCACCTGCAGACACCTGAAGGCTTCAGTGGAGCTGCAGGCCTCCACAGGGCTGACAGGCACACATCACCATCTCATAGTTCAGGGCTCAATTTTTTTTTTCCAAACAAAACTATTATATTAATTAATAGAATTTCCCCTGTTATGCACTTAAATGTGTTTGAAGCTCTATGATTCAACAATTTTATCCTAAGCCTGCCTCTCAGCTATGTCTTCACGTCCATAGCAGAGGAAAGGGGCCTTTTGTGAGACCCTGTGGTTTTCACTCAACGCGGTCAACCACTTTCCAAAGTTCAGCGTCTGTTTTTCCTTCTCACGTCATCAGTACACCTTTTCAGTAACCTGCCGATACCACCCTAGTAGGTACCTATTTCCAGTATGTTTCAGATTATTTACTTGCTTCATCATTTCCCTTCACAATGAGCTTTCCCAAGGGTTTGCAGCGCATAGGCTGCCACTGTGTTTCAGGGGCCCACCTTCTAGGAAGAGGGGTGTCCTCCTCACCCACCAGGTTGTGGATGAGACAGTTTCTACTTGCCAGCTGGTTTTTTTTTTGTTGTTGTTGTTGTTTTATTTTTATTTTTAATGAGAGAGAGAGAGCAAGCAAGAGAGAGAATTGGCACATCAAGGCCTCCAGCCACTGCAAACTCCATAGTGTGTGCCCGCTTGTGCAACCTCCTGCGCTTGGGTCACTGTGCGTCTGGCTTAGGTGGGATCTAGAAAATTGAACATGAGTCCTTAGGCTTTGCAGGCAAGCGCCTTAATAGCTAAGCCATCTCTCCAGCCCTGTCAGCTATTTTTTTTTAATCAATCTGGGTACACCTAGTTTCAGCATGTACAGCTTCTGAATACTTTGACATGAAAGAGATTTTCTAGTAGACAGGGCAGTGATGCCAAATAGGGAGTCAGAGAAAGCTAGAAGGATATTTACATCACCATCTTTGGGGAAAGTGATAGGCATAATAATTTTTCAATTTTTTTATATATTTGGGGTTTTTGACATTTTAATACATTATGTATTGCATTTTGGTCATATGAACCCTGCATTACCTTCCCTTATTCCACCACTACCAGTGACTATACCACAGAAGAGAATAACTGGCTCCTCCAGTAACCAATACTGTCATTAGCTTCTCAAGGAGGGGAGTGGCCTCATAAGACCCTCCTCCTGTATCCACAACAGACCAGTGACTGGCCCACCATACGCAGCTCTTGCACAAGTGACCACAGGGCTTGCGAGTTTATGGGTTCAGTGGCCCGGGGTTTTACAGCCCAGTGCTGCTTCCTGTTCTCCCTCTGTTTCCTGACTGCGGCTGCAGAGCCGCTCACCACCCTGCTGATCCTGCGGCCCTGCCTCCTCTGCCTCCATGGAATACATCCCCTGGGAACTGTAAGCCAGGATAAAGTGTTTCCTTTCTGAAGTGGCTTCCTGTCAGGTATTTGATCACAGTCAAAAACAGAGTAACTAATACACCAGTGGATAAATGGGCAATAGTTTACCAAGTACCATTTAGCCTTCTTTTGTAATTCATACCTTCCATACTTCACAGCCTGCTTCTCATGGTTTGAAAAGATGACCTGAGTCATGTAAATGATAAAGATGCATCCAGGTAATGGCATTTTCCACCAAACACTGTGCTAATAAGCCCTTGAAATATTTCATGTATTTTTTCTTCTCAATGGCTTTGTGAGGAAACTATTATTCCAACATCATAGAAGAGGAAATGGATGTGGAAAGGTATGAAGTCATGCATGTGACGCTAAGTGCAGAACAAGATTCACATCCTATATTTGTCTTTGTGGTGTTTGTTCCTAATCTCAACTGTGACTGGACTCATCCTATATATCATCACAGCTGTGGCTTGATATGCTTGCACATAAATACCCTTTCAATTTTATACTTTATGCAAGGTCTACAATAATCAATAACTAGTAGCTTCCCCTTCTAAATTTACGACTTCTCTCTTAAGAACATTTAATATCATAATATGTTTTCCTTCTTTGATTGTTTTTTAATTTTATTAGTTATGTGCACAGTGTATATATAGCCATGTTGGTACCATTGTTAGCTTCCTCCCTGTCCACCAAAATAGTTATCTGGTAAATATTTATCTGATTATGCAAAAGAGAAAAAAAAATCCACCATCATTTGTACCAATACTCCTATCATGTCCAATTGCAGGCTATCAGCATGTTATCCATAAGTGAATAGTAAAAGTTGCATATCATATGTTTTCTCTGTGCATGTGTGTAGAAAATAGAAGGGAACTATCAAGAAAGGTGGACAGGAGAGTATAATGAGGGGGTCAATGTGGTCAAGTTACTTGATGTATGAAAATATCATAATCAAATTCATCATTTTATATACTGAATATATACTGATAAAATGTTGTATAATAAAGGAATTAAATAAAAATGAAAATATACATGCAAAATAACACAGTATTATATTACAAATACAATAGGCTTGAAACATCAAAAGTATAGAAAATAGTACAATGCACTAAGACAATAGGGAATGGTGTGTATTAACTTTATTTTTAATATTATTTAATATTATTTCATTTTAAGTATATAAATTTTATTTTTAATACAGGTTGTTAAAACTGCCTGTAATATTTCTAGAGATGCCACCACAGTACCCTGTAGAATGGAAGAGAATACAGTGTCATACTCTTGCCGGGCGTGGTGGTGCACGCCTTCAATCCCAGCACTCAGGAGGCAGAGGTAGGAGGATCGCCATGAGTTCAAGGCCTCTCTGAGACTACATAGTTAATTTCAGGTCAGCTTGGACCAGAGTGAGACCCTACCTCGAAAAACAAAAAAAACAAACAAAAAAAAAATACAGTGTCATACTCTAAAGATGATTCTCAGCAATCAAAATCATTGTGCCTCAGGTAAAGCCATAAATTCACTACCACATATGTAACAGTTTATCTTTTTAAAAAATATTTATTTTGTGGGGGGGCAAATAGAGAGAAAATGGACATGCCAGAGCCTCCAGCCACTGCAAATGAAGTCCAGACACATGTGCCTGTGCATTTTGCTTACGTGGGTACTGGGGAATCAGATCTGGGTCCATTGGCTTTGCAGGCAAGCACCTACACTGGTAAGCCATCTCTCCTCCCTTATCCTTCTTTTCATTCCTATTCCTGTACTGAAGTCCTAGCTTTCAGTATCTTAGAATGTGACTTTTTCCATGAGGATGTATGTGTGATGTACATTTGTGTGTGCATCTTCATATGCATGTGTCATGCGTGTGTGCCACATTTGGGTGCACAAGCATGTGCATATAAGGTGGGTCTAGGCTGCTCTATTTTATGAGGCAGGGTCCCTCACTTGAGCCCTCCCCTAATGCAGCTAGCATAGCTAGCCAACTTATCGCTGGGATTTGCTGTCTCTGCCTCCGGAGCACTGGAATTACAGGGTGGCTGCCATGACTGTCAGCATTGACACGGCATGGGAGATCCCAGCTGGGGCCTCGTGCTTTCCAAGCAAGTATTTTATCCACGTAGTCATCTCCCTAACCCCTGGATACGATGCTTCGGTGGAGATAGTGCCTTTGTCAAGATAACTAAGGGGAAATGAGGTCATATGTGTGGCCCTTCATCCAAAATGAATTGTGTTCTTATAAAAAAAAAAAGACAGATGCCAGGAAGGTGTATGTACAGAGAAAAGCCAGAAGACGAAGGAGTCAGAAGGGGCCCTCTGCAAGCTAGTAAGAGAGGGCTCAGGAGAAAGCTAAGTTGTGGATGCCTGCTCTTGGGTCCCTGGCCTCCAGAACACTTGTAAACTTCGATTGTCTAAAACCATCCAGTCCATGGGATTTTGTTGTGGCAACCCTAGCAAGGAGTGGATACAAAGCACACATTCCTGTCATTTCTCCTCCATATTATAATCTTGAGTGTACCAGTGATCTCCAGAGACTTTGAAACAAATAAGAACCTTTCAAAGAGGTTTTTTGAATAGATTGTTCATGAAAAATGGAACTACTTTCTCCTACATGGCATTGGAAATTTCCAAAAGATATCTTCAAACCAAATTAAAAGTCCTAGAAGTTGCTTTATCTTCTTTTTTAAAAAAAATTTTTTTTGTTTATTTTTATTTATTTATTATTTGAGAGCGACAGACAGAGAGAGAAAGAGGCAGAGAGAGAGAGAGAGAGAATGGGCGCACCAGGGCCTCCAGCCACTGCAAATGAACTCCAGACACGTGCACCCCCTTGTGCATCTGGCTAATGTGGGTCCTGGGAAATCGAGCCTCGAACCAGGGTCCTTAGGCGTCACAGACAAGCGCTTAACCGCTAAGCCATCTCTCCAGCCCTGCTTTATCTTCTGTTTACTCATTCTCTGGTATCAGTAAGTTCCGCATGATGTCTTCTCATTATGCTTAGACGTCTAAGGCATCTTTGGCTCAGCTTCCCCAAAGTGATACTCAAGTCTCCCCATAACATCCAGGAACTCACTGTGTTTATTTGAAAAGCCTATGTGCTTATGTTAAGTAATAACACATAGACTGGCATGTGACTTTTGCTGAAGGTTTTTGCTGGCTCTCATGGTCTACGGTTGGCACTACTTTTTGACATTGATACTTTGGTGTTGCTTGAATTGTCCTGTGTCTGTGGCCAATGGTGGTAAAGTGTGAAAATCATTTCTTTTAAAAACTGCACCATCAGCACAATGAAAGGGCTACTCTGGCTCAAATGTGTTTTGCACAATTAGAAAATTACCTATCTAATGAATATATTTCATGCCTCAGTGTTAATATCTATAACTACTTTTGGTTAGGTCATTTACAGCTCATACTTGCAATTATACTTTTAATAACTTATTTATTTGGGAGAAAGAGAGAGAAAGAAGCAGATAGAGAAAGAGAATGGGCATTCCAGTGCCTTAGCCAGTGCGAACAAATCCAGACATATGGGCCAATGTGTGCACCTGGCTTACATGGGTACTGGGAAATTGAACCTGGGTACATAGACTTTACAGACAAGCACCTTAATCATTAAGGCATCTCTCCAGTCCAGCAATTAGTTTTTATTTTTGTTTTATTTTTTTGGGGGGGGGAATTGAGGCAGGGTCTCACTCTAGCTCAGGCTGACCTGGAATTCACTATGTATTCTCAGGGTGGCCTCAAAATCACAGTGATCCTCCGACCTCTGCCTCCCAAGTGCTGGGATTAAAGGCATGTGCCACCACACCCAGCTCTTTCTTTATTTTTTATTTTTATTTATTTATTTGAGAGCATGAAAGAGGCAGTGAGAGGGCTAGAGAGATGGCTTAGTGGTTAAGCCCCTGCCTGTGAAGCCAAAGGACCCTGGTTCAAGGCTCGATTCCCCAGGACCCACGTTAGCCAGATGCACAAGGGGGCGCATGTGTCTGGAGTTCGTTTACAGTGGCTGGAGGCCCTGGCGTGCCCATTATCTCTCCCTCTCTCTCTCTGCCTCTTTCTCTCTCTGTCTGTCACTCTCAAATAAATAAATAAATAAATATTTTAAAAAAAGAAAGAAAGAGGCAGTGAGAGAGAAAGAGAGAGAGAGAGAGAGACAGAGAATGGGCAAGCCAGGGCTTCCAGCCACTGTAAACAAACCCCAGATGCATGCACCACCTTGTGCATCTGGCTTATGTGGGTCCTGGGGACTTGAACAGAGGTCCTTTGGCTTTGCAGGCAAGTGCCTTAACCACTAAGATATCTCTCCAGACCCCCAGCAATTAGATTTTTAAGACAATACTTTAAATAAATTATCACAATCTCATGAAACCTAGTATCTTTCTCTAACTAAGGAAAAGGATTAGCATGATCAGTGAAGACACACTGGAAAATATTTACAAATTTTATTAGGCTCTGTTTGTTTCTAAATTTTCCTGTTTTAAAGCTATAGCTAGCATGGATTAGTTAAGAAATAAAATCTTTCAAAACAAAAATAAAATTGTTCCTGTCATTACTTCTTGGTAGAAATGAGTTGTCTTCAACAGCATTTTCAGCAAATTCAATTGAAAATAGTCCTTAATTATATATATGGTGGTGGTTTGGTTCAGGTGTCCCCCATAAACTTAGAAATTCTGAATGCTAGTCTCCCCAGCTGATGGCAATTGAAAATTAAGGCCTCCTGGAGGCAGTGTGTTGTTGGGGGTGATCTTATGGGTGTTACAGCCAGTTTCCCCATGCCAGCATTTGGCACACTCTCCTGTTGTTATTGCCCACCTTATGTTGGCCAGGGGGTGATGTCTACCCTCTGCTCATGCCATCGTTTCTCCTGCCATCATGGAGCATCCCCTTGAGCCTGTAAGCCAAAATAAATCTCTTTTTCCGAGAAGCTGCTCTTCGTTGGGTAATTTCTATGAGCCATGTGAACCTGACTGCAATATATATATATGTATGTATGTATATATATATATATGTATGTATATATATATGTATGTATATGTATATATATATAAATCACATGAATGCAGAGGATATTTGAGGGATGGAGGGGGCAGAGTGAAATGGTGATGGAATGTAAAAACAACACAATGCATGGTATAATGGTAGACATATGCAAAGATGACGCAATGAAGCCTGTCATTTTATGTACTATTTTTTTGTTTATTTTTATTTATTTGAAAGTGACAGACAGGGAGAGAAAGAGGCAGAGAGAGAGAGAATGGGTGCGCCAGGGCTTCCAGCCACTGCAAACGAACTCCAGACACGTGTGCCCCCTTGTGCATCTGGCTAACGTGGGTCCTGGGGAATCGAGCCTCGAACTGGGGTCCTTAGGCTTCACAGGCAAGCGCTTAACCACTAAACCATCTCTCCAGCCCCTTATGTACTATCTTTTTTTAAAAAAATAAAAACCTAACTTTAAAAATATTACAAAAGGAATGTTTGTAAGATAGTCTAGTAGACTGCAGATAAAAGAAAAGGAAAACAAAAGGCAGGATAATATAATAATATATATAATATATATATAATATAAGATAATCTAAGTCAGATGTTGACTATGCCTCAAAATTTTGGGAAGCTTGAGCTAATAGACTCTCTCCCCATCCATCTCATGCTCCTTTGGTTCCTCTCTACTCCCCTCTTCCAGAGAGCACTGATTTCTCCTGACATATATGATTTGCTCCATATAAGGAGTCCCCATCTGCAACAAGATGAGGATATATTCTGGACCTTTCCTCAATGACACCTCTCCTCACATCACCTCTCCATGCTGGCAAGCTCTTTTCTCAGAGTGGTGATGCTCATTTTTAATGCATTTGTGGAAACTCACTCAAGTATTTGCATTATCTTCTATGAAGCAAGATGCCAGGAAAGCATTACATTTAAACTAAGCTCTGGATCTCTCTTTATTAGAAATAATATCCAGACCTGGGTTATAACAGCACACACATATTATCTCAGCTCTCAGGAGGCAGAAATAGAGTTTGAGGGTGACATGGGCTATATAGAAATACTCCTGTGCTCCTCAAAGAAGAATCATCTAATTTTGTATCAGCATAGTGGAATAAAGATGCTTTTTTTTTAATGTGTAAAATTATCTCTTTTCAGACTCCTTAGAAAGAAATTGGTAATTTTAAACAAGTAATTGCAATTTTAGAGAGAATTCTTTTTAATATATTTTTTTCTTTTCATTTATATATTAGACAAGAGATAGAGAGGGGGAAAGAGAGAATGGGCATGACAGGGTCTCTAGCCACTAAAAACTAACTCCAAATGCATGTGCCACCATGTGCATCTGGTTTATGTGTGTTCTGGGGAATTGAACCTGGGTCCTTAGGTTCTTCAGGTCATCACCTTAACCACTAAGCCATCTTTCCAGCCCATAACTGCAATTTTATACTACTACAAAAAGTGTTTCACAGATGAGGTCGCTTTCTAAAATGAATATATCCAATAATACATATCCAACGTGGTGGCCGTGGTGGTTTTAATTAGGTGTCCCCCGTCAACTCATGTGTTTTGAATGCTTGGCCCCCAGCTGATGGCATTTTAGGAGCGGGAGCCTTGCTGGAGGAGGGGTGTGGTGGTGGTGGACTTTGGAGTGTTACAGCAGCTCCCCCTTGCTGGAACTTGGCTCACTCTTCTGCTGCTGTAGCGGAGGTAATGAGCAGCCTCTACCCATGCCAGGATTTCCCCTGCCATCATGGAACTTCCCCCCAAGACAGTAAGCCGAAATGAATATCATTCCTGCCATCAGCTGCTTTTGGTGAAGTGTTTTGTGACAGCAATGAGAAGGTAACTACTGCAGTGGCATACCACTGCTAGATATGTGTGTATGCTACAGACAAGGTGCTCGTTGGAAAATCCTCGGAATTACTATTTTTTTTCAAAGTCAGTTAAGAAATACCTATCTACCTATGGTTCTAACTATAACTTGCTTTCTGTCCAAAACATTATTATTTTGAAGATAATCACTCCTCTCTTTGAAAATATGCCAACAGAGATATTGCCTCTTCCCCATAACTGATGGCTACCCCCACAATGCAAGACCCACAATCCCCATGGGGATAACCAGCATCCCCAATGAGGTGGCTTCCTTAGGGGGCAGGGATGAGGGTAAGGATGGTACCAACATGTGCTGTTTACATACTGAGTATGTCTATAACTAATTTAAAGATATGGAAAGAGGGCTGGAGAGCTGGCTTAGTGGTTAAGAACTCATGTTCAGATTTCCAGGTCCCACATAGCCAGATGCAGTGACACAAGTGTGCAATGTCACACATGTGCCACAAAGGGGCGCACCTGTCTGGAGTTCATTCCCAATGACTGAAAGCCCTGGTGTGCTCATTCTCTCTCTCTCTCTTTTTCTCTCTCTCTAAAAATATTTTTTTAAATGTGCAATTACTGTAGTTTCTAAAGAGAATTCTAACAAAAAAATTTCAGAAAAACATGAATTATTCACTCATAGGAATGCATAGCTAGTTTACTGGAAAGCCTTCCTGAAGGGTTCATGATTTCAAATAACAATGTTTGCTCCAACTTTTTGTTTAGAACTTTTGCTACATCCTTTAATTCACAACTGTAGTTGTACACAAGGCACTACAGAAGGATATCTAACATCAGTAAATATAACCACTCCATAAGTCAACAGGAAATGTTGACTAATAATAAGCCAAGGATACTGGTACTAAATATTCTTTTATTCTGTGTGCAGAAATTTTTCATTTCTCTAGCATTTCTAATAGAAACAAATCCACAAGAAAAGTCAAGAAAGAAATATAGGAGTCTGAAAGGCATGATCCTCATCTCACACACACACACACACAAAAAAAAAAAATAAAAATGACCTAGAAAGAAAATAAATCATGGTAGTTAACTAATTCATGTTACCACAAACTTGGTTTCTATAATATATAAAAGCGTAAGACAAGATAGGGGCATGTAAGAAGACAGTAGGCTCACATTACTCACAGGCAGATTGTAATTCCTTCCTGAAAGTCTACTTTTGTCCATGAAGGAGTTCCAAGTTGTACAGGACCAACACAGCCTCCGCAGGGCACGCTTCCAGGACTTGTTTAACAAACAACGAAGCAATGCATTGGCAGCCAACACGCTGCACAACATAATGAATTATTAAGCAACGACTCTACAACAGTGCCTAACCATTCTCACTCTGTCTAATGAGTATTATTCTTGATGATCAGCTCAACTCCAGATGAGTAAATTCTTGCAGGAGTCTAAAGCTTTGGGATTTACATAAAGAACATCAAGCATAAAGACCCACCACGGAAAAATTTGCTTTAGAAATCAATCCTAACTATACCTACAAACTTGGCAACTAAAGTGATATTGATTTGCAATCATCAAATGCTAAAAACGTTCTTTGTCAATCTCCATTTTCAGGCCATTAGGTGTTAACCAGTGTTGAATCATATTGGTAGACCTGCACAACCATAATCTTACCATTCTTTGAGTTTTACTTACCTTTATGCAAAGGTTTATACTTAGAGAACCTTCACGCATCAAAATTGTAAGAGTTGTTTCAAACTGTTGTAAAATTCTCAGAGATTTCTAATGGTGCTCAAAGGTTTGTTCTGCACACCAAGTAAATAAACAACATGAATCTTAAAAAAAAAAAAAAAAGCTAAAGAACTACCTCCAAGAACCTGTCTCAAAAACAAGAACAGCAACAAAAGGCTGAAAATAAAGAATAAACCTATGTAAACGGTCTGGATGCCAGAAAGCACAATGACTTTGGCTGGCAGTGTTGGGAACAGGTGCTCCATTATGGCTTACACAGGCTCGCTGGGAACTACACCGCATGGCTTCAGAGACTGCCCGATGCAAACATGTCTAGAACCATGGTGAGAATCATCCACTGGGTTTCCCTGATGGAGAATTTCTTATCTCTTGGATATCAATTATTTGAAGATATCCAGTCAATTCAATGGAGATCTGGAAACTTAGACTGATAGGACTGGGGATGCTCCAAAAAAAAAAAAAAAAAAAAAAAAACTTCTTGCTCATTTATAAATCCCTGGAGAACCGGAGTCACTTTTCTAGAGGGGCTTTGGCTGTCTAAGATAGGCTAGTGCTGGGTATGTTAACTACAAAGTACTTGATCAGAAAGATCCTGCCACGAAGGGTATTCACAGTTCTTTATTTTTCCTTACTTGCTTTTATCCAAACAAACCTTTCCAGACCACCTCTATGTTGCTAAAGCCTGGGGACGAGTTTATATTTTCTTCTTTAGACTCATGCCTGTCACTTTTATATGACATAGATGCTGGACCAGTATTTGAACTATGTCAGGATTGGAGATCTGGCTCAGTGGTTAAATGCTTTTGCCTGCAAAGCCTGATGGCCTGGGTTTGATTCCCCTCTATCTACGTAGAGCCAGATGCACAAAGTGGGGTACATGTGTCTGGAGTATGCTTTGTAGCAGCAAGAGACCCCGGTGTACTCATTCTCTCTTTCTCTCTCCCCTTCTCTCCCCCCTCCTCAGGAAGATGCCCAGTGTGCCGCTTGAGAGCACCACTTCTTCCTGCAGTCTTTCACAAAACCACAGCGATGCCCTGGCCAGCCACCCAGTAAAAGCAGGCACCGGCTTTGTGCTCTGGTTGTGCAGTGCTGGCTGCAGACAGTAGAGCGGTGGCTATTGTTCTGAATGAATCTACGTATCCTCACCTCAGCAAGCGTCTTCGTAAATCAAAAGAACCATGTTATTCTGGGTATAACATGCTTTGGCTGTCTCTATAGTACCGTTTCCCAAGAGGACCATTGTGTCCCAGGTAAATGACAGAACAAGCGGCAACATGACTAACTTAGAAAGAACAGGCATTTCATCACATTTAGAATTTTTTTGTACTCTACCTTTTAAAAGGCTCTTGAGATTTTTAGATAGCAATATCACCACATAACTAAAGAATTGAGACTTGAGAGTGGCCTAAAGCATTCAAAGGATACACTTGAGATGCCCTGTATGGGTCTGATCATGGGTAGGAAATGCCTGACTTTTATGAAAGTAGCATTAAGGCCTCAGCTTTTCTAATGGGGAAATAAGAAGGATAGAGCTGCCCCACCATGATGCCTCATTTCCAAGACCATCATATCTTATTCAAGTTTGAGTTTTCTCTGTATCATAATTTTTTTTTCAAGAGGTACATGAACTCCTCCAAATGAATCAGCATGCCTCTTTCTATAAAATAATTGGAATTATTTGTTCATTATTTCTTCTGAGGTTTGGTAATCAGGGCAGATCATAATGTAATTCAGTCTCCAAATATAATTATTTATATTACCTTAGATTTATTTTATTTTACAGCCCCTTAATACAGAGACTATATTCTCTTTGTATTTTGATGGTTACAAAAACAGTCTGTGTGGAATATCCGGGCTCAGATTACCTATCAGGGGAGTCGTTCCAGGAAGGAGAAAGAAGACAAAGAGGCTGACAGATATGTAATGACATCAACATCACTTTGATGAGCAATGGACTTCAGCTTTGTCAGACCTTTATTGGAAGCACTCGGATGCCTCCCTGACTTACCCCTGAAGGATAACGCTGGAGACTTGGTCCAGTGAAACAAATTTTTATATAAAGATGATTTATAGGAGATGAGGGGATAGATCTCTTGGTAAAGTGCTTGCCTTACAAGCATAAGGACCTGAGTTTGAGCTTCAAAATCCACTTTTAAAAAATGTTGGGTTGTTGGGCTGGAGAGATGGCTTAGTGGTTAAGCGCTTTCCTGTGAAGCCTAAGGACCCCGGTTTGGGGCTCGATTCCCCAGGACCCACGTTAGCCAGATGCACAAGGGGGTGCACGCATCTGGAGTTCGTTTGCAGTGGCTGGAGGCCCTGGTGCACCCATTCTCTATCTCTCTCTCTCTTTCTGCCTCTTTCTCTATTGCTCTCAAATAAATAAATAAAAATAAGCAAAAAATTTTTGTTTTAAATGTTGGGTGTGGTGGTACACATAGAATCCCAGCATGGGGAAGGCAGGGAGACAAGTGAATCCCTGAAGCTCACTGGCCTGCCAGTGTAGCTTAATTGGTGAGCTAGCTCCAGGCCAATGGAAAACCCTGTCTCAATTAAAGATGAATGGTATTCTTGAGGCGTGATACCATGGCTGTCATATGACCTCCACACACACACTTAGACATTCACCCTCACATAACATACATGTGTATATGTGTATATATATATATATATATATTAAAATTATATAATCAGGCTGCAGAGATGGCTCAGCTTCTCAGGTACTTGGCTGAAAAGCCTGAAGACCCAGGTTTGATTCCCTGGTACCCACATAAAGCACAAATTGATGCCTGCATATGGGGTTCATGTGCAGCTGTTAGAGGCCCTGGAGTGCCTATTCTCAGTCTCTCTCTCTCTCTCTCTCTCTCTCTGCTTGAAAAAAATAAATAAATAAGGTCTGGAGAGATGGATTAGCAGTTAAGGCATTTGTCTGCAAAGCCAAAGGACCTAAGTTTGATTCTCTAGGACTCACATAAGCCAGATATACAATGGCACATGCATCTGGAGTTTGTTTGCAGCAGCTGGAGGCCCTGGTGTGTCTGTTCCCTCTCTGTCTTGCTTTCTCTCTGCCTCTTTCTCTCTCCCTCTCTCTCAAATAAATAAATAAAATTAAAATTAAAAAATAAATAGATAACTTTAAAAAAGAACAAAAGGAAAAAAAGAAGACTTAGGGTTTGGGCCTTCACCTGGCTACTAAACCATACTGCTGGGTGACTCTGTATTACTCTTTCTGAAGACTAGGATGGAGAAGGGTCCTTGAGGGAGACAGACCCAGCATAACATGCTAAGGAACCCAAGGCTTGTCACAGTTGCCGCTGTGGCTGAATTCCGCAGAGGGCTGTGGTGGCCAGTGCAGAGCCAAAACGCCCTCTCAGTTGATTCTGTGGGTGTATGTTGGTGCAGCACTTCTCAGGAGTCCTTTTGGAAAGCAGTAGAGGGGAGCACATGCATGTGTGTGGTGCACACGCATGTGCTCACAAGCACACACAAACACGGAGCCGGAGCCGCTGCTTTCAGATATACTCAGAAAGATGTCTTTTTCTTTATTTGGGAAGGATTGGATTGAACTTGAGTTTACAATTATAAAAGAAGGTAGGGGGTTGGAGAGATGGCTTAGCGGTTAAGCGCTTGCCTGTGAAGCCTAAGGACCCCGGTTCGAGGCTCGATTCCCCAGGACCCACGTTAGCCAGATGCACAAGGGGGCGCATGCAGCTGGATTTCGTTTGCAGTGGCTGGAGGCCCTGGCGCACCCATTCTCTCTCTCTCTCTGCCTCTTTTCCTCTGTCTGTCTCTCTCAAATAAATAAATAAAAATAAACAACAACAAACATTTAAAAAATAAATAAATAAAAGAAGGTAGGAACTAAATGACAAATTATTATTATTCCAGAAAGTGATGTAAACGCATGAAGAGTTTCTGGAAAGGGGCGATCTCAGTCGTCATTGTTTTAGAATGGGACTATGAGCATGGGTATCTCTACAACGACCTCACTTGAGTTAACCACATTGCTCCTTAGTCCATGGAGGCGATAGACACATCTAGGAAATTTCTCCCACAATTCTTCATAGCAAATCACCATATGCCCTCACCTCCTCTCTCCAACGATCATCTGGAGCCAATGAAAGCCAAAAACTCCCCTTGTTGGCTTCTACCCAAAGACATGACTCCAAGGACTTCCTGTCTTGAATCATTAATTTTCTGTGAAAATAATATTGACATTCCTGTTCAGAATAAGCAGCGCTCAGCTCTGGGTTGCTCTCTCCTCTACAGTTGTGGTTTTGTTTCTCTACTTCTCCTTACTACACAATTTGCTTAAAAGAATTTTCTCCTTTCTTTGTTTGTTGTCAAACCATGCCAACCTCTGGAGTGGCTCCATGTCACCAAGTCAGTGTAACTTCTCAGACTTCACCTCATGCTGGCTGTCAACAACCCTGGGCGTAGTTCATCGTTCCTTTTACCACTCATTTCCGAGGACAGCTGTCCTCCGTTATCTTTCTTCCTGTGGCATTGGACTTCTCCTTTTCTCAGAGCCTGCTCACACACTGACACTGAGAAATGGCCAACTGAACACACACACACACACACACACTCAAACACCTAAAGCAGTAAACAGTGAGAGAAATTTTGGATCTGAGTCAGCTTCCAGTGAGGGGCAATTTTATGTCATGGACCTCTTTGATATATGTAATAAACAATTTTTAGCCTTCATTCAAAGTAGATGAGATGTGGTGATTCCTTAGATGCTTAGCAAATGTTTTAGAAAGGTTTTCTAATTAAAACAATAGCAAGAACAATTAACATCAAAGTGTGAAGTCGTATAAATCTATTGAGAGATCCAATCAATTAATTCATTAAGTGTAAATTCTTATAAGAAATATATATTGTTAAGAAGTTAACATTCATAAAACCTTCAACTAGCCTTTGTTCACATTGCTGTTTTTTCTTATAAATCTTGAATATGAGTCTATGATTATCTTTGTTTCCTTTTTCTACTGTGTGTGTGTATGCATGTGCCTTTTGAGGGCCCCATGCACTCGTGGTATACACACGTGGATATTTATGTGGGATCAAAATCAAATGGTCTCCCAAGCCTCCTCAGACTCTCACGCTTGCACAGTGAAATTATTAACTACTAAGACATACCTCCAGCCTGTAAGCCATTTTTTTTCTATAATCACTGAAGATGGTGCACACAGTTTCCAAGAGAGGAAAAAATAAACCTGAGAAGGCAAACCTGTCAGTGCACAAGTGGTTCTGAAAATGCAAGATCCATATCCACATATCTGGATCAGTGTAGAAGGCTAAGAGTTAAATTTTGTGATTGTAAGAGCCAAAGATTGGGGAGGAGTCCTTCGGAATGCTACCTTTCAGACAGAAAGTAGCCTGGCATCCATGACTTCACAGTGGCTGTGACTACCTACACAACACCTGCATAATATGAGGGGAAAATTTGACGGCATCTAAAAGGAAGAGAGACCATTTGGAAAGATGTTCAGAGCAGAGGATTGGAGGAGGGAGGGAAAAGGCGGGTGGTAGGATACGTAGATATGTGAATGATAGAAGATAGAGATACAAATACAGATATATGGATATATTTATTTTTTTATAAAAAGACTAAGACTTTGAGGGGTTTAATGAAGCAGTCAGAGATACAGAAGTGGATGAAAATTACCTTTCTTGTCTGATTGATAGACATAAAGTTGAGGAGGAATGTCAGAGACCTACGTGAGAAGGCTGAAGTTCTTAAAGCCAAAGTTGTCTAGCATTTGGACAAGCTGCCTGGGAATACATGGATGAAGAATTTCTGAACAGTGCTCCAGAGAAGACTGCACTTTCTGTAAATGAGATGTTTTCAACAACCTAGTGTTAGCTGTTTCTATAAAAAGTATCTGCACGGCATATGTTTCCAGCAGACAGATTTCCACTGAACACATTCTCGACCCATGAGTTATAACAGTTAATTGCTAGGGTAGTTCCATATTGTTGGTACATCTGCTAAACAATTTCCCCTGAGAGATTTGGGAAAATACAATTAAAGAATGCATGTGGTGTGTCTGAGGCCATTCTTATGTATTCCGAGTAGAGCTGAACTTCAGTCACTGCTTAACTGAACATCTGCCCAGTGACCAGCATCACAGATATTCCGATTCAAAAGTGAATATTGCTGGGAAAGATTTTTCTCAGTGAAGGAAAAGCTCTACACAGGACACAGCCACTTGGTTTGGTGAATGCAACCAAAAAGAAAACTCCATCAACACTAACCAAGATGTCCCTCAACTCCTGGCATAGTTCCCTCAGTTCACACTGAGCCCAGCTGCTTCCCACAGGGAGGGGGTCTTATGGGCTTTGAAAACTAAGTCAATGAAACTTTTCCTGAAAAGCAGAAGCAGTTTTCCCTCTACAGATGGGCTCTATGGAACTACAATTCCCACAAACAGTTTTATCACTTTGTCAAGTTTAAGACCACAGCAAACTGAGTATAGCATAGGTCCTAAAAATACTTTCATTGTGAGAAAATGCATTTCTTTCCTTTGTAACTACTTGAAAACGCTGTATATCATTCCAATGATTTCAAATACAGAAATCTAGTATGTATAGAAAAGATTTGACAAAATTATCATGGGAATCTGTTTCCCAGTTTGTTTTTTCCCTTCATTTTTTATTATTAGATATGGGCATATTTTGTATGTAAACATCACATGTTGTTACCATCCTTTCCTTTCTCCCTGCCCCTTCCCCGAAGAGGCCTTCCTCACTGGGGATGCAGGTCAACCCCATGGGGATTGTGGGTTATGCATTGTGGGGACAGCAGTCAGTTATGGGGAAGAGGCAATGTCTCTGTGCAAAATGTCCCAACTTGTGGCTCTAACAATCTTTCCGCCCCCTCTTCCGCAAAATTCCCTGAGCCATGCTGGGAACATTTTAAGTCTACTTCAGTGATGGGTAGTTAGGAGCCTCTGGATTTCTGGTTTGGTAGGTGGTGAGTGTCCTCAGTAACTTTCTCCATCACCCTTGTGCTGATATCAGGTTAACGAAGAGAGCAGTGTTCTTGCTTATTTCCCCAATTCCTCTGTGGTTTCAACTGGGGCCGGGGTGTAGTGCACTGGGTCATTTATCTCCTCAAGTCCAGTTCCCGTCTGAAAAAGAGAAGCAGATTCTCCAATGGAGAGTGAAGTCAGTGCCAGTTAAATTGGATAATCATTATTAATTTAGAGAGAATTATAAGGGTTTAGACACTTTTATAGTGTAAGGTTAATGGGAGTTTGACAATGGAAAGCAGAATCATTATCTGGATATGATTCTGACTTGTTTCCCAGTTCCAGATATGGTTTCCTTTCCACTGAGCAGATCTGTTAGCCAGTCCAAGAGCAGTTGGTTACTCACCATGGCTATGTGCCACTATTGCACTTGTGTGAGCCACATGTCAGATTGTTTGCTTCTGAGTCGCTTAGACTTTGAGTTGTTTGGACAGATGTTGGCCACTTTCCCCTGGTAGCTCATGTAAAACCTTCCAGCACTAGATGGACTAATTGCCTGGGGACTGGCTCACTTCCAGATTCCAACCAGGTCCCTCCATGGTCCCTGCCAACAGTGTATGGTGTCTTCAGCAGCAGGGGCTTACCATTAAGCTCTGGAGAGTAATCAAGTGCTCTGACAGAAGTCTGTCTTGTTTGTTTTGGGAGATCTACTAAGTCTCTGATCAGCAGCTCATTGTGGTTGTAGACCACATCCTGGTACAGGGAATTACAAGCTAGCACCAAGGGCAAAGAAAAAAGAAAAGGCCAGAGAAGAAAGAGAAACAGGAGAAATTTGAGGTTAGGTTTCATCTCACTCTCTCTAGGTCCCTTCAATTCAGGTTCTTCTTGTAAGGTTTGCTTGATGGTTCCACATTTTAGTCTGATTTCCAGGAGATAGGATTTTATGGCACCAGTTCAATTTGGGTTCAGATTTTGTGTATCTCCCAACCTTTCCCATCACCAAAGCCCTACCCTCCCTATTGTCCAAGCCTCAAGATGCTAATCAGTTATGTAAGCAACTTGGGCTGATCCAGGTTAGGAACTGCAGATGAGTGAGATCATTTAATGATTGTTTTTCTGTGATTCTGTGAGTTCACTTAAAATTATCTTTTCCAAGTTCGGCCATTTTTCTACAAATTTCAGTGTGTCATTTTTTCTTACTGCTGAGTAGAATTCCATCGTGTAGATATACCACATCTTGGTTATTCATTAATCCAATGATGGGCACCTGGGTTGATTCCAGTTTTTAGCTATTATGAATTGAGCAGCTACAAACATGGTTGAGCAAATATTTCTGAACCGAGATGTGGAGCTTTGAGGGAAAATTTCTAGTAAGGGAATAACAGGGTCTGCTGGTAACTCTATATTCATCCTTGTCAGGAGTGTCCAAATTAATTTCCACAGTGGTTGTACCAGCTTACATTCCCACCAATAGTGAATGAGGGTTCCTATTTCACCACAGCCTCACCAACATTTGTTTTCATTTGATTTTTTTAATATTTGCTATCCTTATTGGAGTAAGATGGATTCTCATAGTTGTTTTAATTTGCATTTCCTTGATGGTTATGGATGTTGAACATTTTCTTAAGTGTGTGCTAGCCATTTGTCATTCTTCCTCTGAGAACTCCCTATTTAGTTTTCTGTCCCACTTTTGGAGTGGGTTGTTTGATTTTTATTGTTTAGTGTTTTGAGTTCTTTGTAGATTCCACATATTAGGCTTCTGTCAGTGGTATAGCTGGCAAAGATTTTCTCCCATCCAGTGGGTAATCTGTTGGCTCTGCTTATGGTATGTTTGTCTGTGCAAAAACTTTTTAGCTTCATGAGATCCCATTGGTTGAGTGCTTGTTTAATTTCCTTGGATACTGGGATTTTGTTCAGGAAGTCTTTTCCCAGTCCTATATCAGGGAGTGTGCTTCTTATTTTTTCTTCCAGTAGTTGAAGTGTTTCAGGTCTTATAATGAGGTTTTTTAATCCATTGGGACTTGATTTTTGTGTATGGCAAAATGAGTGGGTCTAATTTCAGTTTTCTATATAGTCATCAAATTTGTCCAACACCATTTGTTGAAGATGCTGTCTTTTCTCCAGTCCACATTATTGGCACCTTCGTCAAAGATCAATAGCTGTACTTGCTTACCCTAAAGTCTCGGTCTTCAACTCTGTTCCGTTGGTCTATGTTTCTGTTTTTATTCCTGTACCATGCTGTTTTGTCACTATGGCTTTATAATATAGCTTCAGATCAGGTATGGTGATACCACCAGAGGTGTTTCTTTTGCTGAGGATATGTTTGGATATCTGAGGCCTTCTGCCATTCCATATGAATTTTGAGATAATTTTTTCGGTCTCAGTGAAGAATGATGCTGGTATTTTTATTGGTATTGTGTTAAATGTGTATATTACTTTTGGTATAATTGCCATTTTCACAGTACCAATTCTACGTATCCACGAACATGGGAGGCCCTTCCATCTTCTTAAGTCCTCTTCTACTTCTTTCTTGGGTGTTTTTTTTTTTAACACCTACTCAATTTGTTATTGTAGAGATATGCCCAGGCCCTTTGACCCTCAGTTCTGACCAGATGTAGGACTTGGATAACAATGTTTGTGTTTTCAATTAAGCATCCAAGCAAAGTGGCTGACCTTCAAATAAATTAAAATAGATTTAGGTGGTTATACTTATATATGCATTTTCTTGTAAACTGGTGGGATGTGTCATAACAAAGAGGGAGAAGCTCTTGAAGAAGAGAGGCACAGTAAGGAGAGAACTTTACTCTTCAGCGAGAGCACATTGTTATAAAAAGACATGAATGGATTTTTTTTTCTCAAACACCCACCTAACCCAGTACATTGTTAACATTTCCTACATCTGTCTAATAGGTAATGGAGACAGGAGCTGGAGGACCTCATCTCTAGTGCAGGGAGAACATCAAGTTTGTAGTGTTGTGTGCAAACCATCACCAGATCTGCATGATGAGATTCATGTTGCCGTCACTTCTAGCACTCCCTCTCATAATTGTCTGCTCTGAACTCATAGATCTAACACTACCATGCATCATACTAGATAATGCAAGAGATGGAGAAATAAGTACAAGTACTAGAGAACGGGCTATTTCCTCTCTTTAGACCATCCAAGTTTCTTTCCTGAATGGCAGTCTCCCAGAGCAGCCTTATTCTTAATTCATGGCAGAATGTTCTCCCTGTGGTTTGAATGAGAAGGTAACACCACCAAGATTCACATCACAGAGGTTATAAAGTATAGGAGGTAGAGAAAACCTCAGTGATAAATAATTATGTAAAAAAATGTTGGGCTGGAGAGATTGCTTAGTGGTTAAGGTACTGTGAAGCCTAAGGATCCATGTAAGCTAGGTATACAAGGTGGCACATGCATCTGAATTTTGTTTGCGATGGCTAGAGGCCCTGGTCAGCCAATTCTCTCTCTATCTGCCTCTTTTTATCTTTGTATCTCTCTCAAATAAATAACAAAATTAAAAACTAAAAATAATCTCATTTTACACATTAAAAATGGAGGATGAGACAAGATGACAGGTGTCATAACCTTTCTGGAAAGGAAAGTTAATAATGAAGTGGGATTATATCCATGATGTCAAACTTCAAGTCAACTGAGTTTCTTTATTTAGCTTACAAAAACTTACTAAGAGCAGTTTGAATCCATCATTTAACATCTTTAGCTCAAGTTCATGCACTGAAGATGAAAATGTTCCCCAGTGTGTAGACACAACGGGTTATGAACCAGGTCTTGATAAGTATAATTCTCAGCAGGTTTATGGCTCACAGTGGGCCCTCTTTTGAAACAAAGGAAAGAAAGTTGGGGAGATAGAAAGAATTGTTTTCTCTCTATCTTGACAGGCTCATTTTCCCTGGTGGAGTTAGCTACACACAAGTGTTGATTATGGAAGATACTTTAACATATTGAATATAACACTGTACCTTAATAAGAAAGGAGTGGGTTTAGTAGTTTGCAATGCGTAATATACCAAAGAATTATATATCACAGTTTCATTTTCTATTAACAATCTATGCATTGTTTTGACTCCTGGAAAATTTATTACAGGACTGTCAACTAATAAAAGACATTTGTATCTCTATGCATGCCAGTTTGTCTATCAGAATGACTGCATATCATTTATAAAACCCATTCAGCTACTATATAACATGAAACTTAACAAGTTCTCCTTCCCTGTGCTGACAGGTTATGTGAAATAAGACCCTCTCTAGTTATAAGACAACATAGCTAGTTTTATTAGAAAGCAAATTCTCAGTATCTTTCCAAAGTCATCTCTCCCTCAGCTGTTCTGCATTTCTATCAGATGAAGAGGAATGGGAGATGGGTTAGGAAAAGTATTTTGGGCTTGGATTACAGCTTTGCCCATTCACTTCTATTGTACTTTCTTTGATTTCTTGGTTGAATCATCACTTCCCCAAAGATACTCTAACACTCAGGAGCAATCAATAAAATGAACTTATTTTGGTTTTGTTCTTAGTGTCGTTTTTCTAGCTATATGGATCCTGAGTCATACTTTTATACTGACTGCAGAAAATACACTGATCCAACATTGGGGTACCAGAGTATTTTCACTAGAATCTCCTTACCACTGCATCCAAAATATACACAAGGGGTGAAAAACTTTCAATTGTACAGTAAATTCCTCCAAATTGAAATATCCCTTCAGGGAGAGAGCAGGGAGTCAGGAGGTCAGTAAGTCAGGAGAACTGAAAGTTAAGAAGTCACAGGACCTCAAGGTGTGGTGGTGCACACCTTTAGTCCCAGCACTCGGGAGGCAGAGGTAGGAGGATCACCAAGAGTTCAAGGCCACCCTGAGACTACATAGTGAATTCCAGGTCAGCCTGAATTAGAAGTGAAACCCTACCTTGAACCTCCCCCCCCCCGCAAAAAAAAAAAAAATAACAGGACCACTCCTCAAAGTTATGTGAAGAGGTTAAACAACAGCTTGGAGGGAGGAAAACTCCAATTCTCTGAGCTACCTGCAGGTCATGCAATGAGCTCCAGAGATGCAGCTTTCATGACAGGTCGCCTATGCTGGTTGGACTTTTCAGCCATACAGCTGCCTTTGAGTCACCCATACTCCTGTAGCAGCCCCTTATTCTGCTCTGTAAGTAACCCTCATATGCTCATTGGTGCACCAAAAACACCTTTGGTTCAATCAAGCTTTGGTCTTTCTGGGGTGAATAGACATGTCAGGTCAGCAAGCGACTTAGGGAAGAGCACATGAGTTAGGGAACTATCTGATGAGATGGTGAATCCATCGTGGTAACAATGTGGGTAACAATGTGCTCATCCCTGATGGGAAATGAAGATCCAATCAAGTCTTAGTGTGTTAAGTATAAACATCTCCCAGCAACATCTCCAAAGCTAGCTCCTTAACTTGGTGCCCATTCCTCAAGTATACCTCTTAACATTTTCCAGGAAATCATTTGGATTAAAACAGGATGTTTACAGAAAGTTCCCTTACTTTACCCAGTAAGGCTTTTGAAGTGATAAATATGATAATGTCATGAACTTGGACAGTATCCCCATACCAAGAAATGTTGAGTGTTTTAACTCTCAAGTGCCAACTCACCAGCCTGTCCACCACTTCTGTTAGTAGGCCTTCATTTATTTTCTTAAAAAACTTCTACCACAGGTTAAGGCTATAAAACTCAGCCCTCAATATAGTTTACCAGTCTATATTGGTAAATGCCATGCTCTCTATAAATACTGTGGAGTAAAAAATGTGTTTTATTGTTGTAGTATTTGTATTCAGTGTTTTGAGAGAAATGTCTACTAGCTACCTATTTACCTTGTTTTTGAAATAGTTTTTTTTTTTTTTCTCAAATTGCCTAGAATTCTATGTCATTTTCTTATGTAGGATATCTTGATTTTGTGCAGTATAATTTAACAATCCTTTTATATTTCTATTCAGAAAATGGCCTTCCCATGTTGAGTAAGGTACACATTTACTCAGCTCTCCTAGTTCTTTGTCATTTTCTTTTGCTTCCATTCCCCTTTCAAAATCTGAACTTTAATGTGCAATTTAGGATTTTCTGAATCAGTAGCCAGTTATCCCAAGACCTTCTCTTCAATAACTTACTATTTAAAATTGGACAGGCCAATTTTACCATTTGCTACATATCTATGTATAGAAATACTTGCATAGGGCTGGAGCAATAGTTCAGTGGTTAAAGGTGCTTGTTTACAATGGCTGATGGCCTGGGTTTGATTCCCCAGTACTCACATAAAGCCAGATGCTCAAAGTGGCACATGTGTCTGGAGTCTGTTTGCAGTGGCAAGAGGCCAAGGTGCACCTATTCTCTCTGTGTGTCTGTCTGTCTGTCTCCGCTTGCAAGTAAATAAATAAAAATATTTAAACTCCGAGTAAAGCCCAGAGAAATCAGCCTTTCACCCTTCCTATGCCTGTTCTCCTCTCCTGCTTCCATTCCCAGCTCAGAGAGAGGAAGATTCCAGGTAGAGGAGGTGCTCCCCGCATCCTCCCCTTTGCTACTCCTCCCCACTGTAGGCTTCCACCAGGGACTCCATACTTAAAGAACAGGAAAGTTTATGTTTGAATACCACTTGAAGTTTGTGGTTCTTAAACTTGACAAAACTTTTAATTCAGAATTGAGGCTATGTTTGCAAAATAGTCCATAGGATTTACTATGTGAATGTAAGTACAAAAATTCTTAAAAGTTTTTAAGATATCTTTTCCCAGGGGAGGAAAATTTGTCCCCACATGGCTTCAACAGAACATGAGGAATATGCCTCATTTTTCTGCCCCTATTTACTCATTATTTAATTCTCCTCTTTAAACCTAAAGGACCAATGATAGGAAATATAAACCATAGGTAGAGAAGGTATATATGTATAGCATCTAGCTATGAGAGATGTATGTGTGCATGTGTGTCAGGCTTCCCCTTCTATAAAATTTAAATATATTTTTGGAAGATAAAAATCATGTCATTTTTTATTTCAGTCTATTTCTGACTTTTAAGATAGAGAACTTTTAGCACTCTGGACACTGAGGCAGGAGGATCACTGGAAGTTTGGGGCCAGCTTGTGTTACAGTTAGCCCCAAGACAGTTTAGTATACAGAATGAGATATCTGGGGAAAAATAACGAATCATAAATAGAGGTGATATTTGTTTGCACATTAGGGCTCCCATTCCCATACACATATTGTAGAGGTGTATGAATTCATTTCCTATCCCAGTGACTCTTAAGCCATTGAAGAAATATATCTGCCTCAGTGACAGAGCACCCCATCAATAAGCAAAGAATGACCTGCACCTTACATGCTATATAAAGAGCTACTTATAATTAATAAAAAAACAAGCATTAAGGAGCTGGAGAAATGGTTAAAGGCACATGTTTGCAAAGACTGATGGCCTTGGTTTGATTTTCCAGTACCCTGTTAAAGCCAGATGCACAACATGGTACATCTATCTGGAGTTCATTTGCAGTGGCAAGAGGCCATAGCACGTGTACCCATTTTCTCTCTCTCTCTCTCTCTCTCTCTCTCTCTCTCTGCTTGATAATAAATAGTTTTGAAAAAAAGTTTTTAAAAATCAGAACCTAATAATAGGACTGGAGATGGCTCAGCAGTTAAAGGTGCTTGTTTGCAAAGCCTACCACCCAGGCTCAGTTCCCCAAATCCACATAAAGCCAGATGCAAAAGGTGGCTCAACCATATGGCATTTTTTTCAGTTGTGACTGAAGAGGCATTGGTCTAAAGCAACATTAACTTTACTTTAAACTCAGTTTCCCTTTTCCTTCTGTTAGTGTCAAGAGCATTTGAATGAGAAGATTCTTCTACAACTGAGGGATAAAAATGTTTTTAAAACCAGTCCTATTTATGTAGTTGAAATATACAGTGTATATATTTGTTATGTTTCCTTCTAATTTTTCTGATAATCTCTTTCTTGTATATAAATTCACAGACAATATTTATACTGATATTCCCCAAGTGTTACTTATAAGATTTTATGGTGGTAGAATTTGAATTCATTCTTAAGCCTTATTCTTTGTGTTTTGATTGAAATTGTTTCAATTTTACATAAAGAATTCATGTTTTGGGACTTGCCTGCAAAGCCAAAGGACCTAAGTTCAATTCCCCAGGACCTATATAAGGTCACACATGCATCTGGAGTTTGTTTGCAGTGGCTGGATGCCTTGGTGTGCCCATTCTCTCTCTCTCTCTCTCTCTCTCTCTCTCCATATATATATATATATATATATATATATATATATAAAGAATTTGGGTTTTTTTAATAATGAAGTCACTGTTTATGTTGGTTTGATTCAGGTGTTCCCGATAAACTTAGGTGTTCTAAATGCTAGGTTCTCAGCTGGTGGCAATTGGGAAATTGGAGCCTCCTGAAAGTAGTGTATTGTTGGGCACAGGTTTATGTGTGTTATGGCCAGTTGCCTCTAGCCACTGTTTAGCACACTTTCCTGCTGCTGCTGTCCACCTGATGTTGGCCAAAGGAGATGCCCACCCCTCTGCACATGCCATTGTTTTTCCCTGCCATCATGGAAGTTCTCCTCAAGTCTGCAAGCTAAAATAAACCCTTTCCTCCCACAAGCTGCTCTTGGTCAGCTGTTTTATACCAGCAGCAATAATCTAACTGCAACACTGTTTATAAGGGGAAAAAAAGATTGTATTTGAAAAATATCAGAAGACTTTCAAAACTAGAGTCACATTTTAAAAAATATATATATTATGCTACGGAATAGTCAGTATAGTTGAAGTGGTAGTCATTTTCTTGTTTTCCTTGAAAACCAAAAGATCAGTGATTAAAATTGATACCTAACCTAACATTGGTCATATTTCTGAGATGGGAAATTATACTCATAACCAGGCTCATGACACTTTGTACACAAAATATCGGGCTTATGGCTTGAGGGATTTCCTCAGTTAGATCCAGAGTATTCATAAAGTAGGGCTCCTTGAAAAAAGTTAGGGGTTCTCAGGCCCCATTTAAGAGGTTGGCAAGGCCCAGAGAGAATAAGAGATTTTACTGACAGTTTTATTGCCAAGTTAATTGAAGGACAAAGTGTTCTGATTTGCATGCTTGTATCACCCCCAAATCCACACGTTGAAATTCTGTCCCTCTACGTGATGGCACTGAGAGATGGGACTTTAGAAGAGGATCAGGTGGCGGAGCCATCACCAGTGGGATTACAACCCTTAGGAATGAAGAGCGAGACAACAGTCCTTCTGCATCCGCCATGACAGGACAAGGCAAGAAGACGAGAGGAAGTGCCCTCCCCCACGTGCTGAATGTGCACCGCCCTGCTGTCCCGCGGCCCTGCCCAGCCTCCAGATCTGTCAAGCCACAGTGCTCCATGACACATTTGATGTTTTGATCATACCATACAAATAATGATGCATCAAATTAAAATACTGCACTATCCGAGCATCAAATATTTTGTACTTTTCTCACTTTTAATTGAGCTAAAGCTTTTAAGCGCCTTAAAACATAAATTCATGGCTGTGGAGATAGCTCAGCCGTTAAAGTTGCTTGCACAGCCTACTGGGCCCGGATTCAATTCCTCAGTACCCACAAAATGCCAGATGCACAACATGGTGTATGCATCTGGAGTTCATTTACAGCAGCCAGAGGCCATGGTATGCACTCATTCTTTCTCTCTCAAATAAATTGAAAAGAATCCTTAAGAGAATACAGATTCACAGAAAAGAAAATGACCCATGACAATGTTATGAGAATCGTCATTGTGGTGCTGACATAATGGATGACTTAAATTTCCTTTTTCTTTCCTGATTTTGCTTACTTGTAGTTTTAAAATGTTCGATAATTACTTTTGTTCATTTAACATATTAACGGAAAGTATTCTGCAAGTATCATAATCTGGGCACTGGGGGAGAAAGCTCAAGTAGCCAAGCACTCGCCACTCCAAGGTGAGGATACGTGCTTGGATCCTCAGCACCCACATAAATGCCGAGTGGGCACGGCAGCCTGCCTGTAATCCCAGAGCTCTGGAGACACTCAGATGATCTCCAGGGCAAGCTGGGTAGCTAGACTGGCCCAATCAGCAAGCTGTGAGACTCTGTCTTAAGAAATAAAGGTAAAAACTGATGGAACTTGAAGATACCTGATGCCAGCACTCGCCTACACACTTGTGCACACATATGCATTCATACATGGGAAAAGTACATTCAGAACCTAGGAAGTTTTTAATGTTTCATTTTTTAATTATTTATTCAAGATCAAGAGGGAGGGAGGGAGAGAGAGTTGTCACACCAGAACCTCCAGCTACTGCAAACCAACTCCAGATGCATGCCCCATCTTATGCATGTGGCTTCCCTGGGTCCTGGGGAATCGAACTGGGTCTTTTAGCTTTTAAGGCAAGTACACCTTAACTGCTAAGCTATCTCTCCACTCCAGCCCAGAACCTAGGAATTTTAACCCTCACCATAAAGTTTATTTTCCTAGAGAAGATTAATGAAGTCACTTTTTTTCTTTATGAACCCATCAGAAATCTGAAAAATAACTGGTAAAATAATTAACTTTTCAAAACCCCCAGTCAGCGCACAGGGACCCTGTAATGGTAGAGGAGGACCACACTGGGGATGGGAAGTCAGCCACCCCCGGCTCAAGGTCTAGGTGGATCAGCTGCAGCTCTGCTACAGCTCATTGTTTTTCAGCGTGAGGGGTAATACTCATCCGTTTCTGTGGTGACCAAGGCTTTCACAATATCCTCTGTCACAGAAAGGAGACCACAGCCATGCTGACTTCAGACACAAAGTATTTCGGCAGCAGCAACACCAGGGAAAACAAAGCGGCAGCCAATTCCCAAATAAACTCCTGTGAATGCTTCTTATTAGCTAATTATCCAGGGGAGGTTATGGGAAACCAGACCGACAATGTTCCAGAGCTTCTGAGCATGCCATTTGCCTTGCTTCAGGCTGAAGAAGACAATGAATTGACCTGTCAGAGCAGGTGTGGAATGGGGTCGTCCTCTGACTTGCTCTCAAATATCCCATACATCCCATGCTCTGTCTTCCTGGCCACTCTAAGTTATAGAAAAAGATAATATTTCCAAGCTGCTTGTTTTAGTGGTAGTCATAGCAAATGGCTTTTGCATGTGTAACACTTTCCCAAAGAAAAGATGGATCAAAATCAAGTTCATATTGCTACAGACCCAGAGAGGCACAGGTAATGTATAATTCCCCACATGTCAGCCATGACTCCACTCCCTCTCTCCCACTGAAACATGCAAAGTGATCGAGAAGAGAGCTCTTCTAAGTATAAATTTGGATCCATGGCAAGTCCTATGCCAATAAACAGTGACCTTGTACAAATCAGTAAGAAAACCTAACAGTTCCTTGGAAAAGAATAGAAGAAAAGAAAGGTATTTTATAAAAACAGAAACAATGTGGGTAAAAAAAAAAAGTGTCCTCTGAATAACCTACAAATTCATAAATTAAAACTACTGGAGGAGCAATTTGTCAAATTTTTTCAATATGGAATAACATATATATTTTTGTAGGACATGATACACAGAAGTTCTGATGTGAAAATGTAATGGATTCAGCCTTTGGAAAGATTTCTGACAAGATATTTAATATTTTTAATGATGTTTTTCTTTGATCCACAAATTCCTTTTCTCAGAATTCACCACAAAAATATATCTGGTGAAAAGCCGGGCGTGGTGGCGCACGCCTTTAATCCCAGCACTGCGGAAGCAGAGGTAGGAGGATCGCCGTGAGTTCAAGGCCACTCTGAGACTCCATAGTGAATTCCAGATCAGGCTGGGCTAGAGTGAGACCCTACCTTGAAAAACCCAAAATAAATAAATAAATAAATAAATATCTGCTGACTTGATGGAGTTATTTCATAATTTTAGAAGAGTATAAGTAGCTGCCGTCTAATGAAAACAAACCAAGATTCCACCAGCAAACCTATACTCAAAACTCAGCCGTGCCTTACTAAGACTAGCTTAGGCTAAATGGATAGTGTACATATGAACTAGAT
The DNA here is from genome assembly GCA_036346955.1 of Dipus sagitta. Classification (NCBI taxonomy): domain Eukaryota; kingdom Metazoa; phylum Chordata; class Mammalia; order Rodentia; family Dipodidae; genus Dipus; species Dipus sagitta. The sequence continues at coordinate 70,304,649 of CM070782.1, forward strand.
TTAAGTATACCCAAATCTTTGTGAGATATATATATATATATCATTTAGTTTATAAACTATTATATTTGTTCAGGGAAGTCAGGAGAGTGAAGGGAGGCTACAAACCAAGGAGAAGGGACTGGATGCACCCATGTCTTCTGACAGCCCATGTGGGAGTTGAGCATAGGCCTGGGAATAAAAACGTGAAAAGGGATTTTCTAAAAATTAAAAAATAAAAAGGCCATAAGAATAACAGAAAAAGAACCTCCTTTCCAACTCTGGCAGGGAGGCCACCAGAGTGGGAAGGACATGGTTTTACAAGCATGCAGAACCCAAGACTCAGGCATGAAGAGAAGAACAACCAAGCAGCATGAAAAAGGATAGAGAGGGTGCACGCCATAATTCTCTACATTTTTATTTATTTATTATTAAGTAGAAACTTTGTATGGACACATAATATGTGGGTATTATCATTTCTCTCCTCCCTACCCCATTCTACTGAGGGCTCTCCTCAGTGGGATTGCTGGTACTCACCATGTGGTTGTGGATTATGAGTTATAAGAGCAGCAGACAGTCATTGTGTGGGGAGGGTAGAGCAATGCCTCTGGACATTCCCTTCCACTCTGTGGCTCTTAAATCTTTCCACCCCCTCTTCCTAAAAATTCCCTGAGCCTTGGTGGGTGTGTTTTAAGTCTGTTTTAGTGTTGAGCTTTCAGCAGCTTCTGGTGCTTTGAGACATTTTGAGTATCCTCAGGGTCTGTCTCCATCACCCTGGCACACACTGTCAGGTTCACTGTGGAAGCAGGACTCTTGCTCATCACGCCAGCTCCCCTATGGCTTCACTTGAGCCCTGGCTGTTGTTGGAAGGGTGTTTTATCTCCTCAGTTCTCATTGCCTTCTAAAAAAGAAAAACAGATTTTCCAATGGAGACTGAGGTTACCATAGGTTCAGTGGGATAAGCATTGGTAAATAGGAGAGATTTTGATGAGTGTAGCCTACCTTTTGGTCAAAAATGAGTGGGAGCTTCTCATTGGAGTCCATGATCCTGGTCATCGCAGGATTCTGACTTGGTTCCTGGTATATTTTTAAAATAATTAAATGCGTTGTGCTAACATAAAATGCTAGTTTGAATATATAAAGTATTACCCTGTTATACAAACTTCAAGTGGATTGCTAAAGACCAGAAATAAAATAACTATGATTATCTCTGAAGATGCATGCTGGAGAGCTATGGCAAGAGCAGCAGGAAGCATGAACCTGCCAGCAGACCAGCACCTGAAAAGGCACTGTCCAGACAATGCTGTGGCTCCAGGCATAAAGCTGTCAGGAGGCTAAGTTAATACCAAAAGATGATTTAATAATTTCCTTGAGATTCTGTAAATTTTAAAACTGTCTTTGATTAGGCAATTCAAAGGGAAGTTACCTGGGCAACGTTAGCCAACCAAATAGCTATTTGATAGGATTCCACTAAGAGATGTGTCGTGGGGGATCAGCCCCTAGTCGCTGCCAGATAGAGCAGTGTTTTCCAATCTCTGTACAGCATTCTTTCTAAGAAATGTTTATCAAGTATCAGAGAGAGAGGGAGAGAGAGAGAGAGAGAGAGAGAGAGAGGAGGGAATTCATGCCCGGTATGCAAACCTGGTCAAAAGCTCATGTCTAGGTACATAGGCATGGGAGGAACATGGGGGTTACTAGTGGTGCTATATTAAATGGTAAGGTTGTTGAACTGCTTCCTAAATATTTATGTTTGTCCCATAGATTAGCTTCTCTTGGCTCCAGTCACAGAAGTGTCTTTCTGCACTCGGTAGAGACTAGTGCTGAGATGCACACCTGGCGAAATGGCTAAGAGTCAATGACTATTGTGTACACCACAGCCCTGATTGGGACATCTGAACCTCCCCTCCAAGATTCAGGGAACCTCATGCATGGAAGAGGGGATGGAAAGAATGTAAGAGCCAAAGAATAGAGAGGAATGATATGGAAGGCTGTGTTGTGGATATATGACATCATAGGCATGCACACAGAAGCTGTGGTTGGTTCCCTGTGCAAAACCTGTCTATACATCATCATGGATGGAGAAGGGGCAAACAGGACCCCACTCCTCCCAGAGTCGCTATTGGCAGTTAATGCTTGCTGGGTGGTGGAGTCATGGTCTTCAGTGTTGAGGCCTCTGGCAATTTGCCCATACTCCAGTAAATGAAGTCCCACTGTGCTAATACAGGCAACCCCAATTTAACTCAGTGGAGGGTGCATGTGTGAACTCACATGCATGCATGCACATGTGCACACACACACACATGTAAGGAAGTAGGAAGGGTTTAATTAGAAAGAAGGGATTTTGTGGGACAGAGTAAGAGAGAGAAATGAGGAATAAATAACATCAAACTACATTATATAAGTATATGAAACTATCAAAATTAAAAGTTTGCTGAAGCCAGGTACAGGATCCATACTGAAATCCCAGCACTCAGAGACAGAAGAGTCACAAGTTCAAGGTTATCTTGGGGTAAATAGCAATAGCATAACTTCAAAACTCAAAAAGGGAAGAAGGGAAAAAGGGAGGAAGGAGGAATCAGGGAATGATACATATGAATGGAGGGAGGGAAGTGTTGGTTGATAAAGAGCTACATACTAGAAACATATGAAATCAGAGACCTTCCCACAGTGAAACGACTGAGATGTTTCTCAATCATGTGTCATTGCCTATTTCGCCAGGTTTTTTTCAAATGCTGTGTGTTGGGCTGGAGAGATTGTTTAATGGTTAAGACACTTGCCTGTGAAATCTAAGGACCCAGGACTGATTCCCCAGGACCCATGTAAGCCAGATACACAAGGTGGCATATGTGTCTGGTGCTCATTTTTCAGTGGCTAGAGGCATTGGTGTATTCATTCTCTCTATCTGCCTCTCTCTCTCTCTCTCTCTCTCTCTCTCTCTCTCTCTCTCTGTCTCTCTCGATTAAATAACTAAATAAACAAAATATTTTTAAATGTCCGTGTGAAGCACATCACATCAGCTTTCCCATCTTCACCGCTTTAAGTGTACAGCTGGGTAGTGTTGAGTATACTCACACTGTTGTACAATCTCCAGAAGCTTTCACATCTTCCCACACTGAATTTTGTCTACTTTTGATATATGATACCTCCAGATATTTCATAAGAATGAGAAAGAAAATTGGATAAATCTTGGACGATTTGCAAGGATCTAGCAATATATGAAAAGTTAATCCTTTCATACTATCTAATTGGTAAATAAGATTAAGAGTAACACTTTTTAAAAAATAAGGAATTCTGCTTCTGTCTCTTAAATGACCACTTCTACCATGTTTTCTTCACAATTCCCTGTTCAATGAATGATTTGTGTGCCATGTAAACTTTAGTCCAGGCAGCACTGGTCTGCAGAGCAAGACGGGAAGAGGCTTCGGAACATATCCAGGACCACGGAACTCTTGATTTACAGCCAACAGTATGATTTAGAAGTGGGATGAGATATCAGCACTACATCACTGATTCCAGTTTGCTGCTTTTAGAGTTACACCACCATAAATAAGAAACTGACTACGCTGATCCTATCTCTCTAAGCAAGCATTCAAAACAAGCCACACAACATTCCCCAAAGGCACAGGAAGCATAGGCTTGAGTCAAGGCTCTTTAAATTGTATAGGTCCTGAAACAGAGCTAGTTTCCCACTCTAATTCGAGTTAAATAAGCAGTCGCCACACACAAACACGTGCTCTGAAAAGTAATTGCTGCATATGAACATGGATAAAATGTTTGCAAATGTAAGGGGACGTTACTGCGAACTTTGCTGAAATTGGTCTCACTTGCACCATGACATTGCTTCATGAATTTGCTTAGACCCTGAACTTCTCAACAGATCCCAGCAAAGCTAATCTGGTGATGGAAAGCGAGTGTCCATCTGAAAGACTGTGTGGCCCATTCTGATTGTTCTGTGATGGCGCTATTCTGTTCGCTACTCACTTGAAATATCACTGTTGTGTAGAGTTTATGACACTTCAGTGGCCCCCTGTTCACCTCTCATTGTTCAATAGCTGTTAATAGATATGCCTGTTTGTTTCTTGGAACAGGACTCCACAGCATCTATCTGTCCTCCCCATAATCATCATAGCTTCCCTCCATAATCAGAGGATAATTGAAGAAAGCAAATGTAGTTACCCCTCAGAAGTGGAGTGTCCTTTTTATATGATTACAGTGTTTGCACACTTGAAACAGTTCCACATGTTTTATAACACTGACTTTGTCAAAGTTCTTCCCTGAAATGGTTTATTTTGAGTTTCTTCTTAGGACAACCGAGCTTTCACTAGGGGTGGGTGCCCCAGAATTTTAGATAATAAAAGTCCTTACTTCATCTTGCTTGAGCTACTCAAGTAATACATTTCTCTTAATGTGACACAATAGTAATGTTTTGTCTTGTCTAAAAGCTTATTCCCTGAATTACTTTGTATTGCAAAACTGTCCTTAAACAGACAACCACAGACATTGGATGTTTCAGGATTCAAAAGCCTCATTCACATTAAAGTGCTAGAAAGTTAATACATTCCAACTCATTTCCAGTTCCCAGGCTCACTGAATTGCTGACTCATGCTGACTCATGGATGGGTCTTAGCATGTTTTGTATTTGTACCCTGAACCAAATTCTTAAGCTAGTTAAAATAATTTTAAGAAAATTAAACAAAAAGACAAATATCTCTCCATACCTATAGTTGATGTCTTGAGTTCCATACTGCATTCCATAAAATATCTCTAATCAGGCTGGAAATGTCATAAAATGTAAAAGAAACAACTCCCTGAACTATAATATTAGCTCAAGTTTGAATAAATAAAATATTTCGCTAGTTCATGTAGACCATGTGCATGGCTTATTGCTGGAACAAAATGCCTTCTTGTTGCTAGAATAAAATAGCTGATAATAATCCGTTTAGAGCAGGAAGGGTTTATTTCAGTTTACAGTGCCAGATTGCAGTCCACCCCTGGCAGGGAAGGCGAGGCCGCAGGAGCTTCAGGCAGCTGGTCACACTCAGTCCTCAGTGAGGAAGCAGAAAGGCATGAATGCAGCTGCTCAGCCGGCTTTCTCCTTCTCACATAGTCCATGATCCCGGCCCATGGAATGGCACTGCCCAAAGTTAAATCAGAGCCTCACATTTTAATTCACCTGAAGGAGTTAATCCCTCCCACACAAGCGAAGAGGCTAATCTAATTACATAATACCTCACCCCTCACAGGTGTGATTCCAGATCCTCTCAAGCTGATAATTAGTATAAACCATCCTACAATGTAAAGGTTGAGTTTTGCCAGTAGACTAGACATTGTCTGGGATAGAAATCTAGTGCTAAGTCTGCGTTTGGGGTCATTCCTGGAAAAAGTGCTTGTCTACTCTTATCCTTGAGTAGGAATCGCTTTGTCCCTCAGGTCTACCATGGCTAAAGAAAAATGTAGTGGGTACTTCCCATCTAACCACGTGTGGGCTATAGATGGGGCAGTGGCTCCCTTGCCTGAACCACTCCCAACCATCCTCCTAATCCCATTGTCTGGGAAACGTTTCCTACACCCCAATTTACCAATGTAATTTCTAACACTAGGCAACAGAGAAACCATGGATTCATTTCATAGGAAACTAAGAAAATTACCAGAATTTTAAAAATTATTTTTAACTTAAAATTATTAATTTTACATAGAGTTTGGGATGATAGATCCACGTGCGCATACACATTTAGTCCATCTACTTTTCTCCATAGATACTTCCCAACCTCTAATAATAATTATTCCACTAAGCCATATCTCCAGCCCAACTACTGCCATTCTCTTAATGACCTTTGCTTACCTCATCATTTCTAACACTTATTTTCATTTTACAAATTTAGTCCTTGCCCATGTCTCCCATCACCATATAAAATCCACAAAAGTAAAGATTTTTCTACTTACTTCTTACTCCATACCCACTTAATTAAGAATATACTTGTTGAATGAATGATGGAATACTTCATGCATGATTAAGGAGTTTATGATGATTGTACAGGACTACTTGGAAGTGTCCCTTAAATACCACTATCCGTTACAGATTTCTCTTTATAAAATCCAATGTTAATATCCTCCTAAACAATAAATCAATAACTTGACTAAAATATTTTCAAGTACTATATGTATATGAACTAATATATATGTATAGATGGATAGATAGATAGATAGATAGATAGATAGATAGATAGATACTGTGGGGTCATGAATGCTCCAGTCAATCTCAGCCTGGGAAACAATGTCTCTAGGTACATGTTACACCTTATGGTTCATAACATTTGTGGTAGTTTGAATAGATGGCCCCCAATGTATTCAAGATTTTATTAAAGTTTTCAATTTAGATCTGTAGCCACCTGGCTGGAGGTATCATCACTGTGGGTAGATTCTAGGGTCCAGCCCTAAGATGGGGGAGCAGCTTTAGAATTCCAGTCTAAAGATATATGAAGTGCCTGAGCTTTGCCTGGAGTTCGAAGAGTGTACTTGCTTTTGGTGTTGGTGGTGGGTTTCTTCTTTCTCTGATTGGACCTATTGAAAGCAGGCCTCCTCTTTGCTATTATGAAACTCCCTCTGGATCTGTAACCTTCAATAAATCCTTTCCTTCCTCCCATAACTGTGTCTGGTCTGGAGGCTCATCCCAGCGATGTGAAGCTGACTGCTACAACATTCTTTCCTCCTCTTCTACAGTGTTTTCAGAGCCTTGGCAGACATGTTATAAGTCTCTTTCAGTGCTGTTCTCTCTGCATCCTCTGAATTTCTGCTGTGATGAGTTTTGAGTCTCTTCAATGTCTATCACTATCTCCCTGGAGGAGGCTGTGAGGTTAGAAGTTAGAGCAGGACTCAAGTTAAAATCGAGTTTCCTCTGTAATGTCTCCTAGGCCCTGGCAGATGTGAGAGAGATGAGTTATCTCTTGTTAGGCAGTTGTCTATCTTTTCTTGTTATATTGATGGACCTTGGATATCCCTAGTTTTCACTGCCATTTGTAAAAATAAAATAAAACAAAAAAAGTAGAACCAAGAATGAGAGTAGCATGTATCATAGAGGGTAAGCAGACTACTTTCAAAGACTTTTGATGGGCAAAGCCTCTCTTCTTAGCCAAAGAACATTGAGAGCTTCTTTCTAGAGTCTATGACCTTCCTATCCATGTGATTCTGACTTGATTCTCAGTGCCAGATATGAATTTCCTCCAACTGAGTGGGCCTCATATCCAATAGAAGAGAAGTAGATTACCCCCATAGCCTGTGTGCCAGTATTACACAATTTTGCCTGACTGGTTGCTTTGGTAACTTGTAGGATCCTCTGGTTGTTCACAATGTTGATCTCTGTCTCCCTACAGCTCACATAGCACTTTCCAGCACTGTGAGGGCTAGCCTTCCAGAAGGTGGCTTCCTTCTCACTTCCAGCGTGATTTCTCATTACCTTGTGCTCATAGCATATAATGTATTCAGCCATAGGGTCTTGGCATTCAGCTCTAGTGGTAATCAAGTGTTTTGGCAATATACTGCATTGTTTTGGGGGGGTCCTCATAGACCTCTCTGACAAACAATTCCAGGTGGGAGTAAGCTAGTTCTGGCACTGAGATTTACCAGCTAGAACCTATGGTTTTAGGATTAAGTTTTCTTCATCCCCTACAGGGCACCTTTTTTAAGGATTTTATTTATTTATTATTTATTTATGACAGAGACAGGGAGTGAGAGAGAGAGAATATGGGCATACCAGGGCCTCTAGCCACTGCAAATGAACTCCAGACACCTATGCCGCCACGTGCATCTGACTTACATGGGAGTTGGAGACTTGAATCTGGATCCTTGGGCTTCACAGACAAGCACCTTAACTAATAAACTATCTCTCCAGCCCCTACAGAGCACTTCTACCTGGACTATTCCCCACCCCTCTTTATTAGGAGTTATATCACAACATAGGGGTACAGGAGAGTGGGGAACTTACACAAAACTAATGATGGCATGAATTAGTACCATAGAAAACTTCCCCCTGGAAAGCTAATTAAAAAGATAATTCTTTAGTAATATTTTATGGGTGGAAATTTGTAGGTCTTCTGTATTGAATAGCCGCTTAAACTTAGGAATAGATAGACATATCTCAAAATAATAAAGGCCATTTATGACAAGCCCACAGAAAGCATGGTACTAAATGTAGAAAAACAGAGAATTTTCTCTAAAATGTAAAATGACACAAGGATGCCTACTCCCACCCCTTCTAAGCAACATGGTGTCCAGCACACTTGTTAAGGTGAGAGCTAAATCACCAATTCTCCTACATAGCTGTAGAGTACCTTATCCTAACACACTGCAACTCTGTGAACTTCAAGGAGTGGAAGGGAAATAAAAATTTATGAGTTGTTATTTAGTTGAAACTAAAGGTCAAAACAAAATTTTAAAAAGGAGTGATACAAGGTATATAAGAAAAAGAAAATTAAAAAAAAAAAAAACAGAATTCAGGGACTGAAGAGACAGTTTAGAAGTTTTGGTGTTTGCTAACAAAGCCAAAGGACCCAGAATTGATTCCCCAGTAACCACATGAAGCCAGAGGCACAAGATGGCACATCTGTCTGGAGTTCATTAGCAGTGGCTAGAGGCCCTGGCATGCCTATTCTCTCCCCACCAAACTCCTCTGTCTCTTCCCCTCCCTCCCTCTCTCTCTCTCAAATAAAATATTTTTTAAAGGGAGAAAACATGCTCTTTAAAAAACAAACAGAATTCATACTCTGGTTTCTCTTCAGAGCATGTAAATCTTTCACTTTTTAGTAGAACCATGGAATAAAATCAAAAGGAAGAAGACTTGTAATTGAGTCAGATGCCAAGGAGCTCACAAAATCCCAGGGGTGCCACTGAGGGTCTCCAGCAGTAATTAAAGTGCTCAACATCAGCCAGGCACTCATTATGAGTCATACAGACTGAGTCCAGGGGCCAGGAGTGAGGTAGGGAGAGAAATGATGAGTGATCAAGTAGATTTGTTCAGCAGACTCTTCTGGGGAATGCCTCAATTTTCATTCTTCAAATCGAAATAATACATTATATAGAATTCCCTTATAAAGTGGAGAATAGCATATAACCAGATAATCAATTGAATAGTGATTTTTTTATGAAGCCTGCTTTCGTGGGGTGCATATTAGTAGATAATTCTAAAGTTAATACCTAGGGTCATCACTAAAATTATAACTTCTTATAATAAAAAAGCATTTAAAACAAGTGTTAATAATTTGGCTCACAATTTAGAACATTGCATACATTGTTTTCTTTATATTGTTCTAATCTGAATCAACTAGAAGTGCAGACTTCCAGAGTTCTTACATGCATGAAACATCCACACAGAGACAGCCCTTCCTATACATCTGGCCAAGGTAAAATTCAAGCCTGCGCTGTCAAAACTGAGCCATTTGTCGGGCCTGAAGGGCAGTACAAACGGAAAATGACATACCATATGCCTCGCTGCTTAAAGGATATGAGCCAAACAGCAAACTAATTAAAGTTGCCATATCTTCCTGTCTCACTAAATGTACCTTCAAGACAACAAAATTCAAAACATTAGTGAAACTATGGATTGTATTTGACAGTCACTAGAGTATTAAAGGCAGGGTTTTACCTTGAAGTAGCACATCTGTCACCCTGCTGATGGGTCGATAGTGTTTAGAAGAATTGCAAAATAAATACCTATATAACTCTGATGTACATATATACTTACATAATAAAAATACTTTTTTTAAGTTTAGCACATTAGCCAGTTTCATTTAAATATTTTATTAACTCATATTCTCTTGATAACAATAACCTAAAGGTTAGAATGAAAACATACCAAGGAGCTCACAAAATCCCAGGGGTGCCACTGAGGGTCTCCAGCAGTAATTAAAATGCTCAACATCAGCCAGGCACTCATTATGAGTCACACGGACTGAGTCCAGGGGCCAGAGTGAAAACATACTCTATGTTTGAACAAATTTTCATGAAAAATGTAAACCAAAATGAAAGTTTAAAACATGAAATAATGAAGTTACTTATATATGCATTAAAATATTTTTCTAGCATTTTTTTAAATTTTACTAAGATGCTTCTATACTTTGTGATTCTGTTTTAAGAACATTTTATACAACAACAAAAAAAGTCCATGATAAAGTCACTTCAAGAGTATAATAATGGGGCTGGGTATGTGGCTGAGTGGTTAAAGGAGCTTTTTCATTTAGCCTGAGCCAGGGTTCAACTCCCTGGCCATTCACATAAAGCCAGACAGGTACTTGTTTGCATTGTGTATGTGCATGCAGTCACACATGTGTGCATACACACACACACACACACACACACACACACAAAGGAACAAAAAAAAATAACTAAATGTTTAGAGTATAATCATTAATCTATTATGAGCCAATTTACTGAATATGCTTCTTTTTACACACTACACAAAAAATAAATGATTTTTTAAGATTTTCTTTCTTTATTACACAGAGAGAGAAAGAGGCAGATAGATGAGAGTCAGAGAGAAAGAATGGGCACCCAGTGCCTCCAGCCTCTGCAAATGAACTCCAGACACATGAACCACCTGTGCATCTGACTTATGTGGGTCCTGGGGAATCAAACCTGGGTCCTTTGGCTTTGTAGGCAAGTGTCTTTATTGTTAAGCCATCCCTCCAGCCCTGGTTTTTTAATTACATAATATCCAGTTGTATAGCTTTTACCTCTTAAGACTACACTTCATGATAGATGTAATAAAATGCTAAAGAATATTATTATTCAGTGGCCAATAACTGAATGAGTACTTGCATATTCTCTAAAGTTGACAAAATATTTAAAAAAAAAAAAAAGTAAGGGTTATCTCATTTGTCCTGGTGCTAACTTACTCTCCGTTGGAGAATCTGCTTCTCTTTTTCAGATAGATGTAGACCCTAAGGAGAGAGCCACCCCATCATACCTCCAAAGGGCCCTGGCTGAAACTAAGAAAAATTGGCGAAACAAGCAAGGGTGCTGTTTCCTGATGAACTGGGTACCAGCACAAGGGTGAAGGAGATCAACACAGAGAAAAATCAACTCCTACCAAATCAGAGAGCCAGAGACCCAGAGGCCCCCAACACCTCATCACTGAAGCAGACCAAAAATGAACCCAACATGGCTCATGGAAATTTTGTGGAAGAGGGGGCAGAAAGAATGTCAGAGTCACATGTTGGGTCATGATATGCAGAGACATTTAGCTTACCCATAACTGTGGTCTAACTCCACAATGCATGACCCGTATACCTCAACAAGGAGGGGCCAAGGGGAGGGGGTAGGTCACGGATGAGCCTAATAATGGTACCAAACTGACTGTATTTGCTGAATACAGAACTGACTAATAAATAAAAAATAAATAAATAAATAAATAAAAAATAAATAAATAAATAAAGTTGACAAAAATATTTTCTAAAATATTCAAAATTATCTATCAATATTCATGGAAAAATATATAATTTCAAACTTTAAATCAATAACTTTAACTTTCATTTAATTTTCAAAGCTTACTTATGATTATCCTTATGATAAAAATATCAGTTTTCAGGACTGGAGAGATGGCTTAGCAGTTAATGTACTTGCCTGCAAAGCCAAAGGACTTTGGTTCAATTCCCCAGAACCCACATGAACAAGATACACAAGGTGGTGCATGCATCTGGAGTTTGTTTGCAGTGGCTGGAAGCCCTGGTGTGCCCATTCTCTCTCTGTCTCTCTCTCTCTACCTCTCTCTCTCAAATAAATAAATAATTTTTTTTAAAAATACCAGTTTTCAAATAGTAATAGGCAAAGGTCAACATTATGCTCATATTACCCAATAAAATCCAGCGCCCTCAGTTAAGCCACTGTATAGTACGACTGACATCTACTGTAATGAGAAACTTCAAATTTGACTAGATGAAACAAATATCATAGGATTATATTTACCATACCAATTATGATATTTACGTATATGAAGAAAAGTTAATTCTATTCTCATAGTAAGACTTTTAGTTGAAAGATTTCTAGTTGGAGTATGGGTAATTTTTATGTAACCATAGGGATAAAATAAGATAACAAGACAAAGTTGGGCCGGGTTGGTGGCAGACACTGTTAATCCCAGCACTCGGGAGGCAGAGGTAGGAGGATTGCCATGAGCTCAAGGCCACCCTGAGACTACAGAGTGAATTCCAGGTCAGCTTGGGCTAGAACAAAACCTCGAAAACCCAATAATAAATAAATAAATAAATAAATAAATAAATAAATAAATAAATAAAGACTTGCAGTCAATAGTGATTTATCAAACACCAGAAGTTAAATTCATATCTCCTGACTTCGGGCTTCAATCATTTTTAACCTTACATTATAGAAAGACTGAGTAATTCACACAGAATTTTGGCCTTCGATAGTTTACAAAGAGCAAACCAAACCTGTGATGATGATCTTGTTACCTTTGCATCCATTCATAAATCCCAGTGCCTTCGTTTCATTTCTCTTTGCTCTGACACAACACCTGACACAAGAGGCACAAGGAAATGTTTCTTTTGGCTCCTGGTTGGAGGGTACCGTCTACCCTGGCGGCAGCAGAGCGAGGCAGCTGACCACAGTGCATCCACAGTCAGGAAGCCAAGAGCAATGAAATGAATGCTGGTGCTCACCTCACTTTAAAAAGAAAAACAAACAAACAAACATAGATACAGTCTAGAAACAGAAGAGAAATTATTGTAGCTAGAGAGAGAGAGGGAGTACCCTGAGCATTAAAGTGAAGATGGGGGAATAAAAGAGGGAGATTAGAACACTGTTACACTTTTGGATTGATGCTACCTCCACAATTCCTGCATAATAGGAGGGAAAAAGAATTACATCAAATAAAAGAGAGACTCGTTGGAAAGAAGAAGCGATTCAGTGGAGGGTGAAAAACCCCGGCTAGACCGCTGCTACCCTAATAAATACATCTAACCTGCTTCTTTGGCTTCTGTACAATCGCTTGCTTAACAGTGACTTTCTGCAACCAGCTGCCCGGGCTCAGGTAAAAAAATAGTTAACTAAAGTACCGGCCGTTGCCTTAGTAACCTGTGCATACCTAATCTCTGAAAAGCCTCCGCTCTCTGGGAAGCCCCACGCCTAGCTGCAGGGGCCCTAACTCCCTGCTGAGGTTAAGATAACACGGCCAGCTGAGGAGACATCCTGAGCTCCCTCCTGAGCTCCCTACACAAGGTCAAGATAATACGGGAACAGCACGGCCCGGGCGACTGCCTGGTGACGTCTGAAAAGTCCCTAAACTGAAACATGTTTGAGATATTTCTGCATGTTTGCCTTTAAAACCCCTACCTCCTGGCTGCTCGGTGCTCTTCACCCCTCCTGCGTGAGGACTCCGTGTCGAGCCCCGGTGCACCGGTACCCCCAATAAAGCCTCTTGCTGTTTGCATCTCGTGGTCTCGGATCGGTCTCTGGGTTCTCGGGTCTCTTCCTGGGGAAAGAGACTCCCCCTCAAGGGGGTGTTCTTTCACTTGGGGGCTCGCCCGGGATTTGAGACCCCCACCCAGGGACCACCGACCAACCACAGGGAGGTAAGCTGGCCAGTGTTATTTGTTTCTAGGTCTTGTCTGTGTCTCGACTTGTTATATGTTCACTCAGTAAGATTCGATCGGATCTATCCGTATCTGGCGGGTGGAGAAAGGAACTGACGAGTTCGGACTTATCCCCCGCAGCCCTGGAAGACGTTCCAAGGGTGTCTGGAGCCCGATTTTTCGGAGCTCAGCCCGTATCGGAGGGATACGTGGTTCTGCTGGAAGACGAGGGACCTGGACCGTCTCCGTCTCCATCTGAGTTTTTGCTTTCGGTTTTACGCCGAAGCCGCGCTGCGCGTCTGTCTGCTGTATTGTTATTTGTCGGTCTCTTCTGTGTATTTCTAACCCTTTATCTCTTGTCTCTCGACACTATGGGACAAACTTTAACTACCCCTCTTAGTTTGACTCTAGATCACTGGTCTGAAGTCCAGCGTCGGGCAGGCAATCAGTCGGTTGTAGTGAAAAAGAAAAAATGGACAACTTTCTGCTCAGCAGAATGGCCCACATTTAATGTGGGATGGCCTCGAGATGGCACTTTCGATCTTCACATTATTTCCCAGGTCAAAGCTAAAGTGTTCGATACCGGACCCCATGGACATCTAGACCAGGTGGCTTATATCGTGACCTGGGAAGACCTGGCCTACGACCCCCCTCCTTGGGTCAAACCCTTTGTCATTTCGGGCAAACCTCAACTTCCTTTCACCCCTTCAGCTCCCGAAGCGCCTCCTCCGTCGGGAGGCAACTTCTGCACTTCTCCCTCCCCCTCCTCTTCTCCCGCTCCTTCTTCCTCTTCCCTACATCCTACCCTCCTCAAAAAGGACCCTCCAAAGTCTCAGTCTCTTCCCCCCGTCCTCCCTCCTGACCCTGATTTACCCCTCATTGATCTTCTTTCAGAAGAACCCCCTCCATATGCAGGACACAGGGGAGAACCAGAGGCTACAGCCGCCGCAGCGACTACCCCTCTACAAGAGCCTCCGGCCCCCTCGCCCATGGCTGCCCGGCTGAGAAGCAAACGCGAGCCGCCACCTGACCCTACTTCTCAGGCTTTCCCTCTCAGGGAGGGCCCGACTGGCCGACCACAATATTGGCCATTTTCAGCTTCTGACCTTTATAATTGGAAACAACATAACCCCCCCTTCTCTAAAGATCCAATAGCACTGACTAACTTGATTGAATCTATTTTAGTCACTCACCAGCCCACCTGGGACGATTGCCAACAGCTCTTGCAGGCTCTTCTGACTTCAGAAGAGAAACAAAGAGTCTTTCTAGAAGCACGAAAGAATGTTCCGGGTGACAACGGGCGCCCAACCCTGTTACCAAACGAGATTGATGAAGCTTTCCCCCTGACTCGCCCTGATTGGGATTTCGCAACGGACGCAGGTAGGGGACACCTACGTCTTTATCGCCAGTTGCTCATAGCGGGTCTCCGAGGGGCAGCACGCCGACCCACCAATTTGGCACAGGTTAAACAGGTGATACAAAGAAGTGATGAGACTCCATCAGCATTTCTAGAAAGACTCAAGGAAGCATATAGGATGTATACTCCCTATGACCCTGACGACCCCGGTCAGGCGACTGGCATGGCTATGTCCTTCATCTGGCAGTCTAGTCCAGACATTAAAAGTAAATTACAAAGGTTGGAGGGTCTACAGGGATATACATTGCCGGACCTATTAAAGGAGGCAGAAAGAATTTATAATAAGAGGGAGACTCCTGAAGAAAAGGAAGAAAGGCTATGGAAGGCTCAGGAAGAAAGAGATAAAAAAAGAAATAAGGAATTAAGTAGGTTGCTGGCCACCGTAGTACAGGGACAAGATAGAAAGGGAGGCAGGCCGGGAAGCCAGAAGGAGGCCAAAATAGATAAAGATCAATGTGCCTACTGCAAAGAGCGAGGACATTGGGTCAGAGATTGCCCAAAGAAATCTAAGGGATCCCGAAAACCTAAGCCGCAGACTTCCCTCCTTGCTCTAGATGAAGACTAGGGAAGTCAGGGCCAGGAGCCCCCCCCCTGAGCCCAGGGTAACCCTAAAAGTTGGGGGGCAACCAGTCACCTTCCTAGTAGACTCTGGGGCCCAGCACTCGGTCCTGACTCGGACATCAGGCCCACTCAGCCATCGATCTGCTTGGGTACAAGGAGCAACCGGTGGAAAAAGGTACCAATGGACCACGGAATGGAAGGTGCAACTTGCTACTGGTAAAGTAACCCATTCTTTCCTACATGTTCCAGATTGCCCCTATCCCCTGCTGGGGAGGGACCTCCTCACTAAATTAAAGGCCCAAATTCATTTCGATGAGAAAGGGGCTAAAATAACAGGCCCTGAGGGTGATCCCCTCCAAATCCTGACATTGCACTTAGAAGATGAATATAGACTCTGTGAATCTCAAGAGCCACAGGAGACTGACATGTCCTCCTGGCTCAATGACTTTCCATTAACATGGGCTGAAACTGGGGGAATGGGACTAGCTCTGCAACAAGCTCCGCTTGTTATCCAACTAAAGGCTACAGCTACTCCTATTTCCATTAGACAGTACCCCATGTCCCATGAAGCATACCAGGGCATTCGCCCCCACATTAAGAGACTGCTGGACCAGGGTGTCCTTATACCCTGCCAGTCTCCATGGAACACCCCTTTGTTGCCAGTAAAGAAGCCAGGGACGGGAGACTATCGGCCGGTACAGGACCTAAGGGAAGTTAATAAACGGGTGGAAGACATCCACCCCACAGTTCCTAACCCTTACAACCTATTGAGCACCCTGCCACCGTCTCATGTCTGGTACACCGTACTAGACCTAAAGGATGCCTTCTTTTGCCTACGCCTACATCCTAAAAGCCAGTCTCTTTTTGCCTTTGAATGGAAAGATCCAGAACTTGGACTTTCAGGCCAACTAACCTGGACTAGGCTTCCCCAGGGATTCAAAAATAGCCCGACTCTCTTTGATGAGGCCTTGCATAGGGATCTGGTGGACTTTCGGGTACAATACCCGGCTCTAATTTTGCTCCAATATGTTGATGACCTCCTCCTAGCGGCCACCTCAGAAAAGAAATGTCAGGAGGGTACCCGGGCCCTTTTACAGACATTGGGACAATTAGGCTATCGGGCCTCAGCAAAAAAAGCTCAAATATGCCGGAGAAAGGTCAACTATCTGGGCTATCAGTTGCAGGATGGACAGAGATGGCTAACCGAGGCACGCAAACAGACTATCACTCACATCCCTGCCCCTCGAACCCCTCGCCAATTGAGGGAATTCCTGGGGACCGCGGGCTTTTGCCGTCTCTGGATTCCCGGGTTTGCAGAAATGGCAGCACCTTTGTACCCCCTCACCAAGCAGGGAGTCTTATTTACATGGGGGGAAGAACAACAAAGAGCCTTCACAGACATCAAAAAGGCTTTGCTAACTTCCCCCGCCTTAGGCCTCCCTAACATCACTAAGCCCTTTGAACTGTTCGTAGATGAAAAACAGGGATATGCCAAGGGGGTACTGACCCAAAGGCTGGGTCCTTGGAGGCGACCTGTGGCTTATCTGTCTAAGAAACTGGATCCGGTAGCAGCCGGTTGGCCACCTTGTCTGCGAATGGTGGCAGCCATTGCGGTCCTTGTTAAGGACGCAGGAAAACTGACGCTGGGTCAGCCTTTGATTATTCGAGCCCCCCATGCTGTGGAGGCCTTAATCAAGCAACCCCCAGACCGCTGGCTTTCCAATACCCGTATGACTCATTACCAAGCCCTGCTCCTGGATGCTGACCGGGTGCGATTCGGACCTGTGGTCACTCTCAACCCCGCCACCCTGCTTCCCTTGCCGGAAGCAACAGAACAACACGACTGTCTCCAGATTCTTGCGGAAGTACATGGAACCCGACCAGACCTGACGGACCAACCTCTTCGGGATGCAGACTACACCTGGTACACCGATGGTAGCAGCTTCCTGGCAAATGGGGAACGAAAGGCGGGAGCAGCAGTGACCACTGAAACTGAGGTAATCTGGGCTACAGCCCTACCACCAGGCACCTCAGCCCAAAGAGCGGAACTCATAGCGCTGGCCCAGGCCCTCCAAATGGCAGAAGGTAAGAAACTAAATGTTTACACTGACAGCCGCTATGCTTTTGCTACTGCCCACATCCATGGGGAAATCTACCGGAGGCGCGGTTTATTAACATCAGAGGGAAAGGAAATTAAAAATAAAGTTGAAATCCTGGCGCTACTTAAAGCCCTATTCTTGCCTCAAAAACTGAGCATCATGCATTGCCCTGGCCATCAGAAAGGAAACCACCCTGAGGCAAAAGGGAACCGCTTGGCAGATGCCACTGCCAGAGATGCTGCCCTAAAGCCGCTTGACACCTCTCAATCTTTCCCCTTGATGGACCCAAGGGAAGATAAACGGCATCAATGCTCATTGCAATATAGTAGGGAGGATACCGACCTCCTAAAGAAAATGGGGGCCACATATGACCCAAATAAACACCATTGGGTCTTTGAAGGGAAGACTGTTATGCCAATACGAGATACCTATGAACTAATCAAGTATTTACATAAATTGACCCATTTGGGACCAAAAAAGATAAAAACCCTATTAGAACGCAGTGAAGCTGGTCCCTACCTCCTGAACAGAGACAAGGCCCTACAAAAGATAACTGATGAATGCGCAGCCTGCGCCCAAATAAATGCAGGAAGAACTAAGATTGGGACTGGGGTTCGGATGCGGGGACACCGGCCGGGGGTACATTGGGAAATAGATTTCACTGAGGTCAAACCCGGACTATATGGATACAAATATCTACTGGTGTTCGTGGATACTTTTTCAGGGTGGGTAGAAGCTTTCCCCACCAAACATGAAACTGCCAAAATAGTAACTAAAAAGCTTCTGGAAGAAATCTTCCCCAGGCACGGAATGCCCCAGGTCCTAGGCACAGATAACGGGCCCGCCTTCATCTCCCAGGTAAGTCAGTTGGTGGCTAAGCTATTGGGGATCGATTGGAAATTACACTGTGCTTATAGACCCCAAAGTTCAGGACAGGTAGAACGCATGAATAGAACAATTAAGGAGACTTTATCCAAATTAACGCTTGCAACTGGCTCTAAGGACTGGGTGCTCCTCCTTCCGTTAGCTCTATATAGGGCCCGCAACACACCAGGCCCCCATGGACTCACTTCTTTTGAAATACTTTATGGGGCACCACCCCCATTTATAAATTTTTTTGATCCAGACATTGCTGATTTTGCTAACAGTCCCTCTCTGCAAGCTCATTTGCAGGCCCTGCAGATCGTGCAGAGAGAAGTCTGGAGACCCCTTACAGCAGCTTATCGCGAACAACTGAACCAGCCGGTACTGCCACACCCCTTCCAGGTCGGGGATACTGTCTGGGTCCGCCGACACCAGACTAAGAACTTGGAACCTCGGTGGAAGGGTCCCTACACCGTCCTCCTGACCACCCCAACGGCGCTAAAAGTCGACGGAATTGCAGCTTGGATCCACACATCCCACGTCAAAGCGGCTCATACGCCTGAAGGGACAAAACCAACCACCGGTCCAACATGGAAAATCCAACGCACCCAAAACCCCTTAAAGTTAAGACTTGTTCATGGAGATGGGAACTCCTAATCTTGGTGTGGTGGGCCCTGCTACATATAGGCAGGGCAACTAAAAACCAGAGTCCCCACCAGGTACATACCTTGACTTGGCAGATTCAATCTCAAACGGGTGAAATTGTTTGGGAAATCCAAAAAAATCCCATAATCTGGTTTGAGTAAAAGATTTCACTCAATGCTAAAAGAAAATGGGGGAATGAAAAACCCCGGCTAGACCGCTGCTACCCTAATAAATACATCTAACCTGCTTCTTTGGCTTCTGTACAATCGCTTGCTTAACAGTGACTTTCTGCAACCAGCTGCCCGGGCTCAGGTAAAAAAATAGTTAACTAAAGTACCGGCCGTTGCCTTAGTAACCTGTGCATACCTAATCTCTGAAAAGCCTCCGCTCTCTGGGAAGCCCCACGCCTAGCTGCAGGGGCCCTAACTCCCTGCTGAGGTTAAGATAACACGGCCGGCTGAGGAGACATCCTGAGCTCCCTCCTGAGCTCCCTACACAAGGTCAAGATAATACGGGAACAGCACGGCCCGGGTGACTGCCTGGTGACGTCTGAAAAGTCCCTAAACTGAAACATGTTTGAGATATTTCTGCATGTTTGCCTTTAAAACCCCTACCTCCCGGCTGCTCGGTGCTCTTCACCCCTCCTGCGTGAGGACTCCGTGTCGAGCCCCGGTGCACCGGTACCCCCAATAAAGCCTCTTGCTGTTTGCATCTCGTGGTCTCGGATCGGTCTCTGGGTTCTCGGGTCTCTTCCTGGGGAAAGAGACTCCCCCTCAAGGGGGTGTTCTTTCAAGGGGACATAGGAAAGGGAGGAAAAGGGAAGGTTGTAGGGGGGGATTATGATCATAGGATATTGTCAATATGTAAATAAAGAGTTTAACAACAGAAAACATAAAAACATGTGGCAATAGATAACTGATAAAACAAATTAATTAAAGTGAAATCATTAGTAACAAAAGGAAAGTTACTCTTAATTCAGTGCAAGTGAAAAGATACTTAAAGGACATAGGTGACATGCCTAGAAAAGAAAGAGAGCTTTGCTTATCTTGTAGGTTACATTGAAACTTACTAATTACTTTCTTCTCAGACTTGCATGAGTCTTGTAAAATCAGCCCTTCACCCTTTCAGGCCAACCAAAGTGGAAATATTTACTCTAACTATCATTTGGTTTACCTTGTAGTCAGCTAAGAGTCCCTCTACACAGCATAGAACTCAGGCTGAGTCTAAAACAGGAAGGAATAATAATTATCGGCCACATTTTGCCTTTTAGCTTGATGGTCATGTGGGGATAAGTAATAGCACTTAGCGCTGCCACTTGCTGTTTTCAGTGTGGTCCGTTTTGGGGCCAGGAATGAAGAGCTAATTTATTATCATCAGCTCATCTTGTGGCCACTCCTCAGCCTCTGCTGTTGGTTCATCTTTAACTTTGCCATTAGTGACAAGTAGCCTGAGGATGTGTATCTCTTACTGAAATGCTGCTTCGTGCTAGATTACTAGCAATGGAAGGCCAATTCTTGCAAACGAGTTATAAACTCCTTAGAGATGTGCTATTTTAGCACTTGAAATCTACCTCCTCCCTGATTCTCTAATTTCCTTTTCATCTTAAGAGACCCAGCCACGAAGGTCTTTGGGAAACTGCCTCAAGGGGTGGGGGGCTCTTGGGGGTATATAATGGATATATCTCATTTAGGGGATAGTTATTTCCACTTTCATCCCATTCTCAGATGTTTCATATTGTATTTTCACTTAATTTAACTTTTACTTTTGGCTTCCAGCTACAGCACGTGATTTTCTCTTAAATGCAGGAAAGATTTTTCTTCCAAGCAAGTCCCCACCTCGCCTGGTAGAAATATGGAAAGCACCCACTGTTGACTTTTGAAAGTGAAGGGAGCTTTTAGCCAGTGATCATACCATTTATGCCAGAGGATGCTGACATTGATCTTCCCATGCCTTAAATCATCCTTGGGTATCAGATGGCTGAAAACTGAGTTTGTTATTGTCTTTTTTCCACACTAACATCTCTTATGACCCAGACCAAAACAAGAACCAAGTTATTATCATGCACCAAGTCCCATCATCTCCCAGACCAGTGAGCCACTGAAATTTCTCATCACTCCGCTTGGAGTTCACGTTGAGCCTATATTGCAAGTCTGTAATCCATCCATTGAACTGATCAGTGAGAACAGCTACTGAGTGACGAATGGAGTGGTTCCCACAGGGATAAGAGCTAGACTATGCAGTTCTGTTTGGTAATGTCCACATTGAACTGAGCTGGAGACTCTTCTTATGCAAGGCTGATGTTGCTGATAATAGTTGAGAAATGTTGTCCTCCCACACAAATCTCTATTTTTTTTTTCTTTTCCAATACCGTTAAATGTGATCTCCTCCCTACATTTGTCTATCAGCTTGTGAAATTTATTTTGTTATTCTTGATTTTATTTTGGCAGTACATTTACGTCAGAGTGGTCTCAAGTGGTTGAGAACTCTGGAGCCCACAGACCAGCAGCCTTTTGGCTCAGTTTAACAGATCCCTGCTACAGGGTCCCCAGACTGCCACCTAGTCGTGCCAGCACCACTGGCCACAGGTCAGCATGACTGCAGACACCCATCATGTGCAGCCACGTCTGAATCACAGACCTGTCATGCATTCCTTTGTGTAGCACCAATAACCACCAAAATTTTACCACAGTTTCTCCATGGTGGCGTTCCCTCATCTTCAAAGAAAACATTGACTGTTCCGAGACTTTAACTTCACAGAGGAATTAGTGAGGCAATGAAGTCACTTTATTAGAAATCATCGAAGCCAACTCGGAGAGTTGCAGGAAGGAACCAGAGCCCCACGGATAACTAGCTTGGGTTGGAGCTGATGCAAGAATGAAAGAAGATATTAAGGAGAGACTATTCCCTGGAACTAAAACAGGAGGTGTGGGAAGGATAAGCAAGTAACAACAGGCATGAGGAATCTGAACTTCTGTCATGTGGGTTATGATATGTTCAGCGGGTTAACGTTAACTGTATTTGGCAAGCAAGAAGCCATTGCAGGTCTAACGCCCACGTGTGAAGCCCACATGCCTAACCTTCCCACAATAGTTGTAGACAATCCTTGGAAATCTGTAAAGTAAATAGGATTTAAACTAGCTCTTAGAAATAAGGAATAATATATTAGGAATATAGAGGAACAAATTGTGGTAAGTAAAGCGCATTCTTGATGTCAAAGAAGCCAGGTTATTACTGTAATACCAGCAACACATTTTTGTCAACACTGACTGTGGCCCTGACCACAGGTTAATGTCATGCCTGATTTTTACATTATTATCCTCTGTATGTCAGAGAAATGTGGAACATTTAAGCATGCTTAAAAATTGATAAATCATATCAGAACAGATCTTTACAATTAAATAACATGAGTATGATAAACAATGAAAATGACAATAGTAATTTTAATCATTTTAATAACATTATGATCCCAAATACCACTCTTTATCATACATCCCTCAGTGTTTTATGCCTTTATTTTTGATCGATTGCTGCATACATGATTTATTTATTTATTTATTCTATTATTGTTTATTTATTATTTAATTAGCTGTCATGCTGGGAATTAAACTAGGGACTTACACATGCTAATTAACCACTCTACCTATGACCAAGTCATCCTAGCCTTATTCTACATTTTAATTCAAAATAATTATTACACTATTCTGAATCAAAGTTTTGTTCAGCCAATAAAACCCTTTCCATTCTTTTAACATTTGCAATATAATAAAAATGTTTGCAAGTAGTATCTACTGAACACTCAATTTTCCGTAAAATGATCATAGATGCTGTAGTGGACCACAGCAAATGATATGTTTTACCCTCCTAAGAAACTAATTTACCACTTGGTATGGCAAACTTATGTGAATACACCAATGAAAATGGCACATAAGTGGGTGAATGGCAAAGGAACAGACATGGGTCAGTGGAAGAGAAATGTATTCTCACGAGAGTAGCTAAGGAGTGTCTGACAAAGGAGGAGCGCAACACAGTGGAGAGAGGCTTGTTTCTTCAACAACGATGTCGGACAAGCTAGATGTCCATATGCAAAAAATAGACAAAGGCATACCTAAAGTAAGTCAAATGGTCTATAAACATAAATGGAGAATACAATATTATAATTATAATTTAGGTCTATAAAAAAATTTAAAGGCATGCACCACCATGCCTGGCTCTGTTTTTTTTTTAACTTTTTAATTTTTGTTTATTTTTATTTATTTAGTTGGGAGTGACAGACAGAGAAAGAGAGAGAGAGAGGAGAGGGCCCCCAGCCACTACAAACGAACTCCAGATGCATGCGTCCCCTTGTGCATCTGGCTAACGTGGTTCCTGGAGAATCGAGCCTCGAACCAGGTTCCTTAGGCTTCACAGGCAAGCGCTTAACCACTAAGCCATCTCTCCAGCCCTATAAAAAGTTTTATAAAACATTTTTTCTTTTCTTTTCAGAATATTTTTTATGTTTTAATTTCTGAGGGGAAAGAATGAGTGAGGAAAAAGAGAAAGAAAGAGAAAATGCAGGGGGAGGCCAGGGTTATTGCTGCTGCAAATGAACTCCAGATGTATGCACCACTTAGTAGTTCTGGCTTTATATGGGCACAGGGAAATAAACCAGGGCCAGTAGGCTATGCAAGAAAGTTCTTGTAACTGCTGAGCCAACTCCCTAGTCCCATAAAATATGTTTTTAATACAAAAAGCACATTCCTTGAAGTAAAATATTAATAAATTGGATGTTATTAGAATTAAGAAGTTGTGCTCCACATGGATGAAGAGATGGCTTAGCAGTTAAGGCGCTTGCCTGAGAAGCCTAAAGACTCAGGTTCGATTCCCCAGATCCCACATAAGCCAGATGCACAAGGTAACATATGCACCTGTATTTTACTTACAGAACCATAGTGGGCTCATTCATTCTCTTTCTTCCTCTCCTCTCAGTTAAATAAACAAAAATTAAGAAAAGCACACTAGACAAAGGCCACATGGTAACTAATATTGGAAGACCTGAAACTCAACAATAAGAATACAAACAACCTAAAAAATGAATACAAATAACAGCTAAAAAGTAGAAGATGATCTGAACATGGCTTCTGGTTAAGATGGTTTAGTAGGAGCCATACCAAAGCAACCTGGAGGACAAACAAGGCAGAATAGCATGCAATGCACTCTTCTACAAAAAAGCAAAGGTGTGTGAGGAATTGTTGACCTCAGCAAAGAAACAGGAGAGACCCGGAGCTTCTAGCACAGCCAGAATCAGCTCCAACTTCAGGTCCAGCAGTCTGCTGTGAAGAGCTACTCACTCAGCCCTGCCTGAGCTGACCTGATCAGAACTGCAGTGAAGAGATTCTCCACTGGCACTACAAAATCAAAAGACTTGAAGAAGACAACAGGGTCCAACTGAGCAGCTCTGGAACACCTTCAGACACTCCATAGCCTTCCCTTCCCCAACCACTAGCACTGGGAACCACCAGAGATCTTGGGACTCCAAGGGATTAGAGCCACCCCTCATCTACACGACGTCCAGCACAGCTGATCTTAAGAGCAGATCTATCGATGTAACCAGCTAGTTGAGTCCACAGTGCAACAAAGAGATAAAGAGCCTCACGCTCAACATAGGTGTGACAGGAAGCACGCCAAAAGGTAACAGGGCCATCATACACTGGGGCAATACCCAAAGCCAGGTACATAGTCCTGCATGGGAAGTGCTAATTGCACCTTCCATATTAGGGCAGGATACTGTTTAAGAATCACAGGGAGGGAAAGAATTCAAAACCCAGTCCACTAAGACAAAAATACTAATGTGTTAGATTTGATTGACGTACATTTAATCTACTTTGCCATTCTTAAATAAGTTGTGTTTGGGAGTTGACTTTTGTCACTTTTGATATTTCTTGGTCTATTGTGCCCCCTTCTTTTGTTTTCTTTTTCTTATGTATTTCTCAGAGGCAGGGTTTCACTCTGGCCCAGACTGACCTGAAACCCAGGAATCTCAGACTGCCAGTTAAACAGTATTAAGAGTATAAATCAACATACCCTGCCAGTTTAAGGCATGTGGTTTTGTTAGTTTGTCTATCTGTTTTAAACTCCACTCCTGCATAAAAACTCCGGATGGTTTTGTTTGTATGTGTATATTGCTCAGCTGGATTTTAGAATTGTTCCATATTTTTCTCTACACAGACTACTATTGGAACATTCCTACAACTTTTCCCACCCACAGCTTGTTTACTTTCCAATCCCTCTCTTCCCTTTTCCATACCCTGCCCTCCATTTCCTTTCCCTATTCTCCATAACTACAACCTTCTATAGACTCAACAACTTCTAATATCTGTAGAAACTAACAGTACACAAATTCGCTTTCCCAGATAATTGAGCGATCTCCATGTTTTTGCAAATTAGTACTATTCCTCACCCTAATTCACATTACACTGTTCTCACTTATACATAACCAAAACTCTAGCATATTGCTTGCTACCAGCTTTTTTTTTTCCCACCAGCAATTGGTCAAATCAAAAGGAACATTTTTGTTAATTTGCTACAGAATATGTGCATAGCAAGCATATCTAGAAGCTTGGGTCCTTCCTGTTGTTATTCTGGGAGAAATACAGGAGCCACACCTGGTACCTTGAGCTCCAACCCTACAGATATAACTTCTCACTTATATGTCTAAGAATACAGTAGCTAATCAGAAAAGCTAAACCATTAAATAACTCAAGTTGCAAAAATCTCTGCCTTATAATACTAAAAACACAAAAATGAAGATAATATAATTCCTCAAAAAATTATAAATCCAACAGAAATTAGTTCCAGTGATACTGATTTAGATGAATTCCATAGAGCAATTATAAGTATGTTCAAAGAAATCAAAGGAGTTAAAGAAGAAAAATAATTCGTGAAGGAAAACACAGGAAACCAAATTAACAAATTAAGGAGGTCAATACAAGGTAAGAGTAAGAAAATAGAAATACTGAAGAACTTTCATTCAGAAATACTAGAAATGAAAAAACACAGTAAGTGAAAGAAAAAATTCTGAAGACAATCTCACCAATAAAATGGATCAAAGAGAGGATGTAATGTCTGAGCTAGAAGAGAAGGAAGAACATATAGAGAACCCCCAACAAAGACAAAGGCAAAATAAAAGGAAGGTATGAATGGAAATTTCAAGATATTTGGGGCACTATGAAGACATCAAACTTAAGAATTCAAAGTACAGAAGAAAGAAAGAGAAGAATTTCACTCTAGATGCATAGTATTTTTTAAGAAAATTATAGAAGAAAATTTCCCCAAAATAGGGAAAGAGATGCCAATACAGAAACAGGAGGCAATTAGAACACCATACAGATAAGATATGGAATTAGCCTATCCTTCCCATGTTAAAATTAAACTACTAAACACACAGGCCAAAGAAAACATACTGAAAACAGTAAGAGAGAAGCATTTGGTTACCTATAAAGCAAGCCCATCAGGATAAGAGTAGATTACTCGACATGAACTTTAAAAGCCAGAAGGGATTAGAACAGTGTAAAGTTCTGAACAACAAAGTGCCAACCAAGATTTACATATCCAGCAAAGCTATGTGATATAATTTAAGGAAAAGCTAGAACTTCCATAATAAAACAGACTAAAGGAATATATGACCACTAAGGCAGCTCTACAGAAAATACTTGAAGGGATTTTTGAAGAGATAAAAAAAAAGCACATACATGAGAAAACAGGGAAAAAAAAATGATGTTCAAATAATAGTTAATACAAGAGAGTAACAGAAAAACACCAAGCACTACATAATCAAGAAGAATGATAATAAATGCACACCTTTCAATAATAACTCATAACATCAATAGCCTCAATGCCCCAACCAAAAGATACAGACTTGTACACTGGATTAAAAGGCAGGATCCAGCCGGACATGGTGGTGCACACCTTTAATCCCAGCACTCGGGAGGCAGAGGGAGGAGGATAACCATGAGTTCAAGACTACTCTGAGACTGCATAGTGAATTCCAGGTCAGCCTGGACTAGAATGAAACCCTACCTCGAAACCCCCCCCCCAAAAAAACAGGCAAGATCCTTCTGTTTGTCACCTCTCCATAAAATATAGATACTACCTTAGGGTGAAAGTGTAGAAAATGGTACTTCAAGCAAATGGTCCTAAGAAAGAAGAAGGTGTTAATACTCTAATATCTGGCAGAATTGACTTTAAACCAACATTAGTTAGGAAAGATAAAGGTTGACTGAAGGAATAATCCAACAAGAGAGTATTACAATTCTAAACACATATTCATCCAACAAGGCTGCTTAGAATTTCATTAAATAAACACCACTAGACATAAGGTCATGGACAAGCCCAAGCACAACTGTAGCAGGTGATTCCAATAACCTGTTATCACCAAATGACAGGTAACCTGGCAAAAAATAAACAGAGAAATATCTAGATTAAACGATATCATAGAATAAATAGACCTAACAGATATCTAGAGAACATTCCAATCAAATGCTATAAAATATATGTTCTTTTCAGCAGTACATGGAACATTTTCTAAAATAGACCATGTATTAGGACACAGAGCAAATCTTAACAAATTCAGGAAAATTGAAATAATTCCTTGTACTCTGATCACAATGGGATTAAACCACAAACCAACAGCAAGCAGGACTTTAGAACATACACAAATTCATGGAAACTAAAGAGTACACTACTAAATGATGAATGGGTCAGTGAAGAAATCAAAAAGGATTTCAAAAAGATTATAGAATCAAGTGATAATGAAAACACAACATACCAAAATCTACAGGATACATTGAAGCCAGCTTAAGAGGTAAATTGATAGTTTTAAGTGCCTATAAGAATAAGTTAGAGATGTCACAAGTAAAACAATGATACAGCTTAAAGCCTTGGGAAAAACAAAAAGAAAGCAAACCAAAAATCAGTATACAGAGGGCATCAATAAAGATCTGTGCAGAAATTAATGAAATAGAAACAAAAAAACAATACAAAGAATCAATGAAACAAAGAGTTGATTCTGATTCTTTGAAGGAATGAGCAAGATTTATAAACCTTTAGCACACCTTACCAAAGAGAGAGAGAGAGAGAGAGAGAGAGAGAAAAGAGGACTTCTGGTTAAGATGGCAGCATAGGAACTACACTAAAGCAGTCTAGAGGAGAAAGAGAGAAAAAAAAAAAAAAAAACGATCAAAATACACCCTTCTACTAAAAAGTGAAGGCGTATAATAAATTATCAATCAGAGCAGAGAAGTAGGAGATTTTTCAGAGTGTCTAGAGCCCACAGAGGCAGGCAGAAGCTCCAGCAGCAGCAGCAGCACCAGGTCTGGGCAGCTGCAGCCACCACGGTTCGACCTGAGCCACAAGAAAAGACAGGTGAGGGGATTTTCCACTCACACCAGCCTCCTTGCAAACTCAAGGAATGTGAAGGGAGGATGGCAGGGACCAGCAGAGCAGCTCCTGAGGAAGAGGATTGCAAGGACCAACGAGGGAACTCTTCAGCCACTCTCCATGGCCCCACCCGCTCCCCACCCCCACTGCCAGCACAAGGGCCAGCAAGCACCAGAGACATGAGGAAGGAGACTCACCTACACAGCACCCAGCACAGGTGATCAGAGCAGTGGCCCACTGACCCAGTCAGCCTACCTGAGCACACAGCACAGCAAAGAGGGACCCAAGTGGGTGCATAGCATAGCTGAGACCAAAGCCATCCCAAAAGGTAACTGGGATTACATCAGGTCAGTATCTGTCAAAAAAGCCTGGTATAATAGACTTGCATGAGAAGTGTTAATTGCACCTTCCATGTCGGGGTAAAATATATGTTAAACCCGATGGATGGCTCAATTTGCCATTCCTAAATGAGCTGTATTTTTGGGCTTGTCAGTTGTTGATTCTGATTTATAGTGCCTTTGTCTCCTCTTCTGTTGTTCATTGGGGAAGGTCTCGCTAGGGCACAATCTGACCTTGGAACCCTCTACAGACCAAAAATTTCAGACTCCCAGTTGACAGAATTAAGGGCAACACACATCCTTAGGGACTGTAACTTCGTTAGAGGATCTATTTATCATAATACCTACTCTTACATAAATGCTCTGTGCTGTTTTTCATCAAATGTGCATATTGTTTAGTTAAATTTTAGAATTTGCCTGTATTTTGTCCCACCCAGCCTATAATACTCTCATAGCAAGAAAGCCCAACACCTAGGGTCACTTTTGTGGTTACTCTGAGAGTCTTAAGAGCCACACCTAGCATCTTAAGCTCCTACCCTGAACATATATAACATTAGTTTGATTGATACATCCAATAATACTGCAGATAATTAGAAAATCAAACTATTAAATTAATCCAGGATGCAAAAATCTCTATATTATAATACAAGAAACTCAAAAAATCCAGACAATATAAATCCACCAAAAATTACTAATCCATCATAAATGACCTCCAGTGAGACTGATTTAGAGGAAATGGCTGAGAAAGATTTAAAAAGAATGATTAGAAATATGCTCAAAGAAATCAAAGAGGAAATCAAAGGAATCAAAGAAGACACAGGAAAACAATTTAATGAAATAAGGAGGTCAATACAAGACATGAATAAGTAAATAGAAATAATTAAGAAAAACCAGTCAGAAATACTAGCAATGAAAAACACCGTCAGTCAAATAAAAAACTCTGTAGAGCAGGGCGTGGTGGCTCATGCCTTTAATCCCAGCACTCGGGAGGCAGAGGTAGGAGGATCGCCGTGAGTTCGAGGCCACCCTGAGATTCCATAGTGAATTCCAGGTCAGTCTGGGCTAGAGTGAGACCCTACCTTGAAAAACAACAACAACAAAAAACAAACAGGGGTTACTTCCATGCTCAGGTAAGAACCTCCACTGTTTAAATGCAAAAAATGAGAAAACTAAATCCAAGAAAAGACTGAGCAGATGAATTTGTTCCCCCCTTACTACTCAGGAAAAAAATAATTCAAAGAAGTTTGCCCAGGTCTGGAGGGATGGCTTAGCAGTTGAGGTGCTTGCGTGCAAAGCCTAGGGACTCAAGTTCGATTCCCCCATACCTACATAGGTCAGATGCACAGTGTGGTATATGCATATGGAGTTCATTTTCAGTGGCTGGAGGCCCAGGTGTGCCCATTCTCTCTCTCCTCTTTCTCTCTCACTGTCTCTAATATAGATTTAAAAAAATTAAAGAAAGTTACCCAAAAATAATGATCCAAAAAGGAGACTATATTTCTTTTTTTAAAAGAAAAAATATTTATTTATTTACTTATTTATTTGAGAGAGAGAAAGAGACAAAGAGAAAGAAGTAGACTGAGAGAGAGAGACAGAGAATAGGCATGCCAGGGCCTCCTGCCACTGCTCATGAACTCCAAACTCATGCACCACGTTGTGCATCTGGCTTTTCGTGGACATTGGAGAATCGAACGCAGGCCAGTTTTTCTCACACTCCAGATCTGTAATCCTTTTCTGCAGTTACCTAGAAGAAGCCACAGCCCGACATGACCGTACCCCTGACCCTGGTCTCCCAGCCTTCTTCTTTGAGCAGGGGAGTGATATAATTCATCAAGACTATACAGACCCAGATAAAAGAAGAGCAGACGGTGGCCCTGCTTGTGTTTGTTTACCAAGGCAGCCACAGCGAAGGAAGTTGTCAGAGCAGAAAGGCAGTACTTTGCAGCGGAGTCTGCAGAGCTTAACCAAGGGCGAGGTCTGAACAGGAATGTGATGTTTCACAGCTCGGTGGACCTGGGGCACTGTGAGATTCTGTCCCATTACCCTGCCAGCTTCTCAGGACTGCATGGCCATCTTCCGTGTTCCTTGGCCTGTAGAAACGCCACGCTGGCCTCTCCTTCATCTGCAGTGGGGCTCGGCCCATGCCCATGTCCATGTCCATGCCCAGCACCTGCTTTATAAAAACATGAATCATACTGAATTTTGGCCAATCTTGATAAACTCACCTAAAATCTATTACTTTCTATGAAGCCCTATGTTGCAGTCAGCTTCACATTGCTGTCAGAAAACACCCAACCAAGAGCAGCTTGTGGGAGGAAAGAGTTTATATGGGCTTACAGATTCAAGGGGAAGCTTCATGATGGCAGGGGAAAACGATGGCATGAGCAGAGGATGGACATCACCTCCTGACCAACATCAGGCAGACAATAGCAGCAGGAGTGTGCACCAAACACTGGCAAGGGGAAGCTAGCTATAACACACATAAGCCCACCCCCAATAATACACTGCCTCCAGGAGACTCCAGTTCCCAAATTGCCACCAGCTGGAGACCTAAGCATTCAGAACACATAAGTTTGTGGGGGAACACCTGAATCAAGCCACCACATTCTACTATTGGCCCCAGGAAACTGATAACCATCTATGATATAAACAGCAGGGCATTCAGTACAACTTTAAAAGTCCCCAAAGTTTTTATCCCAAGGATGTTCAAACATCCCCATTGTCCAAGGTCTTTGAACTGAGCCAAAGAAAGAAAACTAAAATGGCACAGAATAAATATTCACACTGCAAAAAGATGTTATTGTGCTTAGAAAAGAAATGGTCAAGAAAAGGTTTAAAACAAGCAGGGCAAACATCAAATTCTGTAACTCCATGTCTGACAACTGTAACCAGTGACAAGTCTCAACATCCAATAATGCCAACCAGTGACAAGCCTCTGAAGTTCCAATTCTGCCCCTCCAGCTAGGCTACTCACAGTCCAAGAAAACTTCATCTGTCCTTGGCACCTCTCCTTGGCAGCCATCCCATGGTCTTGGCATCTCCTTTGGGTCTCCACTGCAGCCCACGGTTCATCCTCATGGCTCCATTGGGCCTCCACGCAGGTAATCCAACAAGCCTGCTTCATACTGCCCATGGCCATTTCCAAACAAAAACTGTGTTGCAAATCCAATGACCCTCTCTTTCTTTCACTTGTTATGATCCATGATAGCAGATGGGCTACCAACTTGTTAATCCAGGGGTAAGTAGAGCAGACTTTGAAGGGCAGGACACTGCTCTAGCATTAGGGCCCCATCAAAAGAGTCTGCATTCTTCCTGTTGTCCCAATGCAGGTCAGCAAGTACCTTAACCACTAACCCATGTCTCCAGCCTGTAAAATACCTTTAAAGAATTCGTGAATATATCTATATTAATTAGTTTTCTTTTTTGACCAAATACCCTAACATGAATCATGTTAAAGAAGGAAGGGTTTATTTTGGCTTATAGTTCAAGAGGACACAGTCCAGCATGGCTGGAAAGGCATGGTGGCATGGACAGGAGGCCACTGGTCACACTGCATTCTCATTCAGGAAGTAGAGAGAGTGCACAGGAAGTGGGGCCAGGCTCTAAAGCCTCAAGGCCTGTCTAGGAATCTGTGGCCTCCAGTGAGGCTTCATCTCCCAAAAGTTCCACAACTTTCCCATACAGCACAACTAGCTGTTTCAAACACAGGAGTCTATGGGGACATTTCATATTCAATCTCCAACAACGCTGAAGAGAGACCAACCACATTTGATAAGTATGCATTCCAGCATACTTGGAAGACACTTGAATCAAGGCTTAGTTTAGAAACTGACAAATCATATGAAATGAATGTCACCGAAACTAAGTACGTGACCAATTTAGCCTTTTTGTACTTAGGTGAAAGTATCCAGATGAAAAAATACGAGGAGTATATTTTTAACTTTTCCATTCTGTGTCTCACAGCCTAGAGGCTGACCAGCATTAACCAATATACAATGCAGCTGAATTTCCATTAGAAGTGTTACTCAGTGTTGGTGCTACAGGAAATCTCTCCTCATACCAATTTTATTACCTCAACCCATGTGATGGAAGTGATGCCATTGACCTTTGAAGATTTAAATTTGTTGTTCTTGTAGAAAAAAATAAAAGACAAAAGACACAGTCCTCAGCAGATATATGCCCCAGAAGAGTCAGAGTCAAATTTCCAGTAGTGGCTATTAGTATCTGATTGTCCATTAAAAAGTACATAAAGAAACTCATGTTTACAAATTTTGTGCCTACTCTGTTTGAAAATGTACTTTTCCCATTCTATATCTATGGAGAAATTTTAATCCAATAAAATACTTTTTTAATTTTTAAAGTCCCTTATGAATCACCTTTCATACTACTTTCAATTAAAAAAAATAAATTAAAAAGTATTTTTTGCCTTAAGAGCACTTGTATTATGTTATCATCACATATATGTATTAGTATACAAATTGATGGAAACAATGTTAAAAACAAATAATGCACCTCTTAATGAGAATAGGCTCTTTGGTAAACAGTCCAAGTTATCTGAATGTCATAAAAAATATGCTGTTAGAAATTCAATAACATTGCTATTTTTCATTTTAATATTTATAAGCTTCAAGAAATCATATTGTTAAGCATTAATAAATGATGGTAGTTGAAGGGACTATATTATAGAAATTTCATTTATTTCTTTGAACATCTGAATTACATGTTAAAATTGACATTGAAGGAAGATCTAATTAAGTTCTCACATGATTTATTATTACAAATGTTTGCTGATGAGAGACCACCATGAAATTCAATTTTTCAGGCTCTGAAATACATACACAAAAAACCTTTTAATTTTATTATTTAAGTTGACAAATCCCTGTTGTCATTCTAAATGTACAAATTATCACTCTCCTTATTTATAAAACAAGTGGCTTTAACTTGGACAAGTATTAATGATCTATTTCAAGAATTCTCATAAAAAGTCTCTAAGTAGCAATTATGTGTACCTTAAAAGACAGATTACTAAAATAAAAGTTAAAATCATATAAAAATGATATAATTAATTTTTTCATTTTGCAAGTATTAATGATATATTGTTATTTTATCTAAACACTGAGTTTATAGTATAATACAAGAATTAAAATTATTTGTAATAAAAGATTATATGCCTTTAATAAATGTATATGGTTGCAATGCCAAGTTGTAAGGTTTGGTTTAGGGACTAAGCCAAATAAGAGATTATATGAATCATCAGTAATAATTCCAATAACTATATTAAAACTTTTCCTCTGAGCTAGTAAAATTATAAGTATTATATAATATGCTAGTATATAATAGCAGAACATAATAGCTACTACAGCATGTCTTATGTAATTCCATTTTTAGTTAAGAGGTAAAAATATTAAACATGAAATAAAACAAGCACTTATTACAATAACATGTCAACTTCCCTGATGAATGTGGGCCACAAGTCAAAGGGATGACACTTCAGTTCAGCCTTAGATTTTATCCAACACATTACTTAAAAATTTTAAAAACTTTATTATTTGATTTCAAGGAGAGAGAGAGAGAGAGAGAGAGAGAGAGGATGGTTGTACCAGCCAGAGCTTCTAGCCACTGCAAATTAATGCTAGATGCATGTGCCACCCTGTGCATCTAGCTTTACATGGGTACTGGGGAATCAAACTTGTGTCCTCAGGCTTTGCAAGCAAGCACCTTTAACCACTGAGCAATCTCTCTAGCCCTCATTTAAATTTTTATCTATTTGAGAGGAAAACAAAGAGAGAAATAGGCAGGTAGAGAGAGAGAATGGGCTTGCCTGGGCCTTCAGCAGCTGCTAACAAACTGCAGACACATGCACGCCCCTGTGCATCTGGCTTACGTGGGTACTGGGGATTCAAACAGGCAAGTGCCTTAACCACTAAGCCATCTCTCCAGCCCTAAATTTTTGATAGTTTTAGAGATTATCCTGTTAAGGATTAATGTAAAATTTAACCTTAAAACCAACACCGTTTGACACTATTAATATGAGAAAATAAAGCATGTCAGAAAAATATCCAGAAGTTCTGAAAATAATTGTTTAGATTTAAATGGCTAAAATGTTCTTGCTTGCCTTCAATCTTTTTCTCCCCTCACCCCAAGCATGCTAGTTAAGCACTCTACTTACTGAATCACATCTCCACATCTCCAGGTGCCTTTCTCATATTCTATTTATAAATGCTAAAATTGAAAGCCCTAAGTCATTACTTGTTGAGATCCTGCATATTAGCAACTAATTAGTTTTGGGGTGGGGAGAGGGATTATAGGTGTGATCTGAGACATGATGAATCTGGGGTGCATTGAGAATACCAGGTGGATAGAAAAGCAAGCAATCAAGCGTACATCTCTGCAGTCATTGGAGAGACTTAGGGTGAAGGCAGATATTTCAGTGTTGTTTGATCATTCATAGGCGGGAAATAGATTTCTTAGGAAGAGAAAATAAAATTAGAAGAAATAAAATTTCAGGGTCATCATGACCTTGATTTAGGACAATGAATTCTTAGGACATAACAAGTGAGCAACAAAAGGAAAAAAAAATAGATCATTAGGCTCATCAAAATTTAAAATGTTTGCTGGCTTGGTGGTGCATGCCTTTAATCCCAGCACTTAGGAGGCAGAGGTAGGAGGATCACTGTGAGTGTGAGGCCAGCCTAGGAATACAGAGTGAATTCCAGGTCAGCCTTGGCTAGAGTGAGACCCTACCTGGAAAGAGTAAATAAATAAACTTTTGAGCCTAGCATAATGGTGCACACCTTCAGTCTCAGCACTCAGGAAGCTGAGGTAGGAGGATCACCATGAGTTTCAGGTCAACCTGGGCTACAGTGAAGCCCTGCCTCAAAAAAAATGTATATAAAATAAATATATAAAAATATATATCAATAAATTGAAAAGACAACCTTTAGAGTAGAAGAAAAGTTAGGAACCACCATATGTATGATAAGGGTTAAATATCTATTATAAGCTCTTATAATTCAATATCAGAAAGACAATCCAACTAAGAAATGTGCAAATACTCTAAATATTTTTGTTTATGTCCATATGTTAGTGCTACTCTCACATTTGGTCACAGAAGCTTCCTCTTTGTAGAAGTGATAACTACTGGGGAGACTCATAACTGCCTGAAGTACTCAGAATGTGACGGTTGAGTGCTCACTGCTAAGTGAGGCATCACTATCACACCCTTCAAGGCTCAAGGGACTTGGTGGAAGGTGAAGCAGAAAATGTAAGAGCCAGAGGCTGGGGAGCAGTACCTCTGGACACTGTCCCCTAGACTGTTACAGTCTGCTAAGTTACTTTACTGTTGGAAAAAATAAACTATTTTATGAATTTAGTGTTACGTAAGTGCACAGTGTTTATAAAATCTCCACTGATGTACTGTGATGCCCCAGGCCTCCACGTTCACTCTCTCCCTCCCCACCAAACTCACCCGCTACATCTTCTAGGCTTGGAAGCTCTATTCATAATAAGTTTACTTTAGAGCTGTAGGCAAAAAATAATATTTTTATACATTTTTTACTCTAATTTCTCTGTTTAAAAGTACTTGTATGCACAAATATTTTTATAATTGTCTATGCTTTTCAATATAGTAACATGTTGCAAATGCTTGCAGCTGAGGAGAAACAGGCTGCACCATAATGTCTATGCGTGTAGTAGGCTGTACCATGTATGTTTGTTCAAGTGTGTACTCTATGACGAATAATGAAATAAGCACAAAATCTTAATGATACATCTCTTCAAAAGGATCCCTGTTATTAAGTGACACATAACTGCATACATGTATATATAATTTCATATTCCCCTTTTAAGTGACATTAAATGTATCATTAAATGTTGGTCAGTATTGATGGGCAACTCGACAGGAACTAGATTCACCCAGGAAACAAAGCTCTGGTCGTATCTGTGAGAGAATTTCTAGGTTGGGTTAGATGAGGTATGAAGACCCACACTAAATGTTGGCAGCACATTTCTGTAGTCTGGGAACCCACAGGGAAAAAGAAAGAGAGAGGGAGTAAGGGAGAGAGTGAAAGAGAGAGAGAGGAGACTGAGTACCAGCCCTCCCTGTGCAGTGTTCCGGACTATAGGTGCAGTGTTACTGTTGCCTCATTCTCCTCGCTGCCAAGCTTCTCCACCATGTGAGGCTGTACCCTGACTTACACTGTGAGCCAAAACAAACCCTTTAGTTGCTACAATGAGGAAGTAACTAATACATAAATGGATTGAATATGAAAAGCTAACAATTAAATATTAAAATTTAATACAAAGCAAAGCTTCTAAACACTAAAGATAATTTAAAAAGAAACAGTTGACTACATCAAGAGCTCAAATATTCCCCTCTTCACTGTAGAGAAATTTGCTCCCCTATGTTCATAACTGCTCAATTCACAATAGCTAAGAACTGGAATCAACCCAGATGCTCATTGTTTGATGAATGGGTGATGAAGATACACAATGGAATTCTACTCAGCAATAAGGGGAAATGAAGTAATGAAATTTATAGAAAAATGCACGAACTTTGAACAGATCATGCTAAGCAAACTCACACAAGCACAAAAAGACAAATGTCGCATGTCCTCCCTCTTATGTGGTTCCTAACCTGGAACATCTTGAGTTGTAGGCGTACCTGACAGTCAACTTAAGAGACAGATAGTAGGGATGGAAGGGTTTGGGGAGAGAGAAATGGGGGGGAGTCAGGGGGTGATAGATACAAAACTAAAGCCAACATGAATTCCTTCTAGATAGCAGACTAAAACCTATATCCCTCAATAGGTATGGGGACACCATCTGGTAAGAAGGACTCTGGAGAGGGTGGGATGAAGCCTAACACTAAGAAAACATTTGACCCTGGCTTGTAACTCCCAGCACCATAAATCAGCTACAACCCACATTGATCTGTTGGTCAGAGAGACCTATGAGGTTCCCAAAATAAGCCAGGCTTCTATCAAAGCACTTGATTACCCACCTGCGGTAAAAGGTAAGCCCCTATTGCTGAAGACACAACATGCTGCCAATACAGAACATTGCGAGATCTCGCTGGAATCTGGAACAAAACCAATTCCCAGATGGTTAGCCCATATAGTCCTGGAAAGCACTACATGAGCTGCTGGGGAAAATGGCCAACAAAGTTGTCAGCAAGCAGGGGACACTGCTATATGAAGCAACCAGCCTGACAAGATATACACACCTGTGCAATAGTGTCATCCAGCCTAGGAGGGTAACCAATTTGTCTAAGAGATCTACTCAGTGGGGAGGAACCCATAGCCGGAACTGGAAAGTGAGTCAGAATCCAATGGAGACCAAGGTTGTGGACTCCAATGAGAAGTTCCCATGAGTCTTTGGCCAAAAGACAGGCTACACCCATCAAACTCTCTCTAAATCAGCAATGCCTATTCCCCTTAACCTATGCTGATCTTACTCTCCATTGAATAATCTGTTTTTCTTTTTCAGAAAATTATGAGTTTTCATTCTGGTTAAATTTTGATGGGCTGGAGAAATGGCTTAGTGGATAAGTGCTTGCCTGTGAAGCCTAAGGACCCCGGTTTGAGTCTTGATTCCCCAGGACCCACGTAAGCCAGATGCACAAGGTGGTGCATGCATCTGGAATTCATTTTCAATGGCTGGAGGCCCTGATGTGCCCATTCTCTCTCTCTCTCTCTCTCTCTCTCTCTCTCTCTCTGTCTGTCACTTTCTTTCTCTGTCTGTCTCTCTCAAATAAATAAATAAAAATATTTTTATGAGAGTGACAATTGATAGATAATTTTAGGAAAATAATTTTATATTACATTCTAAGGTTTGTGTCTCTTACTTATTATATTTGAATCAGAATTATAAATGTCAATAAAAATAATTCACTTAACTTTCACAGGGATTATAGGTTAGCACCTGTCTATGGCTTTGATGACAGGAGCTTCTCAAGTTACACAGAATTCAATACGGCACAGTTATTTCTTATAATCCTTCACCAAGAAATTCTTACTGATGAAAAGGAATATTTGGAAATAAGGAGTTCAGTGGAAATGGGATTGGGAGGAGAACAAGAAAAGACAATAGGAGGAGATAAGATCATAGCACAGTATATATGTGTGAAAAATAGTCAGTAAAATAGGAAAAAAAGAAATTTCTTAATGATGAAATAATAAAAACTCATGCAAAGACATTCACATGTAGGAAAGATGAAGGATAATGAACTACACATAAGCATAGATTAAATATCTATGCTTATAAATACTTTGGGAGAGACAAGCACATTTTAGTGGCTCAGCTCTGCAAAGTTTTTTCTGCATATATTCTATTTACTATCATGACAAACATGTCTTTCTTGCCAAGGTGAAAACGTACTTAACACAAAAAATCTAAATTACAAAATATGGTTGCTCTTTGATCACTCCCTCTGAAGACTATAGAGACTTAGATAACCATATGCTTGTCAGTCACTCAAATGATAAATACCCCCACAACATTAAGTACTGCTATGCTAAATTAATATATTATAACATTAATAAGTTAATTATAGCTATTATTTTTATGATAGCCTATGCTGTTCTAAAATATTTCTTCCCTTGTAAGTTTGTTTTTGTTGGGTTTTTGAAGTACAGACTCACTCAGGTTGACCTTGAATTCACTATGTAGTCTCAGGGTGGCCTCAAACTCACAGTGATCCTCCTACCTCTGCCTCCTGAGTGCTGGAATTAAAGGCATGTGCCACCAGAAAGATAGAGAACATGGGCACACCAGGGACTCTGCTGCTGCAAAGGCAGCTTTACATGGGTGCTGGGGAATTGAACTTGAGTCATTAGGCTTTACAGGCAAGTGCCTTGACTACTGGACCATCTCTCCAGTCCTCCCCTTGTAAGTTTTGATAACATATATTTCAATGATATGTCACGTACAACCATTTTCTCTCAAACCACTAACAATTACATGCTGGTATCTTTAGCTGATATCTTCTTTCCACCTCCAAAATTGTATTGTACCCTGAAAAAAAAACCTCTGAAGTTTTGATCGATAATCTTGTGAAGGTCCTGATTTAGCACACAAGTGTTTGGAATTTGGAATCTCTTATGGTAGTGGGTTTCATTTTACACTGGTCGTAATTGTCTACACTAAAACAAACAATGAACAGTAAAGGCAAGCATATATCATATATCAATAGCTTAATGTGATGATGAAGATAGATGATAGATAGATAATACACGGAAAAACATAAATAAACAGATGAAAGATAGAAAGATGACAGGGCTGGAGAGGTTGCTTAGTGGTTAAGGCTCTTGCTTGCAAAGGCTAGGGACCCAAGTTTGATTCCCCAGTACCCACGTAAACCAGATGCACAAGGTGG
Source organism: Dipus sagitta (assembly GCA_036346955.1). Lineage (NCBI taxonomy): Eukaryota > Metazoa > Chordata > Mammalia > Rodentia > Dipodidae > Dipus > Dipus sagitta. The sequence goes on from CM070782.1 coordinate 70,344,914, forward strand.
AGCATGTGTCTGGAGTTTGTGCATTTGTAGTGGCTGGAAGCTGTGGAGTGTCCATTCTCTCTCTCTCTCTCTCTCTCTCTCTCTGTCTCTCATATGTCTCTTTCTTTCTCTCTTATAAGTAAATAAATAAAATTTTAAAGAGAGAGAAAGAGGACAGAGGGACAAGTGGCTAAATACACTGTCCTCTCTGCCCATCATCCTGTGCTGTGCTGGGAAGCTGGTTTTCATGGGCAGCATCAGTTATATTCAGTGCCCTCTGGCGTCCAATGCAGGTTGTTGCAATGGAAGACCAATAAGAAAAAGCTTCCTTATCTATGTTGGTCCTTACTTGAGAGTTGAGCGTTACCTGATCCTAGGACTGCTTCTAGACCCTGACTTCCATAGCCTAGGAGTGGGGATGGTCCCTGCTCCTAGAATGTGCTCTCTATGAGCTTCTCCATATCTTTTCACGAATTAATGGTTTTTCTAACTTTGGCTCTTATAACTGTTACTGTTATTGTGTGTTTGTTTAAATTTTCAACTCTTATGAATTAATCATACTTGCCCACCTGTACATTCTCTTTGTTATGCTTATTAATCATTTAGAAAAAACAACATTATATATATACATATATATGTATATATACATATATATATATATATATATATTTATATATATATATATACACACACACTCTTTATTTTAAATATAATCTTCTCACCAAAACGTGTTACAATCATCTCATCAAGTCTGTGGTTTGCCTTGTAACACATTTAATGCTAAAATATTTATGTTTAATTTGATGTTTACATATTCGTCTTTTCTGACATGGTCTGAGGTCTTCATTGTGTTTAAAAAGTCATTCTCTGGCTGTGCATGGTGGCACATACCAGTTATCCCAGCGCTTAGATGCCAAAGCAGGAAGATTGCAAGTCCAAGGACAACCGGTATTATATAGCCAGATCCTGTTTCAAAAATAATCAAATGGTATCAAAAAAAGAAAGAAATTATCATTATCTAATAACAAGATCTTAAACATTGTCCCCTGTTTCCTTCAGGGGGATTTAATATTGCCTTCTATATCTTTAGGACTACGGTCCATCTCAAACTTAGTTTCTCTTGTGGCAAATGCACAGGCTTAAAATGCATTTTCCCTTTGGGAATCCGACTGACCTAGCACTATGCGCCCCATTGAAGCATCGGCGTCATCCTGTGCCGTGGACTATGTCGCGTGTGGGACTGTCTGAGTGCAGCATGGGACCCACTGGACTGTCTGGATGTGTGCTAATCCTATGTGGTGTCAACTACCGCATCTTTATATCAGCCACGGGGCATTCTTTACTCATTCTTCCATTTCAAGATTACCTCAGATACATTAGATCTGCACTTTCAAGGGGCGTATGTGCTTTTGGTTTAGAGGCTTGTTGTTTGTGTTTGGAGATCAAGTCCAGGCCTTATATGTACAGGACAAACATTCTGCCACTGAGCTATAGCTCCAGCCCTGCATGGCTTTTAGTTGAGATTTTGGCTAAGAGTTCAGTGTAACTGTTAGATTAACTTTGGGAGGAAAGCCACATTCAGAAAAATTAAGCTTTAGATTTTCCACTGAGCATGTCTTTAGCTGCTTCTTATGGATTCTGAGGTGTATGCCAGCAACTTTACTATCATGTCAGCTGATACACATCTGTCAGAAGTGCTTACTATGAGTAAGGAACAGGACCCTAAAATTGAATAATTTGGTGATGTGTTTTGGAGGAATATAGTGAGAGAAAATTAGAGGGCAACATAAAAAAGCTACTAGTCTATCTTTACCACTATGAAGGCAAATAGATCACATTTAAAGTAAAAAAAGAAACGTAAGTACATATCATCTAAACAAACATAAATACAAGAAAATAAGAACTACTGGACTAGAGAGATGCCTCAGCAGTTAAAGGCACTATCTTGCAAAGCCTGCCAGTCCAAGTTTATTTCCATTAGCCATGTAAAGCCAGATGCAAAAAGTGGCACATGGATCTGCAGGGGCAAGAGGCCCTGGTGCATCTCTCCCTCTCCCTCCCCCCCCCTCTCGTATTTTAAAAAGAAACTTTAAAAAAGTTTGAATGAAACTAGCCAGGTACAGTGGCATCTGCCTGGCAGACCCAGTGCTTTGAAGACCAGCTTGTTTTGCATTAGTGACGCCCTGTCTCAAAATATTGCTGAAGTTGGATACTCTGCATAAAACATAAATATATTCTAAAGTTTAAAGAGTTTTCTATTATTTCACTTACTTTATTTAAAAGGCTTATAAAGAAAATCAATTTTCATGAAAGTATGTATTTGCCTTAAAGAAGACAATGCTTCAAGTCATAAACTAGTCAATTTACCTGCATGCCTCAGAATTTCCTTGAGGGAATAACATTTTTGTTAGAAGAGATAGAAATGTTTACTTACAAAAAAGTAAATGCCTACTTTTTGCCCACATCTGATTTGTGAATGTCTAGATGCAAAATGGCCTTATACTCATATCCTAAATTGTTTGAACTGAAACCGAAAACTAAGGTCAAAACCTAGGTGCAGAACACAGGGTTGAGGCCCCGGTATATTCATCTTTGTTCAGGGAGGCAAACGCGTTAGTGTTGGACACTTTCGAGATGGTTTGAAATGATTGTTATCATGGTCGTTCAGTGTTTCCAGAGAAAGCAAGCAGACCGTGCACAGCTCACTGTTGCCCTCTGCTGCCTCCTACGTGGAGAAGCACCTAGAAGAGCTGCGACTAGTCTAGGATCATGGGCCTTGACCACACCCGCAGTGTGCAAAAGGAGCACGGGCCTGACAAACCCTCATCCTTTGAGAGCAAAGATGGTCATAACAAACCAAAAAGCATGCATCAGAAAAGACCTCCAGGAAACAGCTACCCTTTCAGAAACAAAAACTGGGATAAAATGTCTCTCATTATGAATAGGTCAGAACGGTTTCTCTTTGATGGTTAGTATATTATTACGGGAAGAACATTTAGAGAACAAATGATTCAAATGGCCAGTCGACGATAAAAATCTTACACTGGAAAGCCAGCATACTCCACAACTCTGTCTTCTAGAAACCAGGAAGCTGTTTGACTTTGAGCTTTGTTATAGTATATGTAGAAAGCTTTCAAACCATGAGAGGAGAACACTGTGTCCTTACCAACAGCAGGCTTGTTGCAATGGAAGGACATCTCAACCACATTCTGCCAAACATCCACTTATTAGTAAACAAAAGAAGTCCCCCAAGCTAGTCAGGAAAGCTGGCTGTCACCTCTGTCCTCAAGAATCTCTCAAGCAAATTCCAACAAACTTGTAGCAGTATCAGCCAACTTTTTTAGTAAGGCCATACAATGACTCATTCAGGAAATGGTGTAGAGTGGGAGGGAGAAGACCACAGGCAGACCAAGTGTTTGTCCTAAAGACAATATAACTCCCCGCCCTGAAAAACAACAATCTTCTCTTACATTGACAAAATAAGATTAAATCATCTATAAAACTAAAAAAAAATGATTCCCCATATGATATCGTGCCCAGTCCGTTTTCAATTCCTAAACAGTGCAAAATGGTGTTTGGTAGTATCTGTTTTTACGATGTCCCTCAATGCTTTCCTGATGTGGCTCTGACCTGCTGAATGGTCATCTCCCAGCAGGGGTTTGCCATCCATTACGGTTGGGATCACCCATGAAAGGGTCATTTTGAGGACGATAAAGCAACCTATTTTTTTTTTTTTTGAGGTAGGGTCTCACTCTAGCCCAGGCTGGCCTGGAATTCACTATGTAGTTTCAGGGTAGCCTCGAACTCACGGTGGTCCTTCTACCTCTGCCTCCCTAGTGCTGGGATTAAAGGCATGCGCCACTACACCTGGCTTAATGGCCTTTTAATGACAAGATCAACTAAGCTTTGACCAAGTAAGGTGACATATTCCTTTTTTGACAGGTGTGAAGTCACTGGACAGAGCTTTGGTGTGAACACTTTTTCATTTACCTGTCATATGTTTCTCTTGGAGATGTCTCCTTGGGTACCTTGCTGATTTAAAAGAAATCAAGTGTTTGATGTTTGCTTTCTGAAAGTTGCCTAGGTTCCTCATGTACTTGGAGTATTGGTGTCCCACTGAATATACAGCTCTCAAGAATTTTCTTCCATCCTGTAAGTTGCCTTTTCATGTTGCTGTTTGTTTCCTTTGCAGTGAAGAAACATTTAATTTGATGTCCTCCCACTCATTTGTTTTTGTTTTCTGTTATCTGTGCTTTGGGAGTAATGCTCTAAAATCATTGCCAAGACCAATGTCATGTTACTTTCCCCCTGTGTTTTCCTTTGGAATGCTTGTGGTTTCTCGTCCTATGTTTAAGTCTGTAATCCATTTTGGGTTGACTTTTGAGTGTTATGTAAGACGAAGGTCCGGTTTCATTGTTCGCTACGTGATAGCCAGTTTTATGAGCGCCGCTAATTGAAGAGCTTGTCCTTTGCTTGTTATGAACTCGTGACTCTTTGCTGAGGATTGGTGGACTGGACACTTATGTATTTACTTCCGGGCTCTCTACTCATGTTTTTTTTTTTTAAATATATTCCAGCACCACACCATTTAGATCACTGTAAGCATAGGGTGTATGAAAAGTGTCCAACATCAGTCATCAGCAGAAAACTGCAAATCACAAAACATGAGCCCTAGTGCTTCACTTCTTGGGATGACGAGTACCAAAGTCAATCACTTTCCAATTACATGTCAATTACATGTATATTGAAACATCACGTGATGTGCCTTCAGTAGGGACAGTTTCGCTTCTCAGTTATCCCTCAGTAAAGCTATGAAGGGGCAAAACAGAACTTGGGGATTACAGCGCCAGCATCTTTGAATTTTGTGCTTGTTCCTATAGGGAGATAATGCAGACTGACTGAGGACGGCTTTCAGTTTAAAAACACAGGACGTGTGACTGCCTTAGTGCCTGTTTTCTGGCGATCATCTGATACTTGACAGTCACTGCTCTGAGTTTGCTACTTCTGCAGCACATTATGTGGCAGAAGAGCCGTGGGGGAGCTTGGAAAAGCCCGCAGGACTGACAGCTGTAAAGTGTCCGCACTGAGCACTTCTCAAACTCTACGAAAAGCACTTATCACCAACAGGATGTACGAGATGACCAAATATGCCAGAGACATTTTGAGCAATAGTTGGAAACTTGGAGTGTTCCTGTATGATAACCAGCTATAGAGCTCAGAAGCAAGGCGTCAGTTACAGAATACCTAAGGATGCTGATATCAAACTGCGAGGCACACTCTGAGAGGGATGCGACTGAAAAGCTTGAGTTTTAAAGAAGCTCTTAAAAATCTGATGTACTGGTAGACCCAGAAGGGACGAGGTCCCTTGAGTCACACATTGAAAACATTCTCTGGGGAGGCATGGTACAGATAAGGCAGGAAGGTAAAGGCTGCTAGGCAAGGGGAACCTACTGGCATGAGGACTGTTGGCACCTAAACACATGAAACACCGTCTTGACGTTGGCAGCCTGCATCTCTGCCACAATGCCACGGCAGAACTTTTACAGCATAAAGGTCACGAAGTTCCCTTTCAAGAACGAAAATGATGATAGTTATATAGAATTATATACATTAAGTTTGTATTTTTGACATAATCCTGTGTCTGTATTTTAAGCGCAAGCTGAAAGGTTTTAGGTATTGAAAAATCAGTGTAATATATTGTGGTAGTTTGAATGCAAAATGGCTGACATAGACTCGTGTGTTTGAATACTCGGAAAGATTTCTGTCTTTAGGAGGGAGAGCATTGCTGGAGGAAGCGTGTCACTGGGGGAGGGTCTTCAGGTTTTCTAGCTCACCCCACTTGCCTTACATAGAATCTCTTTATCCTCCTCCCTGCTTCATGCCACGATGGGAAGCCAGCTATCTGCCCCTACCAGACCTTCCCTGAAGCGATGAAACATCCTCTCAAAACTCAAAGTTCAAACAAACCTTTCCCTTTCCTAAGCTGCTTCTGTTCAGGCATTTTGTTCCAGCAAGAAAGTAAACAATATAGATATTAACACAAAGAAAACCAGATGTGATTGTTAGGAATGACAAGGACCATCAAAGTGATTAACAGCAGAGTGAGTTTTATACTCCCTTGCTGAGACAGAGTAAAACATATCAATAAAGCAATTTCCTGAGGAATTTATTATGGGAGGAAAATGGAGGTTTGAATGGGCTGAAAAGGTAGGACTCATTAGAACTGTGCCAACTATAAGTTGAAAATCCTATTTTGAACAGATAGAATTAGTCCCTAACTTTTTACTTAATTGATTAAAAAAATAAGAATCACCATTCCAATCTGGTGAGGAGCTTAGAGTACTGATGACTGTCAAAATTCGTTGGAATTCATCACCTCCGTCTGGTAGGCCTCTCAAGGTTCATAACCATTCCTTTAATTTCAATGAATTCTGATGAAACACACTCAGCCTTGGTATATTCGAGGCAGGTGCTCTGTCCAGTAGAAAGATATTTATTTATTTATTTATTTATTTATTTATTTATTTATTTATTTTGAGGTAGGGTTTCACACTAGCCCAGGCTGACCTGTAACTGATTCTCTAGGCCAAGGCTGGCTTTGAACTCATGGAGATCCTCCTACCTCTGCCTCCCAAGTGCTTGGAATTAAAGGTGTGTGCCACCCCGCCCGACACAAAGGTCTTTTGTATAGTGTGTATGCTACCTGAAGTCAGGTCTGCTTTACTCTCCATTGTTCACAACCCCAGTAAAATACAATTCATGAATCTACGAATGAATGGCTGCCTGCAAGACAACATTTTAGATCTTGCTGTAAAAGTTATCAATGCTTCTGCTTGCATGTCCTGCTATGCCTTTATATGGGCAATAAAATGTTCATGACAATAAAATGTCATGTCTGTTTGAAAATCACAAGAATAGTATCGTACAAAAGGTATGAAAAGTGAGAGAGAAACAGGAAAAGTAAAAGAAAATCCAGGAAAAGAGATGCCGAAGGACCCATAGCAGTTACATTGGAGATGTTCCTGAAGGGAATACTGGGGAAATTAGACCACAAATGTCTAATTATAATATATAAATTGTAACTATAAATCATAATGTAAATAACTACTCTGTGGCATATATGAAGCTGAGTTCTCTTTTTTGTTGTAATTTGAAGGGCACATCATTAAAAGAGACTGATTTATGACATTCCTCTAAAGTACAGTTCTGCTCTTTGACAGTTCTGGGGATTGAACCTAAGGCCTTGTGCAAGTTGGGCAAGTGTCCTATCACTAATACTTATCTTTCATCTTTCTTTTCTGAAAGACATCATTTGTACTGACTAGCTCCTCTATATTTTGAGGTGATAGCAATCTAATTTGCTGAGACATCTTTTCACAGATTATTTTCCATGTAAATATTCTGATATTCTCTAGCAAGGGATGGCTTTAATGTTGCTTTCTCCCACTGAATATTATCATCAAACTCAAGACTGACTTGAATTCAGTCACTCCTTTATCAGAACCTGAAATTGAATTACAAGCAGCAAAGTACCCCTTACTGGTAAATTGAAATCCTATTCTATTCTTCTATTTCATTTAAAATGTTGCCAGTAGTAGGATACCTCATCTTAAATAAAACATTTTATTTCATAAAACAATATGACTCCACCTATTATCAGCATTCAGTCTTGAAAACAGATTTAGTTACACAATGATCACACTAATCATGTCCACTCCCACCATCCACTGACAGACCATCCCAAGGGAGGAAAGAACCTTTTATATAGGTGAAAAGTTATCCTATTTAGGGAGTAAACAGTAAGATACATTTTCCTTGTTACAGACCACATGGGTACTTGGTGGATTTTTTTTTGGAAGCCACAACTGATAAAGTAGTTGTGTAGCCCTGTGAAGCCATATCTTCTTAACCTATCCTTGATCTGACTTACCAGACTCCTTTTAAAGCAAATGACTGCCTAAGAAAGAGGGTAAAAAAAAAAAAAATCTATATTCCCATTCCCTACCTCAATTTATACACCAATGTCAGGAAGGAGTGAGAACACAGTCCTGGGAGTGCAAACTTGAACTCTGCTAGACCCAGTATGCATAAGGCCCAGCACTCATTAGAATAAAAGAAAGAAACAACATTGATTGCTTTGACTTTCATATGCTTTCGTTCCTGTATGTGTCTGTTCCATGTTACATAATGAAGATTAGTGAAGTACAAACTTCCTAAAAAGGACAGTCCTGGGGAAGAATGGCATTTGATTAAGAATGCAGCCAGTGGATGACTGGGATCTCAAAGCACAAGAAGGTAGACTCAGGTCAGAGGCCATCAGGGAAGACCTTACGGACTTCTGTACAAGCTCAGCTGCTTCCCCTAACCTGAACCGTCTCTGTCCATTTGCACTGCTATACCAGAACACCATACTTTGAGTAACTTAGACACAACAGAAATTGATTTCTCTTTGACCTGTAAACTGGGAAGTTCAAGATCAAAGTGCTGGCAGGTTTGATGCCGGTAGCAAGGACTGATTCCCAGTTCGTAGACAGACCCTCCATACATAACAAATCTTGGATGCCTAAATACCCTTCCACTGTGGACATAGGGGAAAATGCACCAACAGTTTCTTTTTTGTTTTTTGTTTGATTTTTGAGCAAGACCAAGGTGGAGTAGTTGTTAATCTAATGGTATTAGACAATTCTAACATGTTCTCTGAGCTGGTGTTCTACCTGGTCTATGTCTACAAGGAGATTAAAGAGTAACATGAAAAATGAAAGTTTTGGTAACTTCTACATTAAAAAAAAAAACCTAAAAATAAATACCTGCAGAGGAGAGCAGGACTTATGCCATTGTGAGACAAGGCTGCATGCCAAGGCACCTGCCTGGGAGGGAACAATCTAGCAGAACGTCAGAGGAGAGCAGGGCTGCCTGCCATTGTGAGACTGGGCTGAGTACCTGGTTGTGGACCAGGGATAGATGACTTGGAGGAAACAAGTCAGCCTAAGGTCAACAGCGAGCAACTGACCAATCTGGATTCTACTTCTTCTACCACCTTGAAAGCCCCCACCAAAAATAAGTATCCAACAAAGCACTAAAGCAGAAGGCAACCATGTACCAGCTCCAGCCCCCAGGAGAAGCTGAGATCTGATCTCACTCCAAAAAGCCAGACAGTGAATAGGACTGAAAAACAACTTCTAGCTCGGCTGCCAAGCAAGCCAGGACACTCAAGGTCTAATCCAGATTTGCCAGGAGGTGGCCAACACAAAGTAGACGGTGCTCAGGCTCAAGTGCTCCAATACCAACCTAGTGAGATAGTCTTCAATGCCACACCTACCATGATCAAATTAAACCAGGCTACCCAAGACAGGCTGTGCAAGAGCTGCTATTGCTGCATCTTCAATGAGAGAACTAGTTACCTGAGATTTTTCAATGGAAACTCTTAAAGCCAGAAAAGCTTGAAACAGAATATTTCAAAAGCTAAATGACTATGACTGCCAACCCAAACTACTATACCCAGAAAAATCATCTCTTATAATATAAGGTGAAAGATAAACCTCCAGCTTTATGATTACATGAGCACCCAGCCAGCCCCACAGAACATATTGCATGGAATATTCTACACTCATGAGATGAACCAACATGCACATGAGGAGAGAAAAAGAAGTAATCCAAACTAGGATAGACATAAAGCATGTAAAGACCAGGAAAACATCAAACTCCACAAAACCTTCAACATGACTTGATTAACTCATACCTCACAATTATAACTCTAAACATTAATGGACTCAACTCTCCAATCAAAAAACAGACTAACAGGCTAGATCAGAAAGCTGAATTCATCCATTTACTGTCTACAAGAAACCTACCTTCCAATTAAAGATAAACACCACCTTGGAGTGAAAGGATAGAAAAAGGTTTTCCAAGCAGATGCAAACAAGAAATAAGCAGTAGTAGCTATACTTATTTCTGACAAAATTGACTTTAAACAAAAAGGAATCAAAAGAGATAAATAAGGATACTTCATAATTATTACAAGAAACAATTCAACAAGAAGATATTACAATCATAAGTTTATATGCACCAAACACAGGTGTACCTAATTTTATAAAGCAAACTTGACTACACAATAAAACAGATGTAAATCCCAAGGCAATAATAGTAGGAGGCTATGATTCCCCAGTATTGTCAATAGATCCTCTAAGCAGAAAAATAAACAGAGAAACAATGGAACCAAGCAACACCATAAATAAAATTGACTTAACAGACATCTATAGAATATTCCACCCTAATTCTACTGAATATACATTCCTCATAGCTGTTCATGAAACCTTTTCCAAACTAGACCATATTTTAGGGTGTGTCTACAAAAATTCAGAAAAACTTACATCATTCCCTGCATTATATCTTACCATAATGCATTAAAGCTAGAAAACAACAACAAAGTAACAAGGGGAAACATACCAACTCCTGGACTGAACAACTAACTCATTGTTAAACAATGAATGGGTTGTTGAAAAAATTAGAATGAAAATCAATAAATTCATCAAATTGAATGACAATAAAAATACAATATATCAAAACCTTTGGGACACAATGAAAGCAGTTGTAAGAGTGAAGTTTATAGCACTGAATACCTACCTACATTCCAAAAACAGGAATATCTCAAATAAATAACTTAAATATACATTTGAAGGTGCTGGAAAGACAAGAAAAGTCAAAGCCCAAAGGACCAGATGGAAAGAAATTATCAAAATCAAAGCAGAAATCAACAAACTGGAAATAAAGAAGGTAATTTTAAAAATGGATGGAACAAAGAGCTGGTTATTTGAAACAAAAACAAACAAGATTGATAAACTAAGGGCCAAACAGATCAAAATAAAAATAGAGAAGATTTAAATCAACAAGATTAGAAAGGAAAATGGAGGCATCACAACTCATACCAACAAAATTGGAAGGCATATTTAAAAAACCTGTATTCCACAAAATTGGAAATCCTATAAGAAATGCATGAATTCCTTAACTCATATCAATCACCATCTAAAACTAAATCCAGAGTAGATAGACTTTCTAAATAAACCTACTACTTTAATGAAAATGAAAAAAGTATTCAAAAATATCCCAACAAAAAATTCCAAGCCCAGATGGGTTCACTACCAAACCCTCATTCAAGAACTAAAAGTACTTCTCTAAGTATTTTGCACAACTGAAAAAGAGGGAATGTTCATAGTCTCCTTGTATGAAGGTACTATTACTCTAATATCTAAATGAGACAGACATGAAAATAAAAAGAAAATTATAGACTAATATCTCTAAGTAATTTGGTTACAAAAATTCTCAATAAGACTTCCAGGTAAGATGGTGGCATAGGAGCCATGCAAAACCAACCTAGTGAGGGATTTAAGCAAAACCACAGCAAAATACACTCTTCTTCTGAAAAGTGAGGGTGTATAGGTTTTTATCAGCCACAGCTGAGAATCAGGAGAGACCAAGATTCATCAGAAAGGAGGAAAACGGACAGAATCCCACTGAAGTGCTTGTGACCCCATCCACTCGATGTGTGCAATCCATGCACCCACTCAGTGCTGAGCTGCAGGAGCAGAGACCAAACAAGGGGATTTTCCAGCCTCATCAGCCTCCTTGCAAACTCAAGAAGCCTGAATGGGAGACAGTGGAGATCAGCTAAAGAGACTCAGGTGGGACCAGCTGAGCAGTTGTAGTACAGTTCCAGTCTAGTCTAGTTCCAGTCTTCTTTCACTCTCCTATCCCCCAACCAACAGCACTACGACCTCCAGAGAACACATTCAGCTCCTGGCAGCACAGCTGATCAGAAAACTAGATTCACAGCACAACAATGTAGGGATCGAGGTGGGCACTCAGCATTGGTGAGACTGGAAGCCACCCCGAAATGTAACGTGGCCAACTGACACAATAGCAGGTACACAGGCCTGCACTGGAAGTGCTAATCTCTCTTTCCAAGTCACGGCAGGTTATGGGTTACACATTCTTGTTTGGCTTACTATTCTCAATTAATCTCTATTCGGAGGCTGACTATTGTTGCCTTTAATGCTTTCAGATTCATACGACCTTTGTCTTTTGCTTCTGTCATTATTGGGGGCAGGGTCTGATTCAGACCCAGGCTGACCTGGAACCCAATTCAGAACAGAAATCTCAACCTTCCAGCTGACAGCATGAAGGGTGTATAGCAACACACACCCCTAGGGATTTTGGCTTTATAAGGCTCTCTTTTGCTTTAATCCCCACACTTGCATACTCTGCTGGTTTTAATTGTATGTGTGTATGGCTCAGTTGAAGCTTAGAATTTGCCAGTCAATTGTTCTACCCAACCCAAAATGATACTTGAATACTAGGCAAACTCAACACCTAGAATTACTTCTGTGGTTAGACTGGGGTACAAGAGCTACAGTTAGCACCTTAAAGTCATATCCTGAAGGTGTATAAAGTTGGATCTCCACATCTAAGAACACTGCAGATAAGTAGAAAACCCAAGCATCAGATCAACTCAGGATGCAAAAAATCACTACATTATAATACAAGAAACACAAAGAATCAAGACAATACAACCCCACCAAAAATTAGAAATCCCCAATAAGACTGTTGTAGATGAAATGTCTGACAAATGCTTCAATATAATGATATTATCTATACTCAAAGAAGTCAAAGAAGAGATCAAATGAATCAAAGAAGAAGACAAAGGTATTAAAGAAGAAAACAAACTCCTGAAAGAGAATACAGGAAACCAACTTAATGAATTAAGGAGGTCATTCAAAGACACGAGTAATGGGGTTGGAGAGATGGCTTAGTGGTCAAGAACTTGCCTGTGAAGCCTAAGGACCCCGGTTCTATCTGTCTCTTTCTCTCTCTGTATGTCACTCTCAAACAAATAATCTTAAAAAAAAAAAAAAGACACGAGTAAGGAAATAAATATACTGAAGAAAAACCAAGCAGAAAATCTAGCACAGTTAGTCAAATAAAAAAACTCTATGGGGCCAGGCGTGGTGGCGCACACCTTTAATCCCAGCACTCAGGAGGCAGAAGTAGGAGGATTGCTGTGAGTTCAAGGCCACCCTGAGACTCCATAGTGAATTCCAGGTCAGCCTGGGCTAGAGTCAGACCCTACCTCAAAAAACCAGAAAAAAAAAAAAAAACTCTATGGAAAGTCTCACCAGTAGAATGGATGAAGGAGAGAACAGAATCTCTCAACTAGAAGACCAGGTGGCAGAACTAATACAGTCCAACAAAGAAAGACAAGCTAATATGAAGGCACAAATGGGAATTTCAAGATATTCCAGTCACTATGAAAAGATTAAACATAAGAATTCAGAGTATAGGCCGGGCGTGGTGGTGCACGCCTTTAATCCCAGCACTCAGGAGGCAGAGGTAGGAGGATCGCCATGAGTTCGAGGCCACCCTGAGACTCCATAGTGAATTCCAGGTCAGCCTGAGCTCGAATGAGACCCCACCTTGAAAAAAAAAAAACCAAAAAAAAAAAAAAGAATTCAGAGTATAGTAGAAGGAGAAGAATTACACTCCAAAGGCATAGTAGGTGTTTTCAACAAAATCAATGAAGAAAATTTTTACAAATTGGGAAAGAAATGCCAATGAAGATACAGGGAGCTTTTAGAACACCAAACAGACAAAACCTGGAAAGAACCTCTCCTCGCCATGTTATAATTAAACTACTAAACACACAAACCAAAGAAAATATATTGAAAGCAGTTAGAGAGAAAAAGCAAGTCACCTACAAAGGCAAGTCCATCAGAATAACAGCAGATTACTCAAAACAAACTCTAAATACAAGGGCTTGGAGTGATGTATTCCAAGTTCTGAAAGATAACAACTGTCAACCAAGATTACTTTATCCTGCAAAGCTATCTATCCAAATTGATGGAGAAATAAGAACATTCCACAACAAAAAATGGGCTAAAGGAATTTATGTTTTTGTAGTGCTTCTTCACACTGAAAAGAAAGCAAAACACACACATGAGGAAAAAATAAACCATATTCATATAACAATATTAAATGCATTATTAAATTGCATATTAAAATAAGCAAGTAAAGGGAAAACAGGAAGCACTACAAAACAATAAGAATGGACCTTTCAATAATGACTCAATATAAATGGCCTCAATGCCCCAACCAAAAGACACAGGCTTGCAGACTGGATTAATGGACAGGATTCTGCCGTTTATTGCCTCCAGGAAACTCACCTCTCAAAAGAAGATAGACACTGTTTTAGAGTGAAAGGATGAAAAATGGTATTACATGCAAATGGGCCTGGGAAACAAGCAGAGGTTGCTATCCTAATATCTGACAGGGTAGACTTCAAACCAACATTAATGAGGAAAGATAAAGAAGGTCACTTTACACTGAGTAAAGGAACACTCCAACCGAAGGACATTATAATCCTAAACATATATGCACCTAACATGAGGCCTCTCAATTTCATCGAACACTATTAGACTTAAGGTCACAGGTACCACCAAACACAATTGTACTGAGTGACTTCCAATGCTCATGGATCAGAAGAATTAATATTGTGAAAATGGCCATCCTACCAAAATCATTATACAGATTCAATGCAATTACAATGAAAATTTCAGCAATGTTCTTCACAGAGATTAAAAAGACACAGGAGTAATTAGAAAATCACACAGTTATAAATCATGTAGCTCCAAATCAACAATCTTTCTATTTTCTTATGACAGTTTTTAACCATCTAAGTTGGTAATTAAACTCTCATAGATTTTTTTGTTTTTTCACTTTTTATTTTATTTATTTTATAGATATTATAACAGGTTATGATCTTTTATCCCCTTGCCCTGCTCTTGTTACCCTGGGGGCCCTCCTTAGTGGGGTTACAGTATTCACTGTGGGGTCATGAAGGCCTCAGTCCCTATAGCGTAGGAGAGGGACCATGCCTTGGGGTACTCCTACCAACTCTGTGCCTCTTACAATCTTTCTGTCCCCTCTTCCACAATGTTTCCTGAGCCATGGCAGGTCTGTTGGTGGTCTGATTTAGTATTGAGCTCTCTGTAGCCTCTGAATTTCTGCTTTAATAGGTTTTGATTGATCACTGTGTCTGTCACCATTACCCTGGAAGTGGTTGTCAGGCTAGTAGTAAGAGCAATATTTATGTTACCACTTCCTCTGCAATTTTTCCTGGGCCTGGAAAATGTGAAACATCTCATGATGGGCAGTTGGCTGTCTGTTTGTCTTATTGATGGGTCTTAGTTGTTGATTTTCTGTGCCATTTATAAAATAAAGAAGATTATCCAACCTAGAGTAAGCGCAGCTTGAGTTAAAGGGAGTACACAGTTATTTGAGAGCCCCCTCTTCTTAAGAGAGCGGGGGGGGGGGCTTATTTCTGATGTCTGGATTTCCTGATCATGGGATTCTGACTTGGCTCCTAGGACCAGTTATGAGTTCTCTCCCACTGAGCAGGCCTCATGCCTAATCAGAGAAGAGCTGACCACCCACAGAGGCTGTGTGCCACTGTTGCACAAGTATGTACTGCTTGTCCAGTGGGTTGATTTTATAGTCTGCAGGGTCCCCTGTCACCTGTGTGTTCATGCTGTGGATGCCCAACATCTTCCTCCAGCAGCTCCCATAGGAGTTTCCAGCACTATGAGGGCTAGCCCGGTGGCAGCTAGATTCCATTTCAGTTATAGCATGGTATTTCAAATGTCCTGTGACCACGGCCTGTGGTATCTTCAGCAATAGGGTCTTACATTTTAGCTCTGACAAGTAATCAAGTGTTTTGGCAATGACCTACTTTGTTTTGGAGAACTCATGGATCTCCCTGGCCAATAGATCATTGTGGAGGGCAACCTAATTCTGGGCCTGGGTTTCACCAGCCAATGTCATGGTTTTAAAGTTAAGCTTTTTTCTACTTCTGTCTGGATTGTCCCACCATTCCCCATTTATTTATGATTCTATCTTGTAGAATCCTTGCAAGAATGAGGGTTTCTGTAGAACTGATTCATGTTGCCTTTTGTGTAATTCCCTCACCACTTTCCCTAACCCTGACCCCTCCAAGCTCCTCCAGCCCCTATTATCTGTCCCTCCCCTAACCTGTCAGGTTAACTCCTCTCTCCTCCTATTTCTTCTCTCTCCTGGTCTCCTTCTAGTTTTATGCCCATAGCTCCGGTGAGCAAATACAAGAACTAGACAAAAATGTACTATATTTTATTTTCCAGTAAAGCAAAATCTCTTCCAGGGGAGATTGCTCAGTAGTTAAAGTTGCTTTCTTGCAAGGTCTGCTGGCCCAGTTTCAATTCTTCAGCCACTGACAGGCATGAAATTCATCACCTGGACAGGCATTCAATTGCAGCAAAAGAGAGCCTAGAAAACACACACACACAGAGACATACATAGACACACACACACACACACACACACAGTTGCAAATAAAAACATTTAAATCCCATCTAGTTTCCTATAAATTTTATGATTTCATTTTTTTCTTTACAACTGAAAAAAAAAAAACACTCCATTGTATAGATGTACCACATCTTCACTGACCATTCATCAGTTGAGGGCATCTAGGCTGATTCCATTCCTTAGCTGTGGTAAAGACAGCAACAAGAAACATGGATGAGCAAGTATATGTAAAGTAAAGTGATGTAGCTGGGTCATATAGCAGAACTCCTTCTAGCTTTTTGAGAAAGCTGCACACTAATTTCCATAATAGCTGCACCAGTTTACACCCCCAGTAGTGAATGAGGGGTCTTCTTTCCCTAGACCCTTGCCAGCACTTGTTTTCCTGATGATAGCCATTCTGAATGGAGTGAGATAGAATCTTAAAGTTGTTGTAATTCGCATTTCCTTGATGATTGAATATATTCAACAATTATTAAAATATACACTGAACAATTACATTTTTCTGTTTTATTTCATCATTTTTAAAAATAGTTTTAATTGGGAATTTAATATATGAACATACTGCAAATTGATCATAGTCTCATCATGTTATCCTCTGTTTCTCCCTCTCCCCAACCCCCCTTCCACTTCAGACCATCCTCAGTGGGGGTGCCGGTAATCACTGTGGGGCCATAAATGCAGTCATTCCATGTTGGGAGGATAATGCTTCACGGTATGCCTTCTCATCCTGCGGTTCTTACATCCTTTCTGCCCCTCTCCTCTGCACTGTGCTTGAGTCTTGAGGCATACGCTAAAAGGCTCCTTTAGTGTTGAGCTCTTTGATGTTTTTGAGTCTCCTCAGTATCTACTACCATCTCCATGGAAAAGGTCCTCTGGCTAGCCGTGAGAGCAGCACCCATATTTAATCTCTCACTTCCTCTGCAATGTTTCCTGGGCCGTGGTGAGTATGTTAGAGATGCTTCAGCCAGTGCTAAGCACTTGGCTTTTTCTTCTTGTCATTTTTATGGGTCTTGAGTCTCTACAGTATTAGCCTTAATCTGTAAAAAGCATATTGTCTGACCAAGAATGAGAGCAGCATTTATCAAAAGGGATAAGAGTATGCATTTAGAAAGTTTTCTGATGGTCCTAACCTCTGCATTTAATCAAAGAACAGTGGAAGTGTATCTCTGGGGTCTATGACATTTTGAGCCATAAACTTTTGACTTGATTTGCAGTACCAGGCATGAGTCCTCTCCCATTGAGTAGAACCAAAATCCAATCAGAGAGTTGATTATCTCCATAGCTTATGTGCCATTATTGCACCATCTTGCCTGGTTGGATAATTTTATATGTTGCAGGATCTGATGTTGTTCACAATATTGATGACTTTTATTCCCCAGCAGCTCACATAGTACTTCCCAGCACTGTAACAGCTATCTCACAAGTAGATGGCTTCCATCTCAGTCCCAGATTGATCTCTCAAAGACCTATGACCACAGCCTGTTGGGTATTCACAATAGGGTCTTACCATGGATTCTAGTGAGTAAACAAGCACTTTGGCAATGGTTTGCATTGTCTGAAGGGTTTCATAGGCCTTCCTGACCAATAGCTCACTATGGGGGGAAGGCAAATGCCTCTCTGACACTAGGATTTACTACCAGCAGCCTGTGGTTTTAAGGTAAAGTTTTGTCCACCTCAATAGGATACTTCTACCCAAATACACACATACACACACACACACACACACACACACACTCACACACACACACTCACACATACACACACTCTCTCTCTCTCACACACACACTCACACACTCTTTCTCTCTCATCTCTCTCTCTCTCTCTCTCTCATTCTGTCATATATTTTTTTCTTTTGAGAATTTTTGTTCAGTTCCATAGCTCATATTTGATTAGACTCCTTAATTTCTTATTGTTTAGTTTTCTGAATCCTTTGTATAACCTAGGTATTTAACCTTCTGCCCGATGTATAGCTAGTGAAGATTTTCTTGCATTCTATAGGCTTAACAATTTCCACTGCTGTATAAACGCCTGTTAAATTTCATGATGTCTTATTTGTGATTACTAACCTTATATGCTGAGGACTATATTTCTATACAGAACCTAGGCCAATACATTTTCCCTACTTTTACCTCTTGCAGATTCTGAGTTTCAGGTTCTTATGTTAAGGTCTGTGATACATTTTGTCCAGCATTATTGATGAAACATTGAATTTATGATACATATGAAAAAAACTCACAGTTTGCCTCACCATCATGACCTTTCCAAATGCCATTTTGCCAGCTTTTTGCACACATGCCTAGAGTTCAGTCATAACCGAACGCTTGAGTTAAAAGGGAAATATCGAGTACATTTCAGTGGAATGACATCCATTAAAGATAAATTGCAGCTCCAGCACACAACTACTTCACGAAACCATGACACATGCACACGCCCCAGCAGTGAGCGTCATGGCACACACATGCATCTTACCGGTGAGAGCCCTGTCACACTCACACATCCTTCATCTAGAAGGAAACCCAAGAAGGTCCAGGTTCAAGTGCCAGCTCCTGCTAAAAACTCCCTAAATGACTTCTGGATATTTTTGCTTTTGGTTCCCCAAACTCCAGAGAGTTTTTGAAAAATTACATAAGATAAGGGTGGGAAAGTACCTTTTTCTCTTGGGAAATTAAAAAAAAAATTATAAACATTTCCTGTAGCCCATATTTTCAGTATAGCTCATGGGTATGTATTTTAATATCTGCCCAGACTTTCACTATCGCAGATGGTATCAAAGATGTCAGCCTGCTTCTCCATTTATCAGGGGCTCAAATGAATTGCACAATCTGACACTGCACGTCGGGGTTCTCAGAGCTCCCTAACCGAAAAGAAAACAACTCTGAACTTGTGACATGAAAACATAGCTCCAAAAAGGCATGGATTTAAACCCAATATAAATCTCAATTTCTGGGAGTTTTACCAGGTTGTTTGACTTAAAAGTGGTTTTTACTTTGTTATTTTCCCACAAATCCACTTGGGTAGCTTTCAGTAGCTGTGGATTTTTACACTTGTTTCCCCTCTCAATGGTGATTTAAATTTTCCTGTCAAATAGTGATTTAATTAATTGCATTTTTGATTCACTGGTAATCACAGCCAAAGCAAAGTAGGGGTGACTACCAAGAAGAACAATGTTTGTTCCTTCACATGGTATTTGCTAAAAAGCCTGTATTGAAGCTATGGTCATTAATCAAGGTGTTGTGCTCTGAACCTTGAACGTTAGTGGTCAAAATGCTTTTACCCACAAAGAGAACGACTACACTCTATTTGAAAAGCCATTCAGAATATCCCCCAAATAAACATCAATTAATTAATTAATTCAGAAAAAGAATATCACCAAGACTTCTGATTTAATTTTCTTTTCTCTTTCCCCATATATATGTGTATAAAATCCATTATCTAATTATGAACATATTGCATCTATATACTTTGAAAAATTTCATTCTAGAAATATTTTCATTTATTTTGTATTTACATAAGACAGGAACCGAGAGAAAGAACTAGACAGAGAGAGCAAGAGAGAATAGGCACGCCAGAGCCTCTTGCCACTATAAACGAACCCCAGATGCATGTACCACTTGGTACATCTGGTTTTATGTGGGCACTGGCCAAACAAACCCAGGCCATTAGGCTTTGCAAGCAAGCACCTTTAACTGCTGAGCCATCTGTGCAGCCCATATTCTTTGGAAAATTTCAAAAGCTAATCATACTTTCTATAGCCCATATTCTCACCTACATGTGATAGTCTTTTTTTTTTCTGTTACTACAGACAGCATGTATATTTCAAAGGATTTAGATAATAATCTAGTTTGTAATTTATCTCAATTTCATATTTTTTAAATGGAGAAAGAGAGAGAGAGAGAGAGAGAGAGAGAGAGAGAAGGAGAGAGAGAATGCATGCTAGGGCCTCTAGACACTGCAAATGAACTCCAGACTGATGCGCCTTTGTGCATCTGGTTTACCGTGGGTACTAGGGAATCAAATGGATTGTTAGGCTTTTCAGGCAAGTGCCTTAACCATTGAGTGATCTCTCCAGCCCGTCCAATTCACTTTTTTACAAATATTTGTGTGTGTGTGTTTATGTGTGTGTGTGTTTATGAGTGTGTGTGTGTGTGTGTGTGTGTGTCCTCTTACTGCCACAAAACAATGCCAGCCTCTTGCACCACTTTTTGCATCAGGCTTTCCACGGTGGTTGAAGAATTAAACCTTAGGACAGAAGACTTTGCAAACAAGCGCTGTTAACCACAAAGCCATTTCCTCGTACTCCTCAAACGCATCTTGAGTCAAGATGTAAATGGCGTTTACGTGGGTGCTGAGGATCTGAACATAGCTCCATACACTTGCGTGGAAAACTCTTACCACTAAGTCAGCTTCCCAGCTCCCAAATTACTATTTTAACTAATTATATTGCAAATATTTGGAGGCTAGATAATCTACTTTAATCTACACTGCAATTTGTATTTGGTTTTGTTTGTTGGTAATATGTAATCATTAGGTTCATTTCCATCGCAGGTGGGGGCTGGAGAGATGGTTTGGCAGTTAAGGCACTTGCCAGCAAAGCCAAAGGACCCAGGTTCTTTTCCCCACTACCCACTTAAAGCCAGATGCACAAGGTGGCACATGTGTCTGGAATTTGCTTGCAGTGGTAGAGGACCTGCCACACCCATTCTCTCTCCCTCTCTCTCCTTCTCTCTCTTATTCTCTGTCTCACAAATAAAATATTTTTAAAAACTTTTTGGGCTGTAGAGGTGACTTAACTGTTAAGGAGCTTGCCTGCGAAGCCTAAGCACGCGTGCTCGAATCTCCAGGTCCCAGGTAGCCAGACACAAAGTGATGCCAGTGTGCAATGTCACAGATGCACACAAGGGGGCACATGCACCTAGAGTTCATTCACAGTGGCTGAAAAACCCTGGTGTACACATTCTTCTCTCTCTTTCCCTCTCTCTGCTTCTCTCTCTCTCTTTCTCTCTCTTTTTCTCTCTCTCTCTCTCTCTCTGTCTCAAAAAATAAAATAATAAAAATAAAACTTTCCTCCATCATCTGGTTTTGGTCAGTTGCTTTATCCCAGCAATGGGGGAGGTGGTTCAGTGGATAAAGGGCTTGACGTGCAGGCAGGAGGGTCTGAGTGAGGATCTCCAGCACCCACGGAGTTTCTGCTGGGACTGCTGTGCATCACTATAACTCTTCTCACATAGGCAGTGAACCATTTCACCATCTAAAGAAAGCACCAGGGCTAATCTAGTCATAATAACAACCACATGTTGCTATGGGATGCCTTAGGATAGGACTGGAACTCATATTTGTCATGTAAGCAGAAGGGACAAAGAAGATGTTCAAAATAGTTTAGTTGTGTTAGAGGCAAAGTGGCTATTTTAGTGGTCTGATCACACACTGCCTCACTCACACCCTGACCTCACACACACACTGACCTCACTCATACTCTGATCTCACTTACACCCTGACCTCACTCACACATGGCCTCACTCACACCCTGACCTCACACACACTCTGACCTCACTCATACTCTGATCTCACTTACACCCTGACCTCACTCACACACTGACCTCACTCACACTCTGACCTCACTCACACACTGACCTCACTCACACACTGACCTCACTCAACACTGATCTCACTCACACACTGACCTCACTCAACACTGATCTCACTCATACACTGACCTCACTCACACACTGCCTCACTCACACCCTGACCTCACTCACACTCTGACCTCACTCACACACTGACCTCACTCATACTCTGATCTCACTTACACCCTGACCTCACTCACACACTGCCTCACTCACACACTGACCTCACTCACACACTGCCTCACTCACACCCTGACCTCACTCACATTCTGACCTCACTCACACACTGACCTCACTCATACTCTGATCTCACTTACACCCTGACCTCACTCACACACTGCCTCACTCACACTCTGACCTCACTCACACACTGACCTCACTCACACTCTGATCTCACTCACACACTGATCTCACTCACACTCTGACCTCACTCACACACCGACCTCACTCACACACTGACCTCACTCACACTCTGACCTCACTCACACACTGATCTCACTCACACACTGATCTCACTCACACACTGATCTCACTCACACACTGCCTCACTCACACCCTGACCTCACTCACACACTGACCTCACTCACACACTGACCTCACTCACACTCTGACCTCACTCACACCCTGACCTCACTCACACTCTGACCTCACTCACACTCTGACCTCACTCACACACTGACCTCACTCATACTCTGATCTCACTTACACCCTGACCTCACTCACACTCTGACCTCACACACACACTGACCTCACTCACACACTGCCTCACTCACACCCTGACCTCACACACACTGACCTCACTCATACTCTGATCTCACTTACACCCTGACCTCACTCACACACTGACCTCACTCACACTCTGACCTCACTCACACTCTGACCTCACTCACACACTGATCTCACTCACACTGACCTCACTCACACCCTGACCTCACTCACACACTGACCTCACTCACACACTGACCTCACTCACACACTGATCTCACTCACACACTGATCTCACTCACACTCTGACCTCACTCACACACTGACCTCACTCATACTCTGACCACACTCACACACTGACCTCACTCACACACTGACCTCACTCACACACTGGTACAAAGAAAATATCTATCCACTCCACACTTAGTGAATTAGTGACATTTGATGATGTCATTGCCCAGGGCAGGTTTTGTTTTTTCTTAATGATCTTGTTTTAGTGCCAAATAGCTTTTCAATGTCCTTGGAGAGTTGGGCTGTCTAGATAGTAAGCAGCCTACCTTACTCACAGGCCATAGTATACTTCCTGAGGCCTGGGATGCTCTCTGTGTTCCTAGCAAGGAAAAAAGGAAGTTTCACTTACTTTCCACTTTGATTTTCAGAATTGGTGCTTTTGTCTCTGCTGCCACTTCTAGATACAATTTTACTTTGCTTCAATAACCTCAGGAGAATTTTGCTTTTGTAGATAAGATTTTGGTAGTCCATATTTACCCACACATAAATCAAATACTTTTTGAGACTCCGATTACATGTAACATATTATAGTAAATACTGTAGGGAATACAAAATTGAATTAGTATACTTATCAAATTAAATTGGAACCAAATATAAGTTAATACCTATGCAAAATTAATATCTACAGATGCTTTATTTTTCTATAGAATGGCCTTGCCATGCATCCTTAGCATTGTGGGTAACTTTTCTTTCTCCCTTGTCCATGATTTCACATCGGCTACAAGATTCTGTCTAATTTAATTTGCAATTGTCCTTAGAATTTCCTTCCTTTTCCTGACAGCATTCATAAACTTAGTGTGTCTGTTGAAAGTCTCATAAGCTTAAACTGTCTCAGTTAATCCACTGTGGTAAATTCTTTGATTATTCTGGAAGTAGCGCAGAACTGAAAGATTTAGAAAAGAAAGCCTGGTTTTCATGCCAGCTCTTTAAAAAGAAACAGTGTTGCTGATAACTTAGGATGTGAATCGTGAATCACCTCTTTCACTGGGACAGGCAAAGTTTGTTTCAATCTTTTTGATGAGGAATAAAAAAAGAAGAAAGCATTTGCAACTAGGATCCTCAAGAGTTTAATTTATTGCCTTTATTGAGATTCACATGAAACATAATTCCTCAACAAATTACCAAAGTATCCACAAATTCATAGCTTTGTACTGGGTAGATGTGATAGGCACAGAGGTTGTTCCACCCAGATTCTCTTTTAAAGTCTGGGCAGTAATCTCCATAGACATACTGGGAAGTTGAAATGATCTTTGCTTAGGTCTGGCATTAGTTAGATCCCAGTGAGGAAATACTAAACATCAACAAATCTCTCCTCTCTGCTCCTGGCCAAAGGACCAAAGGAAAACCATTATTAGCTCATCCAGGGAGAGGACTCATTAGCAGTAGCAAACAGTTTAGCTGTCTTTCATGGAGGCATTTGGAAGTCTGAGACAAGAGGATCATGAGTGAGTTCTGGGCTACACAGCAAGACCCTGTCTCAAAAAAAAAAAAAAATTTCCAAGAACTAAATCATTAGGGAAGAAGTAGTGGGCTACTAAGAGCAGGCACTAAAGATGAAAATTTGTATATCATCTGTGGGGGTCCACAAGAAGTTACAATTACAAATGAGGTAATGTGTCAGTTACTTGCTCATTACTTTAACAAATATTAAGAAGAAGCAGCTTATGGAAGGGACACTGTGTAACACAGTTTCCAGTTTCCAGGGGACATTTCATCATAGTAGGTGTGTTGGTTTTGAATGCAAATGTCCCCCATACCCTAAGATAATTTTTTATTAAGATTCCAGGCTTACTCGAACTTTTCTGAAGGAGACCAAATAACCGCTTGTTGCACCATGAATCACTACTGTACAGATCAGATAACAGCTTCTACAGCAATATATAAATGTGCTCTTCACGATTTTTCTTTCCACTGCTATCCAAAGGTTCATACCATGTTTGATCTACTAGTATGTGAGCCTATGTACTATAACAACCAATCGGGATTCTCACCTCATGGTACAGAATATGAAGACTTTTCCCATGATCTAAAATTACAGAATTGCCGGGCGTGGTGGCGCACGCCTTTAATCCCAGCACTAGGGAGGCAGAGGTAGGAGAATCACCATGAGTTCGAGGCCACTCTGAGACTACATAGTTAATTCCAGGTCAGCCTGGACCAGAGTGAGACCCTACCTCAAAAAACCAAAAAAATAAAATAAAATAAAATAAAATAAAATTACAGAATTGATGAACATCCTCTTTAAGATGTAGCTGATAGATTAACTTACCTTTAGAAGTTAATGCCCACATATGACATACTATATGGTATTGTGATGGTCTGAATGGATGACCCCATAGAGTCAGACTTTTTTGTGGTTGTTGTTAAGATTGAACTTGCAACTTGAGTCTCCAGTGGGCAGAGCCCTACTGGGGAGCCAGTATGTCACTGGGGTCAGCTCCTGTGGTCCAGCCCTACAAGGTGTGTTCGGAGAAGTTTGAGCTCTGGCTGTTAGTGTTTGTTGGCCATTGGTGCTTGCTGGGGTTAGCTTTTTCTCTCCATGATGTGGATGCATCTAGAGAAGCGAGTCAGTTTCTTCTGCCACTGATGATGCTTCCCCTGAAGTCTGGAGTCCTGAAATAAAACCTTTCCTCCCATAAGCTGCTTCTGGCCGGGTGTTTTTCCAGCAACTAGAAGGTAACTGTAACAAGTATATATGTGGAGTCAGAGCAATGCTGTGGTGCTGCCCCCCCCCCAGAGGAAGAATACATAGGTCTCGAAATCAAGCGAAAAGAGCAGGACTGGCCTTATTCATCCACACTTCAAATTATCCACTTGGATAACTCATGTCTCTCATCAGCACAACTTTAGCATCTTCAGAGTTAAGAGCTCATGAGCGTGGTCAGGCGTAGTGGCACACGGCTTTAATCCCAGCACCTGGAAGGCAGAGGTAGGAGGATCGCTGTGAGTTCAAGGCCACCTTGAGACTACATAATGAATTTCAGGTTAGCCTGGGCTAGAGTGAGACCCCACCTTGAAAAACCAAATGTAAATAAGTAAAAAAAGTTCATGAACTTCACAGAGAAGACACATCTGCCAGATAATATAAAAAGACGCCCCCTTATCTATAAGTTAGGATTTTTCTCTAGGCACTTTCAGCAGCTATTACAGGGAGTCCATGGTCAGTAACTGACACTGGCCACTGGAGAAACAGAGGGTAGCTGCTACATAATGTAGTCAGGGAGGAATATGTTTGGTCTTGGACTTGGGACTCTTGTGTTAATACCGTTCCTTATTGTGATATTAAATGGAAAAGTACATCCATCACAGTCTCAGAAGCCATTTACACTGAAAATAAAGAAATTCACTGGAATCTGGAATATAAACTGAAACTACAGTTATCAGTGGTGGCCTCAAAGTCAAGTGCAGTGGAGTGGGCTATGGCATCAAGAAGGCTAGTGAGGTTCTCACCCACAGTGCTAAGTAGATCCCAGCAGGAGTATGTAGACTCCCTCCAATCATGGAGGAAACTTGCTTGCTGCCAAGGGCAAAGAGCATGGCCAGTAAGTAGTCTCCAACCATCAGTCTCTTCACTAGAAGACAGTCAGCTTATCTGAGGGCACGCCTTTCGCTAAGGACGTATTCAATGACTGAGTGAGGCTGGTGATCTCCTTCTGTCCCACACGCTCTGTGGTTCTCTTCAGCTCCTAATTTCCCTGGTATCAGGCCTGTGGTAAAGTGTTAGCTGACTGTACTACCACTCTCAGAGTGTAGTTCCCAGGAAATTCAATGTAGAACCAGATACAGGGATAGACTTGTTCAAAAATTCTTCCAAATAATTTGAGAAGTTTGTAGAACAATAGTGAGAAAGGATTATGTATAGATTATGCACCTTCATGAGTGGATTGTCTACAATGGTAACTTTGTTTTTTTTTTTTTTTTTTTTTTTCTTTTTCAAGGTAGGGTCTCACTCTAGCCCAGGCTGACCTGGAATTCACTATGGAGTCTCAGGGTGGCCTCGAACTCATGGCAATCCTCTACCTCTGCCTCCCTGAGTGCTGGGATTAAAGGCATGTGCACCACCACGCCCGGCTCCAATGGTGACTTTGAATCCTGATATGGTCAAAGTTATATATAGCATTAAGTTACAGTGAATTAAGCCAAAAACATCCAGAATTACAATGTTGGATATATGTTAATGATGTAACACTCTACAGAGATTCCCTTTATAGTAGTCACTCTATATTAGCACATACTACAAGTATAGGCACATATTTATTTTCTTACAGAGCAAAATGTGAGATAACAAAAAGCCATTACCTCACTATGATATATATTCTTGCTTTTAAAAGAATCATGATCCACAACTCTTATATTTTCCATGAGGGAATGTCCATAAAGTTATATTTGCTACCACTGTGTTTGCCTACTTCTCTGACTTATGAGCTTGAGAGAAATGATGGCATGCAGAGTTGGGACCTTCTCAAATTTGGGGCAATCTGCCAACAGCAGACGTACATTTATTTGTTCCTATTTTATAAAAGAGCTGCTGAGTCTTCAACTCCTTGCATGATCATTCCAGTGTGAGGGAGTATGAGAAATTTTTAGCAGACCTGTTTGCTTTAAATTCAAGCCACATTCTCAAAATCCCACTCTATCAATCAGAAAGGCAGTATCATAACCATCTATCAGTTGAGGTTTTCTACACAAATATCTCAGAAGGGGGAAAGATGTGTTTAATCCATGAACCTCCCCTGATTCCCAGTCATTGATTATTTGATTATTTCTCTGTTTATGGGGTTGTTTTGTTTTGTTTTGTTTTGTTTTGTTTTAAGGCAGGGTCTCACTCTAGCCTCAGGCTGACCTGAAACTCACTCTGTAACTCCAGGAGAGCCTCGAACTCATGGAGATCTCCTACTTCAGTCTCACAAAGGCTGAGAATAATGGCATGTGCCACCATGCCCGGCCTATTTATGAGATCCTAGTCTACCCTCACACACATCTCATCTCCCAACTCCTTTCATCAACTCATTCTCACATCTCTCATGAAAACAAACAACAACAACAACAAAAACCATCTGCTTGCACATATAGCCATGGTCAGGAGAAGAGATTCAAGGCTGAGAGATATGACAAAAGCAACTACCATATTAAGGTAGAAAAGCCTCTTTTATGGCAGAAAGTCACTGCCACTCTTTGGCCTTTCATTCTAATATTTACATTTGTCCCTTATATCATCAGTTTTTGACTCAAAGTGTTTTTTTTTTTTTCTAATAATATAGCCACCCCCTGCTCTCTGCTAGTTACTTTTCCATGGAAGGACCACTGTTATCTTCCACCTGCACATGTTTGCTTAGTCCCTCATAGCCATCCTATACGTTTGACTCTTTGCAGTTACACAGTTTATTTCGTTTTCTCATTTAACTCCTTTGTGTTAGGCATGGGAATCACTTATAACATGCTAGAATTATTGGAATGTGTTTTAAACTATTGCCAACTGAAATTGAATTCAAACTCTCTAGTCCTTTGCTTCTGCCCCCCCCCCATACCACAAATTGTGTCTTTACAAATTTTTGCCCATTAGTACTGATTTATAATTTTTTATGCTTTTACCTTATGAAAAGAATATAAAATTGAGAGTTATAAACCAAAGCTACAATAATAGTTATATTTATATTTATCCACCTATTTGCCTTTACTGGGGATAAAGGTTGTCTTTTCCTATGGCCTTGAGTTACTGTTTTATACCCATTCATAATAACTTCACATTTCTTTTAGGGTAAGTCTAATAGCTGCAAATCTGCTCATATTTAGTTTATCTGGGAATGCTTACTTACCATGCCATCACTCTTTTTATTTATACCCCTTAATCAGTTATTTCATGTCCTTAGCATCTGCTGACATATTCCTCTTAATGTGTTACTGAGTCTTGCCTGCTATTTCCTGTAGCCTTCAATAGCCTGGCATCTGGTTGTTCCCAGCAGTCAGAACACCTGATTTAGTTACAAAGAGCCTGGGTCCTCCAGGCAGCCTAACACAGGTTAGAACATTGCTTCTCTTTGGCTCCTTGAAGAGAGACAGGGCATGGAACAAGTGTGTATAGACCAAAAACCTTCTGATCATTTCAATGTGGATTTTTCATACGTGGGTGTTTGATTGTTCCTGTACATTTCTTCACTGATTTTCAATGATACTGTATGATTAATTTAATCAGTTTCTAATTATGCAATACACCTTTTGTAGAATTAGGACCTGCCATTTTCTAGTCCTCCATCTTGGGACTAATGAATTAGCTCAGTGGCAGAATGCATGGCTAGCATGAAAGAGGCCCTGATTTCAATCCCCACCACTGAAAAAGAATAATTCCCCATTAGAGTGACAGCACTATTATCAGGATGACTTTTTGATGTCACTGGAAGCTTAACCAGAATGTTGCTTGCTTGCTATAAAATGTTCTAACACTGGGAGTGGGGGCGCATGCCTTTAATCCCAGCACTCGGAAGGCAGAGGTAGGAGGATCACTGTGAGTTCAAGGCCACCCTGAGACTACATAATGAATTCCAGGTCAGCCTAGGCTAGGGTGAGACCCTACTTTGAAAATAAAATAAAATAAAATAATGCTGTTCTATATTTTGGAGCCCAAAATACTTACCAGTGGTATAATTCTGGGGTGTGAACAGAGTGATTTATATAATGTGATCTATAAACCCCAGATCCTTTGAATACTTCTGATTGTTGTTCCTAAGGTTGAGTAGAAAAGGTAATAATTGTGCTTCTTAACCCTGATTTTACCTGTTGGCATACTGCATTTATAAAATTTCATATGGTAAAATAACTCCAAATGTAAACCACCATGTGAATGCCTCTAAAAGTATTCTTGCAGCCATTGAATAGATACAAACTGGGCTGGAGGGATGGTTTAGCAGTTAAGGTGCTTGCCTGCAAAGCCAAAGGACCCAGGTTCAACTCCCCAGGACCCACGTAAGCCAGATGCACAAGAGGGTGCTGTATCTGAAGTTAGTTTGCAGTGGCTGGAGGCCCTGACGCATCCATTCTCTCTCTCTCTCTCTCCCTGCATATTTCTGTATCTCTCTCTCTCTCTCCTAAATAATAAATAAATAAATAAATAAATAAATTATTTTTAAAATATATAAACCATTGTTTTATCATTACAATAACAGTAATCACACTTGGACAAGCTAACTCCTGAATTGTAGGAAACATAGTACAGAGGGACTTGTGCATAGAAGAGAATAAATAAGAGACATTAGGCTTGGTGGTGTACATCTTTAATCCAAGCACTCAGGAGGCAGAAGTAGAAGGATCATTGTGAGTTAGAGGCTACCCTGAGACCACATAGTGAATTACAGGTCAGCCTGGGCTAGAGGAAAACCCTTCCTCAAAATACCAATAAATAAATAAATAAATGTAAATAAAACAAAATACATAAAAAGAGTATTATTAGGGGATGGAGATATGGCTTAGTGGTTAAGGCACTTGCCAGCAAAACCAAATTACCCAGGTTTGATTTTCCATGTCCCACGTAAGTCAGATGCACAAGGTGGCACATGTGTCTGGAGTTGGTTTGCAGAGGCTGAAGGACCTGGCATGCCCATTCTCTCTCTTTCTCTCTCTCTGTCTCCTTGCACATGAATAAATAAAAAATTTTAAAGTAGTAAGTTAAAACTAGCCCATTCTTGCCTCCCACAGCACTTTACTTTTAGAAAAGGGCCATATGGAAATGTGTCAGTAAAAGTTCCAACAGGAAATAATCACCACCTCAAAATGGGATAATCTGAGGAAAGTTAATTGCGAGAGCAAGAGGAGCCGCAAAGATAATCTTACTGACCCAGGCTTGTGATTAAGTGAAATGCTGCTACTACTCAGGAAAGGGTAAGTGGAGGGAGGAGACGGATCAAAAACCTAGAAGAGAAGTAGAAAATACATGGCGTCTCAGAGCTCAGAGACATCTGCAAAGTTTTATCCCAAGACTGCTGGCAGGATAGAAGCAGGAGTCATAAATATCTGGTCTGACCTGTCTCTCCTCCCTTTGTATCTGTGCTCCCAAATGATAGAGCCAGAGGCTCCAGGAATTCTGGTATAGTGCATAGATGTGGCACAAAAATACAGACTGGGGAATCAAACTTGGGCTGGCAGGACTTGAAAGCAAGTGTCTTTAACTGCTGAGCCATCTTGGCGGTACAGGAAACAGACTGGAATAAGGTAGAGTGGTGGTCAGGGACAAATGGCAGACACTCTACATGGGAAAATTGGCAATATTCATCTAATGGCCTAAAATGTAGGCAATTTGTGCTGGAGATTTAGAGGGTAAGGTGCTTGCCTACAAAGCCAAAGGACCCAGGTTCGATTCCCCAGGGCCCACATAAGCCAGATGCACATCGTAGGGCATGCGTCTAGAGTTCATTTGTAGTAGCTAGAGGCCCTGGCATGCCCACTTTTTTTCTCTCTCAAAAATAAATAAATAAATAAATCTTTAAAAATGTAGGCAATTCATTTTTCTCTGCCTCTCCTCCTACTTCATGGATGTGACTAGTGATAATAGTAATAAATCTTTGGAAAGAAATGACAACAAAAATATTTATACAGCAGTGGGTTTATAAATAGAAAATTGATAGCAACAATTTTTTTACAGAGACTATATATCAAAGATGTTGTTTTTCCCTTAGAGGCTTTGTCAGCAATAAAATGGTGGAAATGAATAGACTGTGTGAGCCTAACTTCTTAGCACCTATGATGTTGTCAGGTTAAGAACTGCCATACAGAAGCTAGGGTTGATAAACTTAGTGGAAAAAGAAAATGTTATCTTTCTTGTAGTTACCTGAATAATACAGGGAAACAAACATTGTATAATTTTCTTTCTACCTGAATATATATCCTATGGAATATGTATAATAATAAGAGATGATAACAAAGTGCCCTCAAGAGATATTTTTGTTTCTATGGTGATTTTGAGTATTTTTGAAAACAAATGCTACCAGATTTCCAGAGAAAGTTTGTAGCCAGTCAGCAAAGGAAAAGCTTGGCCATCGTGAGTGAGAACGAGTCTAAGATGTGAACCCATGGTTCTTTCCGTTCCCCACAACCTTAAGTCAAATGCTATCTAAGCTGTGGTCACTGACATGGAAATCAAAGCCTGTCTGGAGCCTTTAGTCCCTATATTTAGTAATCCGGAGCCTTTCTGTCTGCATATAACTCCTTAAGTGCCTTCAAGCTTAGCATCCGAGTATCTGTGAGAAAATTAATTAACTTACTTTTTGCCTTGGCTTCCTCTTAAGAAAATAAACGCTGTTATCACAAACTTGATGGGGATTTTATAACAGTTTAAAAGGCAAGCATATGTGAAAACACCATAAAGGACTTACATATTTATCCGCCATAAGAAAAGAAATGTTCCTTGGCTACACTAGTACTCTTCTAGAAAAACAGGAGAAACTAAAATCTACATTTCCAGTATGTTGATAAACAGATAACCACTGTCAGTGACACTGCGACTTCTTCATACTGACCCTCAGTTCTCCTAAAGACCTCTGAAAGATTCTTGTTGATCAAATCAAGCCGAGTTAGCTAGACTTCCCTGCAGAAGTGTGACATAACAACAGAATGGATTCTTAATAATACCTTAGAAAGGAAAGTCCAAAAATTTTCATAGGATTTGGAAATTAAGTGTGCAAGTCATCTATGACAAGGAATAAACTAGAATGTTAGCCACTAAGGGCTCCTTGCTGAAAGAATTAGCTAAGAACATTTAGATTTCCAGTTAAATATCTTATGTATATTCCATATTAGCATGATTACAATCCTAATGGTTGGTTAAAGTTTACACAATAGAGTGCATGCCCATGTGTTTAGTTTCTTATTTTGGATTAACAGAGGATAGTAAGTAGCAGAGCAAATGAAGATAGAATTTCATGCTCATTTTAGACTTTCATGCTCATAAAAATGTGTTTTCTTTGTCACTGGATTTGATTGTAATTGATTCCACATGAAGGAATGTGAAAGAATATGAATTTGGTAGTGGCCTCTGGCTCCATTGTGAGGGGAAACCAGCATATGTTGTTACAATCTTTCATTGACATGAACTTCTTATGTTTTCTACATAACAAATAAGTACAACATTGAAAACAAGAGAAGCCCAAATTTTGCTAATAATGTTTAGTACCAAATAGAGGACCAAGGATGTATTACATTTATAATTTCCAGTACCTACACATATAAAAGATTGCATAGCATATATGTCTCCCAATTTACTGTATCAGGCTCCGTTTTATGATATAACACTGTACTAACCAGATCTTCTCACTTAAGTTTTTGTTTAATGTGAGAGAGAGAAAGAGAGAGAATTGGCATGCCAGGACCTTCAGCCACTGCAATCGAACTCCAGATGTGGGTGCCACCTTGTGCACATGCACGACTTTGTGCATGTGTCACCTTATACATCTAGCTTACGTGGGATCTGGGGAGTCGAACATGGATCCTTAGGCTTTGCAGGCAAGTATTTTAACTGCTAAACCATCTCTCCAGCCTTCTCACTCAATCTTTAAAAATATTTTATTTAGTTATGAGAGAGAGAGAAAGAATGGGCTCTCCAGGGCCTCCAGCCAGTGCAAATGAATTCCAGATGCATGCCCCACCTTGTGTGTCTGGCTTATATGGGTTCTAGAGAATCGAACCTGGGTCCTTAGGCTTCCCAGGCAAGTGTCTTAACCACTATGAAATCTCTCCAGCCCTTCTCACTCCATTTTTAATAGTTACTCTCTTATTAAAATATGTTGTAATCTTCCTTAGATTACCTTGTGAGCATGTCCTTCCACAGAAACGGCCACTAATTCCTGTGGAGAGAAGTACGTATTTCTCTGACATCTAAATAATTTCCTCAGAACTTGACGATTCAAAGCCTATAAAAATTGCTTCAGGGTTGAAGAGATGGCTTAGCAGTTAAGGCATTTGCCTGCAAGGCCTAAGGACCTATATTCAACTCCCCAGTACCCTTGCAAGCTAGATGTACAAGGTGGCATATGTGTCTGGAGTTCCTTTTCAGTGGCTAGAGACCCTGGCATGCCCATGCCCATTCTCTCTCTCTCTCTTCCTGTATCTCTCTTTCCCTATGTTTCTCAAATAAATAAATATTAAATAAATAAATATTAAAATAAATATTAATAAATAAATATTTAGAAATATAAAAATATTAAAAATAAAAATTAAAAAATATTTTAAAAAACACGTCATACAAGCAATCCTGTGACTTCTTTTCAATATCTGTAGTACTTAATTTTCTCATTGCTGTTCTGAAGTGCCTGACAATAAGAAACTTAAGTAAAGAAAGCTTTACTGGGGCTGGAGAGCTGGCTTAGTGGTTAAGCGCTTGCCTGTGAAGCCTAAGGACCCTGGTTCGAGGCTTGATTCCCCAGGACCCATGTTAGCCAGATGCACAAGGGGGCGCACGCCTCTGGAGTTCGTTTGCAGTGGCTGGAAGCCCTGGCGCACCCATTCTCTCTCTCTGCCTCTTCCTCTCTCTGTCACTCTCAAATAAATAAATAAAAACAAAAAAAAAATTAAAAAAAAAAGAAAGCTTTACTTTGGCTTACAATTCCAGGAGGCATGCAGCCCACCACTGCAGGGAGTCGTGGCAGAGTCCTGAGGCGGCTGGTGACATGGCATCAGCAGTCAGGAAGTGGACAGGAAGTCAGGCTATCCCGCCAAACCTCAAGGCAAGCCTCCAGTGACTCATTTTCTCCATCAAAGCTCCATCTCCTAAAGGTTTCACAACCTTGTAAAACACCTGCGGATCAAGTGTTCAAACACACGAACCTGTAGAGAATGTTTCACATTCAGCCCACAAAATTATCCCAAACCATAACTTTTTTTCTTTTATGTGTATGAGACTACTGGTGCATGGGAAGGTGTTTTGCATGTATATGCACATGTGTGTGGAAGCCAGAGGACAACCTTGGATGCATTCTTCCATGGGAGTGTTCTATTGGGTCTCCCCTTAGCCTGAAGCTCACCAATGAAGCTGGGCGGGTTGAACAGTGAGCCCCTGAGATCTGCGAGTCTCCAGATCACAAGTGTTGTAGTCAGGTTCACATTGCTGGGAGAAATCACCCAACCAAGAGCAGATTGTGGGAAAAAGAGGTTTATTTTGGCTTACAGGCTCTAGGGGGAAGCTCCACGATGGCAGGGGAAATGATGGCATGAGCAGAGGGTGGACATCAACCCCTGGCCAACATAAGGTGGACAATAGCAACAGGAGAGTATGCCAAGCACTGGCAAGGGGACACTGGCTATAACACCCGTAAGTCCACCCCCAACAATACATTGCTTCCTGGAGGCGTTAATTTCCAAGTCTCTATCAGCTGGGATTCTAGCATTCAGAATACCTAAGTTTATGGGAGACACCTGAATCAAACTACCACATTCTTCCCCTGGCCCCCATAAACTGATAACCGTATGTGATGTAAAATTCAATACATTCATCCAACTTTAAAAGTGCCCATAGTTTTTATCAATTCCAATGATGTTCATACATCCAGATAATACAAGGTCTTTTAACTGAGACATAATACCAAAAAAAAAACCCTCAAAAACACCATAATGGCACAGAATAAACATTCACACTGCAAAAGATGCCACTGGGCATAGCAAAGAAATATTAAATCAATATAAGATTTTTTCTTTAATGCTGGCCTAAAGCCCTGCACTAATACATACTTCATTCCTTTTTAAATTTTTTTGTTTATTCTTATTTATTTATTTATTTATTTATTTGAAAGTAACAGAAAGAGAAAAAGAGAGAGAGAGAGAGAGAGAGAATGGGTGTGCCAGGGCCTCCAGCCAGTGCAAATGAACTCCAGACACGTGAGCCCCCTTGTGCATCTGGCTAACGTGGGTCCTGGGGAATCGAGCCTCGAACTGGGGTCCTAAGGCCTCACAGGCAAGCACTCCAAGTCCAACAACTCTAGCCAATGACAAATTTCTAAGTCTGATAATTCTAACCAGCAACAAGTCTCTGGTGTTCCAATTCCACCCCTCTAGCTAGGCTACTCACAGTCCTGGAAAACTTCATCAGGGCCAGCAGCTTTTCTTAGCAGCCATCTAGTAGTCCCGGCATCTCCACTGGGTCTCCACTGCAATCCATGGTTCATCCTCATGGCTCCATTGGGTCTCCATGCAGGCATCCAGCAAACCTGCTTCACACAGACCATGGCCATTTCCAAAATATAAGACCATGTTGCAAACTTAATGACCCTCTCTTTCCTGCATTTTTTATACTCCACAATACCAGGTAGGGTGCCAATTTGTTAATCCAGGGGGAATAAAACAGACTTTGAAGAACAGAACACTCCTTGAGCACTCAGGCCCCTCCTAAAGAGTCTACATTCTTCCTGTTGCTCCAGTGCAAGTCAGCTGGCCCAGGCTCAAAGGTTGTAATCTCTCAATTGCAGCTGAATGGGCAACAGTTCACCCAAAGACTTTTCTTTCTGTGCCATATCCCTCTGCTCACACCAGTTCATTTCTACTCAAAGCAACCCTGCACAACTTCTCAGGACATGGGCATAATAGCAAGCCTAACACAAACTGATAGCCCAGTCCAGGCAAAGCTCCTTCTCACCCTCATAAGCCAAACCTCACAGTCCATAGTTCTAATTGCATTCAGGCCTTTTAACTATGACCAGAATAGTCTGTCAAGCTGTACTTACAGCACTGCAAGTCATATCTTAGGCCAAGGTTTCAAATCTTCCACATTCCTCTTGAAAATCAGCTCCAAAAGGCCAAAACCACAGTCAGGTATCTAGTAGCAATCCCACTCCTCTGTATCACTTTACTGTTGCAGTCAGGTTCACAATGCTGGTAGAAATCACCCAACCAAGAGCAACTTGTGGGAAAAGAGGTTTACTTTGGCTTACAGGCTTGAGGGGAAGCTCCATGATGGCAGGGAAAATGATGGCATGAGCAGAGGGTGAACATCACCCCCTGGCCAACATAAGGTAGACAATAGTAACAGGAGAGTGTGCCAAACACTGGTATGAGGAAACTGGCTATAATACCCATAAACCCACCCCCAACAGTACACTGCCTCCTGGAGGAATTAATTCCCAAATCTCCATCAGCTGGGAATCTAGCATTCAGAACACCTAAGTTTATGGGGGACACCTGAATCAAACTACCACACCCAGTATTGGATTTTCAATGTCATTACATGAGGCTTTTTACACAAAAAAACAAAATGTGTGTTCTGGGGATTGAACACACTCAGGTGCACATGCTTAGAGGGTGAGAGCTCTGTAGATTGAATTATGTCCCCAGCCCCCAATATCTTCACTTTTGTTATGAAGGTTGAAGCAACTATTTAAGGTGAAAATGTTAATCTCTTAAGATTGCCTGTGTCCTGAAAACCTCGATGGAGCTTACACCAAAAGCAATGTACTTGCGGGGCAGGAGTGGTAGCACACACCTTTAATCCCAGCACTCAGGAAGGAAGAAGATCACTGTTTGTTTGAGGCCAGCTTGAGACTATATAGTGCATTCCAGGTCAGCCTGGACTAGAGCAGGACCTTACCTCAAAAAAAAAAAAAAAAAAAAAAAAAAAAAAAAAAAAGGAAATGTACTAAGTTGTGTCATGGAAGAAATTTCAATATACCCTAACACCCGAGCTATGACATGGTTACTGTGTTGACAGATTTACAGTGAGAAAACAGAAAGTGGAGCAGGGAGGTCTGAAAATGTTCAATTTGGTGAGAAAAGGAGCATGAAGGTAAAGCTGTGGACAGATGCACTTTGGTTAAGGAGAGCCTTGAAGAGCTTCTTTGGTGTAGGAAAAGAGCTCAAGTTGAGGGCAAGGTGAGTTTGGACAACGTGGCTATAATTACAGAGATTACCAACATTACGTAGAAACTTGGGGACAAAGTTCTACCTATAGAGAGCTCCAGGATGTAACAGTGTAAATTCATTTGAAAGTAGAGTATCTGAAAAGATAGAGACTTCAGGGTACTCTGCCAAAAACACGGTGGCCTATGGGAGTGTTGTCCTCGATTCATCCATAAAGGCACACAAAGACCACAGCAGCTGTATTCCACGGGGGCTCGCTCTGACAGAATATAGCATCATCCACGTGGCTCCAGTTGTGCAGATACACGTAATACAAGAGTAGGAGTACCACAGGAGTTGTGTCACAGTTCCAGAAAGTTACAAAGACCAGGCAATACGTGGTAAGGTTGGATTCCCTGCAAGAAGACCCTGTGAGGACACTGTGTATAGCTGTGAATATGTAGTCTAAGTTGCAGCAGAGACCCCAGGTTGTTGGAGTTGCCAAGACCCGTGGGACATGCATCAAATAAAGCTGTAGGCACAGCATGGAGCTTGGCCAAGAGAGGTGACTGTGTATTTCAGGTAGCAGAACTGAAGAGGTGGGGCTATCTAAGTCCCTGGGAACCCAGATAATGCCACAAAGGGTCCTAGATGCTGAACGTGGAGATTCAGGATTTGATGTTTTCCAGGTCTTGTTTCAATCTTGATTTGGCTCCATCTTTCTGTACCATGCCCCCATTCCCCTCTTTTGTAATAGGAATATGTATCTTTAACCGGCATTGTGTATTAGATGTAACTGGTTAGGCTTGTTTTCTTCACAAGAACTCACAGTTAAGAGATCACCTAAGTCGCCATAGCAATGCACTTAGACTTATGAACAACTTTGAACTGTTAAGATTTGGGGGCTTGCATTTAGAGATGGATTAAATGCATTTTTCATTATGAGATAAGCCTAAGACAGAGGGATGTTATGACTTAAAGTGATCCACTTGTGTGTCAACAGGAATCATTTAAAATGCTGATTCCCCATCACAACATTTTGTAAGAGATAATGAGCAGAGCTATCGCTAAACCATAACATTTTTCTCACATTGTTAGAAAAGGACATTACTCAGAATAGTGGATATTCTTTTTTGATTTTGTCTTTGAGGCAAACCCCACAGACTGGCCTTTTTTTCTTATGTGAGAGAGGAGAGAGACTTGGCATGCCAGGGCCTCTAGCCACTGTAATCAAATTCTAGACATGTGCATGACATGGTGTGCATGTACAATCTTGCATCTGGCTAATGTGGCAACTAGAAAGACCAACACAGGTGCTTAGGCTTCACAGGCCTTAAATGCAAAGCCATCTCTCAAGTCCAGGATTATGAATATTATAATGACTTCAATCCCAAATAACATTCAATTGAGAAACTGGAGTAAATTGTTTTTGAAAATTTGTTTTTGTTTCTGGAAAATTTTAAGAGAACAATCCTGGTTCACTTCGAAATACATTTGGTCAGCTGAGTGTAATGATGCATTTTGGAACCTGAATAAAACCAAGAGCAGGCAGGAATGCAGACAGGGAAGCTGCCTCAAAAAAACAAAGCCAGGTGTGGTGTTCCACGCTCTTAATCCCAGCACTTGGGAGGCTGAGGTAGGAGAATCACCATGAGTTTCAGGCCACCCTGAGACTACAGCTTGAATTCCAGGTCACCCTGGGCTAAAGTGAGACCCTACCTTGAAAAAAAAAAAACAAACAGCAAATAGACAAGCTCTCTACCATCCCATCATGATTTTCTAGGCTTCTTTAACACCTGTGAGAACACTGAATCTGCTTACTGTTGGCTTTCCAATAAAAGCAGCCCAGTTAAAACATGAAAGACATTTTTTTTTCTTTGAGTTATGGAAGTCAAAAGGAATGCTACAAAAATACTGTAACTCACCATAGGCAGCAAGGCTGCAGAGATAGCTTTCCCAGTTCCAGCCACTCTTCAGTACAAGTTTCCAAAGCCATAGATTGTTATTGCCAATAATAATTGCATATTAGAAAACAGTGAGTCTTCAGTTTACCAACTACATTGGTTTCTGCTGACAATCAGACTTGAACATTTTGAGCTTGTGGATATAATTTGTCACCTATGCACTCAGACCTGGATGAGATCAGAGAAGTAACTCTGTGTTAAGAATTGATTTAGAGCCAGGCATGGTGGTGCACGCCTTTAATCCCAGTACTTGGGAGGCAGAGGTAGGAGGATCGCCATGAGTTTGAGGCCACCCTGAGACTACATATTGAATTCAGCCTGAGCTAGAGTGAGACCCTACTTCAAAAAAACAAAAATAATAATAATAATAATAATAATAATAATTGATTTAGATATTGTCATTTCAGGAAGTAGAGAATACTACCCACATTGAGGATTTTGAGGTCCTGTGAGACCAATCTCCTATAAAGAAATTGCTTGTAAACTTTCAGATGCTAATATTTCACCATTAGAACTTCACCCAGTAGGGCTGGAGAGATTGCTTAGTGGTTAAGGCACTTGCCTGCAAAGACTGAGGACCCATGTTCAACTCTCCAGATCCCACGTAAGCCAGACACACAAAGATGAGGCAAGCACAAGGTTGCACAT
Source organism: Dipus sagitta (assembly GCA_036346955.1). Taxonomy (NCBI): domain Eukaryota; kingdom Metazoa; phylum Chordata; class Mammalia; order Rodentia; family Dipodidae; genus Dipus; species Dipus sagitta. The sequence goes on from CM070782.1 coordinate 70,385,316, forward strand.
GCCCACTAGGTGACGCAAGCATTTGGAGTTTGATTTCAGTGGCTGAGGGCCTGGCACTCCAATTCTTTCTCTCTCTCTCTCTCTCTCTCTCTCTCTCTCTCTCTCTCTCTCTCTAAAAATTAAAATTAAATTTAAAAAAGAACTATACCCAGTCATGAGTATGACCCTTGCTTAAACATAAGTAACTCCTCAAATGAATAACATGGGAAGTTTATTCCTTTCTATGTATAATCTGTGAAAAAGTGGAGCAGATTGAAACATGTCCCATGTTCATGTCCCATGAACAGAAAAGGTTCACTAAGAGCATCAGGAAAGAATCTGGGCCACGAACTGGCTACAGAAGGAGCTTGACACGGTCGAGCCTTGTGGCTCTAATTTGCCTCCTGCTGTTGGCAGGTTTCAGAGCAGCCCCTTGAGTCAAACCGGTTCATTTCTCAATAACCTATAGGACATGACACTGATATACCCAGTCATATCAAGATGAAATAAGAACAGCTGTCTAGTATGGATGAAAATAGAAAAGTAAATTACTAACCAAATGATTTCCTAATCTTGTGATTTAAAATAGCTTTTCTAATATATTTCTCTGAACTTACTAAATGATAACATTTTTGGCATCGATTGAACTAAGCCAGAAACAAGACATGAGGGTGATTGTGTTCCTCTTCGGATAGCTAGCTGGAAGAAGGGGAGTGCTGGAAACAATGAACAGATCACCCCATGGTGAAATTTATACCTTCCTTCCTTCCTTCCTTCCTCTCTTTCTTTCTTTTGAAGTGGGGTCTACTCTAGCCCAGGCTCACTCTGTAGTCCCAGTTTGGTCTTGAACTTACAGCAATCCTCCTACCTCTGCCTCTCCAATAATGGAATTAAAGGCATGAGCTATCACACTTAGCATTTTATCTGTTAGTTTGTTTGTTGTCTTGCTTTTTTGAGGTAGGGTCTCGCTGTAGCCCAGAGTGACCTGGAATTCACTATATAGTCTCAGGCTGGCCTTGAACTCATGGCGATCTTCCTACCTTGGCCTCTTGCTGGGATTAAAGGTGCGCGCCACCACGCCCAGCTAAAATCCCTTTCCATTCCACTAGGGGTAAAGGTGAAGGAGCATTTTCACTTTAATTCTCTGCTCACATGCTCCCGCCCCTTTGAAAAATTGAATATACTACTATAAGAGAGAAAAACTCATAGGTCTCCTTCCATCTTTAATTCAAAATCACAAGCTCTATGCAGAACTGAATAACATGGGATAAAAATCAAAACAGATGCATTAAAACATGATCAAACACTTACCTTACTGGGATTTTTGTATCCAAATCCCAAACCCAAATCCTGGACTCCTGTGCACGAGGCCCAGAAGGCCAGGAAGCAGCGTAGCTGTTAGTGGGAAGAGTGGGACACAGTCACCTGCACTTTTCTTTTTTCACTACTTTTCTGTCATTCTTAGGTAAAATAATATCTGGGAATTGTGTGTTTGTTTGTTTGTTTAGGTAGACTATAGGCTTTTTTCCGCAGTCCCTTTTCTGGGTCATGAAAGGCCTCTGTTATTGCACATTCAAGTTAATAGAGCGGCTGGTTTTAACGTAGTGATCTTTGCAAATGCAAATCAAGTTCAGGCAGCCTGTCCGAAAGGGAGACTCCAAAGTAATGGTTCACAAATGCACAATTGACAGAGGATTCAAAAGTTCAGCAGAGGGGCTGGAGAAATTGTTTAGCAGTTAAGGAGCTTGCCTATGAAGCCCAAGGACCCAGGTTCAATGCCCCAGTCCAGATGCAAAAATTAAGCTGCTAGAAGTTGCCTTCACACTCATAAGCCTGGCAACTCAGGCTTCTCTAGCTTTCTAATTACTACAATTATGTAGCCTATTTCTACAGCAATCATATCTTTAATATGGTATGGATTTAGGCCAAATTACACTGAGATATATAATAAAAGAATTTCTGGGTAGTTCTTTTATTTTCTTATATTATATTATTTTCTTATATTAATCTCATGTTAAAATTACTGCTACTGTATTAGATTGCAATATGCTAGTTCTAGCTCTGATTTTGTGTTGGGAGGGGTTGGTAGGTGTGTTTGTGTTTTCAAAGTAGGGTTTTTATCTATCCCAGGCTGACCTGGAATTCACTATGTAGTCTCAGAGTGGCCTCAAACTCATGGAATTCCTCCTACCTCTGCCTCCTTCCTGAGTTCTGGGATTAAAGGCATGTGCCACCATGCCCAGAATAGCTCTGGGTTTAAAAAAATATTTTTTTTTTCTGTTTTGAATAAGCATGAAGTTATTTACATGAAATGTGTTGTAAATATCTTCCAAATTATGTTCATCAATTAATTTAGTCATTCCCTCACGAGATTTTGATTCTTCTTCCATGTTTTGCATGTGTAAGGGACATGATGTACATAAATGTGTATATGTATGTTCCTATGTGTGTATGAATGCATGTGTGTTCGTAAGCTAGAGGACAACCTAAGGTGTTATTTTCAGGAATGCCATCCACCTCTTTGTGAGGCAGTATCTCAGTGACCTAGAGCTCACTGATTAGGCTAAAGGGGCCGGCCAGCCAGCTCCAGGGATCAACCCATCTCTACCTCCCCAGCACTCACATTAGAGGCACGTGCCACCACACTCAGCTTTTTTTTTTCTTTTCTTATTTTATGTGAGCTCTAGAAATCCAAACTCATGCCCACACGCTTACAAGACATGACTGAACTGTCTCCCCAAATGCTTACATATATTTCAGAAAGCACGAGGAGAAATGAGTTCTTTCATTTCTCTGAGTATATGTCTTCTCAGATTAGATGTGTGATAAGAATCGTTGGGGATGTATTTGAAAAGAAAAAAAAAAGTTAATTGCAAAGGATTGTAAGAGATTTAGACTATAGAATACTGGCTTGGCAAATAATGCTGAAACAGACATTTTGTGATACAATTTAAAAGCTGAGCCATATAGAACTGACTCACTCAATTCATGGTGGAAAACAGTGATTTTTTAATGTGCATATTATACTCACAAACATGTCCATTCATCAAATGAAATGGGTCTCTAGAGGCAAAGGCAGGATTGTGAGTTAGAAGCCAGCCTAAGATACAAAGCAAGACTTTGTCTCAATACTAGTAAAAATAACAATAATCAACGTCAATGTCATTATTCTTCCTGTTTCTCCAAAGTGAAAATTGGGATAGAGAAATGGCTCAGTGGTTAAGAGCACTTCTTGCACAAGCCTTAGGGCCTAAGGGGGCCTGAAGTGCCTGAGTTTGATTCCCTTGAACCCACATACACATAAACATCTGGGCATGACTACACATGCCTGTGACCAGTCGTTGGAGGAGCAGACACCACAGAATTGCTGGGACTCACAAAACCTGCAGGCTCTAGAATCAGTAAGAGATTCAGTGTCAAGGAAACAAGGAGATGGGCAATAGAGGAGGGACATTCCACCTGTTTCTCCGGCCTCTGTATGTAAACGCAAGGGGTTGTGTGCATCTGCCACACACATGCCCACACCACAAATACATACTGCACTTAAGCACATGTGGGGGAAAAAAAGTCAAACCCTCCTACCCATCGACAACAGCAGTAGAGGGGAGAGTCTGTTTGCTTTCATGGCTTGATACACCCAAGAATTTGCATATAGAGTTTGCATTTGATATCCAAGAAAACAAGGCAATAGTTGGCATAATGAATTTAGTATGAAAAGAAATATGGAATAAGAAGTGCATATAAGTAGTATATTTATATGTAATATCGCCTGTAAAATGTCTGTAACATGTGGGATGGAGGCTTGAGTTATTATAAATGAATAGAGACCTGACTGGATCCTTTTCACTTAGGCACAAGTGACAAAAGGTGATGATCCTGGATGCTGGGTCCCTCGTTCTCATCGTGTAGACAGCTCCACTACAAAGACAGGCAGCCTAGCTAAAGCCAGATGGCCTTTCTGTAGGTGTGACTGAATATAAGGAGAGCAGATTCTCTGCATGCCCAAGGACAGCAGCTCTATGATCAGAAGCCGAGTGGCTGTGGTGTGCAAAACATTATTTTTTTCCCCCAAAAAAGCCAAAACCACAAAGAAGATTGTCCTAAGACTTGAATGTGTTGAGCCCAACTTCAGATCCAAGAGGATGTTGGCCATAAAGAGATGCCAATATTTTGAAGCAGGAGGAGACAAGAAGAGAAAGGGCCAAGTGAGCCAATGCAAAAACTCTGTGGTTTTGTTGAGGGGAAAATCTTGAAGCTGAAATCTAGAATAATTACCCACTAGAAAATAAAATTATTGTTAGTCATACCCCCCCCACACACACACACAAAGAAGCAATCCCAATGGAGAATTTAAGACTATTTCGATACATACTTTGTGTTCTCAGTGAGTCAAGTAAGTAGAATAAATGAACACATGAGCAATATTTTGGAGAAAAAGTTAGACTACATTTTCTTTTCATTCACCTAGAGCTAAAATCTGTATTTTAATGCCAGTCTTCTAAAAATAATTTTTGAAGCTAAAGGGTCTTTGGACATCATAACAAAGCTCAGTCAATTGTATTTTTGGAAACGGAAAAGGGTTTTGATTGTTCTTTAGATCATTACATTAAAACCAAGTTTATAAATGCAAAGTTGTCTTATAATATGCAAAGTCAAATCTCTCCCTAGAATTACCCTAATATACACAGGGCTGCTCATCAAGGCTTTTCAGGTCACCACTCTAGGGTGCTTTCTTCTACCTCCATGTCTTTAATCCATAGTATCTTCATTGTTTGAACCCATGGGGATTATAAGTACGTCATGTCTTCCTACTTTTTTGGACATTTTCCAGTGACTCAGCCCGGTCCAGTCATTGGACATCCACATGAGCTTCATCATAGCCCAGTGGGATGTTCACTGAGGAGACGTCTACTGTGGTTTGGAGAGGCAGTTTGCTTCCACCCCAAGACTGTGTCACCCCCAAGACCTTCAGAATTCTTTCCCAGTTCTCAGAAGATGAAAGAAAGAGAAATCATGCCTAGAAAGACTTCATGGCCCAGCCTTTGAAGTGGAGAACACGCTTCCCTTGATATTTCATTGACAGACCACGCCAAACTGGCCATCAGAAAGCATGGGATTTGGAGTTAGGCTGTTCATCTAGGAGGGAAAATCGGTGGTTTCAGCAAATATTTAGCTATCAAAAACTTCCTATCATAGGCTGTGCATAGCTCTCTTCCCAAACATACATATTTAATAACACTGCATAAAATAATTTCAGTTTCCAGCCTAAAACTATGCTTAGAGGAAAATACAGGAATTAGCAATGTTCTGCCAACAACTATTCTATGTAATTATGGCTATTTGGGATGTTTCCCATGCTCACTCACATCTTTTAATACTTACTGCACTCAGAGTATGAAAGATATATTTCATGAAAGGACATCTGGCGCTTCTTAATATTTAAATTATCAAACTTTTATGCATCTATGTCATACCCTTGGGTGTTTACTTTGAAATAGGTTCAAGCAAAGTTCACTCTGATGGAAAGCCATAATGGTTTTATGCATTAATTAGCACAGACTTATCTTAAGAGCACTAAATGAATCATCATTTCTGCTTATTAGGTTTTTCAGGAGTAGCTCTGCCACTGCTTTGGCTGTGTTTTTGAAAGTTTGCTGCTCATTGTCTCCAACTGTTACATAGCAATGATCCTAGGGTATAACAGGTTCACCATAATTCTCTAGGCTCTATGGTGTGACCAACTCCAATGCTTCTGAAACTTTGCAGTGACTCAAAAGCATAGCAAAGCAGACGCATAAAATGTTATGCTGGGAGATGATGCTTCAAGAGCCCTAGGCTAATATGGGTAAACCAAGCAATGTTCCAATATGAGTGACCTGACTCATTTGCATGGCAGTAAGTACAATTATCACACCAGTAGACCTATGGGTCTGTGTGTGCTCCAAAATGGTATATGTCTGCATGCAAGAACACACAAGGTCCAGTCACTGGCTGACAGCATCAGAACTACAATGAGTATTCAGTCTTCATACAAAAAAAGGAAGATGAGATTAAGTTCAACAAATATTCAGTATATAGCTGAACAATGCTGGGATCAATTAGGACCCTGCCACATAAGAAAGAAAATAACACTGAGAAAAAAGGGAGAGTCCCACAGCCAAGTTGCTGACAGAAACCACCTGACCAAGAACAGCTTGGGGGATCAAAGAGCTTACTTAATTTGTCTTGTAGATGTGAGGGGAAGCTCAATGATGGCAGAGGAAAATGATGGCATGAGAAGAAGGTGTGAAACACCTCCTGGTCAACATCAGATGGACAACAGCCATAGGAGAATGTGCCAAACACTGACAAGGGGAAGCTGGCTATAATACCCATAGCCCACCCCCAGTAATACACTACCTCCAGGAGGATCCAGTTCCCAAACTTCCCACCAGCTGGGGAAATAGCATTCAGGACACATAAGTTTGTGGGAGGCACCTTCAATCAAACCACCACATTCTGCTCCTGGCCCTCATAGACTGATAACCGCCCATGAAGTAAAATGAAATGCACCCCATCCAACTTTAAAAGTCCCATAGTTTTAAATTAATCTCAATGATGCTTAAACATCCCCAGAGTCCAAGGTCTTTGAACTGAGCCATAATACCAAAAACCCATAATGGCACAGAATAAACATTCACACTGCAAAAGATGGCATTGGACATAGCAAAGAAATACTCAACCAATACAAGATTTAAAATAAACAGGGCAAACATCAAGCTCTGTAGCTCCATGTCCAACAACTCTAGCCAGTTCCAAGTCTCCAAGTTTGATAATTCTATGCAGTGAAGAGTCTCTGGAGTTCCAATTCCATCTCTCCAGCTAAGCTACTCACAGTCCCAGGAAATTTCATCTGGTGCCAGCAGCTCTCCTTGAAAGCCATCCCATGTGCCTGGCATCTCTATTGAGTTTTTCTATGGTCCATCCTTATGGCTCCATCAGGTCTTCATGCAGGTAATCCAACAAGCCTGTGTCACACTGCCTATGGCCATTTCTAAATACAAAGCCATGTTGCAAATAGAATGACCCTCTCTTTCCTGCATTTGTTATTCTCCATAATACCAGGTGGGCTACTAATTTATTAATCCAGGGGGGAATAAAGCTGAATTTGAAGAATAGAAAACTCCTTCAGGATTCACATCCCTTACTTCAAAAGAGACCACATTCTTCCTACTGTCCCAATGCAAACCAGCTGGCCTAATCTCAGTAGTTGTAATCTCTCACAGTTGCAGTTCAATAGACAGCAGTTTTGGCCCAAAGATTTTATTTTTTTCTGTGCCATATCCCTCTGCTCACACCAGTCCACTTCTATACAATGTAACCCTGAACAAGCTTTCAGAACACAGGCAGGCAGAATGCAGCAAGCCTCTCACACAAACTGCTTCTAACCCAGTCCAGGCGAAAGCTCTTTCTCACCTTCAAAAGCCAAACCTCACAGTCCATAGTTTTACTGCACTCATGCCTTTCAACTCTGACCAGAATGGTACATCAAACTGTAGTTACAGCATTGCAAGGCATCTCTGAGGCCAAAGTTTCGAATCTGTCCACTTTCCTCCTGCAAAGCCATTCCAAAAGGCCAAAGCCATGGAATCAGGTTTTTAGCGGTAACGACTTGGTTGGTTGGTACCAATTTTACTGTTGCAGTCAGTTTCAAGTTGCTATACAAAGAAGTTGATGAAGAGCAGCTTGTGGGAGGAAGGGGTTTATTTTGGCTTACTAGCCTGTAGAAGCTCCATGATGGCAGGGGAAAACGATGGCATGAGCAAAGGCTGGACATCACCTCCTGGCCAACATCAGGTGGACAATGACACAACAGGAGAGGGTGCCAAACACTGGCAAGGGGAAGCTAGCTGTAACACCCATAAGCCTACCCTCAACAATACGCCAACCAATACAGTTCCTAAATTGCAACCACCTGGGACATAGCATTCAGAACACATAACTTTATAGGGACACCTGAATCAAACCATCATCGGGGATAAGTGCACAGGATAAAATGTTTAATTAATGGAAGTTTCCTTTTGAAAAGTTGGAAAAGGGCTGGAGAGATGGCTTAGCAGTTAAGAGCTTGCCTGTGAAGCCTAAGGACCCCGGTGCAAGGCTTGATTCCCCAGGACCCACGTGAGCCAGATGCACAGGGGGGCGCACGCGTCTGGAGTTCATTTGCAGTGGCGGGAAGCCCTGGCGTGCCCATTCTCTCTCTCTCTATCTGCCTCTTTCCTCTTTCTCTCTCTGTCACTCTCAAATAAATAAATATAACCAAAAAATTTAAAAATTGGAAAAAAGCTAAGAAATGTCTCAATAAGTAAAGTGCTTGTCATGAAGACATGAGGATGTGAATTTAGACCCCAACACCCACGTAAAACTGGGATATAGTATTGTCCACCTATAATCCCAATGCAAGACGTGACAGACAGGAGAATCCCAGGAAGCTCACGAGGCTAGATAGACTGGTAGATATGTGCACTGACAACCAAGACACTCTGCCTCAAACAAATGGTAGATGAGACAGACTCCCCTCACAATGTTGTCCCCTGGCCTCTACATGCATCCTGTGGCACACACATGCCAATGTGCTACCACCTACACACACACACACACACAATACACAGACATGTACATGCATACATAAAAAGTTTTTTTTTTAAAAATCTTGGGACCTTAAGCCAGGTGTGGTGGCCCACGCCTTTAATCTCAGCACTCAGGAGGCAGAGGAATGAGGATCGCTGTGAGTTTAAGGCCAGCCTGAGACTACATAGTGAATTCCAGGTTAGCCTGGGTTAGAGTAAGACCCTGCCTCTAACACCCTCCCCCCCAAAAAACCTTGGGGACTGGAGAGGTTGCTTAGTGGTTAACACACTTGCCTGCAAAAGCAAAGGACCCAGGTTTGATTCCCCAGTACCCACATGAAGCCAGATGCACAAGGTGCATGTGTCTGGAGTCAGTTTGCAATGGCTAGAGGCCCTGGAGCACCAATTTTCTCCCTCTTTCTCTCCCCATTGCCTCTTTCCCTCTATTAAATAACTAAATAAAATATTAAGAAAAAACTTGAGCAGGGCGTGGTGGCGCATGCCTTTAATCCCAATACTCAGGAGGCAGAGGTAGGAGGATCAACATGAGTTCAAGGCCACCCTGTGACTACATAGTGAATTCCAGGTCAGCCTGGGCCAGAGTGAGACCCTACCTCAAAAACAAAAACAAAAACCTTAAAAATGTCTTTAAGATATTCTTCCAGGCTAGGAATGGATGCGCATGCCAGTAATACTAGCACTCAGGAAGCTGAGGCAGAAGTCTCACAAGTTTGAAACCACCCTGAGCTATGAAAGAGAGATTCTTTCCCAAAACAAACAAAACTTTCTTCCAAGAGACTGGGAGTTGAACACACATCACATACAAACAAGTAATCAACCAGGAAGCGGCAGAGCTGATGTCTAACACTGCCGTTGTCCTTATTGGCTATAATGAAGAAAAGAAGAGAAATGATCTAATCAACTCAATACTGTGCGCTGGAGTGAAAAACTCAAAGCTGATTTTCATCCCTATAAGATAAAGAAGACAAAGCATACATTTGAATCACTGAAGGAAGAAGTAATTTCTTTCTGAAGGTTTTGTGCTCTGAGAAGAGTATTTTGAAAACAGATTAGAAAGTTTCCATTATACGTGATAGAGACAAAGAAAACAATGACAAAAAGATGCAATGTGCAATGTGTAAAAGCTAAAATTGTTTGATGTGATGGTTAATTGTTTGTGTCAATCTGATTTAAGATGTGCTCATAGTAGAATATTATTTCTGGGTATGTCTGTGAGGATATTTCTGAGATATAAGCATTTGAATCAGTAGATGCATTATCTATTGCACAAATTTGGGCAGGTACCACCCAATTCATTGTATGGAAGGTGGGGGTAAAAAAGCAATGAAAGTGTGGTCTCTTTCACTCTCTCTTTTCCACTCTCCCTCCTCCATCTCTTTCTCCTTCCTTCCTTGAAGTGGAATATCCACTTGTCCTTCTCTTGGACATCAGAGGCTGACTGAACATATGATGTGCTTTCCTGAGCACTTCTTGGTGATCATAATCAGGTGAGCCCATTCCCATAGTAAACTTCTTCTTATACACTGTCTTAGCCCACTTTGTGTTGCTGTAACAGAATGCCCAAGACTGGGTAACTTTAAAGAAAAGGAATGCATGTTCGGGAGCCTGGGTAAGTCCTAGGTCAAAGAGCCATGTCTGCCTAGGGGCTTCTTTCTGCCTCATCCATCCCATGATGGAAGAAGGTAGAAAATAAGAAGGACATACACATGGACACACAAGAGAAAAGCCTGACTTCACTTTTATGACAGCTCCTCTCCTAGGCCAACAATGCATCTTTAGGACGGGCCCTCATGACCTGCTGGAGCTCTCTTTCAATACCTAAGAGGCACAGGCAAGGTCATCGGTTTGAGAACAGCCTGGATGACATGTCTATTCAAAACAGGAATACCTTTTTCTATTTCCTCCCATAATGCTAAAAAAAAATCCATCCTTAAAGTCTTATCTCTCCAAGGCATCAACTTATCAAATAAAATTTGAAAGCAAAGGGCTACCTTAGTTTCAAATGGTGTCTATTAATTAGTAAAGTCACCCCAGTATAATCCGTTCTGTAAGTTAGCTAAGAAAAGAGCCACAAGGAGAACCATAGTAGGGGTGTGAGGAGAAAAACCAGAGGCGAGTGTCAGTGGCAGACTGGCGTCTGTGAGGCTGTGCTCATGAATGGCGGTCCTGATCACAGTCTTCCAAGGAACCTATTACCTCCCAAGCCCTGGGATGGCTGGTGCTTCTATTGGTCTCAGTGAGAAGCTTAAAAAATAGCAAGCAGTGGGTGCTTGGGGCAAAGTGTGTCCATCACTAATTTCCTTCATCCACCTAGATTCATGTGCATCATGAGCACAGGAAACAAGTTTTTCACATGTCCAGTTTATATTTCTCCAACACTCCTCAGAAAAATTACTCTGCATGCTAAAACGTCTGAGAAAAACAACTCAGAGGAGAATTGACTTTGTAAAATATTTATTTATTTTATTTATTTATGAAAGAGGGAGAAATAGAGAGTCAAATAGAGAATGGGCACACCAGGGTCTCTAGCCACTGCAATCAACTCCAGATGCATGTGCCACCTTGAGCATCTGGCTTACATGGATCCTGGGGAATCAACCCTAGACCCTTAGAGTTCGCAAGCAAATGCCTTAACCACTATACTATCTCTCCAGTCCTGAGAATTGACTTTTAAAATTAGCATGTAGTGCACTTACCTGGAAAGTTCTCAAGCAGACAAGTCCTAGTTGACTCTTTTGTCTGTTTTCATAAAGCACTAAGAATGTAAATAAAGCATTTTTCAACTGAGAAAAACATGCTGTTCCCTTCTGAGTATCCAAGTTCATAGAAAGTATGAAAACTGACAATTCTCCACACTGGAGGTATTCAGTTCTGATTTGGAACTTACTAGCTAGCTATATTGTGAATGAAATTTAATTTTTTCCAATATAAAATGATGTTTCTTTTTTATTAATTGCAGACATACTTAGTATGGATACATCATGTGTTGGTACCATCCTTACCCTTGTCCCTACTCCCATTCTGCTGGGGACCCTCTTCAGTGGGGTTGTAGGTTTTCCCTGTGGGGTTGTGGATTATGCTTTGTGGGAGCAGCAGTTATTGGGGAGAGGCAGTGCCTCTGGGCACGATGTCCAAACCTGTGGCTCTAATAATCTTTCTGCCCCCTCTCCTGAAAAATTCCCTGAACTGTGTTGGGTGAGTTTTACTTCAGTGATGGGCTCTTAGGAGCCTTTGGATCTCTGCTTTGGTATGTGTTGAGTCTCTCAGGGTCTGTTGCCTCGACCCTGGCACTGGTTGTCAGGCTCATCATAGAAGCTGCATTCTTGCTTGTCTCCCAAATTCCTCTGTGGTTTCAGCTGGGGCTTGGCTGAAGTAAAAAGGGTAGTTTATCTCCTCGGGTCTCCCTAGCATCTGAAAAAGAAAATCAGATTCTTTAATGGAGAGTGAAGTTAGCACAGGTTAAATGGGATAAGTGTTACTAATTTAGGGAGAATTTGATGGATGTAGTCCCTCTTTCAGCCCAAGATTAGTGGGAGCTTGACACTGGAGAGCATGATTTTTGTCTCCATGGGATTCTGATCTTGTTCAGAGTTCCAGGTATGGGTTCCTTTCCACTGAGAGGATCTCTTAGCCAATCAGAAAGCTATTGGCTACCCATCAAGGCTGTGTCCCACTATTGCACTTGTGTATACATCTCATCAAGATGTTTGTTTCTGAGTAGCTTAGACCCCTGGCTGCTCAGACAGCTGTTAGCCTACATTCTCCCAGTAGATCATGTAGGGCTTTCCAGTACTGTCTGGGGACTGGCTCTCTTCCAGATTCCAGCCAGGTCTCACTGCATTCCACACTGGCAGCATATGGTGTCTTACCATTTTACCTCAGGTGGCTACTCAAGGGCCTTGACAAAAGCTTGTCTTATTTTGGGGACCTTGTAGGTCTCACCTATCATCAGCTCATTGTGGATGGTAACCACATTCTGGTACTGGGAGTTACAGGCCAGAGCCAGAAAATGAGAAAAGAAATTAAGGTTATGCTTCATCCTATAACCTCTCCAGCGCCCTTCTTTCCAGGTGACCCCCCCCCCATGCTCCTGTTATGGGTTCAACTTTTAGTCTATCTTCCAGGATAAAGATTTCTATGGTAACAGTTATTATACCCTTCCTCCCCTTCCAAGCCCTTCCATCCCTATTGTCCAGGCCTTGAATTTCCTATCAGGTATGTCAACAACTTGAGCATTGGAAAAACAAGAAGAATCCAATCTAAAGAGCTCCAGATGGAAAGAAATAATCAAGACCAGAACAGAAATTAATGAATTGTAAGCTAAGAAACCAATTACAAAAATTGATGAAATGAAAAGCTGGTTCTTTGAAAAAAGGAGCAAACACTATTGATACAACCCCCCAAAAAGAGATGATGCTTCAAATTAATAAAATTTGAAATGAAGAAGGAAAGGTCACAATAGATAGCCACAAAATTGGAAGAATCATCAGGACCTGCTTCCAAAACCTCTACTCCTCAAAATTTGATAATTTGGAAGAAATGAATGAATTCCTAGCCATCTGCAGATTAATCTCCGAGGCAAACCTATCACATCCATGGAAATTGAAAAGGTAATCAAAAACCTCCCCAAAAAGCAGAGTCCAGGACCAGATGGCTTCTTAGCTGAATTCTACCAAACCTTCATGTAAGAAATGATACCAATTATATTTGGATTTTAGAAAGAGCAGTCAACAGGGCTGTGTAGTGGTCAGCAATACTCCACGCCTCTTACAAATATCATCGTGATTGGTTAGGAGCTAAGACAAGAAGTGACTGACTGAATTCAACAAACTGCTGATCTTGAATACATGCCTGGTACTGACCACCTAATCAAAAGCCCATGGCAGGGGAGGTCATGAGCTTTAGGGGTATAAAGCCTGCTCTTGTCTAGCTAAATATATATATTATTCTCACCAAACTTCCATGAAAGCAGTACACTTAATGTTCATATTCATATATTAATACTACTCTTACTTTTGGTTACAGAAGCTTCTCTTTTCAGATGGCAATGACCACTAGGATGACCCAAAAAGCAACACAGTGCTGAGAAGACATGATAAAAGAATTTTCAGCATTGAAACATCTCAATCACACCCTCCAAGGCTCAGGGTCCATTGTGGAAGAGGTGGCAGAAAGAATGTAAGAGCCAAAGGAAAGGTACCACTCCTTACAATGCAACTGTCCAGACAGAAATTAGCTTCAACATCCATGACCTTTCAATGCCTAGAAATACCTCCACAAGACCCTCATAATAGGAGGAAAAGACAAAGACATCAAAATAAAAGAGAGATTAATGGAGAGGGGCAGGAGATACGATGGATGGAGAGCGTAGTTTTGAAGGGGAAATGGGGGAGGGGAGGAAAATATCGTGGCTTATTATCTGTATGTATAGAAGTTGTCTGTAAGTATAGAATTTTGTTAGAGCTGGCACAAGGGTTGGCTGCATTCTGCTGCCCATACACAGAGAGTTTGATCAAGGTTGAATTTGAAAGTAATGGACTAATGTGCTTGATGAAAGTTATAGAATTACAAGAAATATGATTCAAAGTTGGAAAAACTCAAGGAAGCTTAAAGCTACAGGCACAGAGATAGGTTTTAGGTTACTAAAGCTGCTATTGTCACACAGATTACCATCATTCACCACTTTGGACTGAAACAATAGAAAATATTCCTGAGGTATTCTAACCAGGAAAGACTAAATGGTAGAAATGCAAACTCTTTTGAAAAGAAAGAAACTTACTCTCTTCAATGTCATAAGTAGTTTCCTCCCTAGATTAACAATATGGCTGTGTCTTTAAACACCTGGTATTGATTTTGGAAGCATGAAAAATACATGGTCATGAAGTGCACATGAAGTCATGAAGAGCCAATGAGACCATTGTAAGATGGACCATGTTTTGCAATGGAGACCCAAAGCTGTTTTGGATATACCAAGACTATGCAAGGGCTACCCCATGGAGCACTGTTGGCTCAGAATGGAAGATTTTTTTTTTCCTGGCTACTCAGCCCAGTTGGAGGAATGGAAATTAAAATCCACAGACTGTCATCACGGATTACGGATGTTGAACTTGAACTGCAGATGTTTGATGTTTACCTGATGGCTATTAGTTTTGTATTGTTCCAGTCTCTCCTTATTATGACTTACAGCAATAGAAATGCTTACTGTGAGGTATTATATGTTAGAAGTATGTAACTTGTTTTGATTTTACTGGGCTAACACTTAAGAGACAGTCTTGAATTTTAGATAAGACTTGAAATAATCTAATTCAGATGGGAATTTGAAATAATCTTAAAATTGGTAAAGACAATGGGAACCTTGGAAGTTGGACTGAATACAATTTGCAATGTGATATGGTCTTGAGTTTATTGGGGCCCAGAGGCAGAATGTGATAGTTTGACTATATGTCCCCCATAGACTCATGTGTTTTTATTTTTGTTTTTATTTATTTATTTGCAAGTAAAGAAATATACAGAGAAGAGAAACAGCTAGAGAGAATGGGCATTCCAGGGACTCCAGCCACTGCAAATGAACTCCAGATGATTGTACCACTTTGTGCATCTGACTTTACATGAGTATTAGGGAATCAAACTCAGGTCATCAGGCTTTGCAGGAAAGTGCCTTAACCACTAAGCAATCTCTCCAGCCCTACTCAGGTGTTTTATTAAAGCTTATAACTTTGGTCTCCAGCCACCTAGCTGAAGAAGGTGTCACTGTGGGCAGATCCTGGAGTCCAGATCTAACGTGTGTTTGGGGATGGATCTGATGTCTAGCCCAAAGGTGTGTAGAGAACTCTGAGCTCTCACATGGTCCCTGCTGCTTGCCGCCATTTGTGTTTGCTGTTTTTGGTGCTTGCTGGTTAGTGGTGGTTTCTCTCTCTACTTGGATTTATGAATGGAAGCCAGCTTCTTCTGCCATTATGAACTTCCCCTGTATCTATAAGTCTGAAATAAACTCCTTACTTCCATAAACTGTGTCAGGTTCGGATGTTCATCCTAACACCATGAAGTTGACTACTACAAGGATGAAGTGTTCAAACACATGAGTCTGTTGAGGGTGTTTCAGACCCAAATCATAACAGATGTACTCTGTTCTGATCACTGATAAGTGTGATTTGATGAACCAAATCCCAAACAGCACATGCCCACACACTATAATTCTGTTTTGGCCACTCTTTCACAGGTACAATCATAGGTGACTTATTTAACTCATAAAGCCTTCATTTCTTCACTTCAAAGAAGGATTTTAGCATCCTATTTTGCCTTCTTACTACAAAAACAGGAAGTAGTGACTATTGAACACACACAAGTCTTAAATTATATTGCTTATTTTAAGGATTATACACATGTGTTTCCTCTTAACCTTGGAACAACAAAACTGAATTGGCAACAACATGTAGAATAAAAACATTTGCTTAATTGAAACAGAAGAATTGCACATCATCCCAGCCCCTATAACATACTTCCTTCTTTAAGGCTCTTCTGCTTAAAGTTTCCACACCCCTTCCAGAAATGCTACCAGTTGAATACCAAGTATTCAAACACATGAGCCTATGCTAATGGTCAGGGTGAGCTTTTACATTCAAACCACCATAGCATCAAAGCAAAATTTATGGTTAGTCACCTTCCTTCAAACAAGTTCAGTCCACAGGGTCTCACGTTTGTAATATTCTCAAGAAAGTTGGTAAAGGATGCTTGGAAAGGAGATATGCGAATAGGGCAGGACACAAACAAGAAAGGTGATTGTGAGGAAGTTTATTCAGAGAACCCAGTTTGACCACAACAGTGCTTGAACATTCATTCTACTCATGTGTAAAGCAGCTACTCAAAGAGTACTTTCAGAGTATAAACTCTCAAAGGAGAAATTTGGTCTTCTTATGAAATTCACACTCTAGAGTATTGAGTATTTATTCATACAAAATCAGCCTACAATTCAGTCTGCTAATGTACTATCAAGATTTCTCTTCATATATTCATTTATTAAAGAAAAGCTGAACTACTATTTGAAGATGAAAAAATTAAGCCCAGATTTGTCAATATTATTTGCAATGTTGCACTGTGCACTTCAGAAAAGATAAAAACTAGAACTGAGGTTTACTCATTTCTAGACCAGAAGGGGGCAGGGAACTGGACTACTCTAAGCAGCTATGGCAGTTCTAGTCCTCTGCCCTTGAAGACAACAGATCCTTGGCCACCATGGCTTCTCTTTGTCTTGTCCCTTTCCATACTAAATATCTGATTTCCTGATACCTCAAAACTCCCCCACATTCAATACCTGGTTACCTGACAGCTCAGAACACCCCCATGTTCAATGCCTGGATACCTGGTGGCTCAGAACTCTCCATGTTCAATACCTGATTACCTAACAGCTCAGAATAACCCCATGCTTAATACCTGGTTACCTGATGGGTCAGAACTCTCCATGTCCTAGTTCCTTGAATGGTCCTCACAATTCTTTAACAAAATAATTTTATCTGTCATTTTCTGTTTTGTGAGAAAACTCCACTTCTAATGTCTAACAACTACACTCCAGTCAAATTGAACTATAAGGTGAGAGTGAGACTCAACACAAGGCCCTGACCACATCCTACGCAAGCTTGTATGTTAAGGTTTCACATCTAATGGTTTGGCTGGAAGCAGTGAAACACTGGGGAAAGGAGATATTGTCTCCTTGAATGCTTGTATATTACTGGGTGAAAGAAAGTTCTTGATACATGGTCTATATGTATGGAGGCCGTGAGTTTAGAACATTTAAATTAAAAACAAAAAATAATACTAATAAAATAGATATAATAATAAATAATAATAATCTCTATATCATGTAGATATAATACATGTGATAAAATTTTTAAAATGAAAAAAGTAAGCCAGGCATGTTGGTGCATGCCTTTAATCCCAGCACTAGGGAGGCAGAGGTAGAAAAGCTGTGAGTTCGAGGCCACCCTGAGACTACAGAGTGAATTCCAGGTCAGCCTGGGTTACAGCCAGGTATTACCTGGAAAACAAAATAAATAAATAAATAAATAAATAAATTAATAAATAAATACAAATAATAGAAATTTCTTGCATTGAGAGTATATTTATATATTTATATGTAATCCTTGCTGTTTTATTTTCACTTATTTTGTTGAAAATTAAGGCAAATCCTGCTTCTGGTTATTGTATTAACTATTTTAATAATGCAGCAACCTTGATGAACCAACAAAAATGTAAGCCCTAACCAATAACCTGCAAGTGGGCACTGGGCCCACTCCAGCCCAGTTCCTTGTCTCCCCTGCATGGAAATTTCATACAATTAGCTTAATAAAATGTCTTATTGGAATTGGAGAAGTAACAGGGAAACCTGGTTAAAAAGCTTAAATAATGGATTCAAACAGATTTGGGGTTGAGTTCCAGAGCCACCATTTATTACTACTTCTTACTTTCACCAAGCAGAGGACACTATTACTTCTAATTTGTGTTCTACAACGAGGATCAGTTTAATCTCACTATTAACAATGCATGGGGAGTGCTCAAGAGATGGCTTAGCTGCTAAGGTGCTTGCCTAAAACAGCTAAGGACCCAGGTTGAATTCCCCAGGACCCATGTGAGCCAGATGCACATGGTGGCACTTGTGTCTGGAGTTTGGTTGCAGCAGCTAGAGGTCCTGACACCCATTTGCTCTTCTCTCTCTCTCATAAATAAATAAAATATTTTTTAAAGTGCATGGGGAATCCTGACCTCCAATGATGTGTTTCTTCTTAACCTCTCTTATTCACTCTGTGAGAGTGTGCATATTGTTTTTGGAGTCTCTTTTGTGTATTCAGACATATTTCATCACCTGGTTCAAGGACGACACCTCAGGAAATGTAACATTTACTCATTTTTCTATTGTGGTATACCTCCTTTGAAAAGAAAACACACACCCAAACATCCAAACAATTTTAAAATTTTTTTTTATTTATTTGAGAGAGAGAGAGAGGGAGAGAGAGAGAGAGAATGGGCACGCCATGGCATCCAGCTACTGAAAATGAACTCCGGGTGTACTTGCTGCCTTGTGCATCTGGTTTACGTGGGTCCTGAGGGATTGAACTAGAGTCCTTTGGAATTGCAGGCAAATGCCTTACCTGCTAAGCCACCTCTCCAGCCCAAACATTTGTTTTCAACTTGTCTTTATTACTGTGTTGTTAATTCCATCGTATTTATTACAGAAAATATTTTCATTTCCTCAAAACCTGATGCATGTCCTTGCCTTTCTCACATTAATAAATATTTATAAGCCAGAAGCTACTAGTCTAAACTTTCCTACTTAGTTACAAGTTTCATTACTTTAATTAATACTTTAAATTAAACCTGAGGAGCCACTGCTCCATGAACAAGCCAATCTTCTTTCAGCTAATTTCTCATCAGCATTTCCGCAATGTGTAATGGAGCTTCTAACCATTGAAGTCATTTATAGTCTACTCTTTCTCTTTTATTTATTTATTTTTATTTATTTATTTGAGAGAGAGAAATAGGCAGGTAGAGAGAGAGAGGATGGGTGCACCAGGGCCTCTAGCTACTACAAATGAACTCCAGATATATTCACCACTATGTGCATTTGGCTTACATGGGTACTGGGGAACTAAACCTGGGTCCTCAGGTTTCACAGGTAAGCCCCTTAACTGCTAAGCCATCTCTCCAGCCCTATAGCCCACTTTTCACATGACTATTAGAATTGACTTTTATAATGCTTATATTTGTTTTTTATTTCAATTTTTTTTACTAATAATCTCCATACACAAACACAATTTGTCAAGGACTTTCAGACTTTTTTCTTTCAGTAATTACAAAAGCATTAGTCATCTATTTAAATTCTCTAAAAATTTTCAGTGTTCTTAAAGTGGGATTATTCTCCACTTTCCTAACTTCCTGCCAAACACTCTCCCCTTCCTCGGTGCCCTCAGTTGCTGATCGATTTTCTGTTCCTGCAGCCTATCAACATCTTTCCTTCCTTAGTGTCTGCATGAGAAGTTCAAAGTGGTGAAGTTTAATAAACTGTTCATGTCTGAATCTTTCAACATCTGCCCAAACATCATTGACATACAGGCTATGGAAACTTCTCAGTGTCCAGTCTAACTTAGCACATCCGGTTGTATCTACTTCATATAGTGTCTGAAGTCAATACATGTGATTTGTTTTCTGTCTCTACCCCTTAGACTATAACCTCAGATTCTAAAGTCTCTTTCTTATTTTTTTGTGGATCATGCCATTTTTTTTTCTTGGCATTAAATAAAAATCTTGGAGGTAAATACTGACTGCTGCTCTCACAATACATAAGCCACAGCCCCATGGGGAATACCAGCAACCCCCCTAAGGATGGCCATCAGTGGAATGGGGGCAGGGAGGAGAGAAAGATGGTACCAACACATGATGTATCTGTACAAAGCATGTTCTTAATTTTTTTAAAAAAATCATGGAGAGGATTATGATCAGTGTACATTGAGTATATGAATGGAGGTTGTCAAAACAGTTTAAAAGAATCTTTGGTATAATCACGGAAAATATTAATAAAAATCGAGAAAAAAAAAACAAGAAAAAAAAAAGAATCTTTGGCCCAAGAAACTATTTGTTTCAGCCCAGCCTCTCTCCCTCTCTCTCTCCTCTCCCACACCTTACATAAATGGTGCTCTGGCTCAGATAGAAGTACAGGGAACATGTTGCTGTCTTGGGCTTCTCCTTTCCCCCCCCCCTTTTCCCTCCTCCTGCCTTTGCTGTTGTCTCTTCATGCTCAACACCAGTTCCATTCTCCTATAATGAATCTCTCAGGTCAACAGGACACCTTCCAAAATAGCACCGAGCCAATCAGGTGACATAGCTCTCATGCAGGATTTCAAGACCCTCGTTGACCCAAATCCAGTCAAGATATAAAGATGTTTGTTCTCCTCGTGGAGTTTTTTTCTGTGTGACCTTGAATTGCATACACTCTGGAGATCTAAAGAGGTGTGCAGACATTCACATCCTTTATTTTTCTCCACACTGTTGTTTGCCAAAGCTGGCTACACTCCACTAAGCCTTTCCTCTCACATCTGCCCCACACGTCACCTTGCCTTCCTGGAGCTAAATTAGCTCACACACAGCAAATGTCCATCCCTCTTTCTCTCTCACTCAATCTCTCTGTCTCTCTGTCTCTCCTTCCCCCTCTCTCTTTCCCTCCCACTTGGGAGTTGTTCTAACTCTCTCCATAATAAATCTATTTTTACTTACTCCTTTGTCACATTAATTCCTATTTCTGCATGTGACATGAGTTTGAAAGACATTAGCTCCAGGTATACCCTTGGTGGCCATTGATTTTTCTGGTACCAAGGCCCCCTGTGGTGGTTTTATTCAGGTATCCCCCATAAACTTAGTTGTTCTGAATGCTAGGTTCTCAGCTGATGGAGATGTGGGAATCAACACCTCCTGGAGGGAGTGTATTGTTGGGGGTGAGCTTATGGGTGTTATAGCCAGTTTCCCCATGCCAGTGTTTGGCACACTCTCTTGTTGCTATTGTCCACCTTATGTTGGCCAGGGGTTGATGTCCACCCTCTGCTCATGCCATCGTTTTCCCTGCCATTGTGGAGCTTCTCCTCGAGCCTGTAAGCCAAAATAAACCTCTTTTTCTCACAAGCTGCTCTTGGTTGGGTGATTTATAGCAGCAATGAAAACCTGACTGCAACCCCTCCCCCGAGTGCAGCCCCCCACTGAGAACAGAAAAAGGGCAGAGATACAAATACCAGTACCTGACTCACCCCCTGAAATCTGGCGCTCCTGACCCCATGACCCCATGACACCCTAGTCCATCAGGAATCAGTTAAAGAAGTGATCATGTCACCCCATTACCCACCATGACTCTACCCTCCATCCCCTTGCCTGTGGTCTCCCTTTCTTAATGCCCTATGGCCCCATCTGTGGCCCTGGATAGAGACAACATGCCAAGCCCCATTCCCCAGGGGAATTCAATAGATAGTCCTGGTAAATTGAACATGTAGGTTTGTCATTGGTGCTCAATACCCCACATGTGCCACACATTCCACGTAAGACACCATCCGCACCATGTAGTTTCCCTTCCCACATCCCCTCAAACCCTTAAAATCTCCTCCTTCCCCTTATTCAGAATTCTGAAGCCTCTTTCCCATTCCCTTTGAGTCCTTGCCATTCTCTCCTGGAGTTAAATAAAGACCCCCACACTATTCTCTCTTGGCGTTAAGTAAAAATGTTGGGGAAAAAAGTAGTGAATAAAGCTGGGAGTGGTGACGCACACCTTTAATCCCAGCACTTGGGAGGCAGAGGTAGGAGGATCGCTGTGTGTTTGAGGCCACCCTGAGAATACATAGTGAATTCCAGGTCAGCCTGGGCTACAGGGAGACCCTGCCTCGAAAAATCAAAAAAAAAAAAAAAAAAGAATAATGAACTTGGGGCTGTAGAGATTGCTCAGTGGTTATGATATTTGCCTGAGGGCTGGAGAGATGGCTTAGTGGTTAAGCACTTGCCTGTGAAGCCTGAGGACCTCAGTTCGAGGCTCTATTCCCCAGGACCCACGTTAGCCAGATGCACAAGGGGGTGCACACATTTGGAGTTCATTTGCAGTGGCTGAAAGCCCTGGCATGCCCATTCTCTCTCTCTCTCTCTCTCTCTGCTTCTTTCTCTCTCAAATAAATAAATAAAAATAAACAAAAAAATTAAAAATAAAAAAGATACTTGCCTGAAAAGCCTAACAACCTGGGTTTGACTCCTCAGTTCCCCATGTAAAGCCAGATGCACAGTGGCTCATGAATCTGGAGTTCATTTACACTGACTTGAGACCCTGGCACACCATTTTCTCTCTCTCTCTCTCTCTCTTCTCTCTTCCTCTGCTTTCAAATATATATGTGTGTATATATATATATATGTATATATACGTATATGTATATATATATATATATATATATATATATATACGTATATGTATATATATATATATATAAACAAGGGTAGCAGAACTGGGCATAGTGGCACACGCCTTTAATCCTAGCACTCGGGAGGTAGGGATAGGAGGATTGCCAAGAGTTCAAGGCCACCCTGAGACTACGTAGTGAATTCCAGGTCAATCTGGGCTAGAGTGAGACCCTACCTCAAAAAACAAAAACAAACAAAACAAAAAACCACAAACAACAACAACAACAAAAAGGTAGCAAATTTGTGTCAAGATCACAACATATGGTCTAGTTTATCACTAAGCATTAAAGCATTATTGGAATGTAAGAAATGCTAAGCCCATGCTTATGGAAAGAACAAATGTCAAATCTCTTAGAAGATCATTTTTAAAGACAAAAAGACATTTTGAAATATTAATGTAAATTAAATTTGTTTTCAATGCCTAACTTCTAAGGCACACATAGCAAAAATTGCAGCACTTGTAATCATTACCAGAAAAGAAATTATGTAGATCTCTGTGATCTATGGAGGAACTTGAGCCATTTCTGAGACTGTGGCTTCTCATATCAACATCATGGGGTTTTTTTTTTCCTAACTTCACCTTTCTGCTGAGGTCACCACTGTCAGTGTGGTCTCCGACTCCCACAGGGTAGCTGGTTTACAGGGCAGTCTGCTCAAGTTACCAAGAGAGGTGCCAAAACTGTGTGCTCCTGCCACACTAGCAACTTTGGCAGCGTTCCCCCTTGAAACAGGAGAAATCCTTGAACAAGTTACCATGGGAGAAGGCCACACAGATTTCTTGGCAAGGAGATCTCAGAATCAAACGCTTCTATTTCTAGCTCTAACTGTGTTATGGCGTTGCTGTTGAATTGCTTATTTTATTCAAAAGTAAATGTGTGAGAAAGATGGCGATCTTTGGATTTGGCTGCTCAGTAGAGCACTTGCCTAGCAACTAGGAGGCCCAGGGTTCAGTTCCCAGCACTAACATTAAAGGGGGATGGAGAGATGGCTTAGTGGTTAAGTGCTTGCCTGTGAAACCTAAGGACCCTGGTTAGAGGCTCAATTTCCCAGGACTCAAGTAACCCAGATGCACAAGGTGGCGCATGCATCTGGAGTTCATTTGCAGTGGCTGGAAGCCCTGGTGTGCCCATTCTCTCTCTCTCTCTCTCTCTCTCTCTCTCTCTCTCTCTCTCTGTCTCTGTCTCTTTCTCTCTTTCTGTCTGTCACTCTCAAATAAATAACGAAAAATTCCAAACCAAAAAAAAAAAAAAAAACCAAAAAAGATGGTGATAAGCATTGATGAGTTAAGCTTTGTTTTAATTTTTAGAGGTATGAATAGAGAATAAGAACCTACCTAATAATATTTGTTCTGCTATAAATTGTCTAAAAAATCCTATTAAGAAATTCATTACACAACCTCCCAAAGATAAAGACATCCTCCTTGAGTTGTCGGGGCCTTGCCAAGCAGTGGAAGGAAGATATCTGAAGAGGAGGTGAGGGGACATGGCTATGAGGAGCCCTAGGACAATGGACAAATGAACTTTCCTAATCCATAAAACAGCAAAACATAAATGCGGCCAACTGGAGAATATGTCTATCCACGAAATTTATGGTCCCACAGCTTGGTGGGAAGGTAGGGCATTCTCAGAGCCCAAGTCCTAGTGCCATAATATTCCCATTAAATCACGTGACTAACTTCTCACCATTGATCAGAATAAACACTCAACAACTATCTTCATACTCTACCTAGATGCCTTTTTCATATCTTTTTTTTTTTTTTTTTTTTTTTTTTTTTTTTGGTTTTTCGAGGTATGGTTTTATTCTAGTCCAGGCTGACCTGGAATTCACTCTGTAGTCTCAGGCTGGCCTCGAACTCACGGCGATCCTCCTACCTCTGCCTCCCCAGTGCTGGGAATAAAGGCGTGTGCCACCATGCCTGGCTTATATTTTAAAGAACCAGGTATCGTGGTTCACACCTTTAATCCCAGCACTGGGGAGGCAGAGGTAGGAGCATCGCCATGAGTTCGAGGCTAGCCTGAGACTACAGAGTGAATTCCAGGTCAGCCTGTGCTAGAGCAAGATCCTACCTCAAAAAACAAAAACAAACAAAACAATATATATATATATATATGTGTGTGTGTGTGTGTGTGTGTGTGTGTATACATATATTTATATATATATTATGTATATATTATATATGTATATTATATAATATGTATATATGTTTAAATCAAAGCTTTCATATAAACATCATGAAATTAAAATTGTTTCAAAACTGTAAAATAAGCCTGAAACAAGGATCACCATGGAGTGGAGTAATAGTAATTCTATGAGGCAAATCATGTTATAACTAAACTCTTTGTAACTGACACAGGTACTTGCTCATAGGACTGAAAGAGAATAGTCTTCCGTCTGATCTTTGAAATTTCTTTTATTTTAAAACTTTTTATTTATTTCTTCTCTTTTTTTTTTTTTTTGAGACAGGGCTCTATAGTCCAGTTTTCCTTTGAACTCTATGTCATATAACACGATCTCAAGCTTCTCATCCTCAAGCCTCTACCTCCCAAGTGCTGGAATTAAAGACTTTTCTGTTTGCTAAGGTAGGGTTTCATTGTGGTCCAGACTGATCTGAAACTAACTTTGTAGCCCCTGACTGTCCTTGAACTCACAACAGTCCTTCTAATTCAGCCTTCTGAGTGCTAGGATTAAAGATGTGTGCAGCCACAACTGGTGGATTATAGACTTTTGCCACTTCACCTGATATACATATTGCTGGGGATAAAATCCAAGGCCTTTTGCCTATTAGACAAGCCATCTACAAGCTGAGCTACATCTCCAGCCATATTATATTTTTGAAATTTTTATAAATATTTTGAATTTAGTACATATTCTGGGTACCTACAATTGTCTGAATGTAAATCTCATATTCATGAGATGCTAAACTCACAGAAAAAAATGTTTAGTTTATGGAGAAGATAAAATAAGGCCCAATGCTTTAAGTTATTTTAACATTTGAAAAAAAAATTATGAAAACACAAAAATCTTGCATAAATACAATCAGATTCCTTGATTTTGGAAAGTCCACATTTTCTGAGTTATCCTATTTATTTTTCATAATATTTTTGTGTGAAATTATATGTTTTTCTAAAGCTAAAATGTTCAAAATCTTGATCAAGGAATATTTTCTACCACAACAAACAAATACACAACAGAAATGTGAGTTTAAACACCAATAGTTGAAAAATTAAACACGCCAAGTATGTTTATCCTTACCATTATATTGCATCAAACAATAATTTCCTGATCTGTGGTGACTGCTTAAAAATTTAACCAAATAGTATATCTACCTTAAAAATGCAATAATATTGCTTATTTCCACCACCTTAGCTTATGCCAAATATTCTTGATGTTAGTAAACATATTTCTACTGCTTTTTTAAATTTTTTAAGTTTAATTTATTTGTTTATTTGAGAGAGTCAGAGAGAGAGAGAGAGAGAGAAAAGAGAGAGAGAGAGAGAGAATGGGTTCACCATGGCCTCCAGCCACTGCAAATGAACTCCAGACGCATACACCACCTTATACATCTGGCTTACATGGGTCCTGGGGAATCAAACCTGGGTCCTTTGGCTTTGCAAGAAAATGTCTCAACCGCTAAGCCATCTCTCCATCCCTCTACTGCTTTTTTAATGACAGAATATTTTAAGATTGTATTTAAATATAAATATGCCTGGCTACAGCATTAGAGAAATGCTAATTAAATGACAAAGGGTTTCTCTTTAGTTTATAATTAATTGTCCTTTATACATGATTTAATGACTATTTTATGTGATCTTTATTTCATTTAATTTTTTACTTCTATTTTTGATGTTTTGAGACAGTCTCAGTATGTAGCCCAGACTGTCTGTCTCAGCTCCCAGTGGCTGGAGTTATAGGCCTATACACTATGCCTGGCTTTAATATATAATTTTCTTGAAGTACAAATAGAGAAATACCAAATGTCAATGAACTTGTGGGACATTGCTGCTAATAACTTGTCAGTGTCCCATTAAAACATCACTTTTCATAGATTTTATTCAACTCAAAGTTATTTATTCTAGGTGCTTTTGACTTCTCTATGCTTCAACATTGAACAAATACACCATATCTTAATTTCCACCTCTATCATAATGAAATAAATAAGACAATGTCTTTACATTTCCCTACAGCATAGAATAATAAGACTTCTTTATGAAAATCCAACTCAGTGTCTCTAAGCGACACTAAAATCCCCTAGTCTGTCCTATTCTTTTTCCTTTACCTCATTTTGACCTCCCTCAGAGGAGGCTGATATGAATTTAATTCAATTATTCCATAGTATTACATTATTAAAACTCTCTACTTAGGGGCTAGAGAGATGGCTCAGCAGTTAAAGGCATTTGCTTGCAAAGCCTAATGGCCCAGGTTCAATTCCCTTGTACCTACATAAAACCAGATGTACAAAGGGTGCATGTATCTGGAGTTCATTTGCAGTGGTGTACCCATATTCATTCTCTCTCTCTCTCTCTCTCTCTATCTATCTCTATCTCTATCTCTCTCTATCTCAATCTCTCTCTCTCCTTTCTTCCCTCCCTCCCTCACTCTCTTTCCCTCTCTCTCTCACATGCACACTCTCTACTTACACATAAATAAGCAAAAACATAATTTTTTTAAAGAAAAGCTCTCGGGCTGGAGAAATGGCTTAGCAGTTAAGGCACTTGCCTACAAAGCCAAGGACCCAAGTTCAAGTCCCCAGGACCCAAGTAAAGCCAGATGCATATGGTGGTACAGGCATCTGGAGTTCATTTACAGCTTCTAGAGATCCTCTCATGCCTATTTTCTTCCTGTCTATCTGCCCCTCTCTCTCATATTCTCTCTCAAATCAATAAATAATTAAAAAAAAATAGCTCTCCACTTAGAAGAAACATTCCCAGAAACTCTGAACTTTTATGGAGGCATTGAAGCATGTGTTTCACTCAAAAAGCAAATAGCCAAGAGATTTCCTTTTCACTTAATTCAATATTATTAAACTTAATTCTCAAAGAAGGCTTGGGAGTGGTTGGCTATATTCACCAGGCTTCTCAAGAGAAACTGAATCAATAGGATGGAGGAAGAGAGATAGAGAGAAAGAGAGAAAGACCACAATCTGCATCAACAATCTATAGAGAGCTAAGGTAGCCAATGGTGTTATTCAGTCAAAGTCTGAGGGCCAAGAACCAGGAACTCCAATGTCTGGAGGCTGAAGAAACTGATATTCCAGGTCAAGGAAGAGAAATAGCTCCCTCATTCTTGCTCTTCTCAGGCCCACCTTGAATTGCATGATGACCACCCACATGGGAGATTCTAAGGCTGAGATATTCATGAAACAGCCTCACAGGCACACCAATAATTCCTGTTTTACTATATATTATAGTTATTTCTTAGACTCATAAAGCTGATACATAAATTAACAATCATGGAAACACACACAAAACTATTAGTACAAGCCAAATATATTCTAGAATGAACAAGATGTGATCATTTACTAAAGCTTTGCAGGATGAATTTTTCATGGACTACTTTGGAATTAGGCTCAGTAATATCCTTAGGTGTTCAACATTACCCATAAAACCCTTTAACAGCTGGGCATGATGGCACATGCCTGTAATCCTAGCACTCAGGAGACAGAGGTAGGAGGATCACTGTGAGTTCAAGGGCAGCCTGGGAGCACAGAGTGAGTTGTGGGTTGGCTTAGGTTAAAGTAAGACACTACCTCAAAAAAATTTTTAAGTTCCTTCTGTAAATAGAAATATGGTCATTAGAAGTAATTGGGAACTAGTTAAATAAAGTATGCACAAAGATGCAAAGAAATAGCATAGCAACTGAAATCATATTTATGACATGATAAAACCATTGTTCAATTGATCAAATGGATATGCTGATGAAACGGCCTTCTGCGTACGCTTGCTTATGCCCATAGATGGTGCTGCTCTCTCCTTTGGTTAAAGAAGATGCTTTCTGCATGGGTGATGACTACTGATGACTGAAAACTCACCAAGGTGCTATGAATGAGTAACTGTGGAGTGCTCAGTGTTAAATGTGGCATCTGTATCACCCACTCCAAGGGTCAGGGAAAGTAGCCAAACAGGAGGCAGAATGAATGGGAGAAGATGGAGAGAAGTGCTTTGTAATTCTGTATTTTGGATATGGCATGGTCATCACATTCATGACCTCACAGTAACTGTTGCTACAAGCACAAGACCTATACATGGTCCATCAATATTCTATCATGGATGGTGGGGAAAGAGACCAGGCTCTTCCCTGAGGAATTATTGATAGTTACTGACTGACAAGGGAGTGGGAGACATTTTCTGTTGTGGTAACCACTGGTAGGCTGCATGTTCTCTAATAAGTATTCCTGCACCGACACCCCATGTTCTTGTAGTCAACTCTAATTAAATTCAGTGGGTCACACAAATATACATGGAAAAAAAGATGCTAAGGTGGAAAACAGACTAGTTGGGAAGATGAGGTTCAGTGGAAGGATCATGGGGAAAAGGGATCGAGAGGATAATGGGAGGGTATTATTGTAGCAAAGAATAATAATAGTAGGTTTTGGAAAAATATGTTTGTCTTTACCTTTGAGGTAAAATCTATTTGAATGTGTTTACAAATAGCCATGCCATGTCCTTGTCAGCATAATGCTGGTAAGGCTTTCTGAGAGCACTAGAACTCTTAAAGAAATGCATGTTACTTTTTAATGCAGATACCTGTTTCCAGCTTCGTTATTTACAATGTCAGATTCAGAAATGATTGATTGATTGATTTAGAATCATCCTCCAAAAGGAAAACAAGTCAATGTTTCTTGGGAAAAAAAAGCATAAGGTCATCCTTCCTACTGTTTCTATCACATCCTTTCTCTTGCATAATAAGTATCTAGGATTTAAAAAACATAAATTATAATGTATATTCATCTGTTCTGTAAAAGAAACAATGGAAAACTACAAAAATACAGTGAAAAGCTAGCACTAGGGAGGCTGTGGTACAAAACTTGCAGTTAGTTTGAGGTCATCCTGGGGCTATAGAATGAGTTCCAGGTCAGCCCAAGACCCTGGCTTGAAAAAACAACAATATGTAGTAAAAATGTTTTTCTATCAAGGCTATAATTTGTGACTCTTCAATCACCTTTAAATCTTGGCTTAATATCTATGTGCTGTATTGCAGATATAAAGGAGATATACAAAGGTGTAAATATATATGGAATACACACACACCAAGTGTTCTGGGAAGACAGTTCAATATTATATGTGGCAAAAGATAAGCACTTTCTCACTCAGGTCATTGGGATCCTTAGAAAGCATCTGGGCTAGTCATTAAAAACCAATTTGAACAGAAAGATAGTTATGGAGGAAGAGTATGGACCACAATCAGCATCTTTGGAGTCTGGAGAATAGATTAGTGGGGCTAATGTGATAAAGTCATGAAGGGAAGTCATCAAGTTGGAAAGTGGAAAAGAAAATATCTGGTGGGGACCCTTGGGTGTGGAATCAAGTCTTGCGAATTTATTCACGGAAATGTGGGGAAACACTTGGCACACTCCTTTAATCCTAGCACTCAGGAGGCAGAAGTAGGAGGATCGCCATGAGTTCAAGGCCACCCTGAGACTACATAGTGAATTCCAGGTCAGCCTGAGCTAGAGTGAAATCCTACCTCGAAAAACCAAAAAACAAACAAACAACAACAACAACAAAATTAAGCCTCAAAATTTTATCCAGTGTGTTAAGAAATGGATTATTAAAATAATTTTTTTCTTTTTTAAAATAAAGTTCTTTGAGTTCTAACCTCTCCCAATGTTAGTTTATTATTTATTTGTTTGTTTCAGAGGGAGGGAGAGAGAGACAGAGGAAGACAGAGAGAGAGAATTGGCACACCAGGGCCTCAGTACTGAAAAGGAATGCCACATTGAAAACAGCCAGTCAGAAACTGGTAACCCCAAGTTATCTTCGTTCAGCTTGATCAGAGTGAAGTACAAGTCTTTAGCCTTTGCTGAGACATGTTTTTAAATTTATTAATCATATGGCCACTCTACGGAGCTGAAAAACATCAGCACCTCTTCTGCTTATCCCAGATCCTAGAACTTGAGAAGAGAAAATGAGTTCTCAACAAATACTGCTAAGTGAATTACTAATGCATTAACAAATCAAACAATAAGTAATTAAGACTTTTAGGAAGATTGGCATGTAATAAGGAACTCTCTGAAAATAATCTGGGCAGAAGGTAAAAGGGATATACCAGTATGGCGGTCACTGTGGTGATAAAAATAAAAGAAAAGAACAAATGTAAGAGGTTAGATTCTCACACTGAGACCAGAAGCCTCACTTGTAACACAAAGGTCATGGATCCAGAGCTCTAGCCAATCACGCATTTCCCAATCTACGTATATGTGAGTCTATATTCTTAAGAAATGTGATCATGGATAAGGGAGGGAGAAGCTAATGTCCTATGAAGATTCGACCAGGATAGGTCGGAAAATGTTAATACACCCGTAGGCAAGTGGTAGAAGAAGGGTAGGTACACACACAAAAAATAAATAATAGAGCTGGGTGTGATGGAGCACGCCTTTAATCCCAGCACTCGGGAGGCAGAGGTAGGAGGATCGCTGTGAGCTCAAGGCCACCCTGAGAATACATAGTGAATTCCAGGCCAGCCTGAGCTAGAGTGAGACCCTACATCATAAAAAAATAAATAAATAAATAAACAATACATTAAAAATATAAATAAGATTGGCTGGGTATGGTGGCACACACCTTTCATCCCAGCACTCAGGAGGCAGAGGTTGGAGGATCCTTGTGAGTTGGAGGCCAGCCTGAGACTACAGAGTGAATTCCAGGTCAGCCTGGGCTAGAGTGAGACCCTACTTTGAAAAACCAAAATAATAATAATAATAACAAATAAGAGAAAGAGAGATTTGGGATGATTCAGTGAGAAGGAAACAGAGAAACCATATGTGGACCACCTACAAGAGAAAGGAGCCTTTTCAAGAAGCTAATGTCTGGAGAGATGGCTGGCAAAGCCTAAGGACCCAGGTTTGTTTCCCCAGTACCCACATAACCCAGATGCACAAGGTGGCGCATATGCCTGGAGTTCATGTGCAATGGCTGGAGGCCCTGGTGTGCCAATTCACTCTCTCTCTCTCTCCCTATTAAATAAAATCAAACAAATAATATTTATAAAAAGTAGAAGCTAATAGACGCACTGCTGCCTCCAAGAATCCCTGGCACCACCAGAGGGACGCGTTTCACTAAAGTCAGAGAAAGCCTGGCAATGGGAGTGAAGACATCGCCTTGAGCCTCACTCTGGAATGGACAGAGCAAAGAAGCAGCAGAGTGGGGGACCTGACCGCAGGGGCAGCGCTCACTGACGGGTATGCCCCCGATGTAAGCAGAGCTGCCCCTGCCACTCCAGTAACTTTGGGGTAATAAAGGAACAAGAATAATATGGCGTATACTAATATACTCATTACTAGGAATAGGAACGGAAAGGAAATAAGCAGAATAAGACTAATGATTAGTAGTAGTCATTAGTCTAATGGACTGCTTTTGGTCAGTGGGGCATCCAGCGCTGTGTCTTTGAGTCTCTTCTTCCTCCTCCGGTCTCTGTCCCTTCTGGTAGTACAGCTGCCGTGTGGCCTTTGTCACCTCTCTTTCTCCTCCCCTCCCAAACTCTTTCCTCTCTCTCTCTCTTGCCTCATCAACTTATTTGCACTTCCAAATTGCAGTGCCAATTTCCTGCGGCTTTCCCCTTGTCTGGAGCTACAGTGAAACCCTGGGGAGTGACCCTCACCCTGCTCTGGGAGAAGAGCATATGACAAACATTCTTGATACCAGGAAACAGGGTTGTGGTGCACAATGTTGCTTCCATCGGAAAAATGAACCCCAAATGCTGCCCACACTCTTCAGTTGCCTCAAACCTTTCTGTCTTTTAGCTCATCTTAAGAAGCCATCACAGCTAAATCCTTCCTTCATTCAAATAGTCCAAGTGTTCTCTTTGTTCATCCTTCCTTTTAAAGCCGCCTCCAAGACATTCACTTTAGACTCACCAGAGAAATCATTTTAAAATCCTCACCTGAGCCAGGCCAAATGAGCCAACGGGTGCAATAGTGGCACGTCTATCATGGTGGAAACCAACTGTCCTCCAATTGGACTGGAGGCCCACTCCATGGGAGGGAATACATCCCTGATACTGAAAACTTAAAACAGGGGTAGTCATGAGCCCTAGGGATGTAACATCTGCTGATGTCTGGATAAGTGTATATACTATGCTTATCAAACTGCCCAGTAAGCACTTCTCTTAATATTCATACCCTTATATTAACGCTACTCTCACTTTGGGTAGAGAATCTTCTCTTTTCAGATGGCAGTGACCTTGGACGACTCAGAAGGTATCATGGTGCTGGAAAGAAGTGACTAGAGTATCCATTAACATCTCGATCACACATTCTAAGGCACAGGGTCTAATGTGGAAGAAGTGGCAGAAAGAATGTAAGAGGCAAAGGAAGGGTAGGACTCCTTACAACGTGCTCCCTCCAGACGTAAAATGGCCTGGATATCCATGACCTCACAGTGCCTGACACTACCTACACAAGACTATCATAAGAGGAGGGAAAGATCATCACATCAAAATAAAAGAGAGACTGATGGAGATGGGGAGGGGATATGATGGAGAATGGAATTTCAAAGGGGAAAAGGGGGAGAGGGAGGATACTACCAGGGGATATTTTTTATAATCATGGAGAATGTTTAAAAAAATTGAGAAAAAATAAAAATAATCCTGGCCACGTGGTGGCACATACCTCTAATCCGAGCACTCGGGAGGCAGAGGTAGGAGGATCATCATGAGTTCAAGGCCACCCTGAGACTTCATGGTGAATTCCAGGTCAGCCTGAGCTACAGTGAGACCCCACCTTGAAAAACCAAAAAAAAAAAAAAAAAAATCTTCAATGAGTCACCCTGTTTGCCCTGATTACAAACCAGTTATGGTCTTCCATTTAGAAGAGATAATGTGATCCACTAAATTTTCATAGACACGAAAGGCATGGAATTACATGAGAAAAAAAAAAAAACACTCTACTCAAGGCATTAAATTTTACTTTGCTGACAGTTATACACATTCTAGGGGAAAATGTCTTTCAGTGATCTTTGGTTTACTTTTGATCTTGAATAAAGTATCTGCCCATTGAGCTGCATGTGCTCTTTTGCTACTAAGCTTCCTAGGAGCTGTGAATTTTGGGGGTGTTAAGAGATACAACTTAAGTAATGATGGAAAGAATTTCAAAAATACTCATGAATGTACCACAGATGATTCTGCCAATAAACCATTAAATATGATTTGACAAATGCTATTATGTATATTATAAATATTACATGGCAGTGAAAATATATAATTCCGAAGTCACAGTTAAGTCAAATAGGAGGCTTGGCTTCTCAAGCCCATTCTGTATTTATTTGAAATTGACCCAAGTGTCTAATGTTTTCTACACTTAAAAATGCTTTAATATTTTATAATTATTCTCAAGACGCTAGAGAAATAGGGAGGGGTGAGAAGTCCTAAGCAATTTGTTGCTGAGAGAGTACATCAGAGGTACTTAGCAAGAAAAAAAGGAATTTAGTAATATAGTATTTGACTCAATGTAGGTAAAGCCAATTCATATCTTTACTTCTATTTCAGGATGGCCATTCTCTAAAACCAGAAAAAGATGCTCGAGATGAGAAGAATTTGTAAATCTCGCCCATAGTTAAATAACACCTGATAATGGAGACCATGACTAACCAGGTAGTCAGGACTCACCATGCAGCCCGTGTCCCCTTCCGGCACAACACAGCCACACACTCAGTGGTTATTTAAAAACGTAGTCATGGGCTGGAGAGATGGCTTAGCGGTTAAGTGCTTGCCTGTGAAGCCTAAGGACCCCGGTTCAAGCTTGATTCCCCAGGACCCACGTTAGCCAGATGCACAAGGGGGCGCACACATCTGGAGTTTGTTTGCAGGGGCTGGAGGCCCTGGCGCACCCATTTTCTCTCTCTCTCTCTCTCTCTCTCTCTCTCTCTCTCTTTCTCTCTCTGTCTGTTGCTCTCAAATAAATAAAAATAAACAACAAAAAAATTTAAAAAAATAAATAAAATAAGATAAAAACTTAGTCATGATATATACTTTAAAATCTCTCTTTTATGTTTTGTTGGCAAAAAGATTCAAAAGTAATCAGCTGTAATTCAGTGTTTGTTTGACAAAATATGTGCCATTTCTGCAAAAAAAAAAAATCTTTTTCTTAATTTTTTCCTACTTTGTACATCTGTGCTTTTGTTCAATAAAACAAGTTATATGGCAACTGGAAACTCATTAAAAAAAAATAGACTAGACTTCGACCTGAGCTGGACTT
The DNA here is from genome assembly GCA_036346955.1 of Dipus sagitta. Classification (NCBI taxonomy): domain Eukaryota; kingdom Metazoa; phylum Chordata; class Mammalia; order Rodentia; family Dipodidae; genus Dipus; species Dipus sagitta. The sequence continues at coordinate 70,420,305 of CM070782.1, forward strand.
GGCTCTCTAAATCTCTCATTCATTTATCCCTACTTCTCCGTGTTTCTATTCCACCCTTCTTAAAGCTTTTCCCACACTGTCCTATTTATTGCTCCCTTAAAATTATTAGACATGTGCTTAAAAAGCACAGTACTAGGGTTGGAGAAATTGCTTAGTAGTTAAGGTGCTTGCCTGAGAAGCCTGAGGACACAGGTTCAACTCCCCAGAGCCCACCTAAGCCAGATGCACAAGGTGACACATGCATCTGGAGTTCGTTTGCAGTGGCTGGAGGTTCTGGTGTTCCCATTCCCTCCCTCCCTCTCTCTCTCTCTCTCTCTCTCTCTCTCTCTCTCTTTCTCTCTCTCTCTTTCTGTCTCAAATAAATTGAAAAAGCCATTACATAAATGTTATCTCAGATCTTCTTTGGATCAGGCCACATGAAAGACGTGCATGGTTCAGCCCGGGCTCAAGGGCCTCCTCACCAGGCTACAGTCAAGTGTCAGCAAGGCTGCAGCATCAACAGAGGGGGAATGAGTTCCAGTCCTCTTCATACTGGCAGAACTAAAGTCAGCAGCATTCAGGTCCCTGATCTCCTGCTGCCTTTAGACTAACATTTGCCCTAAGTTCCTGAAGGCCACATCCAGCTCCTTGCTTGGATCGCCCCCTCCTAGGCCTTGTCCCACTCCAAGTTTTACCTCCTGACCGTTGGCAGACAGGCAGCCTCTTCCTCACTGCATTGGTTCTCGTGAGAACTTTCACCTGACAAGGTAAGGCTTAGCCAGTAAGTCCCCACAATTGGGGGCTAGAAATGCATCTGGACCATCTGTTCAGTGTTTCCACGGTTTATGAGTAAGTTTCCAGTCTCCTCCACAACCAAGGGAGAGAGGCGATACAAGGTATGGCCCAACAAAGTGAGAATTGTGGAATCTGTTATGATATTTTTCTAATCCTTGGTCTTTAATACAAAAAGAAAGTCTTTAAGCGTTGGGCCACATCATGGCCTCTTTTACATTCCGCCCTTCACTTTCACCTGCCCAATTTCTAAGACCTTTACTACTATCTTTACATGTTATTTCTTTGCATTCTTCTTTCCTAACAACTCTGTTTAAAATATGTATCTTCTTCCCCCATAATGTGGCTTAGCAGCTTCTTCGAGATGTATCCATGTGGCACAGAATTCATTCATTGCAAGGTCATGTTCGTAGAGTCACAGAGCCTTTGCGGCCATTACCATAAACTAATTTCAGAACTTTTCTATCAGGCCCCAAAGCAAGTCCAGCCCAGAGTTCCAGCACTTGCTTTTTCCCTGCCGCGTGTGCTCTTGGTAACCAATTGCACCATGGCAAACCATGGCCAGGGCCAAAAGGTGTGGGAGGTGATGGTACAGCCCATCAACTTGATCTTCAGATACTTGCAAAACAGATCTCGGGTTCAGGTGCCGCTCTATGAGCAAGTGAATCTGCGGACAGAGGGTTGTATTACTGGTTGTGATGTGTACGTGAACCACGTGTTAGATGAGGCAGAAGAAATTCATTCTAAAACAAAGGCAAGAAAACAACTGGGCTGGATCATGCTGAAAGGAGTTAATATGATTCTGCTACAGTGTTTCTGACCAGAAATGATCAAGGAAAGGAGAAGATGAGAACACAAGATTTTTTTAAGGGTGTCTTCTGTTAGGAGTATAATTCTGAAACATTTGTTAATATTGTTTTGATGGGCCTTATGTTATTACTGTGTGACAATATTGTGAGGTTGTTTTAGAAAGGAAGGAAGGAAGGAAAGGAGGGAGGGAGGGAGGGAGGCAGGGAAGGAAGGAGGGAGGGAGGGAGGGAGGGAGGAAGGAAGGGAGGAAGGAAAGAAGGAGAAAGAAAAAGAAAAAAGGAAGAAAGAAAAAGGAAGGAAGGAAGGAAAGAAGGAAGGAAGGAAGGGGGGAAGAAAGTAAGTCCAGCCCATTCACAGAGAGGGAGACTCTCTCCACCAGCCATTAGCAACTAACCACCTACATTCTAGCTCTGTGGATTTGCCTCGTCTGGGACTTTCATGCAGGCAGGAACTGGTGGGTTTTGTGACCAACTTCTTTCATTGAACCTACTTTGTAACATGTATTGGCATTCCACGCCTCTCTACTGGCAAGTACCATCTCGTGACACAACTATACCACTTCCTTCACTCACTCATCAGTCAGTAGACCGCTGTGTTATTTCTAGTTCAGGGGCATTAGGAACAATGCCTTAGGACTGGAATTATGGAATCACAGGTGCCACTTTGTACATCTGGCCTCATGTGGATACTAGGGAAGCTAAGCCATCTTCCCAGCTCCACTATCTTAAATATTATGGTTTTGCAACACATTTTTAAATTGGAAGTTGTGACTCTTTCCATTCTGGTCTTCTTTTTCCAATATTGTATTGGTCACTCTTGGCCCGTGTCCCTGAGAACACCTGCTCCTGCTTTGCATGGTGCTAGGCGGAAATATCATTTTTTTTTCAGCCTCTTCTAAATGCCAGAGCATCCATCCTCTTTGTCTGGAGGCATGTGCATCTCACCCCAAATTCTCACTAATGCTGATCAATGTTGGGCCCAAAGAGCAGCTGGACCACAAGGACAAGATGGGCTAAGTAAAGAATATGACAGACTTAGGTCACACGAAAGTCTTTGAATTGAATGTTGTGGGAACAAAATGACTCTACAGTGTCAAACTGGACCATAAATCTGAAGAGTAAATTTTCAAAACAGTTCCCTTGTGCTTTTCTTTTCCTTATGTGGACTGAGTAGGTGGTGACTAACTTAGTTCATTTTCTCAGACTCTTCTAAAATAAAATAAAAAAATCTATGCTGCTTCCCATGTCCTTATTATAGATCCTGCCTGTTAGCTTTTGTAACCAGCCATTAATGACTCTTTAATCAGAGATTAAGCACTTCATGCATTTTTCTCAAAAGAAAGAAATGAGTTATAATCTGAAGATGTATTTTTATGGAGAGAATTGCAATAGAAGCGTCATTATGAGGATTTACAGAGCATATTAACTCATTATATATGCAGATAAGATCTGATCAAAGTCTTCTCTCCTGTTACCGAAGCAGCCAATGATGATCCAAAATAAATAAATACATAGACTTTCTTGGATAATCTAATGTGGGAGAGACAGAGCAGCATCAATGTGTAGGATGTCAGCCTGCTCCAGTAACTGTTAGAGATGGAACTGTGTGTCCCAAAAAGACATGATGAAGCCCTTATCAGAGTGTAAGATGTCAGCCTCCTTGGGTAACTGTTGTGAATTAAACTGTGTGCTCCAAAAAGACATGGTGAAGTCATAGCCCTTGGCACTCATGCATGAGACTTCACTGAGTCATATTTGTTTGTAGTCATTGTTTTTGTTTTTTGTTTTCTTTTCTTTTGCTGTGGTGTAATTGTATACAGGGCCTCTGGAATACTCACTGGCTAGATCATTGAGCTATAGCCCCAGGCCTATGACTTTATTGGAAAGTAAGAGACTTTGCAACTGCAGTTAATAAGTTGAGATTATTAGAAGAATTTTGAATAAACTACGGTTGGTATCCTTTTAATAAAAGTAGAGGGACTTCATTATGACAACGAAAACAGAGATGGGGGTGATGCAGTTGCAAGCAAAGGAGTGCCAGGGCTGAAATCAGTTATCAGACTTCAGGAAGCTTCAGGAAGGATACTCCTCCACAGGGCTGAGAAGGAGCACGGTGGTGCCAACAACTAGGATGATTAGTTATTCAGCCTCTAGGATGGGTTCTCTTGCTAAACTCACCCAGTTATGGTATTTCATTAGAGCAGCGCTAGGAAATTAACACAGACACAGGAACTCCTTATGCCTACATTATATATCATAACAGGAGACAGGGCTTCTCAGAAAGAAACAAATACACTTTTAAGAAAGAGGATGCTCAGAAATGTGTATATAAGACACACAACTGGACTGAAGTGAGATATGATTTATATAAAGAAAGGGGTGGGGGGGGGACTGGAGAGATGGCTTAGCAGTTAAGGCACTTGCTTGCAAAGCCAAAGGACCCAGGTTTGATTTCCCAGGACCCATGTTAGCCAGATGCACAAGGGGCACACGCATCTGGAGTTCGTTTGCAGTGGCTGGAGGCTCTGGCATGCCCATTCTCTCTCTCTCTCATAAATAAATAAAAATTAAATAAAAAAAGAAAGAAAGAGGTTTGGGGGCTGGAGAGGTTGCTTAGTGGTTAAGGCATTTGCCTGCAAAGTCTAAGGACCCAGGTTTGATTCCCCAGGACCCACATAAACCAGATGCGCAAAGTGGCACATGCGTCTAGAGTTCATTTGCAATGACTAGAGGTCCTAGCATGTCCATTCTCTCTCTCTATCTGCTTCTTTCTCTCTCCCTCTCCCTCTCAAATAAATAAATAAAATGATTTTAAGAGGGAATTTTCCTAGACGAAAATTACCATGTTTTAATAAATATCCAACTGTACAACTAATAGATGTTAACTTGTAGTCGTGAAATAGTCTATGCTTCAACTTGATTTCTTGGAACATGTTAAGTAGAACAAAGGTCATCTCCTCTGTTTATGCTGCTACCGCAAGTCCAGAGCAAATCAATACAATTTCCTTTCCCTGGGTGCTTCTGGTCAAAGCAGACAAACAAGGCTTTGTAATAGAGCCATCTAAATACAAAACTACAATAAAGAAATGGTCTCAAATTTACACCAGCCAGCTGTTTCTGAGTCCTCTGTATGAGATTACATATAACTTCATCTAATGGGAAAGAAACTTCCAATTTCTTTAATGTAAGTTTTCCATAACTCCAAAAGAATATTTGATACTTGTTTAGTTTAGATAACAAATCGTTTTTTTTTAAATGGCATGAAATAATACCAATAGTTTGTTTATCTTAAATTCATTCAGAGAGCTAGAAAGATGGCTTAGTGGTAAAGGCTCTTGCCTGCAAAGCCAAAGGACCCAGCTTCGATTCCCCAGGACCCACATAAGCCAGAAGCACAAGGTAACGCATGTGTCTGGAGTTCATTTGCAGTGGCTGAGGCCCTGGTGTGCCCATTCTCTATTTGCCTCTCTCTCTTTCTCAAATAAATAGATAAACAATATAAGAAATTTAAAAAAAAAAATACCTGTAAGCATGAAATAAACCCTGTCTTCCTATGAGCTGCTTTTGGATGGGTGTTTTGTCCCAGCAGTGAGAAACTAGCTGCTATGAGGATTTAGTCTGGAAAGTCGCAAAGGGTCTTTCTTAGTAGCTTGACCGTCATGGCCTTTGACAACTAGATTCAAGTGGAGAGAATGGCTCCTGCTGCTGGATGACAGTCGTGCCCAGGTTAAATTATAAGAAAGATAATGGACTATATTCTTTTAATCATCAGAACTCTAGAGTAAGTATAAAAAAAAAACACCTGTGTTGGAGCCGGGTGTGGTGACACACGCTTTTTATCCCAGCACTTGGGAGGCAAAGGTAGGAGGATTGCTGTGAGTTCAAGGTCACCCTGAGACTACATGGTGAATTCCAGATCAGCCTGGACTAGTGTGAGACCCTACCTTGAAAAAAAAAAAAAAAAAAACTATGTTGGGATGATTTCATACAAAAATAATAATACTTGTTACTTATTCCTCTAAACAACTATCACTAACAGAATGAATTATCATCTTTTGTAACCTGTAAAAAAGTTAGGAAAAAGTCACCTGGACAGTAGATGAAGGAAGCAGTGTGACTTACTGCATAACCTTGACCATGCTTTCGAACATCTGTGAGTCCTAGCCTACATCACTACGTCAAAGTTCTTAGGACAATTGGAAGTGCAGAGGGAAACGTTTGATGTGAAGCACAAGTCTAGCAAAGGGAGTCATAGAGCACTGTTTGTCTTCTTCCCTTCCATTCGCTGTTGAGATCTGCAATGTGACAGATATCAGCAAAGGACATGATGTCTGGAATTATATTTCACGGAGAAAATTTCTAGTGAACAGGGTGTGAAGATATACTATAACTCATCATTTCTATCACTTAACCAAATATTTTCTTTTTAAAAAAAAATCATGCAACAAATCCCATGCTATATGAGTATATTTTAGTCATGGCTTAAATATTCAGAGGCAAGATGTTGCTTACCCAAGAAAAACATGATTAATTCGGCCTTAGGGAGCAGTAAAATTAAAAACAAAAATAGAAAACATCCTTCTGCAGTAAATTCATGTGTCTGGGATTAATGATATTTACTGTATGTTACGAGGAGCAAAATATATTCAAAATATTTCGTTATATTTTTGCTAATCATAACCAAGTAACGATAAGGAATCAAGAAATTCAGAAAGGTAAAGAAAAGAGCACAGAGCCGGGAATGGTGGCGCACACCTTTAATCCCAGCACTCAGGAGGCAGAGGTAGGAGGATCTCTGTGAGTTCGAGGCCAGCCTAGAGCTACAGAATGAGTTCCAGGCCAGTCTGGGCTAAAAGTGAGACCCTATCTCAAAAAAAAAAAAGGAAAAGAAAGAAAGAAAGCAAATGATTCAATGCTTGAAAATCATCCCTAGGAAGGAAAATGACAAATGAATATAAATTAATATAATAAAATCTGATTAACAAATAAAATATATGTAGGGATTTTTGGCTCATACCTTTCATCCCAACATTTAGGAAGATGACAAAGAAGGGTCACTGTGAGTTCAAGACCAGGCTGGACTACAGATTGAGTTTCAGATCAGCCTGAGCTAGAATAATACCCTACCTTCAAAAAGCTGAAAAGCAAAAATAAATAAACAAATGAGATTAGAAAAGCAGTCAAGCACTTCATATTTGCTTGCACGTATACAAAGAATTGCTAGCTTTCCTTTGTTTTCTCCAGAACATTACTTGAGAGACTTAATCAACACCTGAGTTTTGAGCGTAAAGATTTTTTAGCATCCAAGTCCAGCTATGCAATTGCACACACACTGAGTCTTTTTATAAAGAAGGAACCATTTCACTTCCTAGCTTTGTTGTTTATCTAGCTTTGTCATGAACTTGACTAACAATGGCTTCCACGTATGATTTGGTTTTCAGTACTAGGCATGTATTCCCTCCCTTAGAGCAGGCCTCCAGCCTAATTAGAGAGCAGTTGGTTTCCCCCAGAGCAGACATGCTGCTATTGCACCCATTCGGTCATTTGGCCTATCTTGCCAAACTTGAGGCTTCCAGTGTCCACTGTTTTCACCACTGATGACTTCTGTCTCCCATAGGGCTACACGCAGTACAGCTTTTTCCAGCTTTCAGTTGGCTGGTCTACAGGGAGGTTTTCTGCTCAGCACCAGCTTGATTTCTCAGTAACCTTGCCACCCAGGCATGTGAAGTCTTCAGCAATAGGGTCTTACCATCTATTACTCATGGGAAACCAAGGGCCTTGGCAATAGCCTGTAATGTTTTGGAAGCAACAGGGACCTCCCTGGCCAGCAACTCACTGGAATGGTATCCCATCCCTGGCACTGAAAATTTTTTTAGTAACAATCTATGACTTCCGGATGTGCCATTATTCAAAAATAGTAGGCTTTCATCTGTCTTATTCAGAATATCTTGAAATTTGATTGACCCTCCCCCTACTCTTCTCTTATTCAATCTCTTCCCCTGGCCTCACTTAGGCCATTCCACACCCTGTAATCTGTTCTTTTACTTACATATATACAATACCATGCCCTAAAGTCCTTCCCTCTCCTTCCTCCCTTATAGCCTTTTTCTAGCCATGACAAGTTTACTGTCATGACATGTCATGACAAATTACTGTCATAATTTTTATATTGTGAGGTATAGTAATTTTTTAACCAGTGATATTTGGTTATGTCTTTGTCCATTTTTAATTGCTATAAAAAATACTACTGTGTAATTTGTGAAGAAAATAACTTTATTTGGCTCACAAGCTAGAAGCCAGGAAATCCAAACAATGGCAACAGTTCCTGGAGAGAGCTTTTGTATCATGCCATCGCATGGACAAGAAGAGGAAGGGCAACTCAATGTGTATGAATGAGAGGAGCAGGAGGGAAGAACTCCTATGCTCTGAAGAGAGGCATGAACCCCTAGTACAGATCTAATTACCTCTTGAAAGTCCTACTATCTGGAATCCTGGTCAGGATGGTGGCCTCCTAAGCACGTGTCAGCTCCTGGAAGGTATAAGACCCAGGGAGATAAACCACCCCTCACACATCAGCCCAGGTGAAACCACAGAGGAATTGGGGAGACAAGCAAGAGTGCTGCTTCTGTGGTGAACCTGATAATCAGCACCAGGGTGTAGGAGACAGACCCTGAGGAGACTCAACACCTACCAAAGCAGAGATCCAGAGTCTCCTAAGAGCTCATCACTGAAGGAGACTTAAAATGTCCTCACCATGGCTCAGGGAATTTTGTGGAAGAGGGGGATGAAAGATTGTAAGAGTCTTACATTCTCTATAATCGGAAATATACAGACAGTCTATAAATTTGAACTAACATGGCTCAAAAATAATCAAGTAATTGTTGAAATTTAAGTATTTTCTATTTTTCTCTTGCATAACTCTCATACCTGGCTAATTGTGTGCCCTGTTGTAACATCCTACTAACACAAATCTAAGCCAGTGCCAGCCTCCTGAAGATGCAGCTTACACTAGTAGTCAAAGCAGCCCAATGAGCTTCCAAAGGTGAGCTCAGACACATCTGGGTCAGGGCCAGCTATACTCTCGCCAAGTCTGAATACCTATGTGCATGAAGAATCTGGACGGGGACTTTTGGCAAGAAGTCTTCGTGAATTAAACTTTCCCTTCTATGTTCTGGGAACCACTGCCTTTCTTGTTAAAGTTGCATGACCTGACTGAATAGAAGACATATCATAATAAAAGCTTTGCCTGTTAAGAAAGGGAGGAAGTGAGGGAGGGGAGGGGAGGGAGAGAGGGAAAGAAGGAAGGAAGGAAGGAAGGAAGGAAGGAAGGAAGGAAGGAAGGAAGGAAGGAAGGGAGGGAATGGAGAAGAAAAGAAGGAAGAAAAGGAGGAAGGGAGGGAGAAAAGGACATAAGGAAGGAAGGAAGGAAGGAAGGAAGGAAGGAAGGAAGAAGTGAGGGAGGGAGGAAGGGAGGAACAAAGGAAGAGATCATTGTTTCTACCCATCTCCCTATATAATATTCCTTCAAACCCAATCATAGTCTGAAGCTCCTTGCAGCATCATAGATTTAAATGTCAAACTTCTGAGTCCTGTCTCATGAAACCAGCTTTCTGACATTTCTATTATTTTCATAACTCTTCTGAGTTAATATTTTCATTGTAACAATAAACCCTAACTACAAAGGGGGAAAAAAAATGTCATCACTAAATTCTGTCAAGTAATCAGTAGTTCTTTCTGTAAGCAAATGCCTTTAACCACTGAGCTATCTCTCCAGCCCAGAAGTTCTTTCTGACCCAACATATGGGCCTATGTGTATTATAACATTTGCTCCAGCAAAGTGACTCTGGGCATTGTCAAGTGCACACACAGTTTATTCTCTTCCAAAGCCTGTATATTTCATTCCCACTTAGTCAATCCTAACTTCAATGAATTGTGTCCCAGAAGTTCATTTATTGAATCTGTTTGGATTTAGACTGGATTTTCCCAGAGAAATGTGATGAGTCTGTTCCCAGGCCTGCCCACAAACTCTATTTATTCATAGAATGTTCAAGCTGGAGGGACTAAAAACCTCATCTAGCTCAACCATCTTAAAACCATGATGTTACTGAAGCTGTAATGAGAGTTGCCTCCAGAGAGCCCTTAGAGACCTTCTGTAGTCCACTGAGGCTTCTCTGTGCCCTGACGGGGCCGGTTTATTTGGGGTCGTAGACAACAAAGTCTGAGGAACTAGAAACTAGACTTATCATGGGAAAAACTTTATGGCAAGAAGCATATTAAAGCTCAGGAGATTCAGCAAAAAAGGCCATTATCATTGAAACTACCCTGAATGCAGGACTCCAGGAAGACATGACTCATGAAGATAAAGCATGCCTCGAATTAGAAGTCCTCTATGTATTAGACTCGATCTATTTTGTCAATGGCTTTCCTTGACTGAACTGACTTTAACCTGTGATTTTCTTGAGCAAATGAGGAGAAAAGCATTACTTCAATTGATGCCAAGGCACTATGCCCAGAGAACTGGAGTGACAAGAATGTCACAGCAGAGAGCCTGGACAATCTTGCATTCATTTCTAAAACCCTAGGCTCAGGGCTACCTTTCTCCTTCTACACAGTTCACAGAGAAGGAAGGAGAAGGCAAATTCCTATCCTCCAACCAACAAAGCAAAACAACATTTTTAAATAGCCTCTCCCTAGCAAGAGAGATAAGATTGTTCAAATATGAAATGCATGCTATGGTGTTTGAAGTTTTACCACTCATAAAAAGGATAATCTTAAGTGGATTTGTTTGCTGTTTAATGTAAGAAACATCTTTTCCTAAGAGGCACAAATTTATTAATTGTTTTTCATTTCCTCAGTTTTTTTATTAATATACTTCACTACAAAATCACTACTCTGGGGAAAAGCAATCATTTATTTATGATACTAGAGATAATTTCTATAGTAATCTTTAAAACACAATACCAAGCAAAAAACACATTTGTAAGATACTATTTGGAACAAAGTTTTTTTATGAGTAATTTGTTGCATTTTTATAATAAAGACAACTAAATTTTTTTAAAAGGCTGTTCAATCATTAAAATAAAAAGATTGGTCCCCTTAATTAATTATCTTTAAAAAATCTTATATTCTTCCTGGGTGTGGTGGCATACACCTTTAATCCCAGCATGCGGGAGGTAGAGGTAGAAGGATCACCATGAGTTCAAGGCCACCCTGAGACTACATAGTGAATTCCAGGTCAGCCTGGGATATAGTGAGACCCTACCTCGAAAAACTTAAAAATAAATAAATAAAAATAAAAATCTTATATTCTTTATTATCCCAGAGTCACTGATGACATGAGCCATCATGAAGGTTTATGGTCCTCAGATGCACTGGTTTTAATGGTGATAGTCACTATAATCTTATGAGCACTGCTATTGCTTAGTTTTTTTAATTTTTTTATTTATTTGCAATCAGAGAGAGCACACACACACACACACACACACACACACACACAGAGAGAGACCAAGAGAATAAGCATGAGTGTGTCAGGGCCTCTAGCCACTGCAAACAAACTCCAGATGCACGCGTCACTTTGCACATTTGGCTTTACGTGGGTACTGGGGAACTGAACCCAGGTCATTAGCCTTTGCAGGCAAGTGCCAAATACTGAGCCAACTCTCTCCAGCCCTGTGGTTTCGTTTCATTGCAAACTTAGTCAGTTCCTTGCTCTACAGCTTCCTCTCAGCTTTACCCCGGCCATATGCATTTCAGTCCTGTTTACATAAAGCCATCTGTCCTGATCTATGAGAAGTATCAGGGTTTTTTTTTTTTGTTTTTTTTTTTGTTTATTTGTTTGTTTGTTTGTTTTGCCCTAAATTTTTTTCTTTAAATGTTACTTTGGCAGTGATCAAGTTGACACAAGTCTTCAACTTGTTCAAATGATTAGGAAACCGAGCCCTGCTCCCTGAAGGGTGAGATTCATCCTCTTCCTATTCTTTGCTCATTTTGATAGCATTGTGAAAACAGGACGGCATTAACAGCATCAAATATGGACGGGCATCGCTTCCTAGAGCGTCCCATTACTCAGCACGTTCGTAGAAGGTATTTATTATTTTTTCCCCTTTCCCCTCATTTCCTTATGTTTGCCCATCTGCAAATAAATAAAATTTCTTCCTCATAGACGACCTTTTAATGTGGTAAACCAAGTAACGTAGCATCTTTTACTGAGCTAGCTCCCAACCATTACCTATGCTCAGTACAGTGTTCACTTATCAATACACGCTGGTGCCATCCCGGGCTGAGGACAACGCTAAGGGCACTGTCACTCCACTGCAGAGCTGCTGTCCTTGCTAGTCGGATGTCACACAGCATAAGGGAACACACGCTATCTTGAAACTCAATTTTCTGGGTCTGTTTCCTGAAGCTTTGCTGTGAATGTCATCCAAATAGTGCGTCCTGTCCTCTCTGCTTGGGTAAAGTGATCCTGAAATTCAAAAGCCTGCGTAATTTCACTAGATGTAGTAGCTTGTCTTATCATTTCCATCATGTCTCTCCCTGGAACCTCCAAAGAAAGGACTAGAGAAGATCGAATGAAGTACCACAAGTGGCAATGATTTTCTTATTGTTGTTTTTAATAAAACAAAAATAAAATCTCCTTGGAAGGCTTTAATAGAATTTTCAGAATTTAGACTATCTTAGATGCTTTTTAGTCTGAGGAACCAGAAATTTTTATGACTTTCCCAATTTTCTCTATCAAATACACATGTTCACTAACAGTCAGGCAGTACAAGTAGTTGGCTTCCATTGAAAGACCATTGGAACATTCAATTCGTCATCATTTAAGTATGGAAATGAATAGCACATTTCTGATGCTAACATTTATATATTTTTAAATTTATGAGCTTAATCCCTTTGAGGAAATTTATGGTTGACACTTCTATTTTTTTATTATTTTTTATTAATTAGTTTTGTACTCAGTGAATACAGTCAAGTTGGTACCATTGTTAGGCTCATCCATGTCCTACCCCCTCCCCCTGGCCCCTCCTTGTTGAGGTATATGGGTCATGCATTGTGGAGATAGCCCACAGCTATGGGTAGGAGAAATGCCTCTGCGTATCATGACCCAACGTGGGGCTCTGAAAATTCTTTCCAACCCCTCTTCCGCAAAATTTCCCTGAGCCATGTTGGGTTCATTTTTGGTCTGCTTCAGTGATGAGGTGTTGGGGGCCTCTGTGTCTCTGGATATCTGATTTGGTAGGAGTTGATTGTTCTCTGTGTCAATCTCCTTCACCCTTGTGCTGGTACCCGGTTCACCAAGAAAACAGCACCCTTGCTTGTTTCTACTCATATTTGCTGTGTAGCAACCATATTTAATAGCAAGACCATTTCTCTAAAATATAAAACTGCGGTAGTTTCATTCAGGTGTCCCCCATCAACTCTCGAAGCCTCCTGGAGGCAGTGTATTGTTGGGGGTGGGCTTATGGGTGTTATAGCCAGCTTCCCCTTGCCAGTGTTTGGCACACTCTCCTGTTGCTTTTGTCCACCTGATGTTGGCAAGGGGGTGATGTCCACCCTTTGCTCATGTAGTCATTTTCCATGCCATCATGGAGCTTCCCCCTCAAGCCTGTAAGCCAAAATAAACCTCTTTTTCCCACAAGCTGCTCTTGGTTGGGTGATTTCTACGAGCAATGTGAACCTGACTACAACAAAAATCAATACCTTTTTTTTTCTAAGAAACCATGTGTTTTATAAGTTTTATCTATTTTCTCTCCTCTGTCCATTGTGTGTACTTAACTTCCTTGGATAGGATCTGATTCAGTTTGCTTTGAGATATGAGCAAGTGAGGCATTTGCCACTGTTAAAAGAGAAAGTCAGATGCTAACTACAGCAGCAAAGGATAGATTTCAACCCATAAATATGACTGTAGAGGAACATGTTGGGTATGAACTGCACTTAACTTTTACTCTTTTTATATTAGTTGCATTAGCATGTCTTCATGGCACATATAAATGGGATTCAGTGTGACATTTCCATACATGCACACAAGGGGCAACAGTCATACCCAACCACCTTCTTCTACCTGTGTCCCACCCACCCTATGTTCTTCCCATTCCCTAATTGTCACTACTATATGTTCAGGCTGACAGTTTTTGGTTTTCTCATGTGAAAGAAAGAAAATGGGGTCATTGTTTTACTGGGTCTGGCTTAGATCAGTTAACAATGTCCTCCAGTTCCATCCATGTTGCTGCGAATGAGAAGATTCCATTCTTCCTCATGCTTCCTTGTACATATACAGCGGGCTTTCTTCATATCTCTGCTCAGGGGCACCTGGATTGAGTTCATGGTTTAGCTCTTATGAATAATGCTGTAATAACATAGGTAGGAAGGTGCCTCTTTGGCATGCTGTTTTCTTTCATTATTATTATTATTTTTTTTTTTTTTTGGTTTTTCGAGGTAGGGTCTCACTCTAGCTCAGGCTGACCTGGAATTCACTATGTAGTCTCAGGGTGGCCTCGAACTCATGGCGATCCTCCTACCTCTGCCTCCCAAGTGCTGGGATTAAAGGCGTGCGCCACCACGCCCGGCCTTTCTTTCATTATTGATCATTTGTATTTCTTCTTTTCAGAACTGTCTCTTTAGATCAATTGCCCATTTTTATTTAGAGCAATTATTTTTATTTGCTTTTCATTCTTTATATATTCTGAATATTAATCCTCCATTACACAAATAGCTACCAAATAGTTTCTCCCATTTATTGATAATATCTTAACCCTGCTGGTCCCTTTGATCTTTCTAAGCTTTCTGATTTGATGTCATTCCACTTGTCAGTTTTTGCTTTTTTTCTTTTAACTTGGCTTTAACTTGGTTCTATCTGAAAAATCATTGTATATGCCAATGATGAAGTGCTTCTACTGTATTTGGCCTACTGGTTTCAGATTTTCCAGTCCCACAGTTAAGTCTTTGATTTATTCTCAGTTCATTTTTTAAAATATTTTATTACTTATTTGAGACAAAGGCAGATAGAGATAGAGAGAGAAAGAGAGAGAGGAAGAATAGGCATACCAGAGCCTCCAGCCACTTCACCTCTAAAATCTTAAACTATAACATCTTCTTTTGGGATATAATTCCCTTTTATCTTTCTTTTTAATAACTTTTAAAAAATATTTTTGTTCATTTTTATTTATTTATTTGAGAGTAACAGACAGAGAGATAAAGAGGCAGGTAGAGAGAGAGAATGGGCGCACCAGGGCTTCCAGCCACTGCAAACGAACTCCAGATGCTTGCGCCCCCTTGTGCATCTGGCCAACGTGGGTCCTGGGAAACCGAGCCTTGAACCGGGGTCCTTAGGCTTCACGGGCAAGCGCTTAACCACTAAGCCATCTCTCCAGCCCTTAATAGCTTTTTATTAACAACTTCTGTTAATATAAACAATATACCAGGATCATAATCTCTTCCTCCTACCCTCTCTTCTCACCCTCCCTAATCCCTCCTCCATTGAATTCCTTCTTCTTTCCAACTCGTCTCTCTTCTATTTTGATGTCATCAGGACTTTTTCCTCCTCCTATTTTGAAGCCACTGTGAGGTCATGAATATCAAGGCCACTTTGTGTCTGGCAGACAGTATTGCAGGCACTCTTCCCCTTTCTTTGGCTTTTTACAGTCATTCTGTCACTTTTCCGCAATGGTCCCTGAGTGTTGGAGAGTGTGACAGAGATGTCTCCCTCAGTGCTGGATGCTCTACTTTCCCTTTTTCTCAGCACTTTGGTGAGTTTTGTGTCACCCCAGTGGTCACCACCATCTGAAAAGGCTTCTGTAACCAAAAATGAGAGTAGCATTAATATATGGGCATAAACAAAAGTATTTAGAGGGCAGTTTAGTGGACATAATATATCCCTTTAACCAGACAGCAGTAGTAGTTCCCCTGCAGGGAACTCCCTGGCCATAGGCTTTTGATTAGGTTTTCAGTGGCAGAAATTCCCGTGGGATGGTCGTCAAGTCCAATCAGAGAGCAGCTGGTTTTCCCCATAGCAGACATGCCTCCATTTCACCAGCTGGTACATATGTCTGGGCTGTTCAGTCATAAAATTTGCAGTGTCCACTGCTGGTTAAGACTGTTGATGGCTTCTCCCCCCGTAGACTGCATAGCTCTTTCCAGCATCCTGACGACTGGTCAACAAGGAGGAGACTTCCAGCTCAGCTCCAGCTTGATTTCTCATTGACTTACAGCCCAAGCATGTGGAGCCTTTAGTAATAGGAGGGTCTTACAATCTAGTTCTAGTAGGCAAAAAAAAAGCCTTGGAAATAGCCTGTATTGTTTTTGGTTCATCAAGGACCTGCCTGGCCAACAACTCACTGGAAGGTATCCCACCTGTGGCATGAAATTTTTCTAATAACAAATCTATGACTTCTAGGCACAGAGTTATCCACCTCCACAAGATACTTGTGCCAACTCTGTGTGTGTGTGTGTGTGTGTGTGTGTGTATTGCTCATGAAGAAGTAGGTTTTCCATATAGCCTATTCATAAATCTTAAATTTTGATTAACCTTCCTCCCATGTCTTCATCTCCTTAATCCCTTTTTCTTAATCCCTGTGAGATTAGGATGCCAAATCTGACGTGGTTTTGATTGCTCTCTTAACATTATTCTTACTGTTGTCTTGTCCCTATCCAGTCTCAAATCAACAAGGTGGATCTATATAGAAACACTTGCCTAAGCTTTGAAACGTTTTTATTTCAGACACATTCACCCTATAAAATATCAACCAGAAATTCTGAAACTTGATTCATTTGATTTTAATTTAATGTTCTGAGAATTTCAGGAGAAAAGCCACAAATCCACTTTCTTTCACTTAAGATACTCAACTTCAACTAGTAGAAAAAAAAAACAAATAAAGATGATTTAAACAATAGGGATGTTTATTATCTCATATAACAAGAAAGCCAAAGGGATGGTGTCTTTAGAACTGATTCACCAGAATGTTCTCTTGGCTCGACATGTGGGCTCATGCCTCAGATTGCAAAATGAATGTTACAATTTCATGTATCTCAAGTAGATAGGAGAATATCCAGTGTACGCAGATGTTTGCAGTTACCTCTAGGACCCACCACAGATACCAAAATTCTTGGGTGTTCAGGTTCCTTATATAAAATATTGTAGTGCTTGCACACAATCTATACATTCTCCCAACACTTTAATATCTACTTCACTTACCATACCAGATGCCATTCTAATGCTCTATAACTTTAGTACTATATTATTTAGGGAATAATGAAAAGGGGAAAGGCTTGTACAAATTCAATTCGAATGAAACCATCACAGACCTAACTACATGGCACATAAGGGAGATTCTCAGTTGGCAGTGCCCAGTGAGTACCCGAGAGTGACAGAGGACCTGTGAAACAGTGAGAAGTCATAGATGGGTGCGTCTTCATATTACTTCTTTCTCGCTGATTCAGCATAGTGCTCAGTGCATAGCAAATTCAAGGGTTACTCTTTGAAACTTTCTAAACATGTCTTAACATTTCAAATCCACAGTGATCAAAACTATCAGTGAAGAATTCGTGGATATGCCAGGCCAATTGAACCCCTAGTCATCCATTTCAATGAGAAAGCCTGGCCACTAATCCTCACAGTATATTTTCCTCAGGATGTCACTGGCCAGGTGTGAATCATAAGCTACAAATAGAAGATGGCTGGGAAATCAAGGATCTTCCCTTGGGACAGGAGCAAGGTCATTGTCCCCACACATAAAGAGGCTTCTAGACTGGCTGAAATCAGGGTTTGCTAAACATTAATACAGCTGCTAAACAGATGTTGAATCTCCATTCTCCTGGCCCTCCAGTGCTGCCTGACAGCAACTGTTTTCCCAAACTGCACTGAACACATGAATCACTCAGGGGCATTTAAAAATGAAGATGGAACCCGATGTGGTGGCGCACGCCTTTGATTCCAGCACTCGGGAGGCAGAGGTAGGAGGATTGCCATGAGTTCAAGGCCACCCTGAGACTATGGAGTGAATTTCAGGCCAGCCTGAGCTAGAGTGAGACCCTATCTTGAAACAAAACAAAATGAAGATGGGATTCAGCAGATCTGTGGTGTGATCTGAGATTGGCAGTTCTGTCAGACTTCTACAAGGGGGTGACGACAAATAACCAAACTTGAAGTCACACGTATCCACTTCTATTTCAGAGTCAGGTACCACTCCGTGATGAAGGTACACTGAGAGCCGCTTATCATTGTGCACCCATGACAGCATGTACTGACACAAACCTACTTAGTACCACGAGGCACGACCTTGATGTAATCAGGAAACAGATGCAGTGACGCTTCAGTATATGAGGCTACTACAGGAAAAAATAGTGCGTGATGGCTTATAGTCATCATTTTTTCCATATAACTGCGAGTATACTCTAAAACATTCACTTAAAAGTATAGAACAGGGGGCTGGAGAGATGGCTTACAGGTTAAGATGCTTGCCTGCAAAGTCAAAGGATCCTGGTTTGACTCTCCAGGACCCATGTTAGCCAGATGCACAGGGGGCGCACACATCTGGAGTTCATTTGCAGCGGCAGGAGGCCCTGGTGTGCCCATTCTCTCTCTCCCTCCCTCTTTCTCTCTCTCAAATAAATGAATAAAAAAAATTTTTTTAAAGTATAGAACAGGAAATGAGTGACAGTCATTCGCTATCAACCATTATGTACATGCATTATGGTATTGCTGTACTTTTATACCACTGTGGTCACAGTGGGTTCCTTTATACAGTATCACCGCAGGAAACTGAGTAAGGCTAAGAAATTTTCAGGCTCCGTCATAATTATTTGGGATGACTGTCATGTATATAGTCTTTCACTTACTAGCTTTTTTTGGGGGGGGTATGTCTGTATTCACAATCTTACTCCATTATAGGAATATCATCTTTACCACTCTCAGAAAATGGAATGACGTCCTTAAAAAAGCAAACCTTTGAAGGTGAGAAGCCTCAGCTTAGAGGTAACATTATGTGAGCACCCGGGGAGTGGGCTCTGCACGCGGCAGCCGAGGGTTCCAATTGCACGTGGGCTGGGTTTTCCCTGCGATGTTTGCAATATGCCTAACCTTTCAGAGTCCCAGTTTCTTATCATATAAACGAGAAAAATAAACCAAACTCTTGGTGTGTTTGAGGATCAAGATGACATAAATGTGTCCCATTTGAGTTTCTTGATAAAACAACAAAACTCAGTTTAACTGAGGGGAAAGAAAAGCTGAAATGATACTGAATAAACTATTACTCAAGACATATTTTGACTGCAAGGGAGAAACCTCACCATACTAGTGTACAAATGAGTGTGGGACTGGCTGGTCACTATAACTAGGGTCTTACATTCAACTTTTTCTAGTTACTATTAACGGATCCTTCGGCAAGTATAGTCTACCTTCTGTCTGGGGCTTTAAGGATCAATTTGTTTCTACCAACTTGAGACTCGTGCCTTTCCTTTGAAATGTGGAAACCAAACTCAACAGTACTCAGCTAGTACCTGCAGACAGCAGAAAATACCCACTAAAATGCTTTGCAAACTCTCAATGTTCCACTGACCTATATCATATACATATATGTTTGTAACCATATGAAGAAGGGACAGGTGTCTATGGGGCAATTGTATCAACCTATAGCTATAGGAAAACCCAGTGGTCCTTCCAAATGAATTGTTTGGGAAGCATTGCTAATTCTGCATCTCTAGAGCTAGAGTAACTCCAGGTTACAAGCCTAGGGGATAAAGCAGGCACTGACAACAGGGATTACATATATTTATGTCTTTGATTTAAAATACAGTGTTTTCTCACCATTTTCATGTTTAACATCCCATGTTTCAACCATCAGAGGTAGCCCACATGACGAGTTCTTTGTCATTTTCCTGAAGCAATGACTTGAATTTTCTTTGAGGCTGATATTTCCAAATGAGTCTTGGCCATTATGTGAATTCTAACAGGCCTGCACAGCATCCACCACAGTGTGACGCTTTTACATTTGAATGCTTGTCACCTATACCACTTGCAATGAAACCTTATGACCATTATACTAAAGGACTCTGAACCCAGGAAGTACTTTCAAATGCCTAGAAAAGTCAACATCAATTAAATACTCAATTAAATTAGAATGGAAGAAGGAAGTTATTTAATGATATTTAATTTACTATTTCAAGATGTTTAATTTAATATGTAAAGATGTCAGGGACAAGACATTGTATTGAAAACACATTTAAAAGAACAGATGACAAGTCATAGACAAGAGAACATTCAAAACAGGCATGTCTGATACTGGACAGCATAGAAAGAACTTTTTTTTTTTTTTTTTTTTTTTTTTTGGAGGTAGGGTCTCACTCTAGCCCAGACTGACCTGGAATTCACTATGTAATCTCAGGGTGGCCTCGAACTCACTGCGATCCTCCTACCTCTGCCTCCCGAGTCGAGTGCTGGGATTAAAGGCGTGCACCACCAAGCCCAGCTCACAAAGAGCTCTTTAAAAAAAAAAAAAAATATATATATATATATATATATATATATATATATATATATATTTTAAGGTGTGGTGGTACATGCCTTTAATCTAGGCACTTGGGAGGCAGAGATAGGAGGATTGCTATGAGTTCAAGGCTACCCTGAGACTACAGAGTGAATTAGAGGTCAGCCTGGACTAGAGCAAGGCCCTACCTCAAAAAAAAATTATTTATTCATTTGGGAGAGAGAAAGAAAGAGGCAGATGGAGAGAAAGAGAGAATGGGTGCACCAGGACCTCTAGCCACTGCAAACAAACTCCACACTCAAGTGCCTCCTTGTGCATCTGGCTTGTATGAGTACTGGGGAATTGAACCTGGGTCCGTAGGCTTCACAATGAAGTGCTTTCACTGCTAAGCCATCTCTCCAGCCCCAGAGAACTCTTAAAACATCTAGAAAGGAGACTGTCAAATGTCTCAGCAGTTAAAGCCTTCAAACTTGGAAAACTTGCACCCAAAAGCAGAGAACAAAATGGCATATGCACCTGTGATCCTAACCAGCTACAATAAGGGGAAACCAAGCCAAAATGAAGCCCGAGGGTCAGCTACGTTTTGCGTTTGTTTGCAGTCTGGCAGTTCATTTGCAGTGGCAAGAGACCCTGTCTCAAAGAAGGTGGAACACAGCAGGCTGGAGAGATGGGTCATCATTTAAAGGCACTTGCTTACAAAGCCTAACGAGCTGGGGGTGGCGCACGCCTTTAATCCCAGCACTCAGGAAGCAGAAGTAGGAGGATCGCTGAGAGTTCAAGGCCACCCTGAGACAGCATAGTGAATTCCAGGTCAGATTGAGCTAGAGCGAGACCCTGCCTTGAAAAACAGCAACAACAAAAAAAAGCCTAATGGCATGGGTTTGACTCCCCAGTACCCCCAGAAAGCCAGAGGCTCAAAATTCAAGCACAGCGTAGGCTACTTGGTGAGTTCCAGGCCAGCATGGGCTACAGAATGATCCTATCTCAGAACAAATAAATAGGGCTGAAGAGGTGGCTGTGAGGTTAAAGGCACTTCTTTTGCAAAGCCTGATGACCTGGATTTGATTCCTCAGTACCCACATAAAGCCAGATGCACAAAGTGATGCATGCATCTGGAGTTCATTTACAGTAGCAGGAGGCCCTGCTATACCCATAACCTCTCTCCCTCTCCCTCCCTCTCTCTCAAATAAATAAATAAATACACACATATATACAAATGACTCAAAACAAATAAATACCTGAATGAATAAATGACAGTGCTGCAGCTATTAAAATAAGTTAGAAATCTTAAATATAATACTGAGTGAAAGAAGGCGATGTACAAAGCCTTGGTGCTGTGATTCCAACTGTATGACATTCTGGAAAAGGCAAAACAGGGGAAAAAAAGAGCAAGACCACTGGTCTCTATGTGTAGGGGAGTAAGGAATGACCCAAAGCAGGGGAAATGTCCTCTGTGGTCTTATGGTTGTAGATACGTGTTAATAAGCATGTGTTAAAACCCAGAGGAAACTCTAATGTAAATAGTAGGCTTTAAGTTATAAAGACATGGTAATTTATGTTCACAGAATGTAACAAATGTCATTCATAATTTTTTTTACTTCTTTGGGGCTCCTTAAAAAATAGGACTGGGGGTTGGAGAGATGACTCAGTAGTTAAGGCACTTGCCTGCAAAGCCTAAAGACCCAAGTTCAATTCCCCAGGACTCACATAAAGCCAGATGCAGAAAGTGGCACACACATCTGGAGTCTGCTTGCGGTGGCTAGAGGCCCTGGCATGCCCATTTTTTTTTATCTCACTGTCTCTCTTCTGACTCTGTCTGCTTGCAAATAAATAGATAAATATTTAACAACAGCTACAGAAATAGTACTGGGAAGACAAGCAGGCTGATGCACATCTTTAATCCCAATACTTGGGAGGCATAGGCAGGAAGATGCCTGTGAGTTTCCGGCCAGCCTGGGACTACAAAGTGAGTTTCAGGTCAGCCTCAGGTGAGAGTGAGACCATACCTCAAAAAAAAGAAAAAAAAAGGTCTGGGATGGAACCCAGGGCCTCTCTCTTGGTTAGGCACGTAAGAGATCTTCCAGCTGAGCCACACCCAAGTCCTTACACAGTGTTGATTATGGGAGTGGAGGAGGGGTAGGGAACGATGTGGCTGGAGGTCAGGAAAGGGACAAGAAATGTGAGAACTCTTGTTTCTGCAGGAACTAAATACTCAGTGTTTTGCAATATCCTTAACCTTTCTGAGTCCCATTTTCTTATCATATAAAAGAGAAAAATAATGCCAAGCTCTTGGTGGTTTTGAGCAAACATAAAAATGCTGCTAAAATTCAATCTGTTTTTAAAATACACATAATTAATTTACAGACATGTCAACAAATATTTCCATAGTGTAGTAATTACAAAGAAAACTTAAGATGCCTGCCTATTCATTTGCTTAGTGTGTGGCCATAGAAATGAATACATCACCATTTTATTTCTTTATTCTTGCAAAAACAAAAGCAAGCTTCATGTAACTTGCTAATTGGTAGCACACTGTCTAGAAATGGGCCTGATAAACAATGTGCAAAATGTTATTTATCCAGCAGTGTGCTGCCTTAGCAAGGTTGTGTGTTTATTCACCAAAGGTCAATGACCATAGGACCCGGCCAAAGGCTTTACTTCAATAAAGTGACTAAATGTTAAAAACTCCACAGCTTGTCCAGAAAGCAGACAAGGACAAGCACTGCTTAAGTATAGGTGTTTCCTTTACAAAATCATTCTCGTTATATTGTTTTAGGATTGGAAAGGACATTTCTCCCTCTTTCCCCCCACTTTTTTTCTGATCCTGAAGGTTATTTGTCGCAGCTGCTTATCATTTAATACTAATAGAATTTAATGGGTATTATTTTCGCCCTCCTTTCCTCTCCTCTTTCCTCCTTCCTTCCTTCCTCCCATCCCTTCCTTCCTTCTTTCCAGCCTTCCTTTAATTTATTGTATTCTACAAAGAAATTCAAACATTTTACTGTTGTGTAAAACAGTTTTGTGACATAAATATTCTGGTAGAGAATGCAGTAGTATGTAGGGATTTCATATCCATTTTCCAAGTTGTCTTGTGCATGTGTTTACTTCTCTGTGCTTTTCCTCAGACCCAAAAGCATGAAGTCAGCTGACTATAGACTGAAACCTCTAAAGCACTAAGTTAATAAGTGAATCTTTTCGAGGCCACCCTGAGACTCCATAATGAATTCCAGGTCAGCCTGGGCCAGAGTGAGACCCTACCTCAGAAAAAAAAAAAAAAAAAAGTGAATCTTGGACTGGAGGGATGGCTTAGTGGTTAAGGCATTTGCTTGCATAGCCAAAAGACCCAGGTTCAATTCCCCAGAACCTGCAAAAGCCAGATGCACAAGGTGGCACATGTATCTGGAGTTCATTTGCAGCAGCTGGAGGCCCTGGTGGGCCCATTCTCTATCTGCCTCTCTCTCTCTCCCTCTTTCTCTCAGTCAAGTAAATAAAAATAAAATAGCGGGCTACAGAGATAGCTTAGCAGAAAGGCGTTTGCCTGAAAAGCCAAACGATACTGGTTTGATTCTCCAGAACCCACATAAGCAAAATTCACAAGGGGGCGCATGTGTCTGAAGTTCATTTGCAGTGGCCCTGGTGTGCCCATTCTCTCTCTTCTTCTCTCTGCCTCCTTCTCTCTCAAATAAATAAAATAAAATAAAATAAATCCTTTAAAAAAATAAAACATATTTTTTCAAAAGTGAATCTTATCAGGTGTGGTGGCATGTGACTTTAATCCTAGCACTCAGGAGGCAGAGGTAGGATGCTGTGAGTTCGAGGTCAGGATGGGATTACATAGTAAGTTCCAGGTCAGCCTGAGCTACAGTGAGACCTTGCCTCAAAAAATAAAGTAAAATAAATAAATAAATAAATCTTACCACATTTATATTGTTTTTCTCATGCACTTTGTCACAGTGAGAGAAAGCTGACTATCACACCCAGTAGCTATATACTACAAGCTTAGTAAGAGGTTATGTGTTGGAATTCAAAGTTGAACTATTAATTCACTCTGGACCTGCCTTATTAGCACCATGCTAATTCATAGCAGTAAATACATTTAATTAATCTTATGTGTGTTGTAGTCTCTGCTGTTGTATTCTGTTTGAAAAGCTGACATGTGGTTGGAGGGGTGGCTCAATGGTTAAAGGTGCTTGTTTGCAAAGGCTGTAAGTTTGATATCCCAGCACCCATATAAAGCCAGATATACAAAGTGGCACATATATTTGGACTTGCAGAAATAAAAGGCCCTGACATGCCCATTTTCTGTCTCTGTCTCTGTCTCTGTCTCTGCTTCTGTCTCTTTCTCTTTCTCTCTCTCTCTCTCTCTTCTCAAATAAATAAAAGTATTTTTAAAAAGAAGAAGACAAAACAAAAGCTAAGACTGGAGAGATTGCTCAGTGCTTAAGGCACTTGCCTGCAAAGCCTAAGGACCCATGTTTGACTGTCCAGATCCCATGTAATCCAGACACACAAAGGTGAGGCAAGTGTAAGGTCTCACATGCCCACTAGGTGGTGCAAGTGTCTGGAGTTCAATTATAGTAGCTGAGGCCCTGGTGCACTAATTCTCTTTCTCTTTCTCTCTAAAAATTAAAACAAAAGCTAACATATCAGCCACAACGTCTGACACCTCTACATACAGAATCAGCAACTCCAACTCTTAACTCCTCTATGATCTTGCCCTAGATAGGAATTCAATACTCTCCTTGATGTGTACACTTCTTTGATAATTAGCTTTCAATATTTATTTAATTATTTATTTAAGAAAGAAAGAAAGAGACAGATAGAAAGAGAGATAGAGAGAGAAAAAACGGGCTCAACAGGATCTCTAGCCACTTGAAATAGACTGCAGACACATGCGCCACCTTGTGCATATGGCATATGTGGGTACTGGGGAATCGAACCTGGGTCCTTAGGCTTTATAAACAGTCCCCAGATCTGCTTTCTTTAAGTTCCTTAATCAGTTACCTACTACTTGAAGTTTTTACCTATAACCTTGTTAGTAAACAAAATGTGCTTTCCCTCACAAGAAAAGGTGAGCTCCTCTTTCTAATGTGTGCTTCTTCAATTGAATTTCACCCGTGAGCTCACTCAGTTACATACTGTTTGTTTGAGATCATGTTATGCCACCCTCCCACAAATTATTCCCTCTTCATCTACATGGGTCCCTAATCTCCTACAGCTATATTTTCTTGATGTAGAACCCATTCACTAAATATGGTTTATATTTGACTTGGCTAGTATGACTCCAGTGGCAAACATTATACTTTTTTATATTGATTTATTTATTTGAGAGAAAAAAGAGAGAGGGAATGGGCATGCCAAACCACTTGATGCTGCAAATGAACTCCAAAAGCATGTGTCACTTTGTATGTCTGGGTTTATGTGGGTACTGGGGTATTGAGTTCAGGTAGGCAGGCATTTCAAGCAAGTACCCTTAATTGCTGAGCAACTTCCCTAGTCCTGACAAATAATATTCTTGATCACTGTGAGAATGTAGCTAAAATCAAATATCTGAAATACAGTTTATGTAAGGTCATGTTAATGCAAAGTATTATCTTGCTGTAATTTCAAAGTCTTAGCAAGTCTCTTCAAAAAAGGAACCCATTGTCAATATCATTCACTTTGATTTGCTAAGAACTCACTGAGCTCTTTCGATGCTCACTACCCCATGTATCATGCTGCAAGGCATCTTAAATGGGGAGGGCATTGTTTCCATGGATGGAAATCACCTGCCCTCAGTCCTATGATTTTCACTATAGAACATACGCAGCCTCTGTCAGTTGGCTCAAGTGGCCTTTGAGTAATTATCACCTATCTGTGTCCAACTGTGATTTAGTAAAATAGCTATTTTCCATCACTTCCCAAAGCCATCATTGCCAGCTATCTGTGGCTCTTATGTCTGACAAGAACTCACGGACACCAACCTGCATACAAGGACCAAAATCCATGTCTGCCCACAGGTGCAAGACAGTCTAATATGTTTTAAAGATGACTGCCCCCAGCTCACAGCACATTAAGAGTACATGTCTGTCTACGTTGTACAAGACAGTATGACGTGCTTCCAAGATGATGGTAGCTGTTACACTTTGCTTTAAGCTGCAGGCACAAAGTACCCAACCAAAAGCAGCAGAGAGAAGGAAAGGGATTGTTGTGGCTTATAGATGTGAGGGGAAGCCCCATGATGGCAGGAGAAAAATAAGGCATGAGCAGAGGTTAGACATCACCTCCTGGATAACATCAGGTGGGTGACAGCAACAGGAGAGTGTGCCAAACACTAGCAAGGGAAAGCTGGCTGTGTCACCCATAAGGCTGCACCCAACAGCACACCTCCTCCAGTAAAGATCTAATTCCCAAATTGCCATCAGCTGGGGATCAAGCATTGAGAACACATAAATTTATGGGGGGGGACACCTGAATGAAACCACCACATTCCACCCCTGGCTCCATAAACTGATGACTATCCATGATGTAAAATGCAGTGCATTCAGTTCAACGTTGAAAGTCCCCATAGGTTTTATCAGTCCTGATGCTGTTCAAACATCCCATAGTCCAAGGTCTTTTAACCGAGCCATAATGCCAAAAAAAAAAAAAAAAAAAAAAAAACATAATGGTACAGAATAAGCATTTAAACTGCAAAATATGGCATGGGACATAACAGGAAAATATTGAACCAATATAAGACCTAAACTAAACAGGGAAAATAATTAAGTTCCATACTTCAAAGTAAGATATCTAACCAGTCTCTGGAGTTGCCATTCTAACCCTCCAGCTGGGCTGCTCAAAAACCAGGAGAAAAGGACGGGCGTGGTGGCGCATGCCTTTAATCCCAGCACTCGTGAGGTAGAGGTAGGAGGATCGCCGTGAGTTCGAGGCCACCCTGAAACTCCATAGTGAATTCCAGGTCAGCCTGGGATAGAGTGAGACCCTACCTCAAAAAACCAAAAAAAAAAAAAAAAAAATCCTAGAGAAAAACTCCATCTGAGCTGGCAGCTGTCCTTGGCAGTCATCCCATAAACCTGGCATCTCCATTGGGTCTCCACTGCAACCCACAGTTCATCCTCACGGCTCCATCAGGCCTCCAGGCAGGTAATCCAATAAGTCTGCTTCATATTGCCCATGACCATTTCCAAACTTCAAAACCATATTGTAAATCCAATAACCCTTTTTTTTCCTGCATTTATTATATCCCATAGTACTAGGTGGTTAATCTAGGGGGAAATGAAGCCGACTTAGAGGAGCAGGATACTCCCTCACTTCTAGCTGGAAGGCTAGAAATGGAAGTAAACAAAGACATGGAAATACTAAAGAAAAATACAGTGGAAAACAAAACTGGGAAATCCCTTTTAAGAAGCTTCTAGAGTGTCAGAATTGATCACATGGAGGACTGAATATAAGAACCAGAAGACAAGATGTAGGAAATAATAGACTGGGAGTCCAAAAACTATGATAAGGTCCAAAAACGATGGCGATTTCTAAAAACTGTGCAACCATAACACGAGAGAAATGTGAGACACCCTAAAAAGACCAAATATACAAATTATGAGCTTACATGAAGGGGAAGAAATATAGGCCAAACATATAGAGAATACCTTCAACAAAATTGTCAACAAAAAGTTTTAAGAATTTATTAATCACACAAATATACAAGAGGAGCACAGAACATCAAATAGGACCAAACAAGAGATTCTTAATGACACACCATGGCTAAAGCTCTAAACACTGAAAGCAACTAGAGAATACTAAAAGCAGCAAGAGAAAAACAGCTCATTACGTACAAAAATAAACCCATCAAAATTACCTCCGATTTTCTATGGAAACTCCAAAAGCCAGAAGGGCTTAAAATAGAGTACTCCAAATTTTAAAGGAGCATGGCTGCCAACCCAAGCTACTATAACCTGCAAACGTATACCTCATAATAGATGATGAAAAAAGCAACTTTCCATCATACAAGCCAGCTCTGTGGATATGTGAGAACAAAACGAGCCCCACAGATAATACCGCATGAACACTCCACGCGGAAGAGATGAATAACCAACACTACAACAGATATGAAAATACACAAAGCTCAAGAAAGTACCAAATTCCACAAAGCCTTCATTACAGAGATTAACTCAAACCTCAAAGTTATAACTCTAAACGTTAATGGACTTGGCTCTCCAATCAAAAGACACCGGTTGGATCCAAAAAATGGATCCAAGGCTGGGTGTTGTGGCCCATGCCTTTAATCCCAGAACTTTGCAGGCAAAGGTAAGAGGATCACCATGAATGTGAGGCCAGCCTGGGACTACAGAGTGAGTGCCAGGTCAGCCTGGGCTAGAGTGAGAACCTACCTCCAAAACTAAAATGAAATAGAAAAAAAAACTCTTGCTAGATATCCTTCTGAATGGCTTAGTGGTACACACATGTAACCACAGCACTCAGGAGGCAGAAGTAGGAGAACCGCTGTGACTCTGAAGTCTGCCTAGGACTACAGAGTGAGATCCAGGTCAGCCTGGGATAGAATGAGACCCTACCTCAAAAAAAGAAAAGAAATCCATCCATCTTCTGTCTACAAGAAGCACATGTCACCATTAAGCATAGGCATCACCTCATCATGAAAAATGGAAAATGACTTTCCAAACAAACACAAATAAGAAATAAGCAGGTGCAGCTATTTTAATATCTGACAAAGTATACTTCAAACTAAAAGTAACTGAAAGAGATAAAAAGAACACTTCTTTTAAAAAAAATGTTTTTATTTTATTTATTTGACAGAGAAAGAGGAGAGAGAGAGAGAGAGAATGGCCACGCCAGGGCCTCCAGCCACTGCAAATGAACTCCAGAAGCATGTGCCCCTTTGTGCATCTTGCTAACTTGGGTCCTGGGGAATCAAACCTGAGTCCTTTGGCTTTTCAGGCAAACGCCTTAACCCCAAAGCCACCCTTCCAGCCCAAGAAGACCACTTCTTACTCATCAAGGAAACAATTCAATAAGAGGACATCACAATCATAACTTTATAGGCACCAAAGACAGGTGATAAAAAAGACATTTGATAAAGCAAATATTAGACAACAAAGCAGAAGTAAATCCCAATACCATAATAGTAGGGGACTTCGATACCCCACTATCACCAATAGACAGATCATCCAAGCAGAAATTAACAGGGAAATAATGGCCAAAGAATACCATAGACCAATTAGACCTAACAGACATCTACAAACATGCTTCCCATTCCCATACACATTCTTCTCAGCAGCTCATGGATCATTCTCTAAAATAGATCATACATTAGGTCATAAAGCATGCCTTCACAGATTCAAGAAAATTGACAACTTCCCTGCATTATATCTGACCACAATGCAAAAAAAGTTATAAATTAACAAGAGAAACAACAGAAAATACACCAACTCCTGGAGGCTGAATTAAACAATGAATGGGTCATGGAAGAAATAATAAAGAAAAATGTAACATTTCTACAACCAAATCATAATGAAAACACAACCTATCAAAACTCATGGGACACAATGAAGGCAATACTAAGAGGAAGATTTATAGCACCAAATGCTCACATAATAAAGACAGAGAAATCTCAAGTTAACAACTTAACTATCCATTGAAAAGCACTGGATAAACAAAATCAATCCAATACTGTGTTCCAGATGGAAAGAAATAATATCAGAGAAGAAAGTAAAGAATTGGAAATTAAGAAAATTTAAAAATTTACAAAACCGTGGTCCTTTGAAAAAATAAAAAGATCAAAACAAACAAACCAAAAAAACCTCTTGCCAATTTGATCAAAAGAAGAAAAAAAAAAAAAAGACAAGACTCAAATTAATAAGATTACAACCAAAAATGTAAAGACCACAACTTGACACCAGTGAAATTGAAGATATCATCAGGATATATGTACATAACCTCTATTCCACAAAATCTGATTCCTAGACACATACCACCTACCAAAACTAAACCTAAATTACCTAAACAAACTTATAACATTCAATGGCATTGAAAAATAATGAAAAACTAATAAAAATGATACAAGGGTTGGGTGTGGTGGGGCACACCTTTAATCTCAGCATATGGGAAGGCCAAGGTTGGAGGATTGCTGTGAGTTCAAAGCCAGCCTGAGACTACATAGTGAATTTCAGGTCCGCCTAGGCTAGAGTAAGATCCTACCTCAAAAAACAAAAACAAAGCAAACATGGTCCAGGTTCAGACAGATTCATTGATGAATTGTACCAAACCTCCATTCAAGAATTTAAACCAGGGCTAGAGAGATGGCTTAGGGGTTAAAGCATTTGCCTGCAAAGCCAAGTTTGATTCCCCAGGACCCACATAAGCCAGATGCACAAGAGGGTGTGTACATCTGGAGTTCATTTGCAGTAGCTGGAGGCCCTGGCACATCCTCTCTCTCTCTCTTTCTCTTTCTCTCTCTCTCTCTCTCTCTCTCTCAAATAAATAAATAAATAATATGTTTTTAAAAAAGAATTTAAACCACTTTTTTTGTCAAGTTATTTCACAAGACTGAATAAGAGGGATTGCTTCCAAACTCCCATGAAGCCAGCATTATTCTAATACCAAAGTCAGAAAGATGCAACAAGAAAAGAAAACTATCAACCTATATATCCCTGATGAACTTAAGCACAAAAATTCTCAATAAAGAGCTGGAGAGATGGCTTAGCAGTTAAGGCACTTACCTGTGAAGCCTAAGGACCCAGGTTTGATTCCTCAGTTCCCATGTAAGCCAGATGCATAAGGTGGCACATGTATCTGGAGTGTTTGCAGTAGCTGGAGGCCCTAACATGCCCATTCTCTCTCTCTCTCTCTCTCTCTCTATATATATATATATATATATATATATATATATATATATATCCCTCTCTCTCAGTAAGTTGGGCATGGTGGTACATGCCTTTAATCTCAGCACTCGGGAGGCAGATGTAGGAGGATCACCATGAGCTCAAGGCCACCCTGAAACTACATAGTAAGTTCCAGGTCAGCCTGGGCTAGAGCTAGACCCTACCTCAAAAAACTCACACAAGAAATCTCAATAAAATCCTTGCAAACCAAATCCAAGAACACATCAGAAACATTCTCCACCTCGGTCAAGGTTTTATCCCAAGGATACAGGGATGGTTTGGTATATGGAAATTGGTAAATATGACACACAACATGAATAGGCTTAAATAAAACAACAATCTGATTATTAGATAGATGCAGAAAATGCCTTTGACAAAATACAGCATCACTTCATGATTAAAACTCTGGAGAAACAAGGGGTAGAGGGACCACATCAACATAATAAAGGCCATATGTAAAGCATGTAAGCCCTAAATCAAACTAAATAGGGAAAGATTTGAAGCATTCCCATTAAGATCAGGGACAAGACAGGGGTGTGCACTCTCACCACTGCCTTTCATCATAGTACTAGGAGTCTTAGCTCGAGCAATAAGACAAGAGAAGGAAATGAAAGGGGTACACATATTGGAAAGGAAGATGTCAAACTAGCCATGTTTGCAGATGACATGATACTATACATAAGTGGCCCAAAAGACTCTACCAAAAAACTTCTAAAGGTGATAAATACTTTCAGCAAATTGGCAGGATGAAAAAATCAACACACAAAAATCAGTAGCCTTCCTTTATCAAAATGACAAACACATGAAGAAAGAGATTAAAGATTCTGTCCCATTTTCTTTCTTTTTTTAAGATTTATTTTTATTTATTTGAGACAGAGAGAGGGAGAGAGAGAAAGAATGGGTGCACCAGGGCCTCTAGCCACTGCAAACAAACTCCAGACTCATGTGCCACCATGTGCATCTGGCTTATGTGGGACTTGGAGAATCTCTCCAACTGTAAAGTTCTTTGTGTTTGTTTGTTTGTTTGTTTTTGATGTCTCACTCTAACCTAGGCTGATCTGGAATTCACTATGTAGTCTCAGGGTGACCTCAAATTCATGGCAATCCTTCCACCTCTGTCTCCCAAGTGCTGGGATTAAAGGCATGCACCACTATACCCGGCTATCCCATTTTTCAATAGCCCCCTAAAACTTAAACATCTTGGAATATCACTAACCAAGGAAATGAAAGCTGGAAAGACCTCCCCTGTACATGGATTGGAAGAATTAATATTGTGAAAATGACCATTATACCAATAGCAATATATAGATTCAATATAATTCAATACAAAAGAATTCCAGCATCAGAGCTGGATCAATGGCTTACCAGTTAAGGCACTTGCCTGTAAAGCGTAAGGCAAGTTCTATTCCCCAATACCCATATAAGCCAGATGCAAAAGGTGGCGCATGCATCTGGAGTTCATTTGCAGTGGTTAGAGGCCTTGGTGTGTGCGTTCTTTCTCTCCCTCTCTCACTCTTTCTCTCTTTCTCAAATAGATAAAGTAAATATATTTTTAATTTTTTTGTTTTATTTTTATTTATTTATTTAAGAGCGACAGACAGAGAGAGAAAGAGGCAGGGAGAGAGAAAGAGAGAGAGAGAGAGAATGGGCTCACGAGGGCCTCCAGCCACTGCAAACAAACTCCAGACACGTGCGCCCCCTTGTGCATCTGGCTAACATGGGTCCTGGGGAATCGAGCCTTGAACCAGGGTCCTTAGGCTTCACAGGCAATGCTTAACCACTAAGCCATCTCTCCAGCCCAATATTTTTTTTAATTTTAGCAACATTATTTAGAGTTATAAAAAAAAGTCTTAAAATTCATATGGAAGAACAGAAGGCCATGGATAGCCAAAAATAACCTCAACAAAAGAAACATGTCTGCAGGTATCACCACACCTGATTTCAAGATACCCTACAAAACCATAGTAATAAAAACAGTATGGTACTAATACAAAAACAGACATAGACATCAATGGGATAAAATAGAAAATCCAGGTCTAAATTCAAAAAACTACAGCTACCTGGTCTTTGACAATGCGACCAATAACACACAACTAGACAGAAGCATTTTCAACATATGATGCTAGACAAATGAACTAACCACATGTGGAAGAATGAATCTAGACACACTCCTCTCTTACCAGGCACAAAAATCAACTACACATGGACTAAGGGCTGCAATATGAGACCTGAAACTCTAAAACAATCTGAAGAAAAACAGGGAGAACACTTTAAGATATAGAATTAGGGAAAGACTTTGAGTAAGACCCAAGTAGTCCAGTAAATTAAAGAAACTCTCAACCACTGGGATCTCATGAACTAAACAGCTATTGTAATACATCATCAGATGCCATCAAAAGAGCCAACAGACAACCCACAAAATGGAAGAAAATCTTCACCAGCTACACATCTGATAGAGGTCTAATATCTAGGATCTACAAAGAACTCAACAAGTTAAGCAATAAAAAGTCAAGCAATCCACTCAAAAGAAAAAAAAAAATGGTGCAAAGACCTGAACAGAAAATTCTCAAAGGAATAAATATAAATGGTAAAAACCCACTTAAAGAGATGTTCAATATCCTTAGTCTCAGAGAAATGCAAACTGAATCAACTGTGAGATATCATCTCACTCCAGCCAGTATGATAATCATTCAAAAAGTCAAATAATGGGGGCCGGAGAGATGGCTTACTGGTAAAGGCATTTGCCTGCAAAGCTAAAAGACCCTGGTTCAATTCTCCAGGACCCACATAAGTCAGATGCACAAGAGGGTGCACGCATCTGGAGTTCATTTGCAGTGGTTAGAGGCCTTGGCACACCCATTTGTTCTTTCTTTCTCTCTCTCTCTCTCTCTCTCTCTGTCAAATAAATAAAATATATTTTTTAAAAAGTCAAATAATGGAGCTGACAAGATGGCTTAGCAGTTAAGGTGCTTGCTGACAAAACCAAAGGATGCAGATTCAATTCCCCAGTACCCACATAAGCTAGATGTACAAGGTGGCACATATGTCTGGAGTTTGTCTGGATTGGCTGGAAGGCCCTAGTGTGCCCATTCTCTCTTTATGTGTATCTCTCTCTCTCTCTCTCTCTCTCACTCTCTCTCTCTCTCTCATAAATAAATAAATAAATAAATAAATAAATAAATAAATAAATAAAATGTTTTTTTTAAACCAAATGACAATGAATGCTGGCAAGGCTGTGGGAAAAGAAGAGCAACCAGTATCAGTATGGAGACTCCTGATCATATGATCCAGCTAGTCTATGCCTGAGCATTTATCCTAAAGACTCCACTCTGAGTACTTGCTCAGCCATGATTATTGTTGCTCTATTCACAATAACTAGAAAATGAAATCAGCCTAAATACCCCCACCAATCAATGAATGTATAATGAAGATGTGGTACATATGCACAATGTAATACTACTCAGGAGTAAGGAAAAATGAAATTCACAGGAAAATGAATGGACTTGATAAAAAATTCTAAGTGAGGTAGGTCATGCAGACTAAGAAAGACAAGTGCTGTGGCTCCTAACTGGACCAGCTAAAGTTGGGTGAAAATGGGAGTAAGCATTGGGATTATGGGCAGAAAATTAAAATGAGACCAGGAAAAAGTGGAAATAGGGAAGGAGGAGAGAAAGGGAAACATGGCAACCCAGTAGTGGGAAAGAATCTGTGGGGTGGAGGGTCATGGGGGTTGAGGGAAGGGAGGGTGGGGGAGAATTAACCAGAATTAAAACAAAAGGAATTCCTATAATAAGAGCCTTCCTCTTGGATACCAGTAATCAAGAGATAAGGCTCAATTAAGGGCGGTGGACTATCCAGACCAATGTGCCCAGTAGAAGGTGGAGAAAGCTAATTCAAAAAACCATTGACTTTGGCTTGTGAACCCAAGGACCAAAACTTGGTTACACCCCTGCCCCCCCCACCAACGGTGAGCAGTTGGCTAGAGACATTTGTAAGGTCCCCAAAACAATGTAGGCTATTGCCAAGCACTTAGTTACCTAACAGAGCTGAAAGGTAAGGCCCTATTACTAAAGACACTACAGGCTACTCTCTCAGGACACCAAGAGACCACATGGGAATGGCAGGGGAAGCCAGTCTTCTCCTGAAAAACCCTCATGGTGCTGGAAAGTGCTATGGGAACTATTGGGCAATAATGGTCACCAATAGCATGAATAAGAAGGGAACTTTGGGCTGGAGGGATGGCTTAACAATTAAGGCATTGCCTGCAAAGCCCAAGGACCCAGGTTCGATTTCCCAGGACCCATGTTAGCCAGATGCACAAAGAGGAGCACACTGTTCTCCGTGCCCCCAGTGACCACCAAGGAGAACCAAACACACATGCAAAGGCAAAGAGCTTTATTTTGGGCTTAAGCTCGGACTCTTGACTTCACCAGCACAGTGGATCCATGCAAGAGGCCCAAGTAGCGGAAGGGTTTTTATAGGGATTTGAACAAAGAAGTAGGGGATGGTTACATGACTGGTTGGTTTAAACAATAACTGTACTTGTATTCTTTTGATTGGCTGGGGCAGAGAGGCAGAAGGGACAAATCCTGGGCAAGTCCTGGGCATGCCTGGACATGCCTAGGGGCTGACTGAGGTCCTCTGCCTAAGCGGGAATTTGAAACTTAGGCCTAGCCCGGGCAGCACCTTACTGAAGCTTGTCATGGCGCCAGTCTAGTTTCTAAAGACACTACAGGCCACTCTCTCAGGACACCAAGAGACCACGTGGGAATGGTGGGGGAAGCCAGTCTTCTCGTGAAAAACCCTCATGGTGCTGGAAAGTACTATAGGAATTACTGGGCAATAATGGTCGCCGATAGTATGAATAAGAAGGGAACCTTGGGCTTGAAGGATGGCTTAACAGTTAAGGCTGCCTGCAAAGCCAAAGGACCCAGGTTCATTCGATTCCCCAGGACCCACATTAGTCAGATGCACAAGGGGGAGCACACATCTGGAGTTTGTTTGCAGTGGCTGGAGGCCCTGGTGTGCCCATTCTGTCTCTCTCCCTTTCCATCTTTCTCTGTCAAATAGAAAGAAAGGAATGAAAGAAAGAAGGAAGGAAGGAAGGGAGGAAGGAAGGAAGGAAGGAAGGAAGGAAGGAAGGAAGGAAGGAAGGGAGGAAAGAAGGAAGGAAGGAAGGAAAGAAGGAAGGAAGGAAGGAGAAAGAAAGAAAGGGACCATTGCAAGCTATGCAATCAACCAGCTGGACAAGAAGTACACACCTGTGCAATAGTGGAACACAGCCATTTCAAGTAACCAATTGCTCTCTGATTGGATATGAGGCCTGTTCAGTGGGAGAGAACTCATACGTGGTACTGGAAACCAAGTCAGAATCATGGCCAGGAAATGTGCAGACCTCAGAGAGAAGTCCTCTCTGGATAAGTAGAGTGGGTGTACACATCAAAACGTCTCTCAATCTACTATGCACATCCCTCTTAACAAAGCTGCTCTCACTCTTGGTTGGAGAATCTTCTTCTTTTACAGATAGCAGAGAATCCTGGGGAGACAACTATCCATCAACATGACAAGAAAATAAGGTGACACATGCATCTGGAGTTCATTTGCAGTAGCTAGAGGCCTTGGCATGCCTATTCTCTCTCTCTCTCTCTCTCTCTCTCTCTGTGTGTGTGTGTGTGTGTGTGTGTGTGTGTGTGTGTTTCCATCCCTCCCTCTCAACTAAATAAATAAAATATTTTTAAAATCAAAAATAAAATACACACACATATAAACTGGGCATGGGGTGCAGGCCTATAACCCCTGCACTCCAGAAGCAGATGTAGAAGGAGTATAATTTAAGGCTGGCCTGCTCTGTTTTTGTATGTTTTGGGATCCTACTATGAAATGTGACTGGAATTTATTTCCAACCTGAGAACATAGCTACAAGTTTGTATTCTATTAAGAGTGGCAAAGCGACACAGATTTTATGGAAGAAGCCAGCTTCCTGAGCTGGCTTCAGGTTTCAAGGTGCATGGCTGTAGGTGTCGGTCTTCAGAGAAAGAAAGATGCACCAGCTCGGAGGTCATTTGGGGTCACAGAGGTTAGGACCCGCATGGTGCTGTCAATCTTCCTGTAGAACTGGGAAGACGGGAGACTCCGGAGTTCTCTCTGCACATTCCTTCAGTGTTATCTTTGGAAATCGGGTTACTCACTATTAACCACACAAAGGAAATAGGTTTCTGATGCTGAGCCAAACGAAGGGATTCATTTGAGCTTACTTATTTAACCTGTTTCTCCTTAGTATTCATTTCAGAGTATTTCCTTCTGTAATTGTTCATTGCCTGTTCGATAAATAGCCAGATTATTTCTTAAAGCCAACTAGAATCTGTTTTCAATTTTGGGTTCAGAATGATGAGCCCCAGCAGTCCCAGTATTTGGGATGGATTCTTCAATTACATTGTAAAAGCTCTTTAATGGTTGTTCTTTCTGCTATTTACAAGTGAGAAAAGCAACTCCTCCTTGCTCTGATAATCTTCCACTTAGCCCTACAAACCTGATACAAAGTAATGTCAATTTATAGCAGCTGGTAGGAAGTAAGATTCATAGTGGAAATTAAATGGCACTGAAAATTTTGATAATGAATTCATTCCGCACGTAGTTTTTTTTAATATTTTACTTTTATTTATTTATTTATTTGACAGAGAAAGAGGGAGAGAGAGAGAGAGAGAGAAAGAGACAGAGAATGGGCATGCCAGGGCCTCCTGCCACTGCAAACGACCTCCACACGTGTGTGCCCCCTTGTGCATCTGGCTAATGTGGGTCCTGGGGAATCGAACCTGGGTCGTTTGGCTTTGCCGGCAAATGCCTTAACTGCTAAGCCATCCCTCCAGCCCGTTCTGCATGTAGTTTTAAGAAATCAAATGTGGGCTGGAAAGATAGCTTAACAATTAAGGCACTGACTTGCAAAGCCTAAGGGCCCAGGTTCAATTCCCTACTACCCACATAAGCCAGATGCACAAAGTGACACATGTATCTGGAGTTTGTTTGCAGTGGCTGGAGGCTGCGGCATGCCCTCTCTCTCTCTCTCCCTCCTACCCTCCCTCTTTCCTTCTCTCTCTCAAATCAACAAATGAACTATTTTAAAACATAAAGAGATCAAATTGGATTCTAGCCAATTCAGACTTTGAGTTTGAATGGTTAACAATATCATGTGTCCTGTCATTAAAGTTTCATTGCTACAAAAAAAAAAATCATTCTCTCTGAATTTTGTGGTATTCCTATTACAAAGGATTTCAGTTTTAGAGGGAGGAAACTATTTGTAAAGATGAAGGGACCAGTGAAAGGCAGGGGAAAGTAATAGGAATTATGAATGAGATATGATATACACTAATGAGAATGTCATCATGAAACCTGTCATTGTAGACAAGAAATTTTTTAAGAGAACTTCAATTTGACATCAAATTTTCGAATGATACTTATGGATATTTAAAAATATATGAAAAGAAATTCTTTTTTGTAGATAGGCTCATTGAATTCCCACTTGACACTCATAACGCTGAAGCTATAGAGGTTTGCCATTTCCTATTTCCTGTCATTTGAACCACTAGATAGTACTAGAATAGGTTTTGTTGAGTAAGACTTGAGCAAACAGTATTTAAATTTTTTTTTAAAAAGTCAGCAAAAGGAAGGGTAGGACTGCTTACAATGCGCACTTTCAGGCACAAAATGGCATGGATACAATGACCTGACAATGCCTGGCACTGCCTACACAAGACCGCCCTAACAGCAGGAAAAGATGATGCCACCAAAATGAAAGAGAGACTAATTGAGAGGGGAAGGGGATATGATGGAGAGTGGATTTGTGAAGGAGAAAGTGGAGGAGGGGAGGGAATTATCATGCTTTATTTTCCGTAAGTATGGAAACTGTCAATAAAAAATAAATAAAAGTTTATAAAAGAGTCGATTAGCCGGGCATGGCGGTGCATGCCTTGCAGAGGTAAGGGGGATTATTGTGAGTTCAAGGCCAATCTGGCACTACAGAGTGAATTGCAGGTCAGTCTGGGCTAGAGTGAGGCCCTACCTTAAAAAATAAAATAAAGTAAAATAAAAAAGCAATCAAGCTGGTTGTGGTGGCTCATGCCTACAACCTCATCACTCCAGACACTGAGGAAGGAGGATTGCCTCTCAGTCCTACAAAGCAGAAACCTACAGAAAGTCACCCAGCGAGGGAGACTGAAGCTGGAATGTGGACTTGAGCCACCTGATTGCTTAAGAGCTGCAGTCCTTCTAGAGGAGAGGGTAGTCTTGTATGTGTTCCCAACTATGTCTCTAAGGAAAGTTATTAAGAAAAGCATACTGACAAGTACAATTGCGAATAGCTAAATCCTGTAAGCTCCTTAAGAGCAATCCTTTCAAAGGTTAAAAGTGAGTAGCTAGTATGTGGCAGAAGCGGATCTGGTAATTAAATCTGGGAAAATAAAACTGTCTTTGGAGCAATAGGCTTCCCGCAGTCATCGGGTGCCTGTCCTCACCCTCTCTCATCATTGCTTCAGGAAACATTACTACACAACAACTCTCACCATTATACCTGAAATTCATTTCAAAATACAACTTCTGAGACTTTAAAAAAAATGTATCAATTACTAAGACTATCTGTTAACTTAAAATTATGAAATGCCTTACATTGTTTAATTTTTTAGTTATTTTCAGAGCTAGAGAGAGAGAGAGAGAGAGAGAGAGAGAGCATGGGTTTGCTAGGGCATGTTGACACTGAAACAAACTCCAGATGAATGTGCCTCTTTCTGCATCTGTGTTTTTTTTTTATTGTTTTTTTATTAGATATGGACATACTTAGTATGTAAACAACACATGTTGGGTCCATCCTTTCCCTCCTTCCTGCCCCTTTTCTGAAAAGGCCTTCCTCATTGGAGATTCAGGTCAACCCCATGGGGATTGTGGGTAATGCATTGTGGTAGCAGCAGTCAGTTATGGGAGAGAGGCAATGTCTCTGTGCATAATGTCCCAGCTTATGTCTCTAACAATCTTTCCGCCTCCTCTTCCACAAAATTCCCTGAGCCATTTGGGTGAATTTTAAGTCTACTTCAGTGATGTGCACTTAGGAGTCACTGGTCTCTGCTTTGGTAGATGCTGAATGCTCTCAATGTCTATCTCCCTCACTCTTGTACTGATACCAGTTTTACCAAGAAAGCAGCGCTCTTGCTCATTTCCCCAATTCCTCTGTGGTTTCAGCTGCAGCTAGGGTGGGATGTGCTGGGTCGTTTATCTCCCTTCTGAAAAAAAGAAGCAGATTCTCAATGGAGAATGAAGTCAGAACCAGTTAAGTGGGATAACCGTTATTAATTTAGAGAGAATTAAAAAGGTTTAGACCCTCTTATAGCCCAAGGTTAGTGGGAGCTTGACAATGGAAAGCAAAATCATTATCTGGATATATGATTCTGACATGTTTCCCAGCTCTAGATATGGTTTCCTTTCCACTGAGTGGATCTGTTAGCCAACCCCAGAGCAGTTGGTTACCCATCATGGCTGTGTGTCACTATTGCACTTGTGTGAGCATCACGTCAGGTTGTTTGCTTCTGAGTCACTTAGACTTTGAGTTGCTCAGTTGGCCCCAAGTAGCTCATGTAGCACCTTCTAGAACTAAATGGGCTAATTGTCTGGGGACTGGCTCTTCCAGATTCTGACCAGTTCTCTCCATGGTCCATTGCTACAGCATATGGTGTCTTCAATAGTAGGATCTTACCATTAACCTCTGATGGGTAATCAAGTGCTCTGACAGAAGTCTGTCTTGTTTGTTTTGGGAGACCTAGTAGGTCTCTCTGATCAACAGCTCATTGTAGATGTAAACAACATCCTGGTATAGGGAGTTACAGGCCAGCACTCAGGGAAAAGAAAAAAGAAAAAGACTGCAGCAGACAGCCTCAGGTTCGCTGAGATAAACTTCCAGACCAAGCAGTTATGGAGGAAGGGATATTTATTGAAGCTTACAGATGCAGGGTAAGTGCCATAATTGCAGAAGAAGCTGGCCTGCATTCACAGGTCTAAGCAGAGAGAGAGAAGCACAGGTCTAAAAGTCAAAAGCCACACAGCACAGCATACTTCAGGAACTCCAGCTAGGCACACTTTGCATATCTTTAGACTGAAATCTCAAACCCACCACTGCACCTTAAGATCCACCCAGTGACACTGCCTCCAGTGAGGTGGCTGCAGATGCAAATTACAAACTAACAAAACATTGAATATATTGGGGGCCATCTATTCAAACTACCACAAAGACAAAGAAGAAACAGAAACAGGACCCTTCAATTCAGGTGCTCCCTTAAGGTCCTTTTGAAGGTTCCAGCTCCTAGTCTAACTTCTAGGATATAAGATTCTATGACACCAGTTCAATTTGGATTCAGTTTTGTGTATCCCCACCCTTCCCCTCCCCCTTCCCCCAGACCTACCTTACCTATTGTCCAAGCCTCAGGATGCCAGTCAGTTTCAGTGCCAGGGATGGGATATCTTCCAGTGAGTTGTTGGCCAGGGAGGTCCCTGATGCCCCCAAAACATTATAGGCCATTGCCAAGGCCCTTGGTTTCCCACCAGGAATAGATGGTAACACCCTATTCCTAAAGACTCCATATACTTGGGCTGCAAGGACACTGAGAAATCCTGCTGGAACTGAGCTGATAACCTCCTCCATGTAGACCAGCTGACAGAAAGCTAGAAGAAGCCATTCTGCATGCAGTTCAATGGGAGAGAGAGAAATCACCAGTGAAGATACTCAACAGTCGACACTGCAAGCCTTATATTTGAACAGCCAGGCCAAATGACCCAACGGGTGCAATAGTGGCACATCTGTCATGGTGGAAACCAACTGCCCTCTAATTGGACTGGAGGCCTGCTCCATGGGAGGGAATACATCCCTGATACTGAAAACTTAAAACAGGGGTAGTCATGAGCCCTAGGGGTGTAACGTCTGATGCTGTCTGAATAAATGTATATACAATGCTTATCAAACTGCCCAGTAAGCACTTCTGTTAATGTTTATACTCTTATATTAATGATATTCTCACTTTTGGTAGAGAGTCTTCTCTTTTCAGATGGCAGTGACCTTGGACAACTCAAGAAGGTATCATGGTGATGGAAAGAAATGACTGGAGTGCTCAGCACTGCAATATCTCTATCACAGCTTCCAAGGCTCAGGGTCTAATGCGGAAGAGGTGAATGTAAGAGCCAAAGGAAGGGCTGGACTCCATACAACATGCTCCCTCAAGACACAAAATGGCCTGGATATCCATGGCCTCACAGTGCCTGACACTACCTACATAAGACCATCATAAGAGGAGGAAAAGATCATGACATCAAAATAAAAGAGAGACTGATTGAGATGGGGAGGGGGTATGATGGAGAATGGAGTTTCAAAGGGGTAAGTGGGGGGAGGGAGGGTATTACCATGGGGTTATTTTTATAATCATGGAAGTTGTTAATAAAAAATAAAATAAAAATAAATAGAAATTGAAAAAAAAAAGAGTTAAAAAAAAGATGCCAGTCAGGTATGTCAGCAACTCAGGCTGATCCTTTTTAGGGACTGCAGATGAGTGAGACCATGCAACCATTGTCTTTCTGTGATTAGGTGAGTTTTCTTAGAATGATCTGTTCCAAATTTGACCATTTCTCTACAAATTTCATTGTGTCGCTTTTTTTCTTACTGCTGAGTAGAATTCTATTGTGTAGATATACCACATCTTTGTTATCTATTCATCCAATGATGGGCACCTGGGTTGATTCCAGTTCTTGGCTATTATGAATTGAGCAGCTATAAACATGGTTGAGCAAATACTTCTGAACTGATGTGAAGCTTTTAGGGTAAATGCCCAGTAATAGAATAGCAGGGTCTGTTGGTTGCTCTATATCCATCCTTTTCAGGAGTCTCCATATTGATTTCCATAGTGGTTGTACCAGCTTACATTCCCACCAACAGTG
Source organism: Dipus sagitta (assembly GCA_036346955.1). Lineage (NCBI taxonomy): Eukaryota > Metazoa > Chordata > Mammalia > Rodentia > Dipodidae > Dipus > Dipus sagitta. The sequence goes on from CM070782.1 coordinate 70,463,202, forward strand.
AATGAGGGTTCATATTTCTCCACATCCTTACCAACATTTGTTTTCATTTGATGTTTTAATGTTTGCTAGGAAAATGAAATCAGACTCACTCCTTTTGCCATACACAAAAATCCAATCGGACTAAAGACCTCATTATAAGACCTGAAACTCTTCAACTACTGGAAGAAAAAATACTGTCTACAATATAGGACTGGGAAATGACTTCCTGAACAAAACCCCAGTAGCCAAGGAAATTAAATAAGCACTTAACCAATGGGATCTCATGAAGCTAAAAAGTTTTTGCACAGACAAACATAGATTTAATTCTCTCTTTTTTCAAGTTCATCAATTGACAATTTTCATGCATGTGAATAGCATATTTTGATCATAAACCCCTCTCTTGTCCCATTCCCATCTCCTTCCACTGAACTCATTCTTATTTCCAACTAGTCCCTCTTCTTTCATATATTTTCAAAAACTTATTTATTGACAATTTTCATAACACACATGCTATATTTTTATCATAAACCCCTCCCACTACCTTCTTTTGCCCCCACTTTTTATTTTGATGCCTTTTCTCACTCTCCACCATACATGATGCATGTTGAAGGGATGAGTATGTTTTGTGCTGGTAACAGCAGCAGTCACTACATGTCCAGAAAACAGTGCTCGCCGCACCCCCGCCTGCTTCCAGCATGTTCCTTGAGTGTTGGAGAGGAGATGGATAGAGATGTCTCATTTAGCACTGTGCATTCAACAGTAGCTTGTTGTCAGCACTGTATGAGTTTGGGGTCTCCCCAGAAGTCACTGCCAACTGGAAAAAAAAAAACAACAAACTTCTCTGACCAAATGTGAGAATAGCACTAGTCTGTGCTCAAATATAAAAATTTAGAGGGCAACTTCATGGTCACAATATATCCATTTAGCTATATCACAGTACTAGCTTCCAGCTTAAGGCCTATGACCTTCCCAGCTATAGGATTTTTGAGTAGGTATTCAGTACAAGGCATGGATTCTCTCCCATGGAGCAGGTGCCAGTTCTAATTAGAGAGGGATTGATTGCCCTCAAGACAGTCGTGTCACTATTGTGCCAGTGGGCACGTCTTGCCGAACTGGCTGGTTGTGTAGCTTGCAGGGTCCACTGCTGGTTAAGACCACTGATGACTTTTCTCCCCCAGCAGCCTGCACAGCATTTTCCAGCACCGTGAGAGCCAGTCAGCAGGGTGGAGCCCCCCAACTCTGTTCCCACTTGATTTCTCAATTTCCTGCAATTGAAGCAAATGGTGTCTTTAGCAATAGGGTCTTACCTTCTAGTTCTGGTGGGAAACCAAGAGCACTGGCAATGGCCTGTGTTGTTTGGGGGCTCTTGGGGGGCCTCCTGGCCAACAACTCACTGGGAGGTATCCCATCCCTGACACTGAAATTTTCCTGTAGCAACCTATGGTTTCTGGGAACAAAATTAACCACCCCCACAGGCTACTTCTGCCCAAACTCTCTTTATTCTTAATTGTGTTCTTAATTGGCTAATAAAGAAGGTTTCCATATGGCTTTTTCATAAAGTCTTTAGTTTTTGTTAACCCTCCCCAGTGCCCCGTTTCTTCCCCATTCCCATTCTCTGACCTCATTTAAACTTCCCTTCCACCGTATTCTGCCTCTCTACTTACATTTCTGCTGTCTCCTCCCCTTAGCCTACCCACTGACAGCCCCTTCTAGCTTCCTGGATTCTACTGTTTCTCATTCCAGCTTATCTAATAATCTAAAGATTCAAAGCTAGGATCCACACATGAGTGAGAACATGTGGCATCTGTCCTTCTGTGCCTGGGTTGTCTCATGTATTAAAATATTTTCCAGATCCATCCATTTTCTAATAAATTTCATTATTCCATTTTTCTTTATAGCTGAATAAAACTCCACTCTGTAAATGATCTCCACGTCTCCATTATCCATTCGTTAGTTGGAGGGAATCTAGGCTGGTTCTATTTCCCAGCTATGGTGAATAGAGCAGCAATGAACATGGATAAGCAAGCATCTCCATAGATGTACAGAGTCCTGAGTGTATATGCCCAGCAGACTCACCTCTCTTAATGAGCCTGTACTTCTCTTTGCTTTGTCAGCTGTGTTGAAACGTGTATGGGAGTGACCACCAGAGGTGGGAATATTTGAGGCGGTAATCCCAATATCCACTCCATAAATTGGGGCAGGAAGATCTTGTGTGTGTGAATGTGAGGCCAGCTTGGGCTAAATAATGAAAGCTTAATTCTGAAAAAAAAATAAATAAAAGTAATTACCTAAGTAAACAGAAGGACTTTAAAGCTAGAAAGGGGCTATACGTGGGAGGGAAGAAAGGGGAGGGTTTAAGGAGAGGGTATAGTAGACATGTACATGAAGAGGCAGAGCACTGGAGGGAAATGGTCGAAGGGGAGAAGGTGGAGAAGAGGAGCAGGCGTGAGGAAGGTTAATCAAAATTTAAGATTTATGAATAAATCATACAGAAACATACCTCTTTTCTAGCTAATAATATATATGTCAAAAGAGAGAGAGAAAGAGAAAGAGCGGGGCATGATGGTGCATGCCTTTAATCCCAGCACTTGGAAGGCAGAGGTAGGAGGATTGCTGTGAACTTGAGGCTAGCCTCAGACTATAAGCTTGGGCATGAGTGAGACCTTGCCTTGACAAAAATAAATAAGTAAATAAATAAGGTAGAGTTTGTGTATAAGTATCTTGTGGATGTTAATAATATAGTGCCCAAAAAGCCATAGATTATTATTAGAAAAATTTCAGTACCGGGGTGGGATACCTTCCAGTGAGTTGGTGGTCAGGAAGGTCCCTGATGCCCCCACAACATTACAGGCTATTGCCAAGGCTCATGGTTGCCCACCAGAGCTAGATATTAAGATCCTATTGCTTGTTAAAATCCCACATGCTTGGGCTGCAGGTCACTGAAAAATAAAGCTGGAGCTGAGCTGGAAGCCTCTTCCCTGTTGACTAGCTGCTGGGATGCTGGAAAGGCCTATAGGCTTATTGTGGGAGAAAAGTCATCAACAGGCTTAACCATCAGTGGGCCCTGCAAGCTTAGGGCTGGCCACCCAGGCAAAATGTACCAACTGGCGCAATGGTGACATGTCTGTTATGAGGGAAACCAACTACTATCTGATTGGACTTGAGGCTCACTCCACAGAAGGGAATTCTTGGCTGGTACTGAAACCCTAATCAAAAACCTTTGGCTGGGCTGGAGAGATGGCTTAGCAATTAAGGTGCTTGCCTGTAAAGCCTAAAGACCCATGTTTGATCTCTGTCCAGTTCCCATGTAAGCCAGATGCACAAAGGTGAGGCAAGCACAAGCTCTCACATATCCACTAGGTGGCACAAGCATGCGGAGCTTGATTTCAGTGGCTGAGGCCCTGGTGCCCCAATTCTCCCTCTCCCTCTCCCTCTCTCTCTCTCTCTCCTCTCTCTCTCTCTCTCTCTGTGTGTGTGTGTGTGTGTGTGTGTGTGTGTGTGTGTGTGTCTTTTTCTCTCTTGCTCTCTCTCTTTAAAAAAAAAAAAAAAAGAAGCTATGGCTGGGGAGGTCATAAACCCTGGGAGGGGAAACTACAATTACTGTCTAAATGGATATATTAGGCCTACCAAACTTCCCTGATAAGACTTACATTTATACCCATATATTAATGTTACTCTCACTTTTGTTTAGAGAAGCTTCTCTTTCTCTTTTCAGATGGCAGTGATCTCTGAGGTGACTTACCAAAACTTACCAAAGTGCTGAGAAAGGGGGCAGAGTGGAGTGCTCAGCACTGAGACATCTCTATCACATCCTCCAAGGCTCAGGGACCATTGTGGAAGAGGTGGCAGAAAGACTATAAGAACCAATGGAAGGGCAAGAGTGCTTTGAGTCTTCCAGACACAAAGTGGTGTGGTATTTATAAGCTGATTCTATCTGCACAAGACCTGCATAATAGAAGGAAAAAATGACATAAATATAGAAGATAGAAAAGTTGGAAAGAAGAAGGGGTTCAGTGGAGGGGGTAACATGGGTCCTTTGGCTTTGCAGGCTAGTACCTTAACTGCTAAGCCATTCCTCCATCCCTCAAGTATTTATTTATTTACTTATGTTTCAATTTTTCTTTTGGGATAGGATCTCATTTCTTTACCCAGCCTTGACTGGGACTTGCCATCTAGCCCAGGCACTATGAGGCAGCAGTGAAAGAGAGTCCTGTAACATTCTGTCCTTGGATTTGACTAATCAGCACGTGAGACAAGCATCCTTTGTGGGCACTGTACATACAACACAGCTTTTTCCTCAAGTGGAGTAAGAGATCATTTTTTTTGAGCCAAATATTAATGACCATAGCCTGGCAACATAGATCCAGGTTGTTTCAAATAGCATGTTCCACTGTGCAAGCAGTTATGTGAACTTGTATAGTCATAGAACAAAAATATCAAAACCCATCATACATCAAGTCTTTTTTTTTTTTCCAAATACCTTAGTGGGGACATCAGGTAAGTAGGTTATGGTAAAGTAGAGAAATCTCTGCCATAGGTTTTAGATGTCATCTGATGACAGTGTTAGCTTTTGGGTTGGTGGCCTGCTAATACGTTTCAAAGGCTTTACCTGATAATTGAAAGGACGGCAGGTCATCACAGAGGTGAGCAACGAATGGGTATTAAGATGTTAATGATGGGAGGGAATTAGCATGGTTTATTGTCTATAATTATGGAAGTTGTCAATAAAAACGTAAAACCTAAAAAAAATAAAGATATGCACAAAAGATGTTAATGATAGCTCAAAATTATCGCTGAGCTTACTGTCTTGCAAATAAATAAATATTTTTTTAATAGGAAGAGCTAGGCATGGTAGCACATAATCACAGTGCTAGAGAGACAGAGGTAGGAGGATTGCTATGAGTTCAAGGCCAGCCTGGGACAAAAGAGTGAATTCCAAGTTAGCCTGGGCTAGAATGAGACTCTTCCTCAAAAAAAAAAAAAAAAAAAGAAAGAAAAATAAAAATAAAGTAGGAAGGATGCCTGGTACTGAAAACCTAGTAAAACTCTATGTCTGTCAGCTCCTACTGTTGTTTGACAAAGTGGATATATTATTTTCATAAAATTGCCCTCTAAATTTTACATTTATTCCCATAGATTAATACCACTGTCACATTTGGTTAGAGAACTTCTCTACTCAGACAGCAGTGACCACTGAGATGACTCAAAACTCATCAAAGTGCTGATGAAAAGTGACACATGAGTGTTCAGCACGAAGTGAGACATCTCTATCACACACACCGAGGCTCAAGGACCATTGCAGAAGAGGAGGCAGAAAGAATATAAGAGCCAAAGGAAGGGGAGAAGTGCTTACAATATTGTCTTCCAGACACAAAGTGACCTGGATATTCATGACCCCACAGTGGCTGGTGTTACCTACACTAGACCTGCATAATAGGAAAAAAAAAAAAAATGACATCAAATAGAAGAGAGGCCAGTTGAAAAGAAGGGGTTCAGTGCAGGAGGTGTAGGGGTTAGGGGATAATGGAAGGGATTGTGATTAGGGTACATTGTGTGTATGTATGGAGGTTGTCAACAAAAAGCTCATGAAACAATTTAAAGTAGGAGGTGATCACCCGTGTGTCCTTGTTTCTAGGAGCAAGTGAAACTTCCCCAGAATCCAAAGCAGACCACCCTTCTTGGTTGAAAGATGGAGAATTTATCCTAGAACATTTCCTCTGTTGATTTTAATTCCTCTGATTCCTGGTTAAGACTTTACATGTACTGTATAAGGCATTTGCCACCTAAGGAATATGTTCTGCAAAATTATTAAAAAAAAAAAAAAAACAGGCTGGGCATGGTGGCGCACCCCTTTAATCCCAGCACTTGGGAGGCAGAGGTAGGAGGACTGCCTTGAGTTCAAGGCCACCCTGAGACTACAGCCTGGACTAGAGCAAAACCCTACCTCGAAAAACCAAAAAAAAAAAAAAAATAGGGAACCAGAGACATGAAGAAATGGGGTCCGACTGTGGGCCCAGGGTTGGGGATGCACTGCCAAGAAGGTCGCGAGGCCAAGTATAAGGAGCGAGGGACTGTCTTGGCTGAGGACCAGCTGGCCCAGATGTCAAAGCAGTTGGACATGTTCAAGACCAACCTGGAGGAATTTGTCAGCAAGCACGAACAGGAGATCCAGATGAATCCCGAGTTCCAGGCCATGGGTGCGACCACTGGGGTGGATCCTCCTGCCTCCGAAAAAGAATTTTGGTCTGAGATGCTAGGTGTCGGGGACTTCTATTATGAGCTGGGCGTCCAGATTATTGAAGGGTGCCTGGCCCTGAAACACGGGAATGGAGGTCTCCTAACACTGAAGAAGCGACATCAACAAGGGGGCAAGTTCGCTTAGGATGTTAGTTAGCCAAGACAACCTAATCAGGTCTGTCAAGAAGATAAAAGCATAGGGCCCTGGCTTGGGCATCACCCCTGTGGGCGCCACTAAACCGCATCCAGTCTGTTCCAGCTGAGCTTAACACGGATCACGCCGTGGTGCTGCAGCTGGCAGAGAAAAATGGGTAGGGCATTGACAGTGAAATCCAACCCAGTCTTTTTTTGTTTTAATTTTTTTTTGTTTGTTTATTTTATTTATTTATTTGGGAGCGACAGACAGAGAGAGAAAGAGGGAGAGAGAGAGAGAGAGAGAGAGAATGGGCGCGCCAGGGCCTCCAACCACTGCGAACGAACTCCAGATGTGTGTGCCCCCTTGTGTATCTGGCTAACGTGGGTCCTGGGGAATCGAGCCTCAAACCGGGGTGCTTAGGCTTCACAGGCAAGTGCTTAACCGCTAAGCCATCTCTCCAGCCCCCAAGCCAGTCTTAAATGGGAGGCTGAGGGAGGGTGGCAAGGGCTGGATCACCTGCTGAAGAAGAGCTGGCCGGGCTGAACCTGCAGGCCCCAGGGGAAGCCCACTGCCAGCTAAACGGCTCTCTTCACGGTCCTCTACTCCCAGGAGATCACAGACGAGGAGGCCAGAGAAGCTCTCCCCTGATTGAGTGTGGGGGGAACGTCTTGATAAATAAACCTGGAAAATTTTGTTAATAAAAGAGAAAACAAAAAGAAAAATAAGTGTCAGGTTCCATCCCCCATTAGAAATAAATTCTGGTTGACAAAACCTACATTGCTAATTGTTACAAATCTAAGAAAAAGAGCTAGAGGGATGGCTTAGCGGTTAAGGTGTTTACCTGCAAAGCCCAAGGATCCCCGTTTGATTCTCCCGGACCCACCTTAGCCAGATGCACAAGGTGGTGCATGCGTCTGGAGCTCGTTTGCAGTGCCTGGAGGCCCTGGTGCGGCCATTCCCCCCCCCTTTCTCAAATAAATAAAATATATTTTTAAAAAAATAGAAAAAAAAACAAATCTAAGAAAAAGTCAACATTTTTTCCTACTCTCTTTTCATTTTGTTTTTTTAACATACAAAGATTTTATTTATTTATTTGACAGAGAAAGAGGGAGAGAAAGATAGAGAATAGGCCCTCCAGGGCTGCCAGCCACTGCAAACGAACGAACTCCAGATGCACGCGCCCCCTTGTGCATCTGGCTAACGTGGGTCCTAGGGGATGGAACCTGGGTCCTTTGGCTTTCCAGGCAAATGCGTTAACCACTAAACCATCCCTCCAGCCCTCTTTTTTTTTTTTTTTTTGTTACATGGGTACTAGGTATTGAACCTCAGGCTGGCAGGCTTTGCAAGAAAACGCCTTCACTAAGCCACGGTCTCAGCCCTACATGTGGGGCATTGACTGGCAGGCCCACTGTATGGGCCCATCATCTTACCAAGCCCGGCGGGCACAGGCCACCTAATGTGCCAGTGAGGGGCTCATAATGGCAGGGGCTAATCTCATCTTGCACTTGACAACTATCAACAGATAGGGTACATAGATTAAAGGACTCAAAGCAACACCAAGCAGTTATGAATTTATAAACAAACTGCCTAACTATGCTCTAAAGAGCAGACGATGTTTCCTCGGGGACCCCTCCACACACCCGCCAACCCTCTTCCTGTCTTTTCTCCACTTTCCATTCCCTCTGTGTTTGAAAATTCTGTCTTATTAGCTTTTAATGAAACCAGTATGTTTATCATACTGAATGGCAGAGTTATTATTTTTCCCCTTAGACAGATTCAACTGGCAGCTGTTGGAGATAGCTTTGCACAATAATGACAGGAGAAAACCCGGGCTCCATCCAGCAAGCAGCAAATTCTCTACCTCAGTGAGCCCGCCAGCTACTGAGGGCTGCCAGTTGATTTTTTTTTTTTTTCTTTTCCTCGAGGAAAACAGCAGGACCAGAAGAATGAAAAGATTCTCAAAGCTTGGACAACAAAACACTCTCACAGACCATAACGCAGCCATGGGGTAGAGCACTCTCGCAGATTTTATATGCCTCATGGTGCTGCGACGGTCTGCTTGGGCCTCGCACTGGCCGCTGTGCCAGATGTTGTTCACTGAGAACAGAGGAGATTAATTAGCACGACTAACTCTCCTCTTCCCAAACTTCAGACATCAGCAAAGGAGAGGAGCCAAGAAGACACAGGGTAAACAATAAATGAAAACATGTTGCAAAATGTGCCTTTAAGTTATATGTGGAATTTTAATCCTACATCTACAAAACTGCTAGTAAGTGAAGTTATACAGTTTCATTAAATTATCTAAATCTCATTTAAGGAAAGAAAGGAAACCATTCTAGTGTAACTTCAAGTGTCTCCTTTATTGCAGACATAGACAGGCCTTAATGCTGTGATCTGTGTCAAGTCAACCTACAGAATTAAATTCTTCCCATCCCTTTCTTCTCACACTTCTAAAAACTGAGTTTATCCTATTTCATATTCACTACGCTCCTTCCTCGGCAGTATCTTTTTTCTGCCCCCTCCCCATCTACATTCCCAACCATTCCTCACTGCCCAATGGCTTCATTTTAACTAAGTTTCTACTTTTTTTTTTCTTTTTTGGAAAATCTGTTACTCTTGTTTAATTCCTCCTTATTCATGGGCTCCTAAAACATCAAACTTCTACGAAACTTGATCATATTGTGGAGTTCTCCTAAATGAAAGCATTCTGTGTGCTGCGCCTTCTCTCTCAGACTGTCTCTTCTACTCCTGCGGCTATAAATACCCACCTCCTCCCTCCCTCTCTTGTTTCCCCCACTTTCCCCTCCCCCAGATTGAACCTAGGGCTTTATGTATGTCAAGCAACTGGTCTACCTCTAAGCCATATCTCCAACCCTCTTTTTATTTTTATTTTTTAGCCTTTTTTTTTTTCATTTTGACACAAAATATCACCAAGTTGGCCAAGCTGGCCTTGAACTCCCATTGTAGTCCAGGCAAGTCTTGAATTTTTTTAATTGGATTTTCCAAGGTAGGGTCTCATTCTAGCCTAGGCTGACCCAGAACTCACTCTGTAGTCCCAGACTAACCTTGAGTTCTGGAAATCTTCCTACCTCTTCCTTCTAATTGCTGGGATCAAAGGTGTGCACCAGGGCTGGAGAGATGGCTTAGGGGTTAAGCGCTTGCCTGTGTAGCCTAAGGACCCCAGTTCCAGGCTTGATTCCCCAGGACCCACGTTAGCCAGATGCACAAGGGGGCACATGCATCTGGAGTTCGTTTGCAGTAGCTGGAGGCCCTGGTGCACCCATTCTTTCTCTCTCTCTCTCTCTCTCTCTCTCTCTCTCTCTTGCTCTCAAATAAATAAATAAAAATTTTAAAAAAGAATACATTTTTTAAAAAAGGTGTGCACCACCATGCCCAGCTGTAAGCTGTGATTTTTTTTATTAGATATGGACATATTTTGCATGTAAATATCACATGCTGCTATAATCCTTTCCCTCCTCCTTGCCCCTTTTATGAAGAGGGCTTGCTCATTGGGGATGCAGGTCAACGTGGGGATTGTGGGTCATGTATTGTGGGGGGAGGGGAGAGGCAACAACTCTGTACAAAATATTCCAACTTGTGGCTCCAACAATCTTCCCGTCCCCTCTTCCACAAAATTCCCTGAGCTATGCTGGGAGCATTTTAAGTCTACTTTGGTGATGGCACTTAGGAGCGTCTGGATCTCTGCTTTGGTAGGTGTTGAGTGTCCTCAGGGTCCGTCTCCTTCACCCTTGTGCTGATATCAGGTTCACCGAGAAAGCAGCTCTCTTGCTCATTTCCCCAATTCCTCTGTGGTTGCAGCTGGGGCTGGGGTGGAGTGCACTGGGTGGTTTGTCTCCTCAGGTCCAGCTTCCGTCTGAAAAAGAAGCAGATTCTCCAACAGAGAGTGAAGTCAGTGCCGGTTAAATGGGATAACCATTATTAATTTAGAGAGAATTTAAAGGGTTATAGCCTTTTGGCTAAGGTCAAGTGTGGAGAGAATTTAAAAGGTTTATACACTTATAGAGTAAGGTTAGTGGGAGCTTGACAATGGAAAGCAGAATCATTATCTGGATAGGATTTTGACTTGATTCCCAGTTCCAGATATGGTTTCCTTTCCACTGAGCAGATCTGTTAGCCAATCCAAGAGCAGCTGGTTACCCACCATGGTTGTGTGCCAGTATTACACTTGTGTGAGCATCACACCAGGTTGTTTGCTTCTGAGTCGCTTAGACTTTGAGCTGCTTGGACAGATGTTGGCCACTTTTCCCCAGTAGCTCATGTAGCACCTTCCAGTACTAGATGGGCTAATTGTCTCGGAACTGACTCTCTTCCTAATTCCAACCAGGTCTCTCCATGGTCCATGACAGCAGCATTTGGTGTTTTCAGAAGCAGGGTTTTACCATTAACCTCTGCTGGATCATCAAGTGCTCTCTGACAGAAGTCTGTCTTGTTTGTTTTTAGAGATCTAGTAGGTCTCTCTGATCAACAGCTCATTGTGGATGTAGTCCACATCCTGGTACAGGGAATTAGAGGCCAGTACCAAGGGAAAATTTTTACAAAGCCAGAGAACAAAGAGAAACAGGAGAAATTTGAGGTTAGGTTTTGTCTCACTCTCTCCTGGACCCTTTGATTCAGGTGCTCCCTCTAAGGTCCTCTTGAGAATTCCACCTTTTAGTCTGACTTCCAGGATGTAGGATTCTATGATACCAGTTCAATTTGGGTTCAGTTTCTTGCCCCCCCCCCATTGTTCCCCCAAGTCCTATCCTCTCTATTGTCCAAACCTCAAGATGCTATTCAGTTATGTCAGGAACTTGGGCTGATCCAGGTTAGGAACTGCAGATGAGTGAGATCATGTGACAGTTGTCTTTCTGTGATTGTGTGAGTTTACTTAGAATGCTCTGTTCCAAGTTTGACCATTTTTCTACAAATTTCAATGTGTCATTTTTTCTTACTGCTGAGTAGAATTCCATTGTGTACATATAACACATCTTGGTTATCTATTCATCCAATGATGGGCACCTGGGTTGATTCCAATTCTTAGCTATTATGAATTGAACAGATATAAACATGGTTGAGCAAATATTTCTGAGCTGAGATGTGAAGCTTATAGGGTAAGTGCCCAGTAAGAAAATAACAGGATATGTTGGTAACTCTATATCCATCCTTTTCAGGAGTCTCAAAATTGATTTCCACAGTGGCTGTACCAGCTTACATTCCCACCAACAATGAATAAGTGTCCCTATTTCTCCACAACCTCACTAATATTTGTTTTCATTTGATTTTTTAATGTTTGCTATCCTTACTGGGGTAAGGTGGAATCCCATAGTTGTTTTAATTTGCATTTCCCTAATGGCTAGGGATGTTGAACATTTTCTTAAGTGTGTGTTAGCCATTTGTAATTCTTCCTCTGAGAATCCCCTATTTAGTTCTCTGCCACACTTTTGGAGTGGGTTGTTTGATTTTTTATTGTTTAGTGTTTTGAGTTCTTTATAGATTCTAGATATTAGGTTTCTGTCAGGGGTATAGCTGGCAAAGATTGTCTCCCAATCAGTGGGTAATTGATTGGCTCTGCTTATGGTATGTTTGTGCAAAAGCTTTATAGCTACATGAGATCCCATTGGTTGATTGCTTGTTTAATTTCCTTGGTTACTGGGGTTTTGTTCAGGAAGTCTTTTCCCAGTCCTATATCATGGAGAGTGCTTCCTATTTTTTCTTTCATTAGTAGAAGAGTGTAAGGTCTTATATTGAGATCTTTAACCCATTTGGACTTGATTTTTATGTATGGCAAAATGAGTGGGTCTAATTTCATTTTTCTATACAGTCATCAAATTTGTCCAACACTATTTGTTGAAGATGCTGTCTTTTCTCCAGTCCACATTATTGGCACCTTCGTCAAAGATCAATAGCTGTAGTTGCCTTCCCTAAGGTCTGGCTCTTCAATTCTGTTCCCTTGGTCTATGTTTCTGTTTTTATTCCAGTACCATGTTGTTTTTGTCGCTGTGGCTTTGTGATATAGCTTTAGATCAGGTGTGGTGATACCACCAGAGGTGCTTCTTTTGCTGAGGATATGTTTGGATATCAGAGGCCTTCTGCCATTCCATATGAATTTAAGATCATTTTTTTCAATCTCTGTGAAGAATGATGCTGGTATTTTTATTGTTCTTGCATTTGATCTGTGTATTGCTTTTGGTTGAATTGCCATTTTCACAATGGTTTTTCAAGGTGAGGTCTCACTCTAGCCCAGTCTAACCTGGAATTCACTATGTAGTCTCAGGGTGGCCTCAAACTCATGGCAATCCTCCTATCTCTGCCTCCCAAGTGTTGGGATTAAAGGCATGCACTACCACGCCTGTTTTGTAAACTGTGAATTTTAGATCCTGCCTCTGCCTTCACATTTGTCATGATTACAAGCCTGCACCCCTAGGCCCAGGTATATCTGTCTCTTAAACTGCGCCTGTCATCTGAACAGACCCAACTGTCAACCTCTAGCAAAATCAATTCACAGCACCTCTCAAGAACAACCTTAGTTTAAACTTGTCCCTTCTGAGACACCATTAGTTTCCCCTGAGGTCAGATTAGAACCTTAGGACTCTTCATCAGGCCTTTCCTATGATGGCCATTGGTCGTCAGAACACAGGTATTTGTGTGTTTGCTGTTTCCTTATCTAACCCACAGCTTTAAACTCAATGCTCAAGACCAAGTTCCCATCACCTCCTTGCCAGCCTGTTCTAAACTCCAGTTGTGAACTTTCTACAATTTTAAACATTTGGCATCGTGCTCGGCACTGTAGAACCTTTCCTTTAAGGTACAATGCTTTTAACAAGCCTGGATGGGCACATCACAGAGGAACAGCAACAGCAACAGTAAAAAGGAAAAGCAGGGGCTGGAGAGACGGCTTAACAGTGGTTAAGATGCTTGCTTGCAAAGCCAAAGGACCCAGATTCAATTGCCCAGTAACAACTTAAGCCAGATGCACAAGGTGGTACATGCATCCGGAGTTTGTTTGCAGTGAGTAGAGGCCCTGGTGTGACCACTCTATCTATCTATCTATCTATCTATCTATCTATCTATCTATCTATCTATCTATCTATCTATCATCTATCTGCCTCTCTCTTTCAAATAAATAAATAAATAAATAAATTAAATGAAAAACAAAACAAAACAAAGATAAGTTGTTTTTATTTCTTTATAAAGTTTGATGAGAAAACTTTTTTACAATGACTCTATTACCATCTGCTGGAAATTTTCAGGAATTGCATGTAAAGTATTCGAAGAGTATTGAAGATTTTGTTCTCAAGTTCTCTATACTAACTCTCCTAGCAGATGTTAAAGATTTGTGTAAGAAAGACTTCTGATTTCAAATTGGACAAAATTATAATTAATAGCCAGGCGTGGTGACACATGCCTTTGATCCCAGCACTCAGGAGGCAGAGGTAGGAGGAGCCCTATGAGTTTGAGGCCAGCCTGGGACTACAGAGTGAGTTCCATGTCAGCCTGGGTTAGAGTGAGACCCTACTTCATAAAAAATTATAATTAATAACCAACTGACTCTAGCTTACAGGAGACCATGCTTTGTAGACAGCTTCACATTGCTGGGATGAGCTGCCAAGCAGACACAGTTTACGGAAGGAATTTACTTCAAGGTTACGGATCCAGGGGAAGTCCCATACATGGCAGAAGAAACTGGCTGCCTTTCGCAGGTCCAAGCAGAGAGAAAAACTGAAGCAAGCAAACAAGCACCAGCACACACACCGAAAAGCAACAAGCACAAACTGGCAGCAAACAGACCCCACCAGGACTCAGGCATCTCTGCATACCCTTGGGCTGGAAATCAGATCCAAGCCCAATCACACGTTACGGCTGGACCCCAGTGACACCTCCTCCAGCCAGGTGGCTGGAGACCAAAGTTACAAGCTTTTATGAAAACCTGAGTCGATGGGGACATATATTTGAACGACCATATCATGCTTCCCATTTTATTGTAGAAAGCACTTCAGTGAATGCACTGAGGCTTTATAGAGGAGCCAGGTATCTTGTCTGATAGCAAATGAGCTTCAGAAAATATAACATTTTCTACCGATGCTCAATAATTCAAATAGTTCTCATCATTTAAAAGAAATCCAAGCTTGGCATGGTGGCACACGCCTTTAATCCCAGCACTCGGGAGGCAGAGGTAGGAGGATCGCCGTGAGTTCGAGGCCACCCTGAGACTCCATAGTGAATTCCAGGTCAGCCTGGGCTAGAGTGAGACCCTACCTCGAAAAACAAACAAAAAAGAAAGAAAGAAAGAAATTCACTTCCAGTGCCATTTCCCCAAGCTAAGCCTTGTTCTCCTTGCGACTACAGAACTTATTATTCACTTATCCCTTCATTTGGGGCACTGATCACACTGTTTGTATTCATGGGTAGCATCTCCTGTGCTTGTGTCTCAGTATATAGTAGTGGCCTGATCGCTAATGTCAAATTTGCCAAGCAAGGTGGCACATGCTTTTAGTCTCAGCACTTGCAAGGCTGAGGTAGGAGGATTGCCCTAAATTCAAAGGCTAGCCTGGGGCTAGAGAGTGATAGAGTATGTTACAGGTCAGCTTGGGCTACAGTGAGACCCTACCTCAGAACAAACAACCAAACAGTCAAACTCCCTCCTTCAAAATGTAAATTTGCCACTTAATAGCTGTTAATATTTTGTGGCCAGTTCTCTCCATTGTCAAATGGACATAGTACTTACTATTTCCCTTTGCAAGGTGGTTTGGAAGATTGTTAGATAAAAGCCTGTAAGGCCTTTCAAACTTGTTAGACCACTTACCATGCAGTAAGATCCTAACAATTATCAGCTGACATTAACCTGAGCCAAGTGTTAAAAAAATCACATCATTGCACACCTCATACCAGTAGGTGGCAGTGAGTACCACATGGGCTTAAAACAGTAACATTAAAGGAAATTTAAAAAAAAAATTTTTTTTTTTGTTAACAACTTCCCTATATACAGACAAAATGACATAATCATAATACCCTCCCACCACCGTCGCAAATCCACCCTTCACTGACTCCCTTCTTGTCTTCCCCCCTCCTATTATGCAGGTCTTATGTGGGTAGATCAGCCACTGTGAGGTCATGACTAAGGCCATTCTGTTTCTTTTTCTTTTTCTTTTTCTTTTTTCTTTTTTCTTTTTTCTTTATTAGTCAGTTCTGTATTCAGCAAATTCAGTCAGTTTGGTACCATTATTAGGCTCATCCGTGACCTACCCCCTCCCCTTGGCCCCTCCTTGTTGAGGTATACGGGTCATGCATTGTGGAGTTAGCCCACAGTTATGGGTAAGCTAAATGTCTCTGCATATCATGACCCAACATGTGACTCTGACATTCTTTCCGCCCCCTCTTCCACAAAATTTCCCTGAGCCATGTTGGGTTCATTTTTGGTCTGCTTCAGTGATGAGGTGTTGGGGGCCTCTGAGGCTCTGGCTCTCTGATTTGGTAGGAGTTGATTTTTCTCTGTGCTGATCTCCTTCCCCCTTGTGCTGGTATCCGGTTCATCAGGAAAATAGCCCCCTTGCTTGTTTCTCCAATTTTTCTTAGTTTCAGCCAGGGCCCTTTGGAGGTATGATGGGGTGGCTCTCTCATTAGGATCTACATCTATCTGAAAAAGAGAAGCAGATTCTCCAACGGAGAGTAAGTTAGTACCAGGACAAATGAGATAACCCTTACTTTTTTTTTTTAATAGAGAATTTAATACCTGTAGGCCCTCTTGTAGCCCACAATTGATGGTAGCTTGACCATTCTGTTTCTGAAAGATAGTATTGCAAAGCATTTCTTCCCTTCCTTTGGCTCTTACATTGTTTTTACCACCTCTTCCCCAATGGTCCCTGCTGAGCTTTGGACAGTGTGATAGAGATGTCTCACTTAGAAATGAACACTCCACTATCACTTCTTCTCAGCATTCTGATGAGTTTTGAGTCACCGCAGTGATCACTGCCATCTGAAAAAAAGAATCTTCTTAAAGCCTGGCACGGTGGTGCACACCTTTAAACCCAGCACTCAGGAGGCAGAAGTAGGAGGATCACTGTGAGTTCGAGGCCACTGTGAGACTATATAGTGAATTCCAGGTTAGCCTGAGCCAGAGTGAGACCCTACCTCGAAAAAACAACAACAACAACAACAAAAAAGAAGTTTCTCTAATGGAAAGTAAGAGTAGCATTAATATATGGGCATTATCCTAAGTATTTAGAAGGGAGTTTGGTGAGCATAATATATCCTTTTAGCCAGACAGTTAGCAGTGTTTTCCCACTGGGGCTGATGAACTCCCCATCCAGAGGCTTTTGATTAGATTTTGAGTACTTATGCAGGAAATTCCTCCTGGGGATCCTCAGGTCCAAATAGAGAGCGAGCGATTGGTTTCCTTTATAACAGACACGCCACCATTGCATCAGTCAGTACATTTGGCCTCGCTGGCCAGCCGTAAAGCTTGCAGTGTCCAATGCTGGTTAACACCATTGATAACTTTTCTCTCCCAACAGGCTGTATAGGTCTTTCTAACATCCCGACAACCAGTCAACAGGAAGGTGGTTTCCAGCTCAACGCCAGCTTGATTTCTCAGTGACCGACAGCCCAAGCATATGGAATCTTAAGCAATGGGGAAGGAAGATTTCTATTAGCCATTTTAATTCAATTAGATTTTTAGAAGTATAACTTACAGATAGTAAAATAAAACAAACATAAAGATACAATTTTAAGGGGGCTGGAGAGATGGCTTAGCAGTTAAGGCACTTGCCTACGCAGCCTAAAGACCCGGGTTCAATTCCCCAGTACCCATGTAAGCCAGATGCACAAGATGGCACATACATCTGAGTTCATGTGCAGTGGCTTGAGGCCCTGATGTGACCATTCTATCTCTCAATCTGCCTCTTTCACTCTCTCTCTCAAATAAATAATTTTTTTAAAAACGATACAATTTTAAGAGTTCTGAGAAGTGCATATAGTGAGATGGTGAGAACCACTCTCAGAATAAAGAACATTGCTACCATCCCATGATGTCCTGTGAATATTTTTATATATCCTTGCTCCCAGTCCCAAGCCCTTAGGGACTTCTGATCCCTTGCTGTCCACTAGCTGACTCTGGTCACCATAATTTTCTCTTTACAAAATGTTACACAATTAGAATGATCCCATTATGCTGCATTTTATGCCGAAACAGGTTACTTACAATGATACTTTTGAGCCTTAGCTAAGTTGTTCAAAGTGGCAGCTCATATTCCTTTATATTGCAAATTGGTATTTCACAGATGCTTGGATTATTTCTACATCTGGCTTCTATGAATAAAGTCCCTGTGGATATTTGTACCCAAGGCTTTTGTGCAGACACACGTTTTCATTAACATTCACAAATACCTTCAAAGAGAGCTGCTAGCTCGCATGATTAAATGGTCATTTATAGTTTAAAACTGCCAAAATCATCATTCTACATTCCCACCAACACAAGCACCACACGCTTTTGAATCCCTGGTACACTCATCTCATTGATTTCAATGATTCTAATGATTAGTAATGTTGATTGCTTTTCATTTGCAGTTTCATTCATACATCTGCCGCGTCATTCAAGTGGCTTTCGCCTATTTCATAACTATCTCCTTACTACTAAATTGTTCAGTAAATGGCATGTGCTTTGCAAAAGTTTTCTCATAGCCAATGGACTGCCCTTGCATTTTCTTCATGTTTAATTTGGGGACTGGGGGTGTAGCTGAGTGGCAGAGTGGTTGCCTAACAGTCTCAAAGCCCTGGGTTTGATTTATAACCCTGGAAAAATTTGTTAAAATTTTATTTATTTTACTTATTTATTTTCCATTTTAAGTCCTATTGTAGAAAACTTTGTGTTCACCCAAGGTTACAAACATAGGTCATCAAGTTTTGCAAGCAAACACCTTAGCCACTGAGCCATCTCCCCAGACCTCAAGTTCTTTTGATTATTATTTTTTAATTTTTATTTATTTATTTGAGAGAGATAGAGAGTGAGTATGGGCTCTCCAGGGTCTCCAGCCACCGCAAAGGAACTCCAGACACATTCACCACTTTGTGCATCTGGCTTTATGTGAGTACTGGGAAACCAAACCAGGGCCATCAGGCTTTGAAAGCAAGTGCCCTTAACCACTGAGCCATCTCTCCAGCCCTAATTATTATTTTTGTTTCTAATTTTTGAAATAGGGTTGTGTAGCCTAAGCTGGCCTTTAACTTGCAATCTTCCTGCATCTGCCTCTGGAATGATGGGATCCATTGTTTGCTGCAATTTTTATAGTAACATTTCCAAATGTTATATACAGATTCCTTGCTTATTAAATTCTGGCAAGTCTGAAAATGTCATTCACATACAGAGTCTTAAAAATCACTGCTCCGGGCTGGAGAGATGGCTTAGCGGTTAAGCACTTGCCTGTGAAGCCTAAGGACCCTGGTTCGAGGCTCAACTCCCCAGGACCCACAATAGCCAGATGCACAAGGGGGCGCACACGTCTGGAGTTCGTTTGCAGTGGCTGGAGGCCCTGGTGTGCCCATTCTCTCTGTGTCTCTCTCTCTGCCTCTTTCTCACTCTGTCTGTTGCTCTCAAATAAATAAATAAATAAATAAAATAAAAAAATCACTGCTCCTAAAGTACCCAGTGTCACACCAGTGCTTTCTGATAATGTACTACAGGTGACAACTCTTTTCTTTATAACAAGCTTTCTCCGTCTGAGACTTAATAACGAATATTCCTCATTCTACAGATCCATTAATTGTTCTAGAAGTGTTTCCTTTTTGTCATTAAACTCGTCTTTCAGTTTTGTTGTTGTTCATTTTGTTTTGAGATAGTGTCTCACCTTGTAACCCACACTGGCCTTGAACTCACAGTCCTCCTATCTCAGCCTCTCAAATACTCACATGATCTTTATCATCTAAAATTTCATCTTGGGCTGGAGTGCTGGCTTAGCTGTTAAGGAGCTTGCCTGCAATGCCAGAAGACCCAGGTTCAATTCCCAAGGACAACGTAAGCCAGATGCACAAGGTGGCGCATGTGTCTGGAGTTCATCTGCAGTGGCTGGAGGCCCTGGCATGTCCATTCTCTCTCTCTCTCTCTCTCCTTACCTCCCTCTCCCTCTTTCTTTCTCTCTACAATAAATAAATGAAAATGGATCTTCATGTAACTCATGAGAATTTCTTCTAGAATTATTTTTTGTTACTCTTACTTTTTTCTTGACTTCTGAAAGCATTTATGTTTGGAGTGATTTTATAAGTGAATACTACCTGGCTCTTTTATTCCTAATTATTCCTTCTTTTCTTGTGTTTGCGTATGATTCTCTAAGCTTGGATTTTGGCTCATTGAAGATTCAATATGAAGCACTGTCTATGCTACTTTTCACTGTCCTCATTTTTAAATTTTGTACCTTTATTTACTTTAAAATTACATTAAATATTTTTTTTTTCTTATTTCTGCCAGTTCCAGAATCCAGGTTGCTGGGAGCCACTTGTGCTAACTGTCTAGAGGGCTGAAACTCATCAGCTCCCTGCTAGGCCTGTACCCCTCATGTTAAAATCCAGCATTCTGGGAGCTGAAGAGAAGGCACTTGCCTGCAAAGCCTAATGACCTGGGCTTGATTCCCCAGTACCCACATAAAGCCAGATACACAAAGTGACACACGTATCTGGAGTTTGTTTGCAGTGGCTACAGGCCCTGGTATGCCCATTCTTCCATCCCCGTCCCCACTCTCTCCCTTCCTGCCTATCTTTCTCTGCCTGAAAACAAATAAATATACATTTTTTTTAAAAAAAATTAAGCATCCTATCAACACTTTAAAGATGAAATTAGGGTTATGAAGATGGCTCAGCAGTTAAAGTGCTTGCCTGTAAAGCCTAACGAGCCAGGTTTGATTCCCCAGTACCCACATAAAGCCAGAACGCAAAGTGGCACATGTGTCTGGAGTTTGTAGCAGCTGCAGACCCTGGCGTGCCCATTCCCTGTCATCCTTCTATCTCTCTCTGCTTGCAAATAAATAAATAAAACAATTTTTTTAAAAAAAGATGAAATCATTTGAAGTCAGCCTGAGCTTCATGAGGCCCTTGTCTCAAAACAAAGAAGCATACAAAATAACTAAAAATATATTTTAAAAAGAAAGAAATTATGTCATTTCCAGGAAGATATATGGAAATGGAGATCATCATATTAAGCAAAGTAAGACAAACTCAGAAAGGACAGATGCTGCATGTTTTCTCCCACAGTGGAACCTAATTTATGTATTTTATTTATGTATATTACTTTATACAGGCATGACTATACATATGGCCACATATTATGTACATGACATATATGTGACATGAAAATAGAAAAGGAACTATTTAGGAAGAGGAAATGGAGTAAGGGAAGGAGAAAGGAATAATAAGGGATGAATATTGTCAAAATACACAATTTAATTGAATGAAAATGTCATTGCAAAACCCATCGCTTTGTACAATGAATAGCTGCTAATAATTGTTGTAAAAGGCCTTTGACTGAGACTTGAAAAGGAAGCAAGGAGACAATTTGTAAATGAAGTCATGTATAATACAGGAAAAATCCGTGGCAAAGAAAGACAATAGCAGGAACAATGTCCGGCAGACGAGAGTGCACAAATGAAGGTCTTAGAGAACTTAATCGCCAAGAGGATTTTGCAAGATGCTCCGGAGTGAAGGAAATAGTTGCGAATGCCAACTGCAGGCCGAGAAGTAGAGAGGGCAAAGCAACCCGCTGACTTTGCGGCAGGGCTAACATTGACATTTGCCAAGGCAAGATGCCACTCTGCAAAGCGTGGTCTCTGCGTGAGCCTCCCATGTTCAAAGTGCGGCTCTTGAAGCGTCCATCTTTCCTAAACATCACAGTTTCTTATCGGTCGACAATATATTTACAGGATCTTTTAAAATGTTACAGTAGTCTACAGTAGTCTCTCTGTTTTACTGTCACCATTACAGACCCCCATTATTACTGCAGAGGAAGATTCTTTAGAACTGGCAAATCCTTCTTGGGCAATGATAAGAACAAAAATATACTTCACTCTCCCAGAAGGCAGCGGACACCAGGCCAACCAGCTGCAAGCTGACATTAATGGGGAGGGAGAGAAGCCACCAGATTCCTGGGCTTCTCCCAGGCCCTCGGGGGGGGGGGGGGGGGGGGGGAATGGGAACTGTCAGCTGAGGGGTGCGGTGTTCAGCCTCTCCTGGAAAACTGGGGGGCTCGTGCAGCAGCTGCTGGGAAAGTGGTTACTGTTCTGAGAAGCTGAGGGGCTCCTCAGAGAAGCTGTAGCTTCTGTGGACTCTGTCCCAGGCTCCCTCCCTCCCATGTGCTGGTCTCCAGTCAGCTCCCTTATTCCAGGGTCTTGGGAGGAAAATCTCTGGATTGTTCCTTGGCTGCCTCGGAGAACTTGGATCTCTGGTTTCCAGGTGGGATCCCTTTTCTCTCATCAAACTAATGTTTGCAGCCCTCCCCCAGCCTCAAACCATCACCTTTCCAGATTTGTTAGGAAACTATTCCATTTATGATTACTACCCCATTTAACTCCTTTCCCCTTGCATAGTAAGTTACTTCGAGCTCTTTTTGGCTTGACACCTCTCCTGAATTTCCAGGTGCCTACTCTGCTAAGCCCCACCCCCTCACCTCAGCCCTGCCTGTAATGTATGAGACCCTTTCAAAAAAAAATTCAGGGCTGGAGAGATGGCTCAGAGGTTAAAGGCACTGGCTTGAAAGTCTCATGGCCTGGGTTTGATTCCCCAGTACCCATGTAAAGCCAGATGCACAAAGTGGTGCATGTGTCTGAAACTCGTTTGCAGGAGCAGGAGGTCCTGGTACACCTATTCTCATTCTCATCTCTTTCTATCTATCTCTCCTTGAAAATAAGTCAGTTTAAAAAAAAAAAAAGTTCTTTGCAATAGGTATTTTATCTTTTAATTTTCTTACCTCTGCACTCTTTTTACATAGTGTTAAATGTAAATTCAGTAAACACCTTCTGTTTCTATGATTCACATCAGATCATGCTTACAGGTAATTTTCTAAAGCATGTCTGTACATAGGATGCATGATATCTTTCCCATGCCTTAGAAAGCAAGTGAGGATGTCATCCCATGGCTCTGCAACTGCCATATCATAAGTGAATTTGGGGTTTGTCAAGCTTGGGAAGGGCCTTCTTCATTATAACCACATGGCAAGAATCTCACCTAAGACCTCAAGAAATTGTCTCTAGAAGTGAGGGAGAGCAGAAGCAATTTACCAGCATTAGCAAAACGAAACCCCTATCTCAGGTAAGTGGTGAACATTATTTAAACAAACAATAACAAAACAAGAAAACTGGAGATGTAGCTCAGTTTGTAAAGTGTCTGCCTAACATGCATAAATCCCTGTGCTAAGCTATGTTAGGCCAGTATCAGATACATGTGACCCTGTCTAAATTTAAAAATAATGGGCTGTGGGGATGGCTCAGGGGGTAAAGATGATCTAAATTTGGACCTCCAAGAACCCATATAAATGCCAGGTGTGGTGGCATGCATCTATGATCCTAGAACATGGGATCCCTGGCCTTACTAGAGTCTAACTGAATCAGGAAGTTCTGAGGTCATTGGGGGACATGCTGTCTCAAAAACAAGGTGTGGCTGGAGAGATGGCTTAATGGTTAAGGCACTTGCCTGCAAAGCCTAAGGACCCATGTTCGACTCTCCAAATCCCACATAAACCAGACAGACACACAAAGGTAAGGCAGGAGCAAGGTCTCGCATGCCCACTAGGTGGTGCAAGCATCTGGGGTGTGATTGTAGTGGCTGAGGCCCTGGATCACCAATTCTCTCTCTCTCTCTCTGTCTCTCTCTCTAAAAATAAAATAAAAATATAGGGGCTGGAGAGATGACTTAGTTGTTAAGGCATTTGCCTGCAAAGCCAAAGGACCCAGATTCAATCCCCCAGGACCCACATTAGCCAGATGCACAAGGGGGCACATGTGTCTGTAGTTTGTCTGCAGTGGCTGGAGGCCCTGGTGTGCCCATTCTCTCTCTCTCTCTCTCTCTCTCTCCTCTCTCTCTCTCTCCCTCTTTCTCTGTTAAATAAATAATTAAAAAATTAAAAAATTAATAAAAATATAAGCAAGGTGGAGAGATGGAGGAGACACCTGATGTTGACCTCTGACCCCACAAGCATGCATACACATGTGTTCACACACCCAAACACACATATGCACCCATGAACATATGGGCATGGATATACATATGCACACACATCACACATGTATACATGCAAAAAAAAGTAGTCTTTCCTCCAAGACTTCACCCTCTAGGGTTATATTTTAAATTTTTAGTTTAGGGCTAGAGAGATGGCTCAGGCAGTTAAGGCTGTTTGCCCACAAAGCCTAACAACCTGGCTTCTAGCCCCCAGTACCCACGTAAAGCCAGATGTACATGGTAGCACATTTATCTAGAGGTTGTTTGCAGTGGCTAAAGGCCTTAGTGTACCCATCTTCCCCCACCTCCCTTGCAAATAAATAAATTAATTAAATAATAAAAATTTAAATCACAGTGTAACAGTACTTGTTGAACGCCAGTTTTTAAGAAGCCAGCCTCCATCCCACCCCGGAAGGGGCCAGGCCATGCTTTGTGAATCTTGACAGTACATCTTGTTCCACTCAAATGATCTGGTTGTTTTCTCCTAAAGCAAATACCTGAAACTCTCTTTTTATTGATACTGATAGATTAGATAAAGCTTTTCGTTGTGACCACTATTCAAAAATCAAAGGTCACTGTTGCTGAAGACTCCACATGCCTGGACTGTAGGACACTAAGAAATCAAGCTGGAGCTGAGCTGGAAGCCTCCTCCCTGTTGACTAGGTGTCAGGATGCTGGAAAGAGCTATGCAGCCTGTTGGGGAGAAAAGTCAATCAGTGATGTTAGCCAGAACTGATTCTGGAAGATCTGTAACTGGCCAGCCAGGCTAAATATACCAACTGGGGCAATAATGGTAAGTCTGTTATGGGGGAAACCAGCTGCTCTCTGATTGGACTTGATGCCTGCTCCTCAGGAAGGAATTCATGCCTGGTACTGAAAACCTAGTCAAAAGCTTCTAGCCTCCAGTACCCAGTACCATAGGGCCGGGGAAGTCATAAGTCCTGGGAAAGTAATGAGTACTGTTATCTGGCTAAATGGATATATTATGGCCACCAAACTTCCTCCTAAACACTTACGTTTATGCCCATATATTAATGCTACCCTTCCTTTTGGTTAGAGAAGCTTCTCTTTTCAGATAGTAGTGACCACTGGGGTGACTCAAAACTTATTGTAGTGTTGGGAAGTGGCAGTGGAGTGTTCTGCACTAAATGCAAGATCTCTATCATAACCTCCAAGGCTCAGGACCATTGCGGAAGAGATGGCGGAAAGAAGGTAAGAGCCAAAGGAAGGGAATAAATGCTGGCAACACTGTCTTCCAGACACAAAGTGGCCTTGAGACTCATGACCTCACAGTGGCTGATGCTACCTACCCAAGACCTGGCATAATAGGAGGGAAAAATGATGGCATCAAAATAGAGGAGAGACATGTTGGAAAGAAGTGATTCAATGGATAAGGGATTTAGGAGGGAGAAAAGGGAGGATGAGGAAAAGGATTATGATCATGGTATATTTATATTTTTGGAAGTTGTCAATATATTTTTTTAAATCAAAGGTCAGAGCTCACACTAGTTTTGTTAAAGTACAATCTGGGGCCTCGATCAATCCAGTGTGATGTTCAATCCTGAATATTATCCTTAAAGGAAGGAAGAATAAATCCAGCAAGAATCCTTTTCCACTTTTGTCCTCCTTCTTCTCCCCTTCCTCCTCTTCTTGTTGTGAAGTAGGTTTGCTATGTAGTCCAGATTGGCCTCAAATTTCTGATCCTCCTGCCTCAGCCTCCAGAGTCCCCTAAGTGCTGGGACTACAGGCAAGGCTGACCACACTTGCCTCAAAATAAATTCTTCATTATCTCTTTAAAAACTGTCTTTCTCTGCTTGCCTACAAAGCCTAACAACCAGGGTTCAATTCCCCAGTACCCACATAAAGCTAGATGCACAGAGTGGTGCATGCATCTGGAGTTTGTTTGTAGTCACTAGAAGCCCTGGTGTGCCCATTCATCTCTCTCTCTCTCTCTCCCTCCCTCTTCTTGGAAATAAACAATTTTTTAAATTTCCTTTCTTGGGCTGGAGAGATGGCTTAGCAATTAAGGTACAGGCCCACAAAACCTTAAGGATCCAGGTTTGATCCCCAGTACTCACATAAGCCAGATGCATAAGGTGGCGCATGTGTCTGGAGTTTGTTTGTAGTGGGTAGAGGCCCTGGCATGCCCATTTTCTCTCTCTGTCTATCTGCTTCTCCTCAAAATAAAATAAACAAATAAATATTTTTTAATTGCCTTTCTCCAATACTGAAGAGGAACTCAAAGAATTTAAAGGCATCTTTAATTTTGGAGAAAAACAAACTCAGATTAAATAAAGTCACGTTAAATTTAACCAAGTAGGCTGCACTTGAGTTTATAAAGAGCCACCTGTGTGGGAAGAGCACAGATCTGCAGGCAGGGCTCTTCCGGGTGTGGTTCTTCCGGTTCGTCAGGTTTCACAGGTGTGGCTTGGCCATGGGTCCTTTATGGCTGCAACCTGGCTCGCACACTTGAAGTCATGGTCACCGCTAAAGGTACACTTGTCTGGTTTGAATGAGTGCTTTTGGCTGGCTGGGCTAGGCAGAGGGAACGCTGTTTCTGCAGTCTCTACGATGTGGTTCATATTAAGGTAGAGGAGGAGTTGGTTGCGTTTGAGAACATTAAATTGTACCTGGACTGCAACGTGCAACAACAGTGTTACATCCATTCATCCCAAAGATAGGTTGATGATGTACTCATCAGAGATTCTTTTTTTTTTTAATTTTTTTGTTTATTTTTATTTATTTATTTGAGAGTGACAGACAGAGAGAAAGAGGCAGAGAGAGAGAGAATGGGCGTGCCAGGGCCACCAGCCGCTGCAAAGGAACTCCAGATGCTTGCACCCCCTTGTTCATCTGGCTAACATGGGTCCTGGGGAAACAAGCCTTGAACCGGGGTCCTTAGGCTTCACAGGCAAGTGCTTAACCGCTAAGCCACCTCTCCAGCCCCTCATCAGAGATTCTTAAAGATGCAAACAAGCAGGATGTGGTGACCCTTGCTGTACCCTCAGCACTCAGGGAGGCCGAGGAAGGACTATTGTGAGTTCAAGACTGGGCTAGCCTACACAGAGAAACCCTGTACCCCCCCGCGCCCCCCATCCCCCAAAAAGAGCAAAGCAAAACAATGAAAGTTCACAGAGCCAGGCATCCCAGCACTGGGAGGCAGGAGGATCGCTGTGAATTTGAAGACACCCTGAGACTACATAGTGCATTCCAGGTCAGCCTGTGCTAGAGTGAGACCCTATCTCAAAAACAAAAATGAAACAAAACAAAAAAGGCAGCAACGCCTTTAGTCCTAGCACTTGGGATGCACAGGTAGGAGGATCGCTGTGAGTTCAAGGCCAGCATCGGACTACAGAGTGAATTTTAGGAAACCCTAGGCTAGAGTGAGACCCTGCCTCAAAAAAAAAAAAAAAAAAAAAGTTCAAAATTTAAAGGCTCAGCCAACAAACTATGGCATAGCATTTGGAAGAAGGCTATTGTCTATGGCTCCCAGTCACCACCAATGCTGTCTGCTAACAATCTGACCTGAAATTTTGCAACAGAAAGGTATACATAGTCTTCTGAGGCAGCTGTCAGAGATGTTGATTCTTTTCCACCATCACCTTTGTAGGCAACTGGTGTTCCAGACAATGGAGGTAAACAATGCAGATGCCATATAGTATCCAGAACATGATGTAGTTATGCTTAGGGCAAAACTACTCAGTCAGACAATGATGATCTTTCTGAGTTAACGAGACATGACTCTCTTGAGAATATGTCCCTGTCACTTCACATAGGTTATACCACCTTACCTCCATAGTAACCCTATTAAGTGCTAATATTCTTATCCCCAATTTCTTTTTTATGACTTTTTAAATATATATTTATTTATTTATTTATTTGACAGAGAAAGAGGGGGGAGAGAGAGAGAGAAAAATGAGTGTTCCAGGGACTCCAGCTACTGCAAACGAACTCAAGACGCATATGCCCCTTTGTGCATCTGGCTAACGTGGGTCCTGGGGAATCGAACCTGGGTCCTTTGGCTTTGCAGGAAAATGCCGTAACTGCTAAGCCATCCCTCCAGTCCTTTTATAACTTTTTATTGACAACCTCCATACATGTAGACAATATACCATGATTATAATCCCACCACCACCACCCTCATTTCTCTTCATCCCAAATTCCCTCCTCTACTGAACCTCTTCTCCTTTTTTTTTTTTTTTTCTTTTGTTTTTTCTGTTTTTCGAGGTAGGGTCTCACTCTAGTCCGGGCTGACCTGGAATTCACTATGGAGTCTCAGGGTGGCCTCGAACTCACGGCGATCCTCCTACCTCTGCCTCCCAAGTGCTGGGATTAAAGGCGTGCGCCACCACACCCAGCCCGAACCTCTTCTTCTTTACAACTTGTCTCTCTTCTATTTTGATGTCTTCATTCTTCCCCTCCTATTATGAGGGTCTTGTGTAGGCAGCATAAGCCACTCGGAAGTCACGAATACCATAGTTGCTTCGTGCCAGGAAAACAGAATGCCAAGCACTCTTGTCCTTCCTTTGGTTCCTACATTCTTTCCACTATCTCTTCTGCAAGGGTCCTGAGCCTTAGAGGTTGTGATAGAGATGTCTCATGTAGTGTTGGACACTCCACTGTCACTTCTCAACACTTTGGTAAGTTTTGATTCATCCCAGTGATCACCATCGTCTGAAAAAAAGAAGCTTCTCAGGGCTGGAGAGATGACTCGGCAGTTAAGGCACTTGCCTGCAAAGCCTAAGGACCCGGGTTCGATTCCCCAGTATCCACGTAAGCCAGATACACAAGGTGCCACGTATGTCTGGAGTTTATTTGCAGTAGCTAGAGGACCTAGCTCATCCATTCTCTCTATCTCTGACCCTCTAACTGCCTTTTTCTCTCAAATAGATAAAAATAAAATATTTTTTCAATGAATAAAAGTGTTTTTCCTTATGCTTCAAACACTATTTTTTAAAGAAAGAGAAGCTGCTCTAACCAAAATTAAGAGTAGCATTAATATACGGGCATAAACATGAGTGTTTAGAAGGAAGTTTGGTGGGCATAATATATCCATTTAGCCAAATAGCAGTAGTCATTATTCTCCTAGGGCTTGTGACTTCCCCAGCCATAGGCTTTTGACTAGGTTTTCAGTACCAGAAATTAATTCCCTCCTGAGGAGCAGGCCTCAAGTCCAATCAGAGAGCAGTTGATTTCCCCTGTAATGCATATGCCACCATTGCACTATTTGGTATATTTGGCCTGGCTGGCCAGTTATATATAAAGCTTGCAGAATCCACCTTTGGTTAACACCACAGATGTTTCTCCCCCAACAAGCTACATGACTCTTTTCAGCATCCTGACAGCTAATCAATGGTGAGGAAGCTTCCAGCTCAGCTCCAGCTTGATTTTTCAGTGACCTGCAGCCTAATCATGTGGAGTCTTCATCATTATGGGCAACTAAGAGCTTTGACAACAGCCT
Source organism: Dipus sagitta (assembly GCA_036346955.1). Lineage (NCBI taxonomy): Eukaryota > Metazoa > Chordata > Mammalia > Rodentia > Dipodidae > Dipus > Dipus sagitta. The sequence goes on from CM070782.1 coordinate 70,492,205, forward strand.
GTAATGATTTGGGGCATTAGTGGGCTCCCTGACCAAGACACTGGAAGGTATCCCACCCCTGGCACTAAATTTTCCCCATGTTCTTGATGAGAAAACTGATGCCCAAAGGAGATAAGTATCCAGGGTCCTATAGCTACTGAGAAATAGAACTAACTTGGTAGTCTGAGGCAGGATAATCACAAGCTCAAGATCAGCGAGCCTAGGCTACATAGCAAGACTCTGTCTCTCTAAAAAGAAATAACGGGATTGGAGAGGTGGCTAAGTGGTTAAAGGTCTTGATTATAAAACCTGATGGAGCCGGGCGTGGTGGCGCACGCCTTTAATCCCAGCACTCGGGAGGCAGAGGTAGGAGGATCACCGTGAGTTCAAGGCTACCCTGAGACTCCATAGTGAATTCCAGGTCAGCCTGGGCTAGAGTGAGACCCTACCTCGAAAAACCGAAAAACCAAAAAAATAAAAATATAAATAAATAAATAAATAAAACCTGATGGCCTGGGTTCAATTCCCCAGTATCCACATGTGATAGATTTAATATATGTGCCCCATAGACTCAGGTGTTTTGTTAAAGCTTGTAGCTTGGGTCTCTAGTGCCAGGCTGGAGAACATGCGTTTGGGGGGTGGCTCTGATTTCCAGCCCAGAGGTATGCAGAGCAGTCTGAGCTCTGCTTGGGTCCCTGCTGCTCGCTGCCCATCCGTGCTAGCTGCTTTTGGTTTTTGCTGGCTGTTTGGTTGTTTCCTCTTGGCTTGGATATGTGAAAGCATTTTCTTCCACCAGTGATGGAGTGTTCCCTTGTATCTGGAAGCTTCAAGTAAATCCCTTCCTCCCATAAACGATGATGCATCCCAGAAACATGAAACTGACTATATGCCCATGTCAACCCAGATGCACAAAGTGGCACATGAATCTGGAGTTCATTGACAGTGGCAAGAGGTCCTGGCATGCCCATATTCTGTAAGGATCATATGAAAATTAAATTTCCGCTTTCTAACCTACACCGGGCATTCCTAATTGTGTTCAGTTCAAGTTGAGGTCTCTAAAAAACAGATTCTGTGGTTGTTAGTTTGGATAATCTGACATGCATGAATTCTCTACAGAAGACTGACAACGTGTGTTATTTTATAAAAGGTGCAGTGAATACTTGTAATTTAAAATCTATTTAACCTGTTGTACCTGGTCTTGTACAAAGTTATTTGACCATGGGGCATTTCCTTTGAGGAAATTCAATTGATATCTTGTAAATACTCTTATTCCTTTGGAGTACTGCTAAAGAAACACCATGTTATATCATTATAACATAGGGTGGCTCTTAAGGATATACATTTGGGAATTGTTTGTGTTATAAATACTGGAAAACGCCTTCAATCCCAGCACTTGGGAGGCAGAGGTAGGACCACCGTGAGTTTGATGCCAGCCTAAGACTACATAGTGAATTCCACATCAGTGTGGGCTACAGTGAGACCTTACCTCAAAAACAAAAACAAAAATTAATTAATTAATTAATTAATACTTGGAAAACTTGGAAAATCTGCAGAACTCATCCGTGCTTCATTCACCCTGGCAGCGCTCCTCTTATTGTGTTTCGCCTCCGTGGCTTCTGCTGAGGAGCTGCAAGGGCCGGCTAGCTGGAATAGCAGGTTTTATCAAAGGCTCACTTATTCCCCACTTCAAGGAAGCGGAAGTTCCTCTGGCTCCAGAAGGAGAGCAGGAAGGTAACAAACAAATGCTGAGCCTCCTCTGTGTTCTGAGCCCAGAATTCCACAAATGTCACTGCTCATAGAAATCTTCAAGATCTTGGGGTGAGGAGTTAAGATCTTGGGGTGAGGAGTTAAAGGTATTTGCTTGCACAGCCTGCCAGCCCAAGTTCAATACCCCAGTACCCACATAAAGCCAGATGCACAATACGGTGCATGTATTGACTTCCTTTGTACCAGCAAGAGTCATAGCATGCCCTTTCTTATTCTCTCTCCCTCTCTCTCTATATATATATATATCTCATATAAATAAAATAAAATACATTTTTACAAAAGAAAATCTTCATGTCTTAATGTTTGTACTTTAAAACTTACTTATGGGGGCTGGAGAGATGGCTTAGCAGTTAAGGCGCATGCCTCCAAAGCCTAGGGACCCAGATTCGATTCTCCAGGTCCCACGTAAGCCAGAGGCACAAGGTGGCGCATGTGTCTGGAGTTTGTTTACAGTAGCTAGAGGCCCTGGTATGCCCATTCTCTCTCTCTCTCTAATAAATAAATAATAATAAATCTTAAAAAACTTATTTATGAAAAAGTATATAAATTTATTTCCTTTAAGAGCAAAAAAAAAAAAAACAGCTTTCTTTCTTAACATTTTTATTGACAATAGATGCTAGAATAAGTAACCATTTAAAAGCATAGCCCAGGATCCCAGATCTTGTCTGTTTTACATTAGAAAACCCAGAAAGGCTCAGAGAGCCATAAAGTTCATTCATTGTTCTAGCTGAAGGAATACCACAGCAATTAGACATAGCCCCTGGACTTCAAGAGCCTGTATTCCACAACAAGATGAAGCACAGGGAAATGAACGTAACTCTAAGCAAGGTAATGACACCAGAATGGAGAAGAGTTCTCAGGGAGGTAGAATAAAAGAGGGACCCTAATGTTGATATGCCGTAAGCATCGGTCAGGTCTTGCCAAGCAAGGGATCCTGAGCAAGCCGATGGGAGCACAGAACTAGTCAGGTGTGTGTGTGTGTGTGTGTGTGTCGGAGGGGGGGAGGGCTAAGAAGAGACTAACTGCTGGGCAGCAACAGGTGCAAATGCCTGCCCAGGTGGGAGAAGGCTGAGCACATTCATGGATCAACAGTGAAGCCCGGAATAGCTGAGACAGAGAAATGGAGATGAGGTCGGAGAGTTGAGAGCCCAACTGAGGATACCAGTCACACTGGGACCTCAGAGGAAGCAGTAAGGGTTTGACTTGGGCTGAGTTGAGAGGTCATTAGAGTTGTAAGCAGAGAAGAGGCATGACCTGCTGATCCGACTTGAATCACAGACACCTACCGTGCTGTGGAGGGGGGAGAAACCGAATGTGGGACACCATCGAGAGACTGTTAATCCAAGACTATTCCCAGGGAGAGATGATGGTGGCCCAGAGCAGGGTAAGCTCAAAGGTGACCAAAGCATGAGTGTGTTTCAAAGAAAGAGGCTGAAAAGATTGTCGGTGCAGGCTTGTCTACTTCTAAAACAGGCGAGGAAAGAGAAAGAGAGGAGTCCACAATGGGCGCTGGCTTTAAACCTTGACACCTAGAAAGAGGCTTATATGGCACTGGGTGAAATGGGATGACTGGGCAGTAACAAGCATTTTGGGAGGGAGGCAGATGGTAAACGCTATTGGCACCCAAGTGACAGTTATCAAGTACATAGTAGGATATGATAATGTGGTATTCAGGGTAGAGTGTGGTCTTGGTATCTTCTGCTTATCAATGATACTTACTAAGATAATTTTAGATTGAGTTTACACAGGAGGAAGTAAAGGGCAGTATGCACCAGTATTTAGGAGCAGATTATTTTATTTTATTTTTTTTGTATCTTTATTTATTTGATAGAGACATAAATACGCACAGAGAAAAAGAGAGAGGAAGTATGGGTGTCCTGGGGCCTCTTGCTGCCACAGATGAGCTCCAGATACATGCGCCACTCTGTGCGTCTGGCTTTACGTGGATACGGGGAATTGAACCCGGATCATTAGGCTTGGCAAGCAGATGCCTTGAACCAGCCCTGGAAGCTCAATTTCATGCCATGGCCGTGTTGCAGCTGGTAAGAACGTGTGGGTAGAACGGTGGGAGGCGAGCGAGCCAGTGTTTTGTATTGCTGCCGTTTTACTTCTCCATTGGACCCACTCCTCCTCTGAGAGAGGAGTGTCAGCAAACTCTGCCCCTCTCTCCTCTGCCGTGCCAGTTCCCCTCTGTATCCGCTCCTTCATAGGAGAGGGATGGAAAGTACAGTGCAGTCAGTCCAGCTGTAAAAGTTCCCATAGCTCTTTACTTACTTACTTATTGGTTTTTCGAGATTGGGTTTCACTTTAGCTCAGGCTGACCTGGAATTCACTATGGAGTCTCAGGGTGGCCTCAAACTCACGGTGATCCTCCCACCTCCGCCTCCCGAGTGCTGGGATTAAAGGTGTGCGCCACCACGCCCGGCTAGTTTTTTTGTTTATTCTTTATCAATCCCAACACTGTTCAGTGAATAGTCACCAGTTTATGGGGGCCATGGGCAGAATGTGGTGGCTTGAATCAGATGTTCCTCATAAACTCATGTGCTCTGAATGGTTGGTCCCTAGCTGGTGACAGTTTGGGAGGCAGAGCCTCGCTGGAGGAGGTGTGCTGTTGGGGCAGGCAATAGGTTCCTACGACCAGCTCCCCTGGGCAAGAGCTCAGCTCAGTCTCCTGCTGCTTTTCCACCTGCTGTGGCAGAGGTGATATCCAGCCTCTACTCATGTCATGTTTTCTCCTGCCCTCATGAAGCTTCCCCTTGAGACTGTAAGCCAACTCCTGCTTTTGGTCAGGTCATGCTTTGTCCCACCACTGAGAAGATAACTGCCATACACAGTTTCCCATGGAAAAGTACTGGTAAAAAAATATGCTGTTGTTTTTGAAGCTTCTACTGTAAAAAGCCATATGTCATGTCTGCTCATAGGCCATTAGCCAGAACAAGTCATATGGTCAAGCTTGATATGAATAGGGCAGAAAACATCCCTTCCAATACAGGAGACTGAAAGTCACATGAGAAAGCATATTCCCCTCACCAGGAATGAAGGATAAAGAGTTGGTAACAACTGGGCTGGAGAGATGGCTTTGTGGTTAAGGCAGTTGCCTGCAACACCTAATGACCAGGGTTCAATTCCCTAGTAGCCACATGAAGCTAGATGCACAAAGTGACACATGCATCTGTTCATTTGCAGTGGCTAGAGGCCCTGGTGTGCCCATTTTCTGTCTGTCTATCTCTTTCTCTCTGTGCAAATAAATAAATAAATAATATATCTATATATGTCTACACACACACACACACACACATATATATATATATGTATGTATGTATACATATATATATATATATATATATATATATATATATATATATATATATTTTGGTTTTTCGAGGTAGGGTCTCACCTAGCCCAGGCTGACCTGGAATAAAATATTTTTTTAAAGTTGATGTTAAAGCCGGGCATGGTGGCACATGCCTTTAATCCCAGCACTTGGGAGGCAGAGGTAAGAGGATCACTGTGAGTTCGAGGCCACCCTGAGACTCCATAGTGAATTCCAGGTCAGCCAGAGCTAGAGTGAGACCCTACCTCAAAAAAACCAAAAAAAAAAAAAAAAAAAAAAAAGTAGGACTAGAGCCACACGTGGTGGTGCACACCTTTAATCCCAGCACTTGCAAGGCAGAGGTACAAGTATTGCTGTGAGTTTGAGGCCACCCTGAGACTTCATAGTTAATTCCAGGTCAGCCTAAGCCAGAGTGAGACCCTTCCTCAAAAAAACAAAAAACAAAAAAAAGTAGGGCTGGAGAAATGGATCAGTGGTTAAGGACATATGCCTGTGAAGTGTAACAACCTGGGTTCAATTCCCTAGTACCCATTCCCACATTTATAAAGCCAGATGTGCAAAGTGGTACATGTGTCTGAAGTTCCTTTGCAGAGCCTAGAGGCCCGGGACCTCCCATTCTGTCTGTCTCTCTTCTCTCTATCTCTCTCTGCTTGCAAATAAATAAATAAAAAAATTTTAAAAGAAAAATACACACCACAAAAAGAGTTGGCAACAAGTGCCAGGTGTGGTGATGTGTGCCTTTAATCTCAGTACTTGGAAGGCAAAGGTAGGACAATCACTTTGAGTTCAAAGCCAGCCAGGGACTACATAGTGAGTTCCAGGTCAGCCTGGGCTAGAGTGAGGCTCTATTTTGAAAAACCAAAAAAAGAAAGAGTTTGATCACAATCAATAAATCTACCACCAATAAGAAGTTGGCCAATTTAATGTCTCTCCTCCCCCACTGGGTCTCTGTATCCCTGTAGAAGAGCAGCTGGAAAGGAAGAATCCAGAGAAGATGGCTACATGGTCCACGCAGGGGATGATAACAGGCCTGGTTAAAGCAATGACTGCGAACTTGACTGTATCCTCTACCACTTACAAAATGATTTTGTTTATTTACTTAGTTTTGAGAGAGAGGCAGATAGAGCGAATGGGTGCATTAGGGCCTCTAGCCACTGCAAACAAACTCCAGATGCATAGGCCACCTTGTGCATCTGGCTTATGTGGGTCCTGGGGAACAGAACCTGGGTCCCTTGGCTTTGAAGGCAAACACCTTAACCAGGGAGCCATCTCTCCGGCCCCAATTGCTTCTATCCTAACATTTCAATACTTACTTTTTAAAACTTTTTATTGATAATTTCCATACATATGCATAATGTGCTTTGATCATAACCCTCTCCTATTACCTTATTTTGCTCCCTCTGTCTTGAACTTCTTCCTTCCATCTAGTCCCTCTTCGATTTTGATGTCGTTTATTTGCCTTTTGCTCTCCTCATCAGTACTGTAATGTTGATGTGGTCACTTCATCCACAGGATTTCCTGATACCTGCAGGGGATAATAACGAGGGCTGATTTTGTGCGGAACACTCACTTTATTCTCAGCACTTTGACAAATTTTCAGTGTTCCCAGTCCTCACTGCCATCTGCAAAACAAAACAAAACGAAACACTTTTCTGAGTAAAATTGGGAGCAGCACTGATCTATGGGCATCAAAATAAGTATTTAGAGGCAAATGCTTCCTCCAGCCCTGCCTTCCAGATTTTCCGCTCTAATGTTGTAGTGTGTCCAATTGGCCTTTTAAAATATTCTTTATTTATTTATTTGAACGAGAGAGGCAGATAAAAAGAGAAAGGGGACACTAGGGCCTCTATCCACTGCAACCGAACTCCAGATGCATAAGCCATAGGTACTGGGAAATCAAACCTGGATCCTTAGACTTCACAGGCAAGCGCCTTAACCACTAAGCTCTCTCTCCCCCAGCTGCTGGGCCACTTCTGAAGTGAGTCAGAGCTACTGACCAGATCACCTGGAGACCTGGGTAGTCAGCGGCCCGAGAGCCCACCACCCCTGCCAATGCCACAGTGCATGGCACATCATGGGACGTTTAGCTTCAGGGTCCCTTCCAAGGAGGATTGGAACTCTCCCTCCACTTTTTCCTACCACAGGTAAGCTAAAAGACAGCTGCTCCACTTTTCAAAACTGTAATGTTCCGAGTGTAGTGAAAGGACAGAGCAGGACAAGAGGGTGAACCCCGAGCTGTACGAGGCTGAGAGATGGGCTGACTTGGCAGATGACACGTTCGGTTATAGATTTTAACATAATGCCGCTTTAAGAACAGAAAGAAAGCCCCACGCCAAGAAACATCAACAGTAAGTTTTCCTCTTTTTCCCCACTCAGATATACTGAAGCCAGGTTTAATTTTATGTCAGGAAAGAATTCCCTCCTGAGACTTTCCTGGCTGTGGTTCAGTTGAGGGTAATGTTTTCCAGCACTGCTTCCAGAGGCCCTGGGAAGCCGAAAGGAAGGGCTGGACAGAGCATGGTGCCGGCCTCGCGGGGACAGCAGAGGGCGCTGTGACGACGAGGAAGCCGGGATGCTCCTTCTGGTACCAGTGTGATTTCTGAAATCCCTCAGCTTGCTCTGCGTTTCATTTCCCCCACCAGGAACCACCTCAGGAATGACATATTAACAGATACCAGCAACTTTTCTACTTCTTATTTTAACTCAAAGCTTAAATGAAATATGTTAAATCTTAAGGAGGAGAAAAAAAAAAAGCTTAGATACTTGAGTCAATGTCCAAAAGCTTTCAAAACAGGCCAGTGTCTCTTGATTGCTATGAAATATGTCCTATGGGTATTTAAAACAGGACTCCTAGGGGATATAAAAGACCATTGTGAACTGGAGAGATGGTTTAGCGGTTAAGGTGCTTGCCTGAAAAGCCAAAGGACTCAGGTTTGATTCCCCAGTATCTACGTCAGCCAGATGCACAAGGTTGCACATGTGTCTGGAGTTCTTCTGCAGTGGCCGGAGGCCCTGGCGTACCCATTCTCTATATGACGGCCTCTCTCTCTCTCTCTCTAATAAATAAGTAAAATATTTTTTAAAGGCCATTATAAAAATCTCACCAAAAATGTGCCACATGATTTTGTGTTTTTTCACGATGATGCCAGAGTTACTTATCTGCTCAGTACATTTTGGTTTTCAAATAGTTTGAGTCCATTTAAGAATGGAGGAGGAGGCGGAAGCTAGGGGAACCAAGCACCGTGATTATTGTTACAACTAGGCTTTGCTCCTCCTTGTCGCTGGCACTTACCTTTGAAGTCCCACTCTAGTCCCACGCCCTGTAACTCCCTGCCAAGTTAAAGACTGTTAACATTTTAAACAACCCTTAGACTCCCTTTCGTCCAGCATCAATGGAGCCCTCTAAGAGCAGCTTAGGAAGCTAATCTTCAACAACCAATGATGTGCCTTGTATATACTTATGTGGTTCTCTTATATACATACTTTATTTTCAAGAAGTGTGTGGACCTCAAGGAGATCTGTCAAAGGGAGCCATGAAGTTGAGGAAACTGAGTCTCAGAGAGCAGGAATGAATGGTGACTGACTGGAACATAGATGACTCAAAAAGAAAGGCACAATAATTGCCTCATGGGCTAACTAAGAAACCAAAGACTTCCGGTATAGCACAGAGCTTCAGATTTTCCAAAAGAAAAGTCAGATACGATGGCACATGTCTGTCATCTCAGCACGGAGGGGAGGCTGAGGTAAGAGGATCAGGAGTTCAAGGGCCAGCCTCAACCATGTAGCCACTTCAAGGCCAATCTGGGCTATATGAGATCTTGTTCCAAACACATACACACACACACACACACACACACACACACACACACATACACATACAATGCAATTTTTCTGAAAGCTTATGGGAAAACATCTGAGAAAGGAAGAAATTGTCCAGAAAATAGACACAACTAACAGAGGTCATACAGGAACTGAAGCAAGGGGCATGGCACACTGGATGTGCGTATGTGCAGTGGAAGAAGTGAGGAGCAGAGACCGTTCAGCAGAGAGAGTTCAAGCAAGTCCCAGCCTTCTGCTGGAAATGACTGTCAGTATTCTGCAGCACCATGCAATGCTCTGGATTTCTTCTTTTAAGGACAGAAGAACTAACATGTTAACCATCTCTAACTATAGCTGGCTTATAATAGTATACGTCTTTGGGTGCTGGAGAGATGGCTTAGCAATTAAGGCTAATGCTCAATTTTTTAATTTTTATTTTAAAAGTGTTTATTTATTTATTGGAGAGAGATAAAGAGAAAGAGATAGATAGAGAGAATGGGCCTACCAGGGCCTCCAGCCACTGCAAACAAACTCCAGATGCATGTGCCACCTTGTGCATCTGGCTTCACATGGGTACTGAGAAATCGAATCTGGGTCCTTAGGCTTTTGCAGGCAAGTGCCTTAACCACTAAGCCATCTCTCCAGCCCCTTTTTTTATTTTTAAAATATTTATTTATTTATATATTTCAGAGAGAGGGAGCGAGAGGAAGAGAATAAAATATTTTTAATACTAAACGTCCTTGTGCAATGATGGCTGGGGCATCAGTGATTCCAGAAGAGTTCAGAGCACCCGTGAGTCCTCAGGAGCTCACTGTACACTGCGTGCTGGGCAGGCTCCTGGTTCCAACCTTGCTTCCTCTTTACTGCGTGCAGCCCTTTGGGTTATGAGGCTGAATGTGCTGCATAAGACCATGACCAGTCTCTGCTGGTCGCAAAACTAATTAAAGACATAGTAAATGTGAAGTTCCGGATTTATCTCCAAATAAAGCAGTAATGGAAGCTGGGTTTTGATAGTGGCTTGAGTTGAATCCTGTTCTTTCTTATAGAGATTCTATGAATTCAAATGGCTTCATGCTAGTAACTAATTTATTAAGTAATAGTAACTCAATAAGATAGATGAAGCTTTTATATTCTTTCCAATCATGTTAGGAAGTACTAATTCTCCACTGGTTCTCTCTTTAAAAAAAAATTAAAAACTTTTATTTATTAATTTATTTGTGGGGGTGGCATGCCAAGGCCCATATGTGGAGATCAGATGATGACTTAGAGGTGTCTGTGTTCCACATTCTTTGAGACAGGGTCTCTTGCCATTGCAAATGAATGCCAAGACTAGCTGGCCTATCTTTATAGCAGATAAAGTCACACTTCCCTCCTGTGTTCCTTCTCTCTTCAAAATGATTCTCTTATGCTCGTGTGACATGAAGCATATCTGCAAGTCCTTTTCCTCAGGAAATTCCCAACTACATGAATTAGACTATAGTCTTAGTGAGTGATTCTCTGAGAATCTCCTCCAGGAGGCTGTGGGGAAAAAGACCAGTTATCCCCATGTTCTTCCCTCGTGGAAAGTGGAGAGAGTAGCCTATTGTCCCATGCACCTAACATTCAAATAACACGTGAGTCCTAACACTCAGTAACACTTGAGCCTCTCTGTCTTGTGGTGTAGGGATGGAGGCTGGTAACAACCGGCCACATGTGTCACTGCCTCAGGAACTCTTGTCTCTGACTCACCTCGGGTCCTAGTTGTCAGCCTCGGGAGTCCCACTAACAGCTTGGAACAGGTTGCAAAGAAGTGAATTGCTCTGGAAGAAAGAAGATGCAGAGGAAACACATGAACATTTAGAATTGGCATTCAGAATCAGTACACCCATCATTAAGCCTTTTCTTCATTGCCTGTTAATTCATTTTGTTTAGCAAATAACAACCAGATGCCTGTCACATATCAGACATGAGGATAGACCCCCATAATCCAAGAAAGATGAAAATATAACCCTTGCTTTCTTTTTTTTTTTTTTTTGGTTTTTCGAGGTAGGGTCTCACTGTAGCCCAGGCTGACCTGGAATTCACTATGGAGTCTCAGGGTGGCCTCGAACTCACGGCGATCCTCCTACCTCTGCCTCCCGAGTGCTGGGATTAAAGGCGTGCACCACCACGCCCAGCTACCCTTGCTTTCTTAATGCCTTTTCTTTTCTTTGTAGGGTGTGTGTAGGTGTTAGCACCTATGCACATGCCAGAGGAAGACATTAGGTCCTTCTCTCCCACGTTTCCACCTTATTTCGCTGAGACAGAATCCCTCACTGAACACGGAGCTCCACGATTTTCTGTTAAACTGGAAGGACAAGAAAGCCGCCACGATCCTCCTGCCTCCACGCTCCTCAGCACTGGAGCCCCGGGCATGCGTGGCCGAGCCTGGCCTTGTACATGGGTGCCGAGCTTCAAGCTCAGGTCTTGGTGCTTGTGCAACAAGTGCTCTTAGCACTAAGCCCTCATTTCCCCAGCCCCTAAATTTCATGTTATTTTGTATAATATTTACAATTGAAGATCCAGAATGTTAGTAGAAAAACAGAGACGAAAGGCAAAGGGAGAAGTAGAGAGAGAGAGAAAGAGAGAGAGAGAGAACTAACAGAGAACGTGCCCTTGGAGAAGTCAAGTAGATTTCAGATGGTATTTGAGTTGGCTTCAGAAAAAAAGAAGTCATTAAACAGGGAAAATAAACTAGAGGAAAGCATTTCAAGGAGAGATAATAATGGTGTGTCCAAGAACAAAACGACTAAAGATGATGGCAAAGTTGGTGTTTCTGCCTTCAGCGCAGGGGGTCAACTCTGGGCCACGGTGGAATCTGGACTGTGGGGAGTTGACTGTGTGCAGATGGAGAAAGGCCTTTGAGTATATGCAAAGAAGTTTGGGATCTCTGTGTATCAAACAGAAAATCAACAAATCAGGAAAATGTTATATGTAATGCTGTGCAAAAAAAGGGATAACTTTTTGTTTTTCTTTATTTATTTGAAAGAAAAGAGGCAGACACAGAGAGAGAATGTGCATGCCAGGGCCTCTAGCTCCAGACGCATGCGTCACCTTGTGCGGCTGGCTTTATGTGGGTCCTGGGGAATCGAACCTGGGTCCTTTGGTTTTATAGGCAAGCGCCTTAACCAGTAAGCCATCTCTCCCACCCTGTAATGCCATTTTCACAATAAGCTTCTGGCATTCAATATAAGCTAGATAAGCTAGAGAGATGGATGATAACTCCGGGGTTTTCGGGGGGATCACTGGGGAGAGCAGAAACTAAGAATAGAACGCGGGGAAGAAACAGAATAGACAGCCTGGCCTTTCGGAGGACAGTGAGCTCACCACGACTCAGCAGCTCATGCTGAAGGGTCCAGGCCATTGAAATCAGGCGGGGGATACCATGGATGAGAAGGAAACACAGAAAGAGCTGAATATAGTTAAGGGCACGTTCAGGTTAAGATGACAGGAAGCGTTTAGGACTTCTGCAAGGAGGCACTGGGTCTGGAGTTCAGGAGAGTAGTCCAGGCTAACTGTGGAGACAGTGTGTGTAGTACTAAATAAGGGTGGGAGCCGGGGGCGTGCATGTGAGAATGCACAGTTGTGTATGGAGAAAGAAGGCAAGAAGCTAACGGGGCCTTTAAACAACTAATACAAGCAGCAGGGTTAGAAAAGGGGGCAGGGAAGATGGCTCAGTGGTTAAAGGCTTTTGCTGGCAAAGCCGGCTGGCCAGGGTTCAAATCTCAAACCATCCACCTGAAACTGGACACAAAAAAGCCTTGCAAGTGGCTGGTGTTCATTTGCAGCAGGAGGAGGCCCCGGCATGCCTACACACACACACACACACACACACACACACACTCCCACACGAATTTGAGCTGGGTCTGTGGTGGTACTCAAGGGCAGAGGTAGAAGGATTGCGGTGAGCCCGAGGCCAGCCTGGGATCACAGAGTAACTTCCAGATCAGCCTGGGCTAGGGTGAAACCCTGCCTCAAAAAAATAAATAAATAAATAAATAAATTGGGACAAAGAAGGCCTAGAAAAGATGGGCCAGTCTTCCAAGATCCAATACATGAGGGATATCAAGCCAGGCAGAGACAGTTCTAATGTTAAATGTTGGAGGAAAAAATTGATATTCTCATCATTACTAAATATCTGAAACGGAGAGGTTAAAACAGATGAAACATAGCTCCTGGGGATCAAACTTCAGTCCTCACGCTCGCAAGGCAAGCGCATTACTTACTGAGCTGTCTCTCCAGCCCCTAAAAAAGAGACTTTTAAAGCAGAGCCTTATTGCACCAGAAATCTTTGCAAATGTTGATTTTTTTTTCAAGAGAACATGGAATGTGCTTATATTTTTACATTTTTCTTTAGGGTAAACAATTTTTGTGCAAATAAGCAAAAAGGAAGAGACGTTTCTTTTTATAAAAAGCATATACAGTACATGAAAAGGCTGTCACTAAAGGGCTGGAAGTGATAACAGCATTTTTTCTCTGCAGGAAAGGAAATAACTCAGATTCAGGAAAAGTAGCTTGCTGACAAGGCAGTTACTCACATGTCTCCCCAAAGGAAGTCAAGAGATTGGTTTTGTAAGGTCACAGTTCAGTGGAAATTGAGGACTATGTTCACTTGAATACAACCTCTTCAGTCACATAGAGTGGAATGTCCAAAAAAAAAAAAAAAAAAAGAACCCAGCAGGAACCACAGGATCGGATGCTAATGCCTTTCTCGGGTCTCCAATGTGCCAAGCGTCAGACTGCTTGCTAATAAGCAAACATTTTGAAGTATAAGGAAGTTCATATAGGATGTTTTGTTCACTATCTTCATGCCATGTATGCGCTTAAATACATATTTTCTTGAACAAAACATTAAGAAGAAAATATGTTGACTCTGATGCCACTCTCCCTTTGTGGAGAATTAGATCAACAACTCACTATGTAAATATGCAATATTGTGCCTGATATGCTGAAATAACACATTATTAAATGAGTTATTTTTTTGTTTTTCAGGATGCCTGGGGTTGAACCAGGGGCAACATGCTAGGCAAGCACTCTACTGCTGAACTAACACGTTCAGCCCCTTAACTATATTTTGAAACAGAATTTCATTATGCAGCCGACTGTCCTCAAATTTATGATCCTTTTGTCTCAGCCCCACAAGTAGGTGGGCTGGTGGGGGTACATTATGTCCTCAGGTTAAAATAATTGTTTTTGGGGGGGTTATGTCTATGGGTGCCCACGTGAATGTGGAGGCCAGAGATTTGAAAAGTGTTTTTCTCAATTGCTCCCCACCTTACTTCTTTTATTTGTGTTTGTATGAATGTGAGTGTGTGTGTATGAGTGTGTGAACGTGTGTGCATAAATGTGTGTGAAGGTGTGTATGAATGTGTGAGTATGAGTGTGATTGTGTGTGTGCATGAATGTGAGTGTATATGTATGAATGTGTTGCATGAGTGTGTGTATATGAATGCTAGTATTGTGTATGAGTGTGTGTGTGTGTGTGTGTATGAATGTGTGTGCATGAGTGTGAGAGTGTGTCTATGGTCTGATCCATGCCACAACATGCATGTGGAGGTTAAAGGAAAACCTCAGGATGTTTCTCCTCTCCTTCTACCTTCATTTTGTTGTTGTTGTTTTGAATTTCCAATTGTTTATTGCTTATATCCAGTTGATTTTTCAATGTTTATTATTAGTATTAACAGGATGTTTCATATGGATACATCATATGTGGTACCCTCTTCTGCCTCGTCCCTGCCCCCATTCTGTTGGGGACCCTCCTCAGTGGGGTTGCAGGTATTCCCCATGGGGTTGTGGTTTATGCATTGTGGGAGCAGCAGTCAGTTATTTTTGGGGGAGGGGGAGGGAATGCCTCTGGGCGTGGTGTCTCAACCTGTGGCTCTTACAATTTTTCTGCCCCCTCTTACGCAAAATTCCCTGAGCCGTGGTGGGTGAGTTTTAAGTCGATTTCAGTGATGAGCTCTTAGGAGCCTCTGGATCTCTGCTTTGGTGGGTGTTGAGTATCCCCAGGGTCTGTCTCCTACACCTTGGCACTAATTAACAGGTTCAGCATGGAAGCAGCACTCTTGCTCATCTCCCCAGTTCCTCTGTGGATTCAGCTGGGGCTTGATTGAAGTGCGAGGAGCAGTTTATCTCCTCGCGTCTCACTACCTTCTGAAAAAGAAGAACAGATTCTCCAACAGAGAGTGAAGTCAGCATAGTTTAAATGGGATAAGCATTATTAATTTTGGGAATTGGTTTTTTTGGGGGTGCTTTATTTTTGTTTGTTTGGTTGGTTGGTTGGTTGGTTGGTTTTTCGAGGTAGGGTCTCCCTACATCTCAGGCTGGAAGTCACTGTGTAGTCTCAGGGTGACCTCAAACTCATATCCATCCTCCTACCTCATCCTCCATCCTGTGATTAAAGGCATGCACCACCATGCCTGGCTGCACCTTCTTTCGACACAGGCTTTCTTGTTTGCCATCACAGCTTGGAACTTCCAGATTTTCTGGGCTCTGCCTCCCATTTCTGCAATAGGCATCCTGGGATTAGAGATGCATGTGTCGTTTTGTATCTAGCTTTAGATGTTCACGGAGGAAGATTGAACTCAGGTTGTCAGGCTTGCAAGCAAGTGCCTTTCACTGCTGAGCCAACTCCCCAGCCCTCCACCTTATTTTTTATATTTTTATTTATTTCTTTGTTTGAGGTAGGGTCTCACTCTAGCCCAGGCTGACCTGGAATTCACTAT
This sequence comes from Dipus sagitta, assembly GCA_036346955.1. Classification (NCBI taxonomy): domain Eukaryota; kingdom Metazoa; phylum Chordata; class Mammalia; order Rodentia; family Dipodidae; genus Dipus; species Dipus sagitta. The sequence continues at coordinate 70,507,847 of CM070782.1, forward strand.
GTAGTCTCAGGGTGGCCTTGAACTCAAGGTGACACTCGTACCTCTGCCTCCTGGGTTCTGGGATTAAAGGCGTGTGCTATCATGCCCGGCTCCACCTTACTTTTTTTAGGAAGGGTCTCATGCCAAACCTGGAGCCAGATTTGGCTGGACTAGGTAGCCAGAAAGCCCCAGAGGTCCTCTGTCTTCACCTTCACGGAGCTGGAATTCTAGGCACATGCCTCCACACCCAACTTCTATGTGGGTGTTGGAGATCTGAACTCAGGTTCTTAGGCTTGCAGGGCAAACACTCTACCAACTGAGCCCTCTCTCCAGCCTACTCTGATTCTTTGACTTGGCAATTCTAACCAAGAAACCGTGCAGAATACATATGATCCAAAGAATATGAAGGACAGCGGGCAGTGATGCCTCACACCTTTAATCCTAGCACTCAGAAGGCAGAGGTAGGAGGATTGCTGTGAGTTGGTGGGAGTCTACCCTGGGACTAATTCTACGTCACCCTGGGCTAGAGCAGGACCCTACCTCAAAAAAAAAAAAAAAAGAAGAAGAAGAAGAAGAAGAGGAAGAAGGGAGATAAATTAAAGTCCTACTCTGGTTCAGGCACGTGACAAGGGTCAGCATAGTCCATGATTTCGGTCCCCGTCTCAGAACGCTAGCGCACTTTCTCTGCATTAGGAGAAGTCTTCCACTGCACCACACTGCTTGGTCGTCTCATCAGAAACCAGATACTGTTATGTGCAGTGGGTCAGAATTTCAATGTCCTCCCTGCCTACACAGTAACTTTGCGGCAGCCTTCCCTGCCTGTCCCCCACCCCCACAGTGAAATCAAGATACTTAGAGTCTTGGACCTTGCTAGTTCCCTGGGGTTTTGCTGTGGTTTTGGCTGTTGTTGCTGTAGCTGCTTTGTTTTGGTGATTTTCTTTTTTTTTTTTCTAGTACTGAGGACCAAAGCCCTGGGCTTACTAGGCAGGAGCTCTTCCACTGAGCTAAATCCCCAGCTCCTGTTCAATTATCTTTGAAATGTTTTTTTTTTTAAAATGAATGGATAAGGGCTGGAGAGGTGGCTTAGCGGTCAAGGTGCTTGCCTGTGAAGCCAAAGGACCCAGGTTCAATTCCCCAGTGCCCACCCGCATAAAGCCAGATGCACAAGGTGATGCATGTGTCTGGAGTTCATTGGCAGAGGCTGAAGGCCCTGATATGCCTATTCTCTCTATATATCTGCATCTTTCTATCTCTCTTCTCTCTCTCCAATAAATAGATAAATAAAATATTTTTTTAAAAAAGAAAAGAAAGAAGAAATGGATAAGAGCAAAGTAATCCATGTATATATCTAGAAGAACGCACTTAGATGGACTGACTCCTGCGTTCTTCAAGTTCCCATGTCTTGGCTTTCCTTCAGAAATAAAGCTTGCTAAACGATAAACTCAGAAGATGTACCAAGATAATTTGTATTTTGCTAGAAATTTATCTACCTGAGATGGGAATCTTTTCTACACAGTGGAACATGGCCGGTTAAGTGCCCCGATCAGGGTATGACACAAACTGGTGTTCCCATCATGCAACATGACTTGGCAGCTGCGTAGTTGGGCAAGGTACCTGAGCACACTGAGTGAGACTGGGATTACTAAAATGCCTTTTTCTAAGGGATCGTTATTAAGCGTGACACAGTGTGTTACATACTTACTACATTGCTCAGAGCTTAAACCACCACTGAGAGGAAAGAGGCTTGGCAGTTCTCAGTGACCTGAAATTCATTGTTTAAATAACTGTCTATCCCATATTTGAACTCTCCCTTTATTAAACTTATTGTTTGTCTTACCTACCCAGCCCCAGCCTGTTTCCTAAAGCACTACTTAGGTCCAGTTCCACAGACACTTCCGATCCACTCACTACTCAACTGTTTGCTCTCAGGAAGCAGATGAACAAGACACAGTTTCGGCCTGAAAACTTGGTAAGGCATTAGAGGGGATAAGGATGTCTACAAATATATGCGCGTGCTTAAATTATTTTGGTGTCCAGGGATAGGCTGTAAAATTAGTCTCTGTTTAAACAGCACCTGAGTTCAAAGGACAAAAGCAAATGGCCACTGGGACCCCAGGAAGGCTTAAAGTCTAATAGGGATTGAGAAGACGAGGAAGTTGAACTCTGCCCTCAAGGACATCCTGGAAGAAGCAGTAGGAACAAAAACACCCAGGTCTACTCAGAAAACAAAGCAGGGTTTGCAGATTGTGAACTACCAAGGTTTCAAGGCCCGTGTCCAGCCACACACACCGCGAAATTGGGAACAGCATGGATAACAGCCAAATACTCATCACATAACTTTTTTTTTCCCTTAAATGTAACTTACTGTTATAATTAACACAGATATCTCTCATCTTTCTGCATTTTCTTCATCAAGGAATATTCCAAGTAGAACGTTAACATAAGGAGGTTGTTTTTCTTTTGTTAATTGTTAACATTGAGGGGATTCACTCATGATAAGTTTGGGGCCACCAGGTCAGAGGGCACAGGAGCTTCCAAATGGCTCGACTTGCATTGCCACCCCCATACTTTATCCTCAATATCTGGAATGATCCTGTTAAAGCACATGCCACTGGGATACCTTCCAGGGAGTTGTTGGCCAGGGAGGTCGCTGATGCCCCCAAAACATTATAGACCATTACCGAGGCCCTGGTTTCCCACCAGGAATAGATGGTAAGACCCTGTTGCTAAAGACTCCACATACTTGGGATGCAAGGCCACTGAGAAATCCTGCTGGAACTGAGTTGATAACTTCCTCCATGTAGACCAGCTGACATAAAGCTGGAAGAAGCCGTTCTGCATACAATTCAATGGGAGAGAGAAAAATCACGAGTGACGACAATCAACAACAGAAACTGCAAGCATTATATTTGACCAGCCAGGCCAAATGAGCCAACGGGTGCAATGGTGGCACGTCTGTCATCATGGAAACCAACTGCCCTCTAATTGGACTGGAGGCCCACTCCATGGGAGGGAATACATCCCTGATACTGAAAACTTAAAACAGGGGTAGTCATGAGCCCTAGGGGTGTAACGTCTGCTCTGTCCAGCTAAATGTATATACTATGCTTATCAAACTGCCCAGTAAGCACTTCTCTTAATGTTCATACACATACATTAATGCTACTCTCACTTTTGGTTAGAGAATCTTCTCTTTTCAGATGGCACTGACCTTGGGATGACTCAGAAGGCACCATGGTGCTGAGAAGATATGGCAGAGGAGTGCTCAGCACTGCAATATCTCTATCTCACCTTCCAAGGCTCAGGGTCCATGGCAGAAGAGGTAGCAGAAAGAATGTAAGAGCCAAAGGAAGGATAGGACTGCTTACAATGCTCTCTTCCAGACACAAAAAATGGCCTGGATATCCATGACCTCACAGTGCCTGACACTACCTACACAAGACCATCATAATAGGAGGAAAAGATGATGACATCAAAATAAAAGACAGACTGATTGAGATGGGGAGGGGATATGATGGAGAGTGGAGTTTCAAAGAGGAAAGTATTGGGAGGGAGGGCATTGCCAGGGGATATTTTTTATAATCATGGAAGTTGTTAATAAAAAAAGAACAAAAAAGCATATGCCAGATGAAAACTTTCTAGGGCTGGAGAGATAGCTCAGTGGTTAAAAGAACTTGCTTGTAAAGCATAACAGCCAGGTTCAATCCCCCTAGCATCTACATAAAACCAGTTGCACAAAGTGGCACATATGTCTGAAGTTTGTTTGCAGTGGCAAGAGGCCCTGGCTTGCCCATTCTGTCTCTAATAAATCAATAAATAAAATGGTGATGCACACCTTTAATCCTAGCACCTGGGAGGCAGGGGTAGGAGGATCGCTGTGAATTTGAGGCCAGCCCAGTCAAGTCCAGGTCAGCCTGAGTTATAGCAAGACCCTATCTCAAAAAAAAAAAAAAAAAAAAAAAAAAAGGTGTGGGGGCATCTTTAATCCCAGCACTTGGGAGGCAGAGGTAGGAGGATCGCCATGAGTTCAAAGCCACCCTGAGACAACATAGTAAATTTCAGGTCAACCTGGCCTAGAGCAAAGCCCTATCTCGAACAACAAAAAACAAAAAACACAAACAAACAAACAAACAGCAGCCGGGTATGGTGGCACTTGCCTTTAATCCCAGCATTTAGGAGGCAGAGGTAGGAGGATCACTGTGAATTCGAGACCACCCTGAGAGTACATAGTGAATTCCAGGTCAGCCTGAGCTAGAGTGAAACCCTTACCTTGAAAAACCAAAAAAAAAAAAAAAAAAAAAAAAAAAAAAAAAAAAAAAAAAAACCGTAATTTGCCTCTGCACACACCCACTAACATTTGCCCTCATTAAAACTAAAGTGCCGTCAATGCAGCCATGTCTCAGGATGTGCGCCCTCTCCTCAGAGACCTCCCTTGACTTTACCTCCTACTTGAGCCACACAAGCTTACCAGGTGTTGGCTCAGCTCAAGTGCTTTACTAATAGCCCACACAAGCATGTTTATTGCTTGGTTTGCTGTGGAAAATTAGCTTAATACATATAGAGTTTGTTTATGGTTAAAAAAAAATGGGTTTCTCTCTCTCTCTCTCTGTCTCTCTCTCTGCCTTTCTCTCTGTGTCTGTCGCTCTCAAATAGATAAATAAAAATATGAACAAAAAAGAAATAAAAAAAAGAAAGAAAAGAAAAAGGGCTGGAGAGATGGCTTAGTGGTTAAGCGCTTGCCTGTGAAGCCTAAGGACTCCGGTTTGAGGCTCGATTCCCAGGACCCATGTTAGCCAGATGCACAAGGGGGCGCAGGCATCTGGAGTTCGTTTGCAGTGGCTGGAAGCCCTTGCGCGCCCATTCTCTCCCTCTCTCTCTCTCTCTGTGTCTGTCTGCCTTTCTCTCTGTGTCTGTCACTCTCAAATAGATAAATTTAAAAAATGAACAAAAAAAAAATTTTTTTAAATGGGTTTGGTTGGAATTTGGTGACACTGTCTACATGTTCCATTAATAAAATACATGTATTTTCCTTTTACTTGTTCCCAGTTGCTTATTATATTTTTTATCATATGATCTCTTGAACATTTTCATTTTAAATTCTCTTCATTATTGCACATTATTGACAGATCTTTTCTGTTTGGAAGGGTTTTTGTTTTGTTTTGTTTTGTTTCTTCCTGCCTTGTGCTCAGAAACTGGTCAGGCCTTATCCCCTACCTCTCATTACTCTGGCCTCTTTTGCCTCAGGCCCTTTGGCAATTTCCAGAATTCTCCTCAGCCCTAGGCTGTTCCTACCTCTCTACAACCTGAGCAATCTCACCTGCTCACAGACCCAAATCTCTGTCTACTACTGAATACTCTTTTTTTTTTTTTTTTTTTTTTTTTGAGGCTGACCTGGAATTCACTATGTAGTCTCAGGCTGGCCTCAAACTCACAGCAGTCCTCCTGCCTCTGCCTCTCAGGCGCTGGGATTCATGGCGTGCGCCACCACGCTGACTTTAAGCGCTGTAACAGGCAGTCCAGACTTCATTCCTGAGCTCTGTTCCCAACTGCCTTCTAGCCAGCTCCATCCGTGTGTTCACATGTTACTTCAAACTCAACATGTCCCAAACAGGGCTCATTCAATTATTTGGCAGTCAGTTTTTCCAACAAACCTTATCCTTAGTAAATGAACACATCTACCTGACAGCAAGCCAGAGACTCCATTGTCTTTTGCAGCCAGCCATTTCCTTGTGGGAATCTGCAGGAGAAGGTGTCTTTGCCAAGACCACAGTCTCTCGTCTTTGCATCCAAGATGGCTCAATGCAGCTTCATCCTTAACATCGGACAACCTGTTCAACATTCAACAGGGCGGTCTTTTGGTATTCTAAAATGATAGGTGTGAAATCTGAATGCCAGGAAAAGTGGGTTCGTGTTCTGCCTCTTTTACTTATTTATTTATTGTGTGGTCTTAGGAAATTTTGCGAGCCTTCTTGAATCTCAGTGTTCTCATCTGCCAAATAATAATGACCTCACGCATTCTTTGGAAAGATTGAATGGAAAAGTTACACTCAAGCCACCAGTGACATGCTGATGTTTTAAAGAGGCCCTCATTCTTTCCTGTCACATGAGGCAATCACACCACCTTAAACCTTCTTCTGCAAAAACACGTCTGCAAGGTGCCCCACCCACCAAAAACCGACTGAAAAAAAGTGATCTGTGTAATTCACATGGAGGGAGGTGTCTGGAGGGAGGGAGTGCCATCTAACTTGTGAGCTGCTTGATCCACTATCTGGAACAGCAAGAGACTTTGTTAGTAAAATGGCTCAGTGGCACAATGGATAGCGCATTGGACTTCTAAAATGGCATTTCAAGATAGGGTATTACTTTTGTTGATTTTGTTCTGTGAAGTGAAGGAAGCTTTTTGTTGTTGTTTTGTTTTCTGGGTTCTCCCCCCCCCTCTGGCCCAGGCTGAGCTGGAATTCACTTTGTAGCCTCAGGGTGGCATGGTGATCCTCCTACCTCTAACACCCGGGTGCTGGGATTAAATTAAGGGGTGCGCCACCACACCCACCCGGCAATAAAATTGTTTTTTTAAAAAAAAGAATTCAGGGGCTGGAGGGATGGCTTAGTGGGTAAGGCATTTGCCTACAAAGCCAAAGGACCCAGGTTCAATTCCCCAGGACCCACGTTAGCCAGATGCACAAGGGGGCGCATGCGTCTGGAGTTCGTTTGCAGTAGCTGGAGGCCCTGGTGCCGTACCCATTCTCCCTCTCTCTCTCTGTCTCTCTGTCAAATAAATAAAAATAAAATATTTAAGAAAAGAAAGAATTAAAGGTGCAGCTTGATAAGAAAGGATAGATGAAGTCTGAGCTATGGAGAACTGCCCCACTGCAAATCCGCTCACCAGCTGTGGGGCTGGAGCCAGGGATTTAATGTTTCTGTGGCTCAGTCACAGTACACGGTTGCTGTGAGGTTAACCAGCACAGTAAACACGAAAGCCACAGGAAGGCGCATCCATAGGTTGAACTGAACACACCACTAAAGATCCATTGAACGCAGCGTTATTTCTGGAAACACACATAATCTGAAGTTCCTCTGCCTCAGAAGAGCAAAGGGTGACCTGGTTTACAGAAAATGTCAGAATCATCTACCCAATAATCATCACAGTTGAAAGCGTTTTACGAGTTTTTAAAACACTGATTTTCAATATTGTTCTGTATATTGTCATGATTTGGGCTTTGAACTAAGTCATGTACCTAGGTTAGAGCATAAGTAGATATTATTTTAGAGAAAAGACGTGAGTGGGAGAAAGGAGGGGATTTTCATGTCTTTTTTTTGTCTATAGGTATTGAAGTTGTCAATTAAAATTAAAAAAAAATAAAGATCTGCATTGAAAGCCCAAGCAGACTGCTCATCTTAATAGCTATTCCTATTCTTTTTTTGGAGGGGGGGGGGGTGTTTCAAGGTAGGGTCTCACTCTAGCTCAGGCTGACCTGGAATTCACTACGCAGTCTCGGGGTGGTCTCGAACTCATGGCAACCCTCCTACCTCTGCCTCCCAAGGGCTGGGATTAAAGGTGTGTGCCACCATGCCCAGCTATTCCTATTCTTTGGATTATTCCTCTAGTGAAATAACCTTGGCCTCAGGACCACGTCCATCAGGAGACACCCACAGCATGGCAGCTGTCATTAAAATGGATAAGATCTGTGGGCGTGGTGGCACACACCTTTAATCCCAGCACTCAGGAGGCAGAGGGAAGAGGATCGCCGGGAGTTCAAAGCCACTCTGAACTACAGAGTGAGTTTCAGGTCAGCCTGGGCTAGAGCGAGACCCCACCTCAAAAACAAAAATGCATAAGATGCTAAAACAAACAACATGTAACCAATACAGGGCTTGAATTTCTAGTTTGCACTTGTAACTCTATGAAATAATGGCCAAAGTCTCAAGAAAGATCTCTACGTTTAATTTATATTATTTAATTAACACTGGCTGCCATATCTATGTTCCCTTTCTAGTGCATTCTCCACACAGAACCCAGAGGTTTCCTTTTGTGTAATGGGCTTTATCACACCTCTTGTTAAAATTGTCCAACAGATTCCTGTTGTCCTTAGAATAAAACTTTAAATTTTCTTCTATTTTATTTTTTGTTTTAATTAAAAACATACTTTGTAGGGCTGGAGAGATGGCTTAATGGTTAAGGCACTTGCCTGCAAAGCCAAAGGACTCAGATTTGATTCCCCAGGACCCATGTCAGCCAGTTGCACAAGGTGGCACATGTGTCTGGTTTGTTTGTGGTGGCTAAAGGTCTTGGCGTACCCATTCTCTCTCTCCCTCTCTCTCTCTCTCTCTCCCTGCCTATTTATGTATCTCTCTCTCAAATAAATAAATAAATAAAGTATTTTTTTAAATGTTATTTTTGTTTTTATTTTTATTTATTTATTTATTTATTTGAGAGCGACAGACAGTGAGAGAAAGAGGCAGATAGAGACAGACAGAGAATGGGCGCACCAGGGCTTCGAGCCATTGCAAATGAACTCCAGGCGCTTGTGCATCTGGCTAATGTGGGTCCTGGGGAATCGAGCCTCAAACCGAGGTCCTTAGGCTTCACAGGCAAGCGCTTAACCGCTAAGCCATCTCTCCAGCCCAAATATTTTGTAAAAAAGAAAAAGAACATACTTTGTAATTTTTAAATATAATCTTCCATTCCCTCACCCAGCCCCACTACCCTGGGGACCCTCCCTCATGGTGTTACATTATCCCCTGTGGGGTATGAGGGCCTCAACCAGTCCCTGCGGGGTCACGGGGAGACTGTGTCTCGGAGTACTCACTCTGTGGCTCTTACAACCTTTCCGTCCCCTCTTCTGCAATGTTCCCTGAGCCATGGCAGGTCTGCTGGCAGTCAGATTTAGTGTTGAATTCTCTGTAGCCTCTGGATTTCTGCTTTCATAGGTTTCTGTTGATCACCATGTCTGTCACCATTGCCCTGGGGCTGGTTGTCAGGGTTGTGGTAAGAGCAGTATTCATCTTGCCTCTTCTGCAGTTTCTCCTGGGCCCTGGCAGATGTGGTAGAGGTGGCAAGTCTCAGGCTGGGCAGTCTGCTATCTTCTTGTTTTATGGTTGAATCTTGGCTCTCCTCCATTTTCTCTACTACCTGTGACATAAAACAGATACTCTAACCTGAGAACGAAAGCAGCTTAGGTTAAAGGGGGTGTGCAAAGTTATTTGAGAGATTTTGTGTGTGTGTGTGTGCAAGCCCACTCTTCTTCTCCAGAGAACAGTGGGGGCTTCTCTCTGAAGTCTGAGTTTCCTGACCATGGGATTCTGACTTGCTTTCTAGTACCAGATATGAGATCTCTCCCACTGAGCAGACCTGGTGTCCAATAAGAGAAGAGTTGATTACCCACAGAAGCTGTGTGTCACTATTACACACGTGTGTACTTCTTGTCTGGCTTGTTGATTTTGTAGGCTGCAGGGTCCCCTGCTTATTCGTGCTGTTAGTGACCATTGTTTCCTAGCAGCTCCTATAGGGCTTCCCAGCACTATCAGGGCTAGCTAGGAGGAAGCTAGCTTCCCTTTCGGTTGCAGCTCGGTATTCCGATGTCCTGTAACTGTACTCTGTGGTGTCTTCAGCGAAAGGGTCTTACATTGTAGCTCTGGCAGGTAATCAAGTGTTTTGGCAATGGCCTATGGTGTTTTGGGGACCTCATGGGTCTCTCTGGCCAACAGCTCACTGTGTGTGGGGTGGGGGGCAACCCAATGACTTCCTGGCCAGAGCCCATGGTTTTAAGGCTAAGCTTTATCCACTTTCTGGGCAGATTGTACCACCTCCCCCCTTTATGTAGAGCGCTAGCCAGAATGAGGGTTTTTAGGGAGGGATTCCTGTTTTCTTAACTTTTGTGTATTTCCTTCTCCACCCTTCCTGCCCCCTACCCCTCCAGGCCCCTCCCACCCCTGATAAACTGTCCTTCCCCCTAACCTGTCAGTAACTCCTCCTCTCCTCCCTCCCTACTTCTCTCCAAACTGGTCTCGTTCTAGTTGTATGCCCATATTCCTGATGCTTAGCACCGTTTGCACTTGATCCTACTTAGGAAATGTAGATGAGGGGATACGTGTGGTGTTTGTCTTTCTGGGCTGGTGTGACCTCGCTTAACATGATATTTTTCCAAGTTGCTCCATTTTCCTGCAAATTGGATGGTTTCATTTTTCCTTACTGCAGAGTAGAATTCCACTGTGTCTATGGGCCACGTCTTCATTAACCATCCATTTGTTGATGGGGCTCTGGGCGGATTACAGTTCCTGGCTATCGTGAACAGAGCAGCAATAAAAATGGTTGAGCAAGTGTCTCTGCGGTACATAGTAGAGACTTTAGGGCATATGCCTGATAGAGGTATAGCTGGATCTAATGGTAGTTGTACGTTCTGCCTTGTGAGGCGTCTCCATGCTGATTTCCATAGTGGCTGTAGAAGTTTGCACCCCCACCAGCAGTGGATGAGGGTTCCACTTTCCCCATACCCCACCAGCATATGCTATCATTTAACTTTTTAAAGATTTATTTGTTTGTTTTTTTACTTTAGAGAGAGAGAGAGAGAGAGATTTGGCGTGCCAGGACCTCAGCCATTGCAATCGAACTGCAGACACTTGTGCTACCTAGTGGGCATGTGCAGCCTTACGCCTGCCTCTCCCTTGGCGTCTGGCTTCCGTGGGAGCTGGAAAGTTGAACATGGGTCCTTAAGCTTCGCAGGCAAGTACCTTAACTGCTAAGCCATCTCTTCAGGCCAATTTTAGCAATCTTGAAGGTTTGCCACACACATCACTCCCTCAGGGAAACCTTTCTTGACCTCACCAAACTCCATAACTTCCCCTGACTATTGTCTCCCTTTTAGAATGATCCTTCCGCAGGGCAGAGATGAGTCTGCAATTTTTGGTATATTTATTTATTTGTTTCATGTGTCCTTCCCTCATAGACTATAAAGGCCACAATTACAGAGACCTTTGTTACTATGCCCCTGGGTTATAGTAGAGGGCTTATCACACAATCTGATCCTAATTAACACTTGATAAATAAATGAGGTCCAGGGGCTAGAGAGATGGCTTAGCAGTTAAGGTATTTGCCTGCGAAGCCGAAGGACCCAGGTTCAATTCCCAAGGACCCACATAAGCCAGATGCACAAGGTGGTGCATGCGTCTGGAGTTCAAGTTCATTTACAGTGGCTGAAGGTCCTGACACGTCCATTCTCTATGCCTCTTTCTCTTCTTTCTCTCTCTCTCTCTCTCTCTCTCTGAAATAAATAAAAATATTTAAAAATAAATAAATAAATGAGGTTCAACAGTTCAGTTAGGGCAGGAACCATAGTTGACAGTTGTACCCCTACTGCCTAGGGATGTGCATCTTGGGAACACTGGCAGAAGCCCGTCAGAATGACTAGGTGAACGACTGAGAGAGCTTGCTCTGCCAACTCGATATCTAATTGTGGAAAATGATTTTCCTCAAGAGTTAGATCCATTCTCTGTATAACTTTTTGCCCTTATTCTAGGCTACAGAGAATAAGGTTATTGCCTCTTCTACATGAAAAGAGGGCACACCATTTCCTTTCCTGACTTCCTTCTGTCAATTTTCAAATGAATGGGATGACCTCCAGAGCCTTCTATTTTCTGTTTGTCATTCTCTGCTTGTACCAGTTTTTTTCATTTTGTTTCTTTTGAAATACATCAATAGTTTGGGACAATACATTTCAAAAAGTATTATCCCTCCAATATTTCCACAGTGTTTTCTTTCATAAATTTTATTAACATCACCTAGTTACAGGCCTTGGTAGTCAGGCTCCACTATTAACTAATTAATTAATTTATTCATTTTAAATATTTTACTGATTTATTTGAGAGTGAGAGAGGCAGAGAGAGAGAGAGAAAACTGGGTGTGCCACGGCCTCTAGCTACTGCAAAAGAACTCCAGACACATGAGCCACCTTGTGCATCTGGCTTACATGGGTACTGGGGAATCGAATCTGGGTCCTTAGTTTCTTAGGCAAGTTCCTTAACCACTAAGCCATTTCTCCAGCCATCCACTATTAATTTATAATGAACTTTCAGTATGCTATTAAAACCCAGGAATGTAAGTCGGGTGTGGTGGTACAAGCCTTTAATCCCAGCGCTTAGGAGGCAGAGGTAGGAGGATCGCCGAGTTGGAGGCCACCCTGAGACTATAGAGTGAATTCCAGGTCAGCCTGGACCTGAATGAGACCTACCTCAATAAAACAAAAAACAAAAACAAAAACAAAACAAACAAACAACAACAACAAAAGAAAAAACACCAGGAATGTAATTAAACCAAGTCATCTGCTTCTGGTACTTATGCATTTAATTTGCTTAAATGTAAGTTTAGATTTTACATGTATTTTTCATAAATTTTAATGAGATTTAATTATAATTTTTATATTTCTGAGATTCTGGTTATGATAACCAGTCTGTTTTAAGTTATCCAGTGTCCCAAAATGTCTAGTGCATCCACAGTTCTTCTTATACTCCCATTCCTTTTTAAAAATGTATTTATTGGTTGGAGAGATGGCTTAGTGGTTAAGACACTAAGCCATCTCTCCAACCAATAAATATATATTTCATATATATTTCATATATATTATTCATATATATATGATATATATATGTTATATATTCATATATATATATATATACACACATATATATATATGTATGTATGTATAGCCAAAGGACCTTGGTTCAATTCCCCCAGACCCACATAAGCCAGATGCACAAGGTGGCACACGCGTCTGGAGTTCATTTGCAGTGGCTAGAGGCCCTGGCGTGCCCATTCATATTGTCTCTCTCCCCTTCCCTTCTTCCCTCTTTCTCTCTCTCAAATAAATAAATAAAAATAAAAATATTTAAATTATTTATTTATTTATTTATTTGCAAGCAGATAGAGATAGAGAGAATGAACTGGGCATGGTGGTGCACGCCTTTAATCCCAGCACTTGGGAGGCAGAGGTAGGAGGATTGCTGTGATTTTGAGGCTACCCTGAGAATACATAATGAATTCCAGATCAGCCTGATCTACAGTGAGACCCTACCTTGAAGAAAAAAAAAGAGAGAGAGAGAGAGAGAAAGAATGGGCATGCCAGGGCTTCCAGCCATTGCAAAGGAACTCCAGATGCATGAGCCACTTTGTGCGTCTGGCCTACATGGGTACTGAGGAATCAAACCTGGGTCCTTACGCTTTGCAGGCAAGCGCCTTAGGTGCTAAGCCATCTCTCCAGCCCATACCCCATTCTTAGAATTCTACTGCTATCCCATGTAATGTCACTCTCTCCGCTGCTCTCTTCCTGCTCCTTCTCAGTGTCCTCTGATGTTTGCTACTTACTCTTTCACTCATTCTTTTGTAACTTATGAAATAAATATTAATTATTGAGGGTCTTCACAGTGCCAGGTACTGGACTGGGTGCTAGAAATACAAACATGGATAAGTCATAGCTGTTGTCTTAATGTCCATTGGCCCCCCTCACCCACAATTCATCAGGCCTTCGCTTATCGCTAGGCGGTTTTGTCTCCAATCGTTCCTTGAATTAAGAATGTAAACTTTGTGAAACCTTTAAACCAATGGACTCAGCTCTGCAGTCTGTCCGGAGCTCCAGGTGCTAATTTCTAGCCGGTCACTAAACTTCAGTAAATTATCCCACAAACTCTCCTACTCAACATGGCCAAAAACTAAGCCCTTATTTATCACAACCTCCACCCACGTTCCTGACACTTCCTGTTTCCCTGATCTTGAGTAATGACACCATCATATGCCCAGCCAGCAGTCCGGGAGCCAGTCCACATTGCCTAGTATTTACCATTCCCGTAAATGTTTCACCCTGGCTCATCAATTTATCTTACAGATATCTCTCAAATACCTCTCTTCCTGCACATCAGCACTGCTGCTATTTTAGTGGTCATCTATCAACAGGGTTATTACATTCTATCTCAGATGCATTCTTTCCAAATCCATCTTCACACTGCTATCAGGATCTCCAAGAGAACTAAGGATGTTTACCCAAAATAAATAAATAAATAAAAATTATTCTACACATAGGCAGAATTCAGCCAGCAAAATGTAGTGAAACAGGAGGCAAAGAAAAAAGGAATAGAACAAAATAAGATGAAGCTAGGAACGATATCTAACGCTCATGTTGCCCCTGCTGTTTCTTCAACAGTGCTCAAGTCCTTCGCATGTAAACTCTTGTGTCACGGAGCTCCTGACAAGGATCAGCAAGGACACCGCTGCTGCTAGATCTGAACCCAAGCTGTCTGTCTCTACAGTCCACGTTCTCAGTCACTCACCATGTTGCCTCCTAGGAATGAAATCGAAGCACAAAAGTTATTCCCTGAAACTTTATATCCTAGCTATGGGAGGCCAACAGATTTAACTCTTTAACTATCAACCAGCCAATGCAAAAAGGAGTCAGTTACAAGATTTTACAGCTTGAAAATAAAGGGAAAAACAGGCATGGTGGAGCCTGTTTTAAATTCCAGCACTCAGGAGGCTGAAGGAGAAGTGTCACCCTGGGCTACAGAAAGAGTTCCAAATCAACCAGGGCTAGAGAGAGAGCCTGCTTTAAAAGAGAAAGAAAGAGGGCTGGAGAGATGGATTAGTGGTTAAGGCGCTTGCCTGCAAAGCCAAAGGACCCAGGTTCAATTCCTCAGGACCCAGGTTCAATTCCCCAGGACCCACAAGCCAGATGCACAAAGGCATGCATGCATCTGGAGTTTGTTTGCAGAGGCTGGAGGCCCTGGCACACCCATTCTCTCTCTCTCTCTCTTAAATAAATAAATAAGAATAATAAAACTTAGAAGTATTTAAAAAGAAGAAGGAAGGAAGGAAGGAAGGAAGGAAGGAAGGAAGGAAGGAAGGAAGGAAGGAAGAAAGGAAGGGTGAGCAAGCAAATTGGGCATAGTGGTGCACACTTTTAATCCCAGCACTTGGGAGGCAGAGGTAGGTGAGTTCAATGCCAGCCTGGGACTACAGAGGGAATTCCAGGTCAGCCTGGGCTAGCGTGAGACTTTACCTAGAAAAAAATAATAATAATCATAACAGTACTCAATGAAAGCTCGGTGGGGTGGTGCATGCCTATAATCCCAGAATTTGAGAAGCTGAGGCAAGAGAATTGCAAGGCCAGCCCATGCTAGACAAATAGGAAGCCCGGTGTAAGAAACAAACAAACAACAACACAAAACCAGTTTGTCCATCAAAGCCATCGTGCCTCTGAAGCCATCAGCTCCGTTTGGCAGCGTCTAGAGCCCACAGTCTGGGGAAGGTACAAGCCACAGATTTCCCTCCCCCAACAACCACACCGCGCCACACACTTCGGCTGTGATGAGAGGAAGTGTTCATCTAAATCTGGAAGCTATTTTTTTTAAATTTTTTGTTATTTTTATTTATTTGAGAGTGACATACAGAGAGAGAAAGAGGCAGAGAGAGAGAGAGAGAGAGAGAATGGGCGCGCCAGGGCTTCCAGCCACTGCAAACGAACTCCAGATGCGTGCGCCCCCTTGTGCATCTGGCTAACGTGGGTCCTGGGGAATCAAGCCTCGAACCGGGGTCCTTAGGCTTCACAGGCAAGCGCTTAACCGCTAAGCCATCTCTCCAGCCCTGGAAGCTATTTTTAACGTGTAGTAGCAACCAGGCAAAAATGGAAAATACAGAGCCTCTCAGATTTGGTCTCTGCGCCTGCCTCAAGCCCTCTGAGAAGACCCTTCCCAGAATGCCTCACTCAAGGCAGACGGATGTACCTGCAGGCAAAGCAGCTAAGCTCCACCTCGGACAGTTCAGAGGCCTCTCTTCAGAGGCAGGACTCTGAATCCCTACTGGGTTGCAGCTCACTCATGCAGCGGAAAAGCATGTCTATCATCTCTTCAGCAGAGGTTCTTCAGCACACCGTGTGCCTGGAGATATACATAACCCTGCCTGTGAAACCTATGAACCACATATGTACGTGTGTGTGTGTGTGTGTGTGTATCATGATATTTCAAATGTGTAATTATAAAAACCATATTTCAAAGGAAACTTAATATATTGAAGGTAGTTTTATTAAAAACAGCTTATACAAATGTGCTTTTAGGGAGGCTGGAGAGGTGGTTTAACAGTTAAAGCACTTGCCTGCGAAGCCTAATGACCGAGGTTCAATTCTCCAGGTCCCACGTAAGCCACGTGCACAAGGTGGCGCATGTATCTGGCGTTCGTGTGCAGTGCCTCTCTAGAGGCCCTGGTGCACCCAGTCTCTCTCTGTCTTGCTTTCTCTCCCTTTCTCTCTGTCTCAAATAAAAATAAATAAAAATTAAAAAAATTAATTGTGCTTTTGGGGCTGGAAAGATGGCTTAGCAGTTAAGGCGTTTTTCTACAAAGCCTAAGGACCCAGGCCTGATTCCCCAGGACCCACATAAACCAGATGCACAAGGTGGCGCATGCATCTGGAGTTCATTTGCAGTGGCTGGAGGCCCTGGCGTGCCCATTCTCTCTATATATCCGTCTCTTTCTCTCTCTCAAATAAATAAATTAATTAAAAATATTTTAATGTGCTTTAAAAAAAAAAGCATCAAACAATAACCTGGGCTAAAGTAATACACTACTTTGAAAAAGAAAAAGAAAACAAAAATCAGTTCAATCTTTCATCATAGTCTTTCCAAAAAATATAGTGTGTAAATACTGCTTATGTAAAATATTTAAGCTCCATGGCTTCCCCAGAACCCAAAACACTTTTAGGGATGGAACTCATTGAGTTTGGTGTGTACATGTATAAACACAAACCTCTTTCTCTTCCTAGATTTTGCTCGGTTTATCTTAAGCTTCATGCTTAGGGTCTCAAGATAGGAGAAAGACACAGGAAGGCCGTCCGGCACGTCGTCCTAATATATGCCCATTCAGAAGCCAGAATCAATGGCTAGGATGCCCGTGAAACCCCAGCAAACTACGCATGCTTAGTCAGGGACTTGTCGCTCAGGCACAAAGTGTGGGTCAGTCTCTATTGTCCTAGTGACTCCAACCAGCTATTGGGAATGTGTCTCCTTGTTGACATAAGATCTTCCTAGAACAAAGAAAGTTGATGACATAAACACGTCCCTTTCCCAGCACTTGAGTTGTGTGCGATTTAACCTTTAACTCTTGGCTTGTTGATGTAGGTGAGATGTCAAATATTTTCTCCAGGGCTGTTGGCAACTGTTTAAAGTGTTTTCATCGCTCTTTCAATCCGGCAAAGGCAGGCGTGGGCTTCAGGGGGTCATTGTAATAGGGCTGCTCCACCACTTCCTCCAAAGCAGGAAAGCTGTGACGACTGCAAGTCACTATAAATCTGTGCTTACTTACAGTGCTGCGTCCTGGTTTTATTTCTTTATTATTATTTTTTTTTTTTGAAAGAATGAACTTGTAGCAGGAAACAGAAACTGAGATCTTGTGACTCACAGCGAGCAAATTACCTAAATTGTGATACAAGTAATAAGAAGCCCAGTGTCCGCAGCTGTAATCCTGTTTTCTTTCTTTCTTTTAACCCCTTTTAATTCCTCAGACTAAGAGGTGAAGTCCCTCATGATTACACCAAACCTCTGTCAGGAGAGGACAGAGTAAGCGAGTCTGTCCACTTCACACCCAGAGAAATCCATCCCAGCTTTTCCTGAGGCTGAACTAAACCCACCTGTCTACCATTCCAGACAAACAGTTTAAGTGGATATATCTTTGTTTAATGTTTAAGCCTAAGGTATAAAGTTCTTGCTAGTTTTTCCTTAGCAAGACAAAGGTTCTTCTACTGCCAAAAGAAAAAAAAAGAAAGAAAGAAAGAAAAGAGCAATAAAATTTCTTAGCCGCACAGGTGCATAGACTTTTTTTAAATTTTTTCATTAATTATGAACTTTACTGAACTAACAAATGGTGTGTTGATCTCATTCCCCTGTGCTATCTCTCTTCTACCCCGCCCCCATTCCACGGAGGGCCAGTCCTTGTGGGCACGACAATGCCTCAGGATATACCTTCCCACTCTGTGACTCTTATAATCTTTCCACCCCCTCTTCTGCACTGTTTCCTGAGCCTTGGTGGGTGTATTGTAAGTCTACTTCAGTGTTGAGCTCTCTGCATCCTCTGGATTACTTTGATGATTTTTTTTTAATGGAGTGGACATTCTTGCTCCCTTAAAAATAGACAATTTGGGGCTGGAGAGATGGCTGAGGGGTTAAGGCATTTGCCTGTGAAGCCAAAAGACCCACTTTAGATTCCCCAGTACCCTTGTAAGATGAATGCACAAGGTGGTGCATGCATCTGGAGTCATTCACAGGGCTAGAGTCTCTGGCATGCCCATTACCTCTCTCTCTCTGTCTCTCTGTCTCTCTCTGCCCATTACCTCTCTCTCTCTCTGTCTCTCTCTCTCCAAACAGCACCATCCATGTCAGGGCAGGTTATGTGTTAGATTTGATCGATGTACTTTGGTAAGTTTTGCCATTCTTAAATAAACTGTGTTTTTTGCTTTTGATATTTCCTGATTTATAGTGCCTTTTTTTCGGTATTTTTCTTCTCCCTTTCTTGCAGGCAATGTCTCACTCACACCAAGCCTGACCTAGAAACCATTACAGACCAGGAATTTCAGCCTCCCAGTCAACAGGATTAAGGGCATGAGTCAACATACATCCTTACAGATTCTGGCTTTTTTAGATCATCCATTTGTTTTAATCCCCACTCTGGTATAAATACTCCCTGATGGTTTTGATTGAGTGTGTATATTGCTCAGTTGGATTTTAGAATTCCCCTGTATTTTGCTCCAGCCAGCTGACTAGACTAGCTGCCTAGCAGGCAAACCTAACACATAGGGTCACTTTTACTGTTACTCTGGGAGTAATATAAGAGCCACACCTGGCACCTTAGGCTCCTACCCTGAAGATATATAACCTCTAATTTGCAAGTTTAAGAATACATCAGATATTTAGAAAACCCAAGCATCAAATTAACTCAAGATGCAAAAATCTGTACATTATAATACAGGAAACAAAAAATCAAGGCAATATAATCTCACCAAAAATTATAAATCCCTCAGAAATGACCTCCAATGACACTGATTTAGATGAAATGCCTGACAAATAATTCAAACGAATTACTACTATGTTCAAAGAAATCAATGAGGAAAACAAACTCTTGAAGAAATTCTGTGAGAACACAAGAAACCAACTTAATAAAATAAGGTCAATATGACATGAGTAAGGAAATATAAATACTAAAGAAACACAAGTAATGAAAAACAGTAAGACAAATAAAATCTCTGTAGAAGCCTGGTGAGGTGCCACATACCTTTAATCCCAGCCCTTGGGAGGCAGAAGTAGGAAGGTCACCATGAATTTGAAGCCACCCTGAGATTACATAGGAATTCCAGGTCAGCCTGGGCTACAGTGAGACTATACCTCAAAAAACTAAAAACTGTGAGGTGTGGTGGTACACACCTTTTGCAATACTTGGGAGGCAGAGGTAGGAGGGTCACTATGAGTTTGAGGCCACCCTGAGACTACATAGTGAATTTCAGGTCAGCCTGGGCTAGAGTGAGATCCTACCTCAAAAAACCAAAAACAAACAAACAAATAAACTGTAGGAAGTCTATATATTCTATATTCAATAGAATGAATCAAGGACAGGACAGAATATCTAAACTAGAAGACAAGGTGGCAGATCTAGAACAGTCCAACAAAGAGAAAGACAAACTAATAGGAAGGTATGAATGGGAATTTCAAGACATTCAGAACACTATGAAGAGATAAAACAAGAATTCAGGGTACAGAAGAAGGGGAAGAACTTTAAAGTCATAGAAGGTATTTTCAACAAAATCATAGAAGAAAATTTTCCCCAAATAGGGAAAGAGATGCTAATGCAGATACAGGAAGCATTTAGAGCACCAAACAGATAAAACTAGGAAAGAACCTCTCTTCACTGTATTATAATTAAACTACTAGGGCTGGACAGATTGTTTAGTGGTTAAGGCACTTGCCTGCAAAGCTGAAGGACCCATGTTCCTTCTCTCTCCAGATCCCACATAAGCCAGATGCACAAAGGTGAAGCAAGTGCAAAGTAGCACATGCTCACTAGGTGGCGCAAACGTCTGAAGTTCAAATGCAGTGGCTTAGGCCCTGACGCCCAATTCTCTCTCCCTCTCTGTCTCCCTCTCTCTTTCAACCACTCTCTCTCTTTCAAATAAAAATAAATAAATGAATAACAAGTGCTTTTAAAAAACTACTATTCATGGAATGTTAATAAAAATTGAGGAAAAAAAAAAAACTACTAAACACACAAACCAAAGAAAATACATTGAAAGCAGTAAGAGAGAAGCATCAAGTCATATACAAAGGCAAGCCTATCAGGATAAGAGCAGATTACACAACACAAACTTTAAAAGACAAAAGGGCTTGGAAAGAAACTGTTAGCCAAGATTATTACATTCAGCAAAGCTATTCATCCAAGTTGACAAAGAAATAAGGACTTTCCACAACAAAAATAGGCTAAAGGAACATATGACCACTAAGCCAAGCCAGCTCTAGAGAAAATATTTCAAGGGATCCTTCACACTGAAGAGAAAGAAAATAGGAAAAAATAAACCATATTCAAATAACACTTAATACAAGAGAGTAAACAAAACAAAACAAAAAAACCAGACAGCACTACAAAGCAAGAAGAATGGCAAAAATAAATACACACCTTTCAATAATAACTCTTGATATCAATGGCATCAATGCCCTTACCAAAAGACACAGGCTTGCAGAGTGGATTAAAAGGTAGGATCCTTCTATTTGTTTCCTCCAAGACACTCACCTCTTAATAAAAGACAGACACTATCAGGATGAAAGAATGTAAAATGGTATTTCAAGTAAATGGGCCTAGGAGACATGCAGGTGTTGCTGTCCTAATATCTGACAGGATAGACTTCAAACCAACATTAGTAAGGAAAGATAAAGAGAGTCACTTTATACTAATTAAAGGAACAATTTAACGAGAGGACATTATAATTCTAAACATATATGTACCAAGCATGAGTGCTCCCAATGTCATCAAACAAACACTATTAGACTTAAGGTCTCAGATAACACCAAGCACAGTTGTAATGGATGACTTCAATACCTCACTCTCATCAATTGACAAGTCATCCCAGCAAAATATAAACAAAGAAGCATCTGGATTAAATGAGGTCATAAAACAAATGGACCTAGCAGATATCTACAGAACATTCCATCCAAATACACATCCTTTTCAGCAGCACCTGGGCCATTCTCTAAAATGGGCCATATATAAAATGGGACACAAAGCAAATCTTAACAAACACAGGAAAATTAAAATAATTCCTTGTACTCTTTATGACCACAGTGGAATTAAACTACAAATAAACAGCAAAACAATAACTATAGAGCATACAAAAAATCATGGAAAATAAATAGTGCACTACTGAATGATGAGTGGGTCATTGAAGAAATCAAGAAGAAAAACAAAAAACTCATAGACTCAAGTGATGATGAAAACACAACATACCAAAACCTAAAAACCTATGGAACACAGTGAAGGCAGCCCTAAGAGCTTTAAGTGCCTATATTAAGAAATGAGAAAGGTTACAAGTAAATGACTTAATGCTATACCTTAAGGCCTTGGAAAAAGAAGAACAAGGTAAACCAAAAATCAGTAGAGGGAAGAAATAATAAAGGTTAGAATGGAAATTAATGAAATAGAAACCCAAAAAGCAGTGCAAAGAATCAATGAAATGAATAGTTGAATCTTTGAAAGGATAAACAAGATTGATAAGCCCTTAGCAAATCTGGCCAAAAGAAAGAGAGGAAAGACACAAATTAATAAAATTAGAGATGAAATTAGGCACCATTACAACAGATACCAATTAAATTCAAAAAAAATCATAAGGGCATATTTTAAGAGCATATACTCTACTAAATTTGAAAATCTGAAAGAAATGGATAATTTCCTAGATATATATGGCCTACCAAAATTTAATCAACTAGAGATAAACCATATAATAGACCTATAACAAGCACTGAGACCAAAGAAGTTATATAACTGCTAAGTTATCTCTCTAGCCTCTTAAAAAGCTTTTGTACAGCTAGGCATGGTGGTGCACACTTTTAATCCTAGTACTCAGGAGACAGAGATAGGAGGATCTCCATGAGTTTGAGGCCACCCTGAGACTACATAGTGAATCCCAGGTCAGCCTGACCTAGAGTGAGGCCCTACCTTGATAAATAAACTAACAAAAAAAGCTTATGTACAGCAAAGGACACTGCAAATAGAGCAAAGAGGTAACCTACAGAATGGGAGAAAATCTTTGCAAGCTATGCATCTGACAGATTAATATCCAACACATGAAAAAACTCAAAAAACTAAATAATGAAAAATCAAACAACCCAATTAAAAAATGGGCTATGGGGCTAGAGACATGGCTTATTGGTTAACCACTTGCCTGTGAAGCCTAAGGACCCTGAATCGAGGCTTGATTCCCCAGGACCCACGTAAGCCAGATGCACAAGGGTGTGCATGTGTCTGGAGTTCGTTTGCAGTGGCTGGAGGCCCTGGCACACCCATATAATCTCTCTCTCTCTCTCTCTCTCTCTCTCACTCGCTCGCTCTTTATCTCTCTATCACTCTCAAATAAA
Organism: Dipus sagitta; assembly: GCA_036346955.1. Lineage (NCBI taxonomy): Eukaryota > Metazoa > Chordata > Mammalia > Rodentia > Dipodidae > Dipus > Dipus sagitta. The sequence continues at coordinate 70,530,464 of CM070782.1, forward strand.
TAATAAAAATGAATTTTAAAAATGGGCTATGAAGCCGGGCATGGTGGCACACGCCTTTAATCCTAGCACTCAGGAAGTGGAGGATCGCTGTGATATCAAGGCCACCCTGAGACTACATAGTGAATTCCAGGTCAGCCTGGGCTACAGCAAGACCCTACCTCGAAAAACCAAAAAAAAAGTTGGGGGGCCGCTATGGCCAGGTGTGGTGCCACATGCCTTTAATCCCAGCACCCAGGAGGCAGAGGTAGGAGGATTGCTGAGAGTTCAAGGCCACCCTGACACTACAGAGTGAATTCCAGGTCAGCCTGAGCTAGAGCAACAGCCTGCCTCAAAAAAACAAAATAAATTAATAAATAGGGCAAAAGGGCTATGGAACTAAATAGAGAGTTCTCAAAAGAAGAAATAAAGATGGCATATAACCATCTTAAAAAGTGTTCTACATCCCTAGCCATCAGGGAAATTCAAATTAAAACTACTATGGGATTCCATCTCACTCCTGTCAGAATGTCTATAATCAAGAAAACAAATGGTAAAGAATTCTGGCAAAGGTGTGAATAAACAGAAATGCTTCTACATTGTTGGTGGGAATGTAAACTGGAACAGCCATTATGAAAATCCACGTGGAGGACTTCCAGTTAAGATGGCAGCATAGGAACCACACCAAAGCAGCCTAGAGGAGAAAAAGCCCCCCCCCCCAAAAAAAAACACCCAGCAAAATAACTCTACTAACAAGTGAGGTGTATAAGAAATTATCAATGGCAGCAGAGAAGTAGGAGAGATCCAGTGCATCCAGAGCCCACATAGGCAGGCAGAAGCGGCTCTAGCAGCAGTGGCACCAGGTCCGCAGGGCCACATCTGCAGGCTCAGCTTGAGCTACAGGAAAAGCCAGTTGAGGGGATTTTCCACTCACACCAGAGCTCTTCGCAAACTCAAGAAATGTGAAGGGAGAAGGGCAGTGAACGACGGAGGAGCAGATCACGAGGTAGAAGATCACTTGGAAAGTGGGAGAACTAGAGCCACCATCCACATCCCCTGCCCCCCCCCCCCCCCGCAAGCACAAGCACCAGCAAGCACCAGAGACCAGGGGAAGGGAGCTCACAGCACCCAGCACCTGTGACCAGAGCAGCGATCCAACAACCCAGCCAGCCTATTTGTACCCACAGTACACCAAAGAGGGACCAAGCAGGAGCTCAGCATAACTGAGCAAAAGGTAACTGGTATTACACCAGGTCAGTACCCACCAAATAAGCCTGGTCTATAGGCCTGAACCAGAAGTGCTAATTGTACCTTTCATATCAGAATAAATAATATGCTCAATCTGATGGATGGTCAGATTTGCCATTCTTAAATAAGCTATACTTTGGGCTTGTTATTTGTTGCTTCTTGATTTATAGTGGCTTTGTTTCCTCTTCTGTTGTACATTAGGGAAAGGTCTCACTTGGCTGACTTGGAACCCTCTACTGACCAGACATCTTAACCTCCTAGTTGATATTAAGGGTGTGGGGCACCACACACCCTAAGAGACAGTGACTTTGTTAGAGGATCTGGTTGTCATAATACCTACTCTTGCATAATTACTCTGCGCTGTTTTTCATTGAATGTGTACATTGTTTAGTTAAATTTTAGAATCTGCCTGAATTTTGTTCCACTCAGCCTACTTGAATACTCTCATAGTAGGCAAACCCAACACCTAGGGTCACTTTTCTACTCTGAGAGTCTTAAGAGCCACATCTAGCACCTGAAGCACCTACCTGGAAGATATATAACATCAGATGAATTGATACATTTAATAATACTGCAGCTAACTAGAAAATCCAATCATTAAATAATCCAGGATGTAATATATACATTATATTATATACATTATAATGTATAAATATATACATTATAACACAAGAAACACCAAAAATCAAGACAATATAAATCCACCAAAAAGGATTAATGCATCAGAAATGACCTCCAGTGAGAATGAGTTAGAGGAAATACCTGAGAAAGATTTCAAAACAATAATTATAAATATGCTCAAAGAAGTCGAATGAAAGAGGAAATCAAAGGAATCAAAGAAGACACAGGAAACCAATTTAATGAAATAAAGAGGTCAATATAAGACGTAAATAAGGAAATAGAAATAATAAAGAAAAACCAGTCAGAATTACTAGCAATGAAAAACACAGTTAATGAAATAAAAAACTCTGTAGAAAATCTCACCAGTAGAATGGATGAAGGAGAGGACAGAATATCTAAGCAAGAAGACCAGGTGGCAGATCTAATACAGTCCAACAAAGAGAAAGACAAACTAATAGAAAAGTATGAATGGGAATTTCAAGATATTTGGGACACTATGAAAAGATCAAACATAAGAATTCAGGGCATAGTGGAAGGAGAAGAATTTCACTCCAAAGGCATAGTAGGCATCTTCAACAAAATCACAGAAGAAAACTTCCCCCAAATTGGGAAAGAGGTGCCAGTACAGATACAGGAAGCCTTTAGAACACCAGCCAGACAAAACCTGGAAAGAACCTCTCCTTGCCATAGTATAATTAAACTACCAAACATACAAACCAAAGAAAATATATTGAAAGCAGTTAGAGAGAAAAATCAAGTTACCTACAAAGGCAAGCCCATCAAGATCACAGCAGATTACTCAGCACAAACTTTAAAAGCCAGAAGGGCTTGGAGTCCAAATGGATTAAAGACCTTAACATCAGACCTGAAACTCTGAAACTGCTAGAGGAAAAAGCAGGGAGACCCTTCAATATATTGGTCTTGGTAAAGACTTTCTGAATACAACCCCAATTGCTCAGGCAATAAAACCACAGATTAACTGCTGGGAACTCATGAAATTACAAAGATTTTTGTACGGCAAAGGACACTGTGAATAAAGCAAAGAGGCAACCTACAGAATGGGAAAAAATCTTTGCCAGCTATATATCTGATAGAGGGTTATTATCTAGGATATACAAAGAACTCAAAAAAATAAAAAATAAGAAATCAAACAGCCTAATTAAAAAATGGACTATGGAACTAAATAGAGAATTCTCAAAAGAAGAAATATGGATGGCATATGAGCAACTAAAAAACTGTTCTACATCCCTAGCCATCAGGAAAATGCAGATTAAAACTACACTGAGATTCCATCTCATTCCTGTCAGATTGGCTACCATCATGAAAACTAATGACCATAAATGCTGGTGAGGATGTGGAAAAAGAGGAACCCTTCTACACTGTTGGTGGGAATGCAATCTGGTCCAGCCATTGTGGAAATCAGTGTGCATGTTCCTAAGACAGCTAAAAATAAATCTACCATATGACCCAGCTATAGCACTCCTAGGCATATACCCTAAGGACTCATCTCATTACCTTAGAGATACTTGCTCAACCATGTTTATTGCCATTCAACTCACAATAGCTGGAAAATGGAACCAGCCTAGATGTCCCTCAACTGATGAGTGGATAATGAAGATATGGCACATTTATACAATGGAATTCTACTCAGTGGTAAAGAAAAATGATGTTATGAAATTTTTCAGGAAAATGGATGGATCTGGAAAGTGAGGTAACCCAGGCCCAGAAAGCCAAATGTCACATGTTCTCTCTTATATGTGGATCCTAGGTATAAATGTTCAGACTTGTGTGTTAGTTGGAGTGAAAGTTGGTAGCAGAGACCAGTAAGCTAGAAAGTAGCCATAAGGGAGGAAGGAGAGGGGAGGGCTTAAGGGGAGGATATTGTGAATATGTAAATAGAGGGACACATCACTGGAGATGGAATGGTCTAATTGGTTCAGAAGAAGGGATTGAGTAAAGGAAGGATTGAAGAAGAGTTAGTCAACATTTAAATAAGCCCTATGGAAAACTACTTGGATCATGTTGCACAAAGAAACCATAATTATAAGAAAAATTTCAGTGCCAGAGAGGTACTTCAATCAAGTATATTTTTCCCAGGAGGTTCCTAATGCCCCTAAAACATTACAGGCCATAGCCAAGACTCTTTGTTGCCACCAGAACTAGATGGTAAGACCCTGTTGCTGACAGAAAGCTGGAAAGAGCTATGCTACATGCAGCCTTTTGGGAGCTAGAAGGCACCGATGGTGTTATATAGCAATTGACTCTGCAAGCCTTGAGACTGGCCTGCCAGGCCAAATGTGCCAATTGGTGCAACAGTGGCATGTCTGTTATGGGGGAAACCAACTACTCTCTGATTGGACTGAAGGCCCATTCCAGGAGAGGCAATGCATGCCTGGTACTGAGAATCTAGTCAAATTAAAAGAGAGAGAGAGAGGGGATGTGATGGAGAGCAGAATTATGAAGAGGAAAGCGAGGCAGGGGGGAATACCATGGTTTGATGTCTGTAAGTATAGAAGTTGTCAATAATATATATGTGTGTGTGTGTGTGTGTGTGTGTGTGTGTGTGTGTGTGTATTTTTTTTTTTAAGCAAAACCTGTAGCTTGGGAGGTCATGAGCCCTAGCATAGTAATGCCTGATGTTGTCTGGCTAAGTGTATATATTATGCCCACCAAACTGCCCTATAATTACTTTTTTAAATATACTTTATTTTATTTATTTATTTATTTGAGAGAGAGGGAGAGAATGGGTGCACCAGGGCCTCCAGCCACTGCAAATGAACTTCAGATATATGCATCCCTTGTGCATCTGGCTTATGGGGTCCTGGCTAATCAAATTGATATCCTTTGGCTTTGCAGGCAAATGCCTTAACCGCCAAGCCATCTCTCCAGCCCCCTATAAGCACTTTTTAATGGTTATACCCATATATTAATCCTATTCTCACTTTTGGTTAGAAAAGCTTCGCCTTTCAGATGTTGATAACCACAGAGGTGACTCAAAAATCACAATAGTGCTGAGAAGTGACAGTCGAGTGTTCAGCACTAAGTGAGACATCTCTATCACACCCTCCAAGGCCTCAAGGTCCATTGTAGAAGAGATGGCCTAAAGAATGTAAGATCCAAAATAAGGTAGGACTGCTTACAATGTAATCTTCCAGAAACAAAATGGCCTGGATATCCATGACCTCATAGTGCCTGACACTACCTACACAAGACCTTCATAACAGGAGGAAAAGATGATGACATCAAAATAGAAGAGAAACTAATTGAAAAGAAGGGATTCAAAAAAGAAAAGAAAAGAAGAAATTCAATGGAGGGTAGATTTGGGAAGGAGAGAATGGGGTGGAGGTGGGAATTGTCATATACTTATGGAAGTTGTCAATAAAATTTTTTAAAAGGGGGGCTGGAGGAGTGGCTTAGAGGTTAAGGCATGTGCCTGCAAAACCAAAGGACCCAGGTTCGATTCCCCAGGACCCACGTAAGCTAGATGCACAAAGTGGTGCATGCATCTGAAGTTCATTTGCAGTGGCTGAAGGCCCTGGAGCACCCATTCTCTCTAGTCTGTCTGTCTGTCTGTCTATATGTCTATCTGTCTATCTATCTACTTCTCTCTCTCTCTCTCTCAAATAAATAAATAAAAATAAGAAACACATTTAAAAAATTTTTAAGGAAAAAAATTTAAAGGGCTGACGAGATGGCTCAGTGGTTAAGGCTTAAAAAAGGGCCCGGCATGGTGGTACACTCCTTTAATTTCAGCACTGAGTCCGAGGCCAGCCTGACACTAATTCCAGGGTTAGAATCTGGGCTAGAGCAAGACCCTCCATCAAAAAAAATTTTTTTTGATAAAAGGGCTAGAAAGATAGGTAAGTGATCATGGAGCTTGCCTGCAAAGCCTAACAACCCGGGTTCCATTTGTCAGTACCCATGTAAAGGCAGATGCACAAAGTGGCACATATGTCTGGAGTTCATTTGCTTGAGGCCCTGTCAAGCCCATTATGTCTGTCTGTCTGTCTGTCTGTCTCTCTCTCTCTCTCTCTCTGCTTGCAAATAAATAAGTAATAAAAACATTAGTGTAAAAAAATAAGGTAGAGAAAGTCAGAGTGATGTTAACCTCTGACCTCCACATTCTTTCATACACACGCATATCCACACAATGGGCATGGTGGCTCCTGAGAGCTAGAAACAAGAAGATCAAAACTTCAAGGTCATCTTTCAGCATAAGGTTAGCCTGAGCTGGGGAATCAAACCTGAGTCCTTAGGCCTTGCAGGCAAGCACCTTAACCACTAAGCCATCTCTCCAGCCTGATTTCTTTTATTTTACTTTTATTTATTGACAATTTTTATGGATGTAGATAGTGTTTTTTTGTTTGTTTGTTTGTTTGTTTGTTTTGTTTTGTTTTTCGAGGTAGGGTCTCACTCTGGTCCAGGCTGACCTGGAATTAACTCTGTCATCTCAGGGTGGCCTCAAACTCATAGCGATCCTCCTACCTCTGCCTCCCGAGTGCTGGGATTAAAGGCATGCACCACCACGCCCGGCGTAGATAGTGTTTTTGACCATCATACCTTAGCATTACTATTTCTTAGCCATCCTCCGCATCATTCCACTGAACCCTTTCCTCTTCCCAACTAGTTCCTCTTCTATTTTGATGTCTTTTCTATCTTATGTTTGTATGATCCACTAAGTTTAAACAGTTGCCTGCATAAGCATGGGTGGGAATTTAGTTACCAGAGCACATGGATTCTATCAGTACACCACCACAAGAAAATATCTCCCACTGGCCATGGTGGTATATACCTTTAGTCCCAGCATTTGGGAGACTGAAATAGGAGGATCATAGTGAGTTCAAGGACAGTATGGACCTACAAAATAAGTCATTCCAGGTCAGCCTAGGCTAGAGTAAGACCCTATTTCAAAAATAAATAAATAAAGTATTGCACTTCTCTAACAACCATTAACTGCCAATAACTCCTCAGGGAAGGATGAGGACCTCTGCTCTCCTCCATCATCCATGACAGAATGTCTTTGAGTCTAATGTTGTGCAGATCCTACACAGGAAATCACACTGTAAGGTCATGAAGGCGACAGTCACGCCATGTCCAGAAGACAGCATTCCACAGCACTCCTCCCCATCCCCCTAGTTCTGACATGCTTCCCGCCCCCTCACCCACAATGTTCCCTGAGCCTTGAAGGGGGTGACATAGATGTCTTATCCAGCACTGAGCACTCCACAGTCACATTCTCCATGCGATGATTAGTCTTGAGTCTCCATAGTAATCATCACCAACTGCAAAAGGAAACTGCTCCAGCAAAAACGGAGAGCAGCACTGATCTATAGACACAAACAGAAATACTCATAGGGCAGCTTGATGGGCACAACATAGCCATTTAGCCAAACCACAGTAGTAGCTTTTGGAGGAAGTGAGCTTAGGAAAAACCCCAGAGGAAGGAGACGAAGCTAGACAGTGAGGGAGAAAGAGCCAAGGAAGGATGTGGGCCCTGGGTGGCAGCAGCCTGGCGTCTGAGCCACACCACAAAGCTGGTGCACTTGAAGGACTTGTGGCTTTCAAAATTCCAAACTAGGGCTGGAGACATGGCTTAGCAGTTAAGATGCTTGCCTGCAAAGCCAAAGGACCCAGGTTCAATTCCCCAGGACCCACATAAGCCAGATGCACAAGGTGCTACTTGTGTCTGAAGTTTGTTTGCAGTGAGTAGAGACCCTAGCATGTCCATTCTCTCTCTCTCTCTCTCTCTCTCTCTCTCTCTCTCTCTCTTAAATAAATAAATATATTAAAATTCCAAATCTTTCAATCAAGGGCCTCCTAACCACCCCTCAGCAGCTCTTATCAGCAAAGGGCACTCCAGACAGAACTCAAAATATCTGAGAGTCAGATGCACCATGGGGCAAGGGCAGTGAGGTGGAGTACCAACAGCTATAGGAAGAGGAGAAGCAAAAAGAGATGGAGGAGGAGAGAAGTTCAAAGCATCCAGGCAATGTTTTAAGGACCCAAGTTATGTGCTGAAGAGATGGCTTAGTGGTTATGGCTCATGCCTGTGAAACCTATGGACCCCGGTTCGATTCTCCACGTCCCACGTAAGCCAGATGCACAAGGTGGCACATGCGTCTGGAGTTCGTTTGCAGTGGCTAGAGGCCCTGGCGTGCCCATTCTCTCTCCCTCTGTCTCTCCTCCTCCTCTCTGTCTCTAATAAGTAAAAATAAAATCTTTAAAAAAAATTAAAAACAAGATGCAAATTATAAGTGATGCATGTAGTCATGGCAACTAATTCAGGCTAACCCATCACACAACACTCGGGAACAGTAGGACACCACAAGTCAACTGGATTCATTTGAAGGCATTTAAACATCCTCCAAAAGGTTTTAACACAGGAATATCAATGGACTATACTGCTTTGATGGACCCTGTACCTGCCAAGAGAGTTTGAATAGCACATATATTTACTTTCTTCTAACACTATTCTTGTCTCATACAACTGTGAATCTTAAAAACAGCTGTTAGGCTTCCCCTAGAGATGGTTTAATTTTGGAATGGGATAAAAGGATTCCTTGATCCAGTGATACAATTTACAACCCTCAGAGATAAAGAGGCTATATAAACTATGCTATAAAAACCTTCATTCTATGTGCTGGGGAGATGGCTCAGTGGTTAAAGTCACTTGTTTGCAAAGCCTGCTGGCCTGGATTTCAGTTATCCAGTACCCACACAAAGCCATTTGCACAACATGGTGCATGTCTGGAGTTTATATGTAGTGGCAAAAGGCCCTGGTGTGCCCATTCTCTTTGCCTTTCTCTTCTTTCTCTCTCTTGCATGCAAATAAATAAATAAATAAATAAATATTAAAAAAAAAAAAAACCTTTCACCCTAGCCATGAGCAGTGTTGCACACATTTATTTCCAGCACTTGGTAGGCTGAGGTAGGATGATTGCCATGAGTTCAAGGCCAGCCTGGGATTACAGTGTGATTTCCAAGTTAGCCTGGACTGGTGTGAGACCCTGCCTCAAAAAAAAAAAAAAAAATTTAATAAAAAAATAAAACCTCACTTTTCCTAGCTTTGATTTCTTGGTGTTGCCAACAGGAATATTTCTAGGATGATTCTCTTCATTCAGTTGTGCTCCATGGGCTGAGCTGTATGAACTGAGCCAGCCAGCTGACAGCAGAGACTCGGAGCGCAGCAGAGTTATTTTAGATCTTCTTAAGATCAATGTCTACTAGCTTAAATCTGCTGTCACTTCAGTGAAGAAAGCAAGGAAGTCCATTCCTAACTGCTCAGTAGGTCAGAAAATGACCTTCCAGGGCTGGAGAGATGGCTTAGCAGTTAAGGCGCTTGCCTGCAAAGTCAAAGGACCCAGGTTCAATTCCCAAGGACCCACATAAGGCAGATGCACAAGGTGGCGCATGCAGCTGGAGTTCATTTGCCATGGCTGAAGGAGGCCCCGGCATGCCCATTCTATTGCTCTCGTTCTATCTGCCTCTTTTTTTTTTTTTTTTTCTGTCTCCCTCCCTCTCTCAAATAAATAAATAAATAAATAGAAAATGTCCTTCTAGTGTTTGGACCTTACTTACAGACCCAACAAATCCATGTTTTCCTCTCTAACATACCCACAATACTGAAAGAAGTCCCCAAGAAGACAGTAAAAATATTGAGAGCAACTAATAAAGAACATAGAGGAGAAAAAACAAATGTTAGAAATGCTAGAAAAATGAAAGAAGTAGGAAAGAAAAGACACTTAGAACACATCTTTCTCTTTACTAAGCAATTTGTTACCCAACCTTTCTGTAGCACCAATGATAGTCATCAGGAAACTTGGTGATGTCATTTCCTTTCAATTGACCAGTTACATAAATGCTGGAAAGGAGCCAACTGAAACAGCCCTCAAACAGATGGCCGTGTGTGTCAACAGCCATTTGCAGTTTTTTTTTTTTTTAACCCCACACATGGTATAATGTTTATTTTACAGCCTCTCTTAGGGACTTAGGCGGATCATTCTTGTCATTTTTTTCTAGGGAAAAAGTATCTCAAAGGAAGCAGTCATAAAATACAAAAGACACCTCGCGAAATAATGAAAAATATGGTCATGAGCAGCAGGGAGCCCCGCTGGGAGGCTACAGGGTTGGCCTGGTCTCCGCCCAGTGCTAGTCACGTGCTCAGCACTCCAGGAAAGGGGCATCTGTAACTGTCAAGAAATCTCAAGAGGCAAATGGAAGCACCTGATGATCCCAGGAGTCAGAAATAGCACCTCCAAACATTTTCACCAGCCAACCAGCAAACGCAAAAAGCCCGGGACTGCACACCCTTAACAGGTTTTCTTGTATGCCTTGAAAGCAAGTTTAAAACATAGGCATAGCGTTTCGTCACTGCGCTGACCTGAGCACCCCCTCTTCCCAGTCCATATTGATGCAATCACGAGAAGTTGACACTTTTGTAACTGTGAAGAATTCCAGTTATGCACAATAAAACACAGCAAGGCGCTTAAGGCCCCTCCAAACACTGAGGTCGGCTCTTGCCCCGCAGTGAGTGATAACAGCGTTTCCTCTTTGCTCTGATAGTGAGGCTGCTCATTTAATAGTTGGTACCGCAACTGTTGCGCAGCCTCAAGGAAACGGAGTAGGAACCCTGTGTCAATTCCATCAAGCAGCTTCTTTGTTTTAAATATTTCAATTACATAAGGATATGCAATGCTTTATAAAAGTCGACTCTCTTCAATATAGGCGGCACAGGTTATGGGCAGGGGGAGAAAAAAATAAAGCTAAGATCACTTTGTGCGAGAATTTCTCTTTCATCCATCACATTCCCCAAGTATGTGGGTATGCATTCTAGTCTCTTCCTAAATATACGGCACTAAAATGTCACTGATAACATTTCCAAATAACTAAACGACAGTGTTGTTGAGGCTACGCAAGAAGTGACTGATAGATACTAGGAAAAGGGTCACCCATTTTTTGCACTTTAAATCTTGCCTGACTATTCTTTTCAATGTTTCTACCTAGGTTTGTGCTGTTCCAACCCTGGGGTCCCAGAAAAAAAAAAAAAAAAAAGTTTCGAACGCTGCCATTTCCCATGGGACTTGGGTCAGGGCAGGACAGTGTCAGAGACCCTGTCACGTTTAGGTAGGATTGGATCCTCAAAAGATTCTGTGCTTGTTTTGGACGCCGCTGTCTGAACGCCACCAAGCAGGGTAATGAGTTCCAGATGCCCATTTTTTGAAGCACACATTTTCAAAGCAGCGAATGTTTTGACGGACTGGCTCTTGGAGAGCCGAAATACTGTTATACACATCGTTTAGCATTTCACAAGGCCCCTACTGTTAAAGTCTGGGAATGGAGCCAGGGTAACCTACCTACGGGTGCTCTAAGTAATGTGAAAATATTGAGAATTCCTAACCATCATGCTTCACGGAGACAAATTTGGAATGCGAGGATTTCTTTGCAGCCATGGATCTGTGTGATGTGTGGGTGTGCAAGCCTTTAGAGTCAATAAATTAGCCAGAAAACTTCAATGATAGGTCCTTCAAATGTAAGAACTTTTAAAACTTTCATCTGAAGGAGTTGCTGATTCTGACCTTAAAAATGCACACCAAAAGCAGCGAAAAGAAAAAAAAAATACAACAGAATAAGCAAAAATCTTGCTGTGCCCAGGTAAAGAATTCCATGTTTCTTTTAATTTATTTATTTATTTATTTATTGAGAGAGAAAAATAGAGAAAGAGGCCATACATATACCAGGGTCTCCAGCCACTGCAAACCAACTGCAGACCCATGCGCCACTGTTTGCATCTGGTTTATGTGGGTACTGGGGAATCAAACCTGGGTCTTTAGGCTTCACAGGCAAGTGCCTTAACTGCTAAGCCATCTCTCCAGCCCCAATAAGTCTCATTTGCCTAATATTATCTCTGTACATCCGGGTAACTCCTATGAATAAGCAAGTCCTTCCTCCCTCCATTCTTACCTCTCTCCCTCTTTTCCTCCCTCCTTTCATTTTCCTTTCTCCCTCCCTTCCTTCCTTTCTTCCTTCCTTTCACATTCTTACATTTGTAGTGGCGTTGTTGTTGTGCTGATTTGGGTTTTTAAAATGGGTCTTATATATAACCAAGGCTGGCCTTGAACTTGTAACTGCCTTGCTTCAGCCTCCTAAATGCTGGATTTACACACATGTGCTGCCACACCTAGTTGGATTACTTAGCACGTGCTTTCCAAATTTGTTTAAATATAAAATTTGCCTGGGGGCTAGAGAGAGGGCTGAGCGGTAAAGGTGCTTGCCTGCAAAGCCAAAGAACCCAGGTTTGATTCCCCAGGACCCATGTAAGCAAGATGGATAAGGTGGTCCGTGTATCGGGAGTTTGTTTGCAGTAGCTAGAGGCCCTGGTGCTCCCATTCTTCTCTCTTTCTCTCTCTCTCTCTCTCTCTCTCTCTCTCTCTCTATCTCTCTCTCCCTTTCTCATAAATAAATATTTTTTTTAATTTTTGCCAGGTGTGGTGGTGCACATCTTTAATGCCAGCACTTGGGAGGCAAATAATTATAGCATACAGTGACCACTTCAAAGTGACACATTTTGAAATTACTCTTCACAGTAAGAAAAGAAGTAGAGATAAAATGCTGAGAACCACTGCTGGGTTGGAAAGATTTCTCAGTGGTTAAAGGCGCTTACATGCAAAGCCTGAAGGCCCAGGGTTTGGTTCCCCAGTACCAATGTAAAGCCAGTTTCACAAAGTGATCATGCTTCTGGAGTTCATTTGAAGTGGCAGGAGACCCTGGCATGCCTATGTTTTTTCTCTGTAATAAATAAATAATTTTTAAATAAGTAATAAAATATTTTTTTAAAAAGAATACTGCTCCAGCAATATCAAAAAGGCATGTGTCACTTGATTTGTTAAATATGAAATACCTTAAAAGGAAGTATAGCCAGGAATACGATCAGATGTCTATAATAAAGCTGCTAACCTCTTAAGACTGTGAAATATTGGGTCTATATCTTCACTAAATTGCTAAAAGCCTGTTTCCTCCTCATCTGTTAGAAAGAAGACTCACCTCATAGAGCTGGTCTGAGATCAAGGCTGGTCATTTCTATAGTCTGACTGTAGTAGGTGACTATACAAGTATTAGGTTGGTCATTAATTATGAATATTATTATTATTGAAATATCAATAAGCTACTATTTGTCAGGCATGTACAAGATGGCCCAACTTTCTTTTTCTTTTCTTTTCTTTCTTTTTTTTTTTTTTTTTTTTTTTTTGGTTTTTTGAGGTAGGGTCTCACACTAGTCCAGGCTGACCTGGAATTAGTCTCAGGGTGACCTTGAACTAATGGTGATCCACCTACCTCTGCCTCCTGAGTGCTGTGATTAAAGGCGTGCACCACCATGCCTGGCTTCCATCACTTTGTTTTGGAGATGATTGTACATCCTGGTAAGTGCGAGCAGAATTCATAATGTTGAGCTGAAATAAAGCTTGAGCTTCAACTGCGAGCTCTTAGCGTACAATTTCCCTTCACAGATTTTTGTAGTATGTCTATTGTTCTAGAAAACTCAGAATAGAGAGATTAGATAGCAACATGTAAAAGATTAGTATTATATGGTACATATCAATTTTTGAGGATATACCTCATGGGTAAACTAACTCCTGTCCAATCTGTGAAATATTTATTCCTCAAACATTTTAATTCACTCATCAGTGCTTGGGAATTTGTCATCCAAGATTTTACCTGAAATTTTTCTCAATTATTTATGTATTCAATCTCCACTATACTGTTGGGAAATTATTTCAATGATGCATAATATGAATTCCAGTAACAGATGTTAATACTGATTTGTCGCTTATTCTATGCCCATAATCACCTCATTGAATCCTCACAACCCTTGGAGGCAGGTTTCTTTACTGGGGATGATGAAATAGAGAGTTCATGAATTTATCTAATATGACCAAGGAGACCAAATGTAGTGAATAGTGAATCCAGGTCTTAATCTACCTCTGAGCCCACAAGACATCCTCTACAGCCCAATACTTAAATGATGGCCCCTGGGCCAGCAGTAGGATTGGCACCGTCTGAGCGTCTGTTAGAGACGTGTAACACAGTGCACAGGTGACGAGCACACACTGACGTCTCAGAAGCACTGCCTCCAGTGACCGTCCCAGTGGAAGGCAGGGTGACTAGCTTTCTTGTGTCACTTAGGACTGAGGTTGTTATGACATGTTCCAGGCAAACCAAGACAAGTTGGTAACCCTAACAATAGAACTAGTAAATTGATCCCTCTCTGTACAACATCAATATTTTTCCCTATCATGACAAATATCTTTTCTTAATGTAATTTATTTATTTATTTGAGCCAAGAGAGGGAAAGAGGCAGAGAGAAAGGGAGAGAGAGAATGGGCATGCCAGGGCCTCTGGCCACTGCAAATAAACTCCAGATGCATGCACCACCTTGTGCATCTGGCTTACGTGGGTCCCGGGGAGTTGAACCGAGGTCCTTTGGCTTTGCAGGCAAATGCCTTAACTGCTAAGCCCTCCCTCCAGCCCAAATATCTTCTTTGTAATTATTATATTTATTGAGGAAAGTATAGAGCCAAGGAAAGCCTCCAACAAAGCTGGAAATCCCACATGGCAAGCCTGGGGAAACCATGGAAAAAAGAGAGAGAAGAAAGTTCAAAGAGCTCCTGCCATGTGGGGTACTGGAGGGGGTAAGGAGCCCATGTGGAGAGTAAGGACTAAGGGTTTTCCCATAGGCTCAGCCTGCCTGGGCCCGGGCTAAGGAGTTTTGTTTTGTTTTGTTTTTTTGCAAATATCTTTTTCAACTTTTTATGGACAACTTCCATAAGTATAAACAATATACCATGATCATAATCCCTTCCCATGATCCCCACTTCCCTCTCCCAAATCCCTCTCCACTGAACCCCTTCTTCTTTCCAATTAGACTCTCTTCTATTTTGATATGATCATTTTTTTCTCCTATTATGCATGTCTTGCATAGGTAGTGTTAACCACTGTGAAGCTATGAGTATTAAGGCCACTTTGTATCTGGATGACAGCATTGTAAGCACTTCTCCTTCTCCCCCTCTTTGGCTCTTACATTCTTTTCACCACCTCTTCCACAGTGATCCCCAGCCTTGGAGGGTGGGACAGAGATGCATGACAAACATCTTATGCTGGCTTCTAACTTGTCCTCTTTTGGGGTCTTTTATTTTCTGAGGTAGGGTCTCACTTTAATCCAGGCTGTCCTGAAACTCCCCTTGTAGTTCCAGGCTGGCCTCGAACTCACAGTGATCCTCCTACCTCTGCATCCAGAGTGCTGGGATTAAAGGCGTGCACCACCATGCCTGGCCCCCAACTTGGCCTCTTGATGAAGGGAGTTGTTAAGTGTGTCTTAAGTGATAAAGCCTAAGACATTGGTTAAAAAAGGAAACACATCCTGGGCTGGAGAGATGGCCTAGTGGTTAAGGCACTTGCCTGCAAAGCTAAGGACCCATGTTCAACTCTCCAGAGCCCAAGTAAGCCAGTCGCACAAAGGTGAGGCAAGTGTAAGGTCACAGATTCCCACTAGGTGGTGTAAGTGTCTGGTGTTCAATTGTAGTGGCTGAGGCCCTGGTGCGCTGATTTCCCTTCTCTCTCTCTCTCTCTCTCCACCCCCCCCCCCTCACTCTTTCTAAAATAAAAAATCTAAAAATATACTTAAAAATACCATATTCAGGGAAGATGGGCACTAACCCTCCAAGGTCCTGAGAGTTATCAATGGCCATGTCTGTGTTCCTGAAACTTGGCAGTTGACTCACCCATAACAAAAAGAATTCCTTTCCCTTTCATCCATCTCCATTCCATTATAATCCCAAATCAACATATTATCATTGCAAATCATCACATCCCCACTAACTCTCTCATGGGTTCTCACTCAGTTCTTAAATCTGTTTTTCTAAAGCTTCACTAAAATCCAGACATGCGAAAGTCTCTCATTATCTCAATATTAATGATTTCCATCTGGGAAAATATAATCCATGTGTTCATAATTCATTCAGACACCACCATCATGTTATTGCCCTGAAGAGAATACCAAACCTTAAGCCATTGTTGCAGATCAGATTTGTTCTCATGATGGAGAAAGTGGAAGTGTTGTAAGCAGCTAGATCAAAGCCCAGTAGAAGAAACTCGCCCTTAGCAAGGATTCTACATGGGAGTCCTAGAATATTCTTTGTCCCTAGTGAGTTTCCTTTTTTTCTTTTTTTTTTTTCCTTTTTTTTTTTTTTTTTTTTTTTTTTTTTTGGTCTTTGATATTTCATGGTAGTATTTCTTGCTCTAGCCCAGGCTGACCTGGAATTCACTACATAGTCTCAAGGTGGCCTCAAACACCTGCCTCTGCCTCCCAAGTGCTGGGGTTAAAGATATGCATAACCATGCCCAGCTGAATTTTCCTTTTTAAACAATCATTTATTAAAAAAAATAGCAATTTTTGGAATGTAAAACAAACTAAATTCCCTCTTTGTCTTTACTTTGTGGGCAAGTGAGGTTTTAACAGTATTCTTAACTGCTGAAATCCTTTGAGAGAGGACTAAAACCTTCAATCAAGACTACATTTCTCTGTCAATTTCATTATTTATTTGTCCTATTAAACTGGTTGCTTAGAGCCCTGTTTGGCACTAGCAATACCTCTAATTTTACTACTATTTATTTTTAGACCTTCATTTTGCCTCTCAACCATACTGAGAAATCTCCACACCAACATTATCTGTCAATCATTCATTTATTCATCAGAACAACATGTTTGCTTTTATATGTGATAGAAATAAAATGCTATTGCTACTTTAAATTAATCTAGTCTGTGAGGTAAAACTCAAAAAAACTATATTATAATATAAAAACATATTTATTTATATAATATAAGAACCTTCTTGCTGGGTGTGGTGGTGCACGTCTTTAATCCCAGCACTTGTGAATCAGAGGTAGAAGAATTGTTATGAGTTCAAGGCCACCTTGAGACTTCATAGTGAATCCTAGGTCAGGCTGGGCAAGAGTGAAATCCTACCTCAAAAAAAAAAATCTGTAGAGATGGCTTAGTGGTTAAGGTGCTTGTCTACAAAGCCTAAGGATCCCGGCTCAATTCCCCAGTACCCATATATGCACAAGGTGGCACATGTATCTGGAGTTCACTTGCAATAGCTAGAGGCCCTGGCATGCTCATTCCTTCTCTTTCTCTGCCTCTCCTTCCCTCTCTCTCAAATAAATAAATAAAATATTTAAAAAATTAATCTTCTCTAGAAGGTTAATATAGATACATATGTATACATACATGTTTAATATATATGTGTGTATATATGTATGTGTTACATATAATTATGTGTATAACATAAAATATATATAATACATAAATATATTTTATAAAATAATATATATTTAAATAAAATATATATAATATAATTGAGGAAGTTCATATTTTGATTGTGCTCCTTAAATATATTTATTTATTTATTTGCAAGGAGAGAGAGAATAGAGACACATACACAGTGAGAGACAGAGAGAGAGAGGGAGAGAATGGGCATACCAGGGACTCTAGTCACTGCAAACAAACTCCAGATGCATGCGGCACTTTGTGCATCTGGTTTTACAGGGGGTACTGGGAAATTGAACCCGGGGCATTAGGCTTTGCAGGCAAGTGCCTTAACCTCTGAGCCATCTCTCCAGCCCTAATTGGACTTCTTGATGGGGTTACGGAAAGGAAATCACATATGAAATTGCCCTAGAGCAGAAAGGAATGGGACACAGCGTGCTGTGGGAAGAAAACATATGTTATTGGGCTGAAATGTATGAAGAGGACCTAAGGGGGTTGAGAATTTCAAGGAATTTGAACATGATGTGTAGTTTGGAGCAGAACTCAGTGAAGCTCAGCAAATCACTGCATGTTCTGAGCAAGGAATTGCCACATTCTGTCTAAGGTGTCCTCGGAGCAGGGAGGACTGGCTGCGTTTATTCGGAGGTCATTAAAAAGGACTGGGGAAGAGGACCAAACCCACATCAGAAACTCCACCACCCACCCTCAGTCACCAGTCTCCCTTTTCTGCAGATGTGTTCACCTTCTGCCTCTTCCATCTGGATCCCGAAACTTCTGCAGGAATCGCTTTGACTTCTGGTTTTCTCTCAGTCTTAAAATGATGGCAACAGAAAGGTAGGTTTAACAGAAATCACAGATTAACTATTGCTTGTTAAAAGACAATATCTTTCTATTAAGAATATAGTCCCTTACATTTGGCCATTTGCGTATTCAGTTCCCAAAACAGCCCCATGAGGAAAGCATTATTATTACCTGTTAAGCCGGGCATGGTGGCGCACACAATCCTAGCACTCGGGAGGCAGAGGTAGGAGTATCCCTTAAGGCCAAGGCCAGCCAGAGACTACATAGTGAATCCCAGGTCAGCCTGGACTAGAGCAAGGCCCTACCTTGACAGAAAAGCTTGACTATTATTATTATTTTTTTTTTATTTTTTTTTATTTTTGAGGTTTGGTCTCACTCTAGCTCAGGCTGACCTGGAATTCACCATGTAGTCTCAGGGTGGCCTCAAACACATGGTGATCCCCCTACCTCTGCCTCCCAAATGCTAGGATTAAAGGCGTGCGCCACCACGCCCAGATTTGACTATTATCTTTTAAAGATGAGACAGGGGCTGAAGAAATGGCTCAGCGACTAAGGTGCTTGCTTTCAAAGCCTAACGACCTGGGTTCGATTCCCCAATACCAATGTAAAGCCAGATGCACAAAGTGGTGTATGTATCTGGAGTGCATTTGCAGTGGCTGGAGGCCTTGACATGCCCACTCTTTGTTTTTGTTTTTTTTTTAATCATGCCAGGTCTAGGTAACTTTATTCAAGATTTTGACAAAAAGAAAAAAAGAAGAAGAAGATCCCAAAGTAATATAAATTTAGACACTGTTAAAGTTTGGATGTGCAATTTCTAAAGAAAACTAATTTCAGTTTTAAGTCAGATTAAGTAAAAAACAACAAATTTTGCAAACCATAAATACTATTTTCCTTAAGTTCACGATATTTTCTGAGACATGTTAACAGCTTAGCTTTCTTTTCATTGATCCTAGCATTTGAAATCATTTTAACATGGTTTACATCCATAAGACCTAATTTTATACCTATCCTGAATATCTTATTGTAATTAAAAATATAAATTCAGAATGCCCACTCTTTTGGTCTCTCTTCTATCTGTCTCTGCTTGCAAATAAATAACTAAAATATGTTTTAAAAAATAAATAAAGATGGAACCTGCTGCAGTCAGGTTCACATTGCTGGCAGAAATCACCGGACCAAGAGCAGCTTGTGGGAAGAAAGGTTTATTTTGGCTTTTGGACTAAAGAGGAAGCTCCATGATGACAAGGGAAAACGATGGCATGAGCAGAGGGTGGATATCACCTCTTAGCCAACATCAGGTGGACAATAGCAGCAGGAGAGTGTGCCAAACACTGACATGGGGAAACTGACTATCACACCCATAAGCCCGCCCCCAACAATATACTGCCTCCAGGAGGTGTTAATTCCCAAATCTCCATCAGCTGGGAACCTAGCATTCAGAACACCTGAGTTTATGGGGGACATCTGAATTAAACCACCACAGAACCTTATGGCTTAGATAGGCTGACATCATATGCTATTCAAGCTATCAGATGAATGCTGCTTTCCATAGAAGCATCCAGAACTCTCTCACCCAGGAAGTGTTTATAACCTTTCTCTGTTCTTACAGTTTTCAGTCAGAAGAAAACCACAACCTTCCAGCACCTATCAATCTTAGGGTAACCTTAGCCAGGGAGCCTGTTGAGCAGACAAGGTACAAGGTAATTTGGCAGCCCTAGGACAAGAGTGCAGGAGATATGGGGTGAAAATGGGGTCAGAATGGTGATGGCATTGTTCATTTTAAGCTTAAATTGGGGCTGGAGAGAAGGCTTAGCCTTTAAGGTGCTTGTCTGCGAAGCCTAACGACCCAGGTTGAATTCCTCAGTCCCCGTGTAAGCCAGATGCACAAAGGGGCACACAGGACTGGAGTTCATTTGCAGTGGCTGGAGGCTCTGGGGCTCCCATTCCCTCTTTCTCTCTATCTGCCTCTCTCTCTCAAATAAATAGATAAAAATAAACTTAAGTCATTTCTTTTAGCAACTGCAGATATGATAGCAACATAAGAAAAACCGAGTCAAAGGCTCTTGAAGGAAGTACTTTCAATTAAATATGATTCATTTAGCCAATGAGAGAACTGAGCACAGTACCCTCAGAACAGATGGATAACCTTTGAGTTTCTGCTGTCCCCTGCTCAGCCAGTAAGTACCCCTCAGAATGACCACAAGAACTTAAAAGCCAGCCAGTATCAAGATTGCAAAGGATGACCAGGAGTGGTGGTGCACACCTTTAATCCCAGCACTGGGAAGGCAGAGGTATGAGATCACCATGAGTTCGAGGCCACCCTGAGACTACATAGTGAATTCCAGGTCAGCCTGAGCTAGCATGAGACCCTACCTTGACAAGCCAAAAAAAAAAAAAAAAAGATTGCAAAGAAAAGTGAGGAAGCATATTTGAACATTTGATAGTTGTTAGTTAATGATGGCCTTGGTATAACTGGGGAAAACAGCTCAGTTTAAATAATTATAACATAAAATCTCTCCATTTTTTTCCAAACAGGAATGACTAGAATAATTACTAGACACCAGGCCAGGAAAAAAAAAAAAAAAAAAAAACTGGGTAAATTAATCCACTTAATCATCGTGTTCCTTAGACCAGAATTCTCAAGGAAAAAATTGTAGATTCTTCTTGGAAATTCTGCTATTCCTATTTCATTCTCAGAACTAAAGGAAGAGTAAAGCCCAGTGACCAGACTGACTCGAAAGAGCCCATTTTCCATTTCCCTGTGACCAGACGCTGCTCCTGGGCCCTTCTCCTTCTGTAGGCTCACGCTAGCCGTACTCCACTCGTGTGCATGAAAACTACTGTGCATTGCTAAAAGCCTTGGTCTTCAGAGGAGGCCTAATTGCATAATGTGGTGCAACAAACTGACATGCTCATTACGCTTTCCACTTCACCAAGCTGGAAGCCAAACATCAAGATTTTATGGGGTGGAAAATTTAGACTGTAGAAAAAAAATTTCAGACCTAAATAATTTATTCAAAAGCCATCCATCCTTCTCTTTCTCAAAAATATTTATCCACATGTCACTCTGCAAGGTGTTATGAGACAACTTTTGAGACATATTCATATAAAAATACTAAGTACACGTACGTGACAGATTCAAGGGGTATGCACAAGGTTTACAGAGCGATGCAGGAGTGACGAACCAGGAAAATACAACTCCAGTTTGGGTTTAATCAAATGTGGGCTAATAAATTAGAATGAGGGCTGGGAGTGGTGTGCACACTGGTAATCTCAGCACTTGAAATGCAGAGGCAAGAGGATCGCTGCAAGTTCAAGGCCAGCCTGGACTACTTAGTGATTTCTAAATCAGCATATGCTACTTAATGAGACCCTGTCTTAAAAATAAATAAATAAAACAAAAAACGAATTAGTTAAAATAAGGATAACTTATATTCCATATGCTTATGATTTCTTATCAGTGTATCATGGCCAGATCATTTGAAGATGGCAGAGGTGGAGTAAATTATCCATTTTTCTCCTAAGCAATTATGTTTCGGAAATAATTATATATCTTTGTATGCAAAATGTATATGTAGGTTATATAATTATATCTTATATGTGTTATATAAAATCCCATTTAATTTACCTGCATATATACCTACTAGGTAGTTTTTAGAAAGGGAGTGAAAGGAAGAAAGGAAGAAAGGAAAAGAGAGGGAGGGAGGGAGGAGGGAGGGAAAGGGAAGAAGTGAGGGAGAGAGGGAAGGCTAGAGGATCAATGAAAAATAGAAAAAGACAGTCTGGGGCTGGAGGGATGGCTTAGAAGTTAAGGTGTTTGCCTACAAGGCCAAAGGACCCCGGTTCTATTCCCCAGGACTCACTTAAGCACAAGAGGGCGCATGCACCTAAAGTTTGTTTGCAGTGGCTGGAGGCCCTGGCATGCCCATTCTCACTCTCTTTCGCTCTGCCTCTTTCTCTCTCTCAAATAAATTTTATATATTATATATATAATGTATACATATTATATTATTAATATATATATATAATATATGATATATTATAATGTTATGTATACATATATATATATATATTTATTTAAAGTCTGGGCTAGGGAGATGGTTCAGTCAGTAAAGTGAGTGTGTGCTGTGGAGACCCTTGGGCAAGCACCCCCTTGAGCTCAACCACGAAGTGGGGCCCCAGGGTTATAGCACTCCCCAAAGTGAAAATGAGAGATCCTCAAGTAACAAGATGTGGACTAAAACCCTAACACGCACAGCAGAGTCCCTGGTCGGGTATGGGGACCACTGCCTGCAGTTGCAGCACTGAGGGGGCCGGGGGCGTGGAGCGGCTGTGGTGAGCAAGAGCGCTGGCTGTGCAAGCACAGGGACCTCAGTTTGAGCCCCGTCACTCTCATAAAAAGCCAAGTGGGGGGGCTGCAAGGCCACTGAGAAACCCTGCTGGAACTGAGCTGACAACCTCCTCCATGTAGACCAGCTGACAGAAAACTGGAAGAAGCCATTCTGCATGCAGTTCAATGGGAGAGAGAGAAATCACCAGTGAAGATACCCAACAATGAACACTGCAAGCCTTAGATTTGGCCAGCCAGGCCAAATGAGCCAACAGGTGCAACAGTGGCACTTCTGTCATGGTGGAAACCAACTGCCCTCTAATTGGACTGGAGGCCTGCTCCATGGGAGGGAATACATCCCTGATACTGAAAACCTAAAACAGGGATAGTCATGAGCCCTAGGGGTGTAACGTCTGCTGCTGTCTGGCTAAATCTATATACTATGCTTATCAAACTGCCCAGTAAGCACTTCTGTTAATGTTCATACTCTTATATTAATGCTACTCTCACTTTTGGTAGAGAATCTTCTCTTTTCAGATGGCAGTGACCTTGGGATGATTCAAAAGGTATCATGGTGCTGGAAAGAAGTGACCAGAATGCTCAGTACTATAATATCTCTATCACAACTTCCAAGGCTCAGGGTCCATTGCGGAAGAGGTGGCAGAAAGAATGTAAGAGCCAAAGGAAGGGTAGGACTCCTTACAACGTGCTCCCTCCAGACACAAAATGGCCTGGATATCCATGACCTCACAGTGCCTGACACTACCTACACAAGACCATCATCATAGGAGGAAAAGATCATGACATCAAAATAAAAGAGAGACTGATTGACAAGGGGAGGGGATATGATGGAGAATGGAGTTTCAAAGGGCAAAGTGAGGGGAGGGAGGGTATTACCATGGGATATTTTTTATAATCATGGAAGTTGTTCATAAAAATTTGAAAAATAAATAAAAAGCCAAGTGGGGCACACCTGGAATCTTAGTGCTGAGAAGGGAGATTGAAGGGCTTCCCTGGTGAGTGCGTCCAGTGGCAGAAATCCCGGGTTCAGTGAGAGACCGTGCCTCAAGGAAATAACCCAGAGGAGCTAGAGAGGGACAATTCCCCAGGCCTCTCAGCACCGATGCACATGGAACAATGCCAGTATTTTTCTTAAATTTATTTTTATTTATATATTAGAGAGAGAAAGAGGCACATAGAGAGAAAGAATGGGTGCACCAGGGCCTTCAGCCACTGCAAACAATCTCCAGACCCATGTGCCAAACTATCTGGCCTACATGGGTCCTGGGGAATCAAACCTGGATCCTTTGACTTGGGAGGCAAGCACCTTAACTGCTAAACCATCTCTCCAGCCCAATACTAGTATTTTTATATAGCGCCTAAAGAACATGGGAAGGAAAAAAAAAAAAAACAAAAACATGTGAGAGCAAACAAAGATGAATAACTGAAAACAAGTAGGGAGAAAGTAGAGGAGGAGGAAGGAAAAGCATGTTTTCAGAAGACAAGGACTGGTCAGGTATGTCTCCACACAGCTGACAGAGGGCCTGCTCAGGTCCACCCAGGAACATGAGCTGAATCAAGCCAACCAGCCAGACCCAACACAGAATATCCTTTGTCCCATATAGGAACTTCTTCCTTTCTTTGCTTGTCTTAAGGCCAATTTTGTTTGCATGAACTTATATTTCCGAGAAAGCTTATTTCTTGAGTAATATCCCTCTACAATTTCATTTTTTTTTTAATCCATTTTACCGTAAAAAGGAGAGAACTCAGGGCAGTGGCCCTGACAAAAATCCAGTAGCTCAGAACCCTCAACCTCCTCTATTTGGGGCCCTCTTGCAAGTTCCCACACCCTTGCCACCCATCCCCATTTCTGTTCCTTCTCTGGACTCACCCTTGTTTTTCTTGGAGATGTTCTTTCACATGTCAACCAACCATAGGACTTGGAGCTGATGTATTAGTGCCTACAGGGTCCCTGGAGAGGATTCATAGCTATGTCAGAAGACAGGATGTCCAAGTTTACTCCAGGAGAATAAATTAGCCTCTAATAGCAAACCATATCCAGGGAACGCAGCAACCTTAGCGTTAGAACAAGAATCATGGGCCACACTCCTAATGCTCATTCCCAGGTCCAGACAGGAAAATGCAAGCTTTTCATACCTGTCTTGTAGAGCAGAAATTTCCATGAACTCTATTGCTCAAGTCAATTCCTTTGAATAATCCTACTGTGTGGGACTGGGGATCCTTACCTTAGACATCACCTCTCATTGTGTCTACAGCCCCAAAGCTTAGTACAGTCATTGAGGCAGAGATAATGCTTGAAACAAAAATTCTGCCAAATGAGTGATTCATGGGACCTTCCTCAGAGGTTTTCCAGCAGGTTAAACGTGGAGGTGAAGTAGGTTTTGCTTACGCACACACAGCTGGTTACTTTCTGATGACTCGGCCCACTACTGAAGCCACAATACCTATAGATTTCCCACAGGTTGCTCATAGCCGAAAAATTTGTGGTCTACATGTGACTTCTTGGTATTGTTTTATGAGGTTTCTTCTTCTTTTTTTTTTTTTTTCTTTCTTTCTTTTTGGGTGGTATGGACTCTCTCTAGCCCAGGCTGACCTGGAATTCACTATGTAGTCTCAGGCTGGCCTCAAACTCACACTGATCCTCCTCTGCCTCCTGAGTGCTGGGATTAAAGGCATATGCCACCACACCCAGCTTGTCTTGTGAGTTCTAAAGCCTAAAAGCATAGCTTGAATCTACGATTTAGTTAAGTCTACAAAGACTGTACAAGCACTATTGTTTCTTAGACCAGCTATGTGGTTTCTCAAGGCGTGGTCTATTCAGAGCTGCCTAGAAAAGTGCTGTATGGATAACAGGATGAGGCTCTGAGAAATACAGGAAGGTGGGGACTGCTAGCCTCTCCTGTGGGACAGGTCTTTCAAAGGCAAGAGGAGGCCGGGCGTGGTGGCGCACACCTTTAATCCCTGCACTCGGGAGGCAGATGTAGGAGGATTGCTGTGAGTTCAAGGCCACCCTGAGACTACATAGTGAGTTCCAGATCAGCCTGGGCTAAAGAGACTCTATCCTGAAAAAACAAAAACAAACAACAACAACAAAAATGGCACAACTAAGTCAACTGGCAATAGTGCAGGAAAGCACTTGCCTGTGAAGCTTAAGGACCCAGGTTTGATTCCCCAGGACCCACATAACCCGGTGCACAAAGTGGTACATGCATGGAGTTTATTTGCAGCAGCTGGAGGCTCTGGCATGCCCATTTACACACACACACACACACACACACACACACACACACACTGCATCTCTCTCTCTCTCTCAAATAAATAAATGAGACATCAAGGCACAGGTCAATCATAGGAAAAAGCTAGATGTGATTGACACAAAGGAGAAAGGACCAAGTTCAAGATGACCAAGCCATCTCAGCCTCCACCCCTCACCCCCTACCCCCTACACACATCACAGATGCTAGATAGAGCAAGCCTGGTCTCACCCACTGTCTACCTGTCACCCAGACCTTCTTTGACTAGATGAATCCCAGGTTGATGTAAGCTCAGACCATAAATGGAAATCCCCTTTAAGTGTAGGGCAAGGTCAAAACCAGGAGTTGATATCTTACGAAGGAGTGGGAATCAGACAGCACTCATTGCCAGCCAACTCTGTTTGCCTTTCTTTTCCTGACAACATGGTGCAAACCTAACCCACTGAAAAAATAAAATAAAATAACGAAAAGAAAAGAAAAACATTATTGCAGCTGACAGACAGCCCTTGAGTTCTTGGTGAGCTTTGCTTTGTGAACGTTAGATCTGAGTGTGCCTGCCCATAGCCCAGCCTTCTAAAGCATATCTCATGAAAAGCTCCTCCCCCCGCCCCATTTTGTTTATAACATTTGAGAGTCCTTTGGTTCTAAAAGGGGCTTTATCTATTGGACTCAGATCTGTTTACAGTATCTTATTTGCATTTGACTTTTTATAGGGCTCCACACTCCCATCTCTAGATTTGTGTATCCTCTTTGACCTCCTGGAACGGACTAGTTGAATCCCAGACACTATTTCTGCTCAGTTCTGTCCCATGGGATGGGACACCTCCCAAACAGGCAGCCAAGAGACAGACTGGGAAATCAACTGAGCCAAAACAGCTGCCGTGGCGTAGTCAGACCATCCACCATGCTGCAAGCACAGAAAATTATTAGCCGTCTAAAAGCACAGAACTGAAGTAGGAAATAATTTTTAAAAACTCATCTAATCCAACTCTTGCACATAGATATGAAGCAGACCGTCAAGTGCCCCATCCTCAGAGCTGGGAAGTTGAAGATCTGGACCCAGAGCCACAGTTCACACTTCACTTGGTAGGACATTGCGACATGTGTGGGGCTGGGCTTCACACAGACCAGACAGGAGCCAACAATAGTGGCTATGACAGGACACTAAGTGACTGCTCGCTTGGCACAGAGGCGGCTACAGAACAGTCTATGACAGAAGCCACAGCAAGGCCTGCCCACAGGAGCCAAGGAGAGCAGAGCTATCATGAAGCCCACTGGGAAACTGCAGTGGCTGTGCTTAGGCACACACATCAGCTGTTCTGCAAGGACTTAGTTTTCTGTGGGTGCAAGGTACAGCTCGGTGATACAGCATGCACTTAGCATTTAAAAAAAAGAAAAGACAGCGGGCATGGTGGCACACGCCTTTAATCCTAGCACTCACTCGAAGAGACACAGGTAGGAGGATCACCATGAGTTCAAGGCCACCTTGATACTACATAGTGAATTCCAGGTCAGCCTGGGCTAGAGTGAGACCCTACCTTGAAATACCAAAGAAAGAAAGAAAGAAAGAAAGAAAGAAAGAAAGAAAGAAAGAAAGAAAGAGAAGAAAGAAAGAAAGAGAGAGAGAGAAAGAAGGAAAGAAAGAGAAGAAAGGAAGAAAGGAAGAAAGGAAGAAAGAAAGAAAGAAAGAAAGGAAGGAAGGAAGGAAGAAGAAAGAAAGAAAGAAAGAAAGAAAGAAAGAAAGAAAGAAAGAAAGAAAGAAAGAAAGAAAGAAAGAAAGGACAATATTTGCTAGGTGTGGAAGCACATGCCTGTAACCCATATTGTAGCAGACAGCTTCGGGTTCACTGAGATGAACTTCCAAACCAGGCACAATGATGGAGGAAGGAATATTTATTGAAACTTACAGATCCAGGGAAAGTTCCATAATGGCAGACACTGGCCCTGCTTTCACAGGTCCAAGCAGTGAAAGAGAAGCCACAAGCCACAGGCCAAAAGCCAAAAGCCACACAGCACACTTCAGGAACTCCAGGTGGAACTAGGCGCTTTGCATATCTTTAGACTGGAATTTCCAACCCACCACCGCACCTTAAGACCCACCCAGGGATACCTCCTCCAGCCAGGTGGCTGCTGATGCAAACTACACACTAATAAAACACTGAATATATTGGCGGCCAGCTACTCAAACTACCACACACACTCAGAAGGCTGAGTCAGAAGGACCCTCACTGTGAGAACAACCAGGTTCCGGAAACCCTGCGAACAAGAGAGAGAGAGAAGAGAGGGGACAAGCCTAGGGAGGTGGCTCAATGGGTAAGAGCACTCATGGAAGAATGAGGACCTGGTATGATCTCCAAAGCCCACTAAAAAGCTAGGTACGGGAGCTGGGCAGAATCCCAGCACTCGGGAGGCAGAGGTAGAAGGATTGCCATGAGTTCAAGACTGCATGGTGAATTCCAGGTCAACCTGGGCTACGGTGAGACCTTACCTCCAAATACAAAAAATAAACAGAACAACAACAACAAATTTTCAGCCAGGCATGGTGGTGCATGCTTTTAATCCCAGCACCAGGCAGGAAGAGGTAGGAGGACTGCCATGAGTTCAAGGCCACCCTGAGACTACATAGTGAACTCCAGGTCAGCCAGGGCTAGAGCAAGATGCTATCTTGAAAAACCAAAAAGGGGGTTAAGATGGTGGCGTAGGTACCACACCAAAGCAGCCTAGGGGGGAAAAAGCCAAAAAAAAAAAAAAAAACCAGCAAAATACACACTTTTACTAAAAAGTAAAGACAAACTAATAGAAAAACCAAAAAGGAAAAAGAAAAGGAAGCTAGGTATGGCCACACATGCCTGTAACCCCAGCACAGAGAGGGGCAAAGACAGGGTGAGTATTGGGGTTTCTTGGTCAGCCCCGCTAATTGAAAAGGTGAGCTCCGGGTTCACTGAGAGACTCCGTGTCAAAGGAATGAGGTAGAGGAGTGCTGGAAGCAGCAGTCAGACATCTTTCTCTCGCCTCCACACCTTTGGACACCAGAGACACGCATCTGCACACACATGTGCATACACTGTACATACACACACCACACGTACTACTCACACAAAGAAAGGAATGAAAATCAGAAATAAAGCAAGAGCTTGTGGTATAGAGCAGCATGGTAGGAGAACAAAATTTAAAAGGGAGCCAAAAGTTACTTTCTCACTGAATGGAGACCACAATATAGAATTAATGCATGAGCTATTCCAAGACTTGGTTCATAGATATAAATATCCACCCATTGCTAAAGACCCCAATCTAGAATATTGTTAACAATATTCTTACTACTCCATGATTCTTCCTTTTTGTTGTTGTTGTTTTTACATATGTTATTTATTTATTTATGCAAGAGAAAGAGATAGAGAGAGAGAAAGAGAGAATGGGTGTGCCAGGGCCTCTAGCCACTACATACGAACTCCAGACACATATGCTCCAGACACTTGTGCATCTGGCTTACGTGGGTCCTGGGGAATCGAACCCGGGTCCTTAGGTTTTGCAGGCAAATGCCATAACCATTAAGCCATTTCCCCAGTCCCCCCCCCTTTTTTTTTTGAGGTAGCATCTCACTCTAGCACAGGCTGACCTGAAATTCACTATGTAGTCTCAGGGTGGCCTTGAACTCTTGGCAATCTTCCTACCCTTTTTTCTTTTTAATTTTTATTTATTTGTTTATTTGAAAGAAAGAGAGAGAGAAAGAGGGGGATAGAGAGAAAGAGAGAATGGGCACACCAGGGCCTCTAGGCACTGCAAATGAACTCCAGATGCATGTGCCACCTTGTGCATCTGGCTAACCTGGGTCCTGCGGAATTGAACCGGGGTCCTTAGGCTTCTTAGGCAAGTGCCTTAACTGCTAAGCCATCCTCCTACCTTTGCCTCCCAAGTGCTGGGATTAAAGACATTCTTCACCATGCCTGGCTTTACTCCATGATTCTTATGTACTGCAACACTTTAGACCAACTGCTACATAAGAATATAATAAAACCCCATTTATATCCAAGGGTTTTGTAGCCAGGGTATCTGGGTATAGCTATGTGTTTGCTTGCTTTGTCAAGGCAGGGTCTCACCCTAGCCCAGGCTGACCCGGAATTCACTCTGTAGCACCAGGCTGGCCTCAAACTCACAGCGATCTTCCTACCTCAGCCTTCTCAGTGCTGGGACAAAAGGTGTGTACCACCACACCTGGCTTGATGTAATTTTTAGAATAAGAAAAATGTCTGGGCTGGAGAGATGGCTTAGCCGTTAAGGCCCTTGCCTGCAAAGCCAAAGAACCCAGGTTCAATTCCTCCAGGACCCACATAAGCCAGATCCACAATGTGCCACATGCGTCTGGAGTTCACTTGCAGTATGTCCATTTTCTCTCTCTCTTTCTCTCAAATAAATAAATAATATATATGTATATATAAAAGAAAGATGTCTAAAAGTTAAATGTGAAAATATAAAGAATTGTATACTGTTTAGAGTAGCAGTATTAAGCACTTTTGCTCAAACATTAGCATATAGAACTGAGTCAGAGGTTGAAGACAGGTTGCCAGGAACAGAGGATGAGGAAAGATTACAATGAGTGACTTTCATTCTCTTGCTACGACACGTGGAGTGACCACAACTCAGTAATTTGATGGACTTATCTGTAATCCCAGATACTGACAACACTGTCTCGCTAGCCCCTGAGCCTTTAGGTGGACCAGACAGAAGGCTATCCAAGCAAACTGCACAGGGCTCCTTATCGCTCAAACTAGGATGTGCACACCCAGGTCAAAGGCAGAGCTTTCCATGCACACACGTGTGCACACACACAAGAGCCTTACACTTATTCTTTTTATCATCCGAACATAGGAGTGACCCCGCTCATACCCGTACTAGTGACAGTGCTGGACAGCTGAAACTAGTCTCCACGGTGACTTTTTAATCCTTTTTTTTACCTTTTGGTCTACATTTTAAATAATAAGAAAAGAGCAATCGTATCCTATATACTGATTCATCAGAGACAATGAACTCAGACCATCCACAGCCCCTCGGTGACCTCTTCTCTCTTCTATGTGGAAATATATACATATATTTAAGACTGGGAAGTTTGAAATGCTGTGAGAATGTTATAAAGTGTTGCTGTGAATCACTCCAGAGTCATCCAACAGGAGGCCTTCCTATCCCCTTCCAGTAAATGTTATTCCAGTTCATGACTGTGCTTGCTGGCTGCTGAGAGCTCCCTGGGAACAACTTGGACCTGGCAAGACAGGCCTTTGGGGTAATGGCCTTCCCTTGCCTGCTGGAAAGAATCATGTTTAAACTCAAGAACAAATATCATTTTTTTTTTTTGCATTTCAGTTGTTCGTTTTGTTTAACCAACTGTGTCTGCTGAAAACGTCTTGACCTAAATACTAAAAACATCCATTTGAATCTGTTTTTATATCTTAGTAGTTCATTTTTTAAATATATTCACTGACAAGTAGATATGGAACACCCAGCTTGCGCTCGGTTCTGAACATTATTCTGAAGCCAGCATTCTACTAGAATTGAAAGAACTGTATGGAGCTAACAATCTTTGCTACACGTAAGGTGAGATCTATTAATAAATGTTAAAGTTAGGTAGACATTCACATTCCAAAAGACTTGTCATATTTATAGTGTATTAGTCACAGAAACTTCACCATGTCACAAATCACCCGAAAAGAGGATGGTTAGTCCTGCTATGAAAAGTGTTTGGTTCATATGCCTAGAGCCTCAGATGATGGAAGATTCGATGGCAAGCAGTAAGCTTATCGTGTGTTACAGTTATGCAATTCTATCCCTACTTCTCTTTTAACTCATTGTGAATAGACTTCAAGTTTGAAATTGTAGGAGGGCTAATAAGTCACAGGAGGGGGTGTCTCTAAGGGGTAAGGTGCTCACTAAGTACACTTGAGGAAGACTAATGATAATTTTGCTGATGTAATGAAAGTGTCTTTACCTACTCGTGTTTAGAAAACAATTTTCAGGGTTGGATTAGCACAGTTAAATTTAAACCTAGCATAAGGCAGGCCTTCCTGATTCTCTCCGTGACTTAGGCACTGTGTATCTTTATGTCATTTCAGAACTTAGAAGCAGACACCAAGACAGAATCACATTAAGAAATAGTTATTGGAGGAAAATGCAGGAAAAGGTAAGAAGACCCTTAATATGGTGATGCCGATGAGAAACTAGTGGAAGGAGAAGAGAAAGGGAGAGAAGGAGGGAGAAGGAGAGGGGAGGAGGGAAAGAGAGAGAAAGGAAGGAGGGAAGGATGGATTGGGTAGAAGAGTCTCAGACAGCAACACAATTACAAAAAAAGTTCAAGCCAGGCCATGAGAAACTTTCTGGATCTGTTGCAAAGTCTTTTTTTTTTTTTTTTCCCCAGAAATTGCCCTGTATTGGTCTCTCTCTCTCTCTTAATTTATTTATTTATTTATTTATTTATTTATTTATTTATTTATGAGATAGAGAGAAGAAGAGGCAGAGAGAAGGAGAGAGAGAATGGGCATGCCAGGGCCTCCAGCCACTGCAAATGAACTTCAGATGCATGTGCCCCTTGTGCATCTGGCTTACGTGGAATCAAACTGGGGTCCTTTGGCTTCACAGGCAAACGCCTTAACCGCTAAGCCATCTTCTCCAGCCCCCTGTGTTGGTATCTTGACTCCTTGTCTACTCCCCGCTGTGCTTATTCCTCGGAGAGGAGGAGTTCTTGGGAAGCCACAGAACACGCACGATTACTGAGCCAGAGCCGACACCAGGCTCCCGCCAGCCAGGCTCCGGCAGCGGCCCGTGCAGCACCCGCGATGGGTCACGGCTGCGTGTACGAGACTGGGCATCACCCGAGCCAGTGTGATGTGAGCCTCCACTTAGGCAGCGAATATTCACGGTCCTGCTACGTGACAGACGCCACGTTCGGCTTCATAGACTCCACAGGAAATCACAGAATTAACAACCCCAGAAAACACTGCCTGAGAAGTGAGGATCCCTTCAACTAAAGACCTGCTGCCCATTTATATTTATTTATTTATTTATTTACTTATTTATGAGAGAAGGAGGGAGAGAGAGAGATAATGGGTGTGTCAGGGCTCCAGCCACTGCAAACGAACTCCAGACGCGTGCAATGCCTTGTGCGTCTGGCTTTCGTGGGTACTGCGCAATTGACCAGGTTTCATTGCCCAGTACCCACATAAGCCAGTTGCTCATGGTGGTGCATGCATCTGGAGTTCGTTTGCAATGGCTAGAGGCTCTCTGTAATAAATGAATTAAAAATAAAATAAAATAAGAATCTGAGGCTGGAAAACTGGTTTAGCAGTTAAGGTGCTTGCTTGCGAAGCATAAGGACCCAGGTTTAATTCCTCAGGACCCACGTAAGCCAGATGCACAACGTGGCGCATGCATCTGGAGTTTGTTTGCAGTGGCTTGAGGCCCTGGCGTACCCATTCTCTCTCTCTCTCTCTCTCTCTCTCTCCTTCTTCAAATAAATAAATAAATAACTTTTTTAAAAATATGAATAAAACTTGTTACAAACATACAAAATCATCATAAAATAATCCTGGTTGTCTTGGAACTATAAAGTGAGTTCCAGGTCAGCCTGATCTAGATTGAGACCCTACCTCAAAAACACCAAAAATATAAAAAAATAATAATAATAATCCTAGTTGTGCTCTACTTAATCTTTAAATTTGTAATACGTTCAACTTCACGATAGTATAAATCATGCAATCCAATGTTTCACAAGTAAATTTGTTACCACGAACGTTACATCTACCTGTGTTTGTGGGTGTTTTCTCCAAGATTGAATGTGGCAGACAGAGTGTGGCAATGGTATAGAGATGGGGGAGGACAGAATCAGGATGAGAACAATCCACCCTTATCTTTTCCCCAATCATACCTGTTCCTACTTCAGTCCATGCTCATCCTATGCATGAAAATATTTCAAGTTCCATCCTGAATGTTAATCCCTTATGAAAATGATTAATCTCACTGGGAAAAAAAAAATGTTCCCAAATTGTCAATCCTTGAAGAGAAATAATAAGCCCATCACCCTTGTGGTAATGGTTATCAGCACATGTTTTCTTGCTTACTGAATGTGGTAGGGGTATGCCACATCAAGTTCACTGGATGCCTAAGAGTAGACGCTATATAAACTGATAAACTCAGCCAGGCATGGTGGCTCACACCTGTAATCCCAGCACTTGGGAGGCTGAGGCAGAAAACCTGCCAGGAGTTTAAGGGTATCCTGGGCTACATGGTAAGTTCAAGGCTATCCTAGGTTATTGAGTAAAACTCTAGCTCAAAAATAAATGAGTTTAGGGTAGAGATATTGCTTAGTGGTTAAGGCACTTGCCTGCAAAGCCTAAGGACCCAGATTCAATTCTCCAGGTCCCACATAAGCCAGATACACATGGTGGCACATGAGTCTGGAGATTGCTTGCAGTGGCTAGAGGCCCTGGCATGCCCATTCTCTCTCTCTGTCTGTCTCTAATAAATTAATAACAAAAGAGCATAAGGTGGAGTCGGGCGTGGTGGCGCACACCCTTAATCCCAGCACTTGGGAGGCAGAGGTAGGAGGATTGCTATGAGTTAAAGGCCAGTCTGAGACTACATAGTAAATTTCAGGTCAGCCTGGGCTACAGCAAGACCCTACCTTGAAAAAAAATTAACAAAATAAATAAATAAACAAATAAAATAAAATAAAATAAAATAAATAATAAATGAATTTGACCTGTGTGGTGACATACGCCTTTAATGTCAGCCCTTGGAAGGCAGAGGTGTGTGTATCTCCATCCGGGTCAGGTTTTTGTTGTTATTTCAGTCTTCAAGGGGAAGCTCTATGCTGACAGGGAAAAACAATGGCATGGGCAGAGGGTGGACATCAGCTCCTGACCAACGTAAAGATAGACAACAGAAACAGGAGAGTGTGCCAAACACTGGCAAGGGGAAGCTGGCTGTAACACCCATAAGCCTGTCCCCAACAGTACACTGCTACCAGGGGAGTCCAATTCCCAAATTGACACCAGCTGGGGACCAAGCATTCCGAACACATAAGTTTATGGGGAACACCTAAATCAAATCCCCACATTCCACCCCAGCCCCCATAAACTGATAACCATACATGATGTAAAATGCAATTCACTCATCCAACTTTAAAAGTCCCCATAGTTTTTAATCAATACTAACGATGTTCAAACCTCTCCATAGTTCAAGGTCTTTTAACTGAGCACAATGCCAATAAATAAATAAATAAATAAATAAATAAAGTGTCAGGTTTCTAAGTAAAGGCTTAAATGTAGAATGTAGTCTTCTTTTTGGTAGGGAGAGTGTCCCAAAAGACTGACAAGTTCTATCCTGATTCCTTTGCTCCATTTCCAAGCACATGAGAGTGGGCCACAGGAGTGGTCCACGCTGCATGTGCAAATCTCAGTAAGGATATCATGCATGCGATCAGCTACTATTTATAGTACATTGCTTCATTCAGTGCATGCGTATGCTCTTCCCTATGCCAGGCAGCATGCAAGATTCTGAGGACCTGGGAAAGCAAGAGTCGTGTCACTTGGCTTCTTCATTGACCAAGAGTGTCGATTCCCAGTATCCAAGATGTGCAAATAATTATATTCTCTGAGTGTTTATGTACTGAGTGCTGTACATAGGTGAGTTCTAATCTCTATGGAAACATAGAGTGTGTGAAGCATAAAGGAGACATTGGAAAAAGTCAGGCGTGGTGGCGCACGCCTTTAATCCCAGCACTCAGGAGGCAGAGGTAGGAGGATTGCAAAAAGTTCGAGGCCACCCTGAGACTGCATAGTGAATTCCAGGTCAGCCTGGACCAGAGTGAGACCCTACCTTGGAAAGAAAAAATAAATAAATACATAAATACAGGAGACATTGGCCCTATTTTCCAGATAACTATATAGGCTCAGAAATGTGTGTCATTTACTTAGTGTCACGACTCTAGTAAGGGCAAAAGCTGGAATGTCAACCACCTGCTTTGGGCTAGAAAGTCCATTCTTTCCACAGTGTTTGTTATCAATGTTCAAGTGAGAGTTTCCTGGTGTGATCTTTCTTTCTCTCTCTCTTCTTCTGGTGTGTCTTGCTATATCCATCTATCTGTCCATCTGTCTGTCTCTTTAGGGTCAAAGTAAATTACTTCCTTAAGTATTACCTTTCTTAATATGAAAATAGGAAAATAGCTGAGCATTGGTGGCCTTTAATCCCAGCAATCAGGAGGCTGAGGTAGGAGGATCACTGTTGACTTCAAGGCCAGCCTGAGACTACATAGTGAAGTCCAGGTCAGCCTGAGCGAGAGTGAAACTCTACCTTGAAGAAACAAAACACAAAAAAATAAAAATAAAACAGTAAAAATAGGAAAATAATTATACTCTCAAAGCAATGCTTAAAATGATAAAAAACCCTACTGATATATATATAATATGTATGTATCATTACTAGTTCAATATTGTGGTATAAGTTTGCATTCCCCAAAATTCTTTGTTAAGATGAATTATGCCTCTTGCAATGGGTGTATGGAGGTGGGACTCGGGCCCTTCCCTACCCTGTGTGACATTTTCAGTAATAACTGGAGTTGCCTTTGGCTTCTCCAATGGCAAACTTCAGCTTTCTGGAAAGTGTTGCCAATGGGTATGATTCAGTTGAAGGTCAATTTAACTAAGCTGGTGCTAGAATCAAAGCTGTGCCCATTTCAACATAACAGAGTAGAAAGAAAACACTTAAGTATGCATGAAACAATTAACACTGCGTCTGGCACTGGATTCGCTGAATAAGTTGAAAGTCATAAGTTCCCACTTGGCCTGGCTCAGTTCCAGTAAATGCTGCAATAATAACAGCTTTCATTTTTAATTAATAAGAGTATTATTAATTAACTGACACAGTTCCCAAACCAAAAGAGACCCACCTGAAGTACAGTAACTTTGTTGAAGTGTAAACCAAACTAAGTAACGTTTGCTGTAAGGACTAAACAAGATGCCCATTTAATCAAAACTGAATGAAATGATTGCGAAGCCTGTAGTCTAGTCCATGCCGTCTCTCAGTGGACCATGGACAATCCCAGGAAAGACTAGTACATGTTCAAAGCCAAATTTCAGGGCTGGAGAGATGGCTTAGTAGTTAAGGCACTTGCCTGCAAAGCCAAAGGACCCAGGTTCTGTTCCCCCGGATCCATGTAAAGCCAGGTACGCAAGGTGGAGGAGGTGTCTGGAGTTCATTTGCAGTGGTTCGAGGCTCTGGCGTGTTCTTTCTCTCTCTCTCTATTTCTCATTTGTCATCATGTCCATTGGCCCCAGTTAATTCAATAATATCAGAAGAAAATCAGATACAGTTGTACATTAATAATCAGCACTGTATAAAAGGTACTATGACCTCAGTACTATGAGTTTTCACCAGCACACAGGCACTGCTTTACAATATTTCCAAATACCATGCACTTCTCAGGCTGATTGGATTCAGAGGCTATGCCACTAATATCCGGATGCCTTCATAGTATCTAGTTATTAAGTGAGGGCCCTAGCCACATAAGGAGTCACTGCAGTGGTTCTCATAACACATTTTCCAAACTAACAGCTCCGGGGTCACCTGCGAACTCACCTGAAGTGCAGATTCGCAGGCCCCAGCTCAGAATCCATAACTCTGTGATTAGGCCCTGGAATCTGCGTCTTAAACCCTCCAGGCAGTCCTGACGGCCAGACCCTCTGCGCAAGTTTTAACACAAGCCAAAGTTTGAGAACCACTGCTTTAATGCAAGTCTCCCATCATTTCTGATTTGCTCTCAGAAAGCCGGACGTCTGCAGCTTACTTCAGGGGCCATGAAGTAGAACGTCTATAGCAATGACAAAGTCAAATTTGATGGTGATTGAATCGCTCGGTGGAAATCTCCACAAGGAGTTTCCAAAATATGGAAAATTGAGCTCTGAAATGTTATGATGTTGGTATTGGCAACCAGCACTGCTGAATTGCAGAGAAATACAGGAATACAGGACCCTCCTGCTGTTTCCCTTTTTGCTGAATTCCTTTCTGGCCTCTTGGAAAGGGTCCCTTGAGGCAGTTCTGAAAACATAAACCTCCCCGTGTAAGAGACTTGTTTGCCCTGTTGATCATTTGTTAGAAAGCATTGACTTTTGCTGAATCAGGCATAATTGCCTTCGACAGGCACACACACACACACACACACACACACACACACACACACCAGTAAGTGATACTGAAAACACTTGGTGCAAGCCTCAAAACTTGGAACATTCTACCCTCTTAATAATGGGTCATGCCATTTGGCACATCTTTTCGCTGGAATCTTAATCAAAGTCATTCCAACTAACAGAATACTGAAAAATGTGTCCTAAAAGTTGAGCACAAGTGAGATGTTAGCTGGGAGAAAAAGACAGAAAACTTCAAGATGGGGGATCTTCAAAATATAAGAAACTTAATCTAGTCTGTGTGGACTCTACTTAACCAAGAGTAAACCTATGTAGAGACGTGGTTCATTTTTCAGTGTTTCAAATGGAAAAAGTAAACAACTTAGAAGCAAAGATTTCTTTTTAAAAATGTGTTATTTTCCAAATGTAGTTTCATCCTTTAACTGCTTTAATTTACAACATGTTTTCTTTACTTTCAATTACAAACATATTCAATTACCCATATTAAATTCGGATATAGAAAAGTGGAGGGTGTGGGCTGGAGAGATGGTTCAGTGGTTAAGGTGCTTGTCTGCAAATCCTAATGACTCAGGTTTGATTCCCTGGTACTACATAAAGCCAGATGCACAAAGTGGAGCATGCATCTGGAGTTCATTTGTAGTGGCTAGAGGCCCTAGCACACCCATACACATTCCCTATGTCTCTCCCCCCTCCCATTGCAAATAAATAAAAATATAGGCCTGGATAGATGGTTTAGTGGTTAAGGCACTTGTCTGTGAAGCCTAAGGACCCATGTTCAACCCTTCAAATCCTATGTAAGCCAGACAAAGGTGAGGCAAGCACAAGGTTGCACATGCCCACTAGGTGGTGCAAGCATCTGGAGTTCGATTGCAGTGGCTGAGGCCCTGGTGTGCCAATCTCTCTCTCTCAGGCAGAAGTAGGAGAAATAATATTTGGGTATTTTTCTAAACAATAACGGCTACAATTGCCTTGTTTTACATTTCTTGTAACAAAGCCAACCATAGTGGCTCACATCTTTAATCTCAGTACTCCGGAGGCAGAGGTAGGAGGATCGCTGTGAGTTCAAGGCCACCCTGAGACTACAAAGTGAATTCCAGGTCAGCCTGGACTAAAGCAAGACCCTACCTCCAGAAAAACAAAAACAAAAACATTTTTTATAAGATAACATCATGCAGTATTTTTCACTCATCATTATATGTTAGATCAACTTTTCATGTCCATTTGTATAGATTTACCTCATTTTTGTTGTTGTTCTTGTTTGTTTGCTTTGAAGTAGGGTCTCGCTCTAGCCCAGACTGACCTAGAATTCACTGTGTAGTCTCAGGCTGGCCTCTAACTCACAGTGATCCTCCCTCCTCTGCCTCCTGAGTGCTGGGATTAAAGGAGTGCGCCACCACGCCCAAGTAGATTTACTTCATTCTTATGGAAACAGGAAAGTAGTCATCCTAGAAATGATGACTGTACCATCACTATGCCTCTTACTTACTGGAAGCCTTTAGGATGGTTCATTCCTTTGCTGTCATAAGTGGTTTGTCAGTGGTCATCTTCCACATTCATCTTCACACATCTTTGTATTTTGATAGGGTATACTCACAGAGGAAGACTTTCTAGACAAAAGATAAGGGAAAGTTCAAGTTTTGACACACACTGTCAAAGTATCTGTACAAAGGCAACAGAAAATGAGGGAACCTATGCTTGCCCTATCACCAATTCTGAATGGTATCACTATTAAAATGTCAATGTTCTAGTTGAAAAGGAAAGAAAAGGGCTTAGCAGTTAAGGTGTTTACCTGCAAAGCCAAAGGACCTCGGTTCAATTCTCCAGGACCCATGTAAACCAGATGCACAAGGTGGCACATGCGTCTGGAGTTCGTTTGCAGTGGCTAGAGGCCATGTCACGCCCATTCTCTCTCTCTCTCTCTCATAAATAAATATAAATAAATAAAAATTTTAAAAAGGAAAGAAAAAATGACTTATATGTTTCTCCTATGTTGTTTAAAACTTTTTTATGTAGTTCTTTAAATGATTTTGTTACTTTAGGGATGACATCAGAGCCCAATTTCATTCTTTTATAAATGGACATCAATTTTTTTCTAATGTCTATCATTAAAATTAAAAAGACTTTTCTTGGGTGTGGTGGCATATGCCTTTAATCCCAACACTCAGGAGGCAGAGGTAAGAGGACCACCATGAGTTCAAGGCCACCCTTAGACTACATAGTAAATTCAAGGTCAGTCTGGGCTAGAGTGAGACTGTACCTCAAAACTCAAAAAAAAAAAAAAAAAAAAAAAGACTCTTATTCTCTCCATGGAACTGTCTGGCATCTTTTTAAAAAAAATATTTACTTTTTAAAAAATATTTTTTATTTTTATTTATTTATTTGAAAGCAACAGACAGAGAGAGAGAGAAAAAATGGGTGCACCAGGGCCTCCAGCTACTGCAAACAAACTCCAGATGCATGCGCCCCCTTGTGTATCTGGCTAACGTGGATCCTGGGGAATCGAGCCTTGAGCCGGGGTCCTTAGGCTTCACAGGCAAGCGCTTAACCACTAAGCCATCTCTGCAGCCCAAAATGTTTACTTTTTAAAACATATTTTATTTGAGGGCTGGAGGGATGGCTTAGCGGTTAAGGCATTTGCCTGCAAAGCCAAAGGACCCAGGTTCGATTCCCCAGGACTCATGTTATCCAGATGCACAATGAGGCAAATGCATCTGGAGTTCATTTGCAATGGCTGGAGGCCCTGGTGCGCCTATTCTCTCACTCTCTCTCTCTCCCTCTTTCTCTGTCAAATAAATAAATTTTTAAAAAAAGAACACACACACACACATATATATATGTATATATATATATATGTGTGTGTGTGTGTGTGCTTGTGTGTGTGTGAGTGTGTGTGTGTGTGTGTATAATTTGAGATAGAGAAAGGGGAGAGGGAGACAGAGAGAAAGAAAGAAGGACCACACCAGGGCCTCTAGTCACTGCAAACAAACTCCAGATACATGTGCCACAGTGTGCATATGACTTTACATAGGTACTTAGGAATCAAACCAGGGTCATTAGGCTTTATAGGCAAGTGCCTTTACCACTGACTCATCTCTCCAGCCCCTATCTGGCATCTTTGTCAAAGATTGGCTGACTATAAATTTCAAGGTCTATGCCTAGAATCTAATTTCTGTTCCACTGATTTATGTCTGTGTTTATGCCAGTGCCTCAGCTTAACTGATGTAGTTCCAGTGAGCTTTGAAATTGGAAAGTGAGAGTTCTACAGCATCATTCTTTCTAAGATTAGTTTGGGGCTGGAAAGATAGCTTAGTGGTTAAGACACTTGCTGGAAAATCCAAAGAACCCAGGTTTGATTCCCCAGTATCTAAGTCAAGCCAGATGTACAAGGTGGCACATGTGCGTCTGGAGTTCATTTTCAGTGGCTAGAGGCCCTGGTGTGCGCTCTCTCTCTCTCGCTCTCTCTCTCTCCCTCTCATTACTTCTAAGCATATAGCCAAGGTAGGCCTCAAACTGACTGTGTAGCTCAGGCTGACCATGAACTTGGCCTCCTGGGTGCTAGTGCTGAGATTACAGGGTCATGACCTTGCAATGCCAGGCGAGGGCTCTGCCATGGCGCTACAGTTCCATCTTCCCTGGGAGCGCCTTTCTGTTCTTAGCTTGCTGAGTACTTTCATCATGAAAGTGCTTTGAATTTTATCAAATTCTTCTGCCTCATGTGGGAAATAACTACTGATAGAGATACAGATGGTTTTTGACTTAGAAAAGTTCAAGTTTATAATGCAGCAAAACCAAGAAAGATGTGTTTATCTACTGGCATGTTGATCAACTTGAAACTACGGAACTCTAATATCATTCACTCATTCATTTGTTAAGTCATGAAGCACATTTTAATAAACATTGACTAAGTTCAAGAACCTTTGCAAGAAATTTCAGAATGGAACTGGGGAGATGGTTCAGTGGTTAAAGGTGCTTACTTACAAAGCCTGCTGGCCCAGGTTCAATTCCCTAGGACCCACATAAAGCCAAATGAACAAAGTGGTACATGCATCTAGTATTCATTTGCAGTGGATAAAGGTCCTGGCATACCCTTTACTGTTATTATTTATCTTCCCCCCCCCCGGAAATAAATAAATAAATAAAAATATTTTAAGAAATCAATTTCAGAGTGGACAGAATATAGTGACTCCCTCCATGAATACATGTAAGTATTCAGTTGCCATAGTCTCAAGTGACTGGGCTACAATGTAGCATAAAGATGGCACATGAAATACTCATTAAAGAAGTTCTTTGAGGGGAGCCCAGGCTGGATATGAAAAGAATCCCAGCCAGGCATGGTGGCGCACGCCTTTAATCCCAGCACTTAGGAGGCAGAGGTAGGATGATAACTGTGAGTTTGAGACCACCCTGAGACTACATAGTGAATTCCAGATTAGTCTGAGCTAGAGCAAGACCCTACCTTGAAAAAAAAAAAAGTAATCCCAAGGGCTGGAGGGATGGCTTAGTGGCTAAAGATGCCTACTTTCAAAGTCTGGTGGCCTAGGTTTTATTCCTCAATGCTCACACAAAACCAGATGCACAAAGTGGTGCATGTGCCAGGAGTTCATTTGCAGTGACAAAAGACCCTTGTATGCCCATACTCTCTCACTTTCTCTGCCTGCCTCTTTCCTTCTGTCTCTATCTCAAATACATAAAAAATATGTTTTGAAAGTATCACAAACACAGAATGACAAACAGGGGCCATCATCAGCCCTTTTTCAAGAACAATTAAAATTTGCCGGGTGTGGTGGCACACGCCTTTAATCCCAGCACTAGGGAGGCAGAGGTAGGAGGATCATCGAGAGTTCAAGGCCACCCTGAGACTACATAATGAATTCCAGATCAGCCTGAGCTAGAGTGAGACCCTACCTTGGTAAAAAAAAAAAAAAAAAAAGAAAAGAAAAGAAATTCCAAGATCTGGAAAGATGGCTCAGCAGTTAAGGCACTTGCCTGCAAAACTGAACAGCCCAGGTTCAACTCCCCATTAGCCATGTAAATCCAGATGTACAAAGTGGCACGTGCATCTGGAGTGCAATCGCAGTGGCTGGAGGCCCTGAAACACCAATTCTCTCTCTCTGTATCTCTTGTTCTCTCTGTCTCTCTATGTTGCACATACATAAATAAATAATGACTTTTTGTTTCTAGTTATTTTTTATAAATACCTGTTAATCAGCACAGTAAACTTGGTGCTAATCCATATGAGTGATTTTGTTTTTTTTAATTTCCTTTTCCCATCCTACTTCAGAGGGCCATTTCTCTGTAGATGCTTGAGACAAACAAGAGTGAGGAAGTGAGCTGTGGTTACCCCGTTCTCAGGATAGCTGTGTTCCATCAGGTGCTTCTAGCACATGTGATGGCTGCACAGATCCCCCTTGGGTAAGACCCAAGCTTCAAATTCCACAACTTATTCCTCTGCTGCTGAAAAAGTGACTTGCACATCATTGTGACACTTCTTGTCAATGATTTTTTTTTTCACAAACCTTTTGGTCTGGGTGGATATCCAGGAAAGATGTTAATCCAAGAGGACAACATACACATTCCAGTACTAAGATACAAACATCTCTGGCTGGAGAGATAGCTTAGCAGTTAA
Organism: Dipus sagitta; assembly: GCA_036346955.1. NCBI lineage: Eukaryota > Metazoa > Chordata > Mammalia > Rodentia > Dipodidae > Dipus > Dipus sagitta. The sequence goes on from CM070782.1 coordinate 70,573,848, forward strand.
AGTGCTTACCTGCAAAGTCCAAGGACCAAGATTCAATTCCCCAGAACCCACGTAAGCCAGATGCACATGGCGGCACATGTGTCTAGAGTTCGTTTGCAGCGTCTGGAGGCCCTGATGTGCCCATTCTCTCTCTTCCTCTCTCTCTCTCTCTCATAATAAAAATTAATAGAAAAAAAAACATTTTTTAAAAGATACGATCTAAACCTGTATCAAAGAATACATTGGTGCCGGGCGTGGTGGTGCACGCCTTTAATCCCAGCACTCGGGAGGCAGAGGTAGGAGGATCGCCATGAGTTCGAGGCCACCCTGAGACTCCATAGTGAATTCCAGTTCAGCCTGGGCTAGAGTGAGACCCTACCTCGAAAAACCAAAGAAAAATAAAAAGAATAAGTTGCTGACCCAGAAAGAAAGTCATATAACCCACACTTGACTTTGTGGGAGAAGAAAGGCCTGCCATTTACGTTGAGGTGCAGTAGAGAGAATGTGAAAGACAGTTGAGCTTCTCAGCTTGGAATGTCTTTGCTCACTACTCATCTTCCTCTCAACCATTCTTGTCCTTTGAGGAAGGGTGATGGAATGGCTGCCCAGTGTAACCATAGCTGCCTTGGGTTGGGAGTGGGTGGAGAATAGCTCCCTAAGCCCCGTGACCTGGCAGCAGACCTGCTGGGGTATGGCACGGTGCCACCCATACATTATTGAAATAGATTGAGGTGCAGCCAGCACCACACATGGGGCCAAGTAGCTATCCCCAGGGGAGCTCACTGTACTCTCTCCAGAGGAACATGGCTCCACCCACGCTTACTGGCCAGAGTCCGGGTATCAGGGATTGGGTAAAGTGTGGGTAAAGGCTGATTCTTCTTCTGAGATAAACATCTTTTCCTCTTGGGTTCACATCTACTTAAATATACGACCAGCCCCTCAAAGGGAAGAGGGTCTTGCTGGTTTCAAATAAATATGTATAAATTACTTTGAAAGCAGAGGGAGGGAAGGGCCTCTCATTGCCTACCAAGGTCTAGGCTTTGAAAGGGAATGATTAGCAATAGGGTCCTTGCTCGGGAAAGCAGCCCGCCTGAGCCAAAGAGACAACTCTATCTAGTCCATCATAAAAAAAAGAAAGAATGAATGAAAGAAAGAAAGAAAAAAAAAAAGAGAGAGCCGTGTGTGGTAGTGCATGCCTTTAATCCCAGCACTCAGGAAACAGAGGTAGGAGGATCACAGCAAGTTCGAGGCCACCCTGAGACTATATAGTGAATTTCAGGTCAGGCTGGGCTAGAGTGAGATTCTATCTCCAAAAAAAAAAAAGTTTAGCAGTTAAGGTGCTTGCCTGCAAAAGCCTAATGACCCAGGTTTAATTCCCTAGTACCACATAAACCAGATGCACAAGGTGGCACCTCTGTCTGGAGTTCTTTTGCAGTGGCTAGAGGCCCTGGCATACGCATTCTCTCCCTCCCCCCAGCCCCATCTCAAATAAATAAAAAAAAATTTTTTAAAAATTAAGTTGGGCTGGAGAGATGGTTTAGCGGTTAACGGCTTGCCTGTGAAGCCTAAGGGCCCTGGTTCGAGGCTTGATTCCCCAAGACCCATGTAAGCCAGATGCACAAGGGGGTGCACGCGTCTGAAGTTCGTTTGCAGTGGCTGGAGACTCTGGTGCGCCCATCCTCCCTCTCTCTCTCTCTCTCTCTCTCTCTCTCTCTCTGCCTCTTTCTCTCTCTGCCTCTTTCTCTCTCTGCCTGTTGCTCTCAAATAAATCAATAAAAATGAACAAAAAAATAAAAAAACTAAGTTGTATTTGCCAGTAATTAAGCAGAACACCCCATTTACTGGTGTTCATTCAGAAATGCCTCCCTTGTTTTCAGCGGTCACCTTAGTCTGTCTTTCCTAACTTTAAAACTTGAAAACAAATTTACATTCTTTGTAATCCGATTTTAACTAGACATGAGATATTTTGATCCTATCTTTATTTACACTTTTTGTTTGTTTATTTTTTCGAGGTAGGGTCTTGCGCTAGCCCAGGCTGACCTGGGAATTCACTATGTAGCCTCAGGCTGGCCTCAAACTCACAGTGATCCTCCTACCTCTGCCTCCCGAGTGCTGGGATTAAAGGCGTGCAACACCACACCCAGCTGTTTATTTCCACTTTTTAAATTTTTGTGTGTATGATGTGTTGCATGTTTGTACATGAGATTGTGGAGCACACATGGCATACCGTGCATTGGAGGTTCAGAGGATAACTGTGGGTGTCGGTGCTTGGTCAGTGAGCTTCCAGAATTCTCATGTCTTTGCCTCCCACCTTAGAGAAGGAGCACTGGGAGGACAGACATGAAGTTGTTCATGGCTTTTATGTCAATCCTGAGGAGTCTCATGTTTGTTTAGCAAGTGCTTTCTCCACTGAGCCAGCTCCTCAGCCTCTGAACTTTTTTAAAAAACTATTTTCTAAAATATTTTTATTTATTTATTTGACAGAGAGAGAATAGGCATGCCAGGGCCTCCAGCCCCTGCAAATGGACTCCAGATGCATATGCCACCTTGTGCATCTGACTTACATGGGTACTGGGGAATTGAACCTGGGTCCTTAGGCTTCACAGGCAAGCACCTTAACCACTAAGCCATCTCTCCAACCCTATTTAAGCTTTTGATGCAGTAATTCCTTCTAGGTGATCTCAAGGTCTCATTCAGCAGGTGAACTGATTTTTAAAAATAGATTGAATTCAAATCTTATCTCAATGCTGAGTTTTTGACAACTCGGTACATTTTCCTTCCAGTGCCAGAGACTTCCTGGCCTTACCCAACTATTGACCCTGATGGTCACTTTCAGAGGTGGGCAAGCCACTGGCCTCCCTTGATCATGACTGAGCCAAAACCCTTAGAACATATTAATACATCCATGGGGATTGCAGCTCCAGAATAAACCCCCTGGTATCAAGATCCACAACACTGGAGCCCAAAGGGCCATTGCATGCCTGTGTTTTTCCCTGTGGCTTTGTTTGTTTGTTTGCTTTTCCTTTTTAAAATATATTTTTGGCCAGGTGTGGTGACACACGCCTTTAATCCCAGCACTTTGGAGACAGAAGTAGGAAGATTGCCATGAGCTCAAGGCCACCCTGAGACTACACAGTGAATTCCAGGTCAGCCTGGGCTAGAGTGAGACCCTACCTCAAAATAATAATAATAATAATAATAATAATAATAATAAAATATATTCTTGGACTGGAGAGATGGCTTAGCAGCTAAGGCACTTGCGCAAAAAGCTGGGGTTCGATTTCTTAGTACCCACGTAAAGCCAGATGCATAGTATAGCATGCATCTGAAGGACTAGAGGTCCTGTCATGTGCCTTTCTCTGTCTCTCTGTCTCTCTCTTTCCCTCTCTGCAAATAAGTAAATAAAATGCTGAGCTAAACCAGCACTCTGGAGGCAAAGGTAGGAGGATCACCATGAGTTCAAGGCCATCCTGAGACTGCATAGTGAATTCCAGGTCAGCCTGGGCTAGAGGGAGATCTTACCTAGAACAATAAATAAATAAATAAATAAATAAATATGTTTAAGCTGGGCATAGTGGTGCACGCCTTTAATCCCAGCACTGGGGAAGCAGAGTAAGAGGACCATCCTGACACTACAAAATTAATTCCAGGTCAGCCTGGGCCAGAGTGAGACCCTACCTCAAAAAACCACTATACATATATATTTTTAATTTATTTATTTATTTGTGAAGAGAAATAGAGAATGGGCATGTCAGAGCTTCTTGCCACTGCAAAGAAACTCCAGAAACATGCCAATTTGTGGGTACTGGGAATCGAACCCAGGCCAACAGACTTTGCAAGCAAACGCCTTTACTTATTGAGCCATTCCCTCAGCCCACTGCAGCTTTGTGTCTAGGGATATTCTAGGAAAGTTTTGAGTTTGACTGAATAAAACAGTCTCCAGATGCATGTGCCACCTTGTGCATCTGGCTTACATGGGTCCTGAGGAATCGAACCTGGGTCCTTTGGCTTCACAGCCTTAATAGCTAAGTTATCTCTCCAGCCCATAAGACATATTCTCTATATTTCTTTATGCTTGCATTGATTTTTACTGTGAAGAATTCTCATAAGTATCAAATTATAAAACACAATGAAGAAAATGTCTCAAAGGACATTTATTTCCCCTTCTGGTGTATGAAAACTGACCAAGCACTGAGGACACATTATAGGAGAGAAACGATAAAGTTAAGCTGACCAGTTTATTTTCTTTTCATTTGTTTGTTTGTTGTTGAGGTAGGGTTTCACTCTAGCCCAGGCTGATCTGGAATTCACTATGTCATCTCAGGCTGGCCTCGAACTTACAGCAATCCTCCTATGTCTGCCTCCTGAGTTCTGGGATTAAAGGCGTGCGCCACCATGTCTGGCTTGACAAGTTTATTTTCAAAGCAGGTGTCGTGAATCCTACAATAACTTTTCACTGTTGTGACGGATTCCATTATTCCACATGACTGATGGATGTTTGATGATTTTTACCTGATGTGTCTGTGGAATTGAGATTGCTGTGTGAATACATGCTTCTTTCTTCGCAAAGAAAATTGTTTTATCCACAAAATAGACATGTTGCCTTTAAAGATCCACCGTGCAATTCCTTCAACTTGAGAGATGCAGGTCAGGGACCCAGGTGTGATATAAACATCTACATTTGTGTGAAACTTACATGTGTATGGCTTTACTCACATGCTCATAACATCGTTTTGCATGGAAGGAAAGTAAGAAAAAGGGGAAAATGAGATGTGGCTTTAGTCAGCAGCAGACTCAGGGCCAGAAACTCCCTCCTTCAAGACTTTGGCCCATATTCTTCTTGTAGCTAAATGAACACTTCTGTTTTGTTTTATTGCCTAGATATTAACATTTCCCAAAATAGATGGGGATCACTATTTTATGTCAACTGCACTCCACTTCTGTTGCCTGGAGCAAATGGTGTCTGAGAGCTCACCTCTTCATCTCTGCTTTTATTTGGTTTTCCATCTTTAAGATTAGGTGCTCCTCCAAGACACCAGCCAAAAAGAATTAGAGGGAGGGGATAAACCTGGGGATAGAAACAAGAGGAGCTCTGTATATGTGTTGATCTTTGAACTGATATGACCAGAACCTGACTGAGATGTGCAACCTACAGACTGTGATTTTTTTTCCCTTTGGTGCATTTTTCCCTGGTGTATCGTAGCACTCCCTCGCACTCAGCTATTTTCCTCAGGCACCCACATTATTCAGATTCAGGTGCTCCCAGTGTCTTCATCTTTGTTGTTGTTGGTGTCTGGTTTTTTTCGAGGTAGGGTCTCACTCTTGCCCAGGCTGACCTGGAATTCACTATGTCGTCTCAGGGTGGCCTCGAACTCACGGCGATCCTCCTACCTCTGCCGCTCAAATGCTGGGATTAAAGGCGTGCACCACCAGGCCAAGCCTTAGATAATATTCTAATTTTCAAAAGTTCTTAAGAGTAATAAACAAAGGCAGACTTTGAGGAAAAAAAAAACTGAAACATTCTAAGGAATATAAAATGTAATAATTAGGGCTAGAGAGATGGCTTAGCAATTAAGCGCTTGCCTGTGAAGCCTAAGGACCCTGGTTCGAGGCTCAGTTCCCCAGGACCCACGTTAGCCAGATGCACAAGGGGGCGCATGCATGTGGAGTTCATTTGCAGTGGCTGGAGGCCCTGGAGTGCCCATTCTCTCTCTCTCTCTCTCTCTCTCTACCTCTTTCTCTCTCACTGTTGCTCTCAAATAAATAAAAAACAAAAAAAATGTAATAATTAAATTTCATCTGCCAACACTTTCTCAAATCTTTCTATTACAATCACTGGTAGAAGTCAGGTGTGACACTTTCTAATTGTGGTGAACCCTTAAATTGCTACTACAATGATACAATGCGCATCATTATACACAGATAGCTGTATGTATGTGTCAGTTTTCCCACAGGCTGGAGAATAAAAGTAGACTATCTGGGGCTAGAGAGATGCCTTAGTGGTTGAGGTGCTTGCCTGCAAAGTGCTGGGATTAAAGGCTTGAGCCACCACGCCCAGCGGGTGTCTTCATTTTTAATCTTTCTTGAAAGCAGTTCCGTCACTTTGTTCTCTTTGATTCTGGAACACATTTGTTAAATGTTATTTATTTATTTATTTATTTATTTATTTATTTATGTATTTATTTATGAAGGAAGGAGGAAGGTGGAGAGGGAATGGGCACACCCAACCACTGCAAACGAGCCGCCCACGCAGGCGTCCGCGTGTTCAGCTGGCTTACGTGGGTCCTGGGGAATGGCATCTGGGTCTTCAGGCAAGTGAGGCACAAAGGCGTCGCTGCAGCGGAGATTCTGGAACACATTTTCCACGTGGTCCTCCAGTTCCCTGCACCTGTTTCCTACAGTTTTACCGAGCCTGGTCCTTCCTGCGTGAACCTCGTGTTGACTGCAGTTGAGGACCTCCTGCTTTGCCCCGTCAGGTTTACAATGCTCTATTTCTTCGTGCCCTCCAGCCAAAAAGAAAAAAAAAAAAAAGCTGTTTGTAAATCTAATTCCAGTCTCATTATTTCATATTCAGTATCCCAGATCCTCAAGTAGTCCAAGTGTTCTTTCTTTCTTTCTTTCTTTTTTGGCTTTTCGAGGTAGGGTCTCACTTTAGATCAGGCTGACCTAGAATTCACCATGTAGTCTTAGGGTGGCCTCAGACTCACAGTGATCCTCCTACCTCTGCCTCCCAGGTGCTGGGATTAAAGGCATGCGCCACCATGCCTGGCTTAAATAATATTTTCTAAAAAGCTGATTTTTTTTTTCTGACCATTATTTTATCTTAGTGTTAGTGAACTGAATCTAATCCAAGCAATCCTGTTACAGAAGCTAAAAGTGAGGATACTATTATAGTATAAAGTCTAATGGAAAGAATTTTATCCTCCCATTCTCCCCCGCCCCATTTCCTATGGTATGAAAACCACTACTCTTGTGGGCATGGTGGCTCATGCCTTTAATCCCAGCACTCATGAGGCAGAGGTAGGGGGGAGGGAGGGTAGCACCATGGGATATTTTTTATAATCATGGAAAATGTTAATAAAAATTAAGAAAAAAAAATTAAAAAAAAAAAAAAAGCTGTTTGTAAATCTAATTCCAGTCTCATTATTTCATATTCAGTATCCCAGATCCTCAAGTAGTCCAAGTGTTCTTTCTTTCTTTCTTTCTTTCTTTCTTTCTTTCCAGCCTCTGTTGTTGTTTTTCAAGGTAGGGTCTCACTCTAGCCCAGGCTGACCTGGAATTCACTATGTAGTCTCAGTCTGGCCTCAAACACACAGTGATTCTCTGACCTCAGTCTCCCAAGGGCTGAGGTTAAAGGCATGTGCCACCATGCCTGGCTTAAATAATATTTTCTAAAAAGCTGATTTTTTTTTTCTGACCATTATTTTTATCTTAGTGTTAGTGAACTGAATCTAATCCAAGCAATCCCTGTTACAGAAGCTAAAAGTGAGGATACTATTATAGTATAAAGTCTAATGGAAAGATTTTATCCTCCCATTCTCCCCCGCCCCATTTCCTATGGTATGAAAACCACTACTCTTGCTGGGCATGGTGGCTCATGCCTTTAATCCCAGCACTCATGAGGCAGAGGTAGGGGGGAGGGAGGGTAGCACCATGGGATATTTTTTATAATCATGGAAAATGTTAATAAAAATTAAGAAAAAAAAATTAAAAAAAAAAGAAATTGACGGGCTGGAGGGATGGCTTAGCGGTTAAGGCATTTGCCTGAGGAGCCAAAGGACCCCAGTTCAATTCTCCAGGACCCATGTAAAGCAAGATGTACAAGGGGGCGCATGCATCTGGAGTTCCTTTGCAGTGGCTGGAAGCCCTGGAGCACCCATTCTCTCCCTCTCTTTCTCTCTCTCAAATAAACAAATAAAATATATTTTTTTAAAAAAGAGGCAGAGGTAGCAGGATTACCATGAGTTCAAGGCCACCCTGAAACTACATAGTGAATTCCAAGTCAGCCTGGGTTAGAGCAATACTCTACCTAGAAAATCCAAACCAAAAACATTAAGGCACTACTCTTGCTAATCAGACAGAGAAAGTAAAAGAAGGTATTAACCCAACAGAAGAGTAGCCTGGCCCCTAGAATCAATGGGTGTGAACCACATCGAAGCCTCAGGAGGGCCGCCACCAAGGATGGCAAAATCAGGAGTCTAAACTGAGCTGCCCCCTTCCTTTCCTCCTTCTCTTCCTCCTCCTACCTATCTATCATCTATCAATCATCTATCCCTCCCCTCTCACTCTCCTCCCCTTCATCTCTGAAGTTACCATTCCTTCATGTGGTGGTATATATTGATTATCAACTAGACAGGACCTAGAATCACTTCTGAGGAATTTTCTAGGTTACATTACCTCCTTGGGCATGCCCATGAAGGATTGTCTTGATCAGGTTAATTGAAGTGGGACAACTCACCTTGAACCATGAGAGATGTCATTTCATGGTCCAGTGTCCTGGGCTGTATAAAAAGGATATATAGCCAGGTATAGTGGTGCACGTCTTTAATCCCAACACTCTGAGGCTGAGGTAGCAGTATTGCTATGAGTTTGAGGCCAGCCTGAGACTACATAGTGAATTCCAGGTGAGCCTGGTCTAGAGAGAGACCCTACCTTAAAAAAAAAAAAAAGGAAAGAAAAGAAAAAAAAAAAAACAGGGCTGGAGAGATGGCTTTGCAGATAAGGCACTTTCCTGCAAAGCCAAAGGACCTCAGTTCAATTCCCCAGGACCCATGTAAGCCAGATGCACAAGGCTGCACATTCATCTGGAGTTTGTTTGCAGTGGCTGGAGGCCCTGGCACAACCCATTCTCTCTCTTTCTCTCTCTCAAATAAATAAATGAAAATAAGAAAAACAAAAATAAAAAAAGATATTTTAAAAAATATTAAAAAAAACAAAGAGGATTACCATAAGAGTATAACCCAATGGGAACATGAGCAATATGCAATATATTCATACAGTAATGTTTATAATTGTAAAAAGTTCATTTTTAAAAAGATTGTTAGCCCTCAAGCTCCTGCTACCATGCCTTCCCCACCATGATAGACTAGAATTTGGACTGGAGCCCACAGCTACCTGACTCAGTTTCTGGACCCACCACGTCTTTTGGGGACTAGCTGGTGCATTCTCTGGCACCTATCGCTTGCACTACAAAGGTTATCTTTGGACTTACCGTGTTTATACTGGTGATTCTAGGAGTTTTTCAATGTTCTGGCTTGTGGCTCACTCCCATATGGTCAGGAATGTATCTCTGACCATATTTATTGACCCAAACTATTGAGGCATGTTGCCTTTAAAGAGACATTAATGAGGGCTACAAAATGATTATATATATATTTTTCTAGACTACAAAAAATGGGTTGTGTGATTTATTTATACTCTAAAATTGCAAGATGCCAACTCAAAGACCACCTGGAGGGACCTTAAGGCCCACGGTGCCTATCAGACCACACTCTGAGAACTGCCATTTATGTCTGTTTATGTGCCCCAATAGCAAGCATGCTTGTTTTTAATTAATTAATTAATTAATTTTATTTTCAAAGAGAAACAGAGAGAAAGAAGCAGATAGAGAATGAGCACACTCTAGCCACTGCAAACGAACTCCAGATGCATGTGCCACCTTGTACATCTGGCTTACGTGGGTCCTGAAGAATCGAACCTGGGTCCTTATGCTTCACAGGTAAATGCTTTAACCACTAAGCCATCTCTTCAGCCCATGCAAGCATGCTTTTAAAAATGACACAACTTTGTTATTTTTGTCAAGATCAGTTTTAGCTTGACTTTCTCACTGTCAGATCTTTTTCCTACTCCAGACAAAAATAGCAAGTTTTAAATTCATTCTATTGCCCTGTCACATTCAATATCATATCAGATATAGCTTTAAAAGATTCATAACAAGGAGCTGGAGATATTGCTCAGTGGGTAAAGGCATTTGCTTGCACAGACTGTCAGCTTGGGTTCAATTCCCCCATAGCCACATAAAGCCAGAGGCACAAAGTGGCACATGTATCTAGAGTTCATTTGCAATGGCAAGAGGCCCTAGTGCACCCAATCTCCCTCTCTCTCTCTCTCTCTCTCTCTTCTCATTTTTCTGTCTCTCTCAAATAAATTAATAAAAATATTTAATAGTAGACGGGTGTGGTGGCGCACTCCTTTAATCCCAGCACTCGGGAGGCAAAGGTAGGAGAATCACTGTCAGTTTGTGGCCACCCTGAGACTACATTGAATTCTAGGTGAGCCTGAGCTACAGTGAAACCTTACCTCAAAAAAAAAAAAAAAAACCATATGTGTGTGTGTGTGTGTGTATGTGTGTGTGTGTGTGTGTGTTAGTAACATTAGTAACATGCATAACAAATGTTCTACCTGTGCCATAATGAAGACAGAGAAACTACTGAAGCAACTTTAAATTAGAGTTTCTCTGAGCTTTTTTTCTTCCATCCACATTCTACTTCTTGTTCTTACTGCTCCCTTCAGAGGCCTGGTTTTGCTCTTGGCACTGAACAATGAAAGCAACCATTAAAGATTCTATTTCAGGCCACGCGTGGTGGTGCACGCCTTTAATCCCAATACTCGGGAGGCAGAGGTAGGAGGATCGCCAGGTGTTCGAGGCCACCCTGAGACTACATAGTGTATTCCAGGTCAGCCTGGGATAGAATGAGATCCTACCTCAAAAGAAAAAAAAAGATTCAATGTCAGGGCTGGAGAGATGGCTTAGCAGTTAAAGTGCTTGCCTGCAAAGCCAAAGGACCAAGGTTTGATTCCCCAGGACCCATGTAAGCAAGATGCACAAGGTGGCAAACACATCAGGAGTTCATTTGCAGTGGCTGGAGGCCCTGGCGCGCCCATTCTCTCCCTCCCTTTCTCTCTCTCTCTCTCAGATAGATAAATAAATAAAACATATTTTTTAATATTTTATTTTTATTTATTTCTTTAATAGAGAAAGAGAGGGAGAGAGAGAAAGAATGGGCACCCCAGGACCTCCAGCCACTACAAATGAACTCCAGACACTTGCACCCCCCTTGTGCATCTGGCTAACGTGGGTCCTGGGGAATCATACCTGAGTCCTTTGGCTTTTCAGGCAAATGCCTCAACCACTAAGCCATCCCTTCAGCCCCATAAAACATATATTTTTTTTTATTATATTTGGCCAGCCAGGCCAAATGACCCAACAGGTGCAATAGTGGCACATCTTTCATGGTGGAAACCAACTGCCCTCTAATTGGACTGAAGGCCCGCTCCATGGGAGGGAATACATCCCTGGTACTGAAAACTTAAAACAGGGGTAGTCATGAGCTCTAGGGGTGTAACGTCTGCTGCTGTCTAGCTAAATGTATATACTATGCTTATCAAACTGCCCAGTAAGCACTGTTCTTAATGTTCATACCCATATATTAATGCTACTCTCACTTTTGGTAGAGAATCTTCTCTTTTCAGATGGCAGTGACCTTGGGATGACTCAGAAGGCATCATGGTGCTGGAAAGAAGTGACAAGAGTGCTCAGTACTACAATATCTCCATCATACCTTCCAAGGCTCAGGATCTATTGTGGAAGAGGTAGTGGAAAGAATGTAAGAAAGGAAGGGTAGGACTCCTTACAACATGCTCCCCCCAGACACAAAATGGCCTGGATATCCATGACCTCACAGTGCCTGACACTACCTACACAAGACCATCATAATAGGAGGCAAAATATCATGACATCAAAATAAAAGAGAGACTAATTGAGAGGGGGAGGAGATATGATGGAGAATGGAGTTTCAAAGGGGAAAGTGGGGGGAGGGAAGGCATTACCAAGGGATATTTTTTTATAATCATGGAAGTTGTTAATTAAAAATATTTGAAAACGCCAGGCATGGTGGCGCACGCCTTTAATCCCAGCACTCGGGAGGCAGAGGTAGGAGGATTGCCTTGAGTTCAAGGCCATCCTGAGACTACATAGTTAATTCCAGGTCAGCCTGGGCCTGAGTGACACTCTACCTCAAAAAACAAACAAACAAAAAAAATGAAAAGGAAAAAAAACACATAGTTTTTTAAAGATTCTATTTCACTAAAATCAAAAGAGCAAAGAGAGATTCTACAGCCCTGAATAAGTGTCTTAGTCAAGAAGGGCTGACAGCAGGCTTCCCGGCCCCTGAGGATGGACTCTGGGTCTGAACAGCAAAGCAGGCTTCTAGAGCTCCGTGTCCCGGCCCTGTGGGCAGGAAGCCTGGTCAGGAAAACTTCACAAACCAACACTGTAGGAAATACCTAAGGGACGTTCTCTCCTCAAGTATTTCCTGTTTTACGAAGAAGTAGCAGAACAAGTAAATTTACGACCATCTCTATAATGGTCTGGATTAAAAATAGTCCCCACCAGGAGGTGGGGATTAAATTCAGTGGTAGAGCGCTTCCAGGGCAAGGACAAGGACCTGGGTCAGTACCAGCACACGCACGCACACACATCCATACACACACACACACACCACAAAAAGCCCAAGAAAAAGAAGGATAAAAATGTTCCTAGCCACAGAGAGGAGACCTATACTAACTAGGATTGTGAAGGAACCGAATTCTGGTCAGGGCAGGCTTTCTAACAGACTAGGAGCCCTTTGACACTTGACCACTATGGAGCCGTATGTTTAAATTGGACACATGAAGTATTTTTTATTTATTTTTGTTTATTTTTTAAATTTATTTATTTGAGAGAGACAGACAGAGAGAGAGAAAGAGGCAGAGAGAGTGGGGGGGGAGAATGGGTGTGCCAGGGTCTCCAGCTACTGAAAACGAACTCCAGACGCGTGCGCCCCCTTGTGCATCTGGCTAACGTGGGTCCTGGGGAATCGAGCCTCGAACTGGGGTCCTTAGGCTTCACAGGCAAGCCCTTAACCACTAAGCCATCTCTCCAGCCCCACATGAAATTTTTGATAGTGTATACTTACCATTAGGGCCCTTCTGGACTTAGAATCCTCTTTTGTTCTTCTGAGGGACAATGCTCTATTGTTACATTTTTCATGTGATCTGAATTTGGCCGTCTGCTAGTAAAGAAGATGGTGGTGTAGTATTGACTTCATGTTGGCCTAAATCTATACATTCTTGGGCTAGAAAGATGGCTCAGAGATTAAAAGTGCTTACTTGCAAAGCCTGATGGCCTGGGTTCAATTCCCCAGTACCCAGGTAAAGACAGACACACAAAGTGGAACATGTGTCAAGTTTACCGTGTTAAGAGGCCCTGGTGCGTCCATTCCTCTCTTTCTCATTCTCTCCCTCTCCTTGCAAATTAACAGAGTAAATAACTAATGTAAAATTTTTAAAGAGGGCTAGAGTGATGACTCAGCAGCTCAGGCACTTGTCTGAAAAGCCTAATTACCCAGGTTCAGTTCTCTAGTACCCACATAAAGCCATATGCACAGTGGCACATGCATCTGGAGTTTGTTTGCAGTGGGTGGAGGCCTTGGCATGCCCATTCTCTCTCTTCTCTCTCTCTCTCTGCTTGCAAATAGATAAATAAATATTTCCTTAAATATTTAAAAGAAACAGATACCTTATTTCTTAAATCTCAATGACAATAGATGTATATAGATATGCATTTGTCATATATACACATGTATGTTTATTTAGGTTAAAATACATGTAATAAAACATTGAGCTTCCCAGCACTCAGGAGGCAGAGGTAGGAGGATCGCCGTGAGTTCACAGCCACCCTGAGACTACACGGTGAATTCCAGCTCAGCCTGGGCCAGAGTGAGACCCTACCTTGAGAAACAAAAACAAAAACATTACTTGAAAATATCTAAAGAATCCCTACAAATTACTAATAAAGGCAGCCTGATGGAAAAAAAATAATCTCAAAGCATGTGATACTTACACACACAATAGCTAGCAAACAAGAAAAGATGCTCATCCTCTTTAGCAGTCTGAGAAATGTAAATTAAAACCATAGTAAGGCTGGGCATGGTGGCACATGCCTTCAATCCAAGCACTTGGGAGGCAGAGGTAGGAGGATCTCCATGAGTTTGAGGCCACCCTGAGACTCCATAGTGAATTCCAAGTCAGCCTGGGCTAGAGTGAGACCCCACCTGGAAAAAAAAAAAAAAAAAAAAAACACTGTGAGGAGCCAGGTGTGGTGGCACACATGTTTAACACCAGCACTTGGCAGGCAGAGGTAGGAGGATCACTGTGAATTCAAGGCCACCTTGAGACTACATACTAAATTCCAGGTCAGCCTGGGCTTGAGTGAAAACTGACCTCAGAGAAAAAAAAAAAAAAAAAAAAAAAAAAAAACGTATTAAGGGCTGGAGAGATGGCTCAGTGGTTAAGGTACTTGCCTGCAAAGCCTAAGGACCCAGGTTCAGTTCCCCAGTACCCACATAAAAGCAGATGCACAAGGTGGTACATGTGTCAGGAGTTCATTTGTGGTGGCTAGAGGCCCTGGTGTATCCGTTTTCTCCCTGTATCTGCCTCTCTCTCTCTCTCTCTCTCTCTCTCTCTCTCTCTCTCTTTCTCAAGTAAACAAATAAAATATTTTTTTAAATCCAGTCACACATATGTGTCTATAATTTTATCTCTTCTAAGTGTTCAAAGATCAGGATGGATAAACCTATATGCTTTAGGAAGCCCATAATAACAATTTAACTATCTTATTTATTTTTATTTGTTTATTTATTTGAGAGAGAGAGAAAAGGAGGCAGAGCGAGGGAGAGAGAATGGGTTGTACCAGGGCCTCTGGCCACTGTAAACGAACTCCAGACACGTGCACCCTGTGCATCTGGCTTAAGTGTGTACTGGGGAATTGATCCTGGGCCCTTAGGCTTCACAGGCAAGCACCTTCACCGCTAAGCCATCTCTCCAGCCCTAACCTATCTTTTAAAATCAAAGACATGAATACCATCAAGGTCATCATGCTGAGAGAGTAAGACTTCCTTTCCTTAGAGGGAAACAGAAGCCGGCTTTAATCCCAGCACTCGGGAGGCAGAGGTAGGAGGATCGCCATGAGTTCAAGGCCACCCTGAGATGACAGAGTTAATTACAGGTCAGCCTGGACCAGAGTGAAACCCTACCTCGAAACACCAAAAAAAAAAAAAAAAAAAAAGAGGGAAACAGAAGGCAGACAGGGAGTCGGGGGAGACGGTGCATGGATAAACACTTGCTCTGAAGATGGGGCTTGGAATCTGCATCTCCTCACAAAGGCTGTAATCCCAGTGCTCTGCAGGCAGAGACGAGTATCTCTGGGTCAAGTTGGCTAGCTAGACTAAATGACCCATGAGCTCTGGGTTCAAGTGAGAGGACCTGCCTCCAAAAAAGCCGAGACTATCACCTGGCGTGGTGGCGCACACCTTTAATCCCAGCACTCGGGAGGCAGAGGTAGGAGGAGCGCCATAAATTCGAGGCCACCCTGAGACTACACAGTGAATTCCAGGTCAGTCTGAGCTAGAGTGAGACCCTACCTCGGAAAAAAAAAAAAAAAAAATGAAAAATTAAAAGTGGAGAATATCAAGGAAGATACCAACCTGATATCAAACTCTGGTCTCCAGGTATATGCACACCCAACACACGTGCCCACACACATGCACACATACCACATACACATGAACAAAAAGAGAAAAAAGGAAAAAGAAGCAGGCAGTCAGAAAAGGAGACAAATAGCAGCTAAAACTGCATTTTATATGTTTAAAAATCCAAATAGTCATGTTAGAGTTGGAGAGATGGCTCAACAGTTAAAAGGTTCATGTTTCTTAATAATTCATCCAAAAGTCATAGAGATACTTTTATTTATTTACTTATTTTTTTATTTTAGTTTTCCAAGACAAGGTGTTGCTCTAGCCCAGGCTGACCTAGAATTCACTGTGTCTTCTCAGGCTGGCCTCAAACTCACAGCGATCCTCCTACTTCTGCCTCCCAAGTGGTAGGATTAAAGTCTTGTGCCACCACGCCCAGCTTGAGAATCCTAAATCTGATTTACAACTATGTTATTTTTATTATGTGATGTAAACTCTCAGTCTGTACCCTCTTTGCTTTGGAAGTTCCTCTGTGACACTTTATAACCAAACACTCAGACTTGAAAATAAATACTAGGTGCCTCCTTAGCATAGTAGGTAGGACATCAGTCTCATAGTAATGACTATTTGTCATCCATTGGGGCAGACCGTAACACAGTGACATTTGTTCTAGAACCACAAAGAGAAGGAACAAGACTCATTAGCCTTGCATATGGGGTTCAGCGTGATCTGAACATTCCCAGTGTCAAAGTTACCAGAATTATGGCCGGGTGTGGTGGCGCACACCTTTAATCCCAGCATTTGGGAGGCAGAGGTAGGAGGATCGCTGTGAGTTCAAGACCACCCTGAGACTACATAGGGAATTCCAGGTCAGCCTGGGCTAGAGTGAGACCCTACCTAAGAAAACAAAACAAAACAAAGCAAAAAAGTCACCAGAATTCAGGAGCTTTCTGTCTCTATCCCATCCGTGTGGTTTCTGCAATTGCACTTGGGCAAGACGTCCCCAAGACAGGTGTGGGGTGGGAGGAGACTTGAGAGGTGTTCTGTTCATTTCCTTTTCCGCTACTCAAGGGGGAACTCTGGAGTGAAACATCATTAGTGACTAGAACCTGGCAGGTAAGCTAACATCCAACTATCGGCCTTTTTATACACAAAACAGTCCCTTATGTCCCATTTCCTATACATAAGATACAAAAGTCTAAGCCGTGTATGGTGGCGCACGCCTTTGATCCCAGCACTCGGGAGGCAGAGGTAGGAGGATCGCAGAGAGTTCGAGGCCACCCTGAGACTACAGTGCACGGTGAAATGTAAACTGTTAACGAATCCAGGCCTGTCAGCCAGCTGATCTTTCCTGGCCTCTGTGGTGAGCCTTGGAATCTTGTCTTTGAGAGCATAGCATGATGACTTTTCAACCTATATTTGTATTTATTTTGTTTTCTTAAATCTTTTTTTAATATTTTATTTTTTATTTGTTTATTTATTTATTTGACAGAGAAAGATGGGGGGAGAGAGAGAGAGACAGAATGGGTGCGCCAGGGCCTCCAGCCATTGCAAATGAACTCCAGATGCGTGCACCCCCTTGTGCATCTGGCTGACGTGGGTCCTGGGGAATTGAACCTGGGTCTTTTGGCTTTGCAGGCAAATGCCTTAACTGTTGAGCCATCCCTCCAGCCCTGTTTTAAATCTTTTTAATTTGCAAGCAGAGAGAGAACAAGGAAAAATGGGCACAGCAGGGACTCCCACCACGACACCTCCAGATGCATGCTCTACTCTCCATATCTGACTTTACATGGACACTAAAGATCCGAACCCGAGCCATCAGGTTTGGTAAGCAAGCATTCTCAAGCACTGAGACATCTCTCCAGCCTCATTTTTATTTTTCCTGACATCTCTCCAGCCCCCTATTTTGCTTTTGGGTGTCTTCTTATTTCTGATAAGATCTCACAATGCAGTCCGAGCTCGTTTTGAACTCCGCGGCTCTAGGTCTTCTGTCTCACCCTCCGGAGGGCTTACAGTGCGGCTGTGTGCCCCCACATCCAGCGCTGACCTGATTTTCTGCACAGGCTCACAACGCCACCAGGTCCTACTCTGACTTCTACCAGTCACAGTCAAGGAACATTTTTCTCTCTAGATTTAAATTTGCTAACGCAGCCATCATTGTCTTTGAGGGCCTAAAGGAAAGTTTCCTTTTGCTGCGCAGAGTGGAGTCATGGTCCTCTACTGGACAGACTTAGCATGTGTGAGTTGTGTTGTGCTCAAATGGAAAGAACCATAAGAAGGAGATCCTGGAAGACAGGATTAAAGTAAAGTAAGGAGGAGTCAAGCGCGGGACCACCCGCCTATATTGAGCCCATATTCTGAGTTACTCTGGAAGCTCCAGTGGGAAGGTCACTTAACCCAAACAGCAGAGCAAGATAGTCTCACATCATAATGAACTAATTCTTCTGGGTTTTTGTTGTTGTTGTTTGTTTGTTTGTTTGTTTTCTTTGGAGGTAGGATTTCACTCTAGCCCAGGCTGGCCTGGAATTCACTGTGTAGTCTCAGGGTGGCCTCGAACTCACATCAATCGACCCTCCTACCTCTGCCTCCCGAGTGCTGAGATCAAAGGCGTGAGCCACCACACCCAGTTATTAACGAATTGATTTTTAAAATGAAAAATTAAATAAAGAAAAGAGCAAGGGAAGTGAAGAAGAAAAGAGAACACGTGTGTTTCCATATGTCGGTCCATGAACTCCAGTGCGCAGAGAGGCCAGGGCGTAGGCTGGGCACAGTGTCCGCGCGCCTTCTGAGGGATGTGGTCCCAGGTTTCTGACGTGATGCTCTGAACTCATGGCATTCCACAAAACTGTTGAAAATGTTTAGTAATCATTTCCAGCTGTGGCTCAGACATTTCCTTTACATTCCACAGCCCTGAAGAAAGAAATAAAGAAAGAAAGAAAAAAAAAAAAAGCTTTAGGTCGGTGTGTATGGATCATAGTGTTAGCTGCAAATCTACTCGACGGTAGTCTATAAAACTGAGATTTTATTTCACTGTTTCCACTTCATGCCAAATCACAGGAATTTTGGAAAGTAAAAACAAAAAGAGAGGGAGAGGGAAAGACGAATAAAACAATAAAACAAAAGCCTTTTTAAGTCTAAAGAACTTTCCCTCCCTGAGTAATTTCCCTGCCTGTGTAATAAACTCATTAATTCAGACCTCTCTAATTAGCAGAAGGTCTGGATCACAGGCTGTTGTCCAAGTTTGTATCACATATAGAAGCATGAGTTCATGTCTGCATGAAAGTGGGGTTTTATTTATTTATTTATTTTTACTTTATTTGCTTTGGGGTTTTGTTTTGTTTTATTTTGTTTGTAGTACTAGAGATCAAACCAAGGATCTCGCTCCCACCGCAGCCTTTGGAGTAACTGGAAACAGGCAAGTATAATGCCACTGAACTATATCCCCAGCATCCCACATTTGAAAAGAAATATTTTCGTTTGATTTATTTATTAGAGAGAGAGGGAGGGATTATGGGCACTCCGGGGCCTCTAGCCACTGCAAATGAACTCCTGATGCATATGCCACCATGTGCACCTGGCTTACGTGGGTTCTGGGGAATTGAACCTGGGTCCTTAGGCTTCACAAGTAAGCACCTTAACCTCTAAGCCATCTCTCCAACCCACATTTTTTTTTTGAAATAGGGTTTCACCACCAGGCTAGCCATGAACTCATTCTGTAGCCCAGGCATTGTGCTAGCTTTTCCTGAGATGTGAACAGACATCTGTTCATGCAAGAAGAGACACCAACTACACACCAGAGGAAACATCCCATCCAAGTCTAGCTTGTTGGAACATGAATTTATGGGACATACTTACATGCACAAGCATGAGGGCTTACTTACAGAAACACGAGTGACTCAAAGGCGATTACATCACTGAGAAGCCCACCCCACTGTAGGTGACAGCTTACAAAAGCTGTGTCCCCGGAGTATCCTGCACAACGTACATGCAGTTCCACCAAAGATTCTCCCCTCCCAGAAAACTGTTCAGTGATATGATAACCTTAAGGAGGGTCTGTTTTAGGCTTCAAATTTCAGTGAGCTTCCTGAGCTTTGTAAATTGCACTAGCTTCTCTCAAATAAGTAAATAACATATATATGTATATTTAAAAAAAAAACCGAGCAGGGCTGGAGAGATGGCTTAGCAGTTAAGCTGCTTGCCTGTGAAGCCTAAGGACCTAAGGACCCAGGTTCTATTCCCCAGTACCCATGTAAGCCAGATGCACAAGGCAGCGCGTGCATCTGGAGTTCGTCTGCAGCGGCTAGAGGCCCAGATGCACCCATTCTCTCTCTCTCTCTCTCTCTCTCTCTCTCAATCTTTCAAATAAATAAATACAATATTTTAAAAAGAAATAGCTACAGAACACCCAGCAGGCCTTGAACTTTCCATCGTCCTGCCTCAGCCTCCTGAGTCGC
Organism: Dipus sagitta; assembly: GCA_036346955.1. Taxonomy (NCBI): domain Eukaryota; kingdom Metazoa; phylum Chordata; class Mammalia; order Rodentia; family Dipodidae; genus Dipus; species Dipus sagitta. Next base: position 70,593,793 of record CM070782.1, read on the forward strand.
TAGATTATAAACCTGCATAACCGGGCTGGGCTGGATCTACCTTATGTTAAAGTATGTCGGAAGGAATACTGAATTAGAGACAGAGACTCAGGGTCCCCTGCCAGGCTATGAGGTCTCAGGCAAGGTTCTCTGACAGAGGAGGCTGGACTAGACCTGGGACGGTAGGTATGAGGTGTGTACAGTCACTCTGTGTCCTGCTCTCACGGCTACTGTTACTGGACAGCAAACTATTTGCCCCAGAAGCAATCTGAGCACATTTCTTAACACAGAGGTCCAGTAAACATCCATCAAGCTGTCAAAGTTGGCACACACAACATTAGGTCTACATATGGGATGAGATGAATTCAAAGTTTCCTCCAGCACTGGAACTCCAGTATGCTAATAGAGAGTCTTAAGGAACATATTTTAAAGAAAATGCTCAGAAGGCCGGGCATGGTAGCACACACCTTTAATCCCAGCACTCAGGAGGCAGAGGTAGGAGGAGCGCCATGAGTTTGAGGCCACCCTGAAACCACATAGTGAACCCAGGTCAGCCTGAGCTAGAGTGAGACCCTACCTTGAAAAATAAAACAAAACAAAAGAAAGAGAAAGAAAGAAAATGTTCAGAAGTGAACAGGGCATGGTAGCACACACCTATAATCCTAGCACTTGGAAGGCTGCAACAGAAGGATTGCTAATTAGAAGCCAGCTGGGGCTACAAAGTAAATTAGAGGACAAACTGGGCTACATAGCAAGTCCCTGTCTCAAAAGGAAAAAGAAATAAAGAAAGAGAGAGACAGACAGACAGAGAGAGAGAGATAGTAAATAAGGGAGGGAGGCAGAGAGGGAGGAAGGAAGAAAGATAGATCCAGGAATGATGGCACACATCTTTAATCCCAGCACTCAGGAGACTGAAAGGCTGAGGCAAGAGGATTGCCATGAATTCAAGGCCACCTGGGCAACACAGTGAGTACCAGGGCAGCCTGTTCTGTAGTGTGTGACACTTTCTTTAAAATAATAATAATAATAATATAACCCCAGCATGGTGACACAAGCCTTTAATCTCAGCACTTGGGAGGCAAAGGTAGGAGGATCACTATGAGTTCAAGGGCAGCCTGAGACTACATAGTAAAAAAGTAATCCAGAGCTGGAGAGATGACGTAATGGTTAAGGTGCTTGTCTGCAAAGCCAAAGGACCCAGGTTCAAATCCCTAGTACTCATATAAGCCAGATGCACAATGTGGTGTATGCATCTGGAGTCCATTTGCAACAGCTAGAGGCCCTGGCATGCCCATTCTCTCTCTGCCTCTCTTTCGCTCTCTCAAATAAATAAATAAAAATAAATAAGGCTGGGGAAATGGCTTAACAGTTAACGCATTTGCTTGTGAAACCTAAGGATCCTGGTTCAATTCCCCAGGACCCATGTAAGCCAGATGCACAAGGTGGCACATGCATCTGGAGTTCATTTGCAGTGGCTAGAGTCCCTGGCATGCCATTCTCTCTCCCTCTCTCTCTCTCTCTCTCTCTCTCATAAATAAATTAAAATATTTTTTAGAAAAAGTAATAAAGATGAAGCTAGAGAGGAAGGGCCTGTGTCTGAGAATCATCCTGGAACTCACTCTGTAGCCCCTGGCTGACCTTGAATCCACAACAATCCATCTACCTTGGCCTTTTGAGTGCTGGGACTAAAGCTAAGCACCCACCCCAGCTTAAGGAGATTTTTATTATCTAAACCTAGGACACACCATGGCAGTTGTCTTTCCTTATATGTCTCTGATGGAGCCAGGAAAATATGTTTACTAAAAAAAAAAAAAAAATCCAGCAAATTCTGATGTACGCATCTGTCCAGAGATCCTTTGTGGAGCCTCGTTTATGTGACGTCATATCTTCAGGCAGGACACTATTTCAAGATAAAGCTCTCGTAGATATATCTCAGATCTTGTCCAAATCTGCACATTTCAAGGGTGGAATGCAAAATAAAGTGATTTTTACCATTGACTGGATTTGCAGCTCTCTTTCTGAGATTCTGAAAACCACTGCACGGAGCCACTTGGCTCTTAGTCTCTTGGCCTATACATAGATCTGGCAGCAGCACCTCAAAGCCCACTCCCCCATCTTCCCAAACAGCGTCAACAACTAGGCGTTAAGGATTCAAACCCTTGAGCCTAGGAGGGACATTTTACATTCAAACCACCACATCTCCTGCTTCAGACCTCGACATCCCTTTCTATTTTTTTTAATATTTTTATTTATTTATTTGAGAGACACAGAGAGGTAGAGAGATGGAGAGAATGGGCACGCCAGGGCCTCCAGCCTCTGCAAATGACCTCCAGACGCATGTGCCGCCTTGTACATCTGGCCCATGTGGGTCCTGGGGAATCGAACCTAGGTCCTTTGGCTTTGCAGGCAAGCGCCTTAACTTCTAAGCCATCTCTCCATCCCCATCTATTTCTATTTTTTTTTCATTTGACAGAGAGAAAGGGACAGCGAAGAGAAGGCATGCAGGCCTCCAGCGATTGCAAACAACTCCAGACTCATGCGCCACCTTGTGCATCTGGCTAACTGGTCCTGGATGTCGAACCTGGTCCTTGACTTTGCAGCAAATGCCTCACTGCTAATCCATCCTTCCAGCCCATCCCATCTATTTTTCTGATTTTTGATGGAAGCCAGGAATCTTATGGGAAATTACATGCACAAGCATAGCAGCTTCCCCAGATACAGAGTGGCCCACGGCGATTTCATCACTGAGAAGCGGAAGTAGGTGAGCTTACAAAACTGTGTCCCGGTATGCAACAGACATGCAGTTCCACAAATCTCCCATCCCAAAAATTTTCAGTGTTATGATAACCTTAAGGAGGGTCTGTTTTTTAAGTCTTCAAATTTCAGTGAGCTTCCTGAGCTTTGTAAATTGCACTAGCTTCTCTCAAATAAGTAAATAACATATATATGTATATTTAAAAAAAAAACCAGCAGGGCTGGAGAGATGGCTTAGCAGTTAAGCTGCTTGCCTGTGAAGCCTAAGGACCTAAAGGACCCAGTTCATTCCCCAGTACCCATGTAAGCCAGATGCACAAGGCAGCGCGTGCATCCGGAGTTCGTCTGCAGCGGCTAGAGGCCCAGATGCAACCCATTCTCTCTCTCTCTCTCTCTCTCTCTCTCTCTCTCTCTCTCTCTCTCTCTCTCAATCTTTCAAATAAATAAATACAATATTTTAAAAGAAATAGCTACAGAACACCCATGCAGGGAGGCCTTGAACTTTCCATCGTCCTGCCTCAGCCTCCTGAGTCGCTAGATTATAAACTGCATAACCGGCTGGGCTGGATCTACCTTATGTTAAAGTATGTCGGAGGAATACTGAATAGAGACAGAGACTCAGGGTCCCTGCCAGGCTATGAGGTCTCAGGCAAGGTTCTCTGACAGAGGAGGCTGACTAGACCTGGGACGGTAGGTATGAGGTGTGTACAGTCACTCTGTGTCCTGCTCCAACGCTACTGTAGTACTACTGGACAGCAAAACTATTTGCCCCAGAAGCAATCTGAGCACATTTCTTAACACAGAGGTCCAGTAAACATCCATCAAGCTGTCAAAGTTGGCACACACAACATTAGGTCTACATATGGATGAGATGAATTCAAAGTTTCCTCCAGCACTGGAACTCCAGTATGCTAATAGAGAGTCTTAAGGAACATATTTTAAAGAAAATGCTCAGAAGGCCGGGCATGGTAGCACACACTTTAATCCCAGCACTCAGGAGGCAGAGGTAGGAGGAGCGCCATGAGTTTGAGGCCACCCTGAAACCACATAGTGAACCCAGGTCAGCCTGAGCTAGAGTGAGACCCTACCTCAAAAAAAAAAAAAAAAAAAAAAAAAAAAAAAAAAAAAAAAGAATTTAGAAGAAGCCGGATGTGGTGGCGCAAGCCTTTAATCCCAGCACTCAGGAGACTGAAAGGCTGAGGCAAGAGGATTGCCATGAATTCAAGGCCTCCTGGGCAACACAGTGAGTACCAGGGCAGCCTGTTCTGTAGTGTGTGACACTTTCTTTAAAATAATAATAATAATAATAATAATAATAATAATAATAATAATAATAATAATAATAATAATAATAATAATAATATAACCCCAGCCATGGTGACACAAGCCTTTAATCTCAGCACTTGGGAGGCAAAGGTAGGAGGATCACCGTGAGTTCAAGGCCACCCTGAGAACTACATAGTGAACCCAGGTCAGCCTGAGCTAGAGTGAGACCCTACCTCAAAAAAAAAAAAAAAAAAGAATTTAGAAGAAGCCGGATGTGGTGGCGCAAGCCTTTAATCCCAGCACTTGGGAGGCAAAGGTAGGAGGATCACTATGAGTTCAAGGGCAGCCTGAGACTACATAGTAAAAAAGTAATCCAGAGCTGGAGAGATGATGTAATGGTTAAGGTGCTTGTCTGCAAAGCCAAAGGACCCAGGTTCAAATCCCTAGTACTCATATAAGCCAGATGCACAATGTGGTGTATGCATCTGGAGTCCATTTGCAACAGCTAGAGGCCCTGGCATGCCATTCTCTCTCTGCCTCTCTTTCGCTCTCTCAAATAAATAAATAAAAATAAATAAGGCAGGGGAAATGGCTTAACAGTTAACGCATTTGCTTGTGAAACCTAAGGATCCTGGTTCAATTCCCCAGGACCCATGTAAGCCAGATGCACAAGGGGCACATGCTACTGGAGTACTTTTGCAGTGGCTAGAGTCCCTGCATGCCATTCTCTCTCCTCTCTCTCTCCTCTCTCTCTCTCTCTCATAAATAAATTAAAATATTTTTTAGAAAAAGTAATAAAGATGAAGCTAGAGAGGAAGGGCCCTGAGTCTGAGAATCATCCTGGAACTCACTCTGTAGCCCCTGGCTGACCTTGAATCCACAACAATCCATCTACCTTGGCCTTTTGAGTGCTGGGACTAAAGCTAAGCACCCACCCCAGCTTAAGGAGATTTTTATTATCTAAACCTAGAACACACCATGGCAGTTGTCTTTCCTTATATGTCTCTGATGGAGCCAGGAAAATATGTTTACTAAAAAAAAAAAAAAAATCCAGCAAATTCTGATGTACGCATCTGTCCAGAGATCCTTTGTGGAGCCTCGTTTATGTGACGTCATATCTTCAGGCAGGACACTATTTCAAGATAAAGCTCTCGTAGATATATCTCAGATCTTGTCCAAATCTGCACATTTCAAGGGTGGAATGCAAAATAAAGTGATTTTTACCATTGACTGGATTTGCAGCTCTCTTTCTGAGATTCTGAAAACCACTGCACGGAGCCACTTGGCTCTTAGTCTCTTGGCCTATACATAGATCTGGCAGCAGCACCTCAAAGCCCACTCCCCCATCTTCCCAAACAGCGTCAACAACTGGGCGTTAAGGATTCAAAAACCCTTTGACCTAGGAGGGACTTTTTACATTCAAACCACCACATCTCCTGCTTCAGACCTCGACATCCCTTTCTATTTTTTTTAATATTTTTATTTATTTATTTGAGAGACACAGAGAGGTAGAGAGATGGAGAGAATGGGCACGCCAGGGCCTCCAGCCTCTGCAAATGACCTCCAGACGCATGTGCCGCCTTGTACATCTGGCCCATGTGGGTCCTGGGGAATCGAACCTAGTTCCATTGCTTTGCAGGCAAGCGCCTTAACTTCTAAGCCATCTCTCCATCCCCATCTATTTCTATTTTTTTTTTCATTTGACAGAGAGAAAGAGGGACAGCGAGAGAGAATGGGCATGCCAGGGCCTCCAGCAATTGCAAACGAACTCCAGACCATGCGCCACCTTGTGCATCTGGCTAACGTGGGGTCCTGGGTAGCACACACCTACAACACTAGCACTTGGAAGGCTGCAACAGAAGGATTGTTAATTAGAAGCCAGCTGGGGCTACAAAGTAAGTTAGAGGACAAACTGGGCTACATAGCAAGTCCCTGTCTCAAAAGGAAAAAGAAAAAAGAAAGAAAGAAAGAGAAAGAGAGACAGACAGACAGACAGAGGGAGAGAAAGAGAGATAGTAAATAAGGGAGGGAGGCAGAGAGGGAGGAAGGAAGGAAGAAAGATAGATCCAGGAATGATGGCACACATCTTTAATCCCAGCACTCAGGAGACTGAAAGGCTGAGGCAAGAGGATTGCCATGAATTCAAGGCCACCTGGGCAACACAGTGAGTACCAGGGCAGCCTGTTCTGTAGTGTGTGACACTTTCTTTAAAATAATAATAATAATATAACCCCAGCATGGTGACACAAGCCTTTAATCTCAGCACTTGGGAGGCAAAGGTAGGAGGATCACTATGAGTTCAAGGGCAGCCTGAGACTACATAGTAAAAAAGTAATCCAGAGCTGGAGAGATGATGTAATGGTTAAGGTGCTTGTCTGCAAAGCCAAAGGACCCAGGTTCAAATCCCTAGTACTCATATAAGCCAGATGCACAATGTGGTGTATGCATCTGGAGTCCATTTGCAACAGCTAGAGGCCCTGGCATGTCCATTCTCTCTCTGCCTCTCTTTCGCTCTCTCAAATAAATAAATAAAAATAAATAAGGCTGGGGAAATGGCTTAACAGTTAACGCATTTGCTTGTGAAACCTAAGGATCCTGGTTCAATTCCCCAGGACCCATGTAAGCCAGATGCACAAGGTGGCACATGCATCTGGAGTTCATTTGCAGTGGCTAGAGTCCCTGGCATGCCATTCTCTCTCCCTCTCTCTCTCTCTCTCTCTCTCTCATAAATAAATTAAAATATTTTTTAGAAAAAGTAATAAAGATGAAGCTAGAGAGGAAGGGCCTGTGTCTGAGAATCATCCTGGAACTCACTCTGTAGCCCCTGGCTGACCTTGAATCCACAACAATCCATCTACCTTGGCCTTTTGAGTGCTGGGACTAAAGCTAAGCACCCACCCCAGCTTAAGGAGATTTTTATTATCTAAACCTAGGACACACCATGGCAGTTGTCTTTCCTTATATGTCTCTGATGGAGCCAGGAAAATATGTTTACTAAAAAAAAAAAAAAAATCCAGCAAATTCTGATGTACGCATCTGTCCAGAGATCCTTTGTGGAGCCTCGTTTATGTGACGTCGTATCTTCAGGCAGGACACTATTTCAAGATAAAGCACTAGTAGATATCATCTCAGATCTTGTCCAAATCTGCACATTTCAAGGGTGGAATGCAAAATAAAGTGATTTTTACCATTGACTGGATTTGCAGCTCTCTTTCTGAGATTCTGAAAACCACTGCACGGGGCCACTTGGCTCTTAGTCTCTTGGCCTATACATAGATCTGGCAGCAGCACCTCAAAGCCCACTCCCCCATCTTCCCAAACAGCGTCAACAACTGGGCGTTAAGGATTCAAACCCTTGAGCCTAGGAGGGACATTTTACATTCAAACCACCACATCTCCTGCTTCAGACCTCGACATCCCTGTCTATTTTTTTTAATATTTTTATTTATTTATTTGAGAGACACAGAGAGGTAGAGAGATGGAGAGAATGGGCACGCCAGGGCCTCCAGCCTCTGCAAATGACCTCCAGATGCATGTGCCGCCTTGTACATCTGGCCCATGTGGGTCCTGGGGAATCGAACCTAGGTCCTTTGGCTTTGCAGGCAAGCGCCTTAACTTCTAAGCCATCTCTCCATCCTCATCTATTTCTTTCTTTCTTTCTTTTTTTTTTTTTTTTCATTTGACAGAGAGAAAGAGGGACAGCGAGAGAGAATGGGCATGCCAGGGCCTCCAGCAATTGCAAACGAACTCCAGACGCATGCGCCACCTTGTGCATCTGGCTAACATGGGTCCTGGGATATCGAACCTGGGTCCTTTGACTTTGCAGGCAAATGCCTCAACTGCTAATCCATCCTTCCAGTCCCCATCCCCATCTATTTTTTATGATGTTTTGATGGAAGCCAGGAAGGGTCTTGAGTATGCTAGAAATCGCTGTCCACTAAGCAATATGCCCAGCTCTCCCCAGCCTCCAGAGAGTGGCCGGCATGTGGCAAGTGTTCAGTGGACATTTGCTGAGAGAAGAAGGAAGTGGAGGAATTGGCCAGCTGATAGCATGACCCAGTGATTACAGGAAGTGGCCCACTCATGAGCAGCTAGGAGCAGCTTTCCTAGAAATTTCTACCCAAATTTCCAACAATTCTTTCTAAAATGGACTAATATTCTTCCCTTTCACCAGATCACAAGGTCACAGAGCAGATGGGAATTTATAAGAATTTAGAAGAAGCCGGATGTGGTGGCGCAAGCCTTTAATCCCAGCACTTGGGAGGCAGAGGTAGGAGGATCACCGTGAGTTCAAGGCTACCCTGAGACAACATAGTGAATTCCAGGTCAGCCTGGGCTAGAGTAAAACCCTACCTCAAAAAAAAAAAAAAAAAAAAAAAAGAAGAAGAAGAATTTAATTTAGAAGAAATGTTCTGTATTACCTAAAGGATTTGGGAAATGATGATGCAGTTTTCTGGTTTTCTGTTTGTGTCTTTTGCCTCAGTTCTTCAAATCCTACTCTGTCCCACTTAGCAGGATCACAAACACCAGTCACAGAAGAAGTGAGGTTACCTGCAGATTTCAAGTGATTCAGTTTTGTAACATGTAGTCTTCGGTTTATCTGTCATTTGAAAACAAAAGACTGTATGGCTCTGGCCTTTTCAGGAAGGGGAAGTAGTGACAGGCTTTCCTGAAGAGAAAGAAAGCAGAGGTGTAGGGTGTGTTTGGAGGGCTTCCCTTGCTAGATTAGGCAGGTCGGGTCAACATTGGGTGTGTCATGAGGGACTTCTCTAAGAGAACCCTTCCTATTCCCCCACCTGTTTTTCTGCCTTTTTTAAAATTTTATTTATTTATTAGAGACAGAGAGAGGTAGGGAGAGAGAGAAAACAGGCATGCCAGGGCCTCTAGCCACTACAAACCAACTCCAGATGCACCTGGCTTACACAGGACCTGGAGAATTGAACCTGGATTCTTAGGCTTCGCAGGCAAGCACCTTAACCACTAAGCCATCTCTCCAGCCCTCCCACCATATTTTTAGCCTAAGCTTTCTTGTGGACTTAAAACACTAACGTTCTCCACCAAAACACACACGTCAACGGACCACTGTTGTCCCCTTCATTTAAAAAGTCGCTGCTTTCTTTCCCTCTGTGTTTTAGTTATGTGACTGTGTTTTGGACGTTGTGAACTATTTGCTATGCCATTTGAAAAGGGACTTTCTACTTAATAGACTTTTTTTTTTTTTGGTCTATTTATAAACTTTTAGTCATTAGTTGAATCTCATGATATCTCTCAGATAGATAGATAGAACCCAGAAATGCTGTAAATCAGTTTAAACTGATGAGTAGACGATGAAGAATCTTGGCAAATCTCCGAGAAGGTCAATAGAAAAATCAAGAGAGTAACAGAAGAGCGGGGAACGTGATGACAAGTGGCTCATGGGCCAGTGGACAGCAGCCTGCGTACCACAGTCGGGTCACGAACCGAATCACATCCCACGAAGGGAGCTGTCTGCTCAGCTGTAATGTACACCCAGCGGCTTTTAGCGTGAACTAAAACTTTACCTCCTCTAATGTGTAAATGATTATGCTAAACGTTAGCCTAAGAAAAATCAAGTATGCAGAAAGACCTCATATTTTTTTACAAACACTTGACACTAAAGAAACAAATAATCTTACAATTGGCTAAGAGGGGAGCATATGATATCTTTATAATAATAATAAAAAAAAAAACAGCCATTTGGGGAAAAGCAGAAACTCTAAGGCTATTGAGGAAAAAAGTCAGGGAAGAAATAAATTATGTCTCCTGGAATTGTATGGGGAAGTAAGGCTAAAAGGATGCCTTACTTGACAAACCTTCAATTCCAAATGTTCTTTCTGAGTCCTACGTGAGAATGTGGAATGAGTCAGACAGAAACTTCCAGGAAGTGCTTGGTAAAAGCAGAGGCCACAGATCTGCCAACTCTTAGAGTAAGCAGGAATAAAGCAGTGAGCAACAGCACTGCTTTGGTGTCAGATTGCCCACGTGCAAATCCAAGTTCCACTACTCACCAGTGGTGCTTGCGATCCTCAGAGACGTTAGCAATTGTTCAACAGTTCAACTGTTTTGTGGGGTTTTTTGTTTTGGTTTGGTTTGGTTTTTTTGTTGTTGTTGTTTGGTTTGGTTTGGTTTGTTTGGTTTGGTTTGGTTTGGTTTGGTTGGTTTGTTTTGTTTTGTTTTTCCAAGTAGAGTCTCATTCTGGCCCAGGCTGACCTGGAATTAACTATGTAGTCTTAGGGTGGCCTCGAACTCACAGTGATCCTTCTACCTCTGCCTCCTGTGTGCTGGGATTAAAAGCATGCTACACCCCCTTGATTCAACTGTTTTAAAGTATTTTACTTTTACTTATTTGTTTATTTGACAGATAAAGAGGGAGAGAAAGAGAATGGGCACGCCAGGGCCTCCAGCCACTGCAAACAAACTCCACACATGAACTCGACACGTGTGCATTTGGCTAAGGTGGGTCCTGGGGGATTGAACCTGGGTCCTTTGGTTTTTCAGCCCTTCCACTATTTTTAAAAAAGAAAAATGAAAGGCGTGAGTGAGGTCAGGGGAAAAGATTGAGTAAAGGAAAGGTGGGAGGAGGGCTAATCAGAATCTAAGAGGGAGCCAGGTGTGGGGGCACACGCCTTTAATCCCAACACTTGGGACGCAGAGGTAGGAGGATTGTCATGAGTTTGAGGCCACCCTGAGACTACACAGTGAATCCCAGGTCAGCCTGAGCGAGACCCTACCTCAAAAAAAAAAAAAATCCAAGAGGGGCCAGGCATAGTGGTGCATGCCTTTAATTCCAGCACTTGGGAGGCAGCATCACTGTGAGTTCAAGGCCACCCTGAGACTCCATAGTGAATTCCAGGTCAGCCCGGGCTAGAGTGAGACCCTACCTTGAAAAAAAAAAAAAGAAAGAAAGAAAGAAAGAAAGATCTAAGAGGGTATGAATAAGTCATATGGAAACCTACTTTTTTGGACAATGGCACTCCCAGAAGCCATAGATCATTACTGGAAATTTTTCAGTGCCAGGGATGGGATACCTTCCCGTAAGTTGTTGGCCAGGAAGGTCCCTGATACCCCCAAAACATTACAGCCCATTGCCAAGGCTCTTGGTTTCCCACCAGGAATAGATGGTAAGACCCTATTGCTGAAGACTCCACATACTTGGGCTGCAAGGCCACTGAGAAATCCTGCTGGAGCTGAGCTGAAAACCTCCTCCATGTAGACCAGCTGACAGAAAGCTAGAAAAATCTATGCTGCACATGTAGCTCCATGAGAGAGAAAGAAGTCATCAGTGGAAATAAACAACAGTGGACACTGCAAGCCTTAAGTTGGGTCAGCGAGGCCAAATGAGCCAATGGGTGAAATATTGGCAAGTCTATTATGGGGAAAACCAACCACTCTCTAATTGGACTGGAGGCTTGCTCCATGGGAGGGAATACATCCCTGATACTAAAACCCTATGACACAGGTAGTCATGAGTCCTAGGGGTATAACACCTGCTGGTGTCTGGCTAAATGCATATATTATGTTCATCAAACTGCCCAGTAAGCACTTCTCTTAATGTCCATATCCATATATTAATGCTACTGTCACTTTTGTTTGTAAGAGCTTCTTTTTTCAGAGGCAATGACCTCTGGGATGTCTCAAAATAAGAGAGAGGCTGATTGAGAGGGGGAAGAGATATGATGGAGAATGTAATTGTGAAGGGGAAAGTGGAGGGGGAGGGAATTATCATGGTGTATTGTCCATAATTATAGATGTTGTCAATAATAAAAACAAATTTTTTAAAAAAAGAGGCTGGGCATGGTGGCGCACACCTTTAATCCCAGCACTCGGGAGGCAGAGGTAGGAGGATCGCCATGAGTTTGAGGCCACCCTGAGACTACATAGTGAATTCCAGGTCAGCCTGAGCTAGAGTGAGACCCTACCTCAAAAAAAAAAAAAAAAAAAAGAAAGAAAGAAAGAAAGAAAGAAAAAAAAGAAAAAGAAAAATGAAACTGGGCATGGTAGCACATACCTTTAATCCCAGCATTCCAGAGACAGATGCAGGAAGATTGTTGTTGGTTCCAGGCCAGTCTGAGACTACATAGTAAATTCCAGTTTAGCCTGGGCTACAGCAAGACCCTGCCTTGAAAAAAAAAAAAAAAGAAAGAAAGAAAAAAGAAAAAGTAAAATGGGCCAGTTGTGGTTGTGCACACCTCTGATTCCAGCAGTCAGGAGGCAGAAGTAAGATCACTATGAGTTCCAGGTCAGCCTGGGCTAGAGTGAAACCCTACCTAGAAAAAAAAATTGCCCAGGTAGATGTTTCAGTGGTTAAAGATGCTTGTTTATAAAGCCTAGGTTCAAGCCTGGCGGGCGTGGTGGTGCACGCCTTTAATGCCAGCACTCAGGAAGCAAAGGTAGGAGGATCACCAGGAGTTCGAGGCCACCCTGAGACTACATAGTGAATTCCAGGTTAGTCTGGGCTAGAGCAGGACCCTGCCTGGATAATAAAAATGGTAAAGGAGAGGTAGAGAGATGGCTCAGTGGTCAAAGGCATTTGCTTGCAGAGCCTGTAAGCCTGGGATCAATACCTCTGTACCCATATAAAGCCAGATTCACAAAGTCACACGTGCATCTGGAGGTCTTTTGCCCACCCATTCTATCTGTCGATCGATCGATCTATCTATCTATCTATCTATCTATCTATCTATCTATCTATCTCCTCTATCTCTCTGTTAAATAAATAAATAGAACATTTTTTATAAAATGGTAAAGGAAGCTGGGCATGGTGGTGCATGCATGTAATCCCAGCACTTGGGAGGCAGAGGTAGGAGGATCGCTGTGAGTTCAAGGCCACCCTGAGACTACATAGTGAATTCCAGGTCAGCCTGGGCTAGAATGAAACCTTACCTCGAGGAAAAAAAAAAAAAAAAAAAACATGGCAGGCTGGAAGGATTGCCTAGTGGTTAAGGCGCTTGCCTGCAAAGCCAAGCATCTCAGGTTTGATTCTCCAGGACCCACATAAGATGCACAAGGTGGCACATGCATCTGGAGTTCATTTGCAATGGCTAGAGGCCCTGGCGCACCTATTCTCTCTCTCTCTCTCTCTCTCTCTCTTTCTCTCTCTCTCTCTCTGCCTCTGTCTCTTTCAAAAACATAAATATAATAAAAATACAAAAAAATTAAAAAACTATGCTAAGGAAGGTTGAAGCAAAATAAGATACCCAAGTCATAAACTGGCTAACTATGCATCCCCAATGTAAAGCAGACAGACTAACCCCAGTGCTAAAGTCTGCAACTACAAATGAACGACCTTAGTCCCTCACTGCTGTGAAACACTGGGCTTTGAGTTCAACGTCTCCAGTCCCACTGATAGGTCACCTAAAAGAAGTCTCAAAAGCAATGCAAAATAACATTGCATGCAATTCACTGAGTGAGTAATTTTGGTACAAGAACAAAAGAGGAACTGTGACTAATATGCCCCCCATCTTATCTTTTTTCCTACAGTAATTAACTAGCTATTTTGGGACACCTGCCTTCTTCCCTTCCCATACCCTCCCTTTCCTAAAACACTTTCAGAGGCTGTGTATGTCAGATAGTCTATTCTCACCACTTCATTTACAGCATGCCTCCCACAAACTTCTGGAAACAGGAATGCTCTCATGCATTCTGCAGTCATGTCCTGGCAGTCTTACAAGCAGGTTTTACCATAACAATACATTGTCAAGTTCCCATCCAGCTATTCTTGGACAAGTGTAGAGAGTGTAGTTCGAGGCCACCCCGAGACTACATAGTGAATTCCGGGTTAGCCTGAGCTAGAGTGAGACCCTACCTCAAACAAAAAAAGCATACATTTTATTTTGTTTTGTTTTTCTCACAGGTGATCCTCCTACCTCTGCCTCCCAGTTCTGGGATTAAAGGTGTGCCCCACCATGCCAGCTTCACTCTTTCTCTTAAGTAAATAAGTAAAATAGCCGGGCGTGGTGGCGCACGCCTTTAATCCCAGCACTCAGGAGGCAGAAGTAGGAGGATCACTGTGAGTTTGAGGCCACCCTGAGACTACATAGAGAATTCCAGGTCAGCCTGAGCTAAAGTGAGAACCTACTTCGAAAAAAAAAAAAAAAAAGAAAAGAAGTAAATAAAATATTTTGGGCTGGAGAGATGGCTTAGCGGTTAAATGCTTGCCTGTGAAGCCTAAGGACCCGGGTTCAAGGCTCAATTCCCCAGGACCCACATTAGCCAGATGTACAAGGGGGCGCACGTTTCTCGAGTTCGTTTGCAGTGGCTGGAGGCCCTGGCATGCCATTGTCTCTCTCTCTCTCCCTCCCTCCCTCTTTCTCTTTCTGTCTATCGCTCTCAAATAAGTAAAAATAAACAAAAAAATTTAATATTTTTAAAAATCATAGAAAGCCATGCGTGGTGGCGCACACTTAATCCCAGCACTGGAGAGGCAGAGGTATATGGATTGCCCGTGAGTTTGAGGCCACCCTGAGACTAAATAGTGAAATCCAGAACAGCCTGGGCCAGAGTGACACCCTACCTTGAAAAATCAAAAGAAAAAAAGAATCATAGAAGTGACATTGACTAGAGAGCTCCTAAGACACTTACATGACAGAGTACATCCATCTCTAGGACAAGAGCCCCCAACACTAAGTTTGTCATAAGCTCTCCAAGTGACTTAATATGTACCCATGGTGGAGAACCATGGTCCTGCTTAGTTCCCTTGACCAGAGGTTACCAAACACGCCGGCTAAATACTTTGGGAAGTAAAGAAGGATTGAGAGCCAGGTGGTGTCGCACGCCTTTAATCCCAGCACTTGGGAGGCAGTGGTAGGAGGATTGCCATGAGTTGAAGGCCACCCTGAGACTACATAGTGAATTCCAGGTCAGCCTGAGCTAGAATGAGACCCTACCTTGGAAAAAAAAAAAGGGGGAGAGGGGATTGAATCAGCCATAGGAGTGGAAGTGGATGCAGGAGTAGACAGAAGGCGCTGGTGATGTGGTAGGATGTCTTTAAGACAGTTTTGTAGGAAAGCACTTCACCTGACCATCCTGAGTCAGCTCATGTATCCTTTGGCGTGCTAAAGTGGGGACAACTGGGTCAGACCACGGGGCTCCACATTAATTTCATTGTTCTGGAAATTTAAATTTGACCCTGCTTGATACAAAACAATTCGAGTTTGATTTCTAAATAGCATTCCCTTGTCAAATTTACAAAATAATGAGACTGTTTAGATAAAGACAAGCCTTTGAAGGGGTGCTGGAAGTCTTTCCTGGGTATGCTCTGTACTCTGCACACTGACACCATAGGCTCTGTGAACCAGGAAGAGAGCAAACAGATTGCCTTTTTGGTTTTGAACTCACTCTAGTCCAGGCTGACCTGGAGCTCACTTTGTCGTCCCAGGCTGGCTTTGAATTCACAGAGATCCTCCAACCTCTGGAATTAAAGGTGTGTACCACCACGCCAGGCTGCTTTGTTTTTTATATTTGACTTTTTTTTTTTTTTTCCAGACAGGATCTTACTATGTAGCCCCAGCTAGCCTCAAACTCAATCTACTCCTGAATTAGCGTACTGAACCCTGAGGTTATAAGCGCATACCACTAGGTCCAACCTACATATGGTGTTTTTATTTTAATTTTTTAAAAATAAATTATTTGGGGCTGAAGAGATGGCTTAGTGGTTAAAGGTGCTTGCCTACAAAACCAAAGGACTCAAGTTTGATTCCCCAGTACCTACGTAGGCCAGATACACAATGTGGTACATGCATCCGGAGTTCATTTGCAGTGGCTAGAGGCTCTGGTGAGCCCTTCTGTCTCTCTCTCTCTCTCTCTATTTGCCTCTCTGTCTCTCTCTCTCTCTCTCTCAAACATTAAAAAAAAAATTAAATAAACTAAATTATTTGCAAGCAGAGAGAGATAGAGAAAAGAAAGACAGACAGAATGGGCATTTCAGAGCCTCCAGCCACTGTAAAAGAACTTCAAATGCATGTGCCACCTTGGGCACCTGGCTTTATGTGGGTACTGAGGAATCAAACTCAGGTCATTAGGCTTTACGGACAAGCACCTTAACCACTGAGTCATCTTTCCAGCTTTATTTTAACTTTTTATTGACAACCTCGGTATATATAGAAAATATATCATGGAGCTGGAGAGATGGCTCAGCGATTAAGGCATTTGCAAGCAATCAGAGTTCAATTCCCCAGTACCCATACAAAACCAGTCATAATCCCCCCTCCCACTACCCTTCTTTCCCCCTCTCCAGGCCCTCTCCCCAATCCTTTCCTTCCAATTAGTCTCTCTTACTGCAGGTGATACATTTTTAAAATATTTATTTAGTTATTATTTACTGGAGAGAGGAAGAGAGGCAGAAGAAGATAGAGAGAATGGGCATATTGGAGCTACATAGCAGGTGGAATTTTTTATTTATTTTTTGAGGTAGGGTCTTGCTCGAGGCCGGGCTGACCTGGAATTCACTATGTAGTCTCAGAGTGGCCTCCAACTCTCTGCTATCCTCCTGCCTCTGCCTCCCAAGTGCTGGGATTAAAGACGTGCGCCACCACGCCCGGCTTTCTCATCCCTGCTCAGGGCCTGACTCTTCTGAAGTGGTCCCTTAGCATCCATTAACCCTGCACTTCCTTCCAAGTGTACCTGCAATGTTGCATCCCATTACTGACACCAGCTCTGGGGCATCAAGTGGACTTCACAATTCCAAAGCATCCGTTTTTATCGGCCAACAATAACATCTTATTTATTCCTTGCGGTTTTGTGGGTCTCTCAATCTATCCTTTCTCTATAATGGAAAAATTAGAAAGATACACTCTGCAGTTTTCTCCAGTCATTCTGAGACAGCACGTTTCCTGTTCAGGCTCCTCTGCTGGAAGAAAAAATCCACTTCCCACTCACCACTGACTTCCTCTGTCTCGAGCTGGTGGATTTGAGCTCCAGGATCTGGGCACTGATCTATGTCTACCTGAGAATGGAGTGAGATCTACAAGCAACTTGGCACCTCCAAAAGGGAACAAGCTGCAAGGGTTTTAGAGGTACTTGTAAGACAGCACACCACGCTCCTAATCTCAACATTCCCACATCAGCCTATCCCAGGGCTGGGCACAGTGCATGTTTTAAAAACACACTTCAATAAATGCCTTTAGCTTGTCCTTGATCTTATCAATCATCAGACACAAACAGTCAACAGATCTTTGCCTCCAGGCCTGGTCGTTGGAGTTTATAATCTCAACACTTAAAGAGACTAAAGGGAGAGGAGCACATTCCACACCAGGTGGGGCTACACAGATAACCCTAGTCTTTCTTTAAATGTCTTTAAACTATTTGTTTGAGAGAGACAGAAAGAGAGAAAAAGAAAAATAAAATAAAGAAAAAAAATTAAAAAGAAAAGAAAAAAAAAAAAAGCCCGGCGTGGTGGCGCACGCCTTTAATCCTAGCACTCGGGAGGCAGAAGTAGGAGGATTACCATTAGTTCGAGGACACCCTGTGACTCCATAGTGAATTCCAGGTCAGCCTGGGCTAGAGTGAGACCCTACCTTGGAAAACCAAAAAAAGAAAGAAAGAGAGAAAAAGGCAGAGAGGGAAAGAAAGACAGAGAATGGGCACACCAGGGTCTTCAGTGGCAGCAAATGAACTCCAGATGCATGCGCCACCATGCGCATCTGGCTTCTGTGGGTCCTGAGGAATCGAACCTGGGTCCTTTGACTTTGCAGGCAAGTGCCTTAACTGCTAAGCCATCTCTCCAGCACTGAACCCAGTCTTCTGAAAAAGATTGGCCTCTTAACTCTGTATAATATAAATTCAACTTTTTTAGTCACGAATGTACAAACTTCCTAGAGAAGATTATACCTAGGTTTGTAACAAAGACTGTCTGCATTAGCCAAAACCATTTAAAACAGGTCAACTTTACATGTTATTTATTTGAGAGAAAAGCAGATAGATAGAAGGAGAATGGATGTACCAGGGCCTCTAGCCACTGCAAACAAACTTCAGATGCATACACAACCTTGTGCATCTGGCTTACACGGGTCTTGGGAATTGAACCTGGTTCCTTAAGCTTCACAGGCAAGTGGCTTAACCACTAAGCCATCTGTCGTCCAGCCCTAACTTTACATTTTAGCCAAATGCTAAATATGATCACAGACAGTTCAGTTTCCTTATATATATATAAAAAAGAAATATCAGTAATTGGAATTTGTCAGGGAAAATGCTGGCCAGGCCAAATTAGGTCAAAGATTTCAAATGCTGACAATCTCCTAGAATTGAGTTTATGCTCACGGAGAGAAAAACTGAGGAAGTGCATCTAGACATGTCTAAGCAAAAAATCAAAACCGTGGGGCTGGTCATAGGAGGACTTTGTATCATAGTCAAATGCGACGCTGCATCCTATAAGTTTGAACGATTGCTGTACAACTCCTTTTTTTTATTATTGTTATAACCACTACCGTCACAGCAGTGAACCACTGAGTCTTTGCAAGATGCCAGGCACCCTACATATTGTACATGCGTTACATTACGTAAAGGTTTGGAACAAAAGTATTGCTCAGAAACGTTCAGCACAGGTTGAACACTGAGGAGTCTGCTGGGAATGGCCTGGGCACCGTTCACATGCCCTGTGCACGGCACAAGCTCTGCTTCTTGAACGGAGGGCACGTGGGACCTTTCCTCCCATGCAACATGTGGGCACCTAGGTATGCTGCCAGCTGGGCACCCGAGACCACAACACTTGAACAGGATGCTGATGTTCTACCAAAGCCACTGATGGTGTGGTTGGTGTACGTAATCTGCCTGGCATTCTCTAGACATCAGTCACACTGAATCGAGACTTGAATGGTTCACAATGATACTGTGAATGGTATTTTTTCCTAAAGATGTATCGTGTCTAGTGTCATGGTAACACTGTGGCAACTACTTTTAAAAGTGAATACTCCAGGGATTGGGCATGCAGCTCACTTTGGGCAGCATGTGCAAGGGCCACGTTTGATTCATAGCACTACCAAAAATGTGGATTAAGTATGTTTTTTTTTTTTTAGCTAGGTATGGTGGCACATGCCTTTAATCCCAGCACTAAGGATACAGAGGTAGGAGGATCTCTGTGAGTTCATGGCCACGCTGAGACTCCATAGTGAATTCCAGGTCAGCCTGGGCTAGAGTGAAACCCTCCCTAGGAAAACGTGTGTGTGTGTATAATGTTAATAGAGTCCTATGGCTTAATGGTTGAAAGTGCTTGCTTGCAAAGCCTGACAGCCCAGGTTTCATTCCCCAGTGCTCATATAAAGGCAGAATCACATAGATTCTGGCCCATGTGTATGGAGTCTGTTTGCAGTTGTAATGGGGGGGGGGCTGACATGCTCATATTGTCTCTTTCTCTCAAATAAAAAAAATAAATTATATATATATATATATATATATATTATCCTAGCTGGGCATGGTGGTGCATGCCTTTAATCTCAGAACTCGGGAGTCTAAGATCAGAGGATTGCAGTAAATTCAAGGCTAGCCTGGGGCCTCAAAGTGAGTTCCAGTTCAGCCTCAGCTGGAGTTAGACCCTGGCTTGAAAAAGTATATATGTAGGACTCCAGGAAGATAGGACAATCATGAAATCAAAATAAGTATAATACTTGGTTAGATTCTGAGAAACATTATAATAGCTCAGAAACTCTTTCTGGTTAGGAGTTGTTGCAGTCAGGTTTGCCTTGCTGGCAGAAAACACCCAATCCAGAGCAGCTTTTGGAGAGAAAATAAAAAGGCTTATTTTGGCTTACAGACTTGAGGGGAAACTCCATGATGGCAGGGGGAAATGATGGCATAAGCAGAGAGTGGACATCCTTTCCTGGCCAGAATCAGATGGACAATAGCAGCAGGAGAGTGTGCCAAACACCGGCAAGAGGAAGCTGGCTATAATACCATAAGTCCACCCCAACAATACACTGCCGCCAAGAGACTTTAATTCCCAAATTGTCATCAGCTGGGGACCTAGCATTCAGCACACCTACGTTTATGGGGATCATGTAAATCAAACCACCACCTGTCATGGGCCAAGTAGGATTAAGCTGGGCCTCCAAACATAGAGTTTTTTGTTTGTTTGGTTGGTTGGTTTTGTTTTGTATTTTTGAGGTAGGGACTCATTCTAGCCCAGGCTGACCTGGAACTCACTATGTAGTCTCAAGGTGGCCTTGAACTCACAGTGATCCTCCTACCTCTGCCTCCCGAATGCTGGGATTAAAGGCATGCACCACCACGCCCAGTGAGTTTTCTTCTTTTTTTTTTTGTAATTTTTTCTTTTATTGACAGTTTCCATGAATGTAGACAATAACCCATGGTAATTCCCTCCCTCCCCCCACTTTTCCCTTTGAAGCTCCACTCTCCATCATATCCCCTCCCCCTCTCAATCAGTCTCTCTTTTATTTTGATGTCAGGATCTTTTCCTCCTATTATGATGGTCTTGTGTAGGTAGTGTCAGGCACTGTGAGGTCATGGATATCCAGGCCATTTTGTGTTTGGAGGAGCACGTTGTAAGGAGTCCTACCCTTCCTTTGGCTCTTACATTCTTTCCACCACCTATTCCACAATGGACCCTGAGCCTTGGAAGGTGTGATAGAGATGTTTCAGATCTGAGCACTCCTCTGTCACTTCTTCTCAGCATCATGGTGCCTTCTGAGGCATCCCGAGGTCACTGATATCTGAAAAGAGAAGGTTCTCTAACAAAAAGTGAGAGTAGCATTAATATATGGGTATGAACATTAAGGGAAGTACTTACTGGGCAGTTTGGTGAGCATAGTGTATATGTTTAGCCAGACAGCAGCAGACGTTACACTCTAGAGCTCATGACTACCCCTGTTGTAGGTTTTCAGCATCAGGGATGTATTCCCTCCCATGGAGCAGGCCTCCAGTCCAATTAGAGAGAGGTTGGTTTCCCCCATAACAGACATGCCTCTATTGCACCTATTGGCACATTTGGCCTTGCTGGCCAAATTTAAGGCTTTTAATGTCCATTGTTGAGTATCTCCACTGATGATTTCTCTCTATCCCATTGAACTGCATGCAGTGTAGCTTTTTCCAGCTTTCTGTCAGCTGGTCTACATGGAGGAGGCTTTCAGCTCAGCTCCAGCAGGGTTTCTCAGTGACCTTGTAGCCCAAGTATATGGAGTCTTCAGCAATAGAGTCTTAGCATCTATTCCTGGTGGGAAACCAAGAGCCTCGGCAGTGGCCTGTAATGTTTTGGAGGCATCAGTGACCTCTCTGGCCAACAACTCACTGGAAGGTATCCCATCGCTGGCACTGAAAATTTTCTAGTCACAATCTATGGCTTCTGGGTGTGCCATTGTCCAGAAAAGTAGGATTCCATATGACTTATTTATATCCTCTTAGATTTTGATTAGCCCTCCCTCCTCTACTGTTCCTTTACTCAATCTCATAGAGAAGATTTTAAAATAATTGAGTAATCACTTATACCATGCAAAATAACAAAGTGACTGAAACTATCATCACATTCTCACAGTAAGTACTCATGATGAAGAATGATATGGATGGGCTGGGGAGAAAAAGCACTTGCTGTGTAACTATGAGGATCTGAGTTTGATTGCCCATACCCACATAAAAAGCTGGGCACAGCCACACACGCCTGACCTCAGTGCCAGGAGGGATGGGGACAGGAGGCTCACTGGGATTCACTGGTCTAACCAGAAACAACAAGCCTGAGGCTCAGTGAGAGGTTCTGTCTGAAGTATTTGAGACAGAAGAGCAATATAGAGAGTCACCAGAATTCCTCCACATGCCTGCACACAGGGTGCACACATCTGTGCACACACACACTCACATACACGCACACACACACCACATACACCAAAGAAGGAGGAGGAGGACTAAGAGGAGACTCTAGGTGCTGCTATTCCTCTGTAGCCATTTTGAACTATCTTACCTTCTCCCATGGCTAGACCTGCCTCTCTCAGATCCGGAGCAAACCTGAGTCTTGGACTCTGTTGATTCCATTGTCCATCGAACTAACCAAGCTACACTAAGTCAGGCCATCACCCTCTGTGATCAAGTCACAGAAGAAGACCAGTCTCAAGACGTCATTTTGACCATCATCACCCTGTCATTCATTCAGCAAACTAGATTTCAAATGATATGAGAAACTCAGTCTGCTCTTAGGAAAATGTCCTACTAATGACGTTATTTAAGAACATACTTCAGGCTGGGTGTGGTGGCACACACATTTAATCCCAGCACTTGGGAGGCAGGGGCAGGAGGACCACTGTGAGTTCGAGACTACATAGTGAATTCCAGGTCAGCCTGGGCTAGAGTGAGACCCTACCTCAAAAAACAAACAAACTGGCCAGGCATGGTGGTGCACGTCTTTAATCCCAGCACTCGGGAGGCAGAGGTAGGAGGATAGTTTGAGGCCAGCCTTAGACTACATAGTGAATCCCAGGTCAGCCTGAGCCAGAGTAAGACTCTACCTCAAAAAACCAAAAAGAAAAAAAAAAAAAAACTGTTGGCCAGAGAGGTCCCTGATGTTCCCAAAACATCATTGCTGAGGCCCTTGGTTTCCCACCAAGGGAATAGATGGTAAGGCCCTATTGCTGAAGACTCCACATACTTGGGCTGCAAGGTCACTGAGAAATCCTGCTGGAACTGAGCTGAAAGCCTCCTCCATGTAGACCAGCTGACAGAAAGCTGGAAAAATCCATGCTGCATGCAGTTCAATGGTAGAGAGAGAAAAATCACCAGTGAAGATACTCAACAGTGGACACTGCAAGCCTTAAATTTGGCCAGCCAGGCCAAATGAGACAATGGGTGCAATAGTGGCACATCTGTCATGTGGGAAACCAACCACCCTCTAATTGGACTGGAGGCCCCTTCCGTGGGAAGTAATACATCCCTGATACTGAAAACCTACAACAGGGGTAGTCATGCTGGTTTCTGGCTAAATTTATATACTAAAAACAAACAAACAAACAAAAACAAAAAGATGAAGAGCAACACTAAACCAGACTACCAACAAGCCGGTCAGGGAACATTGAGAAAGACGAGCAGAAAGATTGTAAGAGCCAAAGAGTGGGTGAGACCCTGAGGCATGGTCCCCCAACTGTCATTGGGACGGACTGAGCACTTTCATGACCCCTACAGTGAATCCCATAACCCCACTGAGGAGGGCCCCAGGGAACAGGGCAGAGGGAATAAAAAAGTATTATCTGTTATTATATATTAATTTTTTTAATGAAGGGAAAGTAACCCTTATGAATGCTCTATTGAATCCCTTACCATTTGTTCCTCTTTCAGAGCATCTCCACCCGACTTTTGGTAAGTAGTCATAGCCCAGCTCTTCCAGGTCAATTTGGTATTCACTTGGATTCCCTTCTTTTTCTTTGCATGTAGGATGATAGCAAGTACTAATATACTACATGTGTCAGGCACTATATCAAGAGTCACTAATATTAACTCCTTGCGTTAGTTTTCATTCTTAGGAATTCCAAAAGGAAGGTGAACAGATCCTTTGCATGCAAAGTTGTCTAATTGGGGAGGTGAAACAAACTTGAATAGAACAGAAGTAAAAGACGTCTACTGTACTCCCAAGGCAGAGTGAGTTACCACAGAGTGAGTGACCACAAGTGCAGACCAAGTACTTAACCTTGACTCTTCAAGGAAGGCCTCTTTGAGTACATCCTCCAAACTCCACTAGTATCGTATGTTTTCGAAAGGGTTTGAAGTAGTCCAGGTTGGCTCCTAACTTGCTATATAGCCAAGGATAATCTTGAACTCATGATCCTCCTGCCTTCACCCACCAAATGCTGGTGTACACATGTGCCACAAATGCCCCACCCCCCAGAATCTTTAATCCCTCAAAACTAGTCTCTGCCTTTACTTACAGTTGCCTAGTGCCTAAGGACAATGCCAACCAATGTTTGTTAAATACTTGGAACCTTCTACTAAATGGGCAAATTCTGTAGAAATCAGAAAATAGCATTAAGCAGAGTGCAATGGTCCTTATTGGGAGCTCTCTTCCTGAATGGCCTTTTCTCTTGAGGCCAAACATGACCCTGTTCTGCTCCCCTCCTAAAGGGCACAAATAGCAACAGCTCTATTCTAGTATTCAGCATTGGGCAGACTTCACATATGCAGTCTTTAATTTAGAGGACTGAATGCAGGGACCCTCACATTAAACAAGAACTCTACCACTGAGCAATATACCTGGCCTTTGACTTACATTTTTAGTATATTAAAAATAAAAGCTAGGCTGGGCATGGTAGTGCACACCTTTGATCCCAGCACTTGGAGGCAGAGGCAGGAGGATCGCTGTGAGTTTGAGGCCACCCTAAGAATACAGAGTGAATTCCAGGTCAGCCTCAGCTAGAGTGAGACCCTACCTCGAAAAACCAGAGAAAAAAAAAAAAAAAAGCTAGGATCGGGTGTGGTGGCACACACTTTAATCCTAGCATTTAGGGGCAGAGGTAGGAGGATCATTGTGAGTTCCAGGTCAGCCTGGGCTAGAATGAGACCCTACCTTGAAAGTAGCCTCCCCCCGCCAAAAGAAAGCAGCTAGGGATAATCAACACTCTGGAGTGGGAGATAGGAAGATCACTGCAAATTCAAAGCCAGGCAAAGTTTCTATCTTCAACAAAAAATTAAAGAGGGGGACTGAAGAGCAGTTAAGTCTTTCTTTCTTTCTTTCTCTCTTTTTTTGACACTGCATTTTACTCTAGCTCACACTGACCTAGAACCTAGAACTCACTATAACCCCATACTGACCTTAAACTTACTATGATCCTCTTACGTCAGCCCCCTGAGTGCTGGGATTAAAGGCATGCACCACTACACCCAGGCCAATTACTTTTTTTTTTTGGAGGTAGAGTTTCACTCTAGCTGAGACTGACCTGGAGTTCAGGGTAGCCTCGAACTCATGGCGATCCTCCTACCTCTACGTCCTGAGTGCTGGGTTTTAACAGATTTTGTTGTTGTTGTTTTTCAAATTACTTTTCATATAACCTAAAAAAATGATGCCCAATTCTCCAAAGATACCTCTTACAAATAATGGGATTTCAACATTTTTTCTCTTTTTTTGAGGTAGGGTCTCACTCTAGCCCAGGCTGACCTGGAATTCACTGTGTAGTCTCAGGATAGACTCAAACACATGGCGATCCTCCTACCTCTGCCTCCTGAGTGCTGAGATTAAAGGTGTGCGCCACCACGCTCAGCCTTTCTTTTCTTGTTGTATATACAGGAGCTGGAAGAGAGAGTAAAGGCGACCATAAGGTCATAAGGAAGGGAATGAAATGGGTGGGTGGTCTGTGGCATCTCTGTGCCTCAGAAATGGGTACATGTTCAATATTTTCTTTTTATTTATTTGCTTGAGAGAGATAGAACAGGCTGCAAAGTAACTCCAGACACGTGTAACCACCTGTGTATCTGACTGACATGGATCCTGGGGAATCGAACCTAGGTCCTTTGACTTTGCAGGCAAGCACCTTAATTGCTAAGCCATCTCTCCAGCTCTCAACATTTTCTTCATCTAATCTTTAGTCAAGAGGTATGAGACCAAATTATTCCTTATTGCCTGTCTTGATGATCCCACATCATAGAAACAGAGAGGCACGTGGGTCAAAGAACCTGAGATTTAGGGTTACACAATCTACTGGAATGCTATGGCCTTCCACAAGTCATTCAGGTCTGAGCCATTGTTGTCTGAGAATAAAAATAGCACTTGCTGGGCTGGAGAGATGGCTTAGCAGTTAAGTGCTTGCCTGTGAAGCCTAAGGACCCCCGGTTCCAGGCTCAATTCCCCAGGACCCACGTTAGCCAGATGCACAAGGGGGCACATGCATCTGGAGTTCGTCTGCAATGGCTGGAGGCCCTGGCGCACCCATTCTCTCTCTCCTCTCTCTCTCTCTCTCTCTCTCTCTCTCTGCCTCTTTCTCTATGTCGTTCTCAAATAAATAAAATTTTTTTAAAATTTTTAAAAATAGCACCTACTATACTCCAAAGGCCATATCGTCTGGTAGATTCACAAAAGAACTATGGGTTACAGCATCATCATTGCTATTAACTAGTTTTATTATTTCAGATCTGATTCTGAGCAAATTCATCATTAACTCTTTCCAGACTCCAGCCGCCCTGACCGTGCACAAGAGGAATCTCATGACAATGTCTACATTTCCTTCCAGTTCTAAGAAGCCTGTGAAGGAAATCACATCTGCCACCAGTATAAATAAACCACAGGCACAAGTTATGAATTTCTGCTGAGCAGTAATTCTACTTCTGCATTGATGGAAATTTCACAACTCACTCTGTAAGACGAGGGTGGGGCCCCCAGCAGAGCAGGGACGGAGACAAGGGAAAGGATGGTGCCCACGCATGATGTGCCCACACTAAACATGTCCATGATGAATGAACAAAGAAAAGGAAAAAGAAGACAGGTGAAGAGAGAGGATCTTCTGTTTGTGTGATTTCCCATAGCATTCTCAACAGTGGCTGCTGGGTGAGACTCCAGTTATGTTTGCGAAAGATCTCAACAGCCCTAATCATTTCTTTACTTTTTAAAATATTTTTAGTTAGTTAGTTGAGAGAGAGAGAGAGAGAGAGAATGGGTGTGCCAGGGCCTTCTAGCCAATGCAAATGAACTGCAGATGCGTGCTCCACGACCTTGTGTATCTGGCTTATGTGGTTCTGAGGAGTCGAACCTGGGTCCTTAGGCTTCTTGGGCAAATACCTTAGCCGCTAAGCCATCTCTCCAGCCCAGGCCTTGATCATTTCTATGATAGGACTCATACTTGTTCTAAGCTATTTACATCATCTGTAGTATACTTTTCAAACATCACAAGTAGGTCAGGAATAGGACAGCTAGAGAAGGGAATGAAGGTTCTGGAAGGGAAGAAGCCATGCTTGGATTCGTAACTCTTCCCTATCAACAAAGCCCCCGCCTCCCCTGCTAACTGTGCCAGCCATTGTGCCACACACCTGTAATCCCAGTGTCCAGAGGCTGAGGCAGGAGGGGTATCAGATCAAGGCTTCCTAAGCTACATAGCAAGATCCTGTGTCTGTCTGCCTGCCTGCCTGTCTGTCTGTCTGTCTGTCTGTCTCTCTGTCTGTCTATCTATCTATCTATCTTTCTATCTATCTATCTATCTATCTATCTATCTATCTATCTATATATGAAATCTATGTATGACAGATGCATTTTATTTTTATTATTTATTTATTAGAGAGAGATATTCGAGGCCAGCCTGAGATTACATAGTGAATTATTCCAGGTCAGCCTGGGCTAGAGCATGACCCTACCAAAAAAAAAAAAAAATAGAGAGAGAGAGAGTTATGGGCACACCTTTAGCCACTGCAAATGAACTCCAGACACATGCACCACCTTGTGCATCTGGCTTTATGTGGGCACTGGGGAATGGAACCTGTGTCCTTGGGCTTTGCTGGCAACTGTCTTAATGGCTAAGCCATCTCTCTTGCCCCAACAGATGCATTCCTAATATGCACATTTAGACTGCTAATATCTAAAAATCCATTCAATCCATCCATACTTATTGTCAATTTTGTGCCTCTTATGATTCTGGATTCTACTTTTTTTTTTTTTTGAGGTAAGGTCTCGCTCTAGCTCAGGCTGACCTGGAATTCACTATGTAGTCTCAAGGTGGCCTTGAACACATGGCAATCCTCCTACCTCTGCCTCCTGAGTGCTGGGATTAAAGGTGTGCACCACCGCACCCGGCTGATTCTGGATTCTAAATGTGCAAAACGGTGAGAGAATAAATAACCTTTGTCATGGAGTTTAAAGTATATATGACGGCGTGTGCGCACGCCTTAATCCCAGCACTCGGAGGCAGAGGTAGAGGATCGCTTATTGAGGCCACCCTGAGACTCCATGGTGAATTCCAAAGTCAGCCTGGCTAAGTGAGACCCTACCTCAAAAAAAAAAAAAAAAAAAAAAAAAAAAAAAAAAAAAAGTATTATGAGAAACTGATGTAAGTCTAAAAATCATAAAAAAAATTGTCAAGTTGTGTTCACAGTGAGTCCCGTTAAAGACAAGAGATGTGCTCTGATTTTGACTTTAGACAATGAAATTAGGAACTGTACCTGCCTTCTTCTTCACTGTTCTTAGCACAATCCTGTCCAGGGGAGTTCCTCAATTGATACTGATTTAGTTGAATGAATAAATGAATTGATGAACAGGCAAGAACATACAGCCGAGGGATCTAATATGGTTATCAGGGAAGAGGATCCCTTCGTGATGCTGACTTCTGAAAGATACTTCTAGATTGAAGGGGTGAGGAAGCCTGTGTCAGGGAACGCATGTGCCTGAATGGCTTACTTGAGGAAAGGCAAAAGGCCTGGTTTGGGGTTTGGTGCAACATGGGATGGGGACCTCAGCAGGGGCGAGACGGGTCCTCAGATATCAGTTTAAAAAATCTAGCTTTTTTTTCTTTGCAAGGTAGGGTCTCACTCTAGCTCAGGCTGACCTGGAATTCACTATGTACTCTCAGGGTGGCCTCAAACTCACGGCAATCCTCCTACTTCTGCCTCCCAAGTGCTGGGATTAAAGGCATGCACCACCACGCCTGGCTTCTAGGGTTTTTTCTTGAAAAAAAAATTATTTATTGCCAGACACGGTAGTATACACTTTTAATCACAGCACTCAGAATCAGAGGTAGGCTGATTACTGTGAGTTTGAGGCTAGCCTGAGTCTACATAGTGAATTCCAGGTCAGCTTGGGCTAGAGCAAGATCCTACCTCAAAAAGACCCCAAAAATTATTTATTTATTTTATTATTTATTTATTTTGGGGGAGGAGAATGAGTAAAGGCACGGCAGAACCTCTATCCTCTGCAAATGAATTCCAGACACATGCTTCACTCCATATGTCGGGCTTCCCATGAGTACAAGGGACTTGAACCCAGGCTGTCAGGCTTTGCAAGCAAGTGCCTTTAACCACTCAGCTATCTCTCCAGCCCTAGGGGTCTACTTTTTATCTTGAGACCAGAAGGAGCCTACTGGGAATGTAAAGCAAGAGCAAAAGGTAGCAATATCAGATATGTGTTGACAGTTAGAGCTGGGGTAGGGAAGAAGGAGCCATGGACATATTGGGAGATGGGGAAGTTTGGAAGGGGAAGTCATCAGTAGAAGGACAGAGAGATCTAGGGCAGATCCTGGACGTCTGATCTGCACAACTGGACAAACCACAGAGATGGAAATAACGTGAGGCATGGGTTCAGGGGCTTATGCACTCAGTGGATGTGGGGAGGGGATGATTGTGAGGACCAGCTAGGCATCAACAAAGAGCAGCAGCCCCAATCCGCTTGCTTTCAATCTTCTCACTTCAGCTGTGATCGCTAAGCACTTATTTTAGCCTATGTTGTGCAGTCATTGCCCAGTGAAGGCACTAATCAGTATTTGTCTCTGAATTAAGAGACAGTGGAGGAGGAAAGGGCCAAAGAAGGAGGAGAATGAGAAGAAGAAGAAACAGAGACAGAGAGAGAGGGAGGGAGAGAGAAAGAGAAGAGAGAGAGAGAGAGAAAGAAGGAAGGAAGGAAGGAAGGAAGGAAGAGGAAGGAAGAGCGAGCCAGGCGTGGTGGCGCATGTCTTTAATCCCAGCACTCGGGAGGCAGAGGTAGGAGGATCGCCTTGAGTTCAAGGCCACCCTGAAACTCCATAGTGAATTCCAGGTCAGCCTGGGCTAGAGTGAGACCCCACCTCGAAAAACCAAAAAAAAAAAAAAAAAAAGAAAGAAAGAAAGAAAGAGAGAGAGAGAAGGAAAGAAAAAGAAGAAAACAAAAGAAAGAAAGAGAAGAAGGAAAGAAAGGAAAAGAAGAAAGAACAAAAGAAAGAAGAAAGAAAAAAGAAAGAACAAAAGAAAGAGAAGAAGGAAAGAAAGAAGAAGAAAGGAAGAAAATGTGTAAAAAAGAGAAATCTTATAAACCTGATGGTTTAGAAAAATTTCCCAAAGTTTAACATGCATATGAGTCACCTTGGAAAATTGATAAGATGCAAACTAGAGCCCAGTAGCTCTGGGCAATCTTGCAGTCCTGTATCTCCACGGAGCTCCGGGAGATGCCGGCGCTAGCTGGAAGCCAGGCTTTGGATTCACCACTCCGAGGGGTCTGAAGAGCACTAGGTTCCACTCCAACATAGCTTGACTGCATACCTGTGGCCAAGTGACTGTGCCTCACTCCCTAAGCCTCACGTTCCTTCCTTCTAAAGGAGAATCACGATAGCAGATTGTCCTTGGTGTCACCGGTGGGGATTTGCTGAGCAGATCATGGCCCCATGGAAGTGCTTGTCAAATGTTGATGGCTAGGATTATTAGTGTCCTCAGAAGTCCTCATTCCAGGAGGTGCTTGAGATAGAAGCACTAAGTTGAAGAGATTGGGAAACTTCACCCCCATGAAACAAATGCAAGAATGGAGATGGATCAGAATGGCTGAGACCGAGGTGTCTCGTTGGGTTTCACTTATTAGCGCTTATAATGATGAACATCATTTCTCATTGCTCTGCTCAACTACCTCTGTCCAAATGCTGGCGTTACTAAAGCGAAAATGTACCAATTCTACACACAGAAGAATAAAACTCCACACGAGGCAGCCCAGTTGCAGGACTATCATCAAAATGCTTAAATCAAGTAGTTGTGTGCTTTTGCAATAACAGAACCTTCTTTCTTTCTTTTTTTCTCTCAATTTTATTAACATTTTCCATTATTATAAAAAATATCCCATGGCAATACCCTCCCTCCCCCAGCCTTTCCCCTTTGAAATTCCATTCTCCATCATTTCCCCTCCCCATCTCAATCAGTCTCTTTTATTTTGATGTCATGATCTTTTCCTCCTCTTATGATGGTCTTGTGTAGGTAGTGTCAGGCACTGTGAGGTCATGGATATCCAGGCCATTTTATGTCTGGAGGGAGCACGTTGTAAGGAGTCCTACCCTTCCTTTGGCTCTTACATTCTTTCTGCCACCTCTTCCACATTAGACCCTGAGCCTTGGAAGGTGTGATCGAGATGTTATTCAGTACTCCAATCACTTCTTTCCAGCACTATAATACCTTATGAGTTGTCCCCAGGTCACTGCCATCTGAAAAGAGAAGATTCTCTACCCAAAGTGAGAGTTAATATTAATATAATTATTAATTAATTATAATTATTAATTAATATAAGGGTATGAATATTAAGAGAAGTGCTTACTGGGCAGTTTGATAAGCATAGTATATACATTTATCCAGACATCAGCAGATGCTACACCCCTAGGGCTCATGACTACCCCTGTTTTAAGTTTTCAGTATCAGGGATGTATTCCCTCCCATGGAGTGGGCCTCCAGTCCAATTAGAGGGCAGTTGGTTTCCACCATGACAGACGTGCCAAGAGAACATTTTTATTTCCTTTTCAATAAAATGGTTTTTGTCCAACATTAGAAATACATAAAAGTTATCCAGCTCTCTGATCACTTGGAAACTTCTAGCTGTGGGTGAGTTTTACCCTCTGCTGGGCCTGGGCTGGTTCTGCCCAGGCCAAGCCAGAAAGGGCTCCACCTAGGCCCTAGCCCAGGCCCAGCTGAGAGGGCCCTGTAGTCCTTACTCTCCACATGGGTTCTCTATCCCCTCCAGCTCCCCACATGGCAGGATCTCCGTGAACTTTCTCTTTTCTTTCCACATGATGTACTTCTCCTCACTTTATCTCCCCTTACCTCTCAGACCTCTTCTTTATGCACTCCTTTGTAAAATCTAAATAAAATGTGGTATTTTAAAAATATTTTCTTTTTATTTATTTCAAAGAGAGAGATACAGAAATAGGCAGGTAGAGACAGAGAGAGAGAGAGAATAGGTGCGCCAGGGCCTCCAGCCACTGCAAACGAATAAGCCATAGATGGCTTAGCGGTTAAGATGCTTGCCTGCAAAGCCAAAGGACCCAGGTTCAATTTCCCAGGACCTACATAAGCCAGATGCACAAGGGGGCGCACGCTTCTTTAGTTCATTTGCAGTGGCTGGAGGCCCTGGAGCACCTGTTATCTATCTATCTATCTATCTGCCTCTTTCTCTCTCTCTCTCTCTCTCTCAAATAAGTAAAATAAATAAATATTTTAAAAAATCATTCTCTTAAATCTGGAATTGCCAATTCTTTGGTTAGTTTACAGATATGAACTCAGGGCTTGGGGTTCCAAGAAATACCCCAGGACCCCAGTTTCCCCACCCCCTCACCTGCTTTGTAAGTAACCCCAATAAACTCATTGGTTCACCAAACCCGATATTTTTGGCCGGGGAGTTGAGGTAGGGTCTCACTCTAGCCCAGGCTGACATGGACTTCACTATGTGGTCTCAGGGTAGCCTTGAACTCACGGTGATCCTCCTACCTCTGCCTCCCGAGTGCTGGGATTAAAGGTGTGCGCCACCATGCCCAGCTACCAAACCTGATTTTGATGCAAAGAAAAAAAGAAAAACAAAATTATCCAGGGGCTGGAGAGATGGCTTAGCAATTAAGGTGCTCACCTGTGAAGCCTAAAGACCCAGGTTCAATTCCCCAGTACCCAAGTAAGCCAGATGCACAAGGTGGTGCATACATCTGGAGTTTGTTTGTGGTGGCTAGAGGCCCTAGCATGCGCATTCTCTCCCTCTTTCTCTCTCTGTAATAAATTTTAAAAAAATTTTTTCAAAAGGTTTTCCAGGGGCTGGAGAGATGGCTTAGTGGTTATGGCACTTGCCTGTGAAGCCTAAGGACCCAGGTTCAATTCCCCAGTACCCACGTAAGCCAAATGCACAAAGTGGTGCATGCATCTGGAATTCGTTTGCAGTGGCTGGAGGCCCTGGCGTACCCATTCTCTCCCTCTCTCTCTCCCCATCTTTTTCTCTCTCAAATAAATAAATTAAAAAAAAAAAAAAGGTGGCTGGAGAGATGGCTTAGCAGTTAAGCGCTTGCCTGTGAAGCCTAAGGACCCCGGTTCCAGGCTCAATTCCCCAGGACCCACGTTAGCCAGATGCACAAGGGGGCGCACGCATCTGGAGTTCCATTTGCAGTGGCTGGAGGCCCTGGCGCGCCCATTCTCTCTCTCTATCTCTATCTGCCTCTTTCTCTCTGTCTGCCGCTCTCATATAAATAAAAATGAACAAAAAAATATTTTTTTTAATTAAAAAAAAAAAAGGTTTTCCAAACAAAATTGTCAGGATAATGGGAACTTGGAGGAAGTAACATCAAGATCAACACATAAAGGAGGTGATGGCTGGGTGTGGTGGCATATGCCTTAATTTCAGCAGCATGTGGAAGGCCAAGTCCCTGTGAGTTGGAAGCCAGCCTGGAGCTCCAGAGTTCTAGATCAGCCTGGACTAAAGTGAGACATTACCTGAAAAAAAAAAAATTACACACACACACACACACACACACACACACATGAAAACATTATGGCAACCAGAAGACTGGTCACTTGCCAACACTGGCTACATAAACAACTGTGCATGTGCAGAGAAAAGCCTGAGCTGAGTGAGGAGTGTGAGAGAGGCAAGTGGAGGCAGAGGACCTGAAGAGGTTCCTGGAGCTCGAGGCCCACGCCTCTTCTCAGGAGTGCCCTTCACTTTCTTTAAAAAAAAAAAAAGTCTCTAGGGCTGGATAGATGGCTTAGTGGTTAAGGCGCTTGCCTGCGCAGCCTAAGGACGCAGGTTTGATTCCCCAGTATCCACATAAGCCAGATGTACATGGTGGCGCATGCATCTGGAGTTCATTTGCAGTGGCTGGAGGCCCTGGTGCGCCTCTCTTTTAAATAAATAAATAAAATACTTTTTAAAAATTGACAATAAGTCTATACAGATTAAATAGGATTTAGATATTAAGTAGCCTAAATGCCCATATTAAATTTATCTGTGCTGGGTGTGGTGGCACAAAATATGTTTAATCCCAGCAGTCGGGAGGCAGAGGTAGGAGGATCGCTGTGAGTTCAAGGCCATCCTGAGACTCCATAGTGAATTCCAGGTCAGCCTGGGCTGGAGCAAGACCCTACCTCGAAAAACCAAAAAAGTAAATAAATAAATAAAATAATCTGTCATACATATACTCTAGTTTCCTAAAGAACTTGTCGAGGTGAGAGGATGTGTCGAACACCCAGTGGATTCAGGAGGGAGTCCTCAGGGCAGGGCGTGGTGGCGCACACCTTCAATCCCAGCACCTGGAGGCAGAGGTAGGATGATTGTCATGAGTTCAAGGCCACCCTGAGACTACATAGTGAATTCCAGGTCAGCCTGAGCTAGAGTGAGACCCTACCTCGAAAAAACAAAAAACAAAAAAAAAAATTAATAGTGCATTACTGACGTCAGTAAGTCCACGGCGGAACAATTAGAGCTTTCACTTGTTTTGCAAACAACTGTGCATTGAGAGTTCATAACTCACATTACCCTAGGAAAAAAGAGCCAGTTCTCAGAAAGCTTACGACTGATTTCCAGGCGCACTGTCCACCCACGGACAATAGTTCTATGCTGGGCAGCATGGGAATGACCACTAAGGGAGGATAGGGCGCCATCAGGGGACAGTCTCCTCAGAGGAAATTGCATCCTTGAAGAGAAACTAATTAAACATGGATTAATCTAGAAAGGCCAAAAGGTCATTTCCGGCAGAATTCACAAGAACAAGTGTGGGCATGATTTTCTATCTGCAAAAAGTATTATAGAAAAAAATGGAAAATGAGCCCATGGCCATAGCACCCCGAACATGCCTGATCTTGACTGATTTCGGAAGCTGGGCAGGGTCGGGCCTGGTTAGTACTTGGATGGGGCAAAAGTGGAAAATAATATAGATTTACTATGATGGGAAAGGGCCATAGGAAGAAATGATCTGAGGATATTGGAAGAGAAGAGGGCAACATTTGGGGGAATATATATATATGCAAAGCTAAACATAGCTACAGGTTTATTTATTCATTCACTGGGAGAACGTGTTTATTCATTAACTGAGGAAATTATTGACACTTCCATGTTTTGTGTTTTTTCAAAGTAGGGTTTCACTCTAGCCCAGGCTGACCTGGAATTCACTATATAGTCTCAGGGTGGCCTCGAACTCACAGTGATCCTCCTACCTCTGCCTCCCAAGTGCTGCGATTAAAGGCATGCGCCACCATGTTTTTAAATATTAGTTATTTGTTTATTTGAGAGAGAGAGAAAAAAATGGGCGTGCCAGGGTCTCCACCCTCTACAAAGCGAAGTCCCAGATGCATGTGCTACCTTGCACATCTGGCTTACATAG
Organism: Dipus sagitta; assembly: GCA_036346955.1. Lineage (NCBI taxonomy): Eukaryota > Metazoa > Chordata > Mammalia > Rodentia > Dipodidae > Dipus > Dipus sagitta. The sequence goes on from CM070782.1 coordinate 70,628,997, forward strand.
GTATTGGGGAATTGAACCTGGGTCCTTAGGCTTCACAGGGAGCACCTTAACCACCAACACTAAGCCATCTCTCCAGCCCCGACACTTTTTTTTTTTTTTTGGTTTTTCAAGGTAGGGTTTCACTCTAGGCCAGGTTGGCCTGGAATTCGCTCAGTATTCTCCGGTGGTCTTGAACTCGCAGTGATCCTCTGACCACTGCCTTCCGAGTGCTGGGATTAAAGGCATACACTACCATGCCCAGCAAGAGACACTTCCACTTCTAACATGACACGAGTGTGTACATTGGCACTGTCACCTACTGCAGCAAGGAGCACCTACGCCCTAGAAACACTGAAAGAGGTCTGCCTTCACCTGACCCTTCCACACAAGAATATTTAGCAACGTAAAGAAGGATCTTTTCTCTAGGAATTCAGGTGATGAAAAAAAGATTGCTGAAGAATTTATTTACACTCTACACTCTGTCTGTATGAGCAGGTCTGACCCTGTCTGATGCTCCTCTGTGGGTTCAGTGATCGTTATACTATAATACCCGGCTTGAAGATCAAAGGTCAATTTCTTCTTCTTTTTTTTGTTTGTTTTTTTGTTTTGTTTTGTTGTTGTTTTTCAAGATAGGGTCTCGCTCTAGCCCCAGGCTGACCTGGAATTCACTCTGCAGTCTCAGGGTGTCCTTGAACTCACAGCGATCCTCCTACTTCTGCCTCCCTAGTGCTGGGATTAAAGATGTGCGCCACCACACCCAGCGCCCATTTCTTTCTTTTAATTTTAATACTGTTTGTGTAGTTACTTTCAAGCAGAGAGAGAATGACAACTGGCATACTAGGGCCACCAGCCACTGCAATGGAACTCCTGAGCTCAACCCCAGAACTCCAGACCGTATAGACACCCTGTGCATCTGGCTTACGTGGGTACTGCGGAATAGAACCTGGATCCTTAGACTTCACAGGCAAGCACCTTAACCTCTAAGCCATCTCTCCAGTCCCAAAGGCCCATTTCTTGAATCCGTATTTGTTGGTGCAGGTCCCTGCTCACACCACTGCTGGCTCCAAACATCACCTCCGTAGACTGATTTCACTAGGACCCTGCTCCTCTCGCAACTGCTCCCTCGCACGCTGCCCGCAGCTTTGCGAGGTCTGTGCTCTGCAGCTGCGTGTCCTCGGGGAAACAGTGGTCTTCTGTCTGCTGTGGCCAGCAGCAGTCACTTCTTCTTGCAGTGAGAACTGAAACCAGAGCCACCATGTGCCACTTCCTGGGCACTTCCCATTCAATACTAAAGTTCTTTCCTCTCTCCCTTACATCTGCACTTGTGAATCACACTTCCTTGCATTTGAACATCAGCAGCATTGCAACTTACTGACTGCATGCCCTTGAATAAGTTGCATAAGAATGAGAAAACCAAAAAAAAAAAAAAAGCTAGCTAAGGCTTCATCTTTTAAAAAAATTGTGTGTGTGTGTGTGTGTGTGTATACACACACACTTATTTGGGCTAGAGAAATGGCTCCAGGGTTAAGGTACCTGCCTGTAGAGTCTAACAACCAGAGTTCAATTCCCCAGTACCTATGTAAAGCCAGATGCACAAAGTGGTGAATACATCTAGAATCTGTTTGCAGCGGCTGGTGGCCCTGGTGTGCCATTTCACTCTGTCTGCCTCTCTTCTATCTCTCTCTGCTTGCAAATAAATACAAAAAAAAAAAAAATTTAGCTGGGAATGGTGGCACATGCCTTCAATCCCAGCACTTGGGAGGCAGAGGTAGGTGTACTGCTATGAGTTCGAGGCCACCCTGAGACTACATTGTGAATTTCAGGTCAGCCTAGACTAGAGCGAGATTCTACCTTGAAAAAACAAAAAATTATATTTGTTAAAACTTTTTTTTTTTTTTTGGTTCTTCAAGGTAGAGTCTCCCTCTAGCCCAGGTTGACCTGGAATTCACTATGTAGTCTCAGGGTGGCCTCAAACTCATGGCAATCCACCTATCTCTGCCTTCCAAGTACTGGAATTAAAGGCATACACCACCATGCCCGGCTAAAAACATTTTTAAAGGGCTGGAGAGATGGCATAGTGGTTAAGGCATTTGCCTGCAAAGCCAAGGGTTGGACTCTCCAGGACCCATGTAAGCCAGTTGCACAATATGGCACATGCATCTGGAGTTCGTTTGCAGTGGCCGGAGGCCCTGGTGTGCCCATTCTCTCTCTCCCTCTCTCTCTCTCTCTCTCTGCCTCTTTCTCACTCTTAAATAAATAAATAAATAAATAAAATATAGTTTAAAAAATTTTTTTTAAATTTCTGGGTATGGTGGCACATGTCTTTAATCCCAGCACTGGGGAGGCAGAGGTAGGAGGGTCACTGTAAGTTTGAGGCCACCCTGAGACTACATAGTGAATTCCAGATCAGCCTGGGCTACAGCGAGACCCTATCTTGAAAAACCAAAAAAAAACAAAAAACCTTTTTTAATTAAAAAAAAAAGTGAAAAAACAAGCCGGGCATGGTGGCACATGCCTTTAATCCCAGCACCCAGGAGGTAGAAGTAGGAGGATCTCCATGAGTACGAGGCCACCCTGAGATTACATAGTAAATTCCAGGTCAGCCTGAGCTAGAGAGAAACCCTACCTCAAAAAAACAAAAAACCAGACAGAAAACATGGTAGTCCCATGTAGGTGAAACATAACTACATTATTACATATTTTAAAAGCTTATCACCTTTAATCTCAGCACTCAGGGAGGCAGAGGCAGTAGGATCTCCGTGAGTTGGAGGCCACCCTGAGACTATATAGGTGAACTCTAGGTCAGCCTAAACTAAAGTGAGACCCTACCTGAGGGGGAAGCTTATAAAAGTGTTTGGTTTCTAACAGTAATTCAAAGTTTGACCTGCTTTGACTATCACTGTCTTTATGTCTCACTATCATGTAGATTTCATGTGTATATCACTTTCTGGCTAATTATGTCTCCATTCAAAATACATTCTAGCTGCTTGTGGTGGTGCATTGTATGCCTTTAATCCCAGCCCTCAGGAGGTTCGCTGTGAGTACAAGGTCAGCTGGAGACTACACAGTGAATTCCAGGTCAGCCTGGGCTAGGACCCTACCTCAAAAAACAAAACAAAACAAAATAAATTCTAATATTGTACTTATATTATCATTAGACTACATATTTGACTATGTCTGCATGTTTTATTTCTGCAAATGATAGTAAAAAGAGAAAAACACATTAGGAAGATCCTGTCTAAAAATAAAAACTGAAAACCCTTAATATGGCACAAAAAAAAAAAAAATCCAACAAAGGTGGACTTACGTGTTTGCCTCAGAGACAAATAAAAAGACCTTGATTCTTTGGTAGGGATTCCTTTGGTCCTCTGATGTTTTAATTCTGAATCTTCTTTGTGTACTCAAATCTCAAATTTCTCATCTTAAAATAGGAAGGCAACCCCAAATGACATCTGTAGCATTCTGATACTTTCATGCTTAAGATGTTATAAATAGGATGGGCTCAATGGATTTACCTGTATTACTAACTGGAGAAATTAATGACCTGGAGAGAAAAAGGGAGGTATAGCACCCTTCCCCAGTACCCGCATAAGACCAGATGCACAAACAGGCCCTGGCATGCCCATTCTTTCTTTCAAATAAATAAATATTTTTTTAAAAAGATACCCTAAACAACTATGTTAGTTAGTGTTTTAGATTAATGTTGCTTATTGTGAATTAGAAATTCATAATCTAGGCTAGGAAAACACCCATCCAGCAAGTATCCAGACCTCGAGTGATCACTTAGACCACCCAAAGCAAAATCTTAAACATAAATGTTCAGATTTTAAATCTTTTCTAGCATCTCCTGATTTTAGAAACATTTACCTGTGATCAAAACTATCCTATAGGTGGCAGGAGAGATGGCTTAGCGGTTAAGGCGTTTGCCTGCAAAGCCAAAGGATGCCAGTTCGATTCCTCAGGAGCCATGTAAGCCAGATGCATAAGGGGACACAGGCATCTGGAGTTATTTGCAGTGGCTGGAGGACCTGGCATGCTCATTCTCTCTCTCTCTCTCCCCCCCCTCCTCTTTCCCTCTCTCAAATAAATAAATAAAAATAAAATAAAATAAAAACTATCGTATAGGGCTGGAGGAGCTGGGTAAAACCTGCCGCAAGCTAAGGACCCAGATTTAGTCCAGGACCACATAACAAGCACAGTGATGCAGTCTGAGTTCATTTCAGCGCTGAAGCCCTGGTGTGCCCTTTCTTTCTTTCTTTCTTTCTTTCTTTCTTTCTTTCTTTCTCTCTCTCTCTCTCTCTCTCTCTCTCTCTCCTCTCTCAAATAAATAAATAAAATATCTTTTTGAAAAATCCTATACTTGGTGGGTGAATTGTTTTGTTTTGCATCATTTTGTCTTTAGACAAGTCTCCCTGTGCAGTCCCGACTGGCCTTGAACTCTCGCTTGTGAGCTTCAGCCTCCTCAGTACGGAGATTGCAGGCCTGGGGCCTCCATGACAGGCAAAAGCATTCTACAGTGTTTTTAAACATGCCATACTGTTTCAGTAAACTTATCATTAAAGAAGAATGTTGGCTGAGGAAATGAAAGCCTAACTGAAAGACTGGATCAACAGATATTTATGTAAAAAGTATTACAATTGCTTCTTAGAGCCAGGCGTGGTGGCGCACACCTTTAATCCCAGCACTCGGGAGGCAGAGGTAGAAGGATCACAGTGAGTTCGAGGCCACCCTGAGACTACATAGTGAATCCCAGGTCAGCCTGAGCTAAAGCAAGACCGTACCTCAGAAAAACCAAAACCAAACAAACAGAAAGAAAGAAAAACTGCCACTTCAGGAAAAAAAAAAAGTAACACTAGCTAAACACTTCCCTGCAAGCCCATAATTTAGTCTGACTTCTGAAGTAGAGAATCCAGGATGTGCCTTTATTACCGACTTCTTGAAGAATTCAGGCTTTTTAATTTTTAAAAATATTCTTTTAATTTTTTTTGTTATTTTTATTTATTTATTTGAGAGCGACAGACAGAAGAGGCAGATAGAGAGAGAATGGGTGTGCCAAGGGCCTCCAGCCACTGCAAACGAACTTCAGATGTGTGCACCCCCTTGTGCATCTGGCTAACGTGGGTCCTGGGGAGTTGAGCCTCGAACCGGGGTCTTAGGCTTCACAGGCAAGCACTTAACAGCTAAGCCATCTCTCCAGCCCCAAAATATTTTTATTTATTTATTTGCAAGCACAGAAAGAGGAAGAGAGAGAGAACGAGCACACCAGGGCCTCCAGCCTCTGCAAACAAACTCTTAAGTGCATATGCCACTGTACATCTGGTTTTATGTGGGTACTGGGGAATAGAACCCTTACGCTTCATGGGCAAGCACCTTAACCACTGAGCAATCTCTCCAGCCCAGTAATTCAGCTTTAAAAAATATACATTTATTTAGGAGAGAGAGAGAAAGGGGCAGGTAGAGAGAGAGAATGAGTGCACCAGGGCCTATAGTCGCTGCAAAGGAACTCCAGTTTGTGCATTTTGATTTACATAGGTACTGGGGAATCAAACTCAAGTCCTTAGGCTTTTCAGGAAAGAGCCTGGTTTTCCGAGGGAGGGTCTCGCTGTAGTCCAGGCTGATGTGGAATTCACTATGTGGTCTCAGGCTGGCCTCGAACTCACAGCAATCCTCCTACCTTATCCTCCCAAGTGCTGGGATTAAAGGCCTGTGCCACCATGCCTGGCACTTAAGGTTGATTTTGTTTGTTTGTTTGTTTGTTTGTTTTTCGAGGTAGTGTCTCACTCTAGTTCAGGCTGACCTGGACTTCACTATGTAGTCTCAGGGTGGCCTTGAACTCATGGCGATCCTCCTACCTCTGCCTCCCTGAGTGCTGGGATTAAAGGCGGGCGCTGCCACGCCCGGTTTAAGGTTGATTTTAACCTCAAGGACCACTATCATGGTGCTGGAAAGCTGAAGGAAAGGAGAAGCAGGTGTTTCCTCTTGCATCTCTGGCTCAGCTGGTATTTCCTACCAAATTCGGGTCTCCTTGCTCTCCTCGGACGTGCCCAAAGTGGTCCTTGAACGCCAACAACCTCGCCTTCTTTTTTGTGCCTCCGTCCTAGGGTAGGTGGACACTTGCTGCTTGCTGTTGCTAATCTCTGGGCTGTTTTCCTATCCCCTGTATTTTTCTCGTGTATTCAGACACATGAATAGACACCAGTGTGTAATACATTACCTCTGTTTTCATTACTTATGAGTGACTTCCATTTTCCTTGATGGACTTGGATTGAGACAGGATATCATGGAAGACAACTCAGGAAGTGAAATGTGTGTGTGTGTGTGTGTGTGTTTAAAATATTTTTGGCTGCTGGGGAATTGAACCTGGGCTGTCAAGCTTTCAGCTTTACAAGCAAAGGCCTTTAACTGCTGAGCCATCTCTCCAGTCCAGGAAGTGAAATTTTATGAGACACAACACCGAAAGGATACATGCAGTGCTCTAAGATGGTCCCTGTTGAAGAAAGCCCAGCAGGAGTAATTGGATTCTTCAAGGTACACATGGCTGTAGGATAGACAGGAAGGGGAAGCGGACCAAACGAAAGCCAAAGGGGCTGGAGAGATGGCTTCGCTGTTAAAGGCACTTGCTTACAAAGACTGATGACCTGGGTTCAATGCCCCAGTACCCACCCACATAAAACCAGATGCATAAAGTGGTGCTTGTGTCTGGAGTTTGTTTGCAGTGGCACAAGGCCCTGGCATTCCCTTATTGCTCCTCTTTCTTCTCTCAAAGGAATAAAATAAAATTTTTTTTTAATTTTTATTTATTTGTTTGACAGAGAAAGAGGGAGAGAGAGAGAGAGAAAAAAAATGGGCGCGCCAGGACCTCCAGGCACTGCAAATGAACTCCAGACGCATGCGCCCCCTTGTGCATCTGGCTAATGTGGGTCCTGGGGAATCAAACCTGAGTCCTGCCGGGCGTGGTGGCGCACGCCTTTAATCCCAGCACTCGGGAGGCAGAGGTAGGAGGATCACTGTGAGTTCGAGGGCATCCTGAGACTCCATAGTGAATTCCAGGTCAGCCTGGGCTAGAGTGAGACTCTACCTAAAAAAAAAACCAAAAAAAAAAAAAAAAAACACCTGAGTCCTTTGGCTTTGCAGACACATGCCTTAACTGTTAAGCCATCCCTCCAGCCCCAAAATATTAAAAAAAAAAAAAAAAAAAGCCAGGCGTGATGGTGCACACCTTTAATCCCAGCACTCAGGAGGCAGAGGTAGGAGAATCGCCATGAGTTCGAGGTTACCCTGAGACTACATAATGAATTCCAGGTCAGCTTGAACTAACTAGAGTGAAACCCTGCCTCAAAAACCAAAAAAAAAAAAAAAAAAAAAAGCAAAGCATCATGGTGCTGGGAAGAAGTGACAGGATGAATGGGTGTGCCAGGTCCTCTTGCCCTGCAAATAAACTCCAAACACATGCATCCACTTTGTGTATATGGCTTTATGTGGGTACTGGGGAATTGAACCCAGGCTAGCATGGTTTACAAGCACGTGCCTTAGACTGCTGAAGTCTCCCCAGCCCAATGTCTCTTCTTGAATCTTAAAGATTTATTTTTGTTTGTTTTGTTTTGTTTTCGAGGTAGGGTTTCACTCTAGTCCAGGCTGACCTGGAATTCACTATGTAGTCTCAGGCTGGCCTCAAAGTCATGGCGATCTTCCTGCCTCTGCCTCTGGAGGGCTGGGATTAAAGGTGTGCACCACAATGCCCAGCATATTTTTTAAAAAATAAAAAAGATACAAACTACCTTTATTTAGGAAAATAGTTTGAAAAATTGCTTTGAGTGGGAAAAATGAGATCTTCCTCCCAACGCATGGTGTATAAACTGACAGTTTTTGGCTGGAGGGATGGCTTAGCAGTTAAGGCATTTGCAAAGCCAAAGGACCCAGGTTCGATTCCCCAGGACCCATGTAAGCCAGATGTACAAGGGGGCGCATGTGTCTGGAGTTCATTTGCAGTGGCTGGAGGCCCTGGCATGCCCATTCTCTCCCCTCTCTCTCTCCCTCTTTCTCTGTCAAATAAATAAATAAATAAATAAATATAAAAATAGTAAAATGACAGCTTTGTTAAAGATGAGGTAAAATGAGAAGCTGTCTTCTGTCACCAGTAAGCAGAATGGGGAAGGAGCAGAGGGAAGGAAGTGGAGAAGGGGGTGGGAGCTAAGAATGGGAGCAGCTGGTGGTGGAGCCTGCAGATTCAGGACTCCATGAGAAAATCGGGGGGGGGGGGCGGGGGGAGCCGATGGCTCATGAGCAGTAAGTGCAGTCCGCACTACATTTAACACTTTAGTGCTCTGATTAGGAATCCCACCATGGCCCCGATGCCTCAGGACAGACTGTAATGCACATCTGTGTCAGCGTTCCTAGCGACATCAAAGTCATGCTTCATTCAAGCTGAGATGGCCTATAACAGATAGAAAAACTGAACTTCAGGGATGAAAGTGATGGGGGAAAGGAGTGTGATCCCACCTCGGGATTTATCAGAGAAATGCTAAAAGCGTGTGCTGAGGGACAGACCTGACTTTATTTAAGTATTAAAGCGAGAATGCCTACCACAATCCTTTGAGTCATGTAACGCTCAACTAGTAACAGTTAACTTAGCAGCGCATGATGGCGGGTAATTGATGCTAGCAGGCAGGAGGTGCAAGAGTTTGGGAGCAGCCTGGGCTATTTAGCAAAAGCCTGTCTCAAAAGAGCAAGCAGGGGGCTGGAGGGATGGTTTAGCAGTTAAGGTGTTTGCCTGCAAAGCCAAAGGACCCAGGTTCGATTCCTCATGACCCACATAAGCCAGATGCATAAGGTGGCCCATGTGTCTAGAGTTCCTTTGCAGCGGCTGAAGGCCCTGGCGCACCCTCTCTCTCTCTCTCTCTCTCTCTCTCTCTCTCTCTCTGTGTGTGTGTGTGTGTGTGTCTTTCTCTCTCTCAAATAAATAAATAATAAAATATTAAAAAGAAAAAAAGCCAGGCATAGTGGCACATGCCTTTAATCCCAGCACTTGGGAGGCAGAGGTAGGAGGATCACCATGAGTTCGAGGCCACCCTGAGACTACATAGGGAATTCCAGGTCAGCCTGGGCCAGAGTGAGACCCTACTTCGAAAAACCAAAAAAAAAAAAAAAAAAAAAAAAAGAACAAGCAAAAAGCTAACGTCAGGCTAGAGAGATAGCTTAGTGGTTAAGGTGCTTGCCTATAAAGCCTAAGGACCCAGGTTCAATTCCCCAGTACCCATGTAAGCCACCAGATGCACAAGATGGATCATGTGTCTAGAGTTCTTTAGCTGTGGCTAAAGGCCCTGGCATGCCCATTTTCTCTCTCTCTCTCTCTCTCTCTCTCCATATATATACATGCCTCTTCCTCTCTCTTCTCTCTCACTCCCTCTCTCTTAAATAAATAAATGAATAAATGAAAAAATCTTGCCAGGTGTCGTGGTGCATGCCTTTAATCCCAGCACTTGGGAGGCAAAGGTAGGAGGATTGCAGTGAGTTCGAGGCTACCCCGAGACTACATAGTGAATTCCAGGTCAAACCCTAGCTCAAAAGAAAAAAATCTTTTTTAAAAAAGGTAACTTCATTGGGAGAATTTTTAAAAAACTTCAATGCATTTATTTTTAAGTCTGATATTATTATATATGTTTACATCTTGCATACTCGTATCATTACTGTTGTTGAAATTCTTACTTTTTATTTAGAAATTACAATTCCAAGCTGGGCATGGTGGTGCATACCTTTAATTGCAGCATTCAGGAGGCAGAGGTAGGAGGATCACTGTGAGTTCAAGGCCACCCTGAGACTACATAGTGAATTCCAGGTCAGCTAGAGTGAGACCCTACCTCAAAAAAAAAACAAAAAAAAAAAGGGGGGGTGGCTGGGGAAATGGCTGAGCAGTTAAGGCATGAAGCCTAAGGACCCCGGTTCGATTCCCCAGGTTCCACATAAACCAGATGCACAAGGGGGCACATGTGTCTAGAGTTTGTTTACAGTGGCTAGAGGCCCTGGTGTGCCCATTCTCTCTTTCTCTCTATCTGCCTCTTCCTCTTTCTCTCCTCTCTATGTGTTTGTTTATTTATTTGAGAGCGACAGAGAGAAGGAGGCAGAGAGAGAGAGAAGGAGGCAGAGAGAGAGAGAGAGAACAGGCGTGCCAGAGCTTCCAGCCTCTGTAAACGAACTCCAGATGTGTGTGCCCCCTTGTGCATCTGGCTAACGTGGGTCCTGGGGAATCGAGCCTCGAACCGGGGTCGTTAGGCTTCACAGGCAAGTGCTTAACCACTAAGCCATCTCTCCAGCCCTGAAAGAGTTCTTTAACCTACTGATACTCTCCCTTTACAGAAACCAGTCATAATGTAATCATTTGCACTTCTGCTGATCACTTCGGTCACTAAAACCCTAATAACTTGCCGGGCGTGGTGGCGCATGCCTTTAATCCCAGCACTCGGGAGGCAGAGGCAGGAGGATCGCCATGAGTTCGAGGCCACCCTGAGACTCCGTAGTGAATTCCAGGTCAGCCTGGGCTAGAGTGAGACCCTACCTTGGAAAAAAAAAAAAACCCATAACCTGTGAGGAAAGTCATGAGGCACCCTTTTTCTGGATTGGAGCCCAAGTCTGTGGTAGTTACTTGAGAGACTTTGAACCACTGAGTACATTGGGAGCCTGTCTTCCTGGTCTTCTATGCCTTTATATCCTCAGACGGAGACGAGCAGGCACAGCCATGTCAGATGCAATTGCTAAAATTAACAACCGTTCAAGGGGTTCACTTTTATTGCATAGCATAGATGGTTAATGACACTCTGCACTTTACGCTTTTCCAAAAAGTGTTGGGCTACTAAGGATTAGAATCCATACAAGCTTGAAATTAATTTGAGCAGTCAGTGAAGGGGTTATTTTACACTTCATGGTTCTTATACATTACCACCAATTAGATTTCTTACCCAGATAATAATGCATAGCTGATTAGATTGAAACTACGGGGATTTGTCATTGTTGTTGCTTGTGTTTTTGCCCCAATATATTCATTTGACAAATACAGTGGAGGAAAAGCCACTCTGGACAGTGGTTTTACGGTGCTTTTCTCAGCTGTACCAAAGCCATCAAGGAAATGTTAACCGTCTGCCACTTTTCCTGCATGCTTCTTAATTGTCATCTATCAATGCTTAATTGTCCTAAATTGTAATATTTTTGTATTAAATTTTTTAGTAGTTCCTTGTAATTTTTTTTTTTTTTTTTTTTTTTTTTTTTTTTTTTTTTTTGGTTTTCAAGGTACGGTCTCACTCTGGCCCAAGCTGAACTGGAATTAACTATGTAGTCTCAGGGTGGCCTCAAACTCATGGCAATCCTCCTACCTCTGCCTCCCAAGTGCTGGGATTAAAGACGTGTACCACCACACCCGACTGTAATTTCTTTATAATTTAAAATATATTAAACACAAAGTATTTAGTAAAAAAAAAAAAAAAAAAAAGAATCAGACTGGGGAGATGGCTTAGTGGTTAAGCGCTTGCCTGTGAAACCTAAGGACCCCTGTTCAAGGCTCTATTCCCCAGGACCCACTTAAGCCAGATGCACAAGGGGGTCCATGCATCTAGACTTCATTTGCAGTGGCTGAAGGCCCTGGCGCTCCCCTTCTCTCTCTCTCCCTCTCTCTGCCTCTTTCTCTCTCTGTCTGTCATTCTCAAAAAAAAAAAAAATGCTCTTCATGTAATTTTTATGAAAATACTCTTTATGGGAATAAGTTCTGTATCTTTGTTTCAAAGACTTAGGTCTCATTTCCAAAATGTTGCAAAAGAAATCATTTCTGATGTGGAGAATGTTCCAAACAAGACAATTTATATCATGTATATAGGGAAGAGCTGGAAAACAGAGAGGATTTTATGGGACTTTTGCCCAAAAAGCCATTTAGAAAAGTTAAATGCTCCAGGCAGCCTCAACAAAGGCGTGGACTCTGTGTATTGAAAGGTTTCCATGAAATTGTGACAAATTGTTCCATTCACAGTGACTCTGCCAGATTTTGCCACACAGTATGAGAGACGTTCATAAATATATGTCCATCTGTCATTCCTTCACAAAACACTCCCTTCACCCCAATAAAGGGGCCTGTTCAAGGCCTCAATGCCATCTTTGTGCAGGGAACACTCAAGTTGTAGACGCATGTTGTTTGCGTGGAGCCCCAAATCACACGAACTTCTTTCTACCTGGTGGAAACAAGAGCGTGTCTGTTTGGGAATATGAAATGGCTCTAGGACTGTCAGAAGTGCTACTGAAAAGAGCCATCGTGAGTCATCTGAGCTTGCAGCCACTGTCAAAAGAACCACACCAAGTGTATTCTAAAGACGAAGTTTGGATAAAATAAACAGACTTCCATGAGCCCTAGGGGAGCAACGCCTGCTGTTGTCTGGCCAACTGCATGTATTATGCTCACCTGTCTGCCCTGTGAGCACTTTACTTAACGTTCCTTCCCAAATATTAATGCTACTCTCACTTTTAGTTAGAGAAGCTTCTCTTTTCCAATGGTGGCAACTATTGGGATGACCCAAAGGTACCATTGTGCTGAGAAGGAGTGACAGAGGAGTGTTTGGCATTAAGACATCTCTATCACACTTTCCAAGGCTCAGGGTCCATTGTAGAAGAGGTGGAGGAAAGATTGTAAGAGCCAAAGGAAGGGTAGGACTCCTTACAACGTGCTCCTCCAGACACAAAATGGCCTGGATATCCATGACCTCACAGTGCCTGACACTACCTACACAAGACCCTCATAATAGGAGGAAAAGATGATGACATCAAAATAAAAGAGAGACTGATTGAGAGGGGGAGGGGATATGATGGAGGGTGGATTTGTGAAGGGGAAAGTAGGAGAGGGAATTATCATGGTTTATTGTCTATAATTAGGGAAATTGTCAATAAAAAAAAAGTTTAAGCCAGGTGTGGTGGCACATGCCTTTAATCCCAGCACTTACGAGGCACAGGTAGGAGGATCACCGTGAGTTTGAGGCCACCCTGAGACTACATAGTGAATTCCAGGTCAGCCTGGGCTAGAGCAAGACCCTACCTCAAAAAAACAAAACAATACAAAACAAAACAAAAAAGGTTAAAGCCAGGTGGGGGGGGAGCACACCTTTAATCCCAGTATTTGGGAGGCAGAGGTAGGAGGATCAAACCCTGACACTACGTAGGTCAGCCTGGGCTAGAGTGAAACCCTACCTTGAAAAAACAAGAAAAGGGCTGGAATTATGGCTTAGTGGTTCAGACACTTGCCTGTGAAGCCTAAGGACCCAGGTTCAATTCTCCAGGTCCCATGTAAGCCAGATACACATAATGGCACATTTGTCTGGAGTTCCTTTGCAGTAGCTAGAGGCTCTGGCATGCCCATTCAGTGTTCTCCCCCTACACACACACTCTCTGTTTCTAAAAATATATTTTTTTAAAAGTTGCCAGGTGTGGTGGAGCATGCCTTTAATTCCAACACTTGGAAAGCAGAGGTAGGTGGATCAGCATGAGTTCAAGGCCACCCTGAGACTACATAATGAATTCCAGGTCTGCCTGGGCTAGAGTGAAACCCTACTTCGAAAAATAAAAAAAAAAAGAAAATTTTAAAAAGATTTAAAAGTAAAATAAAATAAATAAACAGTTGCTAGAAAATTTTCAGTGCCAGGGAGTTGTTGGCCAGGGAAGTCCTGATGCCCCCAAAACATTATAGACCATTGCCGAGGCCCTTGGTTTCCCACCAGGAATAGATGGTAAGACCCTATTGCTGAAGACTCCACATACTTGGGCTGCAAGGCCACTGAGAAATCCTGCTGGAACTAAGCTGATAACCTCCTCCATGTAGACCAGCTGACAGAAAGCTGGAATAAGCCATTCTGCATGCAGTTTCAATGGGAGGAAGAAAAATCACCAGTGAAGATACTCACAGTGGACACTACAAGCCTTATATGTGGCCAGCCAGGCCAAATGAGCCAACTGACTCAATAGTGGCATGTCTGTTATGGGGGAAACCAACTGTCCTCTAATTGGACTGGAGGCCTGCTCCATGGGGGGGAATACATCCCTGATACTAAAAACCTACAACAGGGATAGTCATGAGCCCTAGGGGTATAACGTCTGCTGCTGTCTGGATAAATGTATATACTATGCTCACCAAACTGCCCAGTAAGCACCTCTCTTAATGTTCATACCCTTATATTAATGCTACTCTCATTTTTGGTAGGGATTCTTCTCTTTTCAGATGGCAGTGACTTTGGGACGACTCAGAAGGCATCATGGTGCTGGAAAGAAGTGACTGGAGTGCTCAGTAGTGCAATATCTCTATCACACCTTCCAAGGCTCAGGGTCTAATGCAGAAGAGGTGGTGGAAAGAATGTAAGAGCCAAAGGAAGAGTAGGACTCCTTACAACGTGCTCCCCCAAGACACAAAATGGCCTGGATATCCATGACCTCACAGTGCCTGACGCTACCTACACAAGACCATCATAATAGGAGGAAAAGATCATGACATCAAAATGAAAGAGAGACTGATTGAGATGGGGAAGGGATATGATGGAGAATGGAGTTTCAAAGGGGAAAGTGGGGGGAGGGAGGGTATTACCATATTTTTTATTATCATGGAAGTTGTTAATAAAAAAAATTGATGGCTCAGAGAAATTTTGCGGAAGAGGGGGTGGAAAGAATGTCAGAGTCACATGTTGGGTCATGATATGCAGAGACATTTAGCTTACCCATAACTGTGGGCTAACTCCACAATGCATGACCCATATACCTCAACAAGGAGGGGCCAAGGGGAGGGGGTAGGTCACGGATGAGCCTAATAATGGTACCAAACTGACTGTATTTGCTGAATACAGAACTGACTAATAAAGAAAAAATAAAAAAATAAAAAATAAATAAATCGAAAAAAATAAAAATAAAAAATTAACAACAAGGTGACCTCATCTATGCAGTTCTGACCCAAGCAGAGGCAGCTCAGAAGCAGGAAGGTCCAAGGTTATCCCCTTTCTTTCTTTCAGGTTATAAAACTTAAAGAAATCTTCCCATGATAACTAAGGTCTGGAAAAAATTCATAGCAAATAATGAAAACATGCATCATTTAAAACATAAAAGTTCTGCCTTAAAGTAATAGCTATGGCTGGCCTAAGTTTAAAAAACTACTGGTTAGGGGCTGGAGGGATAGCCCCGTGGTAGATTGCATAGCAAGGGCAAGGCCTTGGGTTTGACCCCACACGTCTGTGCTCTCATGGTTAGACAGTCCTCTTCATGATAAGTCTCTGCACTAGCAACAGCAAACAGGAGCCTCTTCCTGTGTACTTACGTGGTTGTTTTCTTACCAGGAAACACTAGATTCAGTTCCTGGGAGTGAGCAGTTCAATGCCAAAGAGCAGTTTACTCAGAAAGAAAGAAGGATCGTGCCTCAGCCCTTTCTAGACTCTATGTTTAAAAAATAGTTTATAAGCAAAAAAGAAAAATCAAAAAAATACTTTATAAGTAAATAAATAAAAAATTTTTTTTAAGCTGGAGAAATGGCTTAGCGGTTAAGGCGCTTTGCTGCAAAGCTAAAGGACCATAGTTCGAGTCCCCAGGACCCACTTAAGCCAGATGTACAAGGTGGCACATGCACATGCATCTGGAGTTCATTTGCGGCATCTGGAGGCCCTGGTGTGCCCATTCTCTCTCTCTCTCTCTCTCTCTCTCCCTCTCTCTCAAGTAAATAAAAATAAAATATTTTAAAAAATAGTTTAGTTGGGCATGGTGGCACACACCTTTAATCTCAGCACTCAGAGGTAGGTGGATCACTGTGAGTCCAAGGCCACCCTGAGACTACAGAGTGAATTCCCAATCAGCCTGGGATAGAGAGTGAGACTCTACCTCAAAAAAAAAAAAAAAAAAAAATAGTTTAGCTTCTTTGTTTCCATGATGATTTTTGCACAGTCACTCAAGCTAGTCAATAAGAACTTAATAAACCCGGCACAAACATAACATTAATGAAATTAAGATTCACAATCTCCAGATTTTAAAAAATTAAGATTCAAACTGGGCGTGGTGGTGCACGCCTTGGACCCCAGAACTTGAGAGGCAGAGGTACGAGGATCGCCACAAGTTCGGGACCACCCTGAGAGTACACAGTGAATTTCAGGTCAGCCTGGGCTAGAGTGGAACCCTACCTCAAAAATAATAATAATAATAAATTAATTAAAATATTTGAATTTTTGTTTTGTTTTGTTTTTCAGGGTACCATTTCATTCTAGCCCACGTTGACCTGGAATTCACTATGTAGTCTCAGGTTGGCCTCGAACTCGTGGCAATCATCCTACCTCTGCCTCCCAACTGCTGGGATTAAAGGCATGCGCCACCACACCCAGCTCAAGATCTTCTTTAAATATTTATTTATTATTTGCAAGCAGAGAGAGAGAGAGAACTGGCGCACCAGGGCCTCTACCTCTAGCCACTGTAAATGAACTTCGGATGTGTGTGCCACTTATCTGGCTTTACTTGGACACTGGGGAATCAAACCTGAGTCATTAGGCTTTCCTGGCAAATGCCTTAACCACTAAGCCATCTCTCCAGCCCCAAGATACAAGATCTTAATGTCACTTTTTAAAATATATATATATTTTATTTTTATTTATTTATTTAAAAGAGAAGAGGGAGAGAGAGTGAGAGAATGGGCACACCAGGGCCTCCAGCCACTGCAAACGAACTCCAGACATGTGTGTCCCCATGTGCATCTGGCTAACGTGGGTCCTGGGGAATCGAACCGGGGTCCTTTGGCTTTGCAGGCAAACGCCTTAACTGCTAAGCCATCTCTCCAGCCCCCAATGCCTACTTTTGGCATCCACATGCACATGAGTCCCTGTACACACACATACACCCACACACGTGTGAACAAGTGCACACAGGCATGCATACACGAAAAGAGAAAAGAGACATGAACACAGGAAGTGAGTGCAGTTAAAATATTAAGTTCTATCTGCGTCTGAGTCTTCCACTTGCTGAAGGTCGCATTTGGTACATGGCAGACGGTCACGGGGGCAGTGCTGCTATCTGGTAGCAGTTTGACTGTGGATTTGTTCATGAACTTCTCAAACAAATATTTTGATTTTTAGCACAATGTGAGATATTGGTATGACCTGCCCTCTATAATAGTCAATGGTGATTCAATGGTAGGAGTTTTATACTACAGATCGAACATTCTGCTAGTCTTAGAAAATGTACTGGGTAACTACTGTCCCTTGTTTGTACCAGCAAGAGCTGGTTTGGGACTGGGCTTTGCAAAATCAGGGGTGTTATTCAACAATGGCTCATCTGGGTTTACGTTTTGGCATCGTGACCTGTAAGAACATGGAAGGGTTCCACTGTCCAAGTTTTCTTAACCGACTAGTGACGCATCCTGAAACAAGAATCCTTGTTTTGCTTTTAAATATACATTTTTTTCTCCTTCTGGCAGGGTGGCCTGTGAAACTTGGTTCAGATATTTTTAAAAAAATATTTTTATATATTTACAAGCAGAGAGAGAAAGAATGTGCACACCACAGCATCAACCACTGGAAATGAACTCCAGACACGTGAGCCACCTGTGTGCCCGGCTTCACGTGGGTACTGGGGGATTGAATCCAGGTCGTCAGGCTTTGCAGGAAAGCACCTTAACCACTGAACCATCTCTCCAGCCCCAAGATGTATTGTTTTATTTTATTATTTATTTAGTTAGTTAGTTTATTAAGGTAGGGTCTTGCAGTATCCCAGTGACCTGAAATTCACTATGTAGTCTCAGGGTAGCCTTGAATTCACAGTGACCCTCCTACCTCTGCCTTCCGAGTGCTGGGATTAAAAGTGTCCAGCCCTGGATATGTTATTTTAGTGCAATTTAACAGAGAACAAATTAGCTTTTACCCTTTGTAACTTTACTTGATCATAAACCTGGATAAGTATATTAGAGTAAGAGGTTTCATCAGTCTGTAGCCCACCTTGTTAATTAGAAAAAAGGCCCAGCCAGGCATGGTGGTGCATGCCTTTAATTAATCCCAGCACTCGGGAGGCAGAGGTAGGAGGATCGCCATGAGTTCGAGGCCACCCTGAGACTACATAGGTCAGCCTGGGCTAGAGTGAGACTCTACCTCGAAAAAACAAAAAACAAACAAACAACAAACAAAAGTCCCTCCTTTCTCTCTCAGCCCCAAAATTTCAAAATCCCCCAACTCTTAGAATGTTTGCGCTTCATATTCTGTATAAGCCCAAATCAGAATTACAATTCCATTCTATTCTTTCACATACTTACTAGGCATTTTGTATTTATGCTTAACTTAGATAATTCACTGACTCTAAGACCCTCATGACTGTAAGAACCACCATTATCTTATGCATGACTACAAATGAAAAGCTGCCACTAAAACTATCTACACAGGGACTGGGAAAATAGGTTAGTGGTTAAAGACATTTGCCTGCAAAGCCTGCCAACCCAGCGTTCAATTTCCCAGCACCTAGGTAAACCCAGGCAAAAAAAAAAAAGTACTGCAAGCATCTGGCATTCATTTGCAGCTACAAGACACCCTGGCAGACCTCCCACGCACGCAAATACATACATTTTAAAAATTATTTTTTCAGCCAGGTGTGGTGGCACATGTCTTTAATCCCAGCACTCAGGAGGCAAAGGTAGGAGGATCGCCATGCGTTCGAGGCCATCCTGAGACTACGTAGTGAATTCTAGATCAGCCTGGGTTAGAGTGAGACCCTACCTTGAAAAACCAAAAAAAAAAAAAAAAAAAAAAAAAAAAAATTTCAGCCAGGCGTGGTGGCATATGCCTTTAATCCCAGCACTTGGGAGACAGAGGTAAGAGGATTGCTGTGAGTTCAAGGCCACCCTGAGACTCCAGGTCAGCCTGGGCTAGAGTGAAACCCTACCTAGGCTCTAGCCTAGGCTGACCTGGAATTCACAATGTAGTCTCAGGGTGACCTCAAACTTATGGCAATCCTTCTACCTCTGCCTCCCAAGTGCTGGGATTAAAGGCGTGCACCACTACGCCTGGCTAAAAATATTTTTTAATCTATGCAGAGCCGGGCATGATGGCACACAGGTATAATGTCAGACTTGGTAGACTAAGGCAGGTGGATTGTGAGTTTGAGATCAGCCTGGGGCTACATATTACGATCCCATCTCAAGAAAATATAATTTTGGCTGGAGGGATGACTTTGTGGTAAAGATGTTTGCCTGTAAAGCCAAAGGACCCTAGTTCGATTCCTCAAGACGCACATAAACCAGATGCACAAGGTGACACATGTGTCTGGAGTTTGTTTGAAGTGGCTGGAGGCTCTAGCATGCCCATTCTCCGTCTCCCTCTCTCTCTCTTTCTCTCTCTCTCTCTCTCAAATAAACAAATAAATAAACTTGAAAAGAAAAGAGAATTCTATGGATGTCATCAAATGTATGACATAGCCCCCAGCACTTGGAAGGTTGAGGCAGGAGGTTGCAGTGAGTTCAAGGCCAGCCTGTAGGATGTAACCCCCCCCCCAATACTGTTTCAGTTTTACCTCTGGCTTAGGAGGGGTCTTCCTCAATGTGTGTCCATGCTCCAGCAGATCCTCACTCTCCTGCAGCGCTCTGCCCGCCTACGCCTCCACGGATGCTGCCCCCAGAAACCCCCTTCTTCCTGCTCTCCAGCGCACTGAAAACACTAGGACTTGGGCTGGAGAGATGGCTTAGTGGTTGAAAGCTTGCCTGTGAAGCCTAAGGACCCCGGTTTGAGGCTCAACTCCCCAGGACCCACGTTAGCCAGATGCACAAGGGGGCGCATGCGTCTGGAGTTCGTTTGCAGTGGCTGGAGGCCCTGGTGCGCCCATTCTCTTTCTCTATGTGTCTCTTTCTCTCTGTGTGTCTGTCAACTCTCAAATAAATAAATAAACAAAAAATTAAAAAAAAAAAACACTAGGACCCTGACTCCTCCTGTTTTCACCACAGCTTATCTTGTAATGATTTCTAAAAGAATTGTGAAAGACATGATTCCAGGAAATTTACTTATTCTAATATTACTTCGATAATTCTCAGTGTGGCCCAGTTTGGTCAAGCTGTTAGCCACTAAGTGAGGCAGGTATTATGGGTAAACTGCTACATTAATGCAGTTTTAAAGTTGTCGTTTTTTTGTTTTTTTTCTTTCAGCTAAAACTCTTTATAGAGGGCTGGGAAATGGCTTAGTGGTTAAGGAGATTGCTTGCAAAACCTAAGGACCCAGGTTCAATTCCCCAGTACCCACGTTAGCCAGATGGACTTGGTGGTGCATAGGTCTGGAGTTCGTTTGCAGTGGCTGGAGGCCCTGGTGTACCCATTCTCTTTATTTGCCTCTTTCTCTCTCTCTCTCTTGACCGCCCTCACTCAAATATAAATAAATAACTAAGAATATTAACACTCTTTGGAGAAACTTATAAAGGAACCAGTCAAGGTCACCAAATCACTGCCTCATCCTTGTCTGGTAACCTAAAGTACACTCATCTGGGCATAGTGCTGAACTGAGTGACACCCCGAAGCGTTTGACCTCCGACATTCCTTTTGGAGCATGCGCTCCATGACATTGAACTGAGCATGCCCAGAGCACTTGGGTTTCCCCATTTTTACCACCTTCGCTTGTTAAATATTTTGTTTATTTATTTGAGAGAGAGGGAGAGGGAGAAAGAGACAGACAGAGAGAGAGAGAGAGATAATGGGCACATCAGGGCCTCTAGCCACTGCAAATGAACTCCAGGCAATGCACACCTTGTGCATCTGGCTTATGTGGGTACTGCGGGATCGAACCTTAGCCAACACAGGCGAGTGCCTTACCCACTGAGCCATCTCTCCAGTCCAAGTCTCTTTCTTTCATCTTCTGGTCATGCTCATTGGCTTTAAGCTTATCAAGGTGAGCACGCATCCTATTCAGTTACAAAACTGATTTCAATTTGATTTGCTTTAGGACTCTGGGGTAGAATAAGTTTCTTCCATAATTTTGAGTTTTTCTCATTTTCTAACATTCACTGTTAATATTGAAAAGTGGGCCTCCATTTTAAAATTTCATTATTTGAATGTGCTCCCTGCCTCCCTCTCTCTCTCTCTCTCTCCCTCTCTCTCTCTCCCTCCTTCCCCATAGGTCTTTTCTGGATCCTCAGCTTCAAGAGCAGGTTGTGATAAGCTTTGGGTTGAGTCTTTTTCTTTCATTATACTGGATGCTCAATTCTGTCTACAAGCTAGTCTATCAATTTTGTTAATTGTCTTGGGTACTTTACGATTTTCTCCTTCTAGCACTTCTTTTTGAAACTTTAGATAATCAAATATTACCTTCTCTCAACTGATTCATGTCTTATCCAAGTCTCCCACTTTTTTATCTGTGGTTACACTTTGAGAGTATTCCTAGAATGTTTATTCAACCCTATTATTAATTATTTGGGGGGGGGCAAGTAGGGTCTCACTCTAGTTCAGGCTGACCTGGAATTCACTATATAGTCTCAGGGTGGCCCCTAACTCATGGAGATCCTCCTACCTCTGCCTCCTGAGTGCTGGGATCAAAGCCATGTGCCACCATGCCCTGCTAACCCTATTATTTTTTTTTTTAAGAAACATATATATGTGTCACTTTGTGCATCTGGCTTTACATAGGTACTGGGGATTGAAATCCAGGCTGCCGGGTTTTGCAAGCAAGTGCCTCAAACACTTAGCCAATCTGTCCAGCCCCCCCCCCTTTTTTTTTTTTTTTTTTTTTTTTTTTTGAGGTAGGGTCTCACTCTAGCCCAGGCTGGCCTGGAATTCACTATGTAGTCTCAGGCTGGCCTCGAACTCACAGTGATCCTCCTACCTCTGCCTCCCAACCTCTGGGATTAAAGCCATGTACCACCACACCCAGCTCAGCCTCCTATTATTATTTGTTTTATGAGACCAGATTTCCAAGCAGCCCTGGCTTGCCTCAGAGTTGTGAATATCTGTCTCATCCAGCCTCCTGTGTGTGGGCTTACAGACATGTTACCACAGTCAGCAGATTTATTACTCACTTTCCATAAAAGGAATATCATTATCATATTTTAATGTACAAGAACTTTAACCCCCGCCCATAGCAAGCTGTTGTTATTTATAGGTGTAATAGCTCTTCAATTCTCTCCAAGAATAGTAAATGGCTTACTGTCATCGTCATCTGGTTGTTTTTTCTTTTTCTTTTTCTTCTTTTGGGGGGATGGGAGGTGTGCTGTTGTTGTTTGGCTTTTATTTGTTTTGAGGGAGATTAATCCCAGGGCCTGGAACATGTCTGCATCTGTGTGACCCCTGCGTTATCTCCACTTTCCTCTCCGTTGTTGTTTTCACCTCATCTACTCTGCTCCTTTGACTGCCCATGGTGAGGGTTCCCCTTAACTTTTGGGTGAACCAAGGTTATTCAGTCACTTTGTTGCTATTTTTTAACTGACAACTTCCATGATTGTAAACAATAACCCACGGTAATTCCCTCCCTCCCCCACTTTCCCCTTTGAAACTCCACTCTCCATCATATCCCCTCCCAATCAGTCTCTCTTTTATTTTGATGTCATCATCTTTTCTTCCTATTTTAATGGTCTTATGTAGGTAGTGTCAGGCACTGTGAGGACATGGATATCCAGGCCATTTTGTGTCTGGAGGAGCATGTTGTAAGGAGTCCTCCCCTTCCTTTGACTCTTAAGTTCTTTCCGCCACTTCTTCCACAATGGACCCTGAGCCATGGAAGGTGTGATTGAGATATTTCAGTGCTAAGCAGTCCTTTGTCACTTCTCAGCACTACGGTGCCTTCTGAGTCATCCCAAGGTCACTGCCATCTGAAAAGAGAAGGTTCTCTAACCAAAAGTGAGAGTAGAATTAATATATGGGTATGAACATTAAGAGAAGTGCTTACTGGGCAGTTTAGTGAGCATAGTACTTACATTTAGCCAGACACCAGCTGACGTTACGCCCCTAGGACTCATGACTACCCCTGTTGTAGCTTTTCAGTATCAGGGATGTATTCTCTCCCATGGAGCAGGCCTCCAGTCAAATTAGAGGGCTGTTGGTTTCCCTCATAACAGATGTGCCACTATTGCACCATTGGCTCATTTGGCCTAGCTGGCCAAATATAAGGCTTGCAGTGTCCACTGTTGAGTATCTTCACTGGTGATTTTTCTCTCTCCCATTGAACTGCATGCAGCATGGCTTTTTCCAGCTTTCTGTCAGCTGGTCTACGTGGAGGAGGCTTTCAGCTCAGTTTCTTTCAGCAGGGTTTCTCAGTGACCTTGCAGCCCAAGTATGTGGAGTCTTCAGCAATAGAGTCTTATTACCTATTCCTGGTGGGAATCCAAGGGCCTTGGCAATGCCCTGTAATGTTTTGGGGGCATCAGAGACCTTCCTGGCCAACAACTCACTGGAAGGTATCCCATCCCTGGCACTGAAAATTTTCTACTAACAGTCTACGGCTCCTGTGTGTTCCATTGTCCAAAAAATTAGGTTCCCACATGACTTACTTATATCCTCTTAGATTTTGATTAGCCCTCCCTCCACCTTCCCTTTACTCAATCTGTTCCCCTGACCTCACTTAGGCCTTTTCACCCCCATTAATCTGTTCTTCTACTTAATATATACAATACCATCCTACTAAGTCCCCCTCCCTCCCTTTCTATTCCCTTTATATCTCCTTTCTAGCTATTCAATCATTTTCTATGTGTGGATGTATATGTGTATCTATTTACTTATTCTTTTTTTTTAAATGTTTTTGATAGTCCTGCCTCCACCTCCAAAGTACTGAGATTACAACATGTGCCATCACTTCCAACTGTTCAATGATATGTATTCAAAAGTGTGTGCTAGGGGGTTGGAGAGATGGCTCAGTGGTTAAGGCATTTGCCTTCAAAGCCCAAGGACCCGTGTTTAATTGCCCAGTACCCATGTAAAGTCAGATGCACAAAGAGGTTCATACATCTGGAGTTCATTTGCAGTGGCTGGAGACCCTGGCACACTCATTCTCTCTCCACACCCCCCCTCCCTCTTTCTCTGCTTACAAATAAAAAAAATTTTTTTTAAAGAATAAAATGTGAGCCAGGTGTGGTGGTGCATGCCTTTAATCCCAGCACTCAGGAGGCAGAGGTAGGAGGATTGACATGAGTTTGAGGCCACCTTGAGACGACATAGTAAATTCTAGGTCAGCCTAAGCTAGAGTGAGACCCTACCTCAAAAAAATAAAATAAAATAAAATAAAATAAAGAGTATGTGCTGGGCTGGAGAGA
Source organism: Dipus sagitta (assembly GCA_036346955.1). NCBI lineage: Eukaryota > Metazoa > Chordata > Mammalia > Rodentia > Dipodidae > Dipus > Dipus sagitta. Next base: position 70,653,213 of record CM070782.1, read on the forward strand.
TGGCTCAGTGGTTAAGGTGCTTGCCTGCAATGCCTTAAGGGCCCTGGTGTGATTCCCCTCTACCCACATAAGCCAGGTGCACAGTGGCACATGCATATGGAGTTTGCAGTGGCTGGAGACCCTGGCACACCCATTCTTCCTGTCTTTCTCTCTTTCTCTGTTTGTAAATAAATAAATAAAAATATAGAAAAAAAAATGCCAGGATGGGTTGAAGAGATGGCTTACTGGTTAAGCACTTGCCTGTGAAGCCTAAGGACCTCGGTTCGAGGCCCTATTCCCCAGGACCCACGTTAGCTGGATGCACAAGGGGTCGCATGCATCTGGAGTTCTTTTGCAGTGGCTGGAGGCCCTGGCATGCCCATTCTCTCTCTCTTTCTATCTGACTCTTTCTCTCTCTGTCTGTTGCTCTCAAATAAATAAAAATGAACAAAAAAAATTTTAAATAAAAAAAGCCAGGCATGGTGGTGCACACTTTTAGACCCAGCACTCAGGAGGCAGCAGTAGAGGTAGGAGGATAGCCATGAGTTCAAGGCCACCCTGAGACTACATAGTGAATTCCAGGTTCCAGGTCAGCCTGACAAGAGCAAGACCCTATCTCAGAAAAAAAAAAAAAAAAAAAAAAGTTTTGTTTTTTTTTTTCTGTATGTGTGTGTGTGTGTGTGCATACTTCTGAGAGATAAATTATCACCAACAACATGAACAAGCAGGGGATTCTGCAAGGCAAGAGTTATGCATCTGTGCAATAGTGGCACATGGCCAATGAGGTCCACTCAGTGGGAGAGAACGCATACCTGGTACTGGGAACCAAGTCACAACCCCATGGCTAGGACTCTCATAGAGCCCAGAGAGAAGCCCTCAGCAAGCACTCTCTGGATGAGTAGAGTGGGCATACATGTCAAGAAGTCTCTCAAGGGCTGGAGAAATGGTGCAGCAGTTAAGGTGTTTGTCTGTGAAGCCAAAAGACCCAGGTTCGATTCCCCAGGACCCACATAAGCCAGATGCACAAAGGGCACATGCATCTACAGTTCATTTGCAGTGGCTAGAGGCCCTGGCATGCCTATTCTCTCTCTTTGTCTGCCTCTCTTCTCTCTCTCTCTCCTTGCAAATAAATAAAGTTTAAAAAATAAAAAGTAAATAAAATAAGAAGTCTCTCAAATCACTAAGCATATCCCCCTAAATCAAAGCTTTTTTCACATTTGGTTGGAGATTCTGTTTTATTTTAAAAGTAGTGGAGGATGGGCTGGAGGGATGGCTCAAGTGGTTAAGGCGCTTGCCTGCAAAGCCAAAGGAGCCAGAATTGATTCCCCAGGGCTCACATAAGCCAGATGCACAAGGTGGTGGCACATGCATCTGGAGTTCATTTGCAGTGGCTGGAGGCCCTGACGCACCCATTCTCTCTCTCTCTTTCTCTCTCTCTCTCTCTGAAATAAATTAATAAACAATATTTTTTAAAAATTAGGGACTGGAGAGCTGGCTTAACAATTAAGGCTCTTGCCTGTGAAGCCTAAAAGTCCACGTTTGATTCTCCAGGTCCCACATAAGCCAGATGCACAAGGTGGTGCATGCATCTGGAGTTCGTTTACAGTGCCTAGAGGCCCGGTGCACCCATTCTCTCTCTCTCCCTCTCTCTGTCTCTAAGATCTATCAGCATGACAAGTAAAAATACCCGACTGCCTTCTAGGAGTTGTACCATGTATACCACCACAGCTACCAGGGCCCCGGGAGAAAGTTGTAGACGAATGAGCGACAGGAGTGTTGCTCCTCCTGCTATCTTGACAACCAGCTCCATCCACAGTGAAGCAGAAACCCCGAGGCTACAGAGATCTTAGCACTGACCAGACTGCTTCCAGGCGTGGTGGCACACACCTTTAATCCCAGCAGTTGAGAGGCAGAGGTAGGAGGATTGCTGTGAGTTCAAGGCTACCGTGAGACTATATAGTGAATTCCAGGTCAGCCTGAGCTACAGTGAGACCCTACCTCCAAAAAACCAAAAAAATAAACAAAAGCAAACCAGACTGCTAATAGACCAGCCAAATCTGGAGGATAGGAGGGAATTCTGCTCAAACATGGCCCTCCCCCCCAGAGATGGACTAAGGCCTTAATTACCCCACACGGAATACCAATAATCCCACTGAGGAGAGCCCTCAGGGAGAGTGGGCTTGGGAGAGAGGGGATATGAGTCTCTAACTTTTGTAAAATTAATTAATTATTTGTTTTTAATGAGTAGCATTTGGAAGCTGGACGGATGCTCAGTGCACACGTCTGGCTTGCCTCCAGGAAGTCTCACAGGAAGCTCACTTCCCTCCATGGAGACCTTGAAGGGGACTCCTGTCCCAACCAGGCGGTCCCCAGCCACCAGTGCGCACGGATCTGTTTTCCGAGTGATTCCGTTTCTCGGAACTTATGTTGGGAACATCTTCCTGTGGCTTTCTGCACCTGTGAGGAGAAAGGGAACTGGGAAAGAAAGCAGTGACGGCAAACACTTCTGTTTCTGTAAATGCAGATTTCTCTTTTCATTTTTTTCCAAGGTACAGTCTCACTCTAGCCCAGGCTGACCTGGAATTAACTATGCAGTCTCAGGGTGGCCTCAAACTCATGGTGATCATCCTACCTCTACCTCCTGAATGCTGGGACTAAAGGCGTGTGCCACCATGCCCTGCAGATTTCTTTAAAAAAAAAAACAAACATATTTTTTTTAGCCAGGCATGGTGGCACATGCCTTTAATCCCAGCACTTGGTAGGCAGAGGTAGGAAAATCACCGTGACTTGGAGGCCACCCTGAAACTACATAGTTAATTCCAGGTCAGCCTGGACTAGAGTGATACACTACCTCAGGAAAAAAAAAAAAATCTTTTTTATTTACTTATCGATTTGAGAGAGGTATATATAGAGGCAGATAGAGAGAGAATGGGTGTGCAGGGCCTCTAGCCACTGCAAATGGACTCCAGAGATATATACCACCTTACGTTTGTGGCTTATGTGGGTACTGGGGAATTGAACCTGGGTCCTTAGGTTCAGAGGCAAGCACCTTATCTGCTAAGCCATCTCTCCAGCTCCCAAATGCAGATTTCTGAAAGCTCTTTAGTAACAAGCTCCAAGTCTCTCCTCTCCCTTTCATTACATCCAATACTTTCAGTTAACTCATTCAACTTACCTAATTAAGGAAGTTCCCATCTCTGGTTATAATGACAGGAAAAATCAGAGTGTAGCAGTTACCTCCTCATTGCTGGGACAAAAGGCCCCATGAAAAGCATCATATGGAAGAAAGAAGTTTATTTTGGCTTACAGATCTTTTAAATTTAACTTAATTATTATTTCTTTTTTAATTTGAAAAGAGAGAGAGAATGAGCATACCAGGGCTTCTAACCACTGCAAACAAACTGCAGATGCACGCACCACCATGCACATCTGGCTCCTGGAGAATCGAACTGGGGTCCTTTGGCTTTGCACGCAGGTGCCTTAACCGCTAAGCCATCTCTCCAGCCCTGCCTTACAGTTTTAAGAGGGCAGCTCCATCATGCCAAGGAAAGCATGGCATAAGCAGGAAGCTGGCTCAGATGGCCTATCGGCAGCAAGGAGGGAAGCAGCAAGAGCAAACTTGGTATCAACCCCCAGGAGGGCTGGATTAATAAATCTAAGGCTAATGACACAAGCTTCCATTTCTGAAAGGCTCCTCCACTTTTCCAAACTGCCAACAGCTGGGGATCAAGTATTCAAATAACACGAGCCCGTGGCGGACCTTTCATTCAAACCGCCGCACAGGGGTACTGTGGGCATTAGTGTCCCGTGTGTGGTGGGCATTGGGCGCTTGGAAGCACCCAGGTGGTCTGGATTCCATCTTTATGGAATAGGAAGACTTGCAACTGCCGTGTAGTCTCTGGTGTATCTATGTGCTTCATTGTTTCTGCTTAGCTGTTTCTTTTTATTTTTTTAATATTTTATTTTTATTCATTTACTTATTTATTTGACAGAGAGAAAGAGGGAGAGAGTGAAAGAATATGGGCCCGCCAGGGCCTCCAGCCATACTGCAAACGAACTCCAGACTCCTGCCCCCCCCCCCCCTTGTGCATCTGGCTTATGTGGGTCCTGGAGAGTTGAACTTCAGTCCTTTGGCTTCGCAAACACCTAAACTGCTAAGCCATCCCTCCAGCCCTGCTTAGCTGTTTGTGTGGCTCTGCCCAGTGAAGTGTTAGTGTGGTAACTATGCTGCCCCTTGCGTGCAAGCTCTGCGGTCCTCGGCCCCCGTATGACGCCAGCTAGACCTCACCCACGTGCGGCCCTCCAGGGACCCCTTCCCCTGGCTTGCCGGCTGAGGCTCCCTGCCTGCTCCGTGGTCCTTCTGGGTTTACTCATTTAATATACTTACTGAGGGATGGAGGAAAACACATGCATTCAATTTTCCATCTTTAACTGAGTATTTTTTTTAACTGAGTATTTTATTTGCAATTTAGATTTGCAGTGTTTTAGCTCAAATAATTTCCTTGGCTCATACACGGAATAAACATATTTTCTGAACCAAAAAAATTAATAAACATGATAGGAATGGAATGAGAGACATAAAAACAAAACGTGCAAATGGAGAGCTATCCTGCAAAGTCAGACTACAGTTCCCGGGTAACACATAAGCTCTGCTTTTACTAGTTCTGTATTTGTGGGCTAATCAAATTCTCTAGTCACAGGCCAAAATGGAATCTTTCTTTTAAAATTATATATATATATATATATATATATATATATATATATATATATATATATATATTTGAGGTAGGGTCTCACTCTCACTCTGGCCCAGGCTGACCTGGAATTCACTATGTAGTCTCAGGGTGGCCTTGAACTCATGGCGATTCTCCTACCTCTGCCTCTAGAGTGCTGGGATTAAAGGCCTGTGTGCCACCACACCCAGCTAAATATGTATGTATGTATGCATATATATAATTTATTTATTTATTTAAGAAAGAGAGAGAGAATTTGTGTGCCAGGGCCCCTAGCCACTGCAAACTCCAGATACATGCGCCACCCTGTGCATCTGGCTTTACATGGGTCCTTGGGGAGTCAAATCTGGGTCCCTTGGCTTTGCCGGCAAGCGCCTTGCTACTAAACCGTCTCTCCAGCCCCCAAAATGGAATATTGCTATGTGAGAATCAATGAAATCAGGCAAGTCTCATTGCATCCCATCTTTCCCACCCAGTTCTCCCAAAGAACTTGAGCCAGCACTTCAAAGGATGTATTCGTAGAATTTCAAGCTGACAGCGTCACCGAGACGAAGGCTGCCGTGTCATTCTTAGCTCAGCGTTCTGGCCTTGCGCTGTCACCACAACGCTGACAGCAAGCCTCGGCGCTCCTGCGCTCTGTCGTTGGCTCGCTGGGAGCCAGTGCCCGCTGTGCTTTGCCTTAATTGTTTAAGTTCTTTTTTCCCTTGGAATCATCTTCATAAATGAACTCTAAAGTAGACCATACCTGGAAAGAGTGTCAGACAACAAAAAGGTTTAGTATTGGGCTGGAGAGATGGCTTAGTGGTTAAGTGCTTGCCTGTGAAGCCTAAGGGCCCGGTTCGAGGCTCAACTCCCCAGGACCCACGTTAGCCAGATGCACAAGGGGCTCACGTGTCTGGAGTTCGTTTGCAGTGGCTGGAAGCCCTGGCGCACCCATTCTCTCTCTCTCTCTCTCTCTCTCTCTCTCTCTCTCTCTCTGCCTCTTTCTCTCTCTGTCTGTAGTTCTCAAATAAATAAAAATAAACCAAAAAAATTTTTAAAAAGGTTTAGTATATTTAATACATATATGCATGTATTCTTTTCAAGGAGGGACTAGAGTGCTTTGTTTTGTTTTGTTTTGTTTTGTTTTGTTTTTTTCTTTTGATTTTTGGTTTTCCCAGGTAGGGTCTTGCTCTAGCTCAGGCTGACCTGGAATTCACTATGTAGTCTCAGGGTGGCCTCGAACTTATGGCAATCCTCCTACCTCGGCCTCCTGAGTGCTGGGATTAAAGACGTGCACCACCACGGCCGGTTTAGAGCTCATTTTAAATGTCTTATTAGGGCTGGGAGATGGCTCAGCTGTTGGCCTAGGCTCCGTTTCCTAGTACCCATGAAAAGACAGATGCACAAAATGACATATGTGCCTGCAGTTCCTTTGCAGTGGCAAGAGGCCCTAGCACTGGCATACCCATTCTCTCTCTCCTTACAAAGAAATAAAGTTTATATTAAAAAAAATAATGAAATGGGGCTGGAGAGATGGCTTAGCAGTTTAGGCATTTGCTTGCAAAGCCAAAGGTTCCCAATTTGATTCTCCAGGACATGTAAGCCAAATGCACAAGGCAGAGCATGCATCTAGAGTTTGCAGTGGCTGGAGGCCCTGGTGCGTCCATTCTTTCTCTCTCTCTCTCTCTCTCAAATAAATAAATAAAATATTTTAAAAATAAAATAAAATGGGCTGGAGAGATGTCTTAGCGGTTAAAGCACTTGCCTGCAAAGTCTAAGGACCTAGGTTCCACTCCCCAGGACCCACGTAAGCCAGAGGTACAAGGTGGCACATGTGTATGGACTTTGTTTGCAGTGGCTAAAGGCCCTGGCACACACATTCTCTCTCAATCTCTGTCATAAATAAATAAAATAGTTTAAATAAATAAATAAAAGTAAATGTCTTGTTAGGGGTCTGGGGAGATGGCTCAACTGTTAAAGGTACTTGCTTGCAAAGCCTGCCAGTTTGGGGTTCAACTCCCCAGCCATCCATGTAAAGCCAAACACATATTCATTTACAGCAGCAAAGACACTGGTGTGCCCATACGCATGTACAAATAAATAAGCATTTCAAATAACAAATAAAATGCCTTGTTAAACTTCGGGATGGATGATAAGTACCTGAGGCCATGAAGAAGCATGAGGTGAAAGCGAAAAATAAAACTCTGCATGTCATCAGCAAAGATTTGGTTGCTGTCAAAGACAGGAAGGAGAGGGCTGGAGAGATGGCTCAGCAGTTAAGGTGCTTGTCTGCAAAGCCTAAGATCCCAGGTTCGATTTTCCAGTACCCACGTAAAGCCAGCTGCCCAAGGGGATGCATGTGTCTCAAGTTGGTTTGCCCTGGTGCCCATTCTCTCACTCTCTTCTCTCAAATAAATAAAATACCTTTTTTAAAAAAGATAAGAGGGGTTGATTTTTCTATTTGGTAGGAGTTGAAAAATCAACCAAAATCAACTCCTACCAAATCAGAGAGCCAGAGCCTCAGAGGCCCCCAACACCTCATCACTGAAGCAGACCCAACATGGCTCAGGGAAATTTTGCGGAAGAGGGGGCAGAAAGAATGTCAGAGCCACATGTTGGGTCATGATATGCAGAGACATTTAGCTTACCCATAACTGTGGGCTAACTCCACAATGCATGACCAGTATACCTCAACAAGGAGGAGCCAAGGGGAGGGGGTAGGTCATGGATGAGCCTAATAATGGTACCAAACTGACTGTAAAAAAAAAAAGAAAAGAAAAGAAAAAAAAAAGATAAGAGGGGGCTGGAGAGATGGCTTAGCGGTTAAGCACTTGCCTGCAAAGCCTAAGAACCCCGGTTCAAGGCTCGATTCCCCAGGACCCACATTAGCCAGATGCACAAGGGGGCGCATGCATCTGGAGTTCCTTTGCAGCGGTTGGAGGCCCTGGCGCACCCATTCTCTCTCTCTATCTGCCTCTTTCTCTCTATCTCTGTCACTCTCAAATAAATAAATTAAAAATTTTTTAAAAAGATAAGAGGGCTGAAGGGATGGCTTAGCAGTTAAGGCATTTGCCTACAAAGCCAAAGGACCCAGGTTCGATTCCCCAGGACCCACGTTAACCAGATGCACAAGGGGGCGCATGCATCTGGAGTTCGTCTGCAGTGGTTGGAGGCCCTGGCATGCCCATTCTATTTCTTTCTCCCTCTTTCTCTGTCAAATAAATAAAAAAATTAAAAAAAATTTTTTAAAGATAACAAGCTGAGTTTGGTAGTGCATGACTTTAATCCCAGCACTTGGGAGGCAGAAGTAGAAGGATCACCATGACTAATTTACTTTTTTACTGACAACTTCCATAATTATAAACAATAACCCATGGTAATTCCTTCCTCCACCACTTTCCCCTTTGCAACTCTGCTCTCCATCCTATCCCCTCCCCCTCTCAGTCAGTCTCTCTTTTATTTTGCTGTCATCATCTTTTCCTCTTATTATGATGGTCTTGTGTAGGTAGTGTCAGGCACTGTGAGGTCATGGATATCCAGGCCATTTTGTGTCTGGAGGAGCACGTTGTAAGGAGTCCTCCCCTTCCTTTGGCTCTTACATTCTTTCTGCCACCTCTTCCACAATGGACCCTGAGCCTTAGAAGGTGTAATAGAGATGTTTCAGTGCTGAGCACTCCTCTGTCACTTCTTCTCAGCACTATGGTGCCTTGTGAGTCATCCCAAGGTCATTGCCATCTGAAAAGAGAAGCTTCTCTAACCAAAAGTTGTTTTTAATATTTTATTTTATTTGCAAGCAGAGAGAGAAAGAGTGAAGAGAGACAAAGAGAGAATGGGTGCACCAGGGCCTCTAATGTTTAAACATACATTTTTTTGTTTGTTTGTTTGTTTTGAGGTAGGGTCTCTCTCACTCTAGCCCAGAACTCACTCTATAGTTCCAGGCTGGCCTCGAACTCACAGTGATCCTCCTACTTCTGCTTCCTGAGTGCTGGGATTAAAAGCGTACGCCACTATGCTTGGCCCAAGGATACATGTTTTAATGTATGTTAAACATATGATAAATTTAATGTGCGTGTGTATCTGTATCCAAATAAATATTGTTCCTTTCACATACTCAGAACAGACCAGCACAGGTGCAACAGGCTCATTTAGGAAGGTTTCATCTAGGGTCAGAGTGAACTGATCAAGGAAGGAGTTTGAGTTTGATATGATGTCAACCAGAGAAGGATTGCCAGGAAGACAGAGAAACATTAACTGACAAAAATCATCATCAGACCCACTGGTGGTGGCGGACGCCTTTAATCCCAGCACTCGGGAGGCAGAGGTAGGAGGATCGCCATGACTTCGAGGCCACCCTGAGACTACATAGTGAATTTCAGGTCAGCCTGGGCTAGAGTAAGACCCTACCTCGAAAAAACAACAACAACAAAAAATTATCTTCAGAAATAAGAGCCTCACTGGGCATGGTGTAGCATGCCTTTAGTCCCAGCACTTGGGAGGCAGAGGTAGGAGGATTGCTGTGAGTTCACAGACACCCTGAGACTACGTAGTGAATTCTAGTGAATTCCAGGTTAGCCTGGGCTAGAGCAAGACCCTACCTTGGGGAAAAAAAAAAAAAAAAAGCAATAAGAGCCTTAAAGCCAGAAATGGTCAGGACAACTGCAAATCATCTCCCCTTAAGGATCCCCAAGGATGGGCTGGACAGATGGCTTAGTGATTAAGAGGCACTTGCCTGCGAAGCCTAAGGACCCAGGTTCAATTTCCCAGTACCCACGTAAGCCAGCTACACAAGGCAGTGCATGCATCTAGAGTTCATTTGCAGTGGCTAGAGGCCCTGGCATGCTGACATGTCCATACTCTTTCTATATACCTGTCAAAATAAATAAAATAGTAAAAAAGAAAAAGAACCCCCCAGGAAGACAGGAAAGAACTCAGGATCTCACCTACAATCAGAGTGCACCAACTAATGTCCGGGTTAGGTTTATTCAGTATCTCTGAGTCTTAAAAATGAAGTCAAGGAATACATTTTAAAAATGCAGTCAAGGGCTAGAGGGATGGCTTAGTGGTTAAGGCACTTGCCTGCAAAGCCAAAGGATCCAGATTCAATTCCCCAGGATCCACGTAAGCCAGATACACGAGGTGGTGCATGTATCTGGAGTTCATTTGCAGTGGCTAGAGGCCCTGGCATAACCATTCTCTCCCTCCCTCCCTCCCTCTCTCTAATAAATAAATAAATAAAAAATAAATGGTCTTTTTATTTTTGAGAAAAAATAGGTCCCCACTAACCCATCATTTTCCTAGTCTATTTTGGAGCTCTTGGCCTAGAAGTTAATCTTTCAAGAAAATATTTCTTTTGGAAATTCTTGGTTAGACCCCTTGCTTGTTTTGTGAATGATGCTTGTGGTCAGCTATAACATATACAGCATTCTTTCTTTTTATCTTGCCCTTTTTCATGCATGTTTTTGTAATTTTGGGCATTTTTATGGAAGTGATTAAATATTACTTGGTTTCAAGCTGATGTCAAAACTATGGAGACAGGAAAATACTCTTCAGCTAAAATCCAACACAAGCAGACAGAAACACACACAGACACTATAGATATACGCATGCCCATGCAGTCATAAGCACATATGGATGAACATATGCATACCTTTACAACTATGAGCATATGCGTTCCTATGCATCATAAACACACACATATGCACATGCATATATCCAGGCAACCACAAACACATACTCATGAACATACATATATCCCTACAATCATAAACACACATGTGTGTATGCAACATTCCTAAAATATGTCCACATAGGGTTTTTAAAATATTTTATTTAATTATTTATTTTTTATTTGAGAGAGGCAGAGAGAGGAATCAGCACTCTAGGGCCTCTAGCCACTGCTAACAAACTTGTGCATCTGGTTTATATGGGTTCTGAGGATTTGAACCTGGGTCCTTAGGCTTCACAGGCAAGTGCCTTAACCACTAAGCCATCTCTCCAGCACTGTCCACATAGTTTTGGTTTGATTCAACTTGCTTATTTTTTTAAACTTTTCTTTTGGGGGGGGTTGGGTTGAGGTAGGGTCTCACTCTAGCTCAGGCTGACCTGGAACTCACTATGTAGTCTCAGGGTGGCCTTGAACTCGTGGCAATCCTCCTGCCTCTGCCTCCCGAGTACTGACATTAAAGGCGTGCGCCCCCATGCCAGGCACTGCTTTATTTCTTCTCTCTGTCAGTCACTTGCTCGCTCTTGCTCTCCCCCTCCTCAGAGTGCAAGGACATGAGAGCAAGGGTGATTTCCACCTCACTTCAGGCCGGCTTCTCATCTAGGTGGCGTCGTTTACATGCCCAGCCTCCTGCTGTTACCCAGAGTTCTATGTTGCAGAAATGCTGTTTCAAGTCTTATTCAGAACAATTGAAATACTTTTGTGCAGGGTATCACCTTCCAAGTGACCACTAATGTTTACAGTTCTACTGGCAAGTTGTATTGCTTATTTTTATTTATCTATTTATTTATTTATTTATTTATTTATTTATTTACAAGCAGAGAGAGAGAAGAGAGAGAGACAGAGAGAATGGCATGCCAGGGCCTCCAGATGCATGTGCCACTCTCTCCGTCAGGCTTTATGTAGGTGCTGGGGAACTGAACTCTGGTTGTTAGGATTTTCAGGCAAATGCCTTAACCACTGAGCCATCTCTCCAGCCCTGCTTTAGTAGCTTTTATAGGGCTGTTCTTCCCCTGTCCCAGCCCACCTCCCAAAAGACATAGAACTGAAGAGAAGTCAAGCCCCGGTATCTGGATCAAACCTTCCTGACACATGGATAGATTGAGCTCCAAAAAGCTGTCCTCAGGAAAGAGCATGTTTCTTATTCTATTGAGTTGATTTCATCTGTAGTACTATATGACAAGAGTTAACAGCTTTAAGGGAAGCCCTGGTTTTTCTTACTCAAAAATTCATCTTCTCGCCAGGTGTGGTGGTGCACGCCTTTAATCCCAGCACTCAGGAGGCAGAGGTAGGAGGATTTCCATGAGTTCGAGTCAACCTTAGACTACATAGTAAATTCCAGGTCAGCCTGGGCTAGAATAAGACCCTACCTTGAAAAACCAAAAAAAAAAAAAAGAAAAAAGAAAAAAGAAAAAATTCAACTTCCGTTAATATTGCAAGAGAGAAAATATGAAAAATGAAAATTGAGGGCTGGAGAGATGGCTTAGTGGTTAAGGTGTTTGCCTGCAAAGTCAAAGGACCTCAATTCGATTCCCCAGGACCCACGTAAGCCAGATGCACAAGGGGGGCTATGTGTCTGGAGTTCGTTTGCAGTAACTGGAGGCCTTGGCGTGCCCATTCTCTCTCTCCCTTTCTCTGCCTATTTCTCTCTCTTTAATAAGTAGATAAAAATAAAGTTAAAAAATGAAAATTGAAACTCATGGCAGGATAAATTTTATGAGGAATTTTATAGATATCGGAGAAGTAAAGATGTCTATTCAACATTTTGTAACTGCCTGTAAGGAAAAAAAAATCTATTTCATTTAAACATTTCTCAGAAAGTATAATTAATTGTATGATTTGTCATTGTTGGAAGATGATCCAGTATCTGGATCTACACAATATTCATTAGTGCAATGAGATATGTGCATACCCTTTAAAGTGCTGCAGTAATTATATTTAGAGCTGGTCATGGTGACTCATGCCTGCGAATCCCAGCACTCAGGATGCTGAGGTATGAGAATGGCCATTAGTTCCAGGTCTGCCTGGGCTAGAGTGAGACCCTGCCTTAAAAGAAGAGAAGGAATCTGGGTGTGGTGGTGCACGCCTTTAATACCAGCACTCGGGAGGCAGAGGCAGAGGATTGTCATGAGTTCCAGGTTACCCTGAGACTACATAGTGAATTCCAGGTTAACCTGGGCTAGAGCAAAACCCTACCTTGAAAAGCCAAAAGAGAGAGAGAGAGGAGGAGGGCTGGAGAAATGGCTTAGCAGTTAAGGTGCCTGCCTGCGAAGTCTAAGGACCCAGGTTTGATTCTCAAGGTCCCACGTAAACCAGATGCACAAGGTGGTGCATGCATCTGGAGTTTGCAGTGGTTAGAGGCCCTGATGCACCCATTCTCTCTCTCTCTCTCTCTCTCTCTCTCTCTCTAATAAATAAATAAATGATTTTAAAAAAATCATGAGCCGGGCACGGTAGCGCATGCCTTTAATCCCAGCACTTGGGAGGCAGAGGTAGGAGGATTGCCATGAGTTCAAGACCACCCTGAGACTCCATAGTGAATTCCAGGTCAGCCTGGGCTAGAGTGAGACCCTACCTTGAAAAACAAAAAAAAAATCATGATCTTTGACTGAGAGGTATAGCCCAGTAGTAGAGCATGTGCATAGCATGGATGAGATTCTAGATTCAGTACCTATCACCTGGAAAAAAAAAAAAAATGCCAGCTGAGGTGGCACATACCTTTAATTCCAACACTCTGGAGGCCAAGGTAAGAGAATCACTGTGAATTTAAGGCCAACCTGAGACCATATAGTGAATTCCAGGTCATCCTGGGCTAGAGCAAGAGGTGGCAGAAAGAATTTAAGAGCCAAAGGAAGGGTAGGACTCCTTACAACGTGCTCCCCCCAGACACAAAATGGCCTGGATATCCATGACCTCACAGTGCCTGACACTACCTACACAAGACCATCATAATAGGAGGAAAAGATGATGACATCAAAATAAAAGAGAGACTGATTGAGAGGGGGAGGGGATATGAAGGAGAGTGGAGTTTTAGAGGGGAAAGTGGGGGGGAAGGAGGGAATTACCACAGGATATTGTTTACAATTATGGAAGCTGTCAATAATTTTTTAAAAAGGAAAAAAAATGACCCTACCTCAAAAAAACCAAAAAACTAAATAAATAAATCACTTGTGTTTTTCATGAATTATTTGAAGCAAAACTCTGACATGTTTAGTTCTCACTTTTATAAGCAGATGACATTTGCTTTAAAATAGAATTCTTTCATATAACCTTTATATTTTATTTATTTATTTATAAGCAGAAAAAGAGACAGAGAGAGAGAAAATGGGCACCCCAGGGTCTCTAGCCACCGCAAAAGACCTCCAGATGCACGTGTCACTGTGTAACATTTCTGTCATGATTGGCTTCATTTTTTTTTTAAGATTCATTTCTTTTATCATTACATTTAGAACCTACATTTTTTTTCCAATCAGAAGAGGGCTAATTTGTCATTAAACATTTTTTTGTCTGTTTGTTTGTTTGTTTTGTTTTTCCCGAGGTTTGAGGTAGGGTCTCACTCTAGCCCAGGCTGACCAGGAATTCACTCTGTAGTCTCAGGGTGGCCTCGAACTCTTGGCAATCCTCCTACCTTTGCCTCCCAAGTGCTGGGATTAAAGGTGTGCACCAGGCTGGAGAATTGGCTCAGTGGTTAAGGAGCTTGCCTGTGAAGCCTAAGGACCCAGGTTCAATTCCCCAGGACCCACATAAGCCAGATGCACAAGGGGGCGCATGCATCTGGAGGTTGTTTGCAGTGACTAGAGGCTCTGGTGTACCCATTCTCTCACTCTCTATCTACATCTTTCTCTCAAATAAATACTAAATAAATAAATAAAATATTTTTTAATTTTTTTTGTTTGTTTTATTTATTTGAGAACAACAGAGAGAAGAAGGCATAGAGAGAGACAGAGAGAGAGAGAGAGAGAGAGAGAGAGAATGGGCGCGCCAGAGCTTCCAGCCTCTGTAAAGGAACTCCAGATGCATGCGCCCCCTTGTGCATCTGGCTAATTGAGCCTTGAACCGCGGTCCTTAGGCTTCACAGGCAAGCGCTTAACCGCTAAGCCATCTCTCCAGCCCAAAAGATATTTTTTTTAAAAAGGCATGCACCACCACGCCTGGCTTCAGTAAACATTTCATAGTAAGGATTTGTCATCTGCCACAGGACTGGAGGCATAGCTGTTCTTGTGCAAGTCAGCTGCACCCTGATCTACTACGGCCTCTTTGAGACTAGAAGAGCAACTGTTTCAATGAGGAATTTCAGGCTCTAGTCTCTTATGATATGAATGAGTGAAGGAGTGGATGATCCTATGGTTTTACGTCCACTTGTGTGCTTTTGAGTATCTTCTTGTATCCAAAGAAGACCCACCCATTCTGTTAAGTGATCAGCACCTTTTCTTTTATAGCTACTATTTTTAAAAATATTTTTTCCGGTGTTTTTTTTTTTTATTAACAACTTCCATGATTGTAAGCAATATTCCATGGTAATGCCCTCCCTCCCCCTACTTTCCCCTTTGAAACTCCATTCTCCATCATATCCCTTCCCTCTCTCAATCAGTCTCTCTTTTATTTTGATGTCATCCTCTTTTCCTCCTATTATGATGGTCTTGTGTAGGTAGTGTCAGGCATTATGAGGTCATGGATATCCAGGCCACTTTGTGTGTAGAGGAGTTATGTTGTAAGGAGTCCTTCCCTTCCTTTGGCTCTTACATTCTTTCTGCCACCTCTTCCGCAATGGACCCTGAGCCTTGGAAGGTGTAATAGAGATGTTGCAGTGCTGAGCACTCCTCTGTCACTTCTTCTCAGCACTGTGATGCCTTCTGAGTCATCCCAAGGTCACTGTCATCTGAAAAGAGAAAGTTCTCTAATGAAAAAGTGAGAGTAGCGTTAATATATGGGTATGAACATTAAGAGAAGTGCTTGCTGGGCAGTTTAGTGAGCATAGTATATACATTTAGCCAGCCAGCAGCAGACGTTACATCCCTAGGGCTCATGACTACCCTGTTTTAGGTTTTCAGTATCAGGGATGTATTCCCTCCCATGGAGTGGTCCTCCAGTCCAATTAGAGGGCAGTTGGTTTCCACCATGACAGATGTGCCACTATCGCACCTGTTGGCTCATTTGGCCTGGCTAAAACATATTTTTATTTATATACTTACTTACAAGCAGAGAGAGAGAATGGGTGTACCAGAGCCTCTAGCCACTGCAAACGAACTCCAGATACATGCATCACCTTGTGCATCCGGCTTTACATGGGTACTGGGGAATCAAACCCAGACCCTTAGGCTTTGCAGGCAAGCACCTTAACCACTGAGAACTCTCTCCGGCCCTTATATAATATTTTGGTTCATGAATTTCTTTTTTAATTTTAAATACTATTTATTTATTTATTCATTTATTTGAGAGAGAGAAAGAAAGAGACAGAGAGAGAGGAAATGGCCACACCAGGGCCTCCAGCCACTGCAAACAAACTCCAGACACACGTGCCACCTTGTGCATCTAGCTTATGTGTGTCCTGGGCAATCAAACCTGGATCCTTTGGCTTTGCAGGCAAGTACCTTAACCACTAAGCCAACTCTCCAGCCCGAGTTCATGAATTTCTGCTGGGTTCAGATTAACATTGCAAATCAGCCTGGAAACTATGCGATCAAATGAATTGTACAAGTTCACCAAAAGGAGTATTTCAGCCCGAAACGTTTTCCAATTCAAAGGGCAAGCTTTCCACTTGATTGATATCAGGTTTTCGTTTTATGTAAGCAGTGCGTTCTCACCAGCCCTCTCTCCCTTCCCTCCCAGTTTTCTTCTTGCCTTCTTGCTGGGATGGAAGCTGATGTGTGACTACTAGGCATGCCTCAGCTAAGAAGAACCAGATGCAAACACTGACGTTCCCTCCACACTTCTGGACAAGCCTTCTCCACGGGGCCTGACACCACCGAGACTTAACTCACCCAAATAACAAGTCATGCCAAATCAATTTAAGAAGGGAAAGCCTTAAAGAGAAAGGAGGTTTAAGTCATACCATGTACTACAAATGACACCAAAATCATTTTCTGACCAAATTAAAATATCGTAAGCTAAATATATTATAAAAGCAGGGCTGGAGAGATGGCTTAGTGGTTAAGGCGTTTGCCTGTGTAGCTTAAGGACCCACGTTCGATCCCCAAGTACCAATGTAAGCCAGATGCAGAAGGGGACACATGCATCTGGAGCTCGTTTGCAGAAGTCCTGGTGCACCCATTCTCTATCTCTCTACTTGCCTCTTTCTTTCTCTCTCAAAATAAATAAATAAATTACATATATACATATGTACATATATTATATACATATACATATGTATATATGTATATACATATATATTATAAAAGCATAACACACCATGAAATGTAAATGATATTTCCTTATGAGGATATTAGAGACAGTTGAAGATCATGTGCTTAATGAAGAACGCAAGACCAAGTCCACAGCATCTGGGCTAACGAACATATGCAGAAGTACTTATAAGACAAAAACATAGAACATTTACATCCTGTCTTAAATTTTTAAGAATATTTTTATTTATTTATGTGCACACAGAGAGAGTCAGACAGAGAGAAAGAGAGAGAACAGGCACGCCAGGGCCTCCAGCCAGTGCAAACAAACTCCAGACATACGTGCCACTTTGTGCACCTGGCTTTACATGGGAACTGGGGAGTCAAACAGGTGGTTAGATTTTACAGGTAAGCACCTTAACAGCTGAGCCATCTCTCCAGCCCTGTTTTAATTCTTGTTTTGTTTTGGTTTTGGTTTTGGTTTGGTTTTGGTTTTTGAAGTAGGCTCTCACTCTAAGCTCAGGCTGACCTGAAATTCACTATGTAGTCTCAGGGTGGCCTCGAACTCACGGCGATCCTCCTACCTCTGCCTCCCGAGTGCTGGGATTAAAGGCGTGCGCCACCGCACTGGCACTGGTTGTCGTTTTAACGCAGCTCACTGTTAAGGTCCTGGAATTTCCTATGCGGCGCAGGCTGGCTTCAAAATCAGTCCTTCTGCCTCAGTTTCCCAAGTGCTAGGATTAGAGGGCTTTGCCACCACACCCATCTTCCTTTGTCCTTCTTCAGGATAATCTGTGGTGATCTCGTCACCAGCAATGCGTACACTGCACTGGAAATGGTTCCCCGACTTCCCTGAAATCCAATCTCTTCACCTGCAGAATGACAATCAGGTTCAAATCATCTGAGCATGTATTAAGTCTCAGTGTCGTCTGTTTACCTATCATCATCTATCTATCATCTATCTATCTATCATCTGCCTATCTATCTATCTGTCTATCTTTCTATCTATCATCTATCTATCTACCTAGCTTTCTATCTATCATCTATCTATCTATCATTCCCTTCTTGTTTCTGTTTTTCGAGGTAGGGTCTTGTTTCTGTTTTTCAAGAAGGTGCTACAAATACAGAGGCAAGAAGGGGACCCAGAGAAGCCTCTTCCAGACATCAGCCCCACAGTAGCGTTGCAGAACGGCCGTGTGCAGTCGCGTCCTGACTACCGAAGACATCCCTCGAAGAAAACCTGCATGGAGCTCTGCAGGCCAGCATCCCGACTTCCTGCAGCCAGGGAGAAGGAAGGCGACTCTGGAGCACCTCACCAGACAAGCACGTGACAGCAATCCAGGCCTCTTCCTAGCGCTGAGAACCCAGCAGACTTTGGACCTGTTTGTCCCCGCTCCCCCCGTGGTGTGAAGTAGAAAAGAAAGACCAGGTCAACTTGCAGATCATCTGACTTCAAAGTGAAATCAGTAACCAGAGGAACAAGCACTTGGGGAGCACAGGCATCTCCCAAGGGGCCCAGCCTGCATGTCTGATAAGGCCCACTGTGGAGCTAAGCAGTTAGTTAATATGACCCTCTAGGTCCTTGGGCCGACCAGGTGCTCAGCGCACCGACTTCTCCACTCCTACAAGGGACCTGCAGGAGCGAGTACAAACATTTTCTCAGTCACCAGTGCTACGGTTTTTCTAGACAATAGCTCAATGACCCTACCTCAAAGAAGAAAAAAAAAAAAAAGCTCAATGTGTAAAGTTCTCTGAGTTGAATCATAGAAATCCTAAAGAATGAGGTTATAGGGCTGCAGAGATGGCTTAGCGGTTAAGGTATTTGCCTGCAAAACCTAAGGACCTGAGTTCAATTCCCCAGTACCCACATAAGCCAAATGTACGAGGTAGCACATGTGTCTGGAGTTCATTTGCAGTGGCTAGAGGTCCTGGTGTGCCCACCCTCTCCTTACCTGCTTCTCTCTCTCAAAATAAGTAAATAAATAAAATATTTTTGGGGGGACTGGAGAAGTGGCTTAGCGGTTAAGGCACTTGCCTGCAAAGCCAAAGGACCAAGGTTTGATTCCCCAGGACCCACGTAAACCAGATGCACAAGGGGGCACATGCATCTGGAGTTTGTTTATAGCAGCTGGAGGCCCTGGCATGTCCTTTCTCTCCCTCTCTCTGCCTCTATCTCTCATCTCTCTCAAATAAATAAATAAATGTAATTTAAAAAATAAAACAAAAAAATATTTTTTAAGCCGAGCATGGTGGCGCACGCCTTTAATTCCAGGACTCAGGAGGCAGAGGTAGGAGGATCACCTTGAGTTCGAGGGAGGCAGAGATAGGAGGATCGCTGTGAGTTCAAGGCCACCATGAGACTACCAAGTGAATTCCAGGTCAGCCTGGGCTAGAGCGAGGCCCTGCCTCAAAAAACAGAAAACAAAAAAACAAGCAAAAGAATTATTAAAAAACAAATGATGTTCTACATTATATCAAGCATCCCACTGGTAATTGACATGTGGATTGTGAATAAATGAATCAATGAATGAATTAATGATCTCCATGAAAAACATAACGAGAGGTACAATCTTCATTTTTTTAATTATAGAACTCTTCACATATGAACAAAACATAAACAAAAATAGAATTTAAGCCGGGCGTGGTGGCACACACTTTTATCCCAGCACTTGGGAGGTAGAGGTAGGAGGATCGCCATGAGTTCGAGGCCATCCTGAGACTCCATAGTGAATTCCAGGTCGGCATAAACTAGAGTGAGACCCTACCTCGGAAAACCAAAAAACAATATATATAGAGAGAATTTAAAATCCTCTGAAGCTCATTCGGTGACACCAACCATTGTGCTTCACCAGCCTCCTTTCTATCTCCTTTCAATCTGAGGTGTGGGCTAAGTTATTTTAATGACAATTCAACATGCCTTATCATTTCACCCACAAATTCTTTATTGTACAACTTAATTTATTTTGTCTGTTTGTTTTCGAGGTAGGGTCTCACTCTGCCCAGGCTGATGGCAAACTCATTCTGTAGTCACAGAGACCCTTCTGAGTGCTGCAATTCAACATGGGCACCACCACGCCTGCTAGAAGTGCTATTTCATTTTATTAATTTTATTCTTTGTATTTTATTTTATTGGAAGTGTTCTTTTTAAAGAATCAGATGGAAGGAATTAATTTGGTTTGTCTTATGCCAGGTATAAAATAATACAGATCTGGAGCTGAGGATGTAGCTCA
Source organism: Dipus sagitta (assembly GCA_036346955.1). Lineage (NCBI taxonomy): Eukaryota > Metazoa > Chordata > Mammalia > Rodentia > Dipodidae > Dipus > Dipus sagitta. The sequence continues at coordinate 70,673,200 of CM070782.1, forward strand.
GTGGTAGAGCATGCATGAGGCTCTGGGTTTCATCCTCAGAACCCAGCACCTCCCCCCTCCCACAGCAAAAGAAGGAAAGGATCATACTAAGTGAGGTAACCCAGGCCCAGAAAGCCAAACGTCGCATGTTCTCTCTCATATGTGGATTCTAGCTACAAATGACTGGACTTCTGTATGAGTAGGAAGAAAACTCAGTAGCATAGGCCAGTAAACTAGAAAGGAGATATAAAGGGAATAGAAAGAGAGGGGGACCTAATAGGACAGATTAATGAGGGTGTAAAGGCCTAAGTGAGGTCAGGGGAAGAGATTGAATAAGGAAAGGTGGAGGGAGGGCTAATCAAAATCTAAGAAAATATACATAAAGCATATGGGAACCTGCTTTTTTGGACAATGGAACACACAGGAGCCATAGATCGTGACTAGAAAATTTTCAGTGCCAGGGATGGGATACCTTCCAGTGAGTTGTTGGCCAGGGAGGTCCCTGATGCCCCCAAAACATTATAGGGCCATTTCCAAGGCCCTTGGTTTCCCATCAGGAATAGATGGTAAGACCCTATTGCTGAAGACCCCGCATACTTGGGCTGCAAGGCCACTGAGAAACCCTGCTGGAGCTGAGCAGAAAACCTCCTCCATGTAGACCAGCTGACAGAAAGCTGGAAAAAGCCATTCTGCATGCAGTTCAATGGGAGAGAGAGAAATCACCAGTGAAGATACTCAACAGTGGACACTGCAAGCCTTATATTTGGCCAGCCAGGCCAAATGAGCCAACAGTGCAATAGTGGCACATCTGTCATGGTGGAAACCAACTGCCCTCTAATTGGACTGGAGGCTCGCTCCATGGGAGGGAATATATCCCTGATACTGAAAACCTACAACAGGGTAGTCATGAGCCCTAGGAGTGTAACATCTGCTGATGTCTGGCCAAATGTATATACTATGCTTATCAAACTGCCCAGTAAGCACTTCTCTTAATGTTCATACCCATATATTAATGCTACTCTCACTTTTGATAGAGAACCTTCTCTTTTCAGATAGCAGTGACCTTGGAATGACTCAGGAGGGACCATGGTGCTGAGAAGAAGTGACAGAGGAGTGCTCAGAACTGAAATATCCCTATCACACCTTCCATGGATCAGGGTTCATTGTGGAAGAGGTGGCGGAAAGAATGTAAGAGCCAAAGGAAGGGTAGGACTCCTTACAATATGCTCCTCCAGACACAAAATGGCCTGGATATCCATGACCTCACAGTGCCTGACACTACCTACACAAGACCATCAAATTAGGAAGAAAAGATGATGACATCAAAATAAAAGACAGACTGATTGAGAGGGAGAGGGGATATGATGGAGAGTGGAGTTTCAAAGGGGAAAGCGGGGGGAGGGAGGGTATTACCATGGGATATTTTTTATAATCATGGAAGTTGTTAATAAAAACTTGAACAAAATTTTTAAAAAATTAAAAAAAAAGAGAGAGACTGATTGAGAGGGGGAAGGGATATGATGGAGAGTGGAGTTTCAAAGGGGAAAGTGAGGGGAGGGAGGGAATTACCATGGTATAATGTTTACAATTATGGAAGTTATAAATAAAAAAAAAGAAGGAAGGAAGGAAGGAAGGAAGGAAGGAAAAAAGGGATGAAAAAAGGAAGAGTGAAGAAACAAGCAAGCCAGGAGTGCTGGCTCATGCCTCTAATCCCAGCACTCTCTAATCCCAGAGACAAACAGAAAGAGGGTGACATGGGTATGCCAGGTTTTCCTGCGGCTGCAAACAAACTCCAGATGCATATACCACACACTGTGCATCTGGCTTTATGTGGACACTGGGGAGATCGCACCCAGACTGTCAGGCTTTGCAAGCAATCACCTCTAACCACTGAGCAACAGCTGTATCCCTATGTCCTTTGTGTAGTGGATCCATATTGATCCAGTAACAGATTCTATGCAATTATTTCTCAAACCAGGGACCAGAGGAAAAGTATAAGTTGGGCAAGTTTATCTGATATTTATATTAGAGGAATATTAACTGCATGTGAATAAACATTTGTAATTTTGAAAGTATATAAAAAGGGAAAGATATGTCATGTTTGGGAATGATAGTACTTTGCAGGTGGTTAGGGAAATAAATGTATTGCCCAAGGAATATGAGTGACAAAAGGTTTGGAGAAAATGTAAGTCAAAGAGAACTTTAGCCAGGTGTGGCGGCGCACGCCTTTAATCCCAGCACTTGGGAGGCAGAGGTAGGAGGATTGCCGTGAGTTCGAGGCCACCCTGAGACTCCATAGTGAATCCCAGGTCAGCCTGGGCTAAAGTGAGACCTACCTCAAAAAATCAAAAAAAAAAAAAAAAAAAAAAAGAGAGAGAGAGAGAGAACTTTAAACTGCGTATGGTGGTGCTCACCTTTAATCCAAGATCCCTGAGACTACTACATAGTGGTGTTCCAGGGCTAGACCAAGACCCTACCTTAAAAAACAAATAAACAAACAAAAAAAGCCAGGCTGCTGGTGCACGCCTTTAATCCCAGCACTTGTGAGGCAGAGATAGGAGGATCACAGTGAGTTCCAGGCCACCCTGGGACTACAGAGTGAATTCCAGGTCAGCCTGAGCTAGAGTGAGACCCTTACTCAAAAAATTAAAGAAGAAGAAGAGGAAGAAGAAGGAGGAAAAATGAATGAAGGAAGGGAGGGAGGGAAAGAATAGGGGGAGAAAGAAGATTAAGATAGCAGGACATGCCAGGCATGGTGGCGCCTTTAATCCCAGCATTTGGGAGGCAGAGGAAGGAGGATCGCCATGAGTTTGAGGCCACCCTGAGACTACATAGTGAATTCCAGGTCAGCCTGGGCTAGAGTGAGACCCTACTTTGAAAAACCAAAAATAAATAAATAAAAATAAAAGGTAGCAGGACAGTCGTATAATATAACAAGTAGTAAAGTAGAATATAATACTTTAAATATAATGATTGCATTAGCTTTCTAGTGCTGCCACAAAAATTATCCCAAGCCAGATGGTTTAAAAGAATGTCTTCTCGGAGTGCTCAGCACTGCAATATCTCTATCACACCTTCCAAGGCTCAGGGTCCATTGCGGAAGAGGTGGCAGAAAGAATGTAAGAGCCAAGGGAAGGGTAGGACTCCTTACAACGTGCTCCCCCCAGACACAAAATGGCCTGGATATCCATGACCTCACAGTGCCTGACACTACCTACACAAGACCATCATAAGAGGAGGAAAAGATCATGACATCAAAATAAAAGAGAGACTGATTGAGAGGGGAAGGGGATATGATGGAGAATGGAGTTTCAAAGGGGAAAGTAGGGAGAGGGAGGATATTACCATGGGATATTTTTGATAATCATGGAAGTTGTTAATAAAAAATAATTGAAAAGAAAAAAAAAAGAATGTCTTCTCTCACAGTTCTAGAAGCTGTACGTTCACAGTCAAGATTGCATCAATCCCGTGCTCCTGGCAGAAGGTTCTGAGCTAGCTTCTGTGGTTGATGGCCACCTGGGTGTCTTCTGGGTTCCAGCTACAGCCCTCCCCCTCTGCCTCCATGCTACGCACTCTCATCCGTATGTCCAAGCTTTCTTCATCTTTTTTCTGTCTTTTTTTTGGGGGGGGGTCAACATAGGGTCACACTTTAGACCAGGCCAACCTGGAACTCACTCTGTAGTTCCAAGTTGATGTCAAACTCACAGCAACCTCCTACCTCTGCCTCCTGAGTGCAGGGATTAAAGGCATGCACCACCATATCTGGCCAAACTTTCCACATCTTGAACACCCGAAGGTCCCGATCCAGTCTGATCTCATTTTATCTCTTTTTGTTTGTTTGTTTGTTTGTTTTTTAAAGTTTTTCGAGGTACGGTCTCACTCTAGCTCACGCTGGCCTGGAATTCACTACATAGTCTCAGGGTGGCCTCGAACTCACCGCAATCCTTCTACCTCTGCCTCCCAAGACCTGGGATTAAAGGTGTATGCCACCACACCTGGCTTCATTTTATCTAGACTACATATATAAAGACACTTGTTTCCAGGGTCCCGTGAGGACAGTCTTCCACCCTTGGCTAGTTATAAGCTATCATGATTACCCACAGGCTGTGACACTTCCAGCAGCGCCTGGAAGGGCTCCAGGTTGTGACTCCCCTGCTCTCAAACCCACAGCCAGCCCCAGGTTTCTTCAACAATGCAATCCTGGTAAGCTCTGTGCTTCTCTGAATACCTAGACAACAATCCAGTGCTAACCGGTTCTGTGGGTTTCAGGAGCTCAGCTTCCTCCACACCAGCAGCAAGTGGTTAGGTGTCCTTCCTTGAATGGCCCGAACGAATGTCCTTTCACCAGGATAGTCCACGAGGGGAGCCAGTCCTCATATTAACCCAAGTGACTGACTTCTTTCCCATTAGGAGAAAATCAGATCTGAGTGGCTCCATTTATATGGTGTTCTGAGCTAGAGAGTGAGACCCTACCTCGAAAAACCAAAATAATCATAATAAATAAATAAATGATGCTCTGTCTGAAGCCAGAAAAAAGTTATTTGAGAGTTATTGTTTATTTTGTTTTTCGAGGCACGGCCTTGCTCTAGCTCAGGCTGACCTGGAATTCACTATGTAGTCTCAGGGTGGCCTCGAACTCATGGTGATCCTCCTACCTCTGCTTCCGGAGTGCTGGGATTAAAGGTGTGCACCACCACCCCTGGCTATTTCTTATTTTCATGAGTTATGACTCCTTCCCTCTAGGAGTTCTAAAAAAAAATAGTAGCTTATAGTTTGAATTAACATACAATCTGTGTGTATGTGTGTGCCTCAAGACCTGCTACCAACTCCACTTCTGCATAAACTCTTTGTTTGTTTGTTTGTTTTTCAAGGTACAGTCTTGCTCTAGCCCAGGCTGACCTGGAATTCACTGTGTAGTCTCAGAGTGGCTTCGAACTCATGTCAATCCTCTGCCTCCCAAGTTATGGGATTAAAGCTGTGTGCCACTACCCCCAGCCCCCATAAACTCTTAAATCTTTGTCAGGGAAACTTTGCTTTTGGTAAGCTTTCACAGCTGTGCTCAGCAGTAATGTCTAACATGCCATTTTCTCCTCTCTCTGTGAGCAGACATTGTCCAGTCGGGGCTAGATCCATCGTAGTGTCTGGACAGGACTTCTTCCTGTCGACGAAGGGCAGGTACCAGAGTCTGGGAAGGTTGCTGAGGTCATGATCAAAGGCAGAGGATGAATCCAAGTGAAGCCATTGATGCAGGAGCTGAGGCACCAAACTGAGGAAGAGAGTGGGATGGACGGGGCCCTGTAAAACCCCAGGCCACGCGCATGGCTCTCAGGAGTGAAGGGGAGGAGTGTGATCCAGGTGTATTCCAAAGCTGGGTCACAGTGGCGGTCACTCCAACCGCAGCCTTCTCACATCTTGCTGAGATCCTACTGAGAAGCACCTGGTCCAGAGGCCTCAGGTACAGGCGGTAGAACCCGACTGCCTGGGGCTGAAGCCTGCTGGCTCTTCCATTTGCTAACTCAGCGAGCTTCGTCGGTTTTCTTGTGTGTAAAACCCAGATATTAGGTTTCAGTTCAAAAGGTCTATATAAACTAGTGTCTAGAAAAATACTTCAAAGAAGGCTGGAGAGATGGCTTGGCGGTTAAGCGCTTGCCTGTGAAGCCTAAGGACCCCAGTTCGAGGCTTGATTCCCCCAGGACCCACGTTAGCCAGATGCACAAGAGGGCGCACGCGTCTGGAGTTCCGTTTGCAGTGGCTGGAAGCCCTGGCGTGCCCATTCCCTCTCTCTCTCTATCTGCCTCTTTCTCTGTGTCTGTCGCTCTCAAATAAATAAATAAAAAATGATGAAAAATACTTCAAAGAGTGTCTACAAGAACAGACATGAAGGGCTGGAGAGATGGTGGTGCACGCCTTTAATGCCAGCACTCGGGAGGCAGAGGTAGGAGGATCCCTGTGGGTTCGAGGCCACCCTGAGACTCCATAATGAATTCTAGGTCAGCCTGGGCTAGAGTGAGACCCTACCTCGAAAAACCAAAAAAAAAAAAAAAAAAAAAAAAAAAAAAGATAAATATTAAAGAAAAGGAATTATGGTTAGGTCATGGCTGTAAGAACAGAACAATTCTAGACCAGTTGGAAGACATGAGTAATAATTGTAGTTCTGTCTCTAACTCTGTAAAATGAAGTTGTTGTTGTTGTTTGTTGTTGTTGTTTTGTTTTTGTTTTTCAAGGTAGGATCTCTCTCTGGTCCAGGCTGACCTAGAATTAACTATGCAGTCTCAGGGTGGCCTCCAACTCATAGAGATCCACCTACCTCTGCCTCCCGAGTGCTGGGATTAAAGGCATGCACCACCACGCCCGGCTAAAACGAAATTTTAAATCAAGGTTTTTGTGCTTACATTTCTTTTTTTTTTTTTAATTTTATTTATTTATTTATTTGAGGGGAGAGAAGAGTATGAGAGAGAATCAATATGCCTCCAGCCACTGCAAATGAACTCCAGACGCATGCACTGCCTTGTGCATCTGGCTTACATGGATCCTGGGGAATCAAACCTGTGTCCTTTGGCTTTGCTGGCAAGTGCCTTAAACTCTAAACCATCTCTTCATCCCATGTGCTTACATTTCTTAATTTTTAAAACAAGACTACTTGGCCTAACCTGTTTGGTAATGATGTTAAAAGGATAAATACCAGATGAGTACAAAGGACTCAGATAAAACCTTCAGAAGAAAATAGACAGGGAATGCAGAATGTTATAAACCTACAATGCCATGGAATTTAAACCTTGTTTTATAGACCGGGTCCATTAATAATCCAATAAAAGCCGGGCGTGGTGGCGCACACCTTTAAACTCAGCACTCAGGATGCAGAGGAAGGAGGATTGCTGTGAGTTCGAGGCCACCCTGAGACTGCATAGTGAATTCCAGGTCAGCCTGAGCTAGAGTGAGACCCTACCATGAAAAAGCAAAAATAAATAAATAAATAAATAAAATAATCCAATAAAACCTATAGCACACTTTCCTAGACTGCACATATGCACATGCTTCCAAGTAATCAGGGAGGTAGATTATCCTGGAGCCCAGAAAATAGCTTCCTTCCATTTTCCAAAAGAAAGTGACTTTTGGGCTGGAGAGATGGCTTAGTGGTTAAGGTGCATGCCTGTGAAGCCTAAGCACCCAGGTTCCATTATCCAGGTCCCACATAAGCCAGATACACATGGTGGTACATATGTCTGGAGTTTGTTTACAGTGGCTGGAGGCCCTGGCACACCCATTCTCTCTCTCTCATAAATAAATAAATAAATCTTTTAAAAACAAAACATGACTTTCAGCTGGGTGTGGTGGTACACACCTGTAATCCCAACACAAGGAAGGCAGAGGCAAGAAGATTTCTATAATTTCAAGGCCAGAGTTCTAGGTCAGCCAGAAGATCCTCTCAAAAAAAAAAAAAAAAAAAAAAAAAAAACAAGATTTTTTTTTTTTTTTTTTTTTTTTTTGTATTTTCGAGGTAGGATTTCACTGTAGCTCAGGCTGACCTGGAATTCGTTATGTCATCTCAGGATGGCGTCCAACTCAAAGCTATCCTCCTACATCTGCCTCCCAGTGCTGGGGTTAAAGGCCTGCACCACCACTCCCAGTTTAACAATAACTTTTTGCTGGGCTCAGTGGCTCCTTGGGAGGCTGAGGTAGGTAGGCTGGAGATCACTGGAATCCAGGAATTTGAGGACCCTCTGGCAGCATAGAAAAACTCCCTCTGGCCAGGCATGGAGACTCACACCTTTAATCCCATTTAATCCCAGCACTGGGGAGGCAGAGGTAGGAGGATCACCTTGAGACACATAGAAGATATCAAGTCTGGCTGGGCTCAAGTGAGACTCTACCTGGGCGGGGAACGGGGAAGGAGGATCTGGAAAAAACAGGGAGGGTCTAGAGAGATGGCATAGTGGTTAAGGCACTTGTATGCAAAGCCAAAGGACCTCAGTTTGATTCCCCAGGACCCACACAAGCCGGATGCACAAGGTGGCCCATGCATCTGAAGTTCCATTGCAGTGGCTGGAGACCCTGGTACCCATCCTTTCTCTCTCTCTCTCTCTCTCTCTCTCTCTCTCTCTCTTCCTCTGTTTCATTCTCTTTCTCAAATAAATAAAAATAAAATATTAAAAAAATAGAAGATAATGGGGATGAAAAGGCCTAAGTGAGGTCAGGGGAAGAGATTGAATAAAGGAAAGATAGAAGAAGGGATAACCAAAATCTAAGAGGATATAAATAAGCCATATGGAAACCTACTTTTTTGGACAATGGAACACACAGGAGCCATAGGTTGTTACTAGAAAATTTTCAGTTCCTGGGATAGGATACCTTCCAGTGAGTTGTTGGCCAGGGAGGACACTGGTGCCTGCAAAACATTGCCGAGGCCCTTAGTTTCCCACCAGGAATAGATGGTAAGACCCTATTGCTGAAGACCCCACATACTTAGGCTGCAAGGCCACTGAGAAACCCTGCTGGAACTGAGCTGAAAGCCTCCTCCATGTAGACCAGCTGACAGAAAGCTGGAAAAAGCCATTCTGCATACAGTTCAATGAGAGAGAGAAATCACCAGTAAAGATACTCCACAGTGGCTAACTCCACAATGCATGACCCGTATACCTCAACAAGGAGGGGCCAAGGGGAGGGGGTAGGTCACGGATGAGCCTAATAATGGTACCAAACTGACTGTATTTGCTGAATACAGAACTGACTAATAAAAAAAAAATAAAATAAAATAAAAAAAAAAAAAGATACTCCACAGTGAACACTGCAAACCTTATATTTGGCCAGCCAAGCCAAATGAGCCAACTGGTGCAATAGTGGTACATCTGTTGTGGGGGAAACCAACTGCCCTCTGATTGGACTGGAGGCCCACTCCATGGGAGGGAATACATCCCTGATACTGAAAACCTACAACACGGGTAGTCATGAGCCCTAGGGGTGTAACGTCTGTTGCTATCTGGCTAAAAGTACATACTATGCTCACCAAACTGCCCGTAAGCACTTCTCTTAATGCTCATACCCATATATTAACGCTACTCTCACTTTTTCGTTAGAGAACTTTCTCTTTTCAGATGACAGTGACCTTGGTATGACTCAGAAGGCATCACAGTGCTGAGAAGAAGTGACAGAGGAGTGCTCAGCACTGCAACATCTCTATTACACCTTCCAAGGCTCAGGGCCCATTGCGGAAGAGGTGGCAGAAAGAATGTAAGAGCCAAAGGAAGGGAAGGACTCTTACAACATAACTCCTCCAGACACAAAATGGCCTGGATATCCATGACCTCATAATGCCCAACACTACCTACACAAGACCACCGTAATAGGAGGAAAAGATGATGACATCAAAATAAAAGAGACTGATTGAGATGGGGAGAATGGAGTTTCAAAAGGGAAAGTGGGGGGAGGGAAGAAATTACCTTGGGATATTGTTTACAATCATGGAAGTTGTTAATTATAAAAAAAAAATTTTTAAAGTTAAAAAAAAGAAAGAATTAGTCCAGGGTTGGAGAGATGGCTCAGTAGTTTAGGCACTTGCCCACAAAGCCTAAAGGCCTAGGTTCAGTTCCCCAGTGCCCACGTAAAGCCACATGCACAGAGTGGCACGTCATCTGGAATTTGGTTTGCAGCCACAGGAGGCACACGTATGTATGTCTCCCTCCTTGAAAATAATATTTAAAAACAAAAGAGTTAATCTAAGTTTACAAATAAACTAAATTCAGCCAAAAAAGAAGAAGAAAGAACAGCCCCCTCTCAAATAATAAACAAACAGGTGTATTTATTTATTTATTTATTTTGGTTTGTCAAGGTAGGGTCTGACCTGGAATTCTCTATGTAGCCTCAGGGTGGCCTCGAACTCTAAATGAGTAGAGCACGTGGCATTTCTACCTCATTCACCAGGGCTGTCCCACTTTAGAGCAGGTTAAGCCAGTCCAGGATGTCCAGCGTTCAGGAGCCCCTAGCTGGGGTGGACTAAACTAAAGGGCTGTGGAAGGTCCAGCCCTGTACTCCACTCTAGCAATATACTGTCAGAAGAGCATAATTATCTGAGCACATGACTTTGGAATTTCTGATGTTTATGGTGTGGTGGGAATCATTTGAGATAAGGATACCTTTCCCAGAAAAAAAAAAAATATGTTCCTTGCATATTCTATTATTTACTTTCAAACATTCCAGAGTCCGCTCATGAATAATGGGTTCTTTGGCTTCCCACTAAAAGCCAAAATGGGATCAGAAGATGGGGAAACACCCATTTTAGAGATAAGGAAATTGAGTCCCGGAGAAATAGCTAAGATGCCTCTCCTGCAGTTATCAAGATATGAAACCAAGACTTCCCCTCATAGGCGATCTAAAACTTCACTCTATTTTGCTGTTGTTGTTGTTGTTTGTTTGTTTTTCGAGGTAGGATCTCACTCTAGTCCAGGCTGACCTGGAATTCACTATGTAGTCTCAGGGTGGCCTTGAACTCTCGGTGATCCTCCTACCTCTGCCTCCCGAGTGCTGGGATTAAAGGCGTGCGCCACCACACCCAGCTCACTCTATTTTATTATATCATGAAAGCCAGCATATGTCTAATGCATAGTTTCAATTTTTTCTTTGGTTTTTCGAGATAGGGTCTCACTTTAGATCAGACTGACCTGTATTTCTCTATGTAGTCTCGGTGGCCTCCACCTCATGGCGATCCTCCCTCCTCTGCCTCCTGAGTGCTGGCATTAAAGGCATGTGCCACCACACCCACACCCAGCTCAAATAGACACTTTCAAATATTTTTATTTACTTATTTGCAAGTAGAGAGAGAGAGAGAGAGAGAGAGAGAATGGGCACACCAGGGCCTCCAGCCACTACAAACAAACTCCAAATGCATGCGCCATCCTGTGTATCTGGTTTACGTGGATACTGGAAAATTGAACATGGGCCCTTGGGCTTTGCACACAAGCACCTTAACCACTAAGCCATCTCTCCAGCCTTCAAATGGATACTTTGAGGCCAAACTATAACATGACTTAGGGGGTAGAAATGTCCTTAAAAATAGAAATATGCTGGGTGTGGTGGTGCACGCCTTTAATCCCAGCACTGAGGAGGCAGAGGTAGGAGGATCACTGTGAGTTCGAGGCCACCCTGAGACTACATAGTGAATTCTAGGTCAGCCTGAGCTAGAGTGAGACCCTGGCTTGAAAAACAAAAAAAAAAGAAGAAAAAAAAAAAAATAGAAACATTGCATTCTGAGCCAGGTATGGTGGAAGACATCTTTAATCCCACTACTTGGGAGGCTGAAGTAAGGGCTGGCGTAGGCTATGGAGTGAGTTCCAGGTCAGGCCGGGCTAGAGTGAGACCCTACCTCAGGAAAAAAATACAGAACAAAACCAAACAATTCATAACAAAAACAAGATGTATGCTGAGTGTGTGTGTGTGTGTGTGTGTGTGTATCTGTGATTATAAGGGAGGCTAGAGAGTAGGTTGAAGTATAGACTCCCTAGAGCCCTGGTAGAGATGAAAGTTTATGAAGGTGAGAGCCATGTACAAAGAGAAAGGAAATGAAAAGTGTGCATGTAGACATGGCCATAGACACATTGATTCATCAAAGTGAATGTATGTGCTCAGATTTGTGCAACGGAAGAAAATGCCACATGTAACGTAATGGCTAAAAAGAGAAACAAAGAAATCCCGCCAAATAATTTTCATGAGGAGCACCGTAGGGTGTTTCAGAAGTGAGTATTCATTAGTATTCTCAAGAGTTCTGAAACTAACAGTCGCCTTGGGAACTATGTGTTGAATTCCTGGGCCCAGCCTCAGGGACCCGATAAGATCACATGCATGAAGTACCTGGGATTCTGTGTCCAGTGGCACTTTGTGGTGGCCCTGACATGGTCCTGAGAGCGACACTCTGAGAAACGTGGTGTTTCTCTTGTTCTGTGTAGAGGAGCACACTTAATCCCGAGCCCCTCAGGGTTGAGAGACAGGGTTAACTGTCACTAGCCTCTCTCTCCCTTAGGTCCTGGTGAAGACTTCTCTCCCCTCCCCTTCACCGGTCAAAGCTTGCTTTCAAAGAGCTGACACCAGCCATTTGCACTGACATAAGCCTGTGTCTTTGCATTTTCTGCTCTGCCCCTTAAGGACATCTTAGCCATCTATGGAAGAGCAGGAAGAGGTTTATTCCTCTATATTTGAGCAGACGGACACAATTGCCAACTCTAGCTTGCTCCTAGTTTAAAGCTACCATGAAGAGAAAAGAATGAAAGATTTGGTTTGTTTTATTTATGCCAACTTGCCTTCTAAATAAGGTGATATTTAAGTATTAATTCATAAAAGTTTACATAACGCCGGGCATGGTGGCTCACGCCTTTAATTCCTGCACTTGAAGGCAGAGGTAGGAGGATTGCTGTGAGTTCAAAGCCACCCTGAGACTACATAGTGAATTCCAGATCAGTGGCTAGAGCAGGGTCGTACCTCAGGGGGGAAAAAAAATGCTTACATAGGTAGCAAAGTGTGACTGGTTAGATAAATGTATAATATTGAATTTTAAATGTTTTTCTTTTCACGATGTTCTAAGATTTCCAAGTAACTTAATGTTCTACCAACAAGAGTTCACTAATACTACACATCACAAACAAAGACTTCTGGGACACTATAAGGAATGTAAGCAAGAGAACAAAAGAAGCTGAGTGTGGTCTCCTTTAATCCCAGCAGAGGTAGGAGGATCCCTGTTTGTTGGAGGCCAGCCTGAGTCTACAAGAGAGTTCCAGGTCAGCCTAAACTAGAGCAAGACCTTACCCCAAAAACAAAAAAACAGAAACAAAAACAAAAAAAAACAGAAAGAAAAGCAATTAAGCAATCAAAAATAGTCTGCCTCCCACATACCTGGCATGATGATAATAGAGGAGAAAAATTGAACACACACGTTTATTTATTTATTTTTTTCGGGGGTGATAGCGTCTCAGGCTGGCATGGAATTCACTCTGTAGTCCCAGGCTGGGCCCCGAAGCTCACATGGACCCTCCTACCTCTTGCCTCACAAGTGCTATGATCACAGAAATGAGCCACTGCATCCACGAGTTCTTCTAATATTGGTCCTGCCTTGTCAGGTTTTCTACAGCATTAATTACATCGCACTAATCAGGGTCACAGAACATCTTCCGGGAGCAACAGCCGTTCTTTTTATTTTTTTTTATTGTTGTTTGTTTTTTCTTTTTTGTTTATTTTTATTTGTTTATTTGAGAGCGACAGACAGAGAGAAAGAGGGAGAGAGAAAGAATGGGTACGCCAGTGCTTCCAGCCACTGCAAAGGAACTCCAGATGCACGCACCCCCTTGTGCATCTGGCTAACGTGGGTCCTGGGGAATAGAGCCTCGAACGGGGTCCTTAGGCTTCACAGGCAAGTGCTTAACCACTAAGCCATCTCTCAGCCCATTTGTTTGTTTTTTGAGGTAGGGTCTTGCTCTAGTCCAGGCTGACCTGGAATTCACTATGTTGTTTCAGACTGGCATTGAATTAACAGGGATCCTCCTAACCCTGCCTCCCCAGTTCTGGGATTAAAGGTATGTGCCACCACACCTGGCTCATTCTTTTTATTTAATTTATTTAATTCATTTATTTATTTTTGGTTTTACAAGGTAGGGTCTCACTCTAGCTCAGGCTGACCTGGAATTCACTATGTAGTTCCAGGGTGGCCTTGAACTCATGGCAATCCACCTATCTGGGCCTACTGGAATGAAAGGCATGTGCCACCACAACCAGTTTACATGTGCCATTTTGTACATCTGGCTTATGTGGGTACCGGGGAATTGAAACAAGGCAATGAGGTCTCACTGCAAGCAAGCGCCTTTAATAGCTGAACCATCTTCCCAGGCCCCCAGTCTTTGATTTTGTTTGTTTGTTTTGTTTTCCAAGGTAGGGTTTTACTCTAGCCAAAACTGACCTGAAATTTACTATGTAGTCTCAGGGTGGCCTTGAACTCCCAGTGATCTTCCTACCTCAGCCTCCTAAGTCCTGGGATTAAAGGCGTGCACCACCACACCCAGCTGATTTATTTATTTATTTTTGCTCTTGGGATCAATGGTCCTCGTGCCTCACCTTCCCAGGTAGACAGGAAAGCAAATGTAAACCACATATATTTTCCAGCTTGAGTTGTTTGGCTGAAATATCTCCAAGTGTCCATCAGGCATTGAAGGGCATAGTTTATCTTGTGGCCCATTCCAAAGTTCCATTGATAGTTTATAGGAAATGGCAGGATTCAAAAAACTGGGAATGGGGCTGGAGAGATAGCTTAGCGGTTAAGGCACTTGCTTGTGAAACCCAAGGACCCAGGTTTGATTCCCCAGTACCCACGTTAGCCAGATGCACATGGTGGCACATGCGTCTGGAGTTCAATTGTAGTGGCTGGAGGCTCTAGTGTGCCCATGTCTCTTTCTCTCTCTCTCTCTCATAAATAAACAAATAAAAAATACAAAAAAAAAAACCCGGGAAGGTTATAGGAGACAAGGACAACCTAGAAGATTTAGGACAAGAAGGAGAGAAGGCGAGAAAGCAGTAAGTTTTTGAGCTAAGAAGAGAGCAGTTTTAATCATGGAAAGACACATACATAGGATAGCCAGCACAGGCAGAGTTGCTGTGGAAGCACATTCCAGGAAAATCTTAAGAGATTACTTTAATAATAAACCATGCATTCTTCAGCAAGCTGTCACGGGATTAACTACCCCTTTCTAGGCTGGGAGCACAGTCCAGCTATTTTTTTTTTCTTTTCCCTCACACAGGCAAGTTTTGTGCAAGGGACAATTGTCACATGTGGACCATAATTTTACAAACATTGCATTTATTTTTTCTACCTTAATTTTCTAAGCATGAATTTTGGTATTAATAAAAAAAAAATCACCACGTTTTATTCAGTTGAACATCTGGGTGGGCTTTGGTATGATTCTCCAGATGCAAGGGAAATGTGAACCACTTCGATATGACAGGAAAGAGTTAAATTTATTAGCTCCACACACCCCCTTAATGTGAGCAGGACACTGAATCCCTGCCAGGAGCCGTGTCAGCACCCCAGAGATACAAAAATACATGGCAAGCCAGCATTCTCTCCACCGTTGACTTAACATTTTTGTGTAAAGCAAGAGGTGTGTGCACTTGAAGTTGCGTGGGAGCCCTCCTGCTCACAAGTGAGCTCTTTGCACCAACATCTCATAAGCGCATGAGATTTTTCTTCCTCCTGCTTCTTAGGCAAATCCCTCATATTTTGGTGTGTAGAGCAAACAGGCTAATGTTGCTTGGTAAGACTGTTTGAATTTAAAAACAGGTTTGGGTGGACGCTTCTGAGTTGAGAAAACAGTGCATGTTGATGTCCAGAGAACATCTTTGTACTGCCAAAGCCCCTGTTTGCCTTAACCAAGGTGCCGTGTTCCGAGTGGATCTCTCCTCCAGGCTTCTGGGTTTTAGAAATATAGCAGCAGTTCTCAATAGCAGCAGAGCTACAGTCGTCCCCTAAATGGTGTGCACGCCTGCATGGGACTAAGATTTATATATACCTCTTGTCATTCTCAGGAAGTTACTTTTTTCAATCACAGCAATTACCTCAGAGGAATCTTGAAGCTGTCAACACACCACCCGGGCCCCTCCATATGCCCAGGTGTGGCGGGAATGCAGAGGCCCCGAGAAGCCGCATTCCTGGCCCTGCATGCTGTCCGGAGCCCCTCGCTCTCCTGGCACGCGCGGGCTGCTCCAAGCCTGACCTACTTGCAAGCGGGGACTGCCACTCACATTGAGCTGCCCCAAATTACACAGTGGCTTTGCAGTCGGGGCTAGGCGTGGACCACAAAATACCTCCTTGGTGTGCCATAAGCCCGATTCGAACTCTCCGTTTCCAGCGGGGAAGTGAAATCCATTGTGCTGCTTCCTCACCGACATCAATAACCCTCTCCCGGCCACACCACAAGCTGGCTGTGTCCCAGGCAGTTCTTTCTGCTTCCAGCAGGAGAAAGGGGGGGGGGGGGGAGAGGAGGAGGAGAAACCCACCTTTGGCAAGAATAGGTTTTTTGTTTTGTTTTGTTTTTATTGTTGTTTGCTTTTGTGTGGGGGGGAGGGGGGAAAGGAGGTTTATTTTGACTTACAGACTCAAGGGGAAATTCTATGATTGTTTTGCTTTTTTTAAAATTTTATTGACAACTTCTATAATTATAGACGATAAACCATAATTCCCTCTCCCTCACTTTCCCCTTCACAAGTCCACTCTCCATCATATGCCCCTCCCCTTCTCATGGATGGGTAGGAAACACTGCAGGAAATAGTGCATATAGGCTACATATGAATGTATATACACACCATAAGGAATATATATATATACATACATACATATATATTCAGCATATAACTGTTTTTTGTTTGTTTGTTTGTTTGTTTGCTTTGTTTTTCTAGGTATGGTCTCACTCTAGCCCAGGCCGACCTGGAATTCACTATGTTGTCTCAGGGTGGCCTCGAACTCACAGGAATGATCCTCCTACCTCTGCCTCCCAAGTGCTGGCATTAAAGGCGTGCTGTTCTTTGTATGAGCAATATTGCACATCTAGATAAGTTATCTAGATGCCAATATATTTTAATCTAGATCAATTTCATAGAACGTTGTTTTACATCTGTATACACAGGATTAAATTGTATATATAAATACAAAAAAATTGAATATATATATAGAGTGTGTGTGTGTGTGTGTGTGTGTTCCCTTCTGTTTTAAGCCCATCCAAGTTTGCGAGTAAAGACACCCATTTCTCCCCCTCCCCCTGCCGTGCTGGAATTAAAGGCGTGCACCATGCAGGGCTAAGACACTGATTTCTTTAAAGGGGACAATCGCCTGTTGGCATGTTGGAGGACGTTAGAAGCAGCAGGTCTGCTCTGGGACCCACTGTCCCTGCAAGGAAAGCTAAGAGCAAAGGCGTTATGCACATCACTTGAGGGTTGGGGTTGGGGGGCGTGCTAGATAGAGCAGGGACTGGATCCCACCAGTCCCGGGCGCGGAGGTGGCGGCGGTCGCCCCCGGCTGGCCGGGCTGCACAGCGCAGGGCCGGGCTGCCGAGTTAATAAACAGTTAAGTTTGGAAGCCTCGGCGGACACGTTGAGGGGGAGTTACCAAAGCCCCGGCAGCAAAAACATCCCGGCGCATTCCTCGGGCGTCCTCGGCTGCCAGCGATCTGATTAGAACCATATCTCTGGCCAGGAGTGGCCGCGCGGCTCCACGTCCCGGGCCCGCGGCTATTTAAGCCGGGGCAGCTGGGCGCTGCGGAGGCTCCGGGCGGGAGGGAGGCGATGCCCGCCGCCGCCGCCGCCGCCGCCGGATGCTAGCCGGGGACTGAGTGGCCGCCGCCGCCCCGCCCTGGGGGACCGTGACCGTGACCGTGGGGACTCGCAGGTGAGGCCGCGGGCTCTCGGGGCGTTGGGGGGAAGCGGGCTCCCGGGACCCTTGGGCGCGTGGCACGGATGCCTCCGCGGGATGCTCACCCCGGCCTCGCGGGGTGGGCTCCGGATGCCCACCCGGGACCCTTGGACGCGCGCCCGGAGGAGAGGCGCCCGCACGCCCGCCTCTTAGCGCTGCGAGGGTGCTTATCTGCGGTTGACAAAGGCTGGGGACCTGGTTTGTGCCTACGAGGTGGTGCTGGAGGGCTTTTTTTTTTTTTTTTTTTTTCCTTTTTTCCTTCCCCCGGACAACACATTGCATTAGAATGCGAACTTTGTCTTAGACCGTGCCTAGGAAAGTAATGTGCCCAAGCGACTTAAACTCGTTTGAAACCCACGCAGCGTTTACATGGAGTTTGCTCGAGTGCTGTAGACTGGAAGGAAGGATTGGGGGTGGCGGGGGCGGGGATGAATGGGTTAAACGCTGGGAGCCCCCCGTGGGCAAGGCAGAGAGACTTCCAGCATAGAGCCCAGTCTGTCTGTCCCCGCAATCTCTCCTCCTGGAGTTAGATCCGCGGACGCTGCTGCAATCCAGGGGAAATTGAAGGGCATGTTATCTCCACCCCGCGCGCCCCCCACCTTCTCCTCCCCCGTCAGCCTGTGTTTGGAAGGAAGGAGTCTCTCTCTCTGTAAACCGAGAAGAGCAGACCCAGCCGAGCCTCCAAGACACATGGAAAGACTTATCCGTTAGAGTGGGGCGACTTCATGAATAGTAAATGTTACTGTTGCTCTATAAAGTGACTTAATGAAAAAAAAAAATTTTTTTTAATTTTATTTATTTGACAGAAAAAGAGGGAGAGAGAATGGGCACCCTAGGGCCTCCAGCCACTGCAAATGAACTCCAGATTCATGCGCCCCGTTGTGCATCTGGCTTATGTGGGTTCTGGGGAATCGAACTTAAGTCCTTGGGCTTTTTAGGCAAGCACCTTAACCGCTAAGCCATCCTTCCAGCCCCCCCCCCCCAATTTTTTTTTCTGGCCTTAATCAAGCAAACCAAGGAAATGGGGGAGCCGGAGTTAAGACATGACTCTACCAAGTAATGGGAAAGAAAGACAGGCAGCTGAAAGACTTGGAATCACCGAGTAAGGCTCCAGCATGGCTTTGATGGGATATATCGTTCTTGTATTCTTGAGATCAGCTCCCTACGCCGAGCTTCTACTGGCTGTTGGAATGAGGAACTAGCTGGCTGAGAGAGCCTAGGTATAGACAGCAAATAGCTTGTCCTCAATGTTCCCTTTCTTGCCCTTGAATGGACTGCTCTTCTCTGGCCAGGTGCCTGCCCACCACAGCCTTGATCTCTCGCCTTCCTGAAGGAAGTGGGGTGGGAGGGTGTTCAGTAATATTGTAAGCTGATGGCTGCAAGAATTCAGAAGTACTGGGGATTTGAGCTTTCCTTTGTCCTTAGGTGTCTACATATCTTCCTCCTCCTCCTCCTCCTCCTCCTCCTCCTCCTCTTCTTCTTCTTCTCTCTCTCTCTCTCTCTCTCTCTCTCTCTGCCTGTGTGTGTGTGTGTGTTTGAGGCAGGGTCTCACTCTAGCCCAGGCTGACCAAAAACTCAAGGGGCTCCTCGATTCTCAGCTGGAATTCCAGGTGTGACCCACCATGCCTGACTCCATAGTCTTAAGGGAAGCGTTTTACTGGCATGTGTAGGGAAACAGTGCCACACTTAGCTCTATGTGAAACCGCATGAAAGATGTGCAAGTCTCCTCAAGGAAGCCTAGGGGTGCCTTCAATGTGTGTTACAGTCAGGATCCCAGGTTTGCACCAACATGCCCACTTCATATGGTGCTGGGGAACAAACCCAGGGGTTCCTAAATGCCAGACAGGCACTCTACCAACTGAGCTTTTGAGTTGTATCCCAGCCTTGGTTTTTTTTTTTTAAATATTTTATTTCTTTATTTGAGAAAGAGGCAGAGAGAGAGAGAGAGAGAGAGAGAGAGAGAATCGGCATGCCAAGGAGAGTCGGCATGCCAGGGCCTCCAGCTACTGCAAGGAACAAACTCCAGACACACATACGCCACCTTGTGCATGTGGCTTTATGTGGGTACTGGAGAGTCGAACCCCTGAGTCCTTGGGCTTTGCAGGCTGAGCCATCTCTCCAGCCCCCAGCTCTTGTTTTTATTGAATACCTTCCCCTTCTCTTCCCACTCCTATCTTTATCCCTTCTTGTCCATACATTACCCTAGAAATGTTTTTATTTTGTTCCCCTAAACTACAACCCCACCCCAATTTCTCTTACTGTGCTGAAAAAGGAACCCAGGACCTTAAACATGCTATGCAAGCCACTGAGACAGGGTCTTTTTCTTATAAGATTATTTTATTTATTTATTTATTATAGTCAGAGAGAGAGAGAGAGAATGGGCACACCAGGGCTTCTAGCCACTGCAAACAAACTCTAGATGCATGTGCCACTATGTGCATCTGGCTTATGTGGGACCTAGAGAATTGAACCTGGGTCCTTAGGCTTCACAGGTATGCACCTTAACCACTAAGCTGTCTCTCCATCCCAGCCTTTTTGTTTTAAGATTATTTATTTATTTATTTATTTATTTGTTTTTTTTGAGGCTGACCTGGAATTCACTATGTAGTCTCAGGGTGGCTTCAAACTCACGACAATCCTCCTACCTCTGCCTCCCGAGTGCTGGGATTAAAGGCATGTGCCACCACACCCGGCAAAATCATTTATTAATATTCTATTTATTATTTATTTGCTAACAATAGAAAGGGAGGGAGAGAGAGTATGGGCATCCCAGGGCCTCTTGCCACTGCAAACAAACTTCAGACACATGTGGCATATGCCCCTCTATGCATCTGGCTTTACATGAGTACTGGGGTTTGAACCTGAACTGTCAGGCTTGGCAAGCAAGCGACTTTAACCATTTCTCCAGCCCCTTGCTATGTCTCCAAGTCTGGACTTCAACGCGTGCTTTTGTCTCTTCATCCCGAGTGCTGGAATTGCAGGTGTGGGTCACTGAGCTGAGCTGAGCTGAGCTACACCCTTTAATGCATGGCCTGAAGAGATTGTGGAGGAATGGGAGGAATGTCTCTAGCCTTTGCCCTTTAAGCACAGGCAGATTCATCATTGTGGTGATGCTGACACCACCCAATCCATCTTCACCTGAGGATCCAGTGAGGCAAGGAAGGCAGCCACAGCACGGATTTGTGAAGGACAAATTCCAGTTTGCTGGTTTTTCATTTTTATTTTTATTTTTACTTATCATTATTATTATTATTATTTTGGTTTTTCGAGGTAGGGTCTCACTCTAGCCCAGGCTGACCTGGAATTCACTATGGAGTCTCAGGGTGGCCTCGAACACACGTCAATCCTCCTACGTCTGCCTCCCGAGTGCTGGGATTAAAGGCGTGCGCCACCACACCTGGCTAGTTTGCTATTTGAATGACTGAGCCCTCTCCCGTGTGTGTGTGTGTGTGTGTGTGTGTGTGTGTGTGTGTTAATATATTTATTTATTTACAAGCAGAGAGAGACAGAGAGAAGAGAGACAGACAGAGAGAAAGGGTATGCCAGGGCCTGCAGCCACTGCAAACAAACTCCGGGTGAATCGAACCCAGGTAATTTGGCTTTGCAGGCAAGCATGTTAACCGCTAAGCCATCTCTCCAGCCGTGTGTGTGTGTGTGTGTGTGTGTGTGTGTGTGAGAGAGAGAGAGAGAGAGAGAGAGAGAGAGACAGGATCTGACCGTCATATTGTAGACCAGCCCAGACTGGTCTTGAACTCAAGGTCCTCCTACCTCAGCCTAACACTTACAGGCATGCACCACCATCCTCAGCTCAGAGTAAGCAACTCTACGAAGACTTCTTGTAGGTTTTCCGTCTTGTTCTTGCTTTGTTTTGTTTTTCGAGGAAGTGGAGCTGACCTGGAATTCACTAAGTAGTCTCACGGCGGCCTTGGAACTTGAACTTACGGCAATCCTCCTGCCTCTGCATCCCAAGCGCTGGGATTAAAGGCATGCCCAGCTGCTTTCTCATAGCTGTAGTGAACTAGAACTGCAAATCCCTGGGCAGCAGGCCTACACGTCGTCTGGCTGCAGAGGTTGGGTGGGTTTTAGTGGACATGCCGGGGTGAAAGGAAGCTTTTATTTTACTCGACATGACAGTGGTGCAGGGACTCTGGAAGCTGCTGACCAGTGAGCCTCAGCCATGCCTCAGTTGCCTGAAAATTGAAAGGGCAAGAAAATATTTGAGTAAGCAGGTGGCCAGGAAGAGGCTTGGTGGAGAACTGAGCTCCTGGCGAGGCAAGAGTAAGTTACTGCTTCATTTCTTTTCCATAGCCTAAGTCTGCTTTGACTCTTCTGACCCGGCTCGGTTTCGTGTTAGTCTTATTCTCCCAGTTTGGGGATTCGGTATTCCTGTTCTTCAAGACGCAGCGCAGGCTACGCTCACAGCTCTCTAGGACTTGCTCCCCAGAACTCATGCCTTGCCAGCTAGGTTTGCAAAGTGACTGGCCAGGGAGGCTTCCATCCATAACCGACCCACGCGAGGTTTTCTATCCTCCAGACAGAACTAGGATGGGAACCAGATTGGCAGTGTAAAACACCCAAGAAAGAGGAGGTGGTGTTTTTTCCAGCACCCTGGAGTTGTTATGCGGTGGTACTCTGGGCTGTAGAAGTTGACAGAAGTCTCATTGCTGACACAGCTTTAGCTCAGATAAGTGTGTTTCAGGGAAACCTACGTCATGGTAAGCTATGCTGGTGGATTCATCTGTGAAGCAGAAAAAAAGACAGGCTACCAAATCTCCTGTGTGCAAACTCTAGACGGATTCCTGCTGGGCATCAATGATGCCCGGTGCCGACACAAAGGCTGGCATTCCATGAGTTCAGAGCCAGCTTCCCTTCTATACATGCAGGGCAACTAGGTATTGGCCAAAGGCATGGGTCCTTAAGACTCCTTCCACAGTTAAGTCTCACGTGCAGAACTGCTGGTAAAATGACCTTAGACACATCGTGTCACCTTTGAATAGTTCTGCTTTCTTATCAGGCAAACAGTAATACCCACCCTAGGGGTGTTGGGACCACAAGTTAATCTATTATCCTGTTTGTTCTTTTGCTTCTGCCCTCTGAAGAACTGAATTAAGTGTCTTCATGAAAGCTGTAAATCAGTGAGCATTTCTTCATCAAAACTGGATATTACCGTGAGTTCAGGGGCGGGGGGCCACCCCGAGACTACAGAGTGAATTCCAGGTCAGCCTGGGCTAGAGTGAGACCCTACCTCAAAAAAAATAAAGAAAAAAAAACTGGATACCACCCACTTACCTAAACAGTGTTAATCATTCAAGCACTTAATGCTAACTACGAACTAAGCGGTCCTTTTTGCTTGTGTTCACGCTAGAGCAGACAGGGAGCTACTCTGTTCTCTGCCTGGAAGGCTGCAGTCTGGTTTGGTCAAAATGACCTCTGGTCTCATTGAAATCCTCCCCACACCCTACCAGCCAACCCCCAACAGAGAAGGAGTAGGCACTGCCCCCCAGAAATCAGCATTCTAGCCACGGAAGGGACCACCCCAACTAAACTGAGTGACTTGGCCAGGACACGGGGGCCCCAATACTATCATTACCCACATAGCTGGGCAGGGTGCCATGGTTCACTCCCCTTCCTGCATCCTTCCACTACCCCGCAGGGAAGCCTGCCTCGCTTAGTGCAAGTAGAACCTGAAAAATTGCTTCCTGGTCTAAAAATGGAAGTTACTAAATGAGGTAAACTCCTCTCCCTACTTATATTGCCCGATTCCCACCCCTCAAATTTACTTTAATCCCAGTACTTAACTTTTTTTTTCTTTTTCTTTTTTTCTTTCCTTCTTTCTGTCTTTTTTTTTTTTTTTTTTTTAAGGAAGGGTCTTGATAGTCCAGGCTGACCTTGAATTCACTATGTAGTCTCAGGGTGGCCTCGAACTCACATTGATCCTCCTACCTCTGCTTCCCAAGTGCTAGGATTAAAGGTGTGCACCACCACGCCCCACTCCAGCACTTAACTGTTTTTTTTTTTTTGTTTGTTTGTTTGTTTGTTTGTTTTGAGGTAGGTTCTCACTCTAGCCCAGGCTGACCTGGAATTCACTATGTAGTCTGAGGGTGGCCTCGAACTCATGGCAATCCTCCTACCTCTGCCTCCCGAGTGCTGGGATTAAAGGCATGCGCCACCAAGCCTGGCTTCTTTCCTCCTTTCCTAATTTACTCAAACTGGCCGGGTGCAAGTGACCTTTAACTGATGCAAACTGGTTAGAATTCTGAGTAATGGGGCATGCCAGCTGAATGTGAAGTTCTAGGGAGGTTACCAGGAAGCAGAGGGATGACGACTATCACTTTTCTTGAAGCCACAGAGCAAGTGGATAGGGTAAAATAGGAAGAAACCATTCTAGAAAGTTGGGTCAGCAACACTGTTCAAGGACCGAGGGTGTGGTTCAGTGGTGGAGCCCTGTCTGGTATACACAAGGCCCTGAGTTTAATCCCTAACACAACATCAAAGGAAATGAATGGCAAGCATTGTTGGGCTAGAGAGATGGCTGAACAGTTAAGGTGCTGTCTGAAGAGCCTAATGACCCAGGTTCGATTCCCCAGTACCCACGTAAACCAGATGCACTTGGTGGGGCATGTATCTGGAGTTCGTTTGCAGTGGCTAGAGGCCCAGGTGAGCCCATATTTTCTCTCTTAAATAAATAAAAATAGGTGTTTTTTTTTTTTAAGTAATATTGCTGGGAATGGTGCTACCTTTAATCCCAGCAGGCCCAGGTAGGAGGACCTCTGTGAGTTTGAAGCCAGCCTGAGACTACATAGTGAATTCCAGGTCAGTCTGAGGTAGAGGGAGACCCTACCTCAAAAAACAAACAAAAAAAACAGTATTGTTGAGCTTGGAAGAAATTTGAGTGATGGATATACGGTTTAACATTTTTTTGGCATGCATGTATGTGGTGGTGTATGCATAGTCTTAAGTGTGTACACACGTGCCTATGAAAGTGTATATGCACTTGTGTGCATGTATGCATGGAGCAGTTAATGTGAGATATCGTCAACAATCACTCCATCTAAGTTTTTTTTTTTTTTTTGGTTTTTCGAGGTAGGGTTTCACTATAGCCCAAGCTGACCTGGAATTCACTATGGAGTCTCAGGGTGGTCTCGAGCTCATGGCGATCCTCCTACCTCTGCCTCCCGAGTGCTGGGATTAAAGGCGTGCACCACCACGCCCGGCTTCCATCTAAGTTTTTAAAATATTTTATATTTCTTTATTTATTTGAGAGAGAGAGAATGGGCACGCCAGGGCCTCCAGCCACTGCAAATGAACTCCAGATGCATGCGCTCCCTTGTGCAGCTGGCTTATGTGGGTCCTGGGGAATCGAACCTGGGTTCTTTGGCTTTGTAGGCAAGTGCCTTAAGCACCAAACCATTTCTCCAGCCCTCCATCTAATTTTTTTCTCAAATTGTTATGTATCATGTGTTTGCTGCTGCAAATAAATGCCAGTCTGGCTGTACATAGGTGGCAAACTTTTGTAAGGAAGCTCCTTTAACTGCTAAACCCATCTTTTAATTTATCTTTTATATGTATTTGTTTTTATTTATTTATTTATTATTTTTTTGGTTTTTCAAGGTAGGGTCTCACTGTGGCCCAGGCTGACCTGGAATTCACTATGTAGTCTCAGGGTGGCCTCAAACTCATGGCGATCCTCCTACCTCTGCCTCCAGAGTGCTGGGATTAAAGGCATGCACCACCACACCCGGCTTATTTTTATTTTTATTTTTATTTTTTTGAGGTAGAATCTCACTCTAGCCCAGGCTGCTGACCTGGAACTCAGAGATCTTCCTACCTCTGTCTTCCAAGTACTGGGAATAAAGGCATACACAACTGTGCCCAGTCCATTTTAATTTATTTATTTTTGTTTCTTTTTTTGAGTGTGGGTCTCACTCTAGCCCAGGCTGACCTGGAATTCATTATGTAGTCTCCGGGTGTCCTCGAACTCACAGTGATCCTCCTACCTCTGCCTCCCAAGTGCTGTGATTAAAGGTGTGCGCCACCACGCCCAGCCATCTTATTATTTTTTTATTTTTTATTTTTATTTTTTGGTTTTTCAAGGTAGGGTGTCACTCTGGCCCAGGCTGACCTGGAATTCACTATGTAGTCTCAGGGTGGCCTCGAACTTGCAAAGGACCTCCTACCTCTGCCTCCTGAGTGCTGGGATTAAAGGCGTGCACCACCACGCCCGGCCATCTGATTTTTTGAGGCAGGTTTTCTCACTGAACCTGGAGCTCACTGATTCAAGCAGGCTAGTCGGCCAGGGAGCCCTGAGGATTCCCCATCTCCACTTTCCCGGAGCTAGGATTAAAGGTATGTGCCACCACTCCCAGCGTTTTTCCGTGGAGGCCAGGGATGGAACTTAGGCCCTCCTGCTTCACGCAGGCACTTTCCCCCTGAGCCATCTCCCTAAGCCCTAGGCTTAACGTTGTTCTCCTGATAAAAAGCTACTGTTTTTCCTCAGCAATAGGATGCAGATGTTTTGCTGGAAGACACATAGCTTCATGTGACAAGAGGAACTGCCTTATGTAAGTGGACATGTGACATATGAAGTCACTTTTTTTTTTTTTTTTTTTTTTTTTAAGCTTGGCACTTGGTTAGCTTGGTAGAGAGAATTTCTGTGTGGCAGACATAGTATGGGCCCTAGCCCAGATCAACTGAACCAAACTACTGACAGCAGGAACCCACCCAGCCGTATTCCAGAAGGCCTCCATGGGATGAAGAGTCACTGCACTTTTTCCTTTTTAAATTTTAATTTGTTCATT
This sequence comes from Dipus sagitta, assembly GCA_036346955.1. Classification (NCBI taxonomy): domain Eukaryota; kingdom Metazoa; phylum Chordata; class Mammalia; order Rodentia; family Dipodidae; genus Dipus; species Dipus sagitta. The sequence goes on from CM070782.1 coordinate 70,699,408, forward strand.
TTTATTTATTTATTTGAGAGCAACCGACAGACAGAGAGAAAGAGCCAGATAGATAGAGAATGGGTGCGCCAGGGCCTCCAGCCACTGCAAACTAACTCCAGATGCGTGTGCTCCCCGTGCATCTGGCTAACGTGGGTCCTGGGGAATCTAGCCTCGAACCGGGGTCCTTAGGCTTCACAGGCAAGTGCTTAACCGCTAAGCAATCTCTGCAGCCCGTCACTGCTCTTTTGAAGCAAGGTCTCACTCTAGCCCAGACTGAGCTGGAACTCGCTCTTAGCCAGGCTGGCCTCAAACTCATGACCATCGTCCAGCTTCAGCCTCCCAATTGCTGGGATTAAGGCGTGTGCCACTGTGCCCGCTGGCTCTTGAGTAACCTCTTATAATTCAGTTTTATGATTCAGTTTTTCAGCAGAAAGCAAAACAAAGCATTTGAATTCCTACAGTAATGGAAATAATCAAGTGAAAGAATTTAACTATAATTAAGTTTAACTGAATCTTGGGGTGCAGAAAGATAAAAGAGCACAGACCTAGGACATTTTTCTTAGTGATCCAAATATTGCTTTCTTGACCCTAGACAAATCAGTATAATCCTTAGTTTTATCTTATTGTCTTACCTCTAAACCCCTGCACTTCTGTTGAGGTTCTTAGAGTATAATTAATCTCCATTTATTAGGAGCCTGTCCCCGATTACTTCTTTTAAAATGGACTCCAGCAAGCTAGATCATTAGCCTTGAACCAGATGTTTTTCTCTAATCCATAAAACTTTTAATTCTGTTTTCCATGCCATGCCCAGAAGTTTCCCCCATAAATAAATCTACTGGGCTTGGTTTCTAAGGAGCTTGGTGTCTTACAAAGCGCTGTTTCGTTCCCCATTTGACTTTCATTTGAAAGATTGTGCTACACAGATAACTTCTGGAGCTGGTGGAATGTTTGACTAGCAGGCAGGAAGCCCTGAGTTGAGTTCTCAGGGCTGCTTAATGATTCTGGTGCGGTGGCACTCGTCTCTAACTCTACTAGAATTAGGAGGAGGGAGGAAGACTAGAAGTTCAAGGTCATCCTCTGCTACTTAGAGAGTTCAAGGCCAGCCTGGGATACATGAGACCTTGTCTTCAAACAAGTCTAAAAAAAAAAAGTAATATCCATTTTTAGCTCCAGTATAATCAGCTTGCTCCAGGCTATATGCCCAAAAGGAATTAAATCTTGTTTATCTGAATATCTAATCAGAACCTGAGCCCAGTGTGGTGGCAAACGCTTTTAATCCCAGAGGTAGGGGGATCACCGGGAGTTCCAAGCCACCCTGAGACTACAATACTAAACTCCAGGTCAACAAACAAACAAAAGAGAATCAAAAAACAAACAAAAAATAATCTGCATATGAAGCATGGTGCTAGGTTGACAGTGGAAACTCACTGGTGAATTTAGAGAAGCTAAAGTCTAGGGAATACAGGGGAAGCTTAAAATAAGATTTTTTGTTTGTTTGTTTGCGGTAGGGTCTCACTCTAGCTCAGGCTGTCCTGGAATTCACTATGTAGTCTCAGGGTGGCCTTGAAATCATGGCGATCCTCCTACCTCTGCCTCCCTAGTGCTGGGATTAAAGGTGTGTGCCACCACGCCCGGCTATGTCTTTCGTGTTTTAACTGTTGTATTTGGGACCAAGATCCATTCTAATCCTCCGTGATATGTAATTCAGGTGTTAAAATGCTCTTCTGTTACCTTTAGTGCTGTAGGAACAAGGCAAATGTGTTAGAACGTATTTACACGAAGAGTGGCAGCCCTGTTTGGCCCTGGGCTGAACTGGTAGTCAGTCCATCAGGAATTCCACAGCTGTTTTCTCGCTCAGCGGTCAGATGTTACAACTGGTGTTGTACGTAGTAGGTATTCCGCATCTGCCCCTTCATCAGATCATCACTGAGTTTGTTGCTGCTATTGGGCTCTTTTTCTGCTTTTTCAAAGAGTAAAAGAATATTTTATTATTTGTTTATTTGCACGAAAGAGGCAGAGAGAGAGAGAATGGGCACTCCAGGGCCTCTAGCCACTGCTAACGAACCCCAGATGTATGCGCCACCTTGTGCATCTGACTTATGTGGGTACTGGGGAGTCGAGCCTGGGTCCTCAGGCTTTGAAGGCAAGTGCCTTAACTGCTAAGCTGTCTCTCCAGCCCTGAAAATTTTATGTATTGCAAAGAGAGAGAGAGAGAGAGAGAGAGAGAGAGAGAGTGTGTGTGTGTGTGTGTGTGTGTAACTATGGGCACACCAGGGCCTCCTACCACAGCCAATGTATTCCAGAAACGTACCACTTGGTTCAAATCTGGCTTTATGTGGGCACTGGGGAATTGAACCCAAGTCACTAGGTTTTGCAGACAAGTGCATTTAACCACTGGGCCATCTCTAGTGCGCAATCCTATTTTCTGAACTAGAAGACATATATAGCTGATAGTAAAGGCTCTCTCATCATAGTTAAATTTAGGCTAATATTGAGCCTAATTATGAGGCTGAGCATTGATTTTTGCAGGCCAAGGCTCAACTGCAGGTAGTTTTCCTCAGAAGTCATACATATAACTGGACTTGCAGCAGGAAACTTGTACCTGGTGCCCAAATTGCCTTCTGAAGGCCCCCCTGATGTGAAGCGGTCTGGTTAAGCAGCTGATGCCTTGATGGCAGGCGTGTTTCTGACTTACCTAAGCAGTCTGAATTGCCCAGTGACTAAATATTAGCTGTAACTGAAAGCTGTGTGCTAATATTTACCTTATACATGCTAGTAAACACATTAGCTACCATTTAGCAAGAAATCTAGAGAAAATGCTCACATGGTGGCCCACTCCTACGGTTCCACAGTCAAGAGGCTGAGAAAAGAGGACCTTGTGTTCTCAGGTCAGCTTGGGCATCATACTGAGATGGTATCTCAACAAAAGAAAGAGAAAATGCTACTCAACTAGCAGAGCTTTTAAAAAACATATTTTTACTTATTTATTTGTGAGAGAGAGACAAAGACAGAAAACTACTGAAGCAATAATGGATATGGACTTTTAAGATAATATAGGAGGTGGCCGGGCGTGGTGGTGCACACCTTTAATCCCAGCACTCTAGAGGCAGAGTCAGAAGGATCACTGTGAGTTTAAGACCAGCCTGATACTACTACGTAGTGAATTCCAGGTAAACCTGGGGTAGAGTGAGAGAATATAGGAGGTGAGATAGGCAATGGCCAAATGAGAAAACACACTGTGGGAGAAATGAAATCCAGCAAGGAGGCTAGCATAGAACATGCCCAAAGAACACTGGCCAGTCCGACAGCTAAGAAGTGATAATGATGGAAGGAAAGGATGGATTACACCTGGTTATTGATGCCAGGCCAAGAAGTTATCTTTATTTAGTAAGGAGAGCTTTATTTGAGCAGGAAAACAACTCTGACTCAGGTAAATTAACATGGGCCACCGGGTGTGGTGGCGCACACCTTTAATCCCAGCACTTGGGAAGCAGAGGTAGGAGGATCACTGTGAGTTCGAAGCCACCTTGAGACTACACAGTAAATTCCAGGTCAGCCTGCACTAGAGCCAAACCCTACCTCCCAAGAAGGGGAAACAAAAGAGTTCAATCTCAGGTAAATTAACATGAATGAGTTTCCAAGATGTGGATGACTAGAGATGACTCAGTTGTTAAAGAAAAACCTATATTTCAGCAAAGTAGGACAAAGGTCTTTTGTAATCTAATATTAAAGAACAAAATATGTATTGCTCTTTTTACTTTATTTCAGTTTTGACAATTTCATACATATATAGGGTGGATTTTGTCCACTCCCACTATTATATATATATTTTTAAATATTTTTATTTGTTTGTAATCAGAGAGAGTGTGAGAATGAGCACACCAGGGCTTTTTGTCACTGCAAATGACCTCCAGACACATGAACCACTTCGGGCACTTAGTACATCTGGCTTTACACGGGTACTGGGGAATCAAACACAAGCTGTCAGGTTTTATAAGCAAACCCTTTAACTGCTCGTCCATCTCTCCAACCTCTCTGCTTTAAACAATCTTTTAAAAAAGTTTATTCTTTATTTGAGAGCTTGTTTGGAGGTTCTAGCTGGGGAGCTCAGCTACTTGTATACCCTTGACTTATTTATTTTGGTTTTCTGAGGTAGGGTCTCATTCTAGCTCAGGCTGACCTGGAATTCACTGTATAGTCTCAGGGTGGCCTCAAACTCATGGCAATCCTCCTACCGCTGCCTCCAAAGTGCTGGGATTAAAGGCGTGCGCCACCACCACACCCGGCTAGTTTTATTTATTTGAGAGAGAAAGAGGTAGAGAGACACACACAGAGAATGGGCATGCTAGAGCCTCTAGCCACTGCAAATGAATTCCACACCCATGCACCACCTTGTATGTCTGGTTTATGTGAGTCCTGGGGAATCAAACCTGAGTCCTTTGGCTTTTCAGGCAAGTGTCTTAACGACCAAGCCATCTGTCCAGCCCCCTACCCCTTTTTAAGTCTTTTTTCTTTTCTTCTTTTTTCTTTTCTTTTCTTTCCTTTTCTTTCTTTCCTTTCCTTTCCTTTCCTTTTATTCTTCCTTTCTTTCTGATGTAGAGTCTCACTCTAGGTATTCTTTGAGAAGATAAAAGGAAGAATTCATCTCATAAGTCTTGACTTTGAGTATTAGGTATATTAAGGGTGTCCTGCTATATGTGTACAGAGACAAATTATGCTATCCTATGAGCCATATACACCTGAGAAGGAATGTTTATGATATAAGGTGGTATAGCTTTCTGGAGAGGGTAGAGATGGGAACTTTTGGGGTGACAAAGAGACAAAGTTGGGAAGGAATGCTAAGCTGCAGACAATATTTATTATGGGTCTTTTGGGATTATCCATATACCCCCCCCCAAAAAAAAATTCTGCAAGTTGGTTCCCATACATAGTGACATAAACCCTCAGCTTCCTGGAAAGAACACTTTCTTTTTTTTCAAATTTTATTATTTAAAAAGGTTTTTTTTTGTTTATTTTTATTTATTTATTTGAGAGTGACAGACAGGGAGAGAAAGAGGCAGAGAGGGAGAGAGAGAGAATGGGCACACCAGGGCCTCCGGCCACTGCAAACGAACTCCAGATGCATGCGCCACCTTGTGCATCTGGCTTACGTGGGTACTGGGGAATCGAGCCTTGAACAGGGGTCCTTAGGCTTTACAGGCAAGTGCTTAACCACTGAGCCATCTGTCCAGCCTGGAAAGAACTCTTTCACAGAAACAATAGATGTAGGCTTGTTCTGTCTGAAAACTTAGACAGCTGGCCTCCCGGCAGCCGGCGTTTGTGAAGGCTTACTACGGGGTGCTAATGTGGGCCACTGTCTTGATAAAGGCTGACATAAGAATGTGCTAATGCATTTGTAACTAGGTAGAACTAGGTAGTGCCTTTAACTAAAGCCAGCTGTCGGGAGAGGTTGGCTGCATTTTCATAATGTTTCATTTAAAGCTGAGGTTCAGAAGTTGGCCTGATCTGACAGGGCCTTGATTGAATTTCTAGACAAGCTGGTAACATTGTTTGGTTGCAGCGGATGGATTTTTCGATAGTGTTTCTACAGTGGCAAAACCATCAGATGTATTTCCTCCTTGTGTATGTGAATATAGTAGTAATGATTCAGAACTTTGGATTTTTTTTTTTTTTTCCAAGATAGGGTCTCACTCTAGTCCAGGTGGACCTCGAATGCACTATGTAGTGTCAGGGTGGCCTGGAACTCATAGCAATCCTCTTACCTCTGCCTCCCGAGTGCTGGGATTCAAGGCATGCACCACCATGTTCAGCAATGTCATGATTTTAAAACTGCTGGAGAGATAACTTGTCTATACATTGATAGCTCACTGTGGTGTCCTTTTCTCCCTCCCCTCCCCACCCCCCGCATGGTTTTTTGTTTTGGTTTGTTTTGGTTTAGTTTGGTTTGGTTTTTTGAGGTAGGGTCTCACTCTGGTCCAGGCTGATCTGGAATTAACTGTGTAGTCTCGGGGTGGCCTCGAACTCATGGTGATCCTCCTATCTCTGCCTCCCAAGTACTGGGATTAAAGGGTGCGCCCCCATGCCCACCTCCCCATAGTTTTTCCCATGGTTGATTTCAATAAGAAAGTAATGTTCTTCTCGTTCATATCTGTCCAGGCCTGAGACAGAGGCAGGCTGTTACTGAAATTCTCCAGATGGTATGGTCTTTCCAATGGCATACTGGTTTAATGTCTACCAATGGAGTGTTTATCATTATTAGTCAAGTGTCTCTTACCCGGTAAATGTAACCACCTGGCTAATGTTTTCAAAGACCATATTTCACCCAAGATTAGCTTTTTCTTCCTCTGTTTCAGCTCCTAAATGTGTCCACCAAAAATATTTACTAATAAAACTTTAGAGTCAGGCATGGTGATGCATCCCTTTAATTCCAGCACTTGGGAGGCAGAGATAGGAGGATTGCTGTGAGTTTGAGGCCAGTCTGAGACTAAGCATGGGTTAGAGTGAGACCCTACCTCAAAAAACAAAACAAAACACACACACACACACATAATAACCCATTAGTATACAGACAAAACCTTTTGCTCAAGGCTGCTTGCAATTTCTGCCTAAATTATAGAAACTTGTTTTCTTGTTTTGCATTTTTTTTGTTTTGTTTTGTTTTGTTTTCAAGGAAGGGTCTCATACTAGTGTAGGCTGACCTGGAACTCACTGTGGTCCAGGCTGGACTTGAAGTCCCAGCAATCCTCTTACCACAACCTCTCTAGTGCTGGGATTAAAGGCATACACCATAATGCCTGTCTTACGACACTTGATTTAAAAAAAATATATTTATTTATTTGACAGAGAGAAAGAGGGAGAGAAAGAGAGAGAGAATGGGCACACCAGGGCCTCCAGACACATGCACCACCTTGTGCATCTGGCTTACATGGGTTCTGTGGAATCAAAGTTGGGTCCTTTGGCTTTGCAGGCAAACCCCCTAACTGCTAAGCCCTCCCTCCAGCCTGACACTTGATTTTTAACATTTGCATGTGCAGCTGTATGATGCGTTAGAATGTGGTATCCATTAGACTCTTTAAAGTAGTGTCATTACTTTGCCAACTCATTCCTGTCTGTATAGACTCCAGCATTTCCAAGAGCCCCAGGTTGGAAATCAAAAATTGGTCATCCTGACCTACTTCAAAAATCTTATAATCAGTCTAGACATGGCGCACGCCTTTAATCCCAGCACTCAGGAGGCAGAGGTAGGAGGATCACCATGAGTTTGAGGTCACCCTGAGACTACACAGTGAATTCCAGATCAGCCTGGGATAGAGTGAGACCCTACCTCGAAAAACAAACAAACAAACAACAAAAAAAAATTTAAGCTTGAAAATATCTGAAGAATTCCTACAAATTACTAATAAAGACAGCCTTATAGAAAAAATGATCTCAAAGCACATAATACTTACACACATAATAGCTAACAAACAAGAAAAGATGCTCATCTTCTTTATCAGTCTGAGAAATGTAAATTAAAACCATAGTGAGGCTGGGCGTGGTGGCACATGCCTTTAGTCCCAGCACTCGGGAGGCAGAGGTAGGAGGATCGCTGTGAGTGTGAGGCCACCCTGAGACTACATAGTGTATTCCAGGTCAGCCTGAGCTAGAGTAAGACCCTACCTTGAAAAAAAAAAAAAGAATCTTACAATCAAAGGGTTTTCTCCATTGTTAGCATTTGTTTCAAAAGTTAATGTTGATATTTTATTTTTTTGTTTTTTTTAATTTTCTCAATTTTTATTAATTTTATTAATATTTTCCATGATTATAAAAAATATCCCATGGTATTACCCTCCCCCCTTCCCCCTTTGAAATTCTATTCTCCATCATATCCCCTCCCCATCTGTCTTTCTACTTACATATATACAATACCAACCTAATAAAAGCCCTCCTGCCTTTCTTTCTCTTCCCTTTCTATCTCCTTTTCTAACTTACTGGCCTCTGCTACTGAGGATATTTTAGTTTATCAGGATATTTTTCTTTTTTAATATATTTTTATTATTTATTTATGAGAAAGAGAAAGAGGCACAGATAGAAAGACAGAGAGAATGGGCATGTCAGGGCCTCTAGCCACTACAAACGAACTCCAGATGCATGCGCCACTCTGTGCATCTGGCTTACTTGGGTCCTGGGGAATCGAACCAAGGTTCCTTGGCTTTGCAGGCAAGTGACTTAACTGCTAAGCCATCTCTCCAGTCCTATCAGGATATTTTTCGATAGCTTCAGACATAGAATGTCAGTGATGCTTAAGATGTCAGCATTGAAGGCTGGCCATGGGCAGTGTCCTAAACTGCTGAGCCATCTCTCCAGCCCTCTATACTCTTACCAGTATTTCCTCATATTGATATTTCTAGAATAATAATAATTCTTCTCCTCCTCCTCCTTCTTCTTCTTCTTTTTGCAAGGTAGGGTTTCGCTGTAGCCCAGGCTGACCTGGAATTCACTATCAAGTCTCAGGTTGGCCTCGAACTTAGAGCCTCTGCCTCCAAGTTCTGGGAATTAAAGGCATGTAACACCACACCAGGCTAGAATTCTAATACTTTTTTGAGAAATACACAAAATTGAAAACTGCTGTACTTCTTCAAACAGAAATGATAGCATGACTATTTTAGTCAGTAACTGATTTTAACAAATGATGTTCCATTTTTCAATTTATGCTCCAAAATATCACTTTGCTTATAAAATTGGTATTAAGGAGATTTCTTTTTTCTTTTTGCTTTTTAAAATATTATTTATTTACTTATTTTCAAGGAGAGAGAGAGAAAGGGGGAGAGGGAAAGAGGGAGAATGGGTATTCTAGGGCCTCTAGCTGCTGCCAATGAACTCTAGAGGCATGCACCACTCTATGCGTGTGGCTTTATGTGATTATTGGGGAATCAAACCTTAGTCATTAGGCTTGCAAGCAAGTGTCTTAACCACTGACCCATCTCTCAAGCCCAGATTCCTCTTTTAGAATAATATGTATCATAATGTCCTTTGACTTTTATAAAAGCCACATTTAAGGTACAGTTTTTATTTGAAGTTTGAGGGTCACTGAGCATTATTGGTTGTCAAGAAGGGACAACCTTGAGCCTGGCATTTGAGATTGTTAGACCTTAACCTTTTGATTCAAGAGCTTTGTTTCCAGAAGATTAGCCAAGTATTTAAATAAAAAGAAGTTGCCCTTATTGAATTACTCAATCAAAGTGGTCGGTCCACCCAGCCATCATACCACAAGGCTCTCTGAATCTTTGATGCATGCAAACCGGTCACTACTCTGAACTCCAAGCCATCACTCAGAACCTCAAAGTCTCCCCAGGGCTGTCTAGACAAAGTGCAGTGCTATAGACCTACCGTAGTCCAGAATGACCCACCTCTCAACCCTTCCTCTGACATCACTTGGCACCTGACCTGTGTCCTCGCCAAGAGGACACAGATTGCCCTTTATAACTAGCTGTGAATTCCTCTTTCCCACGTGAGATTTCTGGTGAGTGCAAACTAGGCCTATCTTTGAAAAAAACTAGTTTCTCTTTCCTTCTATCTTTTTCTTTTTTTCTCCTCTCCCTTCCTCCCTCCTACCTTCTTTCCTTCCTTTCTGGATTATCCTAGAGAAAAGAGGTTAAAGCATGGGCATCAGGACTCAGAAGGCAGAGGTAAGGAGGATTGCCCTGAGTTTGAGACCACCCTGAGACTATATAGTGAATTCCAGGTCAGCCTGGGCTAGAGCAAGAGCTTACCTTGAAAAATAAAACAAAAAAGTAAAATAAAAATAAAAAAAAGACAGTACCTTCCACAGAAAATGGAATGAGAAAGTCCTGATATGTAATAAACCTTCAATAATATCATTCCTTCTGCATTTCTAAGGGACAGTCCCTGCCACCCCAATCTTGCTCTCCAAAGTTACTTGCTCCTTCACTTTTTCTTTCTTAGACTATTTCTCACCTTGGGAAAGTGTATCCATTTGTGTTTTCTCCTTGATAGAGGATAACCTTGTCAAGGAAGAGCCCTTGATTTTCTTTCTCTTTTTTCTTCTTTGGTTTTCCGAAGTAGGGTCTCACTCTAGTTCATGCTGACTTGAATTCAGTCTAGTCTCAGGATGGCCTCAAACTCATAGTGATCCTCCTACCTCTGCCTCCAGAGTGCTGGGACTAAAGGCATGTGCCACTGTGCCCAGTGAACCTTGATTTTCTTTCTTTTTTTTTTTTTTAAATTTAATGTTTTATTTTTATTTATTTATTTTACAGAGAGAGAGAGGGAGAGAGAAAGAAAGAAAGAGAATGGGCGCACCAGGGTCTCCAGCCACTGCAAATGAACTCCAGACGCATGTGCCCCCTTTTGCATCTGGCTAACGTGGGTCCTGGGAAATCGAACATGGGTCCTTTGGCTTCGCAGGCACATGCCTTAACTGCTAAGCCATCCCTCCAGCCAGAACCCTTGATTTCTCAATGGATACAGCCCAAGATCTAGGAGAATGCCTGGCATGTAGCTTGCTGGTACATATCATCTGTAAATCACAATGACTTTGAGATAAAATCAATTCTTAGATGCCAGCCCCCCTACCTCAATTCTTAGAACAAGAAGGACCATATTTGAAGGTGTTATTTAATAGTAATGTTTTCAGAGCAAAATCTAAGGCAGTTAATGATTTAACATGTGCAGTCAGATTCGTTCAACACTGTAAGATGACATACTCTTAAGAGTCAAAGGGCTGGGTGTGGTAACACACGCCTTTAATCCCGGCATTCAGGAGGCCAAAGTAGGGATCATGCTGAATTCAAGGCCAACCTGAGGCTCATAGTGAATTCCAGGTCAGTCTGGGCTAGAGACAGACTGTACCTCAACAAAAAAGTAGGGGGCCTGGAGAGGTGGCTTGATGGTTAAGGTGCTTGCCTGTGAAGCCTAAAGACCCAGGTTTTACTCCAGATTCCACATTAGCCAGACCCACAAAGGTGAGACAAAGCTCAAGGTTACACATGGCCACTAGGTGGCGCAAGCATCTGGCATTCAATTGCACTGGCTGAGGCCCTGGCCCATCAATTCCTTCTTCCCCCTTCTCTAAAATTAAATTAAAAGGGAAAAGAAAAGAAAAAAGATGAGTCAATGGCAATTTATATCCCTATTCTTTTTGTTGTTTGTTTTGTTTTTCAAGATAGCATTTCACTGTAGATGAGGCTGACCTGTAATTCACTATGTTGTCTCAGGCTGCCCTGATCAGCTTACAGTGATCCTACCCCTGCCTCCCAAGGGCTGGAATTAAAGGTGTATGCCACCACACCCGGCTCCCTACCCTTGTTTTAGACAGGTTGTCATATAGTCCAGGCTAGCCTCAAACATACTATATAGCCAGTGATGACCTTGAACTTCTGATAGGCCCAGCTTTATGTGAGTGCTAAGATTACAGGTTTACACCATCACACGTAGTTTCTGAAGTAGGGTTGGAACCCAGGGCTCCATGCATGCTAGACAAGCCCACTACCATCTGAGCTACATATACTCCCAGGCCATGTTTTTATCCCTTAAGGAAATTTCTTGGATAGAGGGACAGACACAGAATGGGATTTAGGTTAGAGAACTTCAATATTAGAGAGGTTGACTATGAGCAAAAGCTTTATTCATGTCTATGTGTAGCAATTAGACCTAAAAGTATAGACTGTTCATTTTAGGGGGATTCAGCAAACTTAGTGTTATTTCTCTAACTCTTTTCTTTGGTAGAACTGTTATTTTACGTGCTTCCACCTATAGGTCAGTTGAGGAAGACATTGCTGGCTAGCATTGCAACTGTGGAGTTTCAGAGAGGTTTTTTTTTGTTTTGTTTTGTTTTGTGTTTTTTTTTCCATCACTACTTTTTGAGGATCTGTCTTAACCTCCTTCTCTATAATTTTGAGTCTTTAATAAAGATTGGATTAGGAACTTAATAGTGGCTTTCAGATTTGTCTTTGCATAGGGTTATGGAGTTCAGCTAAGAAAACAAATAATCTAACTGCATTCTTTGATGTTAAAAAGTTCCTGTAAACCAGAAGTATAAAATAGATGCCACCATGGAGAGACACTGCCTAAGGCTTGTAAAAGCAACTCAAATTACCCTGAAAAATAATTTTGATTTTTTTTTATATTCTTTCAAAAAAATTTTTTATTAACAACTTCCATGATTATAAAAAATAAAAATCCCATGGTAATACCCTCCCTCCCTCCACTTTCCCCTTTGAAACTCCATTCTGCCCATCTCAATCAGTCTCTCTTTTATTTTGATGTCATGATCTTTTCCTGCCTCTTATGATGGTCTTGTGTAGGTAGTGTCAGCCACTGTGAGGTCATGGATATCCAGGCCATTTTGTGTCTGGGGGGAGCACGTTGTAAGGAGTCCTACCCTTCTTTGGCTCTTAACATTCTTTCCGCCACCTCTTCTGCAATGGACCCTGAGCCTTGGAAGGTGTGATAGAGATATTGCATTACTGAGCACTCTGGTCACTTCTTTCCAGCACCATGATGCCTTCTGAGTCATCCTGAGGTCACTGTCATCTGAAAAGAGAAGACTCTCTACCAAAAGTGAGAGTATGAACATTAAGAGTGGTGCTTACTGGGCAGTTTGGTGAGCATAGTATATACATTTAGCCAGATAGCAGCAGACGTTATACTCCTAGGGCTCATGATTACCCCTGTTGTAGGTTTTTAGTATCAGGGATGTATTCCCTCCCATGGAGCGGGCCTCCAGTCCAATTAGAGGGCAGTTGGTTTCCACCATGACAGATGTGCCACTCTTGCACCTGTTGGCTTATTTGGCCTAGCTGGACAAATAAAAGGCTTACAGTGTCCACTGTTGAATGTCTTCACTGGTGGTATCTCTTTCTCCCATTGAACTGCATGCAGAATAGCTTCTTCCAGCTTTCTGTCAGCTGGTCTACATGGAGGAGGTTATCAGCTCAGTTCCAGCAGGATTTCTCAGTGACCTTGCAGCGCAAGTATGTGGAATCTTCAGCAATAGGGTCTTACTATCTATTCCTGGTGGGAAACCTAGGGCCTCGGCAATGGCCTGTAATGTTTTGGGGACATCAGGGACCTCCGTGGCCAACAATTCACTGGAAGGTATCCCATCCCTGGCACTGAAATCTTTCTAACAACAATCTATGGTTCCTGAGTGTTCCATTGTCCAAAAAAGTAGGTTTCCATATGATTTATTTATATCCTCTTAGTTTTTGTTTTGTTTTGGTTTGTTTTGGTTTGTTTTTTGGTTTTCAGGTAGGGTCTCACTCTAGTCCAGGCTGACCTGTAATTAACTATGTAGTCTCAGGGTGGCCTCGAACTCATGGCAATCCTCCTACCTCTGCCTTCCGAGTGCTGGGATGAAAGGTGTGCGCCACCATGTCCGGCACCTCTTAGATTTTGATTAGCCCTCCCTTCACCTTTCCTTTACTCAGTCTCTTTCCCTGACCTCACTTGGGCCTTTTCACCCTCATTAATCTATTCTTCTAATTACATATATACAATGCCATCCTATTTGATTGTTTTTTAAAACTACTTTATTTATTTATTTGAGAGAGAGAAGGATAGAAAGGGGGCATAGAGAGAGAGAGAGAAAGAATGGGCACACCAGGGCCTCTAGCCACTGCAAACGATGTCAGACACCTGTACTACCTTGTGCATCTGACTTATATGGGTACTGGGGAATCAAACCTGGGCCCATTGGCTTTGCAGGCAAGTGCCTTAATGCCTTAACCACTAGGCATTCCATCCAGCCATTTTGTTTTATTTATTTATTTTTTTAACAGAGAGAAAGAGAAAGAAAGGGAGGGAGGGAGGGAGGGAGGGAGAGAGAGAATGGGCATGCCAGGGCTTCCAGCCATTGCAAACGAACTCCGGATGCATATGTCACCTTGTGCATCTGGCTAATGTGGGTCCTAGGGAATCAAACCTGGGTCCTTTGGCTTTGTAGGCAAACATATTAACCGCTAAGCCATCCTTCCAGCCCTTTGTTTTTGAGGTAGAGTCTTGCTCTAGCCCAGGCTGACCTGGAATTCACTCTGTAGTCTCAGGTTGGCCTTGAACTCACAATGATCCTCCTACCTATGCCTCCCAAGTGCTGGGACTAAAGATGTGTGCCACTGTGCCTGGCAAAAGAAAAAAGAAAAAATATCTATTTTCAAGCAGAGAGAGAATGGATGCATCAGAGCCTCTAGTTGCTGCAAACAAACTCCAGATTCACATGCCACTTTGTGCATCTGCCTTATCTAGGTACTGGGGAACTGAACCCAGGTTTTTTGGCTCAGTTTTTCTAGGTAGGGTCTCACTCTAGCCCAGGTTGACCTGGAATTCACTATGTAGTCTCAGGGTGGCCTGGATTCTCCTATCTCTGCCTCCTGAGTGTTGTGATTAAGGGCACGAGACACCACATTCGGCTCAAAAAATTACTTTTATTATTTAAGGAACTTCATAGGGACTATGCAGAAAGCTGCAAACGGAGCCCCTGTCTAATCCCTGACTTGCCTCCCATGCCCATGTTTTCCAGAAGTACACAGGTGCCATTTACTTAGCAGATGCAGAGTCTTACAAGTCCCAAGAACAGAGACTGCTGGAAGGACAACCAATCATGAACATCTTGCTTCAATACTACATTTTTGTATGACCTAAGAAAATTTCCTTCTTAGTGACTTGCTGATGTTGACATTCCTGAGTATTCTAACCAGAAGCCTTTTTGTTTTTTGAAGTTAAGCATGAATGTCACATGACTGGCCAAAAGATCCCAGCTGAAGGCCAGGAAAAAAGACAGCATCCCATGGTCAGGCCCTGGTGTAAGGGTTCAGCTTTGACCAGGCTCTTGCCTGGAAGTCGAGCCTTTGTCATTTAAGTGACATGTGTGACTCTGAGTGCTAGATGGGTTTATAAATAATAAACAACAAAAAGAGCGAATGCACTGCTCAGTTTCTGTCTGAGCCTCTGATAACTAGGGGATAGAATAGAATTCATAGTGCTTTTTTTGTGGGGGGGCGGGTGAGGTAGGGTCTCACTCTGGAATTCACCATGGAGTCTCGGGGTAGCCTCGAACTCATGGCGATCCTCCTACCTCTGCCTCCTGAGTGCTGGGATTAAAGGCGTGCACCACCACGCCTGGCTCCCATAGTGCTTTTCTTTCCACCAAACTGTTATACAATATAGCAAGTCACAGTATTAGCATATAACAAACTCCACTCTCTACAGAAGGAACAAACGTGACCCACTGTTAGGTCCACTCTGAAACTCCTGCAGCCGAAGGTGGTTCTGAATAGCACAATTTAAATAGACACAGACAGACATAAGTCTAGAAAACTAGGAAACTAGATTCACCGTGTAAATGTAAACATTGCAAGCCAGTTACACCCTTTGAGAAGGAATAGATCAGTGATACCGTATGATGTGATGTTTTGTGCAGTCCGTGAGTGGCCTTTTACAATATCAGATGAAAAAAAAAAAAAAAACAGATGAAGCTGTCAGGCTCACAGCATAAGGTTTATAAGAAAGCACGTATTACGTGGGTATGACTTCTTATTAGCAATGTTAAGATCACTTCCTCTTGTAGAGTGATATCTAGATCAAAAGCAAAGTACTTTTCTAGGATCCTTAGTTATTGATTAATGGCATCTTCTTAGCAGCTTGGGGAAAAAAAATGTGAAAAGCAGTAAATGAAATCCCAGTACTTAAAAGGTAGAGGTGGGGGGATCATAAGTTCAAGACTATCCTCAATAACATCATGAATTTGAAGTAATTCCCAGCTACCCTGGGTACATGAAAATGTGGTCTCATGATATAACCAGGAAATATATATATAATTTTTTTGATAGCTTGTTTCTATGTAGCTAGCAAAAAAATTTGCTTTTAGCTAGGTGTGGTGACACATACCTTTAATCCCAGCACTCGAGAGGCAGAGGTAGGAGGATAGCCATGAGCTTAAGGCGACCTACATAGTGAATTCCAGGTCAACAGGGCTAGAGTGAGATCCTACCTCGAAAAACAAAAAACAAACAAAAAATTTACTTCTGTTCCCTTTCCAACCCTGGAGTAATTATAGTGTTACAAGAGATGGCTTAACCCAGCAGAACACACACACACACACACACACACACACACGCATGCACGCACGCACGCACCATGTTTTCAGTCACTCTGCATCCCAGGCCTAATGTTTGGAAACCAGTACACGTTAAGGTAATACTTGAGTTCTTAGAGGTTTACAACCAGGAAAGAAGGCAGTGAGCTGTGCCTGTTTCCAAGGAAGTCTTAGTTCTCTGAAACAATGCCCTCCTTTTCCCCTTACTTGTATAGTTTATGCAAATGATCTGTCAAAGGTCCCTGTGTAAGCTGACCTCCTTAAGGCTTTTCCAGATGTTCAATGTTTGGGGCCACAGGCTGGAGAGATGACTTAGCAGGTAATGTGCTTACCTACAAAGCCTGCCCACACAGGTTCAACTCCCCAGAACCCTCGTAAGCCAGGTGCTCTTGGTGGCGCATGCATCTGGCGTTCGTTTGCCGTGGCCAGAGCACCTGGTCACACGGGCACGTTTCTGTCGTGAAATCTCTCCTACAGAGTCATTCCTTGAGCTGTCCTTCCAAGCTTGGTGACTGTGTACCTTGGCCAGCTAGGTTCAACTTGTACTCATCACAGTGCCTTGAGAAGGTGTGTGCTATCCTTTATTTTAGTCTACATAACCATGAACATAATTTCAAGGCAGATGGGTTTGCCATTTCAGGACATTTTTGCAATCAAGTGCTCTACTATTGAGCTATATCCTCACAGGACATTTTTGAATCATGTATTCTAAATTTTTATTTTTATTTTATTTATTTATTTATTTTTCGAGGGAGGGTCTCACTCAGGCAACCTGGAATTAACTACGTACCCTCAGGGTGGCCCCGAACTCTCAGTGATCCTCCTTCCTTTGTCTCCTGAGTGCTGGGATTAAAGGCGTGAGCCACCACACCTGGCTCTAATATTCTTGTTCTTTAAATTCTGATGGCCTGGGCGGAGCATGGTGGTGCACGCCTTTAATCCTAGCACTCGGGAGGTTGAGGTAGGAGGATCGCCGTGAGTTTGAGGCCAACCTGAGACTACATAGTTAATTCTAGATTGGCCTGCATTAGACCCTACCTCAAAAAGAACAAAAACAACAAAAACAAAAAAAAAAGTTCTCCTGGCCTTTTAGATAACATTCTGGAAGCCTCAACAACTTTGAGTATGCCAGAGTACTGGTTTTGACAGGAAAGAGCCCTTTGTTATTGTTGTTACACATTATTATTAACGTTGCTTTTCTTATTTTATTTTATTTTATTTATTTGAGAGAGAGAGAGAGAGAAAGAGGCAGAGAGAGAGAGGGAGGGAGAATGGGCATACCAGGGCCTTCAGCCACTGTAAATGAACTCCAGTTGCATGTACCACCACGTGCATCTTGCTTACATGGGTCCTGGGGCATCGAACCTGTGTCCTTTGGCTTCGCAGGCAAACATCTTAACCGCTAAGCCATCTCTCCAGCACAATGTTGTTGTTTTTAAGGGAGGGTCTTACAGTACTTCAGGCTAACCCGAAACTCACAGTAGTTCCCGACTGGCCTTGAACTCACAGAGGTCCTTCTACCTCAGTGGTCTCCCATGTGCTAGGATTAAAGGTGTGTGCCCGCCCACTTTCATTTTTTTTTTTTTTGTTCTGTCTGGTTTTACTTTATTTTACATATGGGTTTCACTGTGCTGCCCAAGCTCGTCTTGAACTTCTGGGATCAAGTAATCTTTTGTGTCAGCCACCAAAGTAGCTGGGCCTATAGGCATCCACTTATATACCCATCCCTTTCCCCTGGATATTTTGGATGATTCCTTATTCCTTCATTTGTTTAAAAGTAACTAAGTTCATTAAGATAACTGATAGACTGAGCACATAGGAAGGCAGTTAATAGTAAATATTAAAAAAAAAAACGTTCTCAGCCATTAGGATGAGTAGAGCCACCAATTTTCTTGGGCACAAAGCCTAAATGTTCTGTTGGCTGCAAAATATTACTATGTGAGAACAGATCATATCAGACAGGGACGTGGGGGCCAATGGTAAATCTCTCCTGGATGGTTAATATTGAGGGAAAATGAACACCAGAACAAAGGACATATTCTAACAGAAAGGTCATAGAGAACCTAGGGATGTCGTGTAGAATCAGATAAATTAATCTGAACCTAAGCTGAGTCTATAAAACAAAGATCTTTTTTTTTTCCTTCGGGGTTTTGATCTACATATAAAAATGTAACAAAACATAAGTTCTACCTATCTGTATGAAATTACTATTTGTACCTCAATTTGGCCGCTCTATGCTGGTGTAGCAAGGCAGATGGAATCTTATTTTAAATTTTTTAAAAAATATTTTATCTTCATTTATTTGAGAGAGACAGAATGGGTGTGCCAGGGCTCTCCAGCCACTGCAAACTCCAGACACATGCCACCTTGTGCATCTGGCTTACATGGGTACTGGGAGAATTGAACCTGGGTCCTTAGGCTTCCCAGGCAAGTGCCTTAACCACTAACCCATCTCTCCAGCCCCTGGAATCTTGGAAGACTCAGTATGTCTCTGAAACATGAGTTGCAGAAAGGTAGATCAACACTCAAACAATGGCTTGAGGAATGAGTATGGGGCTGTGCCTGGGAAGGGAGACTACATTGGGATTTGATGTTATTCAGCCAGACTGGGAAAGAAAAAACCAAGTATCAGGCAGCATTTCCTGTACTGGTTTTTGGAAGAGGAAAAGTTTAAGATTACCTGCTTCTTTTAAAGTGCCCTTCTGTGGTTATAGATCATGAAATAATTCTACAAGTATATGCAGCCTTGCATTCGTAACTCAGTGTTTAAAGCAGATCTCTCAGGCTGGAGAGATGGCTTAGTGGTTAAGCGCTTGCCTGTGAAGACTAAGGACCCCTGTTCAAGGCTCAATTCCCCAGAACCCATGTTAACCAGACGCACAAGGGGGCGCGTGCATGTGGAGTTTGTTTGCAGTAGCTGGAGGCCATGGCACTCCCATTCTCTCTCTATATATATATGTCTGTTTCTGTCTGTCACTCTCAAATAAATAACTAAATAAATAAAACAGATCCCTCTAAGAAGCACGCCCTCTTTAACTCTTAATGTCCTGTAGGCTTTCAGTGTGGTTACTGAAACTACTTGCATAGAAAATGCAACATTTGGGGCCTGGAGAGATGGCTCAGGGGTTAAAGGCACTTGTTTGCAATGCTTGCTGCCTTGCTGGTACAGGTTCGATTCCACAGTACCCACAGAGAGCCAGATGCACAAAGTGGCACATGCGCCTGGAGTTTGTTTGCAATGGAAAGAGGTCCTGGTGTGCTCTCTCTCTGTAGCTATCTCACTCTCTCTGCTTGTAAATAAATAAAAAAAAATATTTTTAAAAATAGAAAATGCTGAGGATGGAGAGATGACTTAGCCATCTAAGGCTTTTGCCTGCAAAGCCAAAGGAGCCAGGTTCAATTCCCCAGTACCCACGTAAAGCCGGATACACAAGGTGACACGTGCATCTGGAGTTTGTTTTCAGTGGCTAAAGACCCTGCTCAATCTATTGTCTGTCTCTCGAGATATCTGCTTCTTTCTCTCTCTCTCATTCTCTCTCAAATATATAAATAAATAAATTAAATTAAAAAAGAAAATGCAACCTGTTTAGTAGTCAGGATTATATGCAGGGGAAGGCTCATGAGAGTTTCTCCCTGTGCCCCTGGCTCACTAATCATGCAGCTCTTGTAGTGGACTTGCAGGCAATACCATTAGCCTCTGGACTGAGGGCTCTAAGTGCCAAGGTGTCTTCTTGTCTGGGTTAGAGGGGAAGCCTGCCAGTTAGCCAGGTCTTTAGTCTGGACAGCTGACCTTCTTTCCGAGAGAACCTCTCCTCCCCAGCCCCCTTTCCATTCCAGATCACCGGCCACTTCCCAGACATGCTTTGGCTTAAGGTACAAACTTGCTCAAGTCACTTTTGGGTTTTAAAGTCCAAACTACGTGGAGAAGGGCAACCTTTGCCAAACCCTACTCTCCCTTCCCAACAGCTCTCCCTTAGAATCAGTAGGGATCCCTCATGGGTGTCCCGTGAGTGGATTGGTGTTTGATCCAGAATGGGAGCTAATGCAATGCTTTAAGATGCTTCTAGGTATTAGGACCTTGAGCCACCTTTCCAATCTCTGTTGCATGGCTCCTGAGAGACAGCACAAAGGGACATTCCCTACTAGGAAATAAATACTGCACCATGAAGAGAATCGGCCCCCCCAAACGCAGAGCCCTGGTAGCTGTGTGGGAGGGAACACACTACCCACCAGATAGAAATGCCCCGTGCGAAGTCACACCCGCCCAGCTCCTTTGAGGTACACAGAGCACACAGCCCATGTAGATGGTCCCCAGGGTCCCCCAAAAGCACAGTCCAAACTGCTGATGCTGACAGTGTAGAGCAGCGGGCAGAAGTGTGAACCTCTGTTGTTCCCCAAAACCAACACTTCATCGTCACTTCCTTCTCCTTACTAGAAATAAATGAAAGGAAATGAGTTGGTCCCCATTCTGTTTCACCTAAGCTTCCAAAGAGGAGGTCATCCTTGGAAACAGGAGTGAAATGTTTCTTCCCTCATAATGGTTAGTCAGGATTTTGAATCTTTCTGTTTTTTTGTTTTGTTTTGTTTTTGGAGCCAGGGTTTCACTCTAGCCCAGGATGGCCTTGAACTCACTAGGATTCCAGGCATGGTGACCATGCCTGATTAATCAGGATGGTTATAGTTTGCACATATCAATCCAAGCTCAAGCTTCATGTGTATATACTCATTAAAAAAAAATTCCAGTGCTGGAGAGATAAATTAGTGGTTAAGGCACTTGCCTTAAGGTTAAGTCTAAGGACCCAGGTTCGATTCCCCAGATGCACAAAGTGGCACATGCATCTGGAGTTCCTTTGGAATGGCTAGAGGCCCTGGTACGCCCATTCCATTTCCTCTCTCTCTCTTAAATAAATGAATAAAATACTTTAAAAAATCCACAGTCTAGGAAAGCTACAGAGATATTCTCCTATTACCCTTTGTTGCAGTCAGGTTAGCATTGCTGGCAGAAATCACCCAACCAAGAACAGCTTGTGGGAAAAAAAGAGGTTTATTTTGGCTTACAGGCTTGAGGGGAAGCTCCACGATGGCAGGGGAAAACAGTGGCATGAGCAGAGGGTGGACATCACCCCCTGGCCAACATAAGGTGGACCATAGCAACAGGAGAGTGTGCCAAACACTGGCAAGGGGAAACTGGTTATCATAAGCTATGATATGGCTTATGATATGATATGGCTATCATATACCCATAAGCCCGCCCCCAACAATACACTGCCTCCAGGAGGTGTTAATTCCCAAATCTCCATCAGCTGGGAACCTAGCATTCAGAACACCTAAGTTTATGGGGGACACCTGAGTCAAACCACCGTACCCTTTTTCTTAGGGTAAGTATAAGGGGGAATTTACGAATCAATCTTCTTTATATGGTTTTCTTTAAGCAGGCATATTAACTATATTTTCTATTTTTCCCATTCTAAGTGTGCCCGCAATAGTCATTGTACTGAAAAAAAAAAAACTGAGTGAAAATATGACAGAAAAACTGATCAGTGAGTGTAATACTTTACTCCCAGTGACTTGGGTAGCACTGCCTATCTATAGAATGGGCCCTGCTATGGGCCCATAGAACAATTTGGAAACTTAACCCTCCTGACATTGCTTATGTTGATGACTTCTGTAAGCTCTCAAAGAAGGTATTGCTGGGCTGGAAAGATGGCTTAGCCATTAAGGTGCTTGCCTGTAAAGCCAAAGAACCCAGGTTTATTTCCCCAGGACCCACGTAAGCCAGATGCACAAGGTGACGCATGATGTATCTGGAGTTCGTTTGCAGTGGCTGGAGGCCCTGGTGCACCCATTCTCTCTCTTTCTCTCTCTCTCACTCAAATAAATAAATATTTATAAAGAAGGTATTGCTGATACAAAGTTGTTTTAGGCATGAGTCACCATGTCCGGCTTATTTCTTTTTTAAAAAATTATTATTATTATTATTATTATTTATTTATTTATTTTTATTTATTTATTTATTTATTTATTTATTTTTTGGTTTTTCAAGGTAGTGTCTCACTCTAGCCAAGGCTGACCTGGAATTTACTATGTAGTCTCAGGGTGGCCTTGAACTCAAGGCAGTCCTCCTACCTCTGCCTCCCGAGTGCTGGGATTAAAGGTGTGCACCACCATGCCCGGCTAAAAAATTATTTTTATTTTTATGTATTTATGAGAGAAGAGGTAGACAGGGAGAGAATGGGCACACCAGGGCCTCCAGCTGCTGCAAACGAATTCCAGATGCATGTGCAACCTGTGCATCTGGCTCACGTGGGTCCTGGGCAATTGAACCTGGGTCCTCTGGCTTTGTAGGCAAGTGCCTTAACCGCTAACCTATCTCTCCAGGCCTAAAAAAATTGAGTGAGAGAGAGAGGAAATGAGCAGAGGAGAGAGAGGGAGGGAAGATGGGCATACCAGGGGCTTCAGCCACTGTAAATGAACTCCAGTTGCATGTATCCACACGTGCATTTGCTTTCATGGGTCATGGGGATCGACTGTGTCCTTTGGCTTCGCAGGCAAACATTTCTTAACGCTAGCATTCTCCAGCTCAATGTTGTTGTTGTTAAGGCGAGGTCTTACGTATTCAGGCTAACCCGAAACTACAGTAGTTCCGACTGGCCTCTGAACTCACAAGAGGTCCTTCACCTCAGTGGTCTTCCATGTGCTTGGTTAAAGTGTGTGCCCGCCCCCACTTTCATTTTTTTTTATTTGTTTCTGTCATGGTTTTACTTTATTTTACATTTGGGTTTCACTGTGCTGCCCAAGCTCGTCTTGAATCTGGGATAAGCAAGTAAATCATTTGTGTCAGCACCAAAGTAGCTGGGCCTATAGGCATCCACTTATATACCCATCCCTTTCCCCTGGATATTTTGGATGATTCTTTATTCCTTCATTTGTTTAAAAGTAACTAAGTTCAGTAAGATAACTGATAGACTGAGCGCATAGGAAGGCAGTTAATAGTAAATATTTTTAAAAAAATGTTCTCAGCCATTAGGCTGAGTAGAGCCACCATTTTTCTTGGGCACAAAGCCTAAATGTTCTGTTGGCTGCAAAATATTACTATGTGAGAACAGATCATATCAGACAGGGACGTGGGGGCCAATGGTAAGTCTCTCCTGGATGGTTAATACTGAGGGAAAATGAACACCAGAACAAAGGACATATTCTAACAGAAAGGGCATAGAGAACCTAGGGATGTCGTGTAGAATCAGATAAATTAATCTGAACCTAAGCTGAGTCTATGAAACAAAGATCTTGTTTTTTTTCTTCGGGGTTTTGATCTACATATAAAAATGTAACAAAACATAAGTTCTACCTATCTGTATGAAATTACTATTTGTACCTCAATTTGGCTGCTCTGTGGTGGTGTGGCAAGGCAGATAGAATCTTATTTTAAATTTTTTAAAAAATATTTTATCTTCATTTATTTGAGAGAGACAGAATGGGTGGGCCAGGGCTCCCCAGCCACTGCAAACTCCAGACACGTGCCACCTTGTGCATCTGGCTTACATGGGTACTGGGAGAATTGAACCTGGGTCCTTAGGCTTCCCAGGCAAGTGCCTTAACCACTAACCCATCTCTCCAGCCCCTGGAATCTTGGAAGATTCAGTATGTCTCTGAAACATGAGTTGCAGGAAGGTAGATCAACACTCAAACAATGGCTTGAGGAATGAGTGTGGGGCTGTGCCTGGGAAGGGAGACTACATTGGGATTTGATATTATTCAGCCAGACTGGGAAAGAAAAAACCAAGTATCAGGAAGCATTTCCTGCACTGGTTTTTGGAAGAGGAAAAGTTTAAGATTACCTGCTTCTTTTAAAGTGCCCTTCTGTGGTTATAGATCATAAAATAATTCTACAAGTATATGCAGCCTTGCATTCGTAACTCAGTGTTTAAAGCAGATCTCTCAGGCTGGAGAGATGGCTTAGCGGTTAAGCACTTGCCTGTGAAGCCTAAGGACCCCTGTTCAAGGCTCAATTCCCCAGAACCCACGTTAACCAGATGCACAAGGGGGCGTGTGCATGTGGAGTTCGTTTGCAGTAGCTGGAGGCCATGGCACGCCCATTCTCTCTCTATATATATGTCTGTTTCTGTCTGTCACTCTCAAATAAATAACTAAATAAATAAAACAGATCCCTCTAAGAAGCACGCCTTCTTTAACTCTTAATGTCCTATAGGCTTTCAGTGTGGTTACTGAAACTACTTGCATAGAAAATGCAACATGTGGGGCCTGGAGAGATGGCTCAGGGGTTAAAGGCACTTGTTTGCAATGCTTGCTGCCTTGCTGCTACAGGTTCGATTCCACAGTACCCACAGAGAGCCAGATGCACAAAGTGGCACATGTGTCTGGAGTTTGCTTGCAATGGCAAGAGGTCCTGGTGTGCTCTCTCTCTGTAGCTATCTCACTCTCTCTGCTTGTAAATAAATTTAAAAAAAAATATTTTTAAAAATAGAAAATGCTGAGGATGGAGAGATGACTTAGCCATCTAAGGCTTTTGCCTGCAAAGCCAAAGGAGCCAGGTTCAATTCCCCAGTACCCACGTAAAGCCGGATACACAAGGTGACACGTGCATCTGGAGTTTGTTTCAGTGGCTAAAGACCCTGCTCAATCTATTGTCTGTCTCTCGAGATATCTGCTTCTTTCTCTCTCTCTCATCTCTCTCAAATATATAAATAAATAAATTAAATTAAAAAAGAAAATGCAACCTGTTTAGTAGTCAGGATTATATGCAGGAGAAGGCTCAGAGAGTTTCTCCCTGTGCCCCTGGCTCACTAATCATGCAGCTCTTGTAGTGGACTTGCAGGCAACACCCATTCGCCTCTGGACTGAGGGCTCTAAGTGCCAAGGTGTCTTCTTGTCTGGGTTAGAGGGGAAGCCTGCCAGTTAGCCAGGTCTTTAGTCTGGACAGCTGACCTTCTTTCCGAGAGAACCTCCCCTCCCCAGCCCCCTTTCCATTCCAGATCACCGGCCACTTCCCAGACATGCTTTGGCTTAAGGTACAAACTTGCTCAAGTCACTTTTGGGTTTTAAAGTCCAAACTATGTGGAGAAGGGCAACCTTTGCCAAACCCTATTCTCCCTTCGCTCAGAATCATGGGTTCCCAACAGCTCTCCCTTAGAATCAGTAGGGATCCCTCATGGGTGTCCCATGAGTGGATTGGTGTTTGATCCAGAATGGGAGCTAATGCAATGCTTTAAGATGCTTCTAGGTATTAGGACCTTGAGCCACCTTTCCAATCTCTTTGTTGCATGGCTCCTGAGAGACAGCACAAAGGGACATTCCCTATTAGGAAATAAATACTGCATCATGAAGAGAATCGGCCCCCCCAGACGCAGAGCCCTGGTAGCTGTGTGGGAGGGAACACACTACCCACCAGATAGAAATGCCCCGTGCGAAGTTACACCCGCCCAGCTCCTTTGAGGTACACAGAGCACACAGCCCATGTAGATGGTCCCCAGGGCCCCCCAAAAGCACAGTCCAAACTGCTGATGCTGGCAGTGTAGAGCAGCGGGCAGAAGTGTGAACCTCTGTTGTTCCCCAAAACCAATGCTTCGTCGTCACTTCCTTCTCCTTACTAGAAATAAATGAAAGGAAATGAGTTGGTCCCCATTCTGTTCCACCTA
The DNA here is from genome assembly GCA_036346955.1 of Dipus sagitta. NCBI lineage: Eukaryota > Metazoa > Chordata > Mammalia > Rodentia > Dipodidae > Dipus > Dipus sagitta. The sequence continues at coordinate 70,725,139 of CM070782.1, forward strand.
AGCTTCCAAAGAGGAGGTCATCCTTGGAAACAGGAGTGAAATGTTTCTTCCCTCATAATGGTTAGTCAGGATTTTGAATCTTTCTTTCTGTTTTTTTGTTTTGTTTTTGGAGCCAGGGTTTCACTGTAGCCCAGGATGGCCTTGAACTCACTAGGATTCCAGGCATGGTGACCGTGCCTGATTAATCGGGATGGTTATAGTTTGCACATATCAATCCAAGCTCAAGCTTCATGTGTATATACTCACAGAAAAAAAAAATATTCCAGTGCTGGAGAGATAAATTAGTGGTTAAGGCACTTGCCTTAAGGTTAAGTCTAAGGACCCAGGTTCGATTCCCCAGATGCACAAAGTGGCACATGCATCTGGAGTTCCTTTGCAATGGCTAGAGGCCCTGGTACGCCCATTCCATTTCCTCTCTCTCTCTTAAATAAATGAATAAAGTACTTTAAAAAATCCACATTCTAGGAAAGCTACAGAGATATTCTCCTATTACCCTTTGTTGCAGTCAGGTTAGCATTGCTGGCAGAAATCACCCAACCAAGAGCAACTTGTGGGAAAAAAGAGGTTTATTTTGGCTTACAGGCTTGAGGGGAAGCTCCACGATGGCAGGGGAAAACAGTGGCATGAGCAGAGGGTGGACATCACCCCCTGGCCAACATAAGGTGGACTATAGCAACAGGAGAGTGTGCCAAACACTGGCAAGGGGAAACTGGCTATCACACCCATAAGCCCGCCCCCAACAATACACTGCCTCCAGGAGGTGATAATTCCCAAATCTCCATCAGCTGGGGAGACTAGCATTCAGAACACCTAAGTTTATGGGGGACACCTGAGTCAAACCACCGTACCCTTTTTCTTAGGGTAAGTATAAGGGGGAATTTACGAATCAATCTTCTTCATATGGTTTTCTTTAAGCAGGCATATTAACTATATTTTCTATTTTTCCCATTCTAAGTGTGCCCGCAATAGTCATTGTACTGAAAAAAAAAAAAAAACAGTGAAACTATGACAGAAAAACTGATCAGTGAGTGTAATACTTTACTCCCAGTGACTTGGGTAGCACTGCCTATCTACAGAATGGGCCCTACTATGGGCCCATAGAACAATTTGGAAACTTAACCCTCCTGACATTGCTTCTGTTGATGACTTCTGTAAGCTCTCAAAGAAGGTATTGCTGGGCTGGAAAGATGGCTTAGCCATTAAGGTGCTTGCCTGTAAAGCCAAAGAACCCAGGTTTATTTCCCCAGGACCCACGTAAGCCAGATGCACAAGGTGACGCATGATGTATCTGGAGTTCGTTTGCAGTGGCTGGAGGCCCTGGTGCACCCATTCTCTCTCTTTCTCTCTGTCTGACTCTCTCTCTCACACTCAAATAAATAAATATTTATAAAGAAGGTATTCCTGATACAAAGTTGTTTTAGGCATGAGTCACCATGTCCGGCTTATTTCTTTTTTAAAAAAATTATTATTGTTATTATTTTTATTTATTTATTTTATTTTATTTATTTATTTATTTATTTATTTATTTTGGTTTTTCAAGGTAGGGTCTCACTCTAGCCCAGGCTGACCTGGAATTTACTATGTAGTCTCAGGGTGGCCTTGAACTCAAGGCAGTCCTCCTACCTCTGCCTCCCGAGTGCTGGGATTAAAGGTGTGCACCACCATGCCCGGCTAAAAAATTATTTTTATTTTTATGTATTTATGAGAGAGAGAAGAGGTAGACAGGGAGAGAATGGGCACACCAGGGCCTCCAGCTGCTGCAAACGAATTCCAGATGCATATGCAACCTGTGCATCTGGCTCACGTGGGTCCTGGGCAATTGAACCTGGGTCCTCTGGCTTTGTAGGCAAGTGCCTTAACTGCTAACCTATCTCTCCAGGCCTAAAAAAATTGAGTGAGAAAGAGAGAGAGAGAGAGGCAGATAGTGTGAGAGAATGGCTATACCAGGACCTCTGCCCACGGCAAATGAACATGCCATCTTGTGCATCTGGCTTACGTGGGTCCTGAGAAATCCAGCCTGGGTCCTTAGGTTTCACAGGCAAGTGCCTTAAATGCTGAGCCATCTCTCCAGCCCCCTACCTTGTGCATCTGGCTTTACACAGGTACTGGGAATCAAACCTGGCTTTGCAGGCAAGCACCTTAACTGCTAAGCCATTTCGCCAGCCCAAACAACCTACTTTTTTTTTTTTTTTTTTTTGGTTTTTCAAGGTAGGGTCTCGCTCTAGTCCAGGCTGACCTGGAATTCACTATGTAGTCTCAGGTTGGCCTTGAATTCATAGCAGCCTTCTGAGTGCTGGGATTAAGGGCGTGTACCACTATGCCTGCCCACTTAGTATTTCTTTAAGTGAACAGTTATCTAAGACCACAGGATCTCAGGAATGCCGGTCATTGGAGTCATCTGGTAACTTTATGACCCGCTGATGTTTGTGTCTCCTCCCTCCGCGATTCTGCCTTAATTGATCTGGGTGTAGCATGGACTTCCATCTTCTCCAGCTGGTCTGCTGAACTTTCAGAGGATCTGAGGCAGACATGGATGTAACGTAGGGTCTGTTAGGACAGCCTTCTGGGAGTAACTGAGGGGATGCTGTCCTCGAAGTCCTGTGCCCACCGGCATCTGACTTTTATAGGCTCTACATACAGCCAGGGCTGCATAGAGGATGGCTCACACTTTGACAGACGTTCTCACTTTTCACCTGGACTTTATTAACTAAAGCAGCCCTTTCCGTGTTTCTAGTTTTTAGCAGTTTACTTATTTTGCTCCAGACATTGTAATCTGTTCTGGAAGGCACGATTGGAAGCAGGGTACTACTGTGTAACTGCCATCTCTGGGGACACCTGGCTATGGGTTAGCCACACCTGTGCTTATTAGCACTAGATGCTTTTGTTTTGTTTTTGTATATTTTATTTTTATTTGTTTACTTGAGAGAGAGAGAGAGAGAGAGGGAGATAGAGAATGGGTGCACCAGGGCCTTTAGCTGCTGCAAACGCACTCCAGACTCATGAGCCACCTTGTGTATCTGGCTCACGTGGGTCCTGGGGAATCAAACCTGGGTCCTTAGGCTTAAGGCTAAGTGCCTTAACTGCTAAGCCGTCTCTCCAGCCCTGCATCCAGCTTTTACATGAGTTCTGAGGATCTGAGCTGCAGTTGTTACGGTTGTAAGCGCTTTTACCCACTGAGCTTCCTCCTCCCTAGCACCTTGTCTTCTCTTCTTCATAGTTTTTTTTTTTTTTTTTTTTGAGACAGGGAGGGTCTTTTTAAAAAAACCTTTTATCAATAATGTCTATAAATGCAAACACTATGTCATGATCTTAATCCCCTCCCCACCCCTCTTTTTCCCTCCTAAATCCCCCTCCATGAATCCCTTCTTCTTTCCAAGCCTTTCTTCTATGTTGATGTAGTCATTTTTTCCCTCCTATGCGGGTCTTGTGTAGGTAGCGTCAGCCACTGTAAGGGCGTGAATGCCGTGGCCACTTTGGGTCTAAGACGGTGTTGTAAACACTCTTCCCCTTCCTTCGGCTCTTGCATTCTTTCCACGGTCTCTTCCCCAATGATCCCTGAGCCTCGCTTAGTGCTGAACACTCCACAGAGACAGGGTTTTATGTAGCTCGGGCTCTGATGACAACATCTCATCCTCTGCCACTACCTCCCCAGTGCTGAGATTACAGGCAACGTACCAAGTTTACGGAATGCTGGCTTCATGAAGAAGCAGGCGGTCAAACCCCTGAGCCACATCCCCATCTCTCTTTCCTAATTTTTCTCTCAAAGATAGTCTCCACTTGCCACTGTGAATGGCCTAGTACTCACTAAGTAGCCCAGGCTGACCTCAAACTTACAGCAATCCTCCTGCTTCAGCCTCCCCAGTGTTAGGATTATAGGTATGTGCCACTATATAGATACTTGACAAGGGGCTGGAGAGATGGCTTAGCATTTGCAGGCATTTGCCTGCAAAGCAAAGGACCCAGGTTTGATTCCCCAGGACCCACATTAGCCAGATGCACAAGGGGATGCATGCATCTGGAGTTCGTTTGCAGTAGCTGGAGGCCCTGGCACACCCATTCTCTCTCTGCCTCTTTCTGTCTCTTTCAAATAAATAAATAAAAATAAAGATAAATACTTAACAAGTTTTTCTAACTGCTCAACACGTATATTCCCACTGGCATGTCCATTCTCTCTCTCTCTCTCTCTCTCTCTCTCTCTCTCTGCTTGTCTCCCTCTTCTCAAATAAATAAAACATTTTTTAAAAGTTAAAAAATAGCCTATCAGCTAAGAGCTAAGAGTTGAGAGTTGGGAGTCTCATCCACCTTTAACTCATTTCCTTTTTTTTTTTTTTTTAATGAGAGAGAGAGAGAGACAGAGAGAGAGAGAATTGGTGTGTCAGGGTCACTAGCCACTGCAGTTGAACTCCAGACATGCACCACTTTGTGCACATGTGTGACCTTGTGAGCATGCATCACCTTGTGCATCTGGCTAACATGGGTCCTGGTGAATCGAACCTGGGTCCTTTGGCTTTGCAGGCAAGTGTCTTAACTGCTAAGCCATCTCTCCAGCCTTATTTTTATCTTCATTTGTAAACAGAGAGAGAGAGACAGAAGCAAAGGATGGGCATACTGGATGTGTGCAACATTTTGTGCATTTGGCTTTACATGGTACCATGAAAATTGAACCTAGGCCATCAGGCTCTGCAAGCAAATGCCTTTATTTTATTTACTTTATTTTAATAATTTTATTTATTTTATTTTTTATATTTTATTTTATTTTATTTCATTTTTGGTTTTTCGAAGTAGGATCTCTGGAATTTACTATGTAATCTCAGGTGGCCTCGAACTCATGATGATCCTCCTACCTCTGCCTCCCAAATGCTGGGATCAGAGGTGTGCACCACCGCACCCGGCAGCAAATGCCTTTAATTGCTGAGCCAGCCCTCAACCCTGATACACTATCTTGCCTCTGACTCCAATAATTAACCATGTAAGGAACTTTTAACTCTGATCTGACTTGGCTCTAAAACTAAGAGAAAACTTCTAGGTTCAGGGTTTTTACATGCTGTCTGTAACTTGCAACACGTACTAGGGTTAAATATATGTGCTCACTGTAAATGCGTAACTTGTACATGAATGCGTAACTTGGTTATTGCAGCCAGTATGAGGCCCCTACTACAGTGTTTATAAAAATATCTTCCCAGAACTCTTTGAGTATACATTAACATAGTCTCATCACACAATTAAATAAAATGCAGGGTTGTTTCTCTCTCTCTCTCTCTCTCTCTCTCTCTCAGCTTGGCCATTACAGACTAAAACAGAAGGTTAGAAGCAGTGAAGGAAGGAAGATTTGCAGCAAGTGTCAGAAACAGCCTCACTGTGGAGCGGCATCTGAGGCAATGTGTGCATCACAGGCTACTTCAGCATAGTGGTGAGGGCCTGGAGAGAAGGCTTAGCAGTGAAGACATTTGCCTGTGAAGCCTAGGGACCCAGGTTCAATTCCCCAGTACCCACATAAGCCAGATGCACAAGGTGGCTCATGGGTCTGGAGTTCGCGGGAAGTGGCTGGAGGCCCTAGCGTGCCTGTTCTCTTTATCTATCTGCCTCCCTCCCTCTCTCTCTCTCTCAAATAAACAATTTTGTTTTGTTTTGTTTTAAAGATAGTAGCGAAGGTGGCCGCCTGCCCGTGCGGAGCTGAGGTTAATTCTTCACTTGTCCAGCTCAGCACGGAGACAGGCCGTGTCAAAGGGCAAGCACGCTCCGGTCCAGTACAGTACCGTGCTGGGCACTCTGAGCACGGATGCTGCCGGTGCTCCCGTTTCTTCCCCCTCCCCCTCCCCACTAAGATAGGGTCTCGCTCTAGCCCAGGCTGACCTGGAATTCACTGTGTAGTCTCAGGGTGGCCTTGAACTCACAGTGATCCTCCTACCTCTTCCCCTCTGAGTGCTGGGATTAAAGACGTGTGCTACCACACCCAACCCATGACTGACAGGGTTTTTTGTTTGTTTGTTTTTCAAGTTAGGGTTTCATTCTGGTCCAGGCTGACCTGGAATTCACTATGTAGTCTCAGGGTGGCCTTAAACTCACAGAGATCCTCCTACCTCTGCCTCCCTAGTGCTGGGATTAAAGGCGTGCGCCACCACGCCCGGCTTGACTGACAGGTTTTTGAACCTGCAAGTACAGAACTTGACATGGAGTGCTGGCTATATTAAGTATCTAGCCTATTACTCTTTTTCTTCTTCTTCTTCTTCTTCTTCTTCTTCTTCTTCTTCTTCTTTTTTTTTTTTTTTTTTTTTTTTTTTTGGTTTTTCAAGGTAGGGTCTTGCTCTAGTTCAGGCTGGCCTGGAATTCACTATGTAGTCTCAGGGTGGCCTCAAACTCACGGCGATCCTCCTACTTCTGCCTCCTAAATGCTGGGATTAAAGGCATGTGCCACCACCCCAGGCCCTGTCCTATTACTCTTAACTTTGAAAATAAATCCCTTACTATTTGTGGAATGCAGCTACTGTCAACTTGAGTTTTTCCAGCATTTTGAGAATGGTTAAGCAAACTGCTGTTTGCTTTGGATATTGAGGGAAAGATGGTGGGCTTAGGGAAGGGATTTTTTTTTTTTTTTTTTTTTTTTTTTTTGGTGTGAGGGACTGGCAAGCTTGTACCACGATGTTGCTTCAGGACCCTGGTACCATTAGGTAGCACCATTGCTGGTTCCAATAAAGTGCTCCTGGTGAGAAGGACAAGCCACATTTGTCTTGACAAAGCCTAAACCAACTACTGTCCACCATGCTGGCATTTCCAAGTTGCAAAACACTACCACACGGGAGTCACTTTAAGGACAAAGCAAACTCGCTGACTTGTATTAGTGCAAAGGGCACAGTCATTCTAGAATGACTCATCTCCCAGGGTCTTCTCAGAAACCAGGGAAGATGTTGCAAGCTCCACATCCTCTCCGAGCCGTCTGGCTCCAGTGCCGTGGGAGGAAATATTCCCTTACTCTTTTACAGAGGTTTTTCTCTGAAGTCCAAAATCCAACTTAGATGTCTTCATTCAAATTGAAGCTAATTTAGTTGGTTTAGTCTGGTTTTACCCTTGTTTCTTTCTGATTTTTGTGGAGCCATACGAGGGACTCCATGATACTCAGGCTAACTTCAGATTCTATTTTTTTTTTCTAAGCATCTCTTCTTATTGCTCTTTTCAATCTTTTATGAAGGAAAGATTCTGTCCTAGATAAACAAGACATTGTTTAGATGGAGGACTGTTTGTGTAACCCTTGTGTATATTTTGGAGGTTCAGTTGGTAATCTTTGCCTTATGTTGTCCCCTTATGTGTAAATGTGTATCTCTTTCTTCTTTCTTTCTTTCCTTCTCTTTCTTTCTTTCCTTGTTTCTTTCCTTCCTTCTCTCTTTCTTCTTCCCTCTCCTTTCTTTCTTTCTACCTTCCTTCCTCCCTCCCTCGCACTTTCTCTCTTTCTTGTTCTTGAGGTAGGGTCTCACTCTGGCCCAGGCTGACCTGGAATTCACTATGTAGTCTCAGGGTGGCCTTGAACTCATGACAGTCCTCCTACCTCTGCCTTCCAAGTGTTGGGATTAAATGTGTGTGCCATCACACCCAGCCCCTACATGTAGTTTCTCACTAACTTTCTCCTCTTTGGTCAGAAGGGCTATGAAATCAATCTAGTAAAAAAGACTATATACAGAACTCGATATACACAACTTTTGATTTTATATTTTAAAATATTTTATTTATTTATTTATTCATTAGAGAGAGAACAAGGTAGATAGAGAGAATGGGTGTGTGAGAGCCTCCAGCCTCTTCAAATGAACTTCAGATGCATGCACCACCTTGTGCATCTGGCTTACATGAATACTGTGGAATCGAACTTGGGTCCTTAGGCTTCCCAAGCAAGCACCTTAATCACTAAGCCATTTCTACAGCCCTCTTATTTTATTTTTACTTATTTATTTGAGAGAGACAGAGAAAGAGGGGGAGAGAGAGAGAATGGGCACGCCAGGGCCTCCAGCCACTAAAAACGAACTCCAGATGCATGCACACCCTTGTACATCTGGTTTACATGGGTCGTGGGGAATCGAACTTCAAACTGGGGTCCTTAGACTTCACAGGCAAGCACTTAGCCACTAAGTCATCTCTCCAGCCCTTATTTTATTTTTAAAAAGAATTTATGTATTTACTTAAGAGAGAGAGGCAGATAGAGGAAGAATGGGCAAACCAGGGCCTCCAGCCACCACAGATGAGCTCCAGACACATGCGCCACCTTTCTGTGCACCTAGCTTACATGGGTCCTGGGGAATCAAACCTGGGTAGTTAGGCTTTGCAGGGAAGTGCCTTAACTGCTAAGCTACCACTCCAGCCCTCTTTTTTTTTTTCTTTTACAATTTTTTTTTTCGAGGTAGGGTCTCACTTTAGCTCAGGCTGACCTGGAATTCACTCTGTAGTCTCAGGGTGGCCTCAAACTCAGTGCGATCCTCCTCCTTCTGCCTCCAAAGTGCTGGGATTAAAGGCATGTGCTACCACACCCGGCTCTACAAAATATTTTTATGTATTTGTTTGCAAATAGAGAGAGAGAGAGAGAGAGAGAGAGAGAGAGAGAGAGAGAGAATGTGAATAGGCATACCAAGGCCTAGTGCCACTGCAAAGAACTCTAAAACATGCACCACGTTGTGCATCTGTCTTTATGTAGGTATTGGGGAATTGAACCCAGGCCTTCAGACTTTGCAAGCAAGTGTCATTAACCATTGAGTCTTATCTCCAGTACACACATCTCTTAAAGAAATTTATGAGGGTTTTCTCCTTATTTTCCTTTTTGTCCATTACAACTGTTCATTCTTTAGATAGTATGCTTTTTATTTTTTAAAGTTTTTCTTTTTGGGGGGTTTTCGAGTTAGGGTCTCACTCTAGCTCAGGCTGACCTGGAATTCACTATACAGTCTCAGGATGGCCTCAAATTCTCAGCTATCCACCCACCTCTGCCTCCCAAGTGCTGGGATTAAAAGCATGCACCACCACGCCCAGCCAAATAAATTATTTTATTTATTTTTTTATTAGATATGGACGTGTTTTAGTATGTAAGCAACATATGTTGGGGCCATCCTTTCCCTCCTCCCTGCCCCTTTTTCTGAAGAGGCCTTCCTCACTGGGGATGCAGGTCAACCCCATGGGGATTGTGGGTCATGCATTATGACGGGGAAGAGGCAACGTCTCTGTGCAAAATGTCCCAACCTGTGGCTCTGACAATCTTTCTGCCACCTCTTCTGCAAAATTCCCTGAGCCATGCTGGGAGCATTTTAAGTCTACCAAATAAATTATTGTACACGTGTTCATTCCTAAACTGTGAAGGATATAGTCAAAGGAAGCCAAATACCTTTAAAGCAATTCCAATGCTGTGAAAGTTTTGCTTTAGCTGGGTTTGTAAAACAAGACTATAATATAATCCCAGCTACTGAATTTAAGGGCTGCCTGGGTTGCAGTGAGTTCAAGGCTAGCCTGAGAAACTCACTATATATAGCACTGACCTGAGCAAGATATATTTGAAGAAATGTGCACAAATGCCACCATAAGAATTGGATGTCTTCTCTTCTGGGACATGGTCCCCTGTGGTCATTCTAGGAAATTAAAAATAGATATATTAGACCATATAGCAGAGCCCTGAAATCCCAAGCATATAAGGACAGATGCTTAAATTTTTTTTTATTTTCTCAATTTTTATTAATATTTTCCATGATTATAAAAAATATCCCATGGTATTACCCTCCCCCCTTTCCCCTTTGAAATTCCATTCTCCATCATATCCCCTCCCCATCTCAATCTTTCTACTTACATATATACAATACCAACCTAATAAAAGCCCTCCTAAAGTCTTTTTTTTTTTTAAAGTATTTATTTGACAGAGAAAGAGGGAGAGAGAAAGAGAGAGAATGGGCATGCCAGGGCCTCCAGCTGCTGCAAACAAACTCCAGAAGCATGCACCCCCTTGTGCATCTGGCTAACATGGGGCCTGGGGAATCGAACCTGGGTCCTTTGGCTTTGCAGGCAAAATGCCTTACCTGCTAAGCCATCCCTCCATCCCCATATGCTTAAACTCTTGTGTCTATCACATTTAAGATAACTCAGTCACATTTAAGATAATCTGAAATCTTGAGCTTATAAAACCAAAGTATATTAGTGTTACTATTGTATCAGTTGGAGTCCAATCGACAACATTCTTAAAGATTTTTTCTTTTAGAGACAGAAAGAATTGGTGCATTGGGACCTTCACCACTGCACTTGAACTCCAGACGCTTGCGCCACCTAGTGGGCATGTGCAACCGTGTGCTTGCCTCACCTTTGTGCATCTGGCTTATGTGGGATCTGGAGAGTCGAACATGGGTCTTTAGGCTTTGCAGGCAAGCACCTTAACCACTGGGTATGACCTTGCTAGCTGGATAACTGAGATGGCGAAGACAGAGCACACCAAATCCTCACTGAGTAAGCAAGTGGCAGAATATAGCTGCTGCTACCCCAACACTGACAGGACAAAGGAAAACACAGGGAATCAAAGCTTAGAAGCTTGCCATTTTGCACAAGGCTGCTGCTCTTGTGAGAAGAGGCACTTGCTCAGCTATTGCTGGGTCCTGTGTTCACAAGACCCTGGAGCCCTGGGGCTGAAGCCAGCAATGGAGGCTGAGGCTGGTGTGCTCAAAAGAACACAGTGGGGCTAGTGACACAAATAGAGGGCGTGCTAAGATCTGGATTAAGTGCCTTCTCCAGCTTGGTAGTCTCCCTCTAGAATTTCCTATTGGCACATTTAGCCAGCTGGCAAAGCTGAAGTCAGCTATTAGGGAGTGAGGAGTGTTTTTTTTTTCCCCCTGGGGGGCTGGGGAGTTGTTTCTTGTTTGTTTTTATTTTAGCCCAGGCATGCCTGAAACTTTCTGTGTAGCCAAGCATAACCTTTTGAGTTTCTGACCCTCCTGCAGCTCCCTCCCAAGCACTGGCCTTACAATTGTGTGTCACCACGTTTGGTTTTATGTAGTGCTGTAGATTGAGCTCAGGGCTTCGTGCCGGCTCCACCAAGGGCTCCATCAACTGAGTTGCATCTGCAGCCCAAGAGAGGTCTTGCAGTTGAGGCAGCATGGAAGCTGGCAGAGGCCATCCTTATAGTCTGTCACTGTGCAGACATACCCTTCTACATATTTGAACTGCACCAAAACATGGCATCCACCCTACAAGATGATGTTATCCTTCCTACCAAGGAAGATGTTCTCACCCTGTCCCAAGGCTGGGAAGCCACAAAGTTTAAATGGGCATTGCATTCATGTCTGGAAAAGTTTCTCTTGGAACTAGATAAATGGCCATGTAGAATTTAAGTCACGGCACCATCTGAAGAATCAGCAGCTAGAATGCTTATTTAGCTTCCAGAAAAAACTTATGCTTACAAGCAAAGTGTGGTGGCTTGAATTCATGGCCCTGTAGACTCAGGTGTTTTATTAAAATTAAGCTTGCAACTTAAACCCCTAGAGGCAGACGTCTTCTAGAGAAGATGTGTCGCTGGGTGCGGTTTGTGGAGTCTAGCCTTCATTGTGATTAGGGGGGCAGATCTGAGTCCAGCCCTACTGGATGTGTTCAGAGCAGTTTTGAGCTCTGGTGGTTCATGCTTGCTGGTAGTGCTTGGCTGTTTGGTAGTGTCTCTGTGCTTGGACCTCTGAAGGAAGCCAACTTCTACCGTTGATGGTGTTCCCTGGAATTTATAAACTTGAAAGAAATCCCTTCCTCCCATAAGCTGTGTCTGGTTGGCTGTTCCAGCACCATAGAGCTGACTGCAATGGAGATCTGAGAACTAGGTGATACAAGTTTATACATATAACAAACAAGGAAACGAATCTGCATTACTGTGCATATGAATGTCTTCTATAAGGTCAGATGTCGGTACCCAAACCTCTTCCCTTCAGGGAGTTATGATCGGTGAGCATGAAGTTGATTTGTATGAAAGCATGAGGTAGTTATGTGTATTCAGAGGGGAATACTTCAAAGAAGGGTCTTACCTACTGTGTTCAGGGACAAACAGGTAACTGTGGAAACAGGATGTAAGGCCAGGGGAAGCACAGCCAATATAAGGAAGCAAATGCACACATCCTTCTGTGGCCCTAGACCATAACTGCTTTGATACATGTAGCTCTGTAAAGAACTGACATTTATAACATCCACTTTTTAAAGTTTTTATTTATTTATTATTATTTATCTGAGAGAGAGTAAGAGAGAGGCAGATAAAGACAGAAGAGAATGGGTGCACCAGGGCCTCCAGCCACTTTACATGAACTCCAGATGCGTGCACCACCTTATGCTTCTGGCTTACGGGGGTCCTGGGGAATCGAGCCTGGGTCCTTTAGCTTCACGGACAAGCACCTAAACTGCTAATCCATCTCTCCAGCCCTAACATCCGCTTTTAGATGCCAGTTGAAATTTTATCAGGCTGAGCAGTGGATTTCTATTTTTTTGCTAGGAGACCTAGCCAGTTTTTGATCCCTATCTTTAACGCTAGATTTTTCTGCCGAAGTTCTAATGCAAGCTACTGAGCTAGATAATCATTAAATGTTACCCAAGTCCAGTGCTTAAAGAACTTGCTACCCACTTTGTCCCATTGTGGGAGCTTCAAAGGAAACAGTCTACCCACCCCTTGCTTTCAGAGGAGGAGCGACACAAGTCCACAGAGCGGGGTCCTTTATGGTGCGAGGTCCTGATTTACTGTGTTCTGACCTCATTTTGCTTCTCAACCCTGCCCACAGGTGTGTGCCATCGGTTATGTCCATTTGAGACGTGTCCATCGGGAATCGCCTGTCCTCACTGAGTGTCTGCTGGGGCCGGGACCCTGTCTGCCTGACCATGTCTAACGAAGTAGAAACGAGTGCAGCTAATGGTCAGCCTGACCAACAGGCTGCGCCAAAGGCACCGTCGAAGAAGGAAAAGAAGAAAGGTATGGACAGCTCTCTTGAGCTCCCTGAAGCGAGCTCACACAGGGTGGTTATCTCTGAAGTGGGAACGTCAGGGTAAAGTACCACATGAACTTACTCTCGTTCTCCTAAATAGGAAACTGCTTTGACAGAAGAGACTGGTTCAGCAAACATGCAAATAGGACTTGCCTCTGAATCTCTGATTGCACCAACTCAGGTCTTCCTGAGAAACCTTTTTATTTATTTATTAATTTGAGAGGAAGAAAGAAGAGGACACACACACACACACACACAGAGAGAGAGAGAGAGAGAGAGAGAGAGAAGAGAATGGGTGCATAAAGACCTCTAGCCACTGCAAACAAACTCCACACCATGCACCATGTACCACCTTGTGTGTGCATCTGGCTCATATACATCCTGGGAATCAAATCTGGTTCCTTAGGCTTTCAGGCAAGTACCTGAAACCACTAAGCCATCTCTCCAGCCCCCTGAGAAACGCTTATAGTATTTCCCTCAGTTAGCAATACACTCATTCTGTAGTTATCTTTCAGTAATCTATTTACTGTTTTATGGAAGTCAACATATTTTAAAAATCATCTGACCCTGAAGTATTGCAAAACAGTGTCTGAGTCCTTAGTCATTCGAGCTTGAGTGTATTTATGTCATGACTCGCTTGCTTTTTTACCTCAGGAAAGAGCGTGCACCAGAGCAAAAAAAAAGCAAGCAAAGATGGAATAATGATCTCGATCATAGTCAGGAGAATTTGCCCATAATTTCTTCTTGTTTTATGATAGTTCACATGTTAGTAAAGTTTCCAGGAGCTTAGTTTTCTTCACTGAGTGCAAGAGGGTCTGTCTTATTTTTCCTGGAAAGAATTATCAGGATGGGTTGTAGCTCATTTGGTTAGGTACTTGATAGTATGCGTAATGCCCTGGGTTCTGTCCCCAGCCCAGTGTAAAGTGGGTGTGGTGGCATATGCCTGTATTCCCAGTGATCTGAGAGAGAGAGGCAGGAAGATCAGAAGTTGAAGGCCATCTTCAGCAACAGAGGCAGTTGGAGGCTAGCTTGAGCTACTGAAACCCTGTCTCAAAAAAAAAAAGATAAATATACATACATACACATACATATATGCATACATACAGCCAGGTGTGGAACATGCCTTTAATCTCAGTACTCAGGAGGCAGAGTTAAGAGGATTGCTGTGAGTTCAAGGCCACCCTGAGACGACATAGTGAATTCCAGGTCAGCCTGATCTACAGTGAGACCCTGCCTCAAAACAATCAAAAGAAAGAAAACCCAAAATAAATAAATTATATATGTATGATGTACATCATCCTGTTAAATTCATTTGGAACTTTACAAAGCTTTTTTTTTTTTTTTAGGTTGGGTCTCACTATAGCCCAAGCTAACTTGGAACCCCGTATGTGGCCCCGGCTAGCCTTGAACTCACAGTGATTCCACTATCTCAGCCTTCCAAGTGCTGGGATTATAGTCATGCACCACTATGCTTATCTTTTTATTTTTTTAGATTACTTACTTATTTATTCACTTATTTGAGAGAGCGAAAGAGGCAGAATGAGAGAGAGAGAGAGATAGTTAATGGGCATGCCAGGACTTCCAGCCACTGCAAATGAACTCCAGATGCATGTGCCCCTTGTGCATCTGGCTTACGTGGGTCCTGGGGAATCAAACTGAGGTCCTTTGGCTTTGCAGGCAAGCACCTTAACTGCTAAGCCATCTCTCCAGCCCCCTTTCAGCTTTTTATAAGGCCTTTTCTTTTCTTTTTTCTCTCTTTATTTATTTGAGACAGAGAGAGAGAGAGAAAGAGAATGGGTGTGCCAGGGCCTTCAGCCACTGCAAACAAACTCCAGATGCATGTGCTACCTTGTGCACCTTGATTATGTGGATCCTGGGGAACTGAACCTGGGTCCTTTGGCTTTGTAGGCACGTGCATTAACTGCTAAGCCATCTCTCCAGCCCTTAATAAGGCTTTGATGAATATCTTCAACTCCCAATTTGCATATTCCCACGAGTTTCCATCATCTATGTATATTTTGAGGTCTTGGTTTTTCACTTTTATTTTTTTCTGTCAATGTCATATTCAATATTACTGAACATGATTTTGCTCAAAAGAAGTAAGAATAAGACAATAGGGCTGGAGAGATGGCTTAACTGTAAGGCACTTGCCTACAAAGCCAAGGGACTCAGGTTTGATTCCCTAGGACCCACATAAAGCCAGATACACATGGTGGCACATGTGTCTGGGGTTCGTTTGCAGCAGCTAGAGGCCCTGGCGTGCTCATTCTCTGTCTCTCTCTCTTTCAAATAAATCAATAAAAATAAAATATTGACAAAAAGAATAAGACAATAGAACATTCCACATGATCAACTGTGGCATAATCAAGATTTATGCTACTCAAATTTAGAGGATTCTAGAGCACATTTGGTCATTCCTAGGAGTGGTATTTAATACAAGCGGACTTTCTTTTCTCAGGTTCTGAGAAGACAGACGAGTATCTCTTGGCCAGGTTCAAAGGTGATGGCGTAAAATACAAGGCCAAGCTAATTGGCATTGATGATGTGCCTGATGCACGAGGAGACAAAATGAGCCAAGACTCTATGATGAAACTCAAGGTAGGAGGGAGAAAAGCACACTGTCTGTCTTAACCACACAGCCGAGGGGGAGAACTCCGTAAGAAGCTCATTTGCCTGTGTCTTCATTATTTGAAAAGCTTCTTTAATCACATAATTGATTCAATATTGTCTTGCTTCCTGAGAAGCCATGAGTTATTCTGCATTTTTGTTGTTGTTGTTGTTGTTGTTTTTCGAGGTAGGGTCTCACTCTGGTCCAGGCTGACCTGGAATTAACTATGTAGTCTCAGGGTGGCCTTGAACTCATGGCGATCCTCCTACCTCTGCCTCCCAAGTGCTGGGATTAAAGGCGGGCACCACCACGCCCGGCTATTCTGCACCTTTCAAGCCATGGTTTTATTTAGTTAGTTAGTTAGTTATTCATTTCTATTTATTTATTTATTAGAGACAGAGAGAGGGAGAGAGAGAATGGGCACACTAGGGCCTCTAGCCACTGCAAACGAAATCCTGGAGAACCCGGAGAATGGAACCTGGGTCCTTAGACTTCACAGGCAAGCACCTTAACCACTAAGCTGTCTGTCTAGCCCTAATGCATATTTTAAAAACCTCATTTAATCTTTTTTGTTTTTGTTTTTTTGAGATAGGGTTTCCCTCTAGCCCAGGCTGACCTGGAATTTACTCTTTAGTCTTAGGGTGGCCTTGAATTCGTGATGATCCTTCTGTGTGTGCCACCACACCCAGCTCTCATTTAATCTTTTTTGTTTGTTTGTTTTGTTTACTTTATTTATTTGAGAGCCACAGACAGAGAGAGAAAGAGGCAGAGAGAGAGAGAGAGAGAGAGAATGGGCATGCCAGGGTCTCCAGCCACTGCAAACGAACTCCAGATGCATGCATCACCTTGTGCATCTGGCTTACGTGGGTTCTGGAGAATCGAGCCTTCAACTGGGGTCCTTAGGTTTCATAGGCAAGTGCTTACTGCTAAGCCATCTCTCTAGCCCTCATTTAATCTTATCTAATCAAGGATAGCAAAATTCCAGGTGCCTTTTCATTTTTAAACCCAGCATTTGGCTGAGCCAATACTATTCTAAAAGTCTTCCCCATGAAATATTCCTGAGAGCTATTATAGTCATGTGAGCTGTTTGACTGTGCATAGAAGACACGGAATAGTTCAGAAAGTATTCTGGGACAACTCAGAGCTCTCCTTGGAAACTGGTGCTTTCATTCTTTTTTTTTAACTTTTGTTGTTATTGTTGCCATTGTTGTTGTTTTTCAAGGTAAAGTCTTGCTCTAGCTCAGGCTGACCTGGAGTTCACTACTTCACTATGTAGTTTCAGGGTGGCTTCGAACTCACAGTGATCCTCCTACTTCCGCCTCCCAAGTGTTGGGATTAAAGGTCTACATGACCACCCGGCTTACACTATTTTCTTTTTATTGACAACTCCATAATTGTAGACAATAAATCATGATGTTCCCCTTCCCCTCTCAATTTGTCTCTTTTTTACTTTGATGTCATCATCTTTTCCTCCTATTATGAATGTCTTGTGTAGGTAGTGTCAGACACTGTGAGGTCACGGATATACAGGTCATTTTGTGTCTGGAGGAGCATGTTGTAAGGAGTCCTACCCTTCCTTTGGCTCTTAAATTCTTTCCGCCACCTCTTCCACAATGGACCCTGAGCCTTGGAATGTGTGATAGAGATGTTGCAGTGCTGAGCACTCCTCTGTCACTTCTTCTCAGCACTGTGGTGCCTTCTGAGTCATCCCAGAGGTCACTGCCATCTGACAACAGAAGGTTCTCTAACCAAAAGTGAAAGTAAGCTAGGCAAGGTGGTGCACATCTTTAATCCCAGCACTTGGGAGGCAGAGATAGAAGGACTGCATGAGTTCGAGGCAACCCTGAGACTCCATAATGAATTCCAGGTCAGCCTGGGCTAGAGCGAAACCCTATCTCAAGGAAAACAAAATCAGACAGGGCTGGAGAAATTGCTTAGTGGTTAAGGTGCTAGCCTGCAAAGCTAAAGGACCCATGTTTGATTCTCCAGGACCCATGTAAGCCAGATGTACAAGGTGGTGCATGTGTCTGGAGTTTGTTTGCAGTGACTGAAGGAGCACCCTTTATTAGAACACCCATTCTCCCTGTCTTTCTATCTGCCTCTCTCTCTCTCTCTCCCTCCTTCCCTCTCAAATATAAATAAAAATAAAATACAAAAAAATTAAAAAGTGAGAGTATCATTGACAAATGAGTATACACATTAAGAGAAGTGCTTACAGGACAGTTTGGTGAGCATAATAAATGCATTTAGCCAGACACCAGCAGGTGTTACTCCCCTAGGGCTCATGATTTCCCCCGTCATGGGTTCTCAGTATCACGCATGTATTTCCTCCCATGGAGCGGGCCTCCAGTCCAATTAGTGAGTGGATGATTTTCCCCCTAGCAGACATGCTACTATTGCACCTGTTGGTTCATTGGACCTGGCTGGCCAAACTTAAGGCTTGCAGTGTCCACTGTTGTCCACATCTCCTCTGATGACTTCTCTCTCCCATAGGGCTACATGCAAAATAGTTTTTTCCAGCTTTCTGTCAGCTGGTCTACAGGGAGGAGATTTGAAGCTCACTTCCCAAGCATGTGCAATCTTTATCTATATTCTTTTGTATGTATGTATGTCAGTAAGAGAGAAAGAAAGAAATGAAGAAAAAAGAAAGAAGGAAGGAAGGAAGAAAGAAAGAAGAAGAGAGAGAGAGAATGGGCATGCCCAGGGCCTTTACCCACTACAAACAAACTCCAGACGCATGTGCCACCTTGTGCATCTGGCTTTATATGGGTCCTGGGGAATCAAACCTGGGTTCTTAGGCTTTACAGGCAAGCGCCTTAGCCACTGAGCAATCTCTCCAGCCCCCCGGTATTAGCCCTTCAGTGTTGGGAATTTTTAAACTTCAGTGTTATGTTACTGTGTGACCCTGAATAAATAATACTCATTGAACAATGCAAGGCTTAGATTCTACACTAACTTAAATGGGGTTACGTGGTACATCTCTTTGATTTTTGGGGGGGTGGGAATCAAACCCGTGGCCTTGTACATGTTAGACAACTGCTCTACCACTAAGCTACATCCCCAGTCCTGGAAGGACCACCATTAACGGTCTGCTAGCCCAGTCGCATTAGTCTTCCAATGGCTGTCTGACGTGAGGCTACACATATTCAAGGGACCTGTTCAAGTGTTTCTAGCTAACTGAAGGATTCCTGGCTCAATGGCTTCTAGTTATTGTGTTATATGTGCTATCAAGTGCTTAATACTCTCATCGAGGTCAACCACGCTGAAAACAAAGTCGACTGCCTGCCTTTGACATTTTTAGTATTAAGAAACATCGTAAGAGACTTTAAATCAGATTTCTCTCCTATTTTCCCTATCCCATCAGGGAATGGCGGCCGCTGGTCGGTCTCAGGGACAACACAAGCAAAGGATCTGGGTCAATATTTCCCTGTCTGGCATAAAAATCATCGACGAGAAAACTGGGGTAAGAATTTGTGCTTCCTGACCAAGTTCTGACCAACAATACACTACTTGAATTCCTAAGAAATTCCTCTTCCTCGAAGTTCTGTGGGAAAAAATATAGCAGCGTGCACTACTTTTCCAGAAGTAATAGACAGAAAGCAGCATAGCAAGTGAGAAGTCAAAATAACCTTATTTATTTTGGTTGTTTGCAGTAGGGTCTCGCTCTAGCCCAGGCTGACCTGGAATTCGCTATGTAGTCTCAGAGTGACCTTGAACTCTCAGCAGTCCTCCTACCTCTGCCTCTGGAGTGCTGGGATTAAAGGTGTGCGCCACCACTCCCAGCTCCTTGATTTAAGGTTTTTATTTTTATTTTATTTTATTTTACTTTATTTTGTTTTATTTTTTTGGTTTTTCCAGGTAAGGTCTCACTCTAGTTCAGGCTGACCTGGAATTCACTATGTAGTCTCAGGGTGGCCTCGAACTCTCGGCGATCCTCCTACCTCTGCCTCCCAAGTGCTGGGATTAAAGGTGTGCGCCACCACTCCCGGCTAAGGTTTTAATTTTTTTTTATTATTTTTTATTTTTATTTGTTTATTTATTTTTTTATTGGGGGGATTTTCGAGGTAGGGTTTCACTCTGGCCCAGGCTGACCTGGAATTCACTATGTAGTCTCAGGGTGGCCTCGAACTCACGGTGATCCTCCTACCTCTGCCTTCCGAGTGCTGGGATTAAAGGTGTGCGCCACCACGACCCGGCTAGGTTTTTATTTTTTAAAAAAATATTTATGTGTGTGTGTGAGAGAGAGAATGAGTGCACCTGGGCCTCTAGCCATTAGAAAAAAACTCCAGGTGCATGCACCACCTTGTGCATCTGGCTTATGTGGGTACTAGGGAATCAAACCTGAGTCATCAGGCTTTGCAGGTAAGTGCCTTAACCACTGAGCCATCTCTCCAGCCCCTGATTTAAGATTTTTACATTCCCCTCACTTTAAAAATTCTTGGAATGCCTGCCTCTCAGTGTGCCTTACATGTGGCATCATACTATTGGGGTAAGGAGAGGCAAGGATCAATAATCTTAGGAAATGCATTGTGCACTCTCTTTTTCTTTTCTTTTCTTTTTTTGATTCTTCCCTTTTTATATATTTTGTTTGTATTTTATTTATTTGAGAGAGAGATAGCAAGAAAGAGGCAGATAAAGAGAGAATGGGCACACCAGAGCCTCTAGCCCCTGCCAACAGACTCCAGATACATGCACCACTTTGTGCATCTGGCTTACGTGGGTACTGGGGAATCGAACCTGGGTCCTTAGGCTTCACAGGCAAATGTTTTAACCGCTGAGCCATCTCTCCAGCCCCCCTCCTTTCTCCTGAAGCCCTCTCTACCAAAGCCTAGCTATTGCTCTACCATTGAGCCAGAGACTAAAACATCCTTCTTCAATGACTTTACCTCTTCATGTCTACCATCAATGTCTGATACCCAGCTGCAAATAGATTCCGTTTTTTCTCATTGTGTCATCCTCTATGTCCCTTTTGAAGGTCATAGAGCACGAACATCCCGTAAACAGGGTTTCTTTCATTGCCCGCGACGTGACAGACAACCGAGCATTTGGTTACGTGTGTGGAGGGGAAGGCCAGCATCAGTTTTTTGCAATCAAAACAGGGCAGCAGGTAAGCTCCGAGATCGAGGGGCACCCGGACGCGGTACTCAGCTAGGGAGCTTACTGGAAACAAGTCCCCAGGCTAGTGATCGTTCCGAGAGTGACTTTAACCTAAAGAATCCTTCTAAAAATGTCACCAGCAGCTCTGTACGTGGTGCAAGAACTGTGAGGCTGGGCTTCGTCTAAGGTTAATACTGAATCTGGAACAGTAGTAAATTATTCCCAAAATACTTGCAGTACCTCTTGTTTTATCTGAATACCTACAAAAAAAGTGCAATGGTGACAACTCATTCTTAACATGAGTGTAACATATATTAACACTCATGTCCCTTAGTTATCTGAGAGTGGAGATCCGTGTAAACCACGTGAGTGCAGTAAGGAATTTTAAGGTGGATAAAAAACCAGTACTGATGAGAACTGATGGGAACAAGGAAAGATGATATGGAGAATAAAATGCTATTAATGTTTTCTCTTGCTTCAGGCTGAGCCATTAGTTGTTGATCTTAAAGACCTTTTCCAAGTTATCTATAATGTAAAGAAAAAGGAAGAAGAGAAGAAAAAGGCAAGTATGGCTTGAAAAAAAGTTCTATTGAATTTAAAGCCATTTTGGGGATCGTGTTTAATTCTATATTAATGGCTATACACAGAACGTTTATGGGGCTTATCGTCTATAAGATTCTTCAAAGTATAGAATCGTCTGTTGTTCCCTCCAGGTCATTGTCTCCCTGCAAGCTTCATATGATTTACAGGCTGCACAGAACACTGTAGTTTAAATGTGGGAAGTATCAAATCTAGTATTTATATGCAAAGAGGACTGTTAGGAAAAAGATGCAAGACTCTCTCTTGCCTTGGGCCATGAACCTGCAGGGGTCTGTTTGGTCTTCATTGACTCTTCTCAACACTAAGCCACTGAATTTATATCTTTCTTTTTAGGCTGAAGAAACCAGCAAAACAGTAGAGGTAAGAACTACGCCTTTGTCTCCCATGACTCGTGAGTGATGCACACAGCTCTCGTTTGCTGTCTCTGCTCAAGTCCTTTGCTCTTTCAGCTTATTCACGTATGCTAGTGACCACCGTGGCCATGCGAAACATACGATCACATTATCAATCCCCAAGTCATAGTGGCTTAATGGGCTGGCGGGGTAGAAAAAATAAATTCTATAGGAGAAAAGTCATCAGTGAAACCCTAAAATGTTGGCCTTTCTGTTTTTCAGAATGGAAATGAGGCCCTCATGACTCTTGATGACCAGACTAACAAACTGAAGTTGGTATGTTTTATGATCTTTACCTGAACATAGGTTCTACTTCCTGTCGATCTTGCTAATGCAGGATCTATGTTAAATGCACATGACAATTCAGCTGGGATAACTATTTACTATGTAGTCTCAGGGTGGCCTCGAACTTATGGTGATCCTCCTACCTCTGCCTCCCGAGTGCTGGGATTAATTAGAGGCGTGTACTACCACACCTGGCATGTTTACACTTTCTGACACAAGCAGCTTAATATTAAATCTGTATGAATTTGGTGACAATCCCAGTGTGACAACTGCTTTCCTTAGTTTGGGATGCAAACAATTCTAACAATATTCAAAGTAACGTTTTTGTAGTACAGACATCTGAATCTAATCCAAATACTTTTTTAAGGGTGTGGACCAGATGGATTTATTTGGGGACATGTCTACACCTCCTGACCTAAATAGTCCAACAGTAAGTGTTTTGTTTCTCAATTTGCAATATAATTGAAATGACAGCTGTAATCCAAGTTGAAAATTAATCAGGAATCGTGAACATTGCATTTAAACTTGGAATGTGACTGCTGATTTTTCCATGTGAAACCTAAGTGGCCACTTGAAAAACAGTTTTGGAATCTATTAACACAAATTCAGACATATTCGCATAGCATAGAGGACAAGCCTGAGTTATTGGTCAGACAACGCAAATCCTTAGAAATAATATTGGGTCAAAAATAGGAGCTAAATAGTAATCCTTGGTACAAGTCTATTTGTTAGATAATTGATCATAAAAATTCTTCATTTTTTTTTCTTTCCTTTGCAACTTAGGAATATGTGTGTCATGAAATAAGAGTTAAGCAAGTAGCTCAGTTACATTCAGCTAAAACTTGTCTTTGTTAGCAAGCTGCTCATTTTTACAAAACATTATGTTATAACCTCTCAGTCCAGCTAGATCTGCAACAGCCATGGGAGAATGGAGCAGTTTCCTTGATTGGTGAGAAAACCTCATCTACCCCAGAAAGATGTTCAGATTCAAGAAAGATTGTCTTTAGATCTTCTGTTTCTACAAAATAGATTTTAGAAACATGACCATGAAGGAGGGGGAGGGAGTAACCAGACAAGCAGAGAATTAGCCTGAAGTAATGAAGTAATGGGGAACATAACTGATGAGGAATCTCTCTTTTGTCTTTTGTTGGCCTTTTTTTGCTTTAAGCAAGGTCTCACTCTAGTCCAGGCTGACATAGAGCTTACTCCATAGCCCAGGGTGGCCTCAAACTCATGGCAATTCTCCTACCTCAGCCTCTTCAGTGCTGAGATTAAAGGTGTGCACCACCACACCTGGCTAGAACATTAACTTTAAAATATTTAAAACATATTTTTATTTTATTTATCTGTAAAGAGGGGGGAGGGAGAAGGAGAGATAGAGAATGGGCATACCAGGGCCTCCTGCTGTTACAAACTGCAGGCAGATGAGACACCTTGTGCATCTGGCTTTATGTGGGTCCTGAAAAATTGAACCCAGGCCATCAGGCTTTGCAAGCAAGCACCTTAACTGCTGAGCCATCTCTCCAGCCCTAGAGCATAACTTTTTTAAGCCACTTGAGCATTATTCAAAAAGTGACAGAGGGAAGGATCTTTAACTTTAAAATATTGACCACTTGACAGTACAGCTAGCATGAGAAGACTAAAGAAGTAATCTACCATTAAGGCAATTACATCTGACATAAACCATGAGAAGATCAGCATACAAAGTTCAAGTGAGATATATATATATATATATATATATATATATGTATGTATATATTTGCCTTGCAAGATGCCATGAGGTAGATACAGGTAGACTAGAAATGGAATAACCAATAAGAAAAGACTTTGTAATGAATGTGAATTGGAGCTGGGTCTTTGAAGTGTATACAGCAGTAGGTAAATGATACCTAAGCCAGACTCATTGGGTCCTCTGTGGTCCATTTGGAAAGTGGTCTCAGAAGTTCTGTATATGAATTTAGTAAGAATAGCAAGAGGCTACCAATGGGAGTAGAGTCCTCAATTTGACACTCGGAATCAGAGAAGAGACAAGCTCGGGTTGTCAAGCCAAGTTGCGTCACAGATTCCTGATTTGTGCATGCCTGCATCCTTTCTAGACCAGAAACTCCCTTACATATCTCCCAGGCCTTTCTTTTAGATGCTCAGATGGTATGCAAGTGGATGGAGTGCTGACAGTCTAAGAAAGCTCTAAGAAAACTGAACTCAGAGGAGGTGGACGAGGAATCTCATGTCTGCCCTCTGTAATCTGTGAGCTGGACTTGAATTTCCAGCTCCAGCCTGAGGAGAGCCTTATACATTTTACTTGTAGGGTGACTATTCAGAAGTCTAACGTTGTGGGTCCTGTTTGGTGTCCTAAGAACTTGTGAAGTATTTGAAAGGAGGCTCTGCCAGCCGTGAACACCCAACTGTGCCGACCCAGAGGTGGCTCATGACAAACGAATAAACACTGAAATCAAGCTCATTCTTCTGATTGTTTAAAGATCCCTTCATTAAGAGATCTTCCAATTCATTTCTTTGATTAAATTTTTAATTGAAGTTCTTTCTTGTGGTGAATCCTTCTAGTTATCAAAAGGAAATCTGGCCTTTAAAGACATTTTTTTTTTTAACAACAACTCACAGTAAAAGGCAGTAAAATAGATCTTTCTGTCATGATCACAAAAGAGAATGTGAACTTACAAACATAATCTTCTTTTCTCTACAAGCCAAAGAGACTTTGAAATCTGTTTTGTACTTATTAATTTAAAAAGTTAATATTTCTTTAGTGTTGTTCTGGTCCCAATGATCAAACTATTCAGTACTCCACCCAGGTTAATGCTAGACATCTCCTCTGACTCCCTTCCAGGTGAGCTAACATAGTTAAGTATTTAAAAGATCAAAACCAGTCAGAAAGGTATGTCAGTATGAGACCCCTGTCCCAGAGTGAGTCACAATTAGTTATGTCATTAAACGGAATAAGGATGTGTCAGATTGATCACGTTTGCTGCTTTTATGCTAAAATTTTATGTAACAGTTAAACTAATTAACATGTCATCAATTTTTTTTTCTCATATTATAAGGGAAATAGAAAAAGAAGGTGGAAGAACCTCCACATGTACGATACACACACACACACACACACACACACACATACATGCATGTCTTTCAAATTAAGCTCTAAGCCCCCATCTCTTCCTTATGCATAAACATTAGCTATTCTTTAATGTCAACGAATGACTTTAGTGTCGATGAAATCACTGCCACAGTTCTGGCAAACACAAGCCACATATTGAAAAAAAAAAAAAAAAAAAACAAGTGCAAATACATGAGGTTCATGCGTCCTCGAGATGCGAACAGTATTTTGAGCGCCATGATCACAGAAGGACACGGCCAGAAAGTCTGTCTAGGAAGAGGTGAGGGAGGGGAGGATGGGGGGTCCTACTTGGCTAGCACTGGCAACAAAAGCCATCCAGTTTGAGCGGGCTACGACAAAAAGGGAGGGTGCTTTTTTTTTCCCCTCCAGAGGGGGGGGGGGAATCTGGACCAAGTATAGGGAAGTGTACCTGATCTTAACCTTCACCAGAATCATAAGCTATAAAACAGGGGACTGTAGAGTAGAGGTCAATGGCAGGATGCTTACCTGGCATACGTAAAGCCCTCGCAACAATGCGAATTTACTTAGTTAGAGAGGTGATGTTCATGTCTGTCAGAGTACAATAGGGGGGCTGCAGACTGTTCTATGCATCAGGTCAAAAGCTGGACCACGCATCCGACGTCAGTTCATACATTCAAGTTCAGTATACTTAGATCATCATTTATAGTGACTCATAATTGACGCCCCTTAACCCTTTTGAAGATAATCAGCTGAAACAATGCTGGCAATGACCTCAGCCTATCCGAATGCATGAACTAAGGTGAGCAGAGACATGAAGTAAACCAGAGCAAGATTTCATTTCAAGAAGGGCCAACAACACCGAGATTCACATCCAAGCTCATGGGCAAGGGAGAGTCTAGTCCATAGGGAGTTGATGGGAGATGGTAATAGTTCCAAATTCTAATGGAAATTTTTGAAAATTCTGGTCATTTGCATATAGATTTTTCATGTGGAGACATAACATGGACTAACACTTTCTTTCTCTTTCTCTCTTTTTTTTTTCTTTCCAAACATGCTAGGAAAGCAAAGATATCCTGTTAGTCGACCTAAACTCTGAAATCGACACCAATCAGAATTCTTTAAGAGAAAATCCATTCTTAACAAATGGCGTCACCTCCTGCTCTCTCCCTCGACCAAAACCTCAGGCACCTTTCTTGCCTGAAAATGCCTTTTCTGCCAATCTCAACTTCTTTCCCACCCCTAATCCTGACCCTTTTCACGATGATCCTTTCGCACAAGCAGATCAGTCGACACCTCCTTCGTTTGATTCTCTCAAATCTCCAGAGCAGAAGAAAGACAATTTGAGTAGCAATGGGCCCCTGAATGGTGACGTTGATTATTTCGGTCAACAGTTTGACCAGATTTCTAACCGGACTGGCAAACAGGAAGTTCAGTCAGGCCCGTGGCCCTACCCAAGTACGCAAACCCAGCAAGCAGTGAGAACTCAGAATGGGGTATCTGAAAGAGAACAGAACGGCTTCCATGTCAAATCTTCCCCGAACCCTTTTGTGGGAAGCCCGCCCAGAGGACTGTCCGCACAGAATGGCTTAAAGGAGGATGTGGACAGTTCTGTCCAGTCCTCCCCACATGACTCCATAGCCATTATCCCACCTCCACAAAGTACCAAACCGGGAAGAGGCAGAAGGAGTGCTAAGGTGAACTGTCTTCTCCACGTGTCCATTAGCAGAGTGCATGCTCGGTACCAAAGGGTGATGTGACGCGAGCTCTCTTCCCTGCTGCTCTAGTAGTTGGCTGTGTGGCTCTGAGCTAGAAGGTGGGGTAATAGGGTGCATCAGCTCACCAGGAAAACGTCCCTTAGTTGCCACTGTGTCTAAGCATCCCAGCTGTGCTTGTCACAAACTGCTTTCTGTTTGCATGCCTTACCACTTACCACTAAACTAAACACAAGTTTTTCCCCCCCCCATTCTTAATGCTGCTATGTTTCTGAATCTCTGGTAAGTGTAATCATCTTGTTCGGGGATGGGAGGGCAACAGTTCTTGTGATTCCCCTGGTCCTCCCACCACTAATGCACACCCTACGCACCCATCATTAATGTCTGTGGTGGTGGTGTAAAATTCTCACGTCTGTATCCCCTTTTAAAGTTTCCCTAACAATAACCCATTGTCTTAGAAGAAACTTCCATGTTTCCTATTACCTTTACTATTACCAACTTCATTCAAATGCCGGGCGTGGTGGTGCACGCCTTTAATCCCAGCACTGGGGAGGCAGAGGTAGGAGGATCGCTGTGAGTTCGAGGCTACCCTGACTACATCGTGGATTTCAGGTCAGCCTGGGCTACAGAGAGACCCTACCTCAAAAGACAAAACAAAACAAACAAACAAAGCAACAGAAAATGCAGTTTCTACAGGTACCTTTAAATCTCTCAGAAGCATGCAGATCTTCAAATTATGATCAGTATCATCTCCACGTAGACTGACTTACACATCCAACAGAACAATCAATATTATTCACAATATTTATGCATAGTTGTGCTTTCTTTCCCCGCTTCAAGTTTAAGCCAGTAAGGAGAGCAGACTGGTACAAAAAGGTAAATGAGGAAAACTGATTTCACTTTGCAAGTCCAAGGTTGTAGCAGCCATCAGACCCACTAGTTCAACCATTGGAGGCATATCTGTTTATTCCTCTGCCCCTACCTTTGGTATTTTGTTTTGAAGTTATTAACAGTATCAGTAAGAAGGTTTCCGTTTTGTGTCTGTCAACTTTGGGGTGAAGAGTAGGAAATGGACCTCAGCTGTATCGGATTATTGCTAAGTAACTCTTCTCCCTCCTTCCCTGTCCCATCAGTCTCCAGCAAATGACTTGCTTGCGTCAGACATCTTTGCTCCTCCCGTCTCAGAACCTCCAGGCCAGACATCACCCACAGGACCCTCTGCAGCCCCACAGAACAACCCTCTGGATCTCTTCAAAACAAGTGCTTCTGCCCACATGGGGCCCCTCACAGGCCTAGGTAGGTGCCTAGTGATGGAGTAAGATGTAGCTCAGCCACGGTCATCCGCACAATGGTGTCACTCAGGAGGAAGGCCACTCACTACCCATAGAGGGGTTCGTGGGCGCAAGATTCGTGGTCTCAAGCGGTCCTCACACTTTCTTTCCCATACTACTGCTCTCCCTTGGGCACCTCTGCCTAGAACTTAGAGCTGTTCCATCTGCCAAGAATGGATAAGTCCATGTTCAGTATTGTGTGTACCTGAGCAGCTGGCAGCAGCTTCCTGGAAGAAAATCGAAAATTATAAGGCGTTCTGAAGTTGGCCCAGTTTTAGTGTTGAGAATTGTAAGGGTTCTGATGTTAGTCCAGCTTTAGTGGTGAGAATTTTAAAGGGTTGTGAAGTTAGTCCAGCTTTAATGGTGAGAATTGTAAAGGGTCTGATGTTAGTCCAGCTTCAGTGGTGGGAATTGTAAGGGGTCTGAAGTTTTCTAGCTTCAGTGGTGAGAATTGTTAGAGTTCTGAAGTTGGTCCAGCTTCAGTGGTGAGAATTGTGAGGTTTCTGAAGCTAGCCCAGCTTTAGTGGCAAGAAGGAGGTGAAAGGAAATATCTTTGTACGATGTATGACGGAAAAGTTGCGTCATTCTGCATGCCTTCCATGTCATTTTCCATAACAGACAGGACGTGCGTCGTGCACCGTGAAGGGGTGTAGGTTAAGTCTGCAGCAAGACTAAGTGATAGAATGAGTAAGTGTAAGTTCTAGACCTTGCTCTGTCCCTGGGCGTATGGAGGTAGCGAACAGGCACACATCCTGACCCATTTGTGAAGTCTTGTGCCTTAGGGACTCCATATCCATGATTTGCTACCAAGGCGTCTTAGCGGAGTTTGAAAGTAAGTACTAGAAAGCTGAGCTGGAGGGAGCTCAGAGAAAAGGAAGTAGATCAGCTCCTGGGAGGTGCCGGGGTTCACTTGGATGAGTGTATGTGTGGCCCCCAGAGGAGCCTCTCCGCTGTGGCATGACGCCAAAGGGGCCTTGACAGAGCCCTGGTTCTGCCCCTCCGTCTTCATCCACAACCAGCAGTTTTCAGGTTCCACGGCCCAGCGCTGGGAACCCCCAACAACAGTGTTTGCTCTCCTGCTGGGTACGCTCTCGGTCTTGTGTTTTCTCTCCTCCTTGGCACCTTTACAAGCTCCAAGTAGAATCTGATTGGGGAGGTGGGGTCCATAGGTTAAAGAGTTCTCCTTTTCTTGGGGTCAAATTTGACAGGGGATTAAGATGGCTTTGCCTGCCTTCTGTAGAGTCGGTCCTCAAAACCTCCTTTCTTTCTCTTCTCAGCTATTTTCCTGCAAAGAAAGAGATGTTATTTCTGCCACAATAAGTGTGTTTAGTCATATTTGGAGTAGGGGGGTAAGAAAGGAGTTACTTAACTGCTAAGTGGCTAAAATTCGCCCAGTGAAAAAGCCAGCGTTCTAGTTCTCTAGTGAGCACTTCCCCTATCAAGAGACCCCATAAATGCTTTGTGCCCCTTGGGGACCTCCCTTTCTGCCTTGCCCCTTTTCCTGCCCCTCCAAGCGGAGCAGGTCGGTGTCTTCCTGTTGAAGAAAGATAGAGAACTTACATGCAGGGCCCGGGGCAAGATCACAGAGCTTCGCAGTCCTGAAGAATTTTTACAGCCAATATGAAACACATCAGCTCAGAGATACAGCTGGAGCCTATAACTGTTAATGTATTCCGATGAAGCGGAGCTGTTTTGGCAGGTGCCCCTGTTGCGGCCTTGGGGTGCAACCACAGAATACTGATGACTCTTCCAAGTTTGGATCTGGAACTCAAACAGCCCCACAGTGGAGCCCCTGTCCACTTGCAGTGATCCTCAGCCAAACCATAGAAGGTTGTAGGTCTGGCTTCCGCTAGACCCAGCTGGAGGACTGGCACCTCTGGAGATCTGGGAGGCGGGGAGAGGGCATTCCAGAAAGGGGAGCCCTCAGCTTTGACTTGTGCCCTGTGTTTTGATCTAGCTTCAGAAGGTAATAAAATACTTTCTGTCCATGCGCCCCTTTTTCTTAGCCCGTGCCCCGCTGAACCATTAATGTATTAGAAACACGCTAGATGGAGTCTGCTAACGGGAATGAAGGCTGGCCAAAATGTATGCTTGGAAAACCTTTCATTCCTGGCCAATAGAATAATATTTTCTCTTTTACAAATACCCCTCTGACTGATAAGGTCCATGGCTAAAACCATCCCTTCTCTTAAGGAAAGGCTATTAGTCCAACATGAAAGATGATAAAATTCTACTTTTTTTTTGTTTGTTTGTTTTGTTTTGTTTTTCAAGGTAGGGTCTCACTCTAGCTCTGGCTGACCTGGAATTCTCTCTGTAGTCTCAGGGTGGCCTTGAACTCACAGTGATCCTCCTACCTCTGCCTCCCAAGTGCTGGGATTAAAGGCGTGCACCACCACACCCGCCTTCTACTTTCTTTTTTTAAAAAAATTATTTGAGGGGAAGGGAAAAGAGAAGCAGAGAGAGAGAGAGAGAACGAGGGAGAATGGGCACACGAGGGCCTCCAGCCCCAGCAAATGAACCCCAGATGCAAGCACCACCTTGTGCATCTGACTTACGTTGGTCCTGGAGAATCGAACCTGGATCCTTAGGCTTCTCAGGCAAGTTCCTTAACTGCTAAGCCATCTCTCCAGCCCAATTCTACTTTCTTTCTTTCTTTACTTATTTTTATTTTTATTTATTTATTTGAAAGCAGAGAAAGAGAGAGAAGACAGACAGACAGATGACGGCACCGGGGCCTGTAACCACTGCAAATGAACTCCAGATGCGTGTGCCCCTTGTGTGGCTTACATAGGTCCTGGAAAATTGAACCTGGGTCCTTTGGCTTCATAGGCAAATGCCTTAACTGCTAAGGCATCTCTCCAGCCCCAATTCTACTTTCTTTAACACATCTCATGGGTTGAAATTATTAGTAAATGACACTGAAGTTAAAAAAAATAAATGAATTTGTTTTGAAATAAGTTTTTTGTTTTGAAATTTGTTCAAACTAAGCTCACTTTCAGGGCCTACTTCCTCCTTGATTTGTTAGGAAAGGAATGTATCTTTAACATAAATGTATCCTAAATTCTGTCTCAGAAATTGGTATGAGTTAAAATTCCATTACAAAAAATAAGTCATGCGTGCATGTGTGTGTGTGGTGGCACACGTCTTTAACCCCAGCACTTGGGGGGCAGAGGTAGGAGGATTTCTGTGAGTTTGAGGCCACCCTGAGACTACATAGTGAAGTCCAGGTCAGCCTGGAGGGATGGCTTAATGGTTAAGGCATTTGCCTGCAAAACCAGAGGACCCAGGTTCGCCCTATGTTAGCCAGATGCACAAGGGGGCGCATGCATCTGGAGTTCATGTGCGGTGGCTGGAGGCCCTGGCATGCCCATTCTCTGTCTCTGTCTCTCTCTCTCTTTCTCTCTCTCTCTCTCCCTCATTCTCTGTCAAGTAAATAATAAATAAGAAAGTGTATAATTAAAAAAAAAAACACTGTGAAGCCAGGCGTGATGGTACACATCTTTAATTCCAGCACCTTGGAGGCAGAAGTAGAAGGATCACTGTGAATTCAAGGCCAGCCTGAGACTACAGAGTGAATTCCAGATCAGTCTAGGTTAGAGTGAGACCCTATCCAAAAAAAAAAAAAAAAAAAACACCTCCACAAGAGCAGAAGACCAGCATCTTCCATGTGTAAGGATGAGGCCAAATTTAGTTAAGTTTTGTTGTTTGTTAGTGATGACAGTTTAACTGATTCATAAATGCACTTGGGAAGCAAAAATGTCATATATTAGAACAAGATGTAGGGCATGAAGCTCAAAAGAAATGGGTGGAAGAGAACTGAATTTTCATGATGTAACTAATTCCATGGCAAGGGTGCAGGCCATAGAGTCATTTACCCCAGAGATCACATTCCCTGACACAGACCCTAGTTCTCCAGGAAGAATTTCTGCTTTCCATTTCCTTCTCTCTTCCTTTGCCCATTTTAATACTCTGCCCTAACTTCTGGCAGGGTTTAGTGAGTGACACATGGCAGGAAACACTTTTATTTGAAGCAGCCCTCCCAGAATAATGGCCTTTCCTCCCTAGCTATCCATCATCTATCTATCTATCTCCAAAACTATCTTGGTCTTAACTAAATTTTATCTTCCCTTTATACCGCTATGTCAACTTTGGCAGCATTATGAACAAGGAAAAGCGGGGGGTAGGGGTATAGGAGGAGAAGGAGAGGAAGAGTAGGAGTCAAAAAGAACAAATTGTTTTGAAATTATTACAAAAAAAAAAAAGCAAGGACAGTGTGAAATTGGAAGGAAGCATGTTGAGGCCTTAAGTGCCTATGTGATAGCTGGTTTCTGTAAGTCCACAGACAGGAGCCAGCTACTAAATATAACAGCGAATAACGACTCAGAGGGTGGAGTGCATTTGCGTAAAGAACTACTTCATAATCAATGTGGTGCATGTGTATATGAATGTACCCACTGGACAAGTCAGTTCCTGCTACTGACAGGCTATGTTCAGAGCATCTGAGGTCCATCAGTTTAAGGATAGCAAGGGGTCATGTTTATGTTTTTTTTAATGATTAAGAATATATGTATTATATTATATCAACTTATTTTTTTCTTTTTTTAAAATATTTTATTTATTTATTTATTTATTTATTCATTTATTTATTTGAAAGAGATAAAGAGGGGGAGAGTGGCCTCCAGCCATTGCAAATGAACTCCAGGCGTGTGCGCCCTCTTGTGCATCTGGCTTATGTGGGTCCTAGGGAATCGAGCCTCGAACCAGGGTCCTTAGGCTTCATAGGCAGGCGCTTAACCACTAAGCCATCTCTCCAGTGCATTTTTTCTTTTTTTTTAAATTTATTTTTATTAGCTATGGACATACTTAGTATGTAAACAACACATGTTGGTACCATCCTTTCTCTCATTCCTGCTTCTTTCCTGAGGAGGCCTTCCTCATTGTGGATGCAGATAAGTCCCATGGGGATTGTGGGTCATGCAATGTGGGGACAGCAGCCAGTTATGGGGGAGAGTCAATGTCTCTGTGCATAATATCCCAACTTGTGGCTCTAACAATCTTTCCACCTCCCCTCTTCCACAAAATTCTCTGAGCTATGTTGGGTGCATTTTTAAGTCTACTTCAGTGGTGGGCACTTAGGAGCCTCTGGATCTCTGGTTTGGTAGATGTTGAGTATCCTCAGTGTCTATCTCCTTTACCCTTGTGCTGATATCAGGTTCACTAAGAAAGCAGCACTCTTGCTCATTTCCCCAATTCCTCTGTGGTTTCAGCTGGGGCCAGGGTGGAGTGCTCTGGGTCGTTTATCTCCTCAGGTCCTACTCCCATTTGAACAAGAGAAGCAGATTCTCCAATGGAGTGTGAAGTCAGCACCAGTTAAATGGGAACCATAATCAATTTAGAGAGAATTTAAAGGGTGTAGACCCTCTTATAGCCCAAGATTAGTGGGAGATTGACATTGGAAAGCAAAATTGTTATCTGAATATGATTCTGAGCTGTTTCCCAGTACCAGATATGGTTTCCTTTCCACTGAGTGGATCTATTAGCCAATCCAAGAGCAGTAGGTTACCCACCATGACTGTGTGCCACTATTGCACTTGTGTGAGCATCACATCAGGTTGTTTGCTTCTGAGTAGCTTAGACTTTGAGTTGCTCAGACAGATAATTGGCCACTTTCCCCCAGTAGCTTATATAGCACCTTCCAGCACTAGATGGGCTAATTGTCTGGGGACTGGCTCTCTCCCAGATTCCAACCAGGTCTCTCCATGGTCCGTGATGACAGCATATGCTGTCTTCAGCAGTAGAGTCTTATCATGAACCTCTGGTGGGTAATCAAGTGCTCTGACAGAAGTCTGTCTTGTTTGTTTTGGGTGACCTTGTAGGTCTCTTTGATCAACAGCTTGTTGTGGATGTTAACCGCATCCTGGTACAGGGAATTATAGGCTAGTGCCAAGGGAAAAGGAAGAGACAGAAAAAAAGAGAAACAGGAGAAATTTAAGGTTAGGTGTCATCTCACCCTGTCCAGGGCTCTTTGATTCAGGTACTCCCCCTCAGGTCCTACTGAGGTTCAACCTTTTAGTCTAACTTCAGGACATAGGCTTCTATGGTAACAATTCAACTTGGGCTCAGTTTTGTGTCCCCTCCTCACCCTGCCCCTTCCCCCACGCCCTACCCTCCCTATTGTCCAAGCCTCATTCAGGTTTGTCAGCAATTCATTCAGACTGATCCAGGTTAGGAACCACGGATGAGGGAGACCATGTGACAATTGTCTTTCTGTGATTGTGTGAGTTCGCTTAGTACGATCTGTTCCAAGTTTGACATTTTTCTACAAATTTTATTGTGTCATTTTTTTCCTTACTGCTGAGTAGAATTCCATCGTGTAGATATACCACTTCTTGGTTATCCATTCGTCCAATGATGGGCACCTGGGTTGATTTCACTTCTTGGCTATTATGAATTGAGCATCTATAAACATCATTGAGCAAATATCTCTGAACTGAGGTGTGGAACTTTTAAGGTAGATGCCCAGTAAGAGAATAACAGGGTCTGTTGGTAAATCTATATTCAACCTTTTCAGGAGTTTCTATTGATTTACAAAGCCGTTGGACCAGCTTACATTCCCACCAACAGCAAATGAGTGTTCATTCCTATTTCTCCACATCCTCGCCAACATTTGTTTTCATTTGATTTGTTAATGTTTGCTATCTTTACTGGGGTAAGGTGTCATTTCATAGTTGTTTTAATTTGCATTTCTCTAATGGGATGTTGAAGATTTTGTTTGTTTTAAACTATTCTATTATTTATTTGTTTGTTTATTTAAGAGCGATAGACAGAAAGAGGCAGAGAATGGGTGTGCCAGGGCCTCCAGCTACTGTAAACAAACTCCAGACACGTGCGCCCCCTTGTGCATCTGGCTAACGTGGGTCCTGGGGAATGGAGCCTCAAACCGGGGTCCTTAGGCTTCACAGGCAAGCACTTAATTGCTAAGCCATCTCTCCAGCCCTCTTTTTATATTCTTTTTGAGGCAGGGTTTCACTCTGGCCCAGGCTGACCTGGAATTCACTATGTAGTCTCAGGGTGGCCTCAAACTCATGGTAATCCTCCTACCTCTGCCTCCCAAGTACTGAGATTAAAGGCATGTGCCACCATGCCTGGCTGAACGTTTTCTTAACTGTGTGTTAGCCATCTGTAATCCTTCCTCTGAGAACTCCTATTCAGTTCTCTGCCCCACTTTTGGAGTGGGTTGTTTGATTTTTTATTGTTTAGTATTTTTAGTTCTTTGTAGACTCTAGATACTAGGTTTCTGGCAGTGGTGCAGCTGGCGAAGATGTTCTCCCATTCAGTGGGTGATCTGTTGGCTCTGCTTACGGTATGTTTGTCTGTGCAAAAGCTGTTTAGATTCATGAGATCCCATTGGTTGAGTGCTTGTTTAATTTCCTGGGCTACTGGGATTTTGTTCAGGAAGTCTTTTCCCAGTCCTATATTGTGGAGCATGCCTATTTTTAATTCCAGTAGTTGAAGAGTTTCAGGTCTTATATTGAAGTCTTTAATCCATTTGGACTTGATTGTTGTGTATGGCGAAATGAGTGGGTCTAGTTTCATTTTTCTACATGTGGTCATCCAAATTGTCCAACACCATTTGTTGAAGATTCTGTGTTTTCTCCGGTCTACATTATTGGCAACTTTTGTCAAAGATCATGTAGTTGTAGTTACTTGAACTAGGGTCTTCAATTCTGTTCCTTTGGTCTATGTTTCTATTTTTATGCCAGTACCATGCTGTTTTCGTTACTATGGCTTTGCAATATAGCTTTAGATTGGGTATAGTAATACCTCCAGATATATATTTTTTTTTCCTGAGGATATGTGGATATATGTTTGGGTATCTGAGGCCTGCTAGCATTCCATGTGAATTTTGAGATCATTTTTTCAATCTAACGAGGAAAGTCAAAAAGTGATAGTAGGAACATGCAGTAAACATTTGGTTACTAGCTATCCCATGTCTTCCAGAGTGACTTAGTCTCTCAGAGCTGTTATTTTTGCATCAACATCAAACCTTAATAACGATTCAGTATACTTGCCCTATAAGTGCTTTCTTGATGCTACCCAGAAAGTCATGTTTTGTTTTGGTTTTTTTTTGTTGTTGTTGTTGTTGTTGTTTTTCTAGGTAGGGTCTCAGTGTAGCTCAGGTTGACCTAGAATTCACTCTGTAGTCTCAGGGTGGCCTCGAACTCACAGTGATCCTCCTACCTCTGCCTCCCAAGTGCTGGGATGAAAGGCGTGTGCCACCACGCCTGGCTTGTTTGTTTGTTTTTTGAGGTAGGGTCTCTCTCTAGCCCAGGCTGACCTGAAATTAGACTCAGGCTGGCCTCAAACTCAAGCTGATCTCTCCCACTTTTGCTTCTCTAGTGCTGGAATCAAGGGTGTGTGCCACTATGCCCGGCCAGGACAGAATGAGTTTCTACTATATGGCTACATTACATCTTTTGTGTGTGTGTGTGGTCTTTTGAGGTAGGGTTTCACACTAGTCCAGGATGACCTGGAATTCACTAATTAGACTCAGGGTAGCCTCGAACTCCTGACCATCCTCCTACCTCTGTCTCCCAAGCACTGGGCCTAAAGGAGTGTGCCACCATACCCAGTTCAATATATCACATCTTTCCTATCCTCGATTGATGGATATCTGAGTTATTTCCATTTCTTCTGTATCCTGAAAAAAAAATGCTCTAAATACACTCATACTAACTTTTCTGTGAACATGACTTTTCAGTTGCCTTTGGTACACACCTAGGACTGGAATTGCTCTAACCAAAGTATTTTCTATGCATATATGAAAACATCACAACTTACGCCCATGATTTTGTACAATTAGCCACATGTTAGTTAGAATATTAAAAGAATTCTCTCCAAGCTTGTGTCATGTCTCCTCTTCCTTCAGGAGGTGTGTCAGCCGCACACCCTCCGGCAGGACCTTGGGGCTCACCTGTCGTCTTCAACCAGACTACGTCCATGGTCCCCGGAGTCATGATAGGTCAGCCTCCAGGTTTTGGTCAGCCAATCGTTTTTGCTACAAGCCCAGCTGTTCAAGGTTGGAACCAGCCTTCGTCTTTTGCCACGGCCTCAGCTTCCCCCGCAGCCCCTGCCATGTGGGGTGCTTCTCCATCTATGACACCCAATGCTTGGTCATCCACAAGCTCTCTGGGGAACCCGTTTCAGAGCAACATTTTCCCACCTCCTGCCATGCCCGCCCAGTCCTCTCCCGCAATGTCCTCCCTCCTGGCCGCGCCTCCGCAGCCACCTCCCAGAAATGGCCCACCGAAGGACATCCCCACGGATGCTTTCACGGCCTTAGACCCACTTGCGGATAAAGAGGCCAAGGAAGTGAGAGAGATGTTTAAGGACTTCCAACTGCGGCAGCCGCCTGTTTTGCCCTCAAGGAAAGGAGAGCCCCTTCCTTCTGCGACTTCAAGTGCCTTTTCCAGTTACTTCAACAGTAAAGTCGGCATTCCTCAGGAGAACGCGGACCATGATGATTTCGATGCCAATCAACTGTTGAGCAAGATCAATGGTAAGCTGGCCCCTCCTGTGCCTACCTACTGTGCCAACGGATGTCTCTCTTAGAAGAGTCTTCACCCACCCACAGTCTCGTTCTTGCTTTTCTTTTCTTTTTTGTTTTTTGTTTTTTGTTTTTTGCTTTTCAAGGTAGGGTCTCGGTCTCACTGTAGCTCAGGCTGACCTGGAATTCACTATGTAGTCTCAGGGTGGCCTCGAACTTACAGCAATCCTCCTACCTCTGCCTCCCAAGTGCTGGCATTAAAGGCGTGTGCCACCACGCCCACTCGTTCTTGCTTTTCTATTCAGAGTTATGGAGGTAACTTAACTGTTTAACTCAGAGCCAATCACATATCCCAGCCAGTTCTAAAGGTCTTCACCAGTGCTGCCCTCTGGTGTCAAGTCTTTTTTTATTTAATTTTTTTTTTTTTTTTTTTTTTTTTACTGACAACTTCCATAAAGGTGGCGACTCTTAAAAGGGCGTCAGCAGTATTGACCTGTGGACTGGAGCTGAAATAATAAAGCTTTATCCACTTTCCTTGTCCACAAACATCCTAAATGTCCCCTACTTCAGATAAAATATGTATAGCATGGCTGGAGAGATGGCTTAGCAGTTAAGGCGCTAGCCTGTGAAACCTAAGGATCCAGGTTCAATACCCCAGTAGCCACATAAAGCCAGATATGCAAGGTGGTGCATGCATCTGCAGTTTGTTTGCAGTCGCTGGAGGCTCTGGCATG
Source organism: Dipus sagitta (assembly GCA_036346955.1). Classification (NCBI taxonomy): domain Eukaryota; kingdom Metazoa; phylum Chordata; class Mammalia; order Rodentia; family Dipodidae; genus Dipus; species Dipus sagitta. The sequence continues at coordinate 70,763,489 of CM070782.1, forward strand.
CCCATTCTCACTTTCTCTCTCAAATAAATAATAAATAAAATAAGCCATGTGTGATGGTGCACACCTTTAATCCTAACACTTGGGAGGCAGAGGTAAGAGGATCACACTGTGAATCCGAGGCCTCCCTGAGAAGACATAGTGAACTCCAGGTCAGCCTGGACTAGAGCGAGTCCCTACCTCAAAAAACCAAAATAATAATAAATATTATACATACATACATACATTTATACATATATATACATACATTCGCACACACACACACACACGCACACACATATATATCTCGATCTCTACTGAGGAGGGACGGATTTGTATATATCATTGAGAGTCCTGGTATGTGTGGTGACTTTTATTTCACTGGTGTAAATTTCTTTCTTTCTTTCTTTCTTTCTTTCTTTCTTTCTTTCTTTCTTTCTTTCTTCTTTCTTTCTTTCTTTTTTTCTTTTTGTGGTTTTTCGAGACAGGGTCTCACTTTAGCTCAAGCTGACCTGGAATTCACTATGTAGTTTCAGGGTGGCCTCAAACTCACAGCAATCCTCCTACCTCTGCCCCCCCCCCCCCAGTGTTCTTTGTGAGTGTGTGGTTATGTATGCATGGGTGGGTCAGAGTCTGTGGCCACTGCAAATGAACACTAGAAATCATGTGCTTTTTAGTTGGCTTTTCCTGGGCGCTAGGGAATCCATCCCAGGCCAACAGGCTTGCAAGGAAGTGCCTTTAACTACTGAGCCATCTCTCCAGCGTCTAGTGTAAACTTCAAAAGTACAGAATTATACTTCACAGGTGAATTGACTGGGAAACATGGGCTGTATTTGGGAAAGGCTTGTCTACTGACATTTGGGGGGACCGGGTTCTTCTGTTCTAGAACCACCAAAGCCAGCTCCCCGACAAGGCGCCCTGCCAGTTACCAAACCTGCTGACAATGCGTTCGAGAACCCTTTCTCCAAAGGACCCTTCAGTTCACCACAACCCCCTGTAAGTACCGACTCCTAGAAGCTCTGAAGCGCATGTCACATAGAGCTCTAGTGTCCTGAATCAGTATTACATGAAAGATGACCTTATTTATTTATTTGCTTATAAGAGAGAGAATGGGCACACCGGGGCCTCCAGCCACTGCAAAGGAACTCCAGACGCATGTGCCCCCTTGTGCATCTGGCTTAACATGGGCACTGGAGAATTGAACCTATGTCCTTTGACTTTGCAGGCAAGCGACTTAGCCGCTAAGCCATCTTTCCAGCCCCAAGAATAACTTTTTTAAAAATATTTTACTTATTGAGAGAGAGAGATTGAGAATGGACACACTAGGGCCTCCAGCCACTGCAAATGAAGTCCAGACACGTGCGCCCCCTTGTGCATCTGGCTTAACATGGGCACTGGAGAATTGAACCTATGTCCTTTGACTTTGCAGGCAAGCGACTTAGCCACTAAGCCATCTTTCCAGCCCCAAGAATAACTTTTTAAAAAATATTTTACTTATTGAGAGAGAGAGAATGGACACACTAGGGCCTCCAGCCACTGCAAATGAAGTCCAGACACGTGTGCCACCTTGTGCATCTGGCTAACGTGGGTCCTGGGGAATGGACCTCAAACTGGGGTCCTTAGGCTTCACAGGCAAGCGCTTAACCACTAAGCCATCTCTCCAGCCCAAGGTTGGCATTCTTCATCTGCCATCTACAGTTCTGCAGATCATCAAAATAATACTTTTCATTTGCGGGGAAATAAATGCAGCTCTTCTCGGCTTTGGCTGAGAGTCCGTAATGCGTGCCACCACCTGCAAGCAGGCGGACTCAGATCATTGCAGATGCACGTGACATCTGGCCTATGCTCTAAGTGGTGTGCAAAGGAAATTGAAATGTGGGTTTCTCCTTATGGCTGCGATTGTATTGGTTGGCTGGATGGTTTTTCTCTCCTCAGATGGCTTCTCCTCAACCTGTGTCTTCTGATGTGTACAGGGATCATTCTGGAAACCCTTTTGCCTAGCTGCTGTAAGTGGATCATCTACCTTGTAGAGGACGCTGAATGAGAGAGGGTGGCACTGTCATGGGAGATGGCTGAGATTTTATTGTCAGAATAAAAGAGGTTAATTTAGGAGCTATGGATATGGAAATCTAAACTAATTCAACAAGGACTAGGCTAGGCATTTTAAAAAATCAGTTCTTAAATATATCACAAAACAGGCCGGGCGTGGTGGCGCACGCCTTTAATCCCAGCACTCGGGAGGCAGAGGTAGGAGGATCGCCGTGAGTTCGAGGCCACCCTGAGACTCCATAGTGAATTCCAGGTCAGCCTGGGCTAGTGTGAGACCCTACCTCAAAAAAAAAAAAACCAAAAAAAAAAAAATATATATATATCACAAAACAGTAGTCTAGTTATGAAATATAAATTTCGAGACATACCAGTAATACATAGAAGTAAAATTCAATATATACGCATACATACATGTGCATATGTACATACATAATTTTCTAGGCTTTTTGTTGTTGTTTTGTTTTGTTTTTCCAAGGTAGGGTCTCACTCTAGCCCATTCTGACCTAGAACTCACTCTGTAGTCCCAGGCTGGCTTGAACTCACAGAGATCCTCCTACCTCTGCCTCCCAAGTGCCAGGATTAAAAGCATGTGTCACCATGCCCGGCTTGTGTTTGATTTTATTTATTTGCACATGTGTGGGGTGGTGTGTGAGTCTCATGCCCCTGCAGGCTGCAAATGAACTCCACATACATGCACCCACCTGTACATGAGTAATTGAACCTGGGTCAGTAGGTTTTGCAAGCAAGCACTTTTAACTGCTGAGCCATCTCCCTAACCCATAAACTGTTTTTTTCTTATATAGAAATACCTGATAATTTATGGTAATTTAATTGATAAATCAGGCATAGAGGTTAATAACGTTAGTAACAATGATCTGTTAATAGATTGGACACTATCATGAGACTGCATGATTGGAGAGCTATCATGAGAGGAAACAGCTAACATTATTACTCTATATTTATTTTACACACACATGCTTTTTTTTCTAGGCAAGGGCCTTGCTAGGTAGCTCAGGCTAGCCTTGAGCTTGTATGTAGCCTGCATACATCATCATACCTGGTGTGTATGTGGGTATTTATTTGTTTTTTCAAAGTCGGGGTTCACTCTAGCCCAGGCCCACCTGGTTTCAGGGTGGCCTGGAACTCACATTGATCCACCACTGCGTCGAGAGTGCTGGGATTAAAGGCATGCGCCAGCACACTCGTTTCTATGTTACTAACGTTTTTTTTTTTTTCTTACGAGCTTCTATTTTTTTATTTATTTTTTATTTTTTACTTTATTAGTTAGTTTTGTGTTCAGCAAATACAGTCAGTTTGGTACCATTATTAGGCTCATCTGTGACCTACCCCCTCCCCTTGGCCCCTCCTTGTTGAGGTATACGGGTCATGCATTGTGGAGTTAGTCCACAGTTATGGGTAAGCTAAATGTCTCTGCATATCATGACCCAACATGTGGCTCTGACATTCTTTCCGCCCCCTCTTCCACAAAATTTCCCTGAGCCATGTTGGGTTCATTTTTGGTCTGCTTCAGTGATGAGGTGTTACTAACATTTTTAATAATGCCTTGATATTTGATATTTGATATTGATATTCAACCCAAAAATCCTAACCACAGATTTTCTTTCTCCTCCATAATTCTCTAGGAACTTGCAATGCCGGTCTTCCAGAGGAACAAGGAGATTGACCTTAGTCGAGGACAAAGCTGTTAGCCAGACACGTCCTGACCCCTGTCCTTGATCCAGCTTTGACATATTACATGTTGCTTTATTCCTTGGTGCCTCTTCCACTTGTAAAATGCCTTTTCCTTTCTGTCTAGGCTAAAGTTAAACTGAATGTGTTGCCTTATGGAAATTAAGATCCTAAACTCTAGCTGAAATGTAAGGAAGTACCTTTCCTACCAAATCCTCACCGGGAGTGTCTCTGGAATGATCCAGAGCACTCTCCTTTCTGCCCTCCAGATTGGAGGTGCAGCTACCATGTCCCCTCATGCTCTACTGCTTTGTGCAAATGTTCAAGTGCTTACAGCCTAAAGTCATAGGTGGGGGGTCGTGGTACCGAGCATAATAACATGCAAGGGGTTCAGTACAGCAAGGTACTTTTTTTTTTAATTGATAGCTTACTTCAGACCAATATTCAGAAAGAATTTTTCAAATGAATGAAAGAAAAATTGACTTCTCCTTAGACACTTTGGAACCTAACCCACCTGAGATGTCAGCTTCTCTTTCCACTGATGGGATCTTTGATCAACTTGCCCTCAACAGATGCTTTCCATTATCCTGGAAAGAGAAAGTTTTGACTCAAGAAATGGGTTGCCTTTCAACTCAAAGGATAAGAAATTATCACTTTGGGACCTCAGACTTTTTTTTTTTTTTTCATTCCAAGCATTTTGAAGCTGTTCGACTCTGGTGACCTTATATGGCCTGAAGTTTTCTAGATTGTTCTAATTGCATCTCATGTAATTGTTTTCTCAGTAAAGATGATTATTATGTATATAACTTCAAGATGTAATTTCTCCTTTCTATGAAGATTTCTACTAAGGCCAAGACTGCCCCCCCCCTTAATCACCTGCTAGCTATTGCAAATGAGAGAAAAGCATTATTCATCTGTCTTCATCTTTCCCTCTGCATTTCATTTCCAGTCCATTTTGCTCCTGGGTTCATATGGCATTTCCTCCCCGTTACAAGGAACAGACTTTCATTGGGCGAAAAAGCATTGAGTGGCTCACAGATTTGGAGTCTCTCTTCCTTCTCAGTCATTACTAGTCCAGTAACTATGCTTGGAAGTGGTCAGAACCTTCATCTTCTCTTTGGACTGGGGACCCTCCTCTTCAGTTCCAGGAGAGCAATCAACATGGAGAAGAATCTAGACTCACTTCAGCAGTGAAGTACTTCTTCTGAGGAGGAATACATGACAAAGAGCTGAGTGTGTCTGTGCCAAACACACTGGGCCTCAGTGGGTCACAATAGGCCTTTCTCAAAGTAACTGGAAAACTTTCTTGAAGCCACGGCCAGAAAGCCAGATAAATGGGAGGAGAAAAGGTGCCGGACAAGTACTTGAGGTTATCATTGAAAATCTAATTGCTGCAATGTTTTCCTGGTAACCTTGGAGAAACTTCCCCAGCTCATTTTCAGTTCTATTGTTAGCACAGTTCTGAAGGCTTTGTTCCTGCCAAAATGAGTTTTGTTGAGTTTATGTTTATTTTTTGTAAAGGTTATCTCTTGACCCTTTATGCTCAGGTTCTGGTGGATGTTAATCAACCACATATAAGCTTACCTTTAAGTGGAAGAAGAAAATGACTGCTCAGGATTTAAACAAGAAGGTGGCCTCCTTGTGAGCCTCTATTGATTAGCCCCAAGCAGTCCAAGCTAAAAGTCTTGTGGGTTTATGTTTAATAATAGTCAATTATCCATGGCATATTTTTCTGTCTGGCTTCTTCCTTCGTCATGATAAACACAAACTTGAAACAGTACTTTAAAAGTCCAAACACTTAAATGTGCTAAACTGGAGGTAACTATTTCTAGATAGTTGAGTTTTTACAAGTGCTGGTCAGCCACACGACTGTTGTACACATACTTGTTTTCCTGTGCACTTTCTGTATGCAAATAAAGCTATAAATTTACTCATTTCAATAAACTGGAATGACACAATCACATGGGTCACTGTCAGCTTATTCGAATAGTTTTTAAATTTTATTTATTTAAATATGTTTACTTATTTGTGAGAGAGATAGAAAGGAGGGGGAGAGAGAATGGGTGCACCAGGGCCTCCAACCACTGCAAATGAATTCCAGATGCATGTGCCACCATGTGCACCTAGCTTACGTGGATTCTGGGGACTTGACTTGGGTCCTTAGGCTTCATAGGCAAGCACCTTAACTGCTAAGCCATCTCTCCAGCCCTTATTTTATTTATTTGTAAGCAGAGAGAGACAGAGAAGAGAGACTGAGAGACAAAGAAAGGGCATTCCAGGGCCTCTAGCCACTGTAAATGAACTCCAGACACATACGCCACACCACCTTATGCAGTTGGCTTTACGTGAGTACTGAGGAATCGAACTCAGGCCATTAAGCTTTGCAAGCAAGTACCTTAACCACTGAGCTATCTCTCCAGCCCTTACTCTAATGTTTAACCCCTGTTTTGGGTTGACTATTATCACAAGGCATCAAACATACCAGTATAAGGTAAGTAAATGTTAATTATACATTCTAGATTGTCACAAACACAAGAGAAAGTAGAAACTCATGAAGTAGGACCGTAAGTAAATGATCATCCAATTGCTTTCAGTGTCTTAAATCTTTCTCCAACCCACACATAGTGCTCTCCTAGTAATTTAAATAGACTTGGTGGCTAAGAGCCGCTCCAGAACTACGTCAGGTTATGTATGATAGGAAGACGGTCGTTTCATTAGGTGTGTTGGCTCGTGTCTTTTTATCATCTGTTTTCTATTTTGGCATGTGTGATTCCCACCAAAATACAAGCATAGGGCCATTCTAAGTGGATATCAGCCACTCAGAACAGCTACAGTGTTGGGTGAGCAAGGAAGCAGCCAGTTAAGGACATTTTCGGACATTGTCACCTGGTTTAAATTTAAGGATCTCACTCATTTCAAGGAGACTTCAACTGCATCCCAAAGAAGGCTTTGTTGAGTATAGAAAATGGTGTTGTACCTAACTTCTCCAAAGAAAGAGTAAGATACTTACTTACAGGGGAGAAGCTACTTCTTGGTACATACTATTATGGGGTATTTGGTCCTCCTGCCCTTTCTCCTTTAGCTGAAACCACTGGTGTCTTTGAGCACAGTGAAGCAGACTGTGGAGAAACAGACTCAAGGGCTAGAAGTGAACTATGCATGAGAGTGAGCTAGAGAAAGCTGCTGATAAGAGTTAAGCAGCAAAGGTGCTCGCCTGGGAAGCCTAACGATCCAGGTTCGATTCCCCAGTATCCACGTAAGCCAGATGCACAAGGTGGTGCATGTGTCTGGAGTTTGCTTGCAGTGGCTGGAGGCCCTGGTGCGCCCATTCTCTCTCTCTCTTTCTCTCAAATCAATAAAATATTTATTAAAAAAGAATGCACCGCTTATGTTATCAGATGTACTCGGGTGTTCTGCAGCGTGTTTAACCCACTGAGCCCGTGGACTCTTTCCACCTAGGCTCAGTCTGCAGGTACATCCTGGAGGTTGTCCATTTGCTCACATAGAAGAGGACACTCATCTCTGGAACCAGAGCTACTGTTGACCAAACAAGGAGGTGCTCACAGAAATGCCGCTGCAAAATTGAACAGATCTGTTCTATATCGGCTCAATAGCAATGGCATTCACAGCTGTGTACTGCAAGTCTCACTTTTTTTTTTTTCTTCTTCTTCTTCCTTTTTGGTTTTTCGAGGTAGGGTTTCCTGTAGCCCAGGCTGACTTGGAATTCACTATGTAATCTCCCAAATGCTGGGATTAAAGGCGTGCATCACCATGCCCAGCTTCAAGTCTGACTTTTAAAAACCATTTTTTATTTTTTATTTATTTATGTATTTGAGAGAGACATAGAGAGAGAGAATGAATGCACCAGGGTCTCTATCCACTGCAAATGATCTCCAGATGCATGCTCCACCTTGTGCATCTGGCTTATGTGGGTCCTAGGGAATCAAACCTGGGTCCTTAGGCTTCCCAGGAAAGAGCTTTAACCACTAAGCCATCTCTCCAGCCCTTAAAATCTTTTATTTTTAAAGTATTTTATTTATTTATGAGAGGGAAGCAGAGAGAGAAAGAAAGAAAATGAGCATGCCAAGGCCTTTGACCACTGCAAATGAACTCCAGATGCATGAACCACTTTGTGCATCTGGCTTATGTGGGTCCTGGGGAATCAAACCTAGGTTCTTTGGCTTTGCAGGCAAGTGCCTTAACCATTTAGCCATCTTTCCAGCCCTGAAAGAAATAGGAATTTTTTAATTTAATTATTTATATTTGAGAGACAGTAAGAGAAATAGGAAGACAAGAGAGAGAATGGGTATGCCAGAGTCTTTAGCCACTGCAAACAAACTCCGGACGCATGGGCCACCATGTGCATCTGGCTTATGTGGGTACTGGGGAATCTAACCTGGGTCCTTTGGTTTCTCAGGCAAGTGCCTTAACTGCTAAGCCCAACTATGACCTTTTGTCAGAACTGTGTAGTCTTGGAAAGAGTTGGTTAGGCATCAAGCATGTCCGAGCTAAAAGACTGACATTGGCAGACAATAACCCCTTTGGTTTCTCACATGAAAGCACATGAAAGTCCGGATGTGGGCTGGGGAGATGGCTTAGCGGTTAAGCGCTTGCCTGTGAAGCCTAAGGACCCCAGTTCGAGGCTCAATTCCCCAGGACCCACGTTAGCCAGATGCACAAGGGGGTGCACGCATCTGGAGTTCGTTTACAGAGGCTGGAAGCTCTGGCGCGCCCATTCTCTCTCTCTCTCTCTGCCTCCTTCTCTCTGTTGCTCTCAAATAAATAAACAAACAAAAAAATTTAAAAATAAAAAGAAAAGAAAGAAAGAAAGTCCGGATGTTCTCAAGACAACCCCAAACTTGGGAAGTGCTTCGTTCTTTAGGCACAACAACTACATCCTGGCCTGGAGGGACAGCTTAGCCATTAAGGCATTTGCCTGCAAAGCCAAAGGACCCAGGTTCGATCCCCCAGAACCCACATAAGCTAGATACACAATGTGGCGCGTGCATTTGGAGTTCGTTTACAGTGGCTGAAGGCCCTGGTGTGCCCATTCTCATTCTTGCTCCCTCTCTCTCTCATACATAAAATTTATATATAAAAAGAATAAGATTCTTAAAAAAAAAAAAAAAAAAAAAAACTTCATCCCAAGGGTACCAAGTGGATATGTGACTCCTCAGTTGTCACACATGATTTCAAATGGATGCAGTCAGCTCCAGCCACTTGGGGCAATTCTGCCTTGAGTATTTTGTGTAATAACATTTTTCCCCCACTGATTTTAGACTCCCCTGTGAAGCCCTATATGAAGGTGGTGCTCTATCTTCCCCGTGCTGAAAGCCAACGGGGGAGGAACCGGCTGCAGCTGACTCAGGAGTTTGGTTGACATGACCCAAGGAATGAGAGCCCCGGCCCTATATGCCTGACAGATAAGAGTTGCCCCAAAGCCCCTGGTGAATGTTTAAGCTAGTATCTCCATGTGTGGTTGCTCAACAACAAAGCACCTAGTGCTTTCTGGGAAATGGCATGTTTTTAACTAATTCCCTTCTGCTAAAAATAACTAGAACTCGCAGGACGTGGTGGTGCATGCCTTTAATCCCAGCCCTTGGGAGGCAGAGGTAGGAGGATTACGGTGAGTTCAAGGCCACCCTGAGACTACCAAGTGAATTCAAGGTCAGCCTAAACTACAGCGAAACCCTACCTTGAAAAACCAAAAAAATAAAAATAAAATTAGAACTCGTGTTCTGAGTTGATCTGCAGTACATGGATGTGAATAAGGCAATGTCCCACCAGCGTAACAGCTCTATTAACACGTTCCCATTGCAGCAGCGCCGATGGACCAGGGCCAGACACTAAGTCATCTTACCTCATAAGTAAACCAGCTCCCCATTTGTCCTTGCTTTGCTGCAGTTATGCGCCTATTTGTTAAAACTCTAACTGTGTGTTTGCTGGGACAAAGCACCCAACCAAAAGCAGCTGAGGGGAGGAAAGGGGTTATTTTGGCTTACAGTCTCGAGGGGAGTCTTCATGATGGCAGGGGAAAGCATGGCATGAGCAGAGCCTGGACATCACCTCTGCCATAGCAGGTGGGAAATACCAGCAAGAGAGTGAACTAAACTCCAGCAAGGGGGAGCTGGCCATCACACCCCTAAGCCTTCCCCCAACTACACCTCCTCCAGCAAGGCTTCACCTCCCAAATTGGTATCCGCTAGGGACCAAGCATTCAAAGCCCATGAGCTTTCAGGGAACACCTGATTCATACCACCACGCTGCTGGTCTCCAAGGAGACCACAGGGGGCTGCTCAGTGACCAAGGAAGTTCATGCAGCTTTCTACCAGCTCTCTTCCCAAGCACAGATTTCAATGGTTGGTTTCAACCATCGTTATTTTTTTTTTATTAGTTATGCACACAGTGTGTATACAGCCACGTTGGTACCATTGTTAGCCTCCTCCCTGTCCTCCCCTCTCTGCAGGGACCCTCCATGTTGGGGATTGTGGGTCATGCATTGTGGGGTTAGCCATCAGTTATGGGTAAGAGGCAATGTCTCTGCAAATCTTTCTGCCCCCTCTTCCGTGAATTTACCTGAGCCATGATGGGTTCGCTTTAGGTCTACTTCAGTGATGAGGTCTTGGGAGCCTCTGTGTCTGTGAATATCTGGTTTGGTAGGAGATGAGTGTTCTCTGTGTCTATCTCCTGCACCTTTATGCTGGCACCAGGTTCAGCAAGAACTCTTGCTCATTTCCCGAATTACTCTATGGTTTCAATGGGGGCCCTGGTGAGGTGTGATGGGCTGATTCTCTCCTCAGGATCTGCGTCCATCTGAAAAAGAGAAGCAAATTCTCCAACAAAGAGTGAAGTCAGCACCAGATAAATGGGATAACCATTATTATTTTAGAGAGAATTTAATAGGTGTAGGCCCTTTTGTAGCCCACAATTGGTGGGAACTTGATAATGGAGAGTGGGCCTGTTTTTCTGGGTATGGTTCTGACTTGTTTCCCAGCTCCAGTTATGGGTTCTATTCCATTGAGCAGATCAGTTAGCCAAATCGAGAGCACTTATTTTATCCTGTTCAAAAAAAGTAATTGGGCTGGAGAGGTGGCTTAGCAGCTAAGGTGCTTGCCTGTGAAGCCTGGGGACTCAGGTTTGATTCCCTAGGGCCCACAAAAGCCAGATGCAAATGGTGGCACATGCATCTGGAGTTCATCTGCTGTGGCTGGAGACCCTTATGCACCCATCCTTTCTCTACCTGCCTCTTCCTCCCTCCGTCTCTCTCTCTTAAATAAATAAAGTAGGGCTGGAGAGATGGCTTAGCAGTCAGTTAAGGCGTTTGCCTGCAAAGCCAAAGGATCCATGTTCGATTCTCCAGGCCCCACGTAAGCCAGATGCACAAGGTGGTGCATTCATCTGGAGTCTGCTTGCAGTGGCTGGAGGCCCTGGCGTGCTTTCTCTCTCTAATAAATAAGATATATTAAAATAAATAAATAAAATAAGTAAGAAATATTTTTTAAAAAAATCAAAGATCTCTGACATTAAAAGAAAAAGGAATTGATAGAGTTCTAAGGTAGGGTTAGAGGTGACTTAACTGGGCTGGAGATGAGTCACAGACATTTCTGGAATGTGTCTCAGTCTGCTTCCGGTAAGAACCTTCTTAGAGTGACTGATGATCATCAAAGTTTTTCTTTGGAGTCAGCAGAGATAAGAATATTGCACGTAGCTGTTATCAAGGAGGGGAAGAAAGAGAATGCAGGTTTTGCAGGCAAGCGCTTTAACTGCTGAGGCATCTCTCCAGCCTTGGAACATTTTATTTTTATTTATTTATTTTTTATCATAATACTTTGTTGTTGTTGTTTGAGGTAGGGTTTCATTATAGCCCAGGCTGATCTGGAAGTAAAGGCTAGTAGTCCCAGGCTCTCCTCGAACTCATGCTGATCCTCCTACCTCAGCCTCACAGTACTGGGTTTAAGGCATGTGCCACCATGCCTGGCAGTTCATGAGACATTTTTTTTTTAATTTTTTGCTCATTTTTATTTATTTATTTGAGAGCGACAGACAGAGAGAAAGAGGCAGATAGAGAGCAAGAGAGACAATGGGCACACCAGGGCTTCCAGCCACTGCAAACGGAACTCCAGATGCGTACACCCCCTTGTGCATCTGGCTAACGTGGGTCCTGGGGAATCAAGCCTCGAACCAGGGTCCTTAGGCATCACAGGCAAGCGCTTAACCGCTAAGCCATCTCTCCAGCCCCAGTTCATGAGACATTTTTATTTTATGTATTTATTTATTAAAGCAAGAGAGAGAGAGCGAGAGAGCGAATGGGCTTGCCAGGGCCTCCAGCCACTGCAAACAAACTCCAGATGCATGTGCAACCTTGTGTATCTGGCTTTATGTGGGTACTGGAGAATCAAACCTGGGTCTTTGGGCTTTGCAGGCAAGCACCTTAACCACTGAACCATCTCTCCAGCCCCTCATGAGACATTTTAAAAACCATGATATATTGTCTACGAAACTCTATCAGATAACTTTTTTTTCCCCCCAAGTCACTTGTTCTGTCTCAACTCTGGCCACACATCAGAATGACTTGCAAATATTTATAAAATTACCAATGTGGAGATCCATCCCAGAAGTATTAAGTTAGAATGGGGTGGGGGTAAGTAGACATCAGTATGCATGAATGCAGCCCAGACCATCCTGTTGGGCAACCAGTATTCTTAGGGGAGTTGCACAGTCTACATTCTTCCAGAACACTACCTTTTTCACAAGCTCCGGAGAATGCGGAGATATAGGGCAAAGTGTCTTCTTTATGGAGAGGGGACAAACTTTTCCATCTCAGAATCTGTCCAGTGGACATGTACTTCGGAGACAAGGAGGAGATTGTTAATGCTCCAGGAGCTTACCTCTCATTATTCTACCCATGAGAAAAGAAGTTTACAAATTGTTACTAAGACGAAATTTCGTGTGTGTGCGTGTGTTCGTGTACATGTGTGTTCACACAGGTGCGGATACACACGTGCAGAGGCTGATGTCAGGGGTCTTTCTTGGTCACTCTCCATCATATTCACTGGAGCAGGCTTGATCACTTGAACTCAGAGGACGGCCTTTAAGCCATCTTGCTAGTCAGGGGGATCCCCTATCACTACCTCCTGAGCACTGGGATTACAGGTGGCCACCACGTCCACCTAGCACTTAGGATGGTGCTGATGAGCTAGACTCGGGCATCACGTCTGTGCAGCAAGCGTTCTATCCAGTGAGTCATCTCCCCAGTCCACAGCTTAAATTTTTATACTTTGCCTAGAAGGAAACAACTCACATGGCTGGTTTTTAAAAGTTTTCGTTTATTTTTATTTATTTATTTGAGAGTGACAGACAGAGAAAGAGGCAGGTAGATAGAAAGAGAGAGAGAATGGGCACGCCAGGGCCTCCAGCCACTGCAAACGAACTCCAGATGGGTACGTCCCCTTGTGCATCTGGCTAACGTGGGTCCTGGGGAATCGAGCCTGGAACCGGGTCCTTAGGCTTCACAGGCAAGCGCTTAACCACTAAGCCATCTCTCCAGCCCACGCGGCTGGTTTTATATGGAGTCGGGATGAGAGCATTCACACCTGTGCCTTACCTTCCACTGTGGCCTTTCTTTGCTTATTTTGAGTTTAGGTCTCTATAGAAAATATACAAAGGCCATTTTTCTCCAATTATTCATTCCAGAAGCCTCCCTTCCAGGGTACTGCTGGAGATCTGTTTGAACATAGCACTGTTACTCATCAGCCAATTTCAGCAGTTCGGTTTCTCGTCCAAATGCTCTTGTCAATATGGGAAAATAGAAGTTCAAGAATTACTGTAAACGACTCTCCTTTGCTTGGACTTTGACACCCAGGCATGCAAATTGACTTTATAAAAAGAAAATCCTGGGCGCAAACAACTGCTCTCTGTCCTCTGGCCCTTTGCAAAGAAATTCCTGGGCTGCCTCACAGGAGCAGCATGTCCCCGGGCGGGAGCTTCGCAGCCTTGGCCATCAGCATTCTGGAATTAAGTGCTCTGGCTATAGGGCCCACTCCCAGGTGAGTTCATGGCTTGGCTATTTGTCTGAAATTCCAACGTGGAATTGGATGCCTCAAAGTCTATTTGGGCCTTGTTTGTTTTTTTTTGTTTTTTGAGGTAGGGTCTCACTCTAGCCCTGGCTGACCCGGAATTCATTATGTAGTCTCAGGGTGGCCTCGAACTCTTGGCAATCCTCCTACCTCTGCCTCCTCAGTGTTGGGATTAAAGGTGTGCCTCACCATGCCCAGTTTAAGGTCTACTTCTTAACAGCAAAGTAGACAACGATGTTGAGGCAAATAGCGATATGCAAAATCTCAGGATTTAACGTTTCCAAACAAGTCAATAAACACTGAGCGTCTTGGAAAGTTTGCTGTGGAAGTTTGCTGCTGTTTCTGAAGTTTTCTTCTAAAGAAAGGGCTCCAATGTTAAGTCTAAGATTTTCTCTTTAAATATTTGGAATCATGAAGCGAAGCTGGATGCTGCCAGTATGTGATAAAATCTGGCTTGAACAGTTCCGAGTGTCTGAAAAGTTAAAAACCAAGAAAGTTAACCTTTCCCTTGCTTTATCTCGATACCTAATATTTTCTGTCTGCTGACTACATTACCCTTTGGCCCCCACATTAAGCCAAGGTTAATCATTTGACTTCTGTTCCGTGTCATTCCATCTCTGTCTTCCATGCAAGAATTGTCATGGTACCAATCTATTGGCCATGCAGACAGCGGGGCCTCTTTGTCTTTGTGATTTGCCTTAAGGGTACAAAACTCACGGGTTACAGTTGACATAAGGTGTGAGAGACCCTGAAGCTGCATAGAGTGAGCTCGGACCCCAGAGCAATGGGGTTAAGAGGTGACGGAGCCTTTAAGAGAGCCTAGCAAGGTGTCAGCGATGCCACATTCATTCACAGACTGTCACTATCTCACAGGCATGGGTCAGGGCGGATAGGCATGGCTCCTACTAGGCCTGGCCTGGCCCCTCTTCTCTCTCTCTCTTTTTTATTAAGTATTTAATTGTTTTATTTATTTCACAGAGAGAAAGAGGCAGGGAGAGTGTGTGTGAGAGAGAAAGGGACTAGGCATGCCCAGGGCCTCCAGCTGCTATAAACAAACTCCAGACGCATGCACTACCTTGTGCATCTGGCTTACGTGGGTCCTGGGGGAATCCAACCTAGATCCTTTGGCTTTGCAGGCAAGTGCCTTAACTGCTAAGCCATCCCTCCATCCCTCTTCTGTCTCTTGCTTCCTCATTCTACGCACATGCTCTTTCTGAACACTGCCACTTTGCCTTTGGTCTTTTTGCCTATGTTGTCACCCAATCATAGAAACCTTCTCCAGAGGCCAGAGTCATGCTGGTTGGAACTTGCAGCCACCAGAAGTATGAGCAAAATGAACTTCTTTTCTATAACCATCACCCACATCGGGGTGTTTTGCTCTAGTAACACAGCAGTAATACACCACACCAAGTCCATGCAGAATACAAACCAACTGGACGGTGTACGCTGTCTGCGCTTCGTGCATCTAGGACCACTGAGGTGATGGTCACAGGGGACGCCTTCCTTCCATGCCCATCAGGGAACAAGACAAACCTGTGTGGTCTGATGCAGCGTGATGTGCTCCGAGGACGACAGAGAACCAGTCCTGATGGCAATGCTGGCTGAACACTACTCCTCTGTACCACATTCAATTCCCCTTCGGTCATTTCTTAGTTTAACCAACTTTTTGTTGTTGTTTTTGTTTTTCCAGGTAGGGTCTCACTCTAGTCCAGGCTGATCTGAAATTCACTACGTAGTCTCAGGGTGGCCTCGAATACACAGCGATCCTCCTACCTCTGCCTCCCCAGTGCTGAGATTAAAGGCATGTGCCACCTTAACCAACTTCTTTAAAAGAATTCTTTTTAAAGATTTATTTTTATTAATTTGTTGGAGACAGAGAGAAGAGAGAGAGAGAGACAATGGGTGCGTCAGGGCCTCTGGCTACCGCAAACGAACTCCAAACACCTGCACCACCTTGTGCATCTGCCTTACATGGGACCTAGAGAATCGAACCTGGGTCCTTAGACTTCACAGGCGGTGCCTTAACCGCTAAGCCATCACTCCAGCCCAGTTTAACCAATTTCTGTTTTGACTCGGATGTCCCTCTCAGGCTGTCTCTGCCTGCCTTCTAGCTACAAATAGAGACCACCGGTCAGTCTGAGCCCCACTCGCCATATTTGGTTCCGACTGCTTTCCAGAGCGTGTCATCATGGAAGGGGGCTCCAAAGGGGCGTCAGCACAAAAGACACAGCTCTCACCTCAAAGGCGATAAGAGATAGTTTAGTCTGGAGCTAAATATGAGCAACCATGGCCTGGGACGACAGATTTAGTTTAACCTAAGTCCATGTTCCAACGTGTTAACAATTTCATAAAGGTATTTATAGCCGGGCGTGGTGGCGCACGCCTTTAATCCCAGCACTCGGGAGGCAGAGGTAGGAGGATCGCCGTGAGTTCGAGGCCACCCTGAGACTACATAGTGAATTCCAGGTCAGCCTGGGCTAGAGTGAGACCCTACCTCGAAAAACCAAAAAAAAAAAAAAAAAAAAAAAAAAAGGTATTTATTTATTTATTTATTCATTCATTTATTTATTTATTTATTTATTTATAGTTACAGAACAAAAACAACTTATAAATCGAGGCACTTTTCAAGGACATTGGCTGACCATGAGCCAGGCAGGTCACAGCAGAGCGGGGAAATCTCCACCATAGGCCTTAGATGCTACCTGATGCCATTCTTATCCCTTGGGTTGGTGGAGGCTGAGGCTCTGCTAGTGTGTTCCAAAATAATTGCACCTAGGGCTGGAGAGATAGCTTAACAGTTAAGCGCTTGCCTGCGAAGCCTAAGGACCCGGGTTAGAGGCTCAATTCCCCAGGACCCACATTAGCCAGATGCACAAGGGAGTGCACGTGTGCTTCTGGAGTTCGTTTGCAGTGGCTGGAGGCCCTGGCGCGCCCATTCTCTCTCTCTCCCTGCCTCTTTCTCTCTGTCGCTCTCAGATAAATAAATAAAAATAAACAAAAGAAAATTAAAAAAAATAATTGCACCTGATCAACTGATGGGCACACGGATGTTAGGTAGACACAGAGGTGGGTAATACATGGCTATTGGGGCCCAAGGTAATTTGGCTCTGACTTGCCACATTCTATCTCTCTGTGATCACAGAAGTTTTTCCAGTCCGTTCAGCCTTGCTGGACATAGGTACAGCAGATGCAGCACTTTTCTAGGAACTTCAGTTCACAGGGGTCACTCAGACCTACACAGGCCCTAGACTAGTGTGCTAAGCCAGACATGGCTTTGTCCCACCACTTCCTCTTCTGACACTATCCAAGCAGATTGTTCCATTCAGAAACTATTTTCATTCTCTGGACATTAGGGTACAGAAAGAACTTGTACTTGGAATGAGAGTAGCTTTGGGGCCCTTGTACTTAATTTGATCTGTTCTTAGGTGTTTTTTTTTTTTTTAACAAAATTAAACAGCCCACATTCCAAAACTGTGGCCCCTGCTTACCAAAAATGTGCGGCTGGGGACTGGAGAGATGGCTTAGCGGTTAAGCTAAGGACCCGGTTCAAGGCTTGATTCCCCAGGACCCACGTTAGCCAGATGCACAAGGGGGCGCACGTGTGCGTCTGGAGATCGTTCGCAGTGGCTGGAAGCCCTGGTGTGCCCATTCTCTCTCTCTCTCCCTATCTATCTATCTATCTGCCTCTTTCTCTCTCTCTGTCACTCTCAAATAAATAAATAAATAAATAAATAAATAAATAAATAAATGAACAAAAATGTGAGGCTGTGGGGAAGAGCTGCAGTGGCTTTGAAGTCCACACCCTGTGGGTCCTGGCTGCACTCAGCTAGATGTTCTGGGCAGGACCAGGCAGCCCTTGGCCAACCCACCTTCTGGCAACGGCACTGCCCAGTTCTGCTGAGTCCACGCGCACACCCTCCCATGTGTGTCCGGGCGGCCCCACTCTGACCACCGTGTCATGTGAGCTTTCATGGAGATTGGGGTCAAGTTGGACTCTTCAGAGCCTTGATAGTGACATGAGACGATCTATTCGAATAATTCAAGGATTTGCAAACATGTCTAAACACATATATTCTATCAGCCAAGAGCTAAACTTGCACAGCTCAAGTCAAGATGCTGTTACATTCTAGCTGCGGCTCAGCCTCTCAGTGCCTCAGTTTCCTGGACTGGAAGATGCTGGCTGTGTTTTGTTCCAAAGGCTGTCATAGCAAAGTTTGAAAACTGACTGGTTTCAACAATACCCACTTATGATCTCCCAGGCTGGATGCTGGAGGTCTGAGAACAACGCGTTGACAGGACCATGGCTCCTCGGTGGCTCTGTGAGACATCTGTTGTGGGTTTTTTTGTTTGTTTGTTTTGTTTTCTGTGGTAGCTCTCCCTCTAGCTCAGATGGACTTGGAATTCACACTCTGTAGTCTCAGGGTGGCCACGAACTCATGCCGAGCCTCCTACCTCTGCCTCCCGAGTGCTGGGATTAAAGGCGCCTCTGTGCAGCGTCAGATGGTGTTCTGAGACTCTTGGCAAACGTCAGCTTGTCAGTCCTATCTTTGTCACCAGGTGGTCATCTTCCAGTCGTCTTTCTGTGCAGGTTTTTCTGTTGTTTGTTTTTTTCCATTCCTCACTCATGGCAAGCAAACACTCTTATCACTGAGCCATACCCTGCAGAGATGAATGCTCGGATTACAAATTTCTCTCTGAATTGGGACACCAGGTATATTACATAAGGATCCACTTTAATGATTTCATTTTTTATTGGCAACTTCCATAATTGTAAACAATATCCCATGGTATTTCCCTCCCTCCCCCCACTTTCCCCTTTGAAATTCTACTCTCCATCATACCCCTTCCCCATCCCAATCGGTCTCTCTTTTATTTTGATGTCATGATCTTTTCTTCCAATTATGATGGTCTTGTGTAGGTAGTGTCAGGCACTATGAGGTCATGGATATCCAGGCCATTTTGTGTCTGGAAGAGCACGTTGTAAGGAGTCCTACCCTTCCCTTGGCTCTTACATTCTTTCCGCCGCCTCTTCTGCAATAGACCCTGAGCTTTGGAAGGTGTGATAGAGATATTGCAGTGCTGAGCACTCCTCTGTCACTTCTTCCCAGCACCATGATGCCTTCTGAGTCATCTCAATGTTACTTCCATCTGAAAAGAGAAGATTCTCTAACCAAAAGTGAGAGTAGCATTAATGTATGGGCATGAACATTAAGAGAAGTGCTTACTGGGCAGTTTGATGAGCATAGTATATACATTTAGCCAGACAACATCAGATGTTACACACTTAGGGCTCATGACTAACCTGTTGTTGGTTTTCAGTATCAGGGATGTATTCCATCCTATGGAGCGGGCCTCCAGTCCAATTAGAGGACGGTTGGTTTCCACCATGACAGACGTGCCACTGTTGCATCCATTGGCTCATTTGGCCTGGATGGCCAAATATAAGGCTTGCAGTGTCCACTGTTGAGTATCTTCACTGGTGATTTCTCTTTCTCCCATTGAACTGCATGCAGAATGGCTTCTTCCAGCTTTCTGTCAGCTGGTCTTCATGGAGGAGGTTCTCAGCTCAGTTCCAGCAGGATTTCTCAGTGACCTTGCAGCCCAAGTATGTGGAGTCTTCAGCAACAGGGTCTTATTTTCTATTCCTGGTGGGAGTCCAAGGGCCTTGGCAATGCCCTGTAATGTTTTGGGGGCATCAGAGACCTCCCTGGCCAACAACTCACTGGAAGGTATCCCATCCCTGGCACTGAAAATTTTCTAGTAATAATCATATTCTGCCATACAGTCTTACCCTTTGCTTGTCTTATTAATTTATTTAATTATTTTGGTTTTTCGAGGTAGGGTCTCACTCTGGCCCAGGCTGACCTGGAATTCACTATGGAGTCTCAGGGTGGCCTCGAACTCACACGAACTCCTACCTTTGCCTCCCGAATGCTGGGATTAAAGGCGTGCGCCACCATGCCAGGCATTTGTATTATTATTATTTTTTGTTATAATAAAGCCCAGGGCCCTTCTCAATCAATGTGTCGGAACATCCTCATTTCCTCAGAGCTGATCGGTTTCCAGTGCATGGTTGCGCAGTCCGGGGAACCCGTCTCCCGGTGAGGAACGTCTGGGCCATTTCTGGCCTTCTGTGGTGGACACAATGCTGCAGTGACTAGCCTGAGCTGGATCTTGCTTTGTAAGTGGATCGGTACACCTGCTGATTCCTTCCCAGAAGTGATGTCACTGCTAGTCACTTTTGTGTCGCTGCCAAATGGACCTGTGGTCCTGTGCTCTGTGAACTGAATTTCACTGACTGTTCTGCATGCTCTCTACACATTCCCAGCATGTTCAGAATCAAATCCAAACTCCTCCTGTGATTCCCAAAGCTGAGCAGTCCCCTTCTCCTCCTATGATCCCCAAGGCTGAGCTGTCCCCGCCTCCTCCTGTGATCCCCAAGGCTGAGCTGTCCCCTTCTCCTCCTGTGATCCCCAAGGCTGAGCTGTCCCCGCCTCCTCCTGTGATCCCCAAGGCTGAGCTGTCCCCACCTCCTCCTGTGATCCCCAAAGCTGAGCAGTCCCCACCTCCTCCTGTGATCCCCAAGGCTGAGCTGTCCCCTTCTCCTCCTGTGATCCCCAAGGCTGAGCTGTCCCCGCCTCCTCCTGTGATCCCCAAGGCTGAGCTGTCCCCACATCCTTAGCCAAGGACCTCTGCACCCTCTGTTCTCTCTACTTTCACAACATAAATGATGTGTCACCAACCTGCCACCATAGACCCTCTGCACTAAAATTTCCCTCTGCCTAAAGCACCCTTGTTTCACACCCTCACATAAGTTTTCTCTTGGCCCATACCCACAGAAAAAAACATACCCCCCCCCATCCATTCAGGTAACAAGCAAACATCGCCTCCTGTTTGGTTTATTCATTTTTTTGCTATACAACACCCATTGCAAAGCATAACCATCATTTATTTTGTTCATGAATCTGAAGGCCTCATGGGCTCTGTTGAACAGTTCCTTTGTGTCTCTCACATGGCTACAGTTAGATGGTCTGTATGTATCTTCTGTGTCTCTCACCTGGATGGGGAAGACTCAAACAGGGGAGTTAGAACGAGGAGTTACAACAGCCTAGTATTGTCCTTAGGGCTCTCTCTCTCTCTTCTCTCCCTATCTGCATCTCTCTCACCCTTCTCTCCATCTCTCCCTCCATCTCTCTTCCATCCCACTGTCTCTCTCTCTCCCTTCCTCCCTCCCTACTTCTCTCCATCTCTCTCCCTCCTTCCCCATCTCCATCCCTCCCTCCCTCCCTTCCTCCCTTCCTTTCTCTCTCTTTCTCTTCTATCATCTGCTCTATAGTTAATTCATTGTATGTGGAAATGCTCCCAGGGAAGATGTCTTTATTTCCGCCAGCAGAACTTGTGCATCTTTTTCTAACCAGCCTTGGACATCAGGTAGCAGTCACTGCCTCTGCATTCTGCTCAGCAAGGCAGTCAGGATGGAACAGCCATCTTTAAGAGCACATGTAGCCCCTGCTTTAAAGGAAGGAGTGTCACCTATGGAAAGCCCCATACTACTCCGAGGAAGTGATCTCACCACCCTATGCAAAAACCTCCCTTTGCGTTGGAGAGATGGTTTGGCAGTTAAGGCTCTTGCCTGCAAAGCCAACAGACCCAGGTTCAACTTCCCAGTACCCACATAAAGCACAAAATGGCACATGCATCTGGAGTTCATTTGCAGCAGCTAAAGGCCCTGGTACACCCATTCCCTATTGCTCTCTCTCTCTCTCTCTCTCTCTCTCTCTTTCTCTCTCTCTCTCTTTCCCTTCCTCTTTCTAATAAATAACTAAAAATAAACAAACCCTCCCTTTCTCCTCCCTCCATAGCTACTCTCTCCCCTCTTACCATAGTTTCCTTCAAAACTCCTGTCTTGACACGTATTTTACTGTGTACTTACCTATACTTGCTTACTTCATCCCATATTCCAGTGCATAGGGTCCATGATGGCAAAGATGCTGTCAGTCTTGTATCTCCAGACACTAGAGCCAGCCTTGATCAAAGCAGGTGCTCCAAAGGCTGTTGCATTAGGGGTTTATTGGAGATACATGGAAGAAACTCTCAAATAAAGCTTGTGAATTCTCCCTCTCTTACTCTCACCCTCTCTCTAAAAATAAAATAAGTTAAAAAAAAAAAAAAAAGAAGGCTGGAGAAATGGCTTAGCAGTTAAGGTACTTGCCTGTGAAGCCTAAGGACCCATGTTCAACTCTCCAGATCCCACATAAGCCAGATGCCCAAAAGTGAGGCAAGCACAAGGTCGCACATGCCCACTAGGTGGCGCAACTGTTTGGGGTTCCATTGCAGTGGCCAAGGCCCTGGTACTCCAATTCTCTCCCTCTCTCTTTCTCTCTCTCTCTCTGGATCTCTCTAAAAATAAAATAAATTAATAAATCGTGAAATCAGGAAGACTCCTTGGAAAAGTAGTGTTGGGCACTGCTCTAATACCATCTTTTCATCTTCATGAGCTATGTGAGTTTAGAATACAGTCCTGATCATCTGACATTTCCCCACACAAAATGATTCCGTTCAATAGTTCATGTTGTCCTGCCTGGACCGATCTCACTGTGGTGGAGTGTGGGTCACTGTAGAAATTTTCTAAAGTTGGAATCTTCTCTGACAGGATGAGACTTCTTATTAAGGCAGTGCTGGCTCAGAATTAGATACCCACCCACCCACTCCACCCACACCCCCATGTTTATGCACGTCACTTTGATCTAACAAGTGCCTTTCACCATGAGAGTGAGACTCCTGGATAAACACACCTGGCCCGGCACTCCACAAAGTGCCTGCAACACTCCTCCGCCCAGCCTGATAGCCCAGCAGGAAGATGGGCAGGCGGTGAGCGGCTGGATACAGGCAGGCCTCAGACGTGAAAGATTATGTGCTGAGTCAAGGGACCAAGGAGTGGGCTCCAGGTTGAAAGAGAGAAGAGGTTTTCTGTTGTTGTTTATTTATTTGAGAGTGACAGAGAGAGAAAGAGGCAGAGAGAAATGGAGAGAGAAAGAGAGAAAGTGACAGAGAGAGAGAGAAAGAGAGAGAGAGAGAGGGAGAGGGAGAGAGAGACAGAGAGAGAGAGAGGGAGAGAGAGAGAATGGGCGTGCCAGGGCCTCCAGCCACTGCAAACGAACTCCAGACGTGTGCGCCCCCTTGTGCATCTGGCTAACGTGGGTCCTGAGGAATCGAGCCTCGAACCACGGTACTTAGGCTTCACAGGCAAGTGCTTAACCGCTAAGCCATCTCTCCAGCCCTAGAAGAAGAGGTATTTTTAATAATATTTTATTTATTTATTTATTTATTTATTTATTTGACAGGAAGAGAGATAGAGAATGGGCACACCGGGGCCGCCAGCTACTGAAAACGCACTAGTCCAAACGCCTCCGTTTTGGTTTGTTGAGGTAGGAGCTCACTCTAGCCCAGGCTGACCTGGAATTCACTATGTAGTCTCAGGGTGGTCTCGAACTCACAGCAATCCTCCTACCTGTGCCTTCCGAGTGCTGGGATTAAAGGCATGCACCACCACACCTGGCTAAATTGCCATTTTTGATATCTGAGGATTATGAGATGAAACCAATAATACTGAAACCCACAGCTATTAGACACAGGGTGCATCTGTTCTCACCTCTAGAGTCCCATTAGGTCCAAGCAAGGCTTTAATTTTCCAGAGAATTTCTAGTGGAAATTTTCTCAGCTATGTGACTTCAAACACACACTAATACTTAAACTTACAAAGTAGCAGATTCTTCTAGGAGTTTTGGCAGATGGGACAGACATGTCTCACGTTTTTAATCTGTACTTGTAAGGAGACAAAGTTAACCAGGCTTCCTGATAGTCTGAGATGGACAAAGGCTTACAAAATGGTGCCTCTAGTCTTGAAGCTTGCCTGGGAGCAAAACAAGCCTTGCAAAGAAGCCATGACATGATCACTCCCTAGAGAAATAAAAGCTGAGCTTTGTGCAAATCCATGTGCTGTCACCTTCTTTTTCCCCCAAATACTTTATTTTTATTTATTTATCTATTTATTTGAGAGGGAGAAAAAGGAAGATGATAGATGATAGATAGGTAGATACATAGATGGATACATAGATAGATAGATGATAGGAAGGAAGGAAGTTAGGGAGAATGAGAGAATGGGCATTCCAGACCTCCACTACTGTGACTCCATGGCTCATGAGCCTACTTGGTGTTGGTACGTAGTACGGGAATGTATGGTCCATTCCTTGAGCAAGGGCCTCCTCTTAGATGGCCAGCCACCATCACCCTTTGCTTCCATTGGCTATTTGGCCTGGATGGCCAAATACTTGCGTGCCACTGTTGAGATCTTCCTGGTGATTTCTTTTCTCCCATTGAACTGCATGCAGAATGGCTTCTTCAGTTTTGTCAGCTGGTCTTCATGGAGGAGGTTCTCAGCCTCAGGTTCACAGCAGGATTTCTCAGTGACCTGCAGCCCAAGGTATGTGAGACGTCTTCAGCAAAGGGTCTTATTTTCTATTCCTGGTGGGAGTCCAAGGGCCTTGGCAATGCCCTGTAATGTTTTGGGGGCATCAGAGACCTCCCTGGCCAACAACTCACTGGAAGGTATCCCATCCCTGGCACTGAAAATTTTCTAGTAATAATCATATTCTGCCATACAGTCTTACCCTTTGCTTGTCTTATTAATTTATTTAATTATTTTGGTTTTTCGAGGTAGGGTCTCACTCTGGCCCAGGCTGACCTGGAATTCACTATGGAGTCTCAGGGTGGCCTCGAACTCACACGAACTCCTACCTTTGCCTCCCGAATGCTGGGATTAAAGGCGTGCGCCACCATGCCAGGCATTTGTATTATTATTATTTTTTGTTATAATAAAGCCCAGGGCCCTTCTCAATCAATGTGTCGGAACATCCTCATTTCCTCAGAGCTGATCGGTTTCCAGTGCATGGTTGCGCAGTCCGGGGAACCCGTCTCCCGGTGAGGAACGTCTGGGCCATTTCTGGCCTTCTGTGGTGGACACAATGCTGCAGTGACTAGCCTGAGCTGGATCTTGCTTTGTAAGTGGATCGGTACACCTGCTGATTCCTTCCCAGAAGTGATGTCACTGCTAGTCACTTTTGTGTCGCTGCCAAATGGACCTGTGGTCCTGTGCTCTGTGAACTGAATTTCACTGACTGTTCTGCATGCTCTCTACACATTCCCAGCATGTTCAGAATCAAATCCAAACTCCTCCTGTGATTCCCAAAGCTGAGCAGTCCCCTTCTCCTCCTATGATCCCCAAGGCTGAGCTGTCCCCGCCTCCTCCTGTGATCCCCAAGGCTGAGCTGTCCCCTTCTCCTCCTGTGATCCCCAAGGCTGAGCTGTCCCCGCCTCCTCCTGTGATCCCCAAGGCTGAGCTGTCCCCACCTCCTCCTGTGATCCCCAAAGCTGAGCAGTCCCCACCTCCTCCTGTGATCCCCAAGGCTGAGCTGTCCCCTTCTCCTCCTGTGATCCCCAAGGCTGAGCTGTCCCCGCCTCCTCCTGTGATCCCCAAGGCTGAGCTGTCCCCACATCCTTAGCCAAGGACCTCTGCACCCTCTGTTCTCTCTACTTTCACAACATAAATGATGTGTCACCAACCTGCCACCATAGACCCTCTGCACTAAAATTTCCCTCTGCCTAAAGCACCCTTGTTTCACACCCTCACATAAGTTTTCTCTTGGCCCATACCCACAGAAAAAAACATACCCCCCCCCATCCATTCAGGTAACAAGCAAACATCGCCTCCTGTTTGGTTTATTCATTTTTTTGCTATACAACACCCATTGCAAAGCATAACCATCATTTATTTTGTTCATGAATCTGAAGGCCTCATGGGCTCTGTTGAACAGTTCCTTTGTGTCTCTCACATGGCTACAGTTAGATGGTCTGTATGTATCTTCTGTGTCTCTCACCTGGATGGGAAGACTCAAACAGGGGAGTTAGAACGAGGAGTTACAACAGCCTAGTATTGTCCTTAGGGCTCTCTCTCTCTCTTCTCTCCCTATCTGCATCTCTCTCACCCTTCTCTCCATCTCTCCCTCCATCTCTCTTCCATCCCACTGTCTCTCTCTCTCCCTTCCTCCCTCCCTACTTCTCTCCATCTCTCTCCCTCCTTCCCCATCTCCATCCCTCCCTCCCTCCCTTCCTCCCTTCCTTTCTCTCTCTTTCTCTTCTATCATCTGCTCTATAGTTAATTCATTGTATGTGGAAATGCTCCCAGGGAAGATGTCTTTATTTCCGCCAGCAGAACTTGTGCATCTTTTTCTAACCAGCCTTGGACATCAGGTAGCAGTCACTGCCTCTGCATTCTGCTCAGCAAGGCAGTCAGGATGGAACAGCCATCTTTAAGAGCACATGTAGCCCCTGCTTTAAAGGAAGGAGTGTCACCTATGGAAAGCCCCATACTACTCCGAGGAAGTGATCTCACCACCCTATGCAAAAACCTCCCTTTGCGTTGGAGAGATGGTTTGGCAGTTAAGGCTCTTGCCTGCAAAGCCAACAGACCCAGGTTCAACTTCCCAGTACCCACATAAAGCACAAAATGGCACATGCATCTGGAGTTCATTTGCAGCAGCTAAAGGCCCTGGTACACCCATTCCCTATTGCTCTCTCTCTCTCTCTCTCTCTCTCTCTTTCTCTCTCTCTCTCTTTCCCTTCCTCTTTCTAATAAATAACTAAAAATAAACAAACCCTCCCTTTCTCCTCCCTCCATAGCTACTCTCTCCCCTCTTACCATAGTTTCCTTCAAAACTCCTGTCTTGACACGTATTTTACTGTGTACTTACCTATACTTGCTTACTTCATCCCATATTCCAGTGCATAGGGTCCATGATGGCAAAGATGCTGTCAGTCTTGTATCTCCAGACACTAGAGCCAGCCTTGATCAAAGCAGGTGCTCCAAAGGCTGTTGCATTAGGGGTTTATTGGAGATACATGGAAGAAACTCTCAAATAAAGCTTGTGAATTCTCCCTCTCTTACTCTCACCCTCTCTCTAAAAATAAAATAAGTTAAAAAAAAAAAAAAAAGAAGGCTGGAGAAATGGCTTAGCAGTTAAGGTACTTGCCTGTGAAGCCTAAGGACCCATGTTCAACTCTCCAGATCCCACATAAGCCAGATGCCCAAAAGTGAGGCAAGCACAAGGTCGCACATGCCCACTAGGTGGCGCAACTGTTTGGGGTTCCATTGCAGTGGCCAAGGCCCTGGTACTCCAATTCTCTCCCTCTCTCTTTCTCTCTCTCTCTCTGGATCTCTCTAAAAATAAAATAAATTAATAAATCGTGAAATCAGGAAGACTCCTTGGAAAAGTAGTGTTGGGCACTGCTCTAATACCATCTTTTCATCTTCATGAGCTATGTGAGTTTAGAATACAGTCCTGATCATCTGACATTTCCCCACACAAAATGATTCCGTTCAATAGTTCATGTTGTCCTGCCTGGACCGATCTCACTGTGGTGGAGTGTGGGTCACTGTAGAAATTTTCTAAAGTTGGAATCTTCTCTGACAGGATGAGACTTCTTATTAAGGCAGTGCTGGCTCAGAATTAGATACCCACCCACCCACTCCACCCACACCCCCATGTTTATGCACGTCACTTTGATCTAACAAGTGCCTTTCACCATGAGAGTGAGACTCCTGGATAAACACACCTGGCCCGGCACTCCACAAAGTGCCTGCAACACTCCTCCGCCCAGCCTGATAGCCCAGCAGGAAGATGGGCAGGCGGTGAGCGGCTGGATACAGGCAGGCCTCAGACGTGAAAGATTATGTGCTGAGTCAAGGGACCAAGGAGTGGGCTCCAGGTTGAAAGAGAGAAGAGGTTTTCTGTTGTTGTTTATTTATTTGAGAGTGACAGAGAGAGAAAGAGGCAGAGAGAAATGGAGAGAGAAAGAGAGAAAGTGACAGAGAGAGAGAGAAAGAGAGAGAGAGAGAGGGAGAGGGAGAGAGAGACAGAGAGAGAGAGAGGGAGAGAGAGAGAATGGGCGTGCCAGGGCCTCCAGCCACTGCAAACGAACTCCAGACGTGTGCGCCCCCTTGTGCATCTGGCTAACGTGGGTCCTGAGGAATCGAGCCTCGAACCACGGTACTTAGGCTTCACAGGCAAGTGCTTAACCGCTAAGCCATCTCTCCAGCCCTAGAAGAAGAGGTATTTTTAATAATATTTTATTTATTTATTTATTTATTTATTTATTTGACAGGAAGAGAGATAGAGAATGGGCACACCGGGGCCGCCAGCTACTGAAAACGCACTAGTCCAAACGCCTCCGTTTTGGTTTGTTGAGGTAGGAGCTCACTCTAGCCCAGGCTGACCTGGAATTCACTATGTAGTCTCAGGGTGGTCTCGAACTCACAGCAATCCTCCTACCTGTGCCTTCCGAGTGCTGGGATTAAAGGCATGCACCACCACACCTGGCTAAATTGCCATTTTTGATATCTGAGGATTATGAGATGAAACCAATAATACTGAAACCCACAGCTATTAGACACAGGGTGCATCTGTTCTCACCTCTAGAGTCCCATTAGGTCCAAGCAAGGCTTTAATTTTCCAGAGAATTTCTAGTGGAAATTTTCTCAGCTATGTGACTTCAAACACACACTAATACTTAAACTTACAAAGTAGCAGATTCTTCTAGGAGTTTTGGCAGATGGGACAGACATGTCTCACGTTTTTAATCTGTACTTGTAAGGAGACAAAGTTAACCAGGCTTCCTGATAGTCTGAGATGGACAAAGGCTTACAAAATGGTGCCTCTAGTCTTGAAGCTTGCCTGGGAGCAAAACAAGCCTTGCAAAGAAGCCATGACATGATCACTCCCTAGAGAAATAAAAGCTGAGCTTTGTGCAAATCCATGTGCTGTCACCTTCTTTTTCCCCCAAATACTTTATTTTTATTTATTTATCTATTTATTTGAGAGGGAGAAAAAGGAAGATGATAGATGATAGATAGGTAGATACATAGATGGATACATAGATAGATAGATGATAGGAAGGAAGGAAGTTAGGGAGAATGAGAGAATGGGCATTCCAGGGCCTCCAGCTACTGTAATTGAACTCCAGGCACATGAGCCACCTTGTGCATCTGGCTTACGTGGGTCCCGGGGAATTGAACCTGGGTCCTTTGGCTTTGCAGGCAAGCACCTTAGCCTCTAAGCCATCTCTCCAGCCCTCCCTTCACCCTCTTTCGCTTAACGATTCACTTACTTATAGAAGCACCACTTCTCAACAACCTACTATGCTGCAAACATTTGTTCTGCAAGCCAAGCAAGATATTAATACCCCCAGAACCACGGATATTTGTAACTACAATGCAGTATTATTAGTTTGAGGATCATAATTTTTTAATTGACAATTTCCATAATTGTAAACAATATCCCTTGGTAATCCCCCCCCACACACTTTCCCCTTTGAAACTCCACTCTCCATCATATCTCCTCCCCCTCTCAATCAGTCTTTCATTTGGATGTCATGATCTTTTCCTCCTATTATGATGGTCTTGTGTAGGTGGTGTCAGGCACTGTGAGGTCATGGATATCCAGGCCATTTTGTGTCTGGAGGAGCACACTGTAAGGAGTCCTACCCTTCCTTTGGCTCTTACATTCTTTGTGCCACCTCTTCTGCAATAGACCCTGATCCATGGAAGGTGAGATAGAGATATCTCAGTGCCGACCACTCCTCTGCCCTTTTTCTCAGCACCAAGGTGCCTTCTGAGTCATCCCAAGGTCACTGGCTTTGGTGGTTTGATTCATGTGTCCCCCATAAACTTAGATGTTCTGGATGTTAGGTTCCCCAGCTGATGGCTATTAGAAATTAACACCTGCTGGAGCCGGTGTATTGTTGGGGGTGGGCTTATGGATGTTATAGCCAGTTTCCCCTTGCCAGTGTTTGGCACACTCTCCTGTTGCTATTGTCCACCTTATGTTGGCCAGGGGTTGATGTCCACCTTCTGCTCATGCCATCATTTTCCCAGCCATCATGGAGCATTCCCTCAAGCCAGTAAGCCAAAATAAACCTCTTTTTCCCAGAAGCTGCTCTTGATTGGGTGATTTCTACCAGCAATGCAAACCGGACTGCAACACTAGCCATCTGAAAAGAGAAGCTTCTCTAACCAAAAGTGAGAGTAGCATTAATATAAGGGTATGAACATTAAGAGAAGTGTTTACTGGGCAGTTTGGTGAGCATAGTATGTACATTTAGCCAGACAGCATCAGACGTTACACCCCTAGGGCTCATGACTAACCCTGTTGTAGGTTTTCAGTATCAGGGATGTATTCCCTCCCATGGAGCGGGCCTCCAGTCAAATTAGAGGGCGGTAGGTTTCCCCCATAACAGATGTGCCACTATTGTACCTGTAGACACATTTGGCCTGGCTGACCAAATTTAAGGCTTGCAGTGTCCACTGTTGAGTATCTTCACTGGTGATTTCTCTGTCTCCCATTGAACTGCATGCAGCATAGCTTTTTCCAGCTTTCTGTCAGCTGGTCTACATGGAGGAAGTTTTCAGCTCAGCTCCGGAAGGATTTCCCAGTAACCTTGCAGCCCAAGTATGTGGAGTCTTAAGCAATAGAGTGTTACCATTTATTCCTGGTGGGAAACCAAGGGTCTCGGCAATGGCCTGTAATGATTTGGAGGTATCAGTGACCTCCCTGGTCAACAACTCACTGGCGGGTATCCCATCCCTGCCACTGAAAATTTTCTAGTAGCAATCTATGGCTTCTGATTGTTCCATTGTCCAAAAAAAGTGGGTTTCCATATGTCTTATTTATATCCTCTTAGATTTTGATTAGCCCTCCCTCCACTGTTCCTTTACTCAATCTCTTCCCCTGACCTGTTTTAGGCCTTTTCACCCCCATTAATCTGTTCTTCTACTTACATATATACAATACCATCCTATCAAGTCCCCCCCCCCCCTTTCTATTCCCTTTATATCTCCTTTCTGTCTTACTGGACTCTGCTGCTGAGTTTTATTCCTACTCACACAGAAGTCCAATCATTTGTAGCTAGGATCCACATATGAGGGAGAACATGTGACATTTGGCTTTCTGGGCCTACGTTACTTCACTAAGTGTAATTCTTTCCAGATCCATCCATTTTCCTGCAAATTTCGTAACTTCATTTTTCTTTACTGCTGAGTAGAACTCTGTTGTATAAATGTGCCATATCTTCATTATCCACTCATCAGTTGAGGGATATCTAGGCTGGTTGCATTTTCTCACTATTGTGAATAGAGCAGCAATAAACATATTTGAGCAAGTATCTCTAAGGTAGTAAGATGAGTCCTTAGGATATATGCCTAGGATTGGTTATAGCTGGATTATATGATAGATATATTTTTAGCTGTCTCAGGAACCTCCATACTGATTTCCACAATATCTGGACCAGATTGCATTCCCACCAACAGGGTAGAAGTGTTACTCTTTTTTCTCATCCTCACCAGTATTTATTG
The DNA here is from genome assembly GCA_036346955.1 of Dipus sagitta. Classification (NCBI taxonomy): domain Eukaryota; kingdom Metazoa; phylum Chordata; class Mammalia; order Rodentia; family Dipodidae; genus Dipus; species Dipus sagitta. The sequence goes on from CM070782.1 coordinate 70,794,743, forward strand.
TCATTTGTTTTCATGATGGAAGCCATTGTGACAGGAGTGAAATGGAATCTCAACGTAGTTTTAATCTGCATTTCCCTGATGACTAGCAATATAGAATATTTTTAGATGTTTATATGCCATCTGTATTTCTTCTTTTGAGAACTCTATTTAGTTCCATAGCTCATTTTTTAATTGAGCTGTTTGATTTCTTATTATTTAATTTTTTTTAGTTCTTTGCATACCCTGGATATTAATCCTCTGACAGATATATAGCTGGCAAAGATTTTCTCCCATTCTGCAGGTTGCCTTTTTGCTCTATTCACAGTGTCCTTCACCATACAAAAACTTTGTAATTTCATGAGGTCCCAGCAGTTTATCTGTGGTTTTATTTTATGAGCAATTGGGGTTATATTCAGAAAGTCTTTGCCAATACCAATATGTTGAAAGGTTTCCCCTATTTTTTCCTCAGATCTGATATTAAGGTCTTTGATCCATTTGGACTTAATCCTTGTGCATGGAGAGAGATAAGAATATATTTTCATCCTTCTACAGATACATATCCAGTTTTCTCAGCACCATTTGTTGAAGAGGCTGCCTTTTTTCCAATGCATATCTTTGGCATTTTGGTTGAAGATCAGGTGTAGCTGCCCAGACTTACATTGGGGTCCTCTATTCTGTTCCATTGTTCTACATGTCTGTTTTGTGCCAGTACCATGCTGTTTTTGTTACTATGGCTCTGTAATATAGGTTAAAATCAGGTATGGTGATACCACCAACCTTAATTTTGTTGCTCAAAATTGTTTTAGATATTCGAGATTTTTTGTGATTCCAAATGAATTTTTGTATTGGTTTTTCTATTTCCATGAAGAATGCCTTTGGAATTTTGATGGGGAGTGCATTAAATGTGTGGATTGATTTTGGTAAGATTGACATTTTCACAGTATTGATTCTTTTGATCCAAGAACAAGGGATGTCTTTCCATTTCCTAGTGTCTTCTGCAATTTTTCGCTTGAGTATTTTAAAGTTTTTATTGTAGAGATCCTTCGCTTCCTTGGTTAGGTTTATTCCAAGATACTTTATTTATTTGTTTATTTATTTGATGCAATTGTAAACGGGAGTGATTCTCTGAGTTCATCTTCTGTGTGTTTGTTGTTAGCATATAGGAATGCTACTGATTTCTGTGTATTTATTTTGTATCGTGCTACATGGCTATAGGTGTTTATCAGCTCTAACAGTTTGTTGGTAGAGTCTTTAGGGTCCTTTATGTATAGAATCATGTCATCTGCAAGTATAGAATCATGTCATCTGCAAATGGTGATAACTTGATCTCTTCCTTTCCAATTTGTATCCCTTTTATGTGTGTCTCTTGCCTTATTGCTATGGCTAAGACTTCCAGTACTATATTAAATGAAAGTGAGGACTGTGGACACCCTTGTCTTGTTCCTGATTTTAGTGGATTAGCTTCAAGTTTTTCTCCATTTAGTATTATGTTGGCTGTAGGCTTGTCATAAATAGCCTTTATTAATTTGAGATATGTTCCTTCTATTTCCAGTCTTTGTAGGAGGACTTTTATCATGAAGGGATACTGGATTTTGTCAAATGCTTTATCTGCATCTAATGAGATGATCATGTGATTTTTGTCTTTCAGTACTTTTATATAATACATTACATTTATTGATTTGTGTATGTTGAATCATCCCTGAATCTTTGGGATAAAGCCTACTTGGTTGGGGTGAAGGATCTTTCTGATATATTCTTATATTCTGTTTGCCAATATTTTGTTGAGAATTTTTGTATCTATGTTCATGAGGGAGATTGGTCTGTAATTTTCTTTTTTTGTTCTATCTTTGTCTGGTTTTAGTATCAGGGAGATGCTGGCTTTGCAGAAAGGGTTTGGTAGGATTCTTTCTTTTTCTATTTTTTGGAAAAGTTTAAGAAGCATTGGTGTTAGTTCTTCCATGAAGGTCTGGTAAAATTCACCAGGGAATCCATCTGGGCCTGGACTTTATTTAGTTGGGAGATTTTTTCATAACTGCTTGGATCTCCATACTTGTTATAGGTCTATTTAAGTGGTTAATCTCATCTTGATTTAATTTAGGTAGCTCATATAAATCAATGAAATCATCCATTTCTTTCAGATTTTCAAACTTAGTGGAGTATATGTTCTTATAGTATTTCCCTGTGATATTTTGAATTTCTCTGGTATCTGTTGTGATGGTGCCTTTTCATCTCTAATTTTATTAATTTGTGTCTCTTCTTTCTTTCTTTTGGTCAGACTTGCTAAGGGTTTATCCATCTTTTTTATCCTTTCAAATAGCCAACTTTTTGTTTCATTGATTCTTTGGATCTTTTCTTTATTTTGGTTTCTATTTCATTGACTTCTGCCCTAATCTTTATTATTTCTTATGTCTACAGATTTTCAGTTTGCCTTGTTCTCCTTTTTTCCAAGGCCTTAAGGTGAAGCATTAACTTATTTACTTGTGACCTTTCTAATTTTTTTTATTTTTTTATTTTTTTATTTTCTCAATTTTTATTAATATTTTCCATGATTATAAAAAATATCCCATGGTATTACCCTCCCCCCTTTCCCCTTTGAAATTCCATTCTCCATCATATCCCCTCCCCATCTCAATCTTTCTACTTACATATATACGATACCAACCTAATAAAAGCCCTCCTTCTAATTTTTTAATATAGGCACTTAAAGCTATAAATTTCTCTCTTAGGACTGCCTTCATTGTATCCCAAATGTTTTGTATGTTATGTTCTCATTATCATTTTACTCTATGAATTTTTTAATTTCCTTCTTGATTTCTTCATTGACCCATTCATCATTTAGTAGTGTATTGTTTAGTTTCCATGATTTTGTGTATTCTCTATAGCTTTTCCTGCTATTGATTTGTAGTTTGATCCCATTGTGATCAGATAGAATACAGGGAATTATTTCAGTTTTCCTATATTTGTTAAGATTTGCTTTGTGTCCTAATATATGGTCTATTTTAGAGAATGTTCCATGTACTGCTGAAAAGAAGGTGTATTCTGCAGCATTTGGATTAAATGTCCTGTAGATATCTGTTAGGTCCATTTGTTCTAAGACCTCATTTAATCCAGTTGCATCTCTGTTTATTTTTTGCTGGGATGACCTGTCAATTGATGAGAGTGGGGTGTTGAAGTCACCCATTACAAGTGTGTTTGGTGTTATCTGTGACCTTAGTTCTAATAGTGTTTGTTTGGTGAAGTTGGGAGCCCCTATGTTAGGTGCATATATGTTTAGGATTGTAATGTCCTCCTGTTGGAGGGTGCCTTTAATCAATATAAAGTGACCTTCCTTATTTTTCCTAACTAATGTTGGTCTGAAGTTTACCCTGTCAGAAATTAGGATAGCAAGCCCTGCTTGTTTTCTAGGCCCATTTGAAACGCCATTTTCCAACCTTTCACCCTAAGATAGTGTCCATCCTTTGAGGAAACCTGATTTTCTTGGAGGCAACAAATTGAAGGAGCCTGCTTTTGAACCCAGTCTGCAAACCCATGTCTTTTGGTTGGGGCATTGAGGCCATTGATATTAAGAGTTATTATTGAAAGGTGTGTGTTTATTTTTGCCATTTTTCTTATTTTGTAGTTTTGCCTTTGCTCTCTTGTATTAACTAGTATTTGAGTATGGTTTGTTTTTTTCCAGGTTCCTTATATGTGTCCTTTTCTTTCTCTTCAGCATGGAGGATCCTTTCAAGTATTTTCTGTAGAGCTGGTTTTGTCTTCAAATATCCCTTTAGTCTGCTTTTGTTTGGGAATGTCCTTACTTCTCTGTCTATTTGAATGGATAGCTTTGCAGGATAAAGTAACATTGGTTGACAGTTGTTATCTTTCAGAAGTTGGAATACATCACTCTAAGCCCTTCTGGCTTTGGAAGTTTGTGTTGAGTAATCTGCTGTGATCCTGATGGGCTTGCCTTTGTATGTGACTTGATTTTTCTTTCTAACTGCTTTCAATATATTTTCTTTGGTTTGTGTGTTTGGTAGTTTAATTACAATATGGTAAGGAGAGGTTCTTTCCAGGTTTTGTCTGTTTGGTGTTCTAAAAGCTTCCTGTATCTGCATTGGCATCTTGCCCAACTTGGGGGGAAATTTTCTTCTATATTTTGTTGAAAATGCCTACTATGCTTTTGGAGTGAAATTCTTCTCCTTCTACTATACCCTGAATTCTTATGTTTGATCTTTTCATAGTTTTCCAAATATCTTGAAATTACCATTCATACTTTCCTATTAGTTTGTCTTTCTCTTTGTTGGGCTGTATTAGATCTGCCACCTGGTCTTCTAGTTTAGATATTCTGTTCTCTCCTTTGTCCATTCTACTGGTGAGGTTTTCTACAGAGTTTTTCATTTTACTGACTGTGTCCTTCATTGCTAGTATTTCTGACTGTTTTTTCTTTATCATTTCTATTTCCTCAATTATGTCTTGTATTGACCTCCTTATTTCATTAAATTGGTTTCCTGTGTTTTCTTTGATTCCTTTGATTTCCTCTTTGATTTCTTTGAACATATTTATAATCATTCTTTTGAAATCTTTCTCAGGCATATCCTCTAAATCAGTCTCACTGGAGATCATTTCTGATGCATTAATACTTTTTGGTGGATTTATATTGTCTTGATTTTCTGTGTTTCTTTTATTATAATGTAGAGATTTTTGCATCTTAGATTAATTTAATGTTTGAGTTTTTTAGTTATCTGCAGTATTATTAAATGTATCTATCAATCTGATGTTATATATCTTCAGGGTGGGAGCTTAAGGTGCTAGGTGTGGCTCCTAAGACTCTCAGAGGAACCACAAATGTGACCCTATTTGTTGTCTCTCCAGCCCTCTGCAAGCATTTCTTGACTCATTGCCCTACTCTTCCACCTTCCAAGCCAGCAGTAGTGGATGGAGTTCCTGTCTATATCTTGGATCCCTCCTGCCTCTTCTGTCTTTACTCCTCATTAAGGCTCTTTTCTTTTAACAGTTCATGCAACTAGCATGGGCCCACCCCAAAGCAAAGGCTAACCTCCCCTTATCCCCATCTGTAAAGCTGTTTTGTCATGTTTTAACATATTCAGAGTCATGGGATACTGGGATACAGAGTCATGGGGCACTTTTGGAAGTCTTTGTTCATATCATGTTAGAAAATTTGAGCCCTGGGCTGGAGAGATGGCTTAGCAGTTAAGGTGCTTGCTTGCGAAGCCTAAGGACCCAGGTTTGATTCTCCAGGTCCCACTTAAGCCAAATGCACAAGGTGGTGCATGCATCTGGAGTTCATTTGCAGTGGCTGGAGACCCTAGCATGCCCATTCTCTATGTTTCTCTGTCTTTAATACATAAATTAATTTAAAAAAAAAGAAAAGAGGGCTGGAGAGATGGCTTAGCGGTTAAGGTATTTGCCTGCAAAGCCAAAGGATCCTGGTTTAACTCTCTAGAACCCATGTAAGCCAGATGCACAAGGGGTGCATGCATCTGGAGTTTGTTTGCAATGGCTGGAGGCCCTGGCATGCCCATTCTCTCTCTCTATCTCTCTCCCCCGCCTTCCTCACTCTCAAATAAATAAATAAATAAAATATATTTTAAAAAAAGAAAACAAAATTTGAGCCTTATCATACATGTGGTGAAAAACTATTGAAGAGTTTTTAGTAGGGGCAGGGTAACATCAGATTTGCATTTCTAAAAGATCCTGGAGGATGTCCTTTGGAAACTAAGTAAGAAACCGCTATAGTCATCTAGGAGAGATGTAATGTCAGTGAAGACCAGACGAACATCTGGAAGAGATCAAGAAGGAAGGATGGACTAGAGAGTCATTTGCAAGATTGCCAACAACAGGTTTTAGTACTTAATTAGATGTCAGAGACTAGGCTGGGGGAATGCAAGACAGCCGAGTAACACCCTGCCTTGTGCTACAATAACTCATAAATGAAGGAATTGCTTTGAAAGAAACAAGGAAATAATGAATTCATTTGGGAATATACTGGGTTCAATGGGCCATGAAGATGTCCAAGTGCAGATGTCAAGTTAGATATTGGATCCAAAAGTTTAATCTTCAGGAGACATGTCTGGATAGATGGCAGGCTTATCTCTGGGTGTTATTAGCATACACATGAAAACCAAACCGCTGGGAAATGCATGGAGGAGAAAGAGAGAGAGAGAGAGATCCCAAGACAGGTGCTTGGGGAATAAACAGTACTTGAAGGACTACAGAGAAGGAACCTGCCCAGCAGAGTATAGGCCTGAGCAGGAAAGCAAGCAGATGCGGATGTGGGGGATAGTCTGGGATCAGTCCACGGAAGGGAAGAGAGCTGGAAGGAAGCCAATACAACGAGTAAGTGAAGTGTGTGAGCCACATGTTAGTCACCAGTGACGAGCAAGAGCCCTGTTTGCAGGACAGAGGACTGAGTGAGAAGTCACTGGGAAATAAGAAGAGAAGCCAGACTGCAGGCTATGTTTGCAAAACAAACGTTGGCTATAAAGCATGGAGAATCTCCAAGTGACTAAAGGGCTGAAAGAGATGAGACCTGTTGGGGATGAGAGACAAACATCAAGATGCTTATAGCAATTCCTATAAGAAGTATCAGTGGGAGGACAGGAGGAAGATGGGGTAGCTGGAGAAAACTGGATCGTATCTGTTCATCCATTGGCTTTTACTTTTTAAAAATATTTTATTTTTATGTATTTGAGAGAGAAAGAGGGAGAGAGAGAGAGAGAGAATGGGCACCCCAGGGCTTCCAGCCACTGCAAACAAACTCCAGACGTGTGCGCCCCCCTGTGCATCTGGCTGACATGGGTCCTAGGGAATCAAACCAGGGTCCTTTGGCTTTGCAGGCAAATGCCCTAACCACTAAACCATCCCTCCAGCCCCATCCATTGGCTTTGAAAATGTAACAGACTTGAACACTTTGGATGACAAATGGAGGGAGAGGTGTGAGGAAGAGTGTAAAATGGACTCATTCAGTTGGTCCATCTGAGCTGGAGTTGAGATTTAGTGCTCTGTGAAGGGGCTGGTCCTACTCCCCCGCCCCCCCCCCCCCGTAAGAGGCTTGGCTATAAGGACACATGCTGAGTTAGGAAGTCAAGACAGAATATGTGTAGGATTCCTGTTCAGTGACTTATTGCTGTTTTTCTTTACTTTTCTTTCTTTTCTTTCTTTTCTTTTCTTTTCTTTTCTTTCTTTCTTTCTTTCTTTTTATTTTTCTCTTTTTTCTCACATGATGGGATAGTTATCCAAGGTGAAGCTATGACTAGAAGAGATCTGAATGGTTAGCTAATGGAGAAAGGAAAGTTCAAAGCCAGAAAACGGCTGAAAGTCGTAGCTGAGCATTGTGCCTGGGGTGGGGAGGAGAAGCTATATGTCCCAAAACACATGATGTTAAAACTCAGAATGAGGTGAGAAGTAAGTCCTGAGGTGCACTGTGGGGTGGTAAAGCATCTACTTGAGAACATATGTAGAGAGTTCTGGAGAGGGAGCCTGACTTAGGATGTGCTTGCTGCAGGAATGGGTGGACTGGCTGGTGTAAGTCTGCCCGAGAGCCAGGCAGCCCTAGGCTTCGCCAGCCTCTTGGAGGGAAGGAGATGACGCATGGAGAACGTGAAAACAGATTTCTAGCTTCAACCAATTTATCACCTAGTTTTCAAATGATAAATTAATGTAAACCCACCAGGACACCACACCAGCCCTCCTCATCCTCATTATCATTGCTGTTGTTGAGAAGTTAAGAGTTAAATTAAGGGCTGGAGAAATGGCTTAGCGGTTAAGGGCTTGCCTGTGAAGCCTAAGGACCCCAGTTCGAGGCTCAATTCCCCAGGACCCACATTAGCCAGATGCACAAGGGGGCACACGCGTCTGGAGTTCGTTTGCAGTGTCTGGAAGCCCTGGCGTGCCCATTCTCTCTTTCTCTCACTCTCTCTCTCACTCTCTCTAATTTTTAAAAAAGAGTTAAATTAAGATACAGTACAAGAATCCAGCAAAAGAATTGAAAATATGGGGCTAGAGAGATGGCTTAGTGGTTAAGACATTTGCCTGCAAAGCCAAAGGATCCCGGTTCAACTCTCCAGGACCCACATAAGCCAGATGCATAAGGAGGCACACGCATCTGACATTTGTTTGCAGCGGCTGAACACCCTGACATGCCCATTCTCTCTCCCTCTCTCTGCCTCTTTCTCTCTCTCTTTCACTCTCAAATAAATAAAGTAAAAATAAAGTTAAAAAATTTTTTAAAAAGAATTGAAAATATGAAACAACATGTGCTCAAATGTCATGGACAATACAGAAAAAGGATATGTGGTAGATTTGAAAGAGGAAAGAAGGGGCTGGAGAGATGGCTTAGCAATTGAGGCACTTTCCTGCAAAGCCAAAGGAACCAGGTTCAATTCCCCAGGACCCACGTAAAGCCAGATGCACAAGGTGGTGCATGTGTCTGGAGTTCGTTGGCAGTGGTGGAGGTCCTGGTGCAGTCATTCTCTCTCTCTCTCTCTCTCTCTCTCTCTCTCTCTCTCTCTCTCATCTCTCTGCTTACAGATAAAATAGATAAAAATATCTTTAAAAATTGGGGATAGTAAATAAGCTGGCTTGCTAAGGCTTCTAGAAATAGGCATCCATAATGGATATTAACACTTGGTGGTTTGTTACCTTCCTTACAGTGATGAGCTGATACCAGCAGATGGCTCTCCATTACCCATAGACTGCAGAATGAGCCCTTGGAGTGAGTGGTCAAAGTGTGATCCTTGCCTCCAACAGAGAGTAAGTACTCATCTCAATTCTCTGACCTCCTCCGTAGAAAGTGACCTGTTGGCATGTCCACAGGAATGGCTCTGAGGTAAGGAGCGCCCACAAACACCTTCCAACCAGAAAGAGATAACTGTTGAAATGAATGTGGATAACCCGACCGGGAGAGCTGGACAGTGGACACAAGCCAAGTGTCACTTCATGTCACATCAATGGCTGTCTCCACCACTTCTCTCTTAACACCATAGTCCCATTTTGGTGTGGAGGGGGAAGAGGGGGATTGTATGGAGTGATTGTTGCTCTAGACCACAGGCCCTTTTCAGCAACAGGAAGCCTAACCTTTCCGAATGGTTTTGTGTAGTTTCGCTCACGCAGCATTGAGGTCTTCGGGCAATTTTCTGGGAGACGCTGTGTTGACTCTCTGGGAGATCGGCAGCAGTGTGTGCCCGCTGAAGCTTGTGAGCAGGCTCAGGACAACTGCGGAAGTGACTTCCAGTGTGGTACAGGTAACCCTGCCATTCCAGTTGCTCTCTGCGGGCCTTTGTATAAAAAAGAAGTAGCCGGGCATGGTGGTGCACGCCTTTAATCCCAGCACTCGGGAGGCGGAGGTAGGAGGATCGCTGTGAGTTCAAGGCCACCCTGAGACTACATAGTGAATTCCAGGTCAGCCTGGGCTAGAGTGAGACCCTATCTTGGAAAAAAAAAAAGGAAACAGGCTTCTAAATACACATTCCCAAGGGTAAACAGACCCTTCCCCCAACAAGAGTTCTCTATATATTTTGTAGAAAAAATTCCAGTATATCTACTTAGTACTTCACTTGTAATGTTAAGCTGCATTTAATAATTTCAGCAAGAGAAAGCATTTGGCATTATACAACAGCGTATTTCCCGATTTTGGCTGCAGGCAGGTGCATAAAGAGGCGACTTCTGTGTAATGGTGACAACGACTGTGGAGATTTTTCAGATGAGGACAATTGTGAAGATGATCCACGTCCTCCCTGCCGAAACCGAGTCGTGGAGGAATCGGAAATGGCACGAACAGCAGGCTATGGGTTTGTACCTCACTTGCATCTTTCCAGATGGAAATGGTCCCCATTATCATCTCACAGTGATAAAGGACGAGTTTATGCCAAGGGCATATGGGCACAACGTCTGGGTCTGCACTCTTCTTGGGAGACCTTTGAAGTGCCCTCCCATCCTCCCCCCCACCAAAAAAAGTTCAGTAAGTGTCTCAGTGTACTTTGGCTATATTGCTGATCTCAGTAAAGGTCTGTAGGGTGAACCACGCTGTCAGATGTGACTTCTCAGTCCAGTAGATGAGGTATTGCAGGTAGGAATGTCAGGAAGACCGCAGCAACACTGAAATGACTGTTGACGTCTACAGTTGAGTGGCCTATAGCAGATCTGCCAATTCAATTAGAACACTGGAATCCCAAGAAACATTACCTTCCATTGGAACTTCTCTTGAACTGACAACTGATTATAAATTCTAAAGATAGCTAGGCATGGTGGCTCATGCCTTTAATCCCAGCACTCGGGAGGCAGAGGTAGGAGGATTGCCATGAGTTCAAAGCCACCCTGAGACTACACAGTGAATTCCAGCTCAACCTGAGCTAGAGTGAGACCCTACCTTGAAAAACAAAATAACAAAAATTCTGAAGAGGTCACAGACTTTGGGATTCAAAAGGAACGGGGTCATAAGAAGCGATTCTGATGCCAGAGAGTGATAGGGTTGAGGTTCCAATTCTCACTGCAGAGAGTTGGCAGGTCATCCATTGTACACACAGAACAAAGGGTGTGTGGTCTCTGGATTGTAACTCTAAGGGAAGTCTTTGAGTTTAGAACTTAGGGCTGTACAGAATAGTCAATTCTTCAGATGTCGCTGCTCTGGGAATTGGAAAATGACAGACCTGAGGCTCTGTGGTTCTAGTTCTGTTACACCAGCTATGATGTAATAGTCTCTCTATGCTCAGAGTTTCATGCCTATTTCAAAGAAGGTACTCAATGAATAGGTGAATTATTTAAGGAATAATAATAATGATAATGATAACATGTTCAGCTGGGTGTGGTGGCGCACACCTTTAATCCCAGACCTTGGGAGGCAGAGATAAGAGGATCACTGTGAGTTTGAGGCCAATCTGGGACTACGGAGTGAGTTCCAGGTCAGCCTGGGCTAGAGTGAGACCCTACCTTGAAAAACAAACAAACAAGCAGGCAGACAAAAAACAAACAAACACTGTTTAGTGCTTTTTAAAATATTGGCAATGAGCACCAGGTAAGACCAAAAGTAGGTTCCTGGGGCGATGAAATTCAGATACAGAACTCCAGAATATAGAATAGGTGTGAGGAAAGGGAAGAAGATATAGGAGATGCTAAGAGGGAAGCTTATGGAGGGGTAAGATAGGCCTCCTCAGTTGGGGTGATTTTCCCCACATGGGTCATTTAGAAACTTCTAAAGACCATTTTTAAAAAAATATTTTATTTATTTACTTATTTGAGAGAAAAAGAGAGACAGACAGACAGACAGACAGACAGGGAATGGGTGCATCAAGGCCTCCAGCCACTGCAAATGAACTCCAGATGCCTATGCCACCTTATACATGTGGGTACTAGGGGAATCGAACCTGGGTCCTTAAGCTTTGTAGCCAGGTGTCTTAACTGCTAAGCCATCTCTCCAGTCCTCAAAGACCCTTTTTCTTTCTTTCTTTCTTTCTTTTTTATTTTTTATTTTTTGTTTTTTTGAGGTAGAGTTTCACTCTAGCTCAGGCTTACCTGGAATTCACTATGTAATCACAGAGTGGCCTTGAACTCATGGCAATCATCCTACCTCTGCCTCCTAAGTGCTGGGATTAAAGGCGTGCACCACCATGCCCAGTTTAAAGACTTTTTTAAAAAAAAATTTTTATTTTTATTTATTTATTTGACAGAGAAAGAGGGGAGGGGGAGGAGAGAATGGGCATGCCAGGGCCTCTAGCCACTGCAAATGAACTCCAGATGTGTGTGCCCCCTTGTGCATCTGGCTAACGTGGGTCCTAGGGGGTCGAACCTGGGTCCTTTGACTTTGCAGGCTAACGCCTTAACTGCTAAGCCATCCCTCCAGCCCTTTAAAGACCATTTTTAATTGTTGTAACTTGGATGGTAAAATAGTGAGGAATGCCACTGGCATCTTGTGGATAGAAGCCAAGGGTAATACTGAACATCCCACAACACACGGGCAGCCTCCGCCAAACTGTCAGCGGTGCTGAGGTTGAAAACTCCTGTGGTAAAGTGCTAGGCCCTTCCCAAGATCGAACTTTCATATCAGGTTTGGCTAAAAGTGAAAATGCCTCCTCTCTTGGAAGCCAGTTGAGACATCTGCTTCTTCAATAAAAATAAGAACAAAATCGCAGGATAGCCGGGCATAGTGGCACCAGCCTTTAATTCCAGCACTCAGGAGGCAGAGGTAGGAGGATCTCTGTGAGTTCAAGGCCAGCCTGGTACTACAGAGGGAGAGAGTTCCAAGTCAGCCTGGACATGAGTGAGACCCTGCCTCGAAAAGCCAAAATAAAAATAATAAAAAATAGGGCTGGAGAGATGGCTTAGCGGTTAAGCACTTGCCTGTGAAGCCTAAGGACTCTGGTTTGAGGCTCAACTCCCCAGGACCCACGTTAGCCAGATGCACAAGGGGGTGCACGTGTCTGGAGTTCGTTTGCAGTGGCTGGAGGCCCTGGTGCGCCCATTCTCTCTGTGTCTCTCTCTCTGCCTCTTTCTCGCTCTCTGTCACTCTCAAATAAATAAAATTAAAAAAAATAAACAAAAAAAATTTTTTTAAATAATAGTAATAAAAAATAAATTGTAGTATACTAAGTGGCAAGCACCAGAAAACAGTATTTCATGCATCCTATCTTCACTTCAGATACTCTTGTTCAAGCAGCACTCACAATATTGCCTGCAGAGCCTCTGGCCTTTAGTCTAAAGGTTGTGTACTTGAAAATCAGAGACTGTGTCTTGGGCTTCCAGCTGAACAGGACTTCCCTGTAAAGGGCAGTGAGTGGCAGGGGGGTTGTCTAGAACCTTCTGACCAAATCACTAAATGCTCAGATTAGCTCTACCCTTTCTGCTGCTCTTCTCGGGGCCAAATGGTGAGTCTGTGGTGAAAGCCCATTACTATTTCATTTTGCTTTACTTGGGATCCAACGGTTTTATCTCTAATCTTCAACCAAAGAATTTGAAGCAGGGAATGACATATGTTATTTATTCTCACTCAGGGCAAATTTATAGTTTGTCTTATAGGAACAGAAAACAGGAAAATTGGCCCACTTTGCTGAAACACAATCATTCATAATCTATCGGTTTTCTCTGTTCGAGGAAAAGAAAAATTTGTTATGTAGCATTTTCCAGGGAGTTTCATAATGCGGCATCCCAGAGAGCTGGCAGGGGACCCTTCAATATCTCTCCTGCTTTACCATAATCAGGGGTGGTGTTGGGAGATATCACTAGGTGAAACCCTCAAGGCTAAAAGGAGAGGCCCAGTTACAAGAAAGGTTAGCTGTAGAAATGGAAAATAAAGGCAGGCCCTGGCAAAATCAGTCCATCAGCAGCTTTTATTAAATTCCCTATTGCCACAAGAAAAGATAACAAATGCAGTCTTCATAAAATCATTTGCGCTACGGCGACTCATTCGCATAATGTCATGAACTTATCAAAATCTTCTTCCCAATTCCTTCCCTATCAGTTATCATAACAACCCTGCAGCATTGCTAGAGGAGCTAGTATATTCATCTTGCAAATAAGAACTAAAGGAAGGAATGGAGGACATTAGGCTAATTTTTTACAAGTAAAAGTCAAGTTTCTCTGGCTCATATGACACTGCATTTGTTCCCATCATTCCGCTTCCTTCTTCTCATACCTACCCACACTCTCCTCCATCCCACTCCACAGCTCAAAAGTGAACACTTTATCCACAAAGCAAAAGTAACCTTTAAAGCCGGGTGTGATGGTGCACACCTTTAATCCCAACTCTTGGAGGCAGAGGTAGGAGGATTGCTGTGAATTCAAGGCCAGCCTGAGACTACATACTGAATTCCAGGTCAGCCTGGGCTAGAGCGAGATCCTACTTCAAAAAAAAGAGGGGGGTGGCTGGAGAGATGGCTTAGCAGTTAAGGTGCTTGCCTGCAAAGCCTAAGGACCTAGGGCCAATTCCCCAGGACCCACGTAAGCCAACTGCACATGGTGGCACATGCATCTGGAGTGAGTTCATTTCATTTGCAGTGGCTAGAGGCCCTGATATGCCCATTCTTTCTCTCTTTCTCTCTCAAATAAATAAGTAAATTTTAAATTTTAAAATTAAAAAAAGTAGGGCTGGAGAGATGCTTAACAGTTAAAGTGCTTGCCTGCTAAGCCAAAGGACTCAATTCCCCAGTACCCACAAAAGCCAAATGCACAAGCAGGTCTTTCCTTATTTATTAGATTCCAGGATACATGGGACTGAATGGGAGAACCCTAGCACATGTGATTTACATGGGAGCTTTTGGAGAACATATAACAAGAAAATACATGCAGGGAGGTGAAATGGCACCAAGGGATATTGCCAAAATATTTGAATTAAGAATATAGAAAAGCCGGGCATGGTGGTCCATGCCTTTAATCCCAGCACTCTCAAGGCGGAGGTAGGAGGATTGCCATGAGTTTGAGGCCAGCCTGAGACTACATAGTGAATTCCAGGTCAGCCTGAGCTAAAGACAGACCCTACCACAAAAAAGAAAAGAAAAGAAAAAGAAAAACCAGACAGGTGTGATGGTATATACCTATAGTCCTAGCACTTGGGAGACTGAGGCAGGAAGATCATGAGTTCAAGTCCAGCCAGGGCTTTAAAAAGTTAGAGAAAAGTAGTGGTATAATCAACAATTAATATTTAGAGGTTCTAAAAACAATGTGCTTCCTTATAGTATGATAATTTTCAGTGCTGTTACTATTAAATCGCTCCTTATGGTAAGCCTTCATTATTCTTGTGCAGAGCTGTGGACTCCTTGTGATACAGAGGTGACTGGGGGAAACAACCTACTCCTAGCCTCGGGCTCTTAACCTGCTCCTCCACAGAGCGGATTAGAAAAGCCACTCTCAGCCACGGCCGACCCGCACACTCTTACACGGGCCAGTCCCACGCACTTGATGTAACTAATTATGAAGGACTCTCGTGTAAATCACTACGCCAGCAGAATTCATTTGTGTTGCAAATGTCTTAGCCTTGTCTTGTAGTGATCTGAGATCCTCCAGAAGTGTTCAGGGAAATCCTCCAACACATCTTGCATTTATTGAAAAAAAAACAACCCATAAATCCAAACCAACTGTAAATGATGTAGGAGGTTCAAGGAATTACTTCTTCGTCATCTACCCCTAACTGCACTCCTGTGAAACAAACGTGCCCACCAGCTCAGCTCACCTGGTAGGAGCAGGCGCTGTCAGGGGTTCTGGGTACAGCTAGGGAGCAGCCATCCTTAAGCCCTGCCAAAGAACACAAGTTTTTCTTACGATTTCCCAGGTGATGACTGGGAAATTTTCATGTTTCTTGGCAGAAGGAATACTGGCTCGTTTTGGACTAGACTGGCTGTCTCTGTAGTAGTGGAATCAAGTCAAAAGTCTTAAACTCTTTATTCCTTAGTTGTGCTTTAGACTGTATCAGCATCACTGTAAATTTCCAGACAGTTCCAGCCAACTGTTCAATTTGCTGTTCTGTAAAACAATAACCTTAAAACTAGGCTGAGCATGTTTGGGAGCACACAGGACCTTCTCTGGGGGGGGGGGGGGGTTCAACTATGTTTTCAGGTTAGTTTCCTCAACTATTAATTATGCAACCAAACTACCTAATACTAAAACTTCAACCTCCATGTTTACATTTAGTCCTAACATTGATAAGCCTGGCGATTCAGCCCCATTCAATTCAAATATTGAACCCATTTCCCTTCTTGGCCCCTGTTTGTCCATTCATCGCCTACCTTCCAAAAGCAGAGCAGTTGCTCACCCACCTCACATTTTATGACATGCCAGCAAACCCCAAGACCTGGACTCCATATCTTAGTGCCTTGTAAATTAAATAGTCTCCAATTTTTTAAAAATATTTTTATTATTTCACTTTATTTATTTATTTGCAAGCAGAGAGAGATAGAAGAGAGACAGATAGAGAGAAAATGGGCATGCCAGGGCCTCTAGCCCCTGCAAATGAACTCCAGACACATGTGCCCCTTGCGCATCTGGCTTATGCGGGTCCTGGGGAATCAAACCTAGGTCCTTTGTCTTTGCAGGCAAATGCCTTAACCGCTAAGCCATCTCTCCAGCCCTAGTCTCCAATTTTTAAAAACAGATATCCTAACCAATAATGAACTAACAGACTACAAAAACAATTTTTTGTTTGTTTTTTTCAAGATAGGGTCTCCCTCTAGCCCAGGCTGGCCTCAAACTCACAAAGATACTTCTATCTCAGCCTCCCCAATGCTAGGATTAAAGATGTGCTCTACCACACCCAACTTACAAAAACAATTTTTTTGTGTTTTTTTTTAATTTATTGATTGATTTGAGAGAGAAACAGAGGCAGATAGAAAGAGAGAGAATGGGCGAGTCAGGGCTTCCAGCCACTGCAAAAAAACTCCAGACACATGCAGCACCATGTGCATCTGGCTTCTATGGGTTTTGGGGAATCCAACCTGGGTTGTTAGGCTTCACAGGCAAACACCTTAACTGCTAAGCCATCTCTCCAGCTCATTAAAAAAAAAAAAAAATTGATGAAAGCCCACTACTTATGTGACCTTTTTGGTATGTAATTCTAAAAAATAGCAAAGAATTGAGTGACATTACTACAAAAAACTCTTTTATTCTTTTAAAAAATATTTTATTTATTTGAGAGAGAGAGAAAGAGACAGGGACAGAGGCAGAGAGAGAGAAAGGGTGCACCAGGGCCTCTAGCCACTGCAAATTAACTCCAGATGCATGTACCACGTGTGGGTACTAGGGAATTGAACTCGAGACCTCAGGCTTTGTAGGAAGGTGCCTTAACCACTGAGCCATTTCTTATAAATAAATAAAATATTACTTGTTTTAGTAATGATTTAAAAATCTTTAAGCATACCTATATGTACTATTTATAACAAAGCGGTATTTAAAATACTTAAACCCGTCAGGTGTGGTGGTGCACGCCTTTAATTCCATCACTTGGAAGGCAGAGGTAGGAGGATCACCATGAGTTCAAAGAAACCCTGAGACTACATAGTGAATTCCAGGTCAGCCTGAGCTAGAGTGAAACCCTACCTTGAAAAACCAAAATAAATAAATAAATAAAATAAAATACTTAGACCCCATTTAAAATCTCAGTTAATACCAGACATGGAGGTATATGTCTTTGATCCCAACACCTGGAAGGCCAAGGTAGTAGGATTTCTGTGAGTTCAAGGCCAGTCTAAGACTGCATAGTGAATTCCAGGTCAGCCTGGGCTAGAGCAAGACCCTACCTAAAAAAAAAAAAAAAAAAAAAAAAAAAAAAAAAAGAAAAGAAAAGAAAAAAGAAAGAAATCTCAGTTAATATCTCTTGGTACAGAAAGCTATGAAAAGGTGATCAACAAAAGTATATGAATATAAATTTCATTGTATTAAGTTAAAATCCTGTGGGACATTGATATGCAACTACTATAGCATGTATATTTACTGGATCTATCTATCTATAATCTATCATTTATCTATCTATATATCATTTTTTTAAATATTTCTATTTATTTATTTGCAAGCAGAGAGAGATAGAGAGAAGACAGAGAGACAGACATAATGAGCACATCAGGGCCTCCAGCTGCTGGAAAGGAACTCCAGATGCATATGCCACTTTGTGCATCTGTCTGTACATGGGTACTGGTGAATTGTACACAGGTCCTTTGACTTTGCTGGCAGCCACCTTAATCACTGAACCATCCTTCCAGTCCTATCTCTTGTTGTTGTGGTGGTGGTGGTGGTGGTGTGTGTGTGTGTGTGTGTGAGAGAGAGAGAGAGAGAGAGAGAGAGAGAGAGAGAGAGAGAAAGAGAGAGAGAGAGAGAGAGAGAGAGAATTGGCCCACCAGTGCCTCAGCTACTGCAATCAAACTCCAGACACTTGCGCCACCTAGTGGGCATGTGCAACTTCGAGCTTGCCTCACCTTTGTGCATCTGGCTTACATGGGATCTGGAGAGTCAAACCATGAGTCCTTAGGCTTCGCAGGCAAGTGCCTTACCCGTAAAGTTATCTCACCAGGCCTATCATTTTCTTTTTGAGGCAGTGTCTCACTTTAGCCCAGGCTGCACTAGAACTCACTCTATAGCCCAGGCTGGCCTCAAACTCATGGTGATGGATTCTCCTACCTTAGATTCGTAGGTTCTGGGATTATAAGCATTAGCTGCCATACTTAGCTTGGATTTATCTTTAAAAAATATAAAGGTGGTGGGTGTGGTGGCACACACCTTTAATCCCAGCACTCAGGAGGCAGAGGTAGTAGGATCACCATGAGTTTGAGGTTACCCTGAGACTGCATAGTGAATTCCAGTTCAGCCTGGGCTAGAGTGGGATCCTACCTTGAAAATAAACAAATAAATAAAATAAAATTATATATATATGTGTGTGTGTGTGTGTGTGTGTTAATTATATTTTAAGTAAGTATTTACAGCCAACTGGGAAATTATAATCTTTGAAAATATTTAAGCTTACTATAAAAACTATTAGATGCCACATTAAAATATGCAAAAAGGGGCTGGGGAGATGGCTTAGCAGTTAAGGCATTTGCCTGCAAAGCGAAAGGACCCGGTTCGATTCCCCAGGACCCACGGTAGCCAGATGCACAAGGGGGTGCATGCGTCTGGAGCTCATTTGCAGTGGCTGCAGGTCCTGGTGCGCCCATTCTCTCCCTGCCCCGCCACCTCCTCTCTCACATAAATAAATAAAAATCTTTAAAAATATGCAAAAAGGCATAATCAAGCGTCCTTTATAAAATGTACAGGCAAAAGGTTTAAAGATCACCACCCAAAACCATAACACACATTTCCACCAATGGTTCCCATTGCCCACATCATTCCTCTTGTCCTTCTAGCACCATCCCAGTTTACTCATGTGCAAAAGCCCAAGTCAAACCTCTTCTTAAACTCTTCTTCTGATCCATGATAATCTCTTCCTCAGAGAAGACCCACATTTTAAAATATTTATATTTAGCACTCATTTGACACAAGACTATTCTGCCTCAACTCTTTTTGTAAATAGGTAATTATATGTGCAAGTCCCCAATTTTCAAGTAATTCTCACAAGAGCAGAGATTGTGTATTAACTGTCTTCATTTCACCCTCTGTTTATTATAAATACTCTGAACACATAGATACAGTAATCACCTAAGAGTTAACCATTACTAGGGTTGGAGAGATGGCTTAGTAGTTAAAGGTACCTGCCTGCAAAATCCAAAGGACCCAGGTTCAATTCCCCAGGACCCACGTGAGCCAGATGCACAAGGTGGCACATGCGTCTGGAGTTCGTCTGCAGCACCTGTAAGCGCTGGCATGCCCATTCTCCCTCTCTCTCTTTTTCTCCCCCTTTCCCTCTCTTTTCTCTCTCTCAAATAAAAACAACATATTTTTTTGTTTATTTATTTATTTGAGAGTGACAGAGAGAAGGAGGCAGAGAGAGAGAGAGAGAGAGAATGGGCGCGCCAGAGCTTCCAGCCTCTGCAAACGAACTCCAGATGCGTGCGCCCACTTGTGCATCTGGCTAACGTGGGTCCTGGGGAACTGAGCCTCGAACCGGGGTCCTTAGGCTTCACAGGCAAGCACTTAACCGCTAAGCCATCTCTCCAGCCCTAAAAACAACATATTTTTTAAAAGAGTTAACTGAACTGGAGAGACGGCTTAGTGGAGAGATGTCTGCAAAAACCTAAGGACACATGCTTGACTCCCCAGATCCCACATAAGCCAGATGCACAAGGCGACACGTGTGCAAGGCCGCACACGCACGCAAGATGGCTTCTGTGTCTGGAATTCCATTACAGTGGTTGGAGACCCTGGCATGCCAATTCTTTCTCTTTCTTTCTCTTTTGTTCTCTCTCTCTCCCTCTCTTGCTCTCACTCTCACTCTTTCTCATAAAAAAAAGAGGCCAGTCTGTTGGGCTTGCCTAAAAAAAAAAAAAGAAAGAAAGAAAAAGAAAGGGCTGGAGGGATGGGTTCATGATTAAGTCATTTGCCTGCAAAGCCAAAGGATCCCAGTTCAATTCCCCAGGACCCACATAAGCCAGATGCACAAGGGGGCGCACGCGTCTGGAGTTCATTTGCAGTAGCTGGAGACCCTGGCATGCCCATTCTCTCTCTTTCTCCCCCTCTTTCTCTGTCAAATAAATAAATAAAAATAAAAAAGAATTAACCATCACTAGAAGCCAAGGTTAATTTCATTGATCACTGGAACAGGGTCTGGTGGGTGCAAATACACAAGAAGACACTATCAGATAACTGCAGATAGGATGTGCCCTGTTTCAGAAGAAAACACAGCATTGGTTCTTTCCAGTAACGCATCCAAACCTCAATGGAAGATAAGGATTAATTGCTCACAAGACTGGGCTTGGCAGGCAGCACTACCTCAAGGTGCGGGGATGGTATTACTTTGCGCTGACATTAGGGAAGAGGCCAGGCTAAAATGCAGCTACCATCAGCTCTTTCTTCAGTTAATTGCACCAATAACAAGAAACAAAAAGAAGCACACAGGGCTGGAGAGATGACTCAGTGGTTAAAGGCTATGGCTTACAAAGCCTGATGCCCTAGGTTCGATTGCCCAGTACCCTCATAAAGCCAGATACACACAGGGATGCATGCATCTGGAGTTCATTTGCAGTGGCTAGAGGCCCTAGCATGCTCATTCTCTCTGTCTTTCTCAATTTCTCCATTTCTTCTTGCAAATAAATGATTTTAAAGAAAAACAAAAAGCAGCACACAAGCTTATTCATGCCCAGGATGATCTGCTCTCTATTCCTCTCCACTTGATGCCATTCTAAACAAGTCACACAGCGGAGCACAGAGCCAGCACGATGTCACGAGGGACACGGGTGCCAGAACAGGGAAAGAACTGGAGCCACGATGTTACCCTACTGTATTAGCTACTTTTTTTTTTCTTTTCAATTTTTTTATTAACAAATTCCATGATTATAAAAAATATCCCATGGTAATGCCCTCCCTCCCCACCCCCACTTTCCCCTCTGAAATTCCATTCTCCATCATATCCCCTCTCCATCTCAGTCTCTCTTTTATTTTGATGTCATCATCTTTTCCTCCTATTATGATGGTCTTGTGCAGGTAGTGTCAGGCACTGTGAGGTCATGGATATCCAGGCCATTTTGTGTCTGGGGGGAGCATGTTGTAAGGATTCCTACCCTTCCTTTGGCTCTTACATTCTTTCCGCCACCTCTTCCGCAATAGACTCTGAGCCTTGGAAGGTGTGATAGAGATATTGCAGTGCTGAGCACTCCTCTGTCACTTCTTCTCAGCACCATGATGCCTTCTGAGTCATCCCTCGGTCACTGCCATCTGAAAAGAGAAAGTTCTCTACCAAAAGTGAGAGTAGCATTAACATAAGGTTATGAACATTAAGAGAAGTTCTTACTGGGCTGTTTGATAAGCATAGTATATACATTTAGCTAGACAGCAGCAGACTACCCCTATTTTAAGTTTTCAGTATCAGGGATGTATTCCCTCCCATGGAGTGGGCTTCCAGTCCAAGTAGAGAGCAGCTGTTTTCCACCATGACAGATGTGCCACTATTGCACCTGTTGGCTCATTTGGCCTGGCTGGCCAAATATAAGGCTTGCAGTGTCCACTGTTGAGTATCTTCACTGGTGATTTCTCTTTCTCCCATTGAACTGCATACAGAATGACTTCTTCCAGCTTTCTGTCAGCTGGTCTACATCAGCTCAATTCCAGCAGGATTTCTCAGTGGCCATGCAGCCCATGTATTAGTTACTTTTTAAATTTTTTTTATATTCTATATTTATTTATCTGAGAGAGAGAGAATGATTGAGGCAGAGAATGAGCACACCAGGACCTCCAGCCACTGTAAACAAATTTCAGACGCAAGCACCACCTTGTGTAACTGGTTTACATGGGTACTGGGAAATTGAACCTGGGTCCTTAGGCTTCACAGGCAAGCGCCTTAACCCCTAAGCCTGAGTGTTTCTTTCCTTGCATTAGCATTGGGTTTATGGTAAGCCCTCCACACTCTGACAAATTGCTCTTGAATCCAACATCCAGATTTATAATCTGGTTCACTGGCATTAGGAATGTGATCTAGAACAATGGAAAAAAGTTTGTGCATTCATGCCAAGGGAGACAGAGGTGTGAAGAGCAAATTTCTATTTTGGCCTCCCTGGCTAAAGGCCTTTCATTGTGCGTATTACTCTGCTCCTCCAATTACCAAAGGTGTACTTCACCAAAAGCTAACAATCTTATGCATTTACTATACAAATAAGACATAAAGCTTTTTACAAAGCTGAAGGAAATCCCTATTTATGACTTAAAAGCTTTCCAGGGCTGGAGAAATGGTTTAGCGGTTAAGTGCTTGCTTGTGAAGCCTAATGACCCCTGTTCGAGGCTCCATTCCCCAGGATCCAAGTAAGCCAGAGGCCCTGGTGGGCCCATTCTCTCTCTCCCTCTCTGCCTCTTTTCTGTCTGTCGCTCTCAAATAAATAAATAAAAATAAGCAAAAAAAAATTTTTTAAGCTTTCCAAATAAAAATATCTTGCTGCTGAAAAAAAAAAAAGTGGAATTTTCGAGGTTATCTTGAGCAAATGCTGACTCTTCGAGCATTCATCTTGGAAAGTCTAGGAGGGTCCCATAAGCCTGGAGGAGGGAAGGTCTGGACACCGAGACAGCTGGAGGAAAAGGCTTAAGTTTAAAGAGAAGGAGGGAGAGAGAAAGAGCCCAGTGTTGATTCGTGGATGAGAAATTACAGGCAGATGTTATACTGCCCCCCTGAGATGGTCTGTTCTCAAAGAATTTAAATATCGTGGCATCTGTTCATGGTTCACTAGGGCAGGAGCTGGGGGGGTGGGGCGGCTAGGTAAGAGCAGGAGTGGAGACTGGAGGAGCCAGATGGTCCCATGCGGCGTCACTTGCTGCCTTTCTCTCTTGGGCTCTAAGAGTGCCCCAGTTGCCAGAGTTTACAAGGCCCTCTAAGGTGTGCTTTCTGCCAAGACGCTGGGCCAAAGTGAGCAGGCCTGTGCTTCTGCTCCCGATTAAATCGCACACATGTGGGGCGGCAGTGACTTGAACCAAAGCGGTCTCCCTCCCCCGGGCTCCGGGGGGCTGCCTTGCATTTGCTGTGGCTTTTCCTCACCTGACCCCATTCTGCTTACTCTTAGAATCAATATTTTAGGGATGGATCCCCTAAGCACACCTTTTGACAACGAATTCTATAACGGACTCTGTGACCGGGTTCGGGATGGAAATACTCTGACGTACTACCGAAGACCTTGGAATGTGGCCTCTTTGTTCTACGAAGTAAGTCTCCTCACGAGAAAACCCATTGTTTTCTTTTGGGCTTAGACGGCTTTGATAAATTGAATATTATGCGCAGTGAAAACTTCAATACAATCAGAATTGGAAATGAACGCAACTTTCACGTAAAGAAGAGATGCAAGCTTGAACTTTTGCAAACAAGGGCTCGGGCATCAATCCCCGGCAACTGGCCACCATAGAAAGAACCATGGACGATTGCGAGCTAACTAAAAATTAGTGAGGTGCTGATTTAAGTAGCGATCAATCACACTGCCTCCATGTGGCTTGAGTTCTTTCCT
Organism: Dipus sagitta; assembly: GCA_036346955.1. Taxonomy (NCBI): domain Eukaryota; kingdom Metazoa; phylum Chordata; class Mammalia; order Rodentia; family Dipodidae; genus Dipus; species Dipus sagitta. Next base: position 70,818,262 of record CM070782.1, read on the forward strand.
CTTTTGTTATTAACCCTCTCCATGGCAACCCATTTCTACATTTGTTTCCATCTAGTATCCCCTTAGGTAGCCGATGTTTGAGCAGGGTGACTGTTAAGCCATCTTAAACATACAGACACTGCACCTCTTTCCCATTCAAACAAGTGACATTTCAAGATGCCATGTAAGACTCAATAAATAATGATTGTTTAGGACTGGAGAGATGCCTCAGTGTCAAGGCATTTGCCTGTGAAGCCTAAAGACCCAGGTTCAATTCCCCAGTACCCACGTAAGTCAGATGCACAAGGTGGCACATGCATCTGGAAATTGTTTGCAGTGGCTAGAGGCCCTGGCATGCCTGTTTCTCTCTCTCTCTCTCTTTTACATATATGCCTCTTCCTCTCAAATAAATAAATAAATAAATAAATAAAAATTTAAAGCCAGGTGTGGTGGGCACACCTTTTTAATTCAGCACTTGGAAGGTAGAGCTAGGAGGATCACCATGAGTTCGAGACCAGCCTGAGACTACATAGTGAATTCCAGGTTAGCCTGGGCTATAGAGCGAGACCCTACCTTGAAAAGCCAAAAAAAGCCGGGTGTGGTGGCGCACGCCTTTAATCCCAGCACTCGGGAGGCAGAGGTAGGAGGATTGCCATGAGTTCGAGGCCACCCTGAGACTACATAGTGAATTCCAGGTCAGCCTGGGCTACAGTGAGACCCATCCTCGAAAAACCAAAAGCCAAAAAAGAAAAATTTGAAAAGAAGAATAATTTATTTTTCTTAAAATATGTTTGTTTATTTGTTTATTTGCAAGCAGACAGAGAGAGGGAGATAAAGGGTGCACCAGGGCCTCCTGTCACTGCAAACAAACTCTAGATGCATGCACCACTTTGTGCATCTGGCTTGATGTGTTCTGGGGAATTGAACCTGGGTCGTTAGGCTTTACAGGCAAGTGCCTTAACCACTGTGTCATCTTTCTAGCCCCATTATTGTTTGCCTGAGCTAGGGTGTTATCATCTGGCTTTCATTCTGTTGTTGCTGTTATTATTGTTGTTTGTTTGTTTGTTTTCATTTTTCGAGGTAGGGCCTCACCCTACCTCAGGCTGACCTAGAATTCACTATGTACTCTCGGGGTGGTCTCCAATTCTTGGCGATCCTCCTACCTCTGCCTCCCACGTGCTGGGATTAAAGATGTGTGCCACTGTGCCCAGCATCATCTGTTTCTCGAACTAGTCCCTTTATCGAAGAAAGCCAGTGGTGTCCTCTTCATTCAGTTACTGCAGAGCCCTTATTGCTGGAGGCAGTCCCACCAGCCTACAAAACACACAGACTTTTAAACAAGGATAGCCAATATTATTGTCTGAGTAAAGAAATGTTATACATTAACCCTACTCATTGTAGTCTGAAGCTAGTCTATGAATGCCCATAAATACCAAAAGACTTTATTAATACCTGGACTAGGCTGGCACGTCATTCACAACTGACCACATTGTTGTATAGGCACCAACAAGTCCTGAGGGGATTTTCGGGGCTGTGATCTTTTCCTATAGTGTCATGTGTGCCTCTTTCAAGCACGAAACTGTGAGGGAAGGACAACAGTCTATCAAAACCAGCGCTTTGCTAAGTGCAATATATAAACATGCCCCCCTTAGCCATTGCTGATGAGGAAAAAAGGGACCATTGGATTGTCTTATTTTACTTTGAATTCTCAGGCCCGAACCATATGGCTTCCCCGACTTCCCACTGTTATGCCCTGGGAGTAAAATGTTACCCCCAAAGACTTAACGTGTTTGAACGCTTGACGCCCGGCTGCTGGTACTGTTTGGGGCAGCTCTCGGGCCCTTAGGAAGTGGCTCCCTGCGGCCAGGCCTTTGAAGGGATTGTCCAGTCCTAGCTCCAGTCCAGCTTTCTCTGTTTCCTGCCTTCCCAGTGTGAACAGCCACCTCCTGCTCCAGACAGGACAACTCCCCCTACCAGGCCTTCCTCACCACACTACATTCTCTCTATCCAAGGTGCGCTCACTGAAAACAGGAGCCCAAAGAAACTTCTTTTTTAAAAAAATATTAATTTTTATTTATTTATTTATTTATTTGACAGAGAAAGGGGGGAGAGAGAGAGAGAATGGGTACGCCAGTGCCTCCAGCCACTGCAAACAAACTCCGGACACATGCACCCCTTGTGCATCTGGCTAACCTAACATGGGTCCTGGTGAATCAAACCTGGGTCCTTTAGCTTTGCAGGCAAGTGCCTTGACAACTAAGCTATCTCTCCAGCCCAAGATGCTTCTTTCTTTAAGTCATCTCTATCAGGTGTTTTGGCCACAGCAGTGGAAAGTAACTCAGACAGCCTCTGTGACCAGCCTCTTAGGCTGTGCACAGAGGCAACAACGTGGGTGGCACGCATTGGCAAGGATTGGCAGCGGCGTCCAAGGATTGCTCTCCAATCTATGTGAGGAGAATATGTGTTCCTCAGATCTGGAAGGAGATACAGTTCAGAATTCCAGAGGGAATGGGATTTTAGAACGAGGACGTGGTGCTGCCCTGTGCTCCTTTCACCTCTAGGAGCATTTGAAGGCGTGTCCCATAATCAGACACACTCCTGATCCTGCTGCAAGACTGATCTATGCTCACATAGAGTGGGAGAAGCGAGAACTATAAATCACTTTATTTGAGTCGGATTAATGCCTCCAAATGAGTTTTTCCATTAACTATATATATAAAAGCAAGTAGGAATGCAGCTTTGAGTGCTTCTTTGGCACCAACCAAGGCAAAGAGCTGTTCGCATTGTGGAGACCCTTACTGAAGCACACGGGTGTCCCCCTTGGCACTACCAATGCTGGTGGTCTCCTTACACAAATCTGTTATGACCCTGGAAAATAAGTAGCCCAGATAATTGTATATAACTGACTGTGAATTTTTATGAGCAGAAATCTCTATTTTACCTTCTTACAAAGAACTTTTTTCTTTACTTTCAAATGCCCAGAAGAACATGTTAACTACCAGATGTGTATCAGTTCTGGGCCAGAATTAGATATATTTCATTATTACCTGTTGCCAATGCCAGCTACTATATGTATGTGTAGACTGGGTGCTGACAAATTTATGTCAGATGAGTTGGTTTTTAAATGTTGTTTTCGTTATTTATTGGCAACAAATAATCCTATTTTTGCATTTGGAAAGAATTCCGCTGGCACACTATTACATGAGAATATGCCTAAATAATAGCATCTTACTCATACGTCCACAGTCTATCATGTAGTGTCTCTTGCCTCAAATGAGCTGTGATTTGAGAGCCACATTGAGCGGTCTGGATCTATACTTCAGCTTGAAGCCATGAGCGCTTGGGTAAATTATCATCATTGTGACTCAATTTCCTCATGTAAAAAAAGGGAAATTGGGCTAGAGAGATGGCTTAGCAATTAAGGCACTTGCCTGCAAAGACTGAGGACCCAGGTTCTATTCCTCAGAGCCCATGTAAGCCAGATGCATGAGGTGGCACACACATTTGGAGATCATTTGCAATGGCTGGAGGTCCTAGCACACCCATTCTCTCTCTTTCTCTCTCCCTCCCTCCCTCCATCCCTCTTTCTCTGTCTCTGTTCAATAATAAATAAATAAATAATACTTTAAAATGGCATTAAAAAAGAGAAATAATATTGTTTAACTCACAAATATAAATGGGTCCAAATATGCAAAACTCTCAGACAGCTACTGGCACACAGACTGCACTGAACAAATATCTGCTATGACTTATTTTGGGGTATAATTAGTGAAAGACTTGTCTAAGGCCAGGCACACCAATCATGTCACAGAGTGATATTTACTGGTCACGCTGTAAGTCAGAGGTAATGAACCAGAACAGTTGAAGCCTGTTAAAGTGGGAGAGGGAAAGTGGAAGATGGCTATTTTTACAAATTAAATCCTTTTTAATCTGCTTTCCTTGGGCTTTCTAGTTTTTTTTTTTTTTACTTTTATTTTTTGTTGACAACTCTCATAATTAGAGACAATAAACTATGGTAATTCCCTCCCCACCTTTTTTTTTTGTCAGAATCAATAATATATAAGCATTGGGCTGGAGAGATGGCTTAGCGGTTAAGGCACTTGCCTGCAAAGCCAAAGGACCCAGGTTCCATTCCCCACTACCGATATAAAGTGAGATGCACAAAGTGGCACATGCATCTGGAGTTCGTTTACACTGGCTAGAGACCCTGGCATGCCCATTCTCTCTCTCTATGCACCTCTTTCTGTCATCTCTCAAATAAATCAATAAATCAAATATTTTGTATATATTATATATATATATATATATATATATATATATATATATATATATGGCTGGAGAGATGGTAAGCACTTGCCTGTGAAGCCTAAGGACCCCAGTTAGAGGCTCGATTCCCCAGGACCCACGTTAGCCAGATGCACAAGGGGGCGCACGCGTCTGGAGTTGGTTTGCAGTGACTGGAGGCCGTGGCACACCCATTTCCTCTCTCTCTCTCTCTCTCTGCCTCTTTCTGTCTGTCGTTCTCAAATAAATAAATAAATAAAATTATATGCCTAAATCAGGTTTCAGGGTTTTATCACACTTGTTATTTGGCCTGGGTATCCACAAAGCATAAGATTTAGGAAAGCACAAGTTGACAAAGTACTCCAAAATTTTCTCATCCTTTCCACCCCAAATCCTATGAAAATTCTAGGTGACTCTGTTATCTATTTCCAGTCACTGTCTAATCCTTTGCACCGCCGGCCCTGTATTCTTTTGCACTTTCTTTGTTTAGGAGAGCCCTTAACTGAGTACTTCTCCCCACTCCTGTGACTTCAGGTTGTTGTTTTTGTTGTTGTTGTTGCTGTTTTTTGTTTTTTTTTTTGTTGTTTTTTTTTTGATGTAGGGTTTTTTTATGTTTTTTTTCCCTTTTTATTGACAGCTTCCATACTTACAGACAATGAACCACGATAATTCCCTCCCCTCTCCCACTTTCCCCTTCACAAATCTACACTCCACCTCTCTCCACTAGTTTCTCTTTTATTTTGATGTCATCATCTTTTCCTCCTAATATGAGGGTCTTGTGAGCTAGGCACTGCGAGGTCATGGATATCAAAGCCAGTTTCTGTCTAGATAGTTGCATTGTAAGCAGTCCTACCCTTCCTTTGGCTCTTATTTTTTTTCTGTCATCTCTTCCGCAATGGACCCTGAGCCTTGGAAGGTGTGATAGAGATGTTTAAGTGCTGGGCACTCCTCTGTCACTTCTTCTCAGCACCATGGTGCCTTTTGGGTCATCCCAGTGGTCACTGCCATGTGAAAAGAGAAGCTTCTCTAATCAAAAGTGAGAGTAGCATTAATATATGTGTATGAATGTTAAGTGCTTACAGGGCAGTTTGGTGAGCATAATGTATGCATTTAGCCAGACAAGAGCAGGCTTTATACTCCTAATGCTCATGACCTCCCCCACCATAGGCTTTTGATTAGGTTTTCAGTACCAGGCATGTATTCCCTCCCATGGAGCATGCCTCCAGTCCAATTAGAGAGCAGTTGGTTTCCCCCATAACAGACAAGCCACTATTGCACCATTGCCTCATTTGGTCTGGCTGGCCAAACTTGAGGCTTGTGTCCACTGTTTTCACCATTGATGGCTTCTGTCTCCCATAAGGCTGCATACAGTACAGCTTTTTCCAGCTTCCTCTCAGCTGGTCTACTGGGAGAAGGTTTTCAGCTCAGCCCCTGTTTGACTTCTCAGTGACCTTGTAGCCCAGGCATGTGGACTCTTCAGCAATAGGGTTTATCATCTGTTCCTGATGGGAAACCAAGAGCCTTGGCAATAGCCTGTAATGGTTTGGGGACATCAGGGACCTCCCTGGCCAACAACCCACTGGAAGGTATACCATCTCTGGCACTGAAATTTTTCTAGTAACGATCTATGGTTTCTGGGTGTGCCATTATCCAAAACAGGAGGTTATCATGTGGCTTGTTCACAATAACCTGAATGTTGATTAACCCTCTCCCCACACTCCTTTTACTCAGTATCTTCCCCTGACCTTGCTTAGACCATTCCACCCACAGTAATCTGTCCATCTACTTACTTACATCTACCGTATTAGCAAACCATTCCCTTAAATCCACCCTTCTCCTCCCTCCCTTTTAGCCCTTTTCTAGCTTACTAGCCTCTGCTACTGATTTTTTTTTTTGTTTGTTTGTTTGTTTTGTTTATCAAGGTAGGGTTTCACTCTGGCCCAGGCTAACCTGGAATTCACTATGTAGTCTCAGGGTGGCCTCAAACTCATGGCAATCCTCCTACCTCTGCCTCCTGGGTGCTGGGATTAAAGGAATGTACCACCACTCCCAGTTTCTGCTACCAATTTTTACCCCAACTCACACACAAGTCTGAACATTTGTAACTAGGATCCACATATGGGCCTGGGTTACCTCACTTAGAATAATCCTTTCCAGATCCATTCATTTCCCTGAAAGTTTCATAATTTCATTTTTTCTTTGCCGCTGAATAGAACTCCATTGTGTAAATGTACCACATCTTTATTATCCATTCATCTGTGGATGGACAACTAGGCTGGTTCCATTTCCTAGCTATTGTGAATAGAGCAGCAATAAACATGGTTGTGCAAGTATCTCTAAGGTAATGAGAAGAGTCCTTAGGATATATGCCTAGGAGTGCTATATCTGGGTCATATGGTAAATCTATTTTTAGCTGTCTCAGGAACCTCCACACTGATTTCCACAATGGCTGGATCAGATTGTATTCCCAACAACAGTGTAGAATGGTTCCCCTTTTTCTGCATCCTTGCCAACATTTATTGTCATTTGTTTTCATGATGGTAGCCATTCTTATAGGAGTGAGATGGAATCTCAAAGTAGTTTTAATTTGCATTTCCCTGATGGCTAAGGATGTAGAACACTTTGTTAGATGTTTATATGCCATCTGTATTTCTTCTTTTGAGAACTCTCTATTTAGTTCCATAGCCCATTTTTAACTGGGCTGTTTAATTCTTCTTGTTTTGTTTTTTGAGTTCTTTATGTATTCTGGATATTAATCTTCTGTCAGATGTATAGTTGGCAAAGATTTTCTCCCAGTCGGTAGGTTGTCTCTTTGCTCTATTCACAGTGTCCTTTGCTGTACAAAAGCTTTGTAATTTCATGATGTCCCAGTGGTTGCTTAGTGGTTTTATTTCCTGAGCAACTGAGGTTATATTCAGAAAGTCATTGTCTATGTCAATATGTTGAAGGGTTTCCCCTACTTTTGCCTCTAGGAGTTTCAGAACTTCAGGTCTGATATTAAGGTCCCTGATCCATTTGGACTTTATTATTGTATACGGAGAAAGACAAGGATCTATTTTCATCCTTCTACATATAGATATCCAGTTTTCCCCGCACCACTTTTTGAAGAGGGTATCTTTTCTCCAATGAAATTTTTTGGCATTTTTGTCAAAAATCAAATGGCTAAAGCTGTCTGGATTAACATCTGGGTCTTCTTTCCATCGATCTATGTGTCTGTCTTTGTGCCAGTACCATGCTGTTTTTGTTATAAGGCTTTGTAATATAGCTTAAAATTGGGTATGGTGATACCTCCAGCCTTATTTTTGTTGCTCAAAATTGTTTTGGCTATTTGAGGATTTTTGTGCTTCTAAATGAATCTTAGGATTGTTTTTTCTATTTCTGTGAAGATAGTCATTGGAATTTTGATGGGGATTGCATTAAATGTGTAAATTGCTTTTGGTAAGATTGACATTTTCACAATATTGATTCTTCCAATCCAAGAACATAAGATGTCTTTCCATTTCCTAGTGTCTTCTACAATTTCTTACTTGAGTGTTTTAAAGTTTTCATTGTAGAGATCCTTCACTTCCTTGGTTAGATTTATTCCAAATTATTTATTTCTTTATTTCATGCAATTGTTAATGGGAGTGATTCTTGGATTTCATCCTCCGCATGTTTGTTGTTAGTATATAGAAAAGCTATTGATTTCTGTCTATTTATTTTGTATCCTGCTACATTGCTAAAATTGTTTATCAGCTCTAACAGTGTGCTGGTAGAATCTTTAGGGTCCTTTATATATAGAATCATATAATCTGAAAATAATGATAATTTGATCACTTCCTTTCCAATTTGCATCCCTTTTATGAGTGTCTCTTGTCTTATTGTTATAGCTAAGACTTCCAGTACTATATTAAATAAGAGTGGGGACAGCAGGGGCTGGAGAGATGGCTTAGCAGTTAAGTGCTTGCCTGTGAAGCCTAAGGACCCTGGTTCAAGGCTCGACTCCCCAGGACCCACGTTAGCCAGATGCACAAGGGGGCACACGCGTCTGGAGTTCATTTGCAGTGGCTGGAAGCCCTGGCGTGCCCATTCTCTCTCTCTCTATCTGCCTCTCTCTCTCTCTCTCTCTCTCTCTGTCACTCTCAAATAAATAAATAAAAATGAACAAAAAAATTTAAAAAAAAAAAGAGTGGGGACAGTGGACACCTTGTCTTATTCCTGATTTTAGTGGAAAAGCTTCAAGTTTTTTCTCATTTAGTATTATGTTGGCTATAGGTGTGCCATAAATAGCCTTTATTATGTTGAGATATGTTCCTTCTATTTCCAGTTTCTGTACAACTTTTACCATGAAAGGATACTGGATTTTGTCAAATGCCATTTCTACATTTATTGAGATGATCATGTGATTTTTTTCATTCAGCCCATTTATGTAGTGTATTACTTTTATCAATTTGCATATGTTGAACCATCCCTGCATCTCTGGGATGAAGCCTACTTGGTTGGGGTGAATGGTCTTTTTGATATATTCTTATATACTGTTTGCCAATTTTTTTTTTTTTTTTTTGATGTAGGGTCTCACTCTAGCCCAGGCTGACCTGGAATTTCACTATGTAGTCTCAGGGTGGCCTCGAACTGATAACGATCCTCCTACCTCTGCCTCCCTAGTGCTGGGATTAAAGGCATGCACCACCCAGGCCTGGTTGCCAATATTTTTTCGAGAATTTTTTGAATCGATGTTCATGAAGGAGATTGGTCTGTAATTTTCTTTTCTTTGTTCTGTCTTTGTCTGGTTTTGGTATCAGGGTGATGCTGGCTTCATAGAAGGAGTTTGGTAGAATTCCTTCCTCTTTTATTTTATGGAAAAGTTTGAGAAGTAGTGCTGTTAGTTCTTTCATGAAGGTCTGGTAAAATTCACCAGTGAATTCATCTGTGCCTGGACTTTTTTTCATTTGGGAGACTTTTTATAACTGCTTGGATCTCCGTACTTGTTATATGTCTATTTGAATGGCTTATCTCATCTTGATTTAATTTTGGTAGGTCATATAAATCAAGGAAATCATCCATTTCTTTCAAATTTAGAGACATATATATTCTTAAAAGTATATCCTTGTGATTTTCTAAATTTCTTTGGTATGTTATAATGGTGCCTTTTTCATCTCTAATTTTATTAATTTTTGTTTCTTCTCTCTTTCTTCTCGTCAGATTTGCTAAGGGTTTATCAATCATGTTTATCCTTTCAAAGAACCAACTCTTTGTTTCATTGATTCTTTGGACTTTTTTGGGGGGGCATTCTATTTCATTTGTTTCTGCCCTAATCTTTATTTCTTCCCATCTACTGATTTTTGGTTTGCCTTCTTCTTCTTTTTCGAAGCCTTAAGGTGGAGCATTAAACTGTATACTTGTGAACTCTCTAATTTCTTAATATAGGCACTTAGAGCTATAAATTTCCCTCTTAGGACTGCCTTCATTGTGTCCCAAAGATTTTGGTATATTGTATTCTCATCATCATTTGATTCTATGAATTTATTGATTTCCTTTATTAATTAATTAATTTATTTATTTATTGGTTTTTCAAGGTAGGGTCTCACTCTAGCCCAGGCTGACCTGGAATTCACTATGGAGTCTCAGGGTGGCCTTGAACTCATGGCAATCCTCCTACCTCTGCCTCCCAAGTACTGGGATTAAAGGCGTGCGCCACCACGCCTGGTGAGAGTTGTTCCTTTTGATTTTGTCAAAGGCCCATTCATCATTCAATAGTATGCTGTTTAGTCTTTGTGAATTTGTATATTCTCTGTAGGGTTTTTTGTTGTTGTTGTTGATGCTGATTTGTAGTTTAATCCAATTGTGGTCAGATAGAGTACAAGGGATTATTTCAATTTCCTTGTATTTGTGAAGATTTGTTTTGTTTCCTAACATATGGTCTATTTTAGAGAATGTTCCATGTGCTGCTGAGAAAAATATATATTCTGTAGCATTTGGATGTAATGTTCTGTATATATCTGTTAGGTCCATTTGTTCCATGACATCATTTAATCCAGACATTTCTCTGTTTATTTTTTGCTGGGATGACCTATCAATTGATGAGACTAGGGTATTGAAGTCACCCACTACAATTATGTTTGGTGTTATCTGTGACCTTAAGTCTAATAGTGTTTGTTTGATGAAATTGGGAGCCCCCATGTTTAGGATTATAATGTCCTCCAGTTTGAGTGTCCTGTTAATCAGTATAAAGTAACCTTCTCTATCTTTCCTCACTAATGTTGGTTTGAAGTCTATCCTGTCAGATATTAGGATAGCAACCCCTGCTTGTTTCCTAGACCCATTTGCTTGAAATACCAATTTCAATCCTTTCACCCTAAAACAGTGTCTATCTTTTATGGAGAGATAAGTTTCCTGGAGGCAACAAGCAGCAGGATCCTGCCTTTTAATCCAGTCTGCAAACCTGTGTCTTTTGGTTAGGGCATTGAGGCCATTGATATTAAGAATTATTATTGGGGCTAGAGAAATTGCTTAGTGGTTAAGGCACTTGCCAGCAAAGCCAAAGGACCCAGGTTTGACTCCCCAATACCCATGTAAGCCAAATGCACAAGGGGGTGCATGCATCTGGAATTCATTAGCAGTGGCTGGAGGCCCTGGCACACTCATTTTCTCTCTCTCTCTCTCTCTCTTTCTCTCTCCCCCTGCCTTTTTTTCTCTCTCTCTCTCTCAAATAAATAAAGAAAAATAAAATATTTTTAAAAATAATTATTATTGAAAGACATGTCTTCATTCTCACCATTCTTCTTGTTTTGGAGTGCTTCCTGTTTTCCCTTTACTCTCTTGTTTTTACTGTTGTTTGAGTGTGGTTTGTTTTTTCCTGTTTCCTTGTGTGTGTGCTTTGCTTTCTCTTCAGTGTGAAGAATTCCTTCAAGTATTTTCTGTAGAGCTGGTTTAGTTATCATAAATTCCTTTAGCCTGTTTTTGTTATAGAATGTCCTTATTTCTCCATCAATTTGGATAGCTAGCTTTGCTGGATAAAGTAATCTTGGTTGACAGTTGTTAGTTATATTTCAGAACTTGAAATACATCAATCCAAGCTCTTCTGGCTTTTAAAGTTTGTGTTGAGTAATCTGCTGTGATCCTGATGGGCTTGCCTTTATAGGTGGCTAGCTTTTTCTCTCTAATTGCTTTCAATATATATATATATATATATATATATATATATATATATATATATATATATATATGTTTGTGTGTTTAGTAGTTTAATTATAACACGGGGAGGAGAGATTCTTTCCAGGTTTTGTCTGTTTGGTGTCCTAAAAGCTTCCTGTATCTGCATTGGCATTTCTTTCCAAATTTGGGGAAATTTTTCTTCTATGATTTTGTTGAAAATACTAACTATGCCTTTGGAGTGAAATTCTTCTCCTTCCACTATACCCTGAATTCTTTTTTGTTTGTTTGTTTGTTTGTTTTGTTTTTTTGAGGTAGGATCTCACTCTGGTCCAAGCTGACCTGGAATTAACTATGTAGTCTCAGGGTAGCCTTGAACTCACAGTAATCCTCCTACCTCTGCCTCCTGACTGCTGGAATTAAAGACATGCACCACCACACCCTGCTATACCCTGAATTCTTATGTTTGATCTTTTCATAATGTCCTGAATATCTTGAAATTCCCATTCATGCCTTCCTATTAACTTGTTGTACTGTAACTTTGTTGTACTGTAACTTTGTTGTACTGTAACTTTGTTGTACTGTATTAGATCTGCCACCTGGTCTTCTAGTTTAGATATTTTGTTCTCTCCTTCATCCATTCTACTGGTGAGACTTTTTACAGTGGTTTTTATTTGACTTACTGTATTTTTCAGTGCTAGTATTTCTGCCTGTTTTTTTTTTTTTTTTTCTTTAGCATTTCTATTTCCTTACTCATGTTTTGTAATGACCTCCTTATTTCATTAAGCTGGATTCCTGTGTTCTCTTGGGATTCCTTCAGGAGTGTGTTTTCTTCTTTGATTTATTCTTTGATTTCTTTGAGTATAGATAAAATCATTTTGTTGTTGTTGTTATTGTTGTTGTTTTGGTTTTGTTATTTTTTTCAAGGCAGGGTCTCACTCTAGCTCAGGCTGACCTGGAATTCACTATGTAGTCTCAGGGTGGCCTCAAACTCACAGCAGTCCTCCTGAGTGCTGGGACTAAAGGCATGCACCACCACACCCAGCTTGACAAAAATCATTTTTTTAAAAAAAATCTTTGTCAGGCATTTTCATCTAACACAGTCTCACTGGGGGTCATTTCTGATGGATTTATAATTTTTAGTGGGATTGTATTGTCTTGATTCTTTGTGTTTCTTGTATTATAATGTAGCAATTTTTACATCCTGAGTTGATTTGATGCTTAAATTTTCTAATTATCTGCAGTGTTCCTAGATATGGAAATCTAACTTTATATACCTTCAGGGTAGGAGTTTAAGGTTCCAAGTGTAGCTCTTGTACTCCAATCTAACTGCAGAAGTAATCCTAGTGTTGAATTTGCCTGCTATTCAAGTATTGTAATGGGGCTGGGTAGAGCAATTTACTGGCAAATTCTAAAATTCAACTGTGCAATATACACATTCAATAAAAACCAGCACAGAGTATGCAAGTTGGGGATTAAAATAAACAGATAACCTTATAAAGCCAAAATTGCTAAGGGTGTGTGTTACTCTACACCCTTAATCCTGTCAGCTGGGAGGTTGAGATTTCCCTGAATCAGACCCTGCCCCCAATAATGACAGAAGAAGAAGACAAAGGCCCTATGAATCTAAAAGCATCAAAGGCAACAAGTCAACCCCCAAATACAGTTTAATTGAGAATGGTAAAGCCAACCAAGAATATGTAACCCTTAACCTGCCCTGACATGGAAAGAGTGATTAGCACTTCCAGCGCAGGCCTATGTTTCTGCCTTTTTTTTCCTCCCAAGGTAAGGTCTCACTCTGGTCTGGGCTGACCTGGAATTCACTACGTAGTCTCAGGGTAGCCTTGAACTCACAGTGATCTTCCTACCTCTGCCTCCCAGTGCTGGGATTAAAGGTGTGCACCACCATGCCCAGCTCAACATTTCTTTAATCCACATCTTATTCTCCATTCCCACTGTCCATCCTTAGGCTTTTATCATTTCTCATCTAAAATACTATTTTAATCTTATCAGCTTATAGTCTTTATTTATTTTTTTTTCAATTTAGGAGGCATGGAGAGTAAGCAGAAATAGCAAGTAGTAAACACTGTTAAAGATGGTGCTAAGAGTCCTTACACCAGTGGGTTATAAAACCACATTTTATCCATTGTTTGTAAAACCATTTCTCTGAGAAAATTAATCTAGAAACAGCAAATTGACTTATGATTTAGTGTAAAAAATATGCAATAAACCTAATCATTTCATTCTGTGGCTTAGTTGGTGGATATCTTGCTACACCTGAACAAGGTTATTCCTGATGTCACTCCGCTCTCAGCTTTCTTCTCAGAACCCTCCGTCCGTATTATATGCCCTTCCCTCAAATTAATTCCATATGCTCTGCTTCCCTCTCTACTTTGGAGTGTTTTGCTGCATCATAAATACTTCGCACTGGATGATGCCCTAGTCCTCTGACTTACCACATCAGGCCGAGTAACTCACATCACTTGCTAGAGTAAGCATGCTCATTGCATGAGTGAGTACATGCCAGTATTTTAGTGCATTTTAAAAAGTTAATGTGGGGGCTGGAGAGATGCCTTAGTGGGTAAGGCACTTGCCTACAAAGCCTAAGGACCCAGGTTCAATTCCCCTGTGCCTACGTAAGCCAGTTGCACCAGGTGGCACATATGTCTGGAGTTCCTTTGCAGTGGCTAGAGGCTCTTTTGCACCCATTCTCTCTCTCTCTCTCTCTCTCTCTCCATGTATATATATATATATATACATATATATATATATATACATATATATATAATCACTTTTAAAAAATAAAAACTTTAAAAAAATAAATAAAAATAAAAAGTTAATGTAGTTAAGGAAGTCTAGAAACTGCAATCAAATAAACCTATAGTTATAATTTCCATGCAGATTAGTAGCAAATATAAAGAAAGACTTAATAACCATTTCAGCTAATCTTTCTTTTTTTAAAAAACAGATTTTATTTTTATTTATTTATTTGAGACACAGAGAGAGAGAATGGGCACACCAGGGCCTCTACCCATTGCAAACAAACTCCAGATGCATGTGTCAACATGTGCATCTGGCTTACATGGGACCTGGAGAATTGAACCCAGGTCTTTAGGTTTCACAGGCATGCACTTTAACCACTAAGCCATCTCTCCAGCCCTTTAGCTAATCTTTCTATTGGCAACTTGAACCCATTTAGAAAATTTGACAGCTTGCCGATAAGTTTGTTGTATATGTTCAATTACTTGTTCTATGTTGATGTTTCCCAAGGAATAAATATGTAGATTTTTCTGATAGAAATGGCTATCATAACAGGGACTATGATCTATAAATCAATACCTATGAGTTCAAGTTTGGAGTTGTAGGTAAGCCATTATAAGTGCATTGGGCAATATCCTGAAAATGGAGAGGAAGCCATCAAGGGCAGTAACACAATCAGTTTTATTTTATTTTTTTTTAACGTTTAAAATATTTTTTTTGTTTTTTCAAGGTAGGGCCTCACTCTGGCCCAGACCTGGAATTCACTATGTAGTCTCGGGGTGGCCTCTAACTCATGGCGCTCCTCCTACCTCTGTGCTGGGATTAAAGACATGCACCACCATGCCCGGCTTAATTTGAATTTATTTTTTTAATCATTTTTATTTATTTATTTGAGAGTGACAGACAGAGAAAGAGGCAGATAGAGAGAGAGAGAATGGGCGCGCCAGGGCTTCCAGCCACTGCAAACGAACTCCAGATGCGTGCGCCCCCTTGTGCATCTGGCTAACGTGGGTCCTGGAGAATGGAGCCTTGAACCGGGGTCCTTAGGCTTGACAGGCAAGTGCTTAACCGCTAAGCCATCTCTCCAGCCCTGAATTTATTTTTCATTTGCATGTTGCATAGGGGTGCAGGCCTCTTGTCACTGCAAACATTCACTAGACACTGGTGCCACTTTTGCTTTTGGCAGATGTGGGTGACTTGGGAATTGAACCAGGGACAGTAGGCTTTGCAAGCAGGTGCCTTTGCAAGCAAATACCTTTAACCACTGAGCAATCTTCCCAGCTCCCAGTGTTTTATTTGATTTTTTTTTTTTTGAGGTAGTGTCTTGCTGTAGCCCAGGCTGACCTGGATTTCACTACGTAGTCTCAGGATGGCCTCGAACATATGGTGATCATCCAACCTCTGCCTCCCAAGTGCTGGGATTAAAGGTGTGCACCACCACACCGAACTGATTTTTAAATTTAATTTATTTACTTATTTATTTACTTATTTAAGAGAGAAAAAGAGGCACAGACAGAAAGAGAGAGACAGACAGACAGAGAGAATGGACATGCCAGGGCCTCCAGCCACTGCAAACAAACTCCAGATGCATGTGCCATCTTGTGTATCTGGCTTACATGGGTCGTGGGGAATCGAACCAAGGTCCTTTGGCTTTGCAGGCAAGTGCCGTAATCACTAAGCTATCTCTCCAGCCCCTGATTTTTTTTATATAAAAGATATTTTTATTTGCAAAGAGAGAGAGAAGGAATGGGTGTGCCTTTTGTCACTGTAATCAAAGTCCAGACACCTGTGTCACTTTGTGCATCTGGCTTTACGTGTATACTGGGGAATCGAACTGAGGCCAACAGGCTTTGCAAGCAGGTGTCTTTGACCACTGATCCATCTCCCAAGTCCCAGAGTTTGATTTTAGATAATCACGTTTTGTGAAACTAAATTTCAAAGGGAAAAGACTACAGGTCCCACAAAGACATAATAAAAGATGTTTTTTGTTTGTTTGTTTTAATTTTTATTTAACTTAATTTATTTGTTTGAGAGAGAGAAAGAGACGGGGGGGGGGGCTGCACCAGGGCCTCCTACCATTGCAAACAAACTCCAAATGCGTGCACCCTGTGGTAGTTTGATTCAGGTGTCCCCCATAAACTTAGGTGTTCTGAATGCTAGGTTCCCAGATGATGGAGATTTGGAAATTAACACCTCCTGGTGGGAGTGTATTGTTGGGGGCAGACTTACAGGTGTTATAGCCAGTTTCCCCATGCCAGTGTTTGGCACACTCTCCTGTTGCTATGCTCCACCTAATGTTGGCCAGGGGGTGATGTCCACCCTCTGCTCATGCCATCGTTTTCCCTACCATTGTGGAGCTTCCCCTTGAGCCTGTAAGCCAAAATAAACCTCTTTTTTTTTCCCCCACAAGCTGCTCTTGGTTGGGTGATTTCTACCAGCAATGTGAACCTGACTGCAGCAAGCTCCCTTGTGCATCTGGCTTACGTGGGTCATGGAGAGTTGAACCGGGATCCTTTGGCTTTGTAGGCCAAGTCCTTAACCGCTAAGCCATCTCTCCAGCACTGTTTGTTTTTGTTTTTTGAGATAAGGTCTCGCTCTAGCCCAGGCTGACCTGGAATTCACCATGTCGTCCCGGGGTGGCCGCAGTGATCCTTCTCCCCTGCCTCCTGGTGTGTGCCACATGCCCATCAGTAGAAGGTGTTTGTAATGGCAGAACCGGGGCAGTGAGATGAAATCAAGAACGTTGATGAATGGAAGACGGCAGGGCTATGAGCAATGGCACAGTTCTAAATTGACATTCTTTGCCCTGAATTTTCACAAATCCCTTCCTTTACCATCCGTGTGACTTCAGGCAACTTACCTTTGCTGACTTTCTTACATGAAATGGGGGCGGGGACAGTGCTGCAGACTTCATACAGCTTAGGAGCGACCGAATATGTTAGTAACTGGGAAATGTTGAGATCAGTGCCAGACAACACAGCAGGACATGTGAAGACATCAAGTCAAGAGTCCATCGCTGGTGCAGCACTGAGACAGCCGGGCCTTGGATGTGTAAGAAATCTACCTCAACAGGAAAGAGTCTGAAGAGGGGGGGGGAATTGATTTTCATAATCTGGGTTTGAGAGCTTATATGACATCTACACAGTTATCCTACTTAGAGTAAATTATATTAGTCTCAGGGCAGAGAATAAAAGAAAGAGACTTAAGCCGGGCATGGTGGCACACACCTTTAATCCCAGCACTTGGGAGGCAGAGGTAGGAGGATCACCATGATTTCGAGGCCACCCTGAGACTATATAGTGAGTTCCAGGTCGGCCCGGACTACAGCGAAACCCTACATCAAAAAAACAAAAAAACAACAACAACAAAAAAAAAAAAAACACCAAAAAGAAAGTGCAAACATCACTAGATTTTTTTGAAAGTGTCTGAGCTCAGTAGCGGAAGTAAGTGTGCAATGTCAGAGAATAATGCAGAGCAAACTGCCCTCCCATTACCCTGTCTTGTCCCCTCCCCTTGCTGCCAAACCACTTCTCCCAACTATACCCTCTTCTGTTTTGCTGCCTCATGGGTGTGTGTGTGTGTAAACCACTCACTGAGCTTAATTAGGGTTGCCTGCATGATCATGGGTTGGGGGATTATTTACTGGAACATGGACAATTCACCAGCAGCGACACCACTGAAAAGAATGTCTCCCTTTCCCCCAGCAACCATTAATTGTTGATAACCCCCTATCCTCTGGCTCATACAGCCATTCTGTTTCCTGTTTCCCAAGCCTTGGGAGGGGTGACATAGGTGTCTCTTTTAGCCCTAAGTATTCAAGTCACTTATTCTCAGCATATTGGTGAGTTCTGAGTCTCCCTAGTAGTCATCATCCACTACAAAAACAAACAAACAAAACAAAACAATGCTGCTTTGACCAAAGTTAGCACCAGCACTAATCTTTGGGCAATTTGATGAGCATAGCATATCCATTTGGCCAATCATGTCCCTCCTGCTGTTTATAATTTCCCCAGCCACAAGCATTTGACTAGGTTTTCAGCACCAGGTATAAGTTGTTTTTTTTTTTGTTTGTTTGTTTGTTTGTTTTTTCTCATGAAGTGAGCTTTAAATCCAATCGAAAAAGCAGTGGTGACCCCCATCACAGCCATGCCACTATTGCACCAGGAGGGACGTCTTGTGGGGCTGGTCATGTATGTAGCATCTAGGGAGCACGACTAGGTATGACTGTTGATAACTCTTCTCCCCCAGCAGCCTGCATGGCACCTCTGGCACTATGACAGCTGGCCAGCAGGGAGGAAGCTTCTAGAACAGTTCCAGCTTGTTTTCTCCGTGTCCTGTAACTGAAGCGTGTGGCATCTTCAGCAAGGGCTATTCCACTCAAGTGCTGGTGGGCAACCAAGAACATTGCCAATATCCTGTTTTGTTTTTATTTGCTGGGGGAGGGTCTCAAGCACCTTCTTAACCAATAACTCACTGGGAGGTATGTCATCCCTGCAGTGGAATTTTCCTATAATAACCTATGCTCCTAGGAGCAGCATTACCCACTTTTGCTCGAACTCATTCTTTATTTTATTCTTTCATTTTTCTAGGTAGCTCAGGCTGACCTGGAATTCACTATGGAGTCTCAGGGTGGCCTCAGACTCATGGCAATCCTCCTATCTCTGCCTCTTGAGTGCTGGAATTAAAGGCGTGCTCCACCATGCCTGGCTTATTTTTATCTTTAATATTCTTTTATTTATTTATTTGCAAGCAGAAAGAGAAAACGACAGAGAGAGAATGGGCACACCAGGGCCTCTAGCCACTGCAAATGAACTCCAGATGCTTGTGTCCCTTTGTGCAACTGGCTTCATGGATACTGGGGAATTGAACTCAGGTTGTTAGGTTTTGCAGGCAAGCACCTTAACCACTGAGCAATCTCTCCAGCCCCAAACTAATTTTTTTTTTTTTTTTTTTTTTTTTGGTTTTTCGAGGTAGGGTCTCACTCTAGCTCAGACTGACCTGGAATTCACTATGGAGTCTCAGGGTGGCCTCGAACTCATGGCAATCCTCCTACCTCTGCTTCCCGAGTGCTGGGATCAAAGGCATGCGCCACCACGCCCGGCTTAATTTTTTAATTATATGTGTGTGTATGAGTGTGTGTGCATGTTTTGTTTAGGGTTTTTATTTTATTTTATTTTATTTTTGGTTTTTCGAGGTAGGGTCTTGCTCTAGACCAGGCTGACCTGGAATTCACTCGGTAGTCTCAGGCTGGCCTTGAACTCACAGTGATCTCCTACCTCTGCCTCCCAAGTGCTGGGATTAAAGGTATGCGCCACCACGCCTGACTTTTTAAAATATTTCTATTTATTTATTTGCAAGCAGAGAGAGAGAGAGATACATACAGAGAGAATCAGAGAGAATGGACGTGCCAAGTCCTCCAGCTACTACAAACGAACTCTGGATGTGTGAGCCACTTTGTGCATCTGGCTTCATGTGGGCACTGGGGAATTGAATTCTGGTCATTAGGTTTTGTAGGCAAGCACCTTAACCTCTGAGCCATCTCCCCAGCCCGATTTTGTTGGTTTTTAACAGCACTCTTTGTTCTACTCTTTCAGACCAAGGCTGATAAAAATTTCAGAACTGAAAATTATGAAGAACATTTCCAATTATTCAAAAGTATCATCCAAGAGAAGACATCAAGTTTTAATATAAATTTTGCTCTAAAATTCACACCCACTGAAACAAATGTACATGACAAGAAACTTGACTTTATGGAAACAAATTCCTCACATTCTCTAAAACCCTCGGCAAACTTTCAATTTTCATATTTCAAAAATGAAACTTATCAACAGTTGTTGTCATATTCTTCAAAGGCGGTAAGACCAAATATTTAATAATCAATATTTAATAAATAATCAATATAAAGAACTTTATAGGATGTATTTCAAACTAATCAAGCCCCTCTTTTGTTTTTTGGTTTGTTTGTTTTTTTTTTGGCTTTTCGAGGTCAGGTCTCACTGTATCCCAGGCTGACCTGGAATTCACTATGTAGTCTCAGGCTGGCCTCAAACTCCCAGCAATCCTCCTACCTCTGCCTCCCTAGTGCTGGGATTAAAGGCGTGTGCCACCACCCCTGCTCAAACCATGCTTTAAGTGTTTAGAGAAAATAAAGATCATAAGGAAGAACCCTAAAACAAAATACAGAAAATTTTCACCTACAGAACAGTGTCAAGTACAGGAAAGAGGTGGGATGTGGGGCTGTGATGGCGGTGAGCGGAGAATACGTCCTAGAACAAGAGCAGACTTATTGACCGAGCCCGAGTCTGCAGACCATTCTATTTATGTAATTAGCACCACTACAATGAAGACTTAAACTCGGGAATTCTTATTTAGTGCAGTATACACAGCCCGACTCTAAAGCAACGGCGCACTCATCACATGTGCTCTGCTTACTTTGGAATAATAGTTTTAATTTGAGGCTTTGGAGATGTGTTTGTGATGTTTAAGCTAGACTTAGAAGTTCACTTCAAATAACATATAAAATCTAAGTAAATGAGCTGGGCGTGGTGGCGCACGCCTTTAATCCCAGCACTCGGGAGGCAGAGGTAGGAGGATCGCCATGAGTTCGAAGCCACCCTGAGACTCCATAGTGAATTCCAGGTCAGCCAGGGCTAGAGTGGGACCCTACCTCAGGAAAAAAAAAAAAAATCTAAGTAAATATTCTTTTAAATATTTTATTTATTTGGGAGAGGAAGGAAGGAAGGAAGGAAGGAAGGAAGGAAGGAAGGAAGGAAGGAAGGAAGGAAGGAAGGAAGGAAAGAAAGGCAGACACAGAGAGAGAAAACCTCCAGCCACTGCAAACAAACTCCACATGCATGCAACACCTTGTGCATCTGGTTTACGTGGGTCCTGGGGAATCGAACCTGGGTCCTTAGGCTTCATAGACAAGCAAGTTAACCACTAAACCATCTCTCCAGCCCCAAAATATTCTTTTTATCATCCATATGATGCTCATTCTTCCTTTGCTGAAATCACAGTCACCTATTTAGACACCTGTCTCCCACATTAGAAACAGTAATTATATTATATATAATTAATCTGTATAGATCTGTACATATTGCCTCTCTTTTTGCATCCTCACCCACCCAAAGTGTGCAGTTAGAAATATTTTAATTCATTCAATGCATATTTTTAAAAATATTTTATTTTTATTTATTTGAGAGAGAGAGAGAAAAAAAGAGAGGCAGTTGAGAGAGAACAGGCATGCCGGGGCCTCCAGCCACTGCAAAGGAACTCCAGAAGCATGTACCCCCTTGTACATCTGGCTTATGTGGGTGCTGGGGAATCAAACCCGGGTCCTTTGGCTTTGCAAGCAAGTGTCTTAACGGCTAAGCCATCTCTCCTGCCCATCATTTAATGCATATTTGCCAGCTTACTATGTGGCCTGGCACTGTCCTGGGTACTTAGAACACTTCTGTGACTCAGGCCAACAAAGATCCTTAGACTTATTCAATGGAGAGAGACAGAAAAAAAAACATAAAATAGCATAGTGAAGAATGAAGCTATGTAATCTGTAGAAACTGACAAGTGCTGGGGGGAGAGGAGAGGGAGAGTTAACCTAAGGGAAGCCGAGAAAGGCTGCCGGTGGCGGTGATTAAAAAGAAAGCACAGGGGCTGGAGAGGTGGCTTAGCGGTTAAGCGCTTGCCTGTGAAGCCTAAGGACCCCAGTTCAAGGCTCGATCCCCCAGGACCCACATTAGCAGATGCACAAGGGGGCGCACACATCTGGAGTTCGTTTGCAGTGGCTGGAGGTCCTGGTGTGCCCATTCTCTCTCTCTCTGCCTCTTTCTCTCTCTGTCTGTTGCTCTCAAATAAATAAATAAAAATGAATAAAATATTAAAAAAGAAAGAAAGAAAGCTCAGGGTGGACTTCACTGAGGAGATGAGAGCTGAGGAGAGACCTGAAGGAGAGGAAGTCACCAGGCAGGTGCTTTTGGGATGATGCAGCTGTAAGAAGGTACCATTCCAGCTAAGTGTCCCAGGTAGGAAGAACCCGGTGGCCATGTTAAATGGGATCACACAAGGACCTCAGAGTCCCTTGTAAAGGGCAGTTTATTCTCTGTGTGACATGGAGGTCAATTGAGGGGTGTTTCACTTGATTTGTGGCAGTCCCTGATTTATTCATTTATTTACTTATTTATGTTTTTTCAAGGTAGGGTCTTGCTCTAGCCCAGGCTGACCTGGAATTCACTGCATGGTCTCAGGCTCACAGCAATCCTACCTCTGCCTCCCGAGTGCTGGGATTAAAAAAGGCAGGCACCACCACGCCCAGCTATATTTATTTATTTATTTATTTTCAAATTTTTTCTTTATTAACAACTTCCATGATTATAAACAGTATCCCATGGTAATGCCCTCCCCCTCATATTTATTTATTTTTTATTTGAAGAGAGGGGGGGAAATGGATGTGTCAGGGTCTCTTGCCACTGTAAACAAACTCCAGATACATGCACCATTTTGTACCTCTGGCTGCTAGGGAATTGAACCCAGGCCATTAGGCTTTGCAAGCAAGGGCCTTTAACTGCTGAAGCATCTCTCCAGCCTCCCCTGTTACTTTTTTTTTTTTTTTTTTCGAGGTAGGGTCTCACTCTAGCTCAGGCTGACCTGGAATTCACTATGTAGTCTCAGGGTGACCTCGAACTCGTGGAGATCCTCCTACCTCTGCCTTCCAAGTGCTGGGATTAAAGGTGTGCACCACCACGCCTGGCTCCCGGTTACATTTTAACTGGTCATGCTAGGTATTCTGCTGGGAAAGGATTAGGGGTACCAAGAGCAAAAGCAAGGAGCCTAGACGGGACTCGGCAGCAGTTTGGAGCAGACAGCTCTCATCAGGCGTGACTGCAAGGTGTGGGAGGCAGGATGGAGTTGCTGATGGAAAACCATTTAGACAGAGTAGGTGGAGAGGAAGACCAGAGTTAAGTTCCACTTAGATTAAGTGTGAGGTGTCTATTAAATGTTCAGTTGAAGACGTGAGGCTGTGGGTAGATGTTAGGAGTCTGGAGTTCAGGAAAGAGATCTGGGCTTATGCTACACATTTGTTATGGTTGGTGTTTAAAGTCGTGTAGGTTTGTGAGGCCAACCGTAGAGTTAGAATAAATTTTAAAAACCAGAAAAAGAGGGCTGGAGAGAGGGCTTGGCGGTTAAGGCGCTTGCCTGCGAAGCCTGATGCCCCGGGTTCCGTTCCTCAGGACCCACGTAAGCCAGATGCCCAAGGTGGGACACGCGTCTGGAGGCCCTGGGGTGCCCATTCCCCGTCTCCCCAATAAATAAATAATTAAATAAAATATTCTAAAAACTAGAAAAAGATAAACGTCTAAAATTTGAGGAACTTCAATAGAAAGAGGTTTGTCCAAAAAGCAAAAGCCAGCAAAGAAAAGTAGGGAGTGATCAGTAATGAAGAACCTGGCTACTTGCTGTGATCTATGGGTCGCCGGTACCCACATCACCCAGAAGCTGGACCTTCCGATTCCTCCCAGACTGCTGAGTCAAAACCGCATATTAACAAGGCGCCCCAGACGATCTGTTCACGTTCTGTAGTTTGAGTAGCGTAGCCTTCAAGGACCAGGCTGCGAGGTCAGAGATGACAATGGTCATCACCGGCAGGCCGTGGGATTATGCAGGTCACTGGCGCCTTGACACATTTTGTCCTAGTGAGGGAAGCAGTATGACTAAATAGACGTAAAGTTCTGCCGTTGTTGCTCAGTAGTGGAGTCTGGGAAGTATGCTCAGGACCCTGGGTTCAATCACTACTACCATAAAAATAGATTGAAGAAAAACTGGAAAGAAAGAAAGAAAGTTGGAAACAGAAAGTATATAAAACCTTTTCAAGGCATTTTGTAGATAATGAGGGCCAGGAAATGGGTAGTAACACCCGGTGTGGTGGCACACGTCTTTGATCCCAGCACTGGGGAGGCAGAGGTAGGAGGATTGCAGTGAGTTCAAGGCCACCCTGAGACTACATTGTGAAGTCCAGGTCAGCCTGAGCTAGGGTGAGACCCTACCTGGAAAAGCAAACAACCAACCAAACAAACAAAAAGGATAGCAGCTAGGTCAGGCAAGTACGGCCAAGAGAATGGTTTTCACTGTTCTAAGATGAAAGAAATCACACCTTATTTGGATGAAAATGTTGTAAGACTCAGCTTTGAAATAAACTGAGCCAGAGTAGCACATTTTTTTACTCCAAATCCCAAGATATACTTCCTAGTTTTAGCAGTAATAAAAAAAGTGGATTTCAGACTGGAGGGATGGCTTGAGAGTTAAGGCATTTGTCTGCAAAGCCAAAGGACCCAGGTTTGATTCCCCAGATGCAAAAGGGGGTACACACGTCTGGAGTTCCTTTGCAGTGGATGGAACCCTGGCACGCCCATTCCCTCTCTCTCTCTCTCTCTCCCTCTTTTTCTCTGTCAAATGCATAGATACATAGATAGATAGATAGATAGATAGATAGATAGATAGATAGATAGATAGACAGACAGACAGATAGATAGATTGATTGATTGATTTCTGGCCAGGTATGGTGGCACACACCTTAATCCCAGCACTCAAGAGGCAGAGGTAGGAGGATCGCTATGAGTTCAAGGCCAGCCTGAGACTACACAGTGAATTTCAGGTCAGCCTGGCCTAGAGTGAAACCCTACTTCAAAAAGAAGAAAAGGACTTTTGATACACTTTGTTTATCTTTGAGACTCCTATGAGAATTATTATGTAAATAAGGAGAATTCTCGAGAAGTAAGTTCCTGTAAGATTCTTATGAGGGGATATGCAACTACTATCACCTAAAATTAAGTTCTATGAGTGTGGAGGTTTGATTCAGGTGTCATCCATAAATTGAGGTGTTCAAATGCTAGGTCCCCGGCTGATGACAATTTGGGAATTAAAGCCTCCTGGAGGCAGTGTATTGTTGAGGGCGGGTTTATGGGTGTTATACCCAGCTTTCCCCTTGCACACATGTAAAGCCAGATGCACAAAGTGGTATATGCATCTGGAGTTCATTTGCAGTGGCAGAAGGCCCCAGTGTGCCCATACCCTCTCCTCTCTCTCTCTCTCTCTCTCTGCCTCCCCCCCCCTTTCTCAAATAAGTATTAACATTTGGAAAATTCTTTGGAAATTGTATGTTTTCTGATTTATATGAAGGATACTGATACCATCTCTATTTCTCTTCTTCAACTGCTCCGCGATAAAGGAAAAGCTATTTCTGCGTGTGAGAGGTGTCATTCAGCTGGGCAGGTTCGTGATGAGACCTCGGGATGCTGTGCTGACGACAACATTCATTGATGACCTGAAAGCTCTGCCAACCACCTATGAGAAGGGAGAATATTTTGCCTTTCTAGAAACCTATGGAACCCACTACAGCAGCTCTGGATCTCTGGGAGGACTCTATGAGCTGATATATGTTTTGAATAAGGCTTCCATGGGCGAGACAGGTATGTCTAGAACAAATTCCAGCCACAGGTGCTGTTTAACGAGGCATGATTCCTTTTCTTTTAAAGATGTTTTAAAATATTTTATTTATATATTTATTACAGAGAAAGAGGCAGATAGACAGAATGGGTGTGCCAGGGCCTCTAGACACTTGGAAAAAAACTCCAGATGCATGTGCTACCCTGGGCATCTGTTTTTACATGAGTATTGGGGAATCAGACCTGGGTTCTTTGACTTTGTATGCAAGAACCTTAACTGCTAAGCCATATCTCCAGTTCACCATGATTCCTTTTACTATCCCCTTCTATTAAAGTTAAACTCTTAGAATAAAGAATAGAAAAAATCTGATCCTTTGGCATCTAACATTCTGTTAAATAGCACATTGGTTACAACTTTGAATAAGCTAGTGAGTTCTGAAACCACTCAGCAGCATTGGCTCTACCAAATCACATCACCATTGAATGGCTACTAGAGGGTCGTTACTTCCAGTGACCCATAATTTAGAAGGCTAAAGGAGGTGTAAGAATCAATTTACATAACCCATTTCTTAATCAGCGGACAAGTTCAATGTATCTAGGACAACTATCTTCCAATATATTCTTCAGTATTGGAGGAAATAGTTTTAAATTTTCTCCTATAGGGAGAAGAAACAATGCTGCCATATAAATGTAATATGTAGGGCTAGAGAGATGGCTCAGTGGTTAAGGCATTTGCTGCAAAGCCAAAGGACCCTGGTTCAACACCTCAGGACGCACGTAAGCCAGATACATAAGGTGGCACATGCCTCTGGAGTTTGTTTGCAGTGGCTGCAGGCCCTGGCGTGCCTAGTCTCTTTCTGTCTCTTTCTGTCTCTCTCTCATAAGTAAATAAAAAAATTAATTTAAATCTATTATGTTACAGCAAGTTTGGGAAAAGTATGTCTACTTCATGTGAGAATGATTCTAGTTGTGTGGTAGTAAGGGACTGGCCACACTTGAAATCATGGAAAAGCACCGCAGTGGCTCATCAGTGTGTCTGTTAGGGACAGGAAGACCTTGGGTGGGCTATATACCTTGGCCTAAGGAGTCATCTAATCCTTGAAGAAGAATGTAAATGAGGCAGGCCTTAACCACTAAGCCATCTCTCCAGCCTCTAAGAGAAAGAAATAAAAAAAAGAATGTAGAGGAGGCATGGAGGGATTTCTCAGTGGTTAAGGCACTTGGCTGTAAAGTCCAATGACCTGGGTTCAATTCCCCAGTAGCCATGTAAAGCCAGATGCATAAAGTAGTGGACACATGAATCTGGAGTTCATTTGCAGAGGCTAGAGGCCCTGGTGCACCCATTCTCTCATTCTCTCTGTGTGTCTCTATGCTTGCAAATATATATGAATGTAGAGGAGCCAGGCACAGTTGCCTGTATTAGCATTTTCTTAGGAAGCTGAGGGAAGAGAATTACATGAGCCCAGGGGTTTGAGGCCAGCCAGGATAACATAAAGAGACCCTCCCTCATAAAAGTAAATAATAAAGTTGAATCAAAATGAGCATGTTACTAAGATTAAATAATTTATGTTGTGATTATGACTAGTTAGGACATTCCTTAAGGAGGAGATAGATACAAGCAAATCTCCTGTCCACCCTCACAATAATTGGGTGTCTCTATTAGACAGGGTTGTGTTACTAAGATATACTTCCATAACTCCTGTGGTGTCAGTGTTTCAAGACCTCAAGTGTTAAGTGAAGTGTAAGAGGTGACCATGAGCCGGGCATGGTGGAGCACGCCTTTAATCCCAGGAGGCAGACGGAGGAGGATCACTGTGAGTTCGAGGCCACCCTGAGACTCCATAGTGAATTTCAGATCAGTGTGAGCTACAGTGAGACTCTACCTTGCAAAAAAAAAAAAAAAAGAAGTGACCATGACTTTAAAGCCTGACATTCTCCCCATAGTAACATTTTCTGTATGAAAACCGTGATTGCACCAATTGCACTTGTCTCCTCAGTCTGGCCTTGAGCAGATAGAAGTGGCCCCAGAGGAGGACATTTGAAGTTTCTGAGCTTACCCTGTGGCACAGGGCTATGTCCACACCACAGTGAGGTTTCTTTGAGCCCCACCTGGTAGACTGTATTAATACACATATTTCATAGGAAGGAGCATGAGAAGGGTTAAACAATGGAAAAGAAAGACCCCGAAAGGGTAATCAGAACACCGAGAAACCACCAGGCCGGGTATGGCTTTGGTGTGAATGCTCCACAGACATAGACCTTACTCCTGGACGGCTCAGAGCTACCTGTTCAAGTCTGCTCGCCTCTGGCCTCAGTCGACGACTAGCAGGTCAATCCCAGTGCCTCTCAAGAGGGAGGCATCCTTCTCCAGTTCCAATGTCTGAGGACCAAGTGACATCTTCTACCTTAATTTGGGCCATCTGGGCATGCTCTGGCAGAGGGCATAAACCTTTTTGGAGTCACCTATTTTCACCTCCATCTTTAGAATTTGAGTCCGTATGTTTCCTAAGGGTAAGGATGGGAGTTTACAATTCTCTATTTCTGGAATTGTCTTCATTTTTCTCCTCCCTCTTCCCTTCCCACTGGAAATGGTATTGGATTAAGTTGTTACTGTGACTATACAAGAAATGATATATTGTGTGAATGAATTCCATCTGCCTCCAGATAGCCACTTCTAATACACTGTAAACCCTGTAATTAACTTAATTTCTTCCTTCCCAGTTTTAAAATTTTATGTTTATTTGTATGCGAGAGAGTATGTGTTAGGGCCCTCCAGGACCTCTTGCTGCTGCTGCAGATGCATGCATTACATTGTGCACCTCACTTTACACGGGTACTGAGGATTTAACCCAGCAAGCAGGCTTTGCAAGCAAGTGCCTTTAAACACTGAGAAATCTCCCCAACTCCTCTTTCCCATTTTTCATAATCAAATAATCAAGAATGAGAGAATCATAATGGAGAAATAGCAAAAATTAAGATGCTCACTAAAATCTAGTCTACCCTTAAAACAAACAAAAAAAATCATGGGGTTGAAAAGATGGCTTAGTGGTTAAGGCACTTGCCTGTGAAGCCTAAGGACACAGGTTTGATTCTCCAGTACCCAAATGAAGCCAGATGCACAAGGTGGTACATGCATCTGTATGGAGTTCATTTACAGTAGCTGGAGGCCCTGGTCTGCCCATTCTCTCTATATATCTCTCCCCTCTATATATCTCTCCCTCTCTCTCTCTCTCTCTCTCTCATAAATAAATAAATAAATAAATTACCTTTCATACATCAGAAAAATAGATAATAACTTATGAACTTTAATAGTAAAATTTAAGGTTATATTGGATTGGTTATCTATATACTACCCATTAACTTGCATGATTGGTATCTACTAAATAGCATTCATAGGACCAAAACAAAGTTTCCATCTATACAAGTCATCTGTCCAAATGAACCAGCTTGTTGCCTTAGCGATGAATTGAGAATTTCCAAAGAAGATGTATCCCATTACCAAATTATGAAGTCAATACAGAGAAGTACCTAATAGCCAGGCGGCTGTGAGTTTACAACCTACCTTGGCTCATTGCTAACTGGATGATTAGTTATTCAAGAAGTTTCTCCATTCTGTGGTTCTGCAGCCTCAACTATAAAATGATGATAATTAGTAATACCTCCTCAAGTTAATGTAAGGATTAAATTGGTTAATGCATACAGGATGCTTGACATGATGTCAGGCAGGTCACAACCACTCCATTTATGTTAGACACTGCCACCTGCATCTATGGTGTCACACATGAAAGACTTTTCTATAACTATAAGGCTCCGTCTTCAGCAAGAGGTAAATTTAACATAGCTTTCATCACTAAGTTGACAAAGTTACAAAGAGGTCACAGGGCTGGAGAGATTGCTCAGTGGTTAAGGCGTTTGCCTACAAATTTTAAGGACCCAAGTTCGATTCTCCAGTACCCCCGTAAAGCCAGATGCACAAAATGGAACATGCATCTGGAGTTTGTTTGCAGTGGCCAGAGGCCCTTGGTGTGCCCATTTTCTCCTTCCTTCTCTCTCTCTCCACATCTCACTCTCTCTCAAATAAATAAATTAAATTAAATTTAAAAATTTAATGAAGGGCTGGAGAGATGGCTTAGTACTTAAGGCACATGCCTGCAAAGCCGAAGGATCCAGGTTCAATTCTCCAGGTCCACGTAAGCCAGATGCATATGGTGGCACCTGTATTTGGAGTTCATTTGCAGTGGCTGGAAGCCCTGGCATGCCCATTCTCACTCTCTCTCTCTCTCTCTCTCTCCCTCTCTTTCTGTGTCTAATAAATAAATAAAAATAAAAATAGCCAGGTGTGGTGATGCATGCATTTAATCCCAGCACTCAGGAGGCAGAGGTAGGAGGATCACTATGAGTGTGAGGCCAGCCTGAGACTACATAGTGAATTCTAAGACAGCCTGAGATAGAGGGAGACCCTACCTTGAAAAAAATTAATTAATTAATTAAAGAAAATAAAATAAAAATAAATAAACCTTTTTTAAAAGACAGAAAAAAAATTAAGATAAAGAGCTCACTAGGTAGATTCTAATACAAACACAAGGCAAGGAAGATGTGATATTGCTTGTGAATTTGGAATATCTAACAACCTCAGTGTCTTTGTGGTAAACTAGCAATGTTGGAATTCATTTGTGATATTGATAGATAATATCAAATAATTTTTAATAAATCCAAAACACAGGTGTTGAACTGAACGATATAAAGAGATGCCTTGGGTATAATCTGGATATATCTCTAAGTACCCCTGGAGTGGATGATGGACCTGAATTCACAGGACAACTTAATAAAAATAATTGTATAAAGAGGGGTGATATTAAAACTGGTAAGTACAGTCTGATTTATTATGCTAAGGAAGCCAGGCCGGATGCCAAAGGACACTGGTTCTCACAATGAGCTCGCTGTGCTGCGTGCCCTCTTAGAAAATTCAAAAGCACTTAAGAATCGCTTTGCTCCTCTGGTGGTTTCTGACGTACTGTAAACCAAGTGATCCATGGATGGACACACATTCGTGGATGTCACTGCTGAGCGTTGAAGGAAGAACATGGGCAGCTCTTGACGCTGCCGTTCACACTGTGCTCACTTGTGTGTTTATTATGACCACGGTAGAAAGCTAACCACTGGTAAAAAGTCTTGAGGGAAAAGGCCCCCATGCTTCATGTTGACAAAGCTTTTTTTAAAGATTTTATTTTTATTTATTTATTAGAGACAGAGGGACAAAGAGAGAGAGAGAGAGAAAGAATGGGCATGGCCAGTGCCTGTAGCTACTACAAATGACCTCCAGACGTATGCATCACCATGTGCATATGGCTTACGTGGGACCTGGAGAATTGAACCTGGGTCCTTAGGCTTTGCAGGCATGCATCTTAACCACTAAGCAATCTCTCCAGCCCATTGACAAAGTTTTGAATGGGCCAATGGCAGGGCTGAGGGTGTCAAAACCATCTTCCCAGATCAACACTCCACTTGAATTGATAAGCCTAATCTTTCCTTAACATGGAATCAGTCCCTATCCTTTTTCAAAGTACAGATATCTGTGGTGTAACTATTACTTTCTTTTGTTAATTCTTAGCAAATTTAAAAACCATGAGGAAGTGCCACAGGTCTCTGCTCCGATCAGAAATGGCTGAGAGCATTTTAAAAGTAACAACTGGGCCAGGCATGGTGGCGCATGCCCTTAATCCCAGCCCTCGGGAGGCAGAGGTAGGAGCGTTGCAATGAGTTTGAGGCCACCCTGAGAGTCCATAGTGAATTCCAGGTCAGCCTGGGCTGGAGTGAGACCCTACCTCAAAAAGCCCCCACCCCCTCAAAAAAGTAAAACCTGTTTGAGACTCATCTCTAAAAACACAGCTGAGAGGGAGAAGTTACAGGGGGGAGCCTGATACTTTTGAAAGCATACCACCATCTAACTTGCAGGCATGACTGGAAGCCACTGTCAAGTAACAAAACCCTGAGCTTGCCGCGGTATGGCTTTAAGTTAATAGTGTGATCTTGTCCATCCTCTGCACCCAAGTTTCACAGTCCTCATCCATAACGATAAGGAAGGACATACGAAAATGTCTCAAAATTCCTTTTCAGTTCCTAAACATTGCAACTCTGAAAGACTTACAGAGATTACAAATGGTTAGAGTGGGACTGGAGAGATAGCTTAGAGGTTAAGGCACTTGCCTGTGAAACCTAAGAACTCAAGTTCAAATCTTCAGGTCCCATGTAAGCTAGATGCAGTGACACAGCATGCAATGAATGTCGCACATGCACACAAGGGGGCGCACACATCTGGAGTTCATTCACAGGAGCTGAAGGCCCTGGTGTGCCCGTTCTCTCTCTCTCTCTCTCTCTCTCTCTCTTCTCTCTCTTCTCTCTATCTCTCTGCTTCTTTCTCTCCCTCAAAATAAATGTAAAAGAAGTTTAAAGTAGCTCAGTTTGGAGAGAAGCAAAGAAAAATGCATAGTATTTAAGGGTGGAAAATAATTTTACTATTTACATTTTTTAAACACTTGGATTTTCTTGTAATATCAAAACAATTGCTGGGTATGATGGCACATGTCTTTAATCTCAGCACTCAAAAGGCAAAGGTAGGAAGATTAATGTGAGTTTGAGGCCAACTTGAGACTATGTAATGAATTCCAAGCCATCTTGGGCTAGAGAGCAAGACCCTCCCTCAGAAAAGTAAATAATAGGGCTGGAGAGATGAAATGACTGCAAGGACCCAGGTTCAATTTTCCAGGACCCACATAAGCCAGATGCACAAGGTGGCATCTGGTGCACCATTCTCTATCTGCCTCTCTTTCTCTCTCAAATAAATAAGTAAATAAATAAATAATAAAATTAAAAATGAAAAACAAAGAATTATTATTATTTAAAGCAAAGTATGCCAAATGTGATTGTGAAGATAATTCTGAATCTATATATACACATATATATGTATTATGTATATATTATACATATATATATCATATATATATTACATTCAAATTTATGTTAAGTTGCCCCATGCTTATATGTATTTATGATAGCTATAAATTATCAAGGTATCTAGATCAATGGTACCATTGTTATTAAAAAGAAAGATGACTGAAGTTTGTAACTGGTCACTAAGAGAAATTTCCCTTTTCAGAGGTGTAAGTTACATATGTACTATTTGCAATTAAGTCAACAAATACACTAAATTATACTAAAAAGATTCAATGTGTGGTGGCGCATGCCTTTAAGTGGTGGCGCATGCCTTTAATGCCAGTTCTGGTGAGGCTGAGGTAGGAGGATCACTGGGAGTTTGAGGCCAGCCTGAGACTACATAGTGAATTCCAGGTCAGCCTGGGCTAGAGTGAGACCCTACTTTGAAAAAAAAAAAAAGTTCCCTATCACATTTTTGGGCTGGAAAGATTATTTAGTGGTTAGGGCACTTTCCAGCAAAACCAAAAGACCCAGGTTCTATTCCCCAGTACCCGTGTAAGCCAGATGCACAAGGTAGTACATATGTCTAGAGGTGATTTGCAATGGCTAGTGGCCCTGGTGCACCCATTCTCCCTGTCTCTCTCTCTCTCTCTCCTCTCTCTCTCTCACCTCCCCCCCTTCTCTCTTTCTCTCTTCTCTCTATCTGCCTCTTTCTCTCATAAATAAATAAAGGGACTGAAGTCTCCTTTGGCTTCAGGGGAAAAAAATAACATTCAATGCATGATGTTTGTCAAATGTTATCCGGATAGGGCATACTAGCCACACCAAAGCAGTCTAGGGAGGCAAATAAACAGAAGCACAGCAAAATACACTCTTGTACTGAAAAGTGAAGGTACATAAGTTATTATCAAGTATAGCAGAGAAGCAGGAGACCAAGATCTTCCAGAAAGGAGAAAACAGGCCAGAATCCTGCTGAGGGGCCAGCAGCCCCTATCCGCGAGCCCGCCCAGCCAGCGGCGCAGAGCGGCAGGAGCAGAAGCAAGGTGAGGGGATTTGCCACTCACGTCAGCCTCCTCGCAAAGGCAAGAAGCCTGAAAGCGAAGACAGCAGCGACCAGCTGAGCTGCTGCTGGAGGAGAATACAAACAGGACCAAATGAGCAGCTCTGGTAGAACTCCAGGCACCCCGAAAAGTCCCCCATCCCTCAACCATCATGGCCATGAACATACAAATAACACATTCACCTCTGTCTGTCCGGCACTGAGAGGGATCAAGGTGGGCACTCAGCATTGGTGAGACTGGAAGCCATCCTAAAAGGTAACAGGGCCTAATTATACAAAACCAGATATATATAAGGCTTGCACTGAAGGTGCTAATCTCTCTTTCAAGGTCAGGAAAGGTTATGTATCACATGTGAATGATATATTCTTGGTTGGCTTTACCCTTCTCAAGTAAGCTCTTTTTGGTGTTGAATATTGTTGCCTTTGATGTTTCCTGATTGTTAGGGCCTTTGTCTTTTTCTAAAGTCACTAAGGGGGCAGGAACTGACTAGCCCCAGGCTGACTTGGAATTGGTTTCAGACTAGAAATCGCAACCTCCCAGTTGACAGGATTTAGGGTATGGGGCAGCCCACACCCTTAAAGAATTTGGCTTTACTAGATTATCTGTTTAATTTAATTCCCACCTGTAGATCAATACTCTGTGCTAGTTTTGATTGAATGTTTATATTGCTTAGTTGAATTTTAGAATTTGCCAGTAATTTGCTTTACCCAGTCTCCTACAACACTTAAATAGCAGGCAAACTCAACACCTAGGGTCACTTCTGCCAAAAATACTCATTGGAAAAAAGATAGCCTCTTCAACAAATGGTGCTGGGAAAACTGGTTATCTGTATGTAAAAGGATGAAAATAGATTCTTATCTTTCTCCATGCACAAGAATTAAGTCCAGATGATATGATTCTATACATAAGGGACCCTAAAGACTCTGCCAGCAAACTGCTAGAGCTGATAAACACTATAGCAATGTAGCAGGATACAAAATAAATAAATAGACAGAAATAAGTAGCCTTCCTATATGCTAACAATAAACACACAAAGGATGAAATCAGAGAATCATTTCCATTCACAACTGCATCAAAAGAAAATAAAATAAAATACCTTGGAATAAACCTAACCAAGGAAGTGAAGGATCTCTACAATGAAAACTTTAAAACACTCAAGACAGAAATTGCAAAAGACACTAGGAAATCAAAAGTAATCTAGACATTTAATGCAATCCCCATCAAAATTCCAAGTGGATCAATGACCTTAAAATCAGACCTGAAACTCTGAAACTGCTAGAGGAAAAAGTAGGGCAAACCCTTCAAAATATTGGTCTTGGCAAAGACTTTCTGAATATAACCCCAGTTGCTCAGGCAATAAAACCACCGATTAACCACTGGGACCTCATGAAATTACAAAGATTTTGTACGGCAAAGGACACTGAATAAAGCAAAGAGACAACCTACAGAATGGGAAAAAGTCTTTGCCAGCTATACATCTGACAGAGGATTAATACTCAGGACATACAAAGAACTCAAAAAACTAAATAGTAAGAAATCAAACAACCCAATTAAAAAATGGTCTATGGAACTAAATAGAAAGTTCTCAAAAGAAGAAATACAGATGGCATATAAACATCAAAAAAATGTTCTACATCCCTAGCCATCAGGGAAATGCGGATTAAAATTACTTTGAGATTCCATCTCACTCCTGTCACAGTTGTTTCCATCAAGAAAACAAATGACCGCTGGCAAGGATGCGGAAAAAGAGGAACCCTTCTGCACTGCTGGTGGGAACGCAATCTGGTACAGCCATTGTGGACATCAGTGTGGAGGTTCCTGAGACAGCTAAAACTAGATCTACCATATGACCCAGCTATAGCACTCCTCGGCATATATCCTAAGGACTCATCTCATTACCTTAGAGATACTTGCTCAACCATGTTTATTGCCGCTCTATTCACGATAGCTAGGAAATGGAACCAGCCTAGATGTTTCTCAACTGATGAGTGGATAATGAAGATGTGGCACATTTATACAATGGAATTCTACTCAGTGGTAAAGAAAAATGAAAGTTGCTGTAAAATGGGTGGATCTGGAAAGGACTGCACTTAGTAAGATAACCCAGGACCAGAAAGCCAAATTTCACATGTTCTCTCTCATATGTGGATCCTAGCTACAAATGATTGGACTTCTATGTGAGTTGGAATAAAACTTAGTAACAGAGGCCAGTAAGCTAGAAAGGGGATATAAAGGGAGAGAAGGGGTACTTAATAGGATGATATTGTATATATGTAAGTAGAAGAACAGATTACTGGGGGTGGAAAGGTCTAAGTGAGGTAAGGGGAAGAGACTGAGTAAAGGAAAGGTGGAGGGAAGGCTAATCAAAATCTGAGAGGGCATGAATAAGTTATATGGAAACCTACTTTTTTGGACAATGGAACACCCAGAAGCCATAGATTGTTACTAGAAATTTTCAGTGCCAAGTATGGGATACCTTTCAATGAGTTGTTGGCCATGGAGATCCTTGATGCCCCCCAAACATTACAGACCATTGCTGAGGCTTTTGGTTTTCCACCAGGAATAGATGATAAGACCCTATTGTTGAAGACTCCACATACTTAGGCTGCAAGGTCACTGAGAAATCCTGCTGGAGCTGAGCTGAAAACCTCCTCCATGTAGACCAGCTGACAGAAAGCTAGAAAAAGCTATGCTACATGCAGATCAAGGGGGGAGAGAGAAATAACCAGTGAAGATACTCAACAGTGGACACTGCAAGCCTTAAATTTGGCCAGCCAGGCCAAATGAGCCAATGGGTGCAATAGTGGCATGGCTGTTGTGAGGGAAACCAACTGCTCTCTAATTGGACTGGAAGCCCACTCCACTGAAGGGAATACATGTCTGATACTGAAAACCTATGACAGGGTAGTTATCAGCTCTAAGGGTGTAACGTCTGCTGCTGTCTGGCTAAATGTATATACTATGGTCACCAAACTGCCCAGTAAGCACTTCTCTTAATGTTCATATCCATATATTAATGCTACTCTCACTTTTGGCTAGAGACGTTTCTCTTTTCAGATGGCAGTGACATTAGGATAACTCAAAAGGCAACTTGATGCTGAGAATAAGTGACAGAGGAGTGCTCAGCACTGAAATATCTCTATCACATCTTCCAAGGCTCAGGGTCCATTACCGAAGAGGTGGTGGAAAGAATGTAAGAGCCAAAGGAAGGGTAGGACTCCCTACAATGTGTTCCCTGCAGACACAAAATGGCCTGGATATCTATGACTTCAAAGTGCCTGACACCACCTACACAAGATCCTCATTATAGGAGGAAAAGATGATGACATCAAAATAAAAGAGAGACTGATTGAGAAGGGGAAGGGGTATGATGGAGAGTCAATTTTCAAAGGGGAAAGTGGGAGGAGGGAGGGAATTACCATGGGCTATTGTTCATAATTGTGGAATTTGTCCATAAAAAAAGTAAAGTAAAAAAAAAAAAAAAGTTATCCGGATAACCGGCCACAAAATTACAACTGCTTTTCTTCAAGCCATCTTGCTTTTCCAGTGAACATCACCCGTGATAACCTCATTGATGATGTCATTTCACTTGTAAGAGGAGGAACCCTACAATCTGCATTTCAAATGAGAGAAAAGGCTCTCAAAGGATCGCAAGTGATTGACGTGACTGACTTTGTAAAGTGGGCCTCTTCCCTCCATGATGCTCCAGTCCTCATCAGTCAGAAAGTAAGCAATGTTTGTTTGTTTGTTTCCATATACAAGATCATGTCACTTTCTCATGAAGCATCGCAGTAAGTTCAGATGAACAGTGACTTCATGGGACAGATAGGTGAGCATTCACACACCCTCCCATCACATCCCTGGAAGGAGGCGGGGCAGACAAGAGAGGTCCGCTGTGGTGTGAGCCCACGGTGGCTCCTCCTTGGGGGTTCCTGGGGACTTGAAATTGTAGACCACCTCCAGCACAGATTGAGCAGCCTGAAATGGTCACTGAGCAGATGGTGTTTTCCCTTGCCTTCCCTGGACAGCACACACTACTTCCCACATAGAAGACACTCTTTTGAGAGTCTCCATGAGAGCTGGGGAGGTGGTTAAGGTGCTTGACTGCAGAGCCTAAGATCGTGGGTTCAATTCCCCAGGACACACATAAGCCAGGTGCAAAAGGTGGCACATGAGTCTGGCGTTCATTCGTAGTGGCTAGAGGGCTTGGTGTGCCCATTCTCTCTTTTCCTCTCTCAAATAAATAAATATATAAAAAGGAATCTTCATGGTTCCTCCTCTTTTTGATTTTATTTTGCTTGTGTGTATGTGATCATGTCACGTGGTGGGTGTGGGGTGTGCACATCTATGTGCCCTCGCTGGGCCTTTTGCACTCCCAGAAGCAGCGGGGCACGTGCCTGCGGTGGCCAGAGCAGAGCTTTGGGCTTTGGGTGGCCCGCTCTGTGGGATACTTGTTTGAACCCGAGTCTCTTTTTTTTTTCTTTTTTAATAAAAGCAAGCTACTGAGCAGAATTTATTTTTTTAATTTCATGGTTCAAACTCACATCATATGCATTAAGTAACATCGACCTTTCTTTTGAGGACCCCTCCCACTCTTGGAAGTCTTCCTTGATTGCTTTAATCTACTTTTGCCCTGCTTAAAAAGATTTCCACATCGCATCAGAATTTGGAAAATTACAACTTAGCTGATTTTCCTTGTCAACAGTAAAATACGGGTATCAAATTAGTAGCATTAACAGCTATTAGTATTTTTACCCTTTGGGCTGAGATTACACCTTTTGCCTTAGTCTCCCTAAATTGCACTTAATCACCAAAAGCATCAGAGCCGCTGGAGCCAAGCACTGTCTCATCAGGATTGGTGAAAGCAAAAATGAATCTTTGGGTGTAAAGACTGGGGAATCGAGTGGAGATCCTGTACTGCATTTTAAATCTCAAAAATAGGAAATGTCTTAGCAGCTTAAATCTTTTAACATAAGCTTAATATTAGGTTTTACTTTGATATGCAGCTTAAAACCAAATCAATTGTACATACACTGGCACTTTAGCATGAGGGTAAGCTTCTTTAAAGTAATTGGGGACCTTTAAAATTAGGCCCTAGTAGAAAAAAATGTCCATGGTCATACATCCAGCAAATTCATACTAAAAATCGTCTTTTTGTAGGATGAAAGAAAACTTTACATATGTTACAAGCTTATTACATGTATTTACATGGCTCTTTCTTCTCTAGGTACTTAAAACAGTTTTAAAAAATTAGTCCGTCTGCAGGCAGATGCATGTCCACTATACTTAAGAAACAGACAAAGCCAGGCATGGTGGCACACACCTTTAATCCCAGTGCACTTGGGAGGCTGAGGTAGGATCACTGAGTTCAGGGCCAGCCTGGGCTAGAGTGAGATCCAAATAACAGGGCCACTGGACATAGACTGCTTTGTTCTAGCAAGCCCTGACCGACCTTCACACATACACCAATTAGTAAGTACAATTTAGTAAAATGAGATCTTCAGTAAAAATTCATTTTCTTTTGGCAGTTTAGGTGCCTCTAGGACATTTAAGTTCCTAATGTCTACATTATTTTTCAGTCCCTGTATATTTCAGCTAGAAAACTATAACCTGGCTGACTGTAAACTACTGTCTCCACAATAGACAATTTTAAAAGTCAGCTATTCCCCAAATCAACCTGAACAGTTCACTTGAATTTACTTTCTTGGCAATCCTATCAAGTACAATTATTTAAATTGCACCAATATGTCACCATGCACACAGCACATAAGATAAAGGAGATGGTCTTGATTATACTTGTAAATTATAAGTTTTACCTCCTTAAGTCAATTTGGTTCAGACCAATTCATGACTGTGTAAACAGTGCTAAATTTAAATATTAGTACTTCATCTTAAACTTGTACTTTAAGTAAGGTTTTAAGTTGAAATGTCATTATTTCCTTATCTGAAGGATTAAATGACACTGGAACCCAGTGGCTTGGTGGCTTGGGGAGAACACTTGGTGATGGTGGCTCACTAAATTTGGCTCCAGCATAGTTCTGGTTAGCTTGAGACTTGAAAAGCAAACTGGGACTTGATAGGCTAGAGTTGCAACTTGGATTACTAGAAAAATTGTTCTTCCTGCCATCTGGCATGGCCCACCATGCAGCTGCTGATGAGTTGTAACTGTGTCCTCGTTCTTTTTTCTTGTGAACAATCTTCATCTGGGAATTCTGATCCTTAGTCTTCTGTCTAGTAAGCTGCTGTTGGTTCTTACTAACGTTCTAGATTGAGGGGCTGGAATGTTATACCTCTCTCCGCCACCCATCGTTCAGCTTCTATGTCACCTTTCAGTGTGCTTTTCAGATTGCAGGAATTCTACCTGTCCTCTTCCCTGCTGCCAAGCCCAGGATAATAGATGTTGCTTTCTGCCAGATCCTTCCCTTTGTCTCAATACATTAGTTTTCATGAGCCAATCTGCTGAGTTCAGCCTAGGAGCTGAGGCCAACATCTGAGTCTCCTCAGCACACAAGTTTGAGAGAAGTCCTAGCGACTTCGAGCTGACTGCTGCGGCGGAGGCTCGCTCCCCATCCACCAAGCCTCCCGCCCTTTCCAGGGAGAGCCGAGGTGCGGATGGAACGCAGCCCGTGAGCACCTCCGAGCGAGCCACTGAACTCTCCTGCGTCTACCGACCTTGAGCCCGAGTCTCTTGCTGATAGCGAGCTTGCTGCTTTTCTATTCAGCTCCACTTTGCCCTTTGCGGAAAGGGGTGACCGGCGCATGGCTGTGCCCAGATCTTGATGTGGGTTCTAATGATACAAACTCACGGTGGTTTCAGGCCCATTAGACCCTCAAGCTTGCACAAGGGGCACAATTAAGCACTGAGCTACATCTCCAAACATACACAGTTTTTTTGTTTTTTTTTTTTTTTTTTTTCAGAGAGAGAGAGAGAAAAGAAGCAGATAGCGAAAGAGAATGGGCGAACTAGGGCCTCCACCTGCTATAAACCCACTCCAGCTGCATGCACCACCTTCTGCATCTGGCTTATGCGAGTCCTGGGGAATTGAACCTGGGACCTTTGCCATTGCAGGAAGTGCCTTAACCGCTAACCCAGATCTCCAGCTTGGCAATTCTTCTCCTTCTCCTTCTCTTCTCCTCCTCTTCCTCCTCCTCGTTCTCTTCTCCTCCTCCTTCTTTTCTTTTTGTCTTTTTTTGAGGTAGGGTTTCGCTCTAGCCCTGGCTGACCTGGAATCCACTATGTAGTCTCAGGGTGGCCTCGAACTCACTGCGATCCTCCTACCTCTGCCTCCCTAGTGCTGGGATTAAAGGTGTGCGCCACCATGCCCTGCTCCTGTAATTCTTATCATCAGGGAATTTTTGCTTTTCCTCTTTCTGTTCTTTTCGTTGTTGCTACTGTGGTTTAGGGTGTGTGTGTGTGTGTGTGTGTGTGTGTGTGTGTGTGTGTAAAGTGTGCATGAGTGTGTATTTGTGGGTGTTTTTTTTTTTTTTTTGAGATTGTCTGGACTACTCCATATTCCTATGCTGAGGTAATTCTCCTTCCTCAGCCTCTTGAGTAGCTGGGACTACAAACATGGCCTTATCTTTTATTTTATTTTGTTTTGGTTTTTAATTTTGAGACAGGGATTAACTAACTCTACAGCCCAGGCTAGTTTTCTACTCAAAGCAATAGCCTCCCAAGTGCTGGGATCACAAACCTGAGCCATTAGAACCATCTACCTTTTACATACTAATTATTTACTAATTATAATTGTACTCAACTTGTAATTTATTTTATTTTATTTATTAGAGAGAGAAAGAATGAGGCAGATAGAGAGAGAATGGGTACACCAGGGCCTCTAGCCTTTGCAAACAGACTCCAAATGTATGTGCCACCTTATGCATCTGACTTATGTGGGTCCTGGTTCCTTAGGCTTTACAGGCAAGTGCTTTAACTGCTAAGCCATCTCTCCAGCCCAAACCCTTGGTTTCTTTCCTGAGGGAAAAATGTTCATTGAAAGGATGTAAGTACCATTGTTATTTCTCTCTCTCTCCCCATCGTAACTTCAAAGGCTGTGTGTTTCTCGTTACTTTTTCTTTAGTCTCTGATACTATTAGAAATTAGTTTTTCTACTTGCTTTTATAGCCTCAGTTTTCTATGCATGCTTCATAATTTTTCTTCAGGTCAAGCTTATTTTTGCTTACTACTTCTGCTTGAGTAACTGGAGTTAGATAGTAAATCTTAACATTTTAGGGGTTGGAGAGATGGCTTAGCAGTTAAGGCATTTGCCTGAGAGGTCTAAGGACCCAGGTTCAATTTCCCAGTATCCACGTAAGCCAGATGCACAAGGGGGTGCATGCATCTGGAGTTTGTTTGCTGTGGCTGAAGGCCCTAGCATGCCCATTCTCTCTCTCTCTTTCTCTCTCTCTCTCTCTCTCTCTCTCTCTCTCTCTGTGTGTGTGTGTGTGTGTGTCTCAGATAAATAAATAAATTTATATATATATATATACATATATTTAAATCTTAACATTTTTAATAGTATTCACTATTTGAGAATTTTTTTCCTCAGACTATTTTACTGTCTTTAAAAAGTGAATGAAGGGCTGGAGAGATGGCTCAGCAGTTAGTGCACTTGCACATAAAGCATAATAACCCAAGTTCGGTTTCTCAGTACCCATGTAAAGCTAGATGCACAAGGTAGCGCATGTGTCTGGAGTTCATTTGCAGTGGCTAGAGACCCTGGTGTGCCATCCTCTCTCTCTCTATTTTTTTGTCTCTCTCCCAGACATGGTGGCACATGCCTTTAATCCCAGCACTTCATAGACTGAAGGAGGAGGATCACTGTGAGTTCGAGGCCAGCCTGAGACTACATAGTGAGTTCTAGGTCAGCCTGTGCTAGAATGATACCCTACCTCGAAAAAAAAAAATAAAAATGGCTGAGTAGATGGCTTAGCAGTTATGTCTCTTGCTGGCAAAGCCAAAGGACCAGGGTTTGAGACCCCAGTACCCATGCAAAGCCAGTTGCACAAGATGATGCATCTGGAATTTGTTTGCAATGGCTGGAGGCTCTGGCATACCCATATTCTCTCTCCCCCCCCCCCCACCTTTCTTTCTCTCTCTCTCCTACTTTCTTTCTTTCTCCCTCTCTCTCTCTCAAATAAATAAATGAAGAATTTTTTTTTTTTTTTGGTTGTTTGAGGTAGGGTCTCACTCTGGTCCAGGCTGACCTGGAATTCACTATGTTGTCTCAGGGTGACATCGAACTCATGGCGATCCTCCTACCTCTGCCTCCCGAGTGCTGGCATTAAAGGCGTGCGCCACCACGCCTGGCAAGAAAATGTTTTGTTTTTTTTTTAAGTGAGTGAAGAAACTACTTCACTTATGTGAAGAAAGAACCTAGGATCTGAAAATTGCAACCAATTTGCCCTTTAGGTTATAGAAATCTGGCCGTTAGTATATGCACTCATAAGACTTCAAGTCAGGCACAGACCTCTGATCCCAGCCACTTGGGAAACTGAGGTAAGGGGATCCCAAGTTCAATGCCAGCCTGGGATACATAGTTAGCTTGAGATCAGCCTGGACAACTTAGAGGAAACCTGTCTCAAAATAAAAACCTGAAGGAGAAGGAAAGGAAAATAAAAAGCAAAGGCTGATAGTGATGGAGCCACGTGGTAAGGAGCTCAGTAGTGTGGTAGCTCAGGAGTATCTTACCTAGCATGTGTAAAGCCCTAGGCTCAATCCCCAGTACTGAAAACAATAACAAAGACCAGCTGGGCATGGCACTAGATGGCTGGATAGGTCTACAGCCAAACCACCCTGACTGCGCCTGGTCTCCTTTGAGGGCTGGATGACACACACCTTTAATCCCAGGGCTCACTTGGGAGGCTGAGGTGGGAGGATCACAGTGAGTTGGAGGACCACCTGGGCTACCAACTGAGTTCTAGATCTAAATAACTAAAAACAAAACATTTGTCCTTTTGTAATAGATTCCAAGCCATTTTGCTTTCCTGCATCTAGTATAAGTGGCCCTTTAGTGAGCTGGTAGTAGGCAACTTCACAATCTGTAATTAATAGTTCATGTTTTTAAAGTTTTATTTATTTGAGAGAGTCAGAGAGAGAAAGAGAGGGACAGACAGACAGAGATCTAGAACTCAGCCTGGAATAGAGTGAGACCCTGCCTCAACTAAAACAGTTTTAAAAAAAGCTTCCAAGTTTGTTTTTTTTTTTTTTCTTAAATAGAACACAGTTAGGGGGGGAAATGGACAAATTTGTCTGCATAAGAGGGTAAGTTCAGAGGCGCTTTTATTAAATGTAAATTTCATTTAGATCCATTATCTTGGAGTTGGCAAGTTACCTATGCTGGGGGATTTTTGAATTCAGAA
The DNA here is from genome assembly GCA_036346955.1 of Dipus sagitta. Lineage (NCBI taxonomy): Eukaryota > Metazoa > Chordata > Mammalia > Rodentia > Dipodidae > Dipus > Dipus sagitta. Next base: position 70,862,207 of record CM070782.1, read on the forward strand.
TATGTGAAGGCTCAGGTGGATGACAGCTGAGGTGGCTTATTTTCTCATCTCCACAAAGCAAGGCCAACCTGTCCGCACACACAGGGAGCCAAGACAGATGTCTGGGAAGTCGTAAACAGCCCATCATGTCCCAAAGCTGCCATCTGCCATCTCATGGGAGTCAGGCATCTGCTGTGCTCTCACAGCTGGACTTACTGGAACTGCTCAGACTTTCCACAATGCTCTGGCTGGACCCCAAAATACAGCGCACCCAATTTTCAGGAGGAACTCTTTCTCAGACCTTTAGGTTAGTAGGTATCTCATGTACACAAGCTGTCTAAGTTCTTTGCCCTTGTAAATTGAAAGTCTGCTCTTTACAAACCAATGTCACCCTGCCTGAGGGAATGACAGCTGTACTGTCCTGCTGACCAAGTTTCAAATTGATCCTCTTGTAGAAAAAGTTCAGATATCAACAAACTATTGCATCTTTACTCGCCTAGCGTGGCATTTAAACCCCTGAAGAGAAATGAGGTGCACTTAAGTTTGACCTTGAAGTCCCGTGTAGTGATACATGCCTACGATCCCAGCTATTCAGCTGGCTGAGGCAGGGGAGGGTGGCAAGTTCAAGACCAAGTTTGGGGTACTTAAAAGAGAAACTGAAAAGGACCTGCAGATGTAGCTCAGTCATAGAGCGCTTGCCTTGCACAGACAAGGACCTGAGTTCAATTCCTTGTGCCACAAAAATTATACAAAATAACTAAACATAAAACGTTTGTCCTTCTGTAATAGATTCCAAGCCATTTTGCTTTCCTATATCTAGTATAAGTGGCCCTTTAGTGAGCTGTTAGCAGGCAACTTCACAATCTGTAATCACTAGTTCATTTTTTTAAAGTTTTATTTATTTGAGAGAGTCGGAGGGGGGGCAGACAGACAGAATGGTTGCACCAGGGCCTCCAGCCACTGCAAACGAACTCCTGACACATGGGCTACCTTGTGCATCTGGCTTACATGGGCCCTGGGGAATCGAACCTGGGTCCTTGGCTTTACAGGCAAGCACCTTAACTGCTGAGCCATCCCTCCAGCCCCACTAGTAGTTTTTTTTGTTGTTGTTGTTTTGTTTTTTTTTTGTTGTTGTTTGTTTGTTTGTTTTGTGAGGTGAAGTATTCTATTGTCTACAGACGATATGGTCCAACACTGGGAATGGTCTTAATAGTGGAACAATTGGTGAGCCTGTTTCATTAGGCAGAGAATTGGTACAATCTCTCCTTACCACTCTTAACTAATTTCTGGTTTATATTTAAGTCCCTGCAACATGTTGAGTCAGTGATCTACATAATTTATCTTGCCAAGGAGGAACAAGCAGGAAGTTTTATTACTCTAAGTAAAAAGGCCGGCTGAGCATGCCACTGAGATTTTTCTAAGCAAAACAGTCGACACCAATGATAATGACAATGATATATTTTTCCTATGTTAAAGAAACTGGCAGCGCTGCGTTAAGAAGAACCTGTGGTTTTTCAGTCTCCTAACGTTTAACTCAAGACCAAGAACTTCCCTTGGCCCCTGCCCATGCAGAGGGCAGTAATCCCGCTGCCAGCTTGCCTGAACACTAGCACAGGTATTCTGCACTCAATCTCAACAGAATATCTGAATGCTTGATGTTTTTTGGTATAACCTATGGCTACATAAGAATTACAAAAACGTTAGCTGAAAGAAACTATATTTACTGCAGATTGCCTGGGAGATAGAAGGCTTATGGTTTCCCCCAGAAAAATAACACACAACCAGTATAGCTGTAATACAGTCTACTGACTTCCTATAAGATTCATTGGCATTTGGAGCTGGGGAGATGGCTCAGCAGTTAAGGCGCTTGCCTGCAAAGCTAAGGACCCAGGTTTGATTCCCCAGGACCCGAATAAGTCAGATAGATGCACAAGGTAGTGCATGCATCTGGAGTTTGTTTGCAGTGGCTGGAGGCCCTGGCGCGCCCATTCTTGCTCTCAAATGAATAAAATATTTTTTTAAAGATTTATTGGCATTATAAGAAACAAGATTATGTAATCCAGTGTTTTGTTTTCTAGAGAAATGTTACATAACACAATGTCCCCTTTATGGGAATTCACAGGAAACGTTACTCTTTAATATCATTTTTTGTTTCCTTAGAAATCAAGCGGGCTTTCTTATGTAAAGGGCTTGTTAAGTGGAGTTGTGTCTTAGTAAGCTAAAAGATACAGCCAAATTTGTGGCCCACCTGATGCAAATGGATGGGTTCTCCTGGCTTAAATTTTGTTCATTGTTGTTGGTTTCGCCCAGCCTCTCACTTCTGTTCTCAGATCTTTTCCCATTTCCCCCAACCACTCTCACCTGTGACTAGAAAGGTATCTACATCAGCTCTTTCCATAGTACCAGGAGGTAATATTGGAGGTAATTTTTGCTCTATTGTGCAATTCTCAGCAGACACCAAGGTATGTTAAAGAGTATTGGTGTTTTAAAGAGCTTTATACCAGTGCCCCCTATATTACAGCCATAACTGTAAAAATCATTTCTAGTGCTCTTGTAGAGGGATTAGCTGGACAGGGCAGCACACACCTTTAATCCCAGCACTTAGAGATAGGAGGATTGCTGTGAGTTTGAGGCCACCCTGAGAATACATAGTAAATTCCTAGAGTGACACCCTACCTCTAAAAACAACAACAAAGAATCCAGATTTAGTCCAAACAGTTAATTATTTTGGACGTCTGAAAATAACCTAAATATGATTATTAAACTGTTGTCAATTCATCTTAGTACTTTTTTTAACTTTTTGTTTATTTTTATTTATTTATTGAGAGCAACAGACAGAGAGAGTAAGAGGAAGAGGGAGAGAGAGAGAATGGGCATGCCAGGGCCTCCACCCACTACAAATGAACTCCAGATGCATGCACAACCTTATGCATCTGGCTTACATGGGTACTGGGGAATCGAGCTTTGAACCGGGGTCCTTAACCTTCACAGGCAAGCGCTTAACCACTAAGCCATCTCTCCAGCCCCATGTTAGTACATTTATAAGTAAGTTTTATTATAGATTATGTCCACTGAAAATATAAATGGTAAAAAGAGAAGAGTACTAGTTGGTCTGGAAAAATTCAAAACAGATTTCTTTCTTTTAAAAAATACTTTTCTATATTTGAGAGAGAGAAGAGCTGGAGAGTAGGAGAGATTGTGTGTGTGAGAGAGAGAGAGAGAGAGAGAGAGAGAAGAGAGGGAATACGGGCACATCAGGGCCTCTTGCTATTGCAAGTGAACTGCAAACACATCTACTATAGTATGCACCTGGCTTTATTCTAGGTACACTAGAGAATTGAACCCAGGCCAGCAGGCTTTATAAGTAAGCACCTTCAACTGCTGAGCCATCTCCCCAGCCCCCTAAACAGGTTTATTTTCCTTTTTTGCCATATTTTTATTAATTTATTTGAGGGACACATACCAGGGCCTCTTTCTGCTGCATGCTACTCCAGATGCATGCACCACAGTATACATCTGACTTTACATGGATACTGAGGAATTGAACTCTGGCCATCAGACTTTGCGAGCAAGTGCCTTTAACTACTGAGCCATCTCTCCAGCCCTCAAAACAGTTGATTTTTCAAGGTATGATCTCACCCAAGATGGCCTGAAATTAGTCTCAGGCTGGCCTCGAACTCACAGCAATCCTCCTACCTTAGTCTCCCAAGTGAACCACCATGCCTGGTAAACAGTTGGTGTAGGGCTGGAGAGATGGCTTAGCGGTTAAGCGCTTGCCTGTGAAGCCTAAGGACCCCGGTTCGAGGCTCGATTCCCCAGGACCCACATTAGCCAGATGCACAAGGGGGCACACACGTCTGGAGTTCGTTTGCAGTGGCTGGAGGCCCTGGCGTGCCCATTCTCTCTCTCTCTCTCTCAATCTCTCTCTCTCTCGCTCTCAAATAAATAAATAAAACAGAAAAATTAAAAAAAAACAGTTGTTGTAATAGATGACAGTGATCATTAGGAAAAAGTGTAGTTCTGCAGACAAGACAATGTAGTTCCCTAGTTCTTAAAATAGTGCATGCTTAAGAGGCATTTTTATTTTATTTTTTAAATTTCTATTTAATTTATTTTTTAATATTTTTTGTTTTTATTTATTTATTTATTTGAGAGAGAAAGGGTGTGCCAGGGCCTCCAGCCACTGCAAACAAACTCCAGATGCATGCACCACCTTGTGCATCTGGCTTATGTGGGTCCTGGAGAATCGAACCTGGGTCCTTTGATTTTGCAGGCAAACGCCTTAACCACTAAGTCATCTCTCCAGCCTAATTTATTTATTTACTTATTTATCTATCCATTTATTTATTTTTGGGTTTTCGTGGTAGGGTCTCACTGTAGCCCAGGCTGACCTGGAATTCACTATGTCATCTCAGGGTGGCCTTGAACTCATGGCGATCCTCCTACCTCTGCCTCCCAAGTGCTGGGATTAAAGGCATGTGCCACAACACCCAGCATCTAATTTATTTTTTTAATTGACAATTTCCATAGTTGTAGACAATAAGCCATGGTAATTCCCTCTCTCCCCCCACTTTCCCCTTTGAAACTCCGCTCTCTGTCATATCCCCTCCCCCTCGCAATCAGTCTCTCTTTAATTGCATGTCATCACCTTAACCGCTAAGCCATCTCTCTAGCCCCCTGAGGGGGTTTTGAATCCAGGCTTTGAGGCTCCCCTGTTGCTGGTGTTCGCCCTTCATTGTTATCTCTTTGAAGGCTGTTGATAGACTTTATCCAAATTGTTTCCTCCATGACCTCTGTTTCTGTGGCTTACATTATCTGGCCTTGGCTTTCTTTTGAAGGGTAAAGGAAGATAAATATCTTTTTAAAAACTATCAGAATAGCCCTGCCGCATGCTTACCTTGTTTGTGTTAATACAGCAGTGATGGGAAGAGCTTTCATCTAAATAAACCAAGCATGACCCCTGCTGTGCACTGACTCATGAAGAACACATTAGCAGACAGCTGTTGGCCGAGCAGAATCCTTGATATGTTCTGGAGATGGTCCCGTTCTCCTTTACAAGTATTACAAGAGGGGCGGGAGAGATGGCTTAGTGGTTAAGGTGCTTGCCTGTGAAGCTTAAGGACCAAGGTTCGACTCCCCAGTAACCATGTAAGCCAGATGCTGGTGTACCATTCTCTCTCTCTCTCTTTCTCTCTCACATAAATAAATAAAAATAACTAAATAAAATAATAAATTAAATAAATAAATAAAAACAAAGAAGTCCAGGATTCAGAGGAGATGGTCAAGTAGCTGAAGTGCTTGCCTTGCAAGCTGGATGACCAGAGTTAAGATTCCCCAGCACCCACATAAAAGCTAAAAGTTGTGGTACTCAACTGTAAACCCAGCGCTGAGGAGGTGGGGCCAGGAGAACCCTCAGCGCTCACTGGCTAGCTAATCTAGCTGCATTTGGGAACTATGGTTCAGTGAGAGAGGCTGTATCAGAAAAATAATAAATAAATAAATTTTAAAAATCATTAAAAAAATAAGGTGGAGGGCTGGAGGGATGGCTTAGCGGTTAAGGCTGCAAAGCCAAAGGACCCACGTTCGACTCCCCAAGACCCACGTTAGCCAGATGCACAAGGGGGCACATGCGTCTACAGTTCATTTGCAGTGGCTGGAGGCCCATTCACTCTCTTTCTCTCTCCCTCTTTCTCTGCCAAATAAATATGCATGTGTACCTATGCACATAAGCAAACCCATACACATATATACACACAAAATATCTTCTCGACCTTAAGGTTCTCACTTGCTCAGTGATATTTTTTTATTTAATTGAAATCAGAGAGACAGATAGAGAGGATGGCCACACTAGGGCCTCCAGCTGCTGCAAACGATCTCCAGATATGTACACAACTTTGTGCATCCAGGTTTTGTTGTTGTTGTTTGCTTGTTTTTTTTTGTTTGTTTTTTGTTTTGTTTTGTTTTGTTTTGTTTTTCGAGGTAGGGTCTCACTCTAGCCCAGGCTGACCTGGAATTCACTACGAAGTCTCAGGGTGGCCTCGAACTTGCGGCGATCCTCCCACCTCTGCCTCCCGAATGCTAGGATTAAAGGCATGCACCACCACACCCAGCTTGCATCCAGTTTTATGTGGGTACTGGGGAATCGAACTTGGGTAGTTAGGTTTTGTAGGCAAGCACCTTAACCACTGAACCATGTCTCCAACCCAGCCCACTTTAGTAATATTTTGATAACACATGTTCTCCTTCCTTCATATTTTGTTATTCATTTATTTTTGTTTGTGAGGGGGGAGAGAGGGATGGAGGGAGAGAGAACAAACAAGAAAAAGAGAGAGAGAATGGGCACAGCAGAGCCTCTTGCCATTGCAAATGAACTCCAGATGCATAGGCCAATTTGTGCATCTGGCTTCACAGGTATACTGGAGAATCAAACCTGGGCCAGCAGGTTTTGCAGACAAGTTCTTTTCACCACTAAGTCATCTCTCCAGACCCCTTTATACTTTGAAATGTGACTTCCCTGATAGCAGACATCAAGACTCATTTTGATCACTAAGCTAATATCTATCTAGCAATAATTATCATGCAATAAGTTCATGTTGAATTAACGAATAGTGAGTAAATGATTGAGTAGAGTATTTTACAAGTTCCTCTGCAGAATGACCAAAAATGGAATACTTTACCTTCTTGTAGCTGTCTCCTATACACAGTCTGGTTCCTGTGAAAATGAATGATGCATACTTAAAGAAAAGAAACTTGGAAAGAGCCATTGAAGACTATATTGATGAATTCGATGTAAAAAAATGCCATCCATGCCAAAATGGAGGCACAGTGATCCTGATGGATGGACAGTGTGTGTGTTCCTGCCCATTAGCGTTTAAGGGAATTGCCTGTGAAATCCATAAGCAAAAATGATATTAAGGTGAGAATAACTTATTTTTCATATTATTAAGGATAAAAAGACTCATTTTTCATTATTTAATATAAAAATGGCTACAAATTAATTTGTAGTAGACTCTTGTATTGCATATAACATTGTGTAATTGTGATATACACTATTTTTCACTGGGTGAATAGTGAAAATAGACAAACCACACATCTAAACTAAAAGCAAATTATAGCTACTATGTTGCTGGGGTTTTTTGTTTGTTTGTTTGTTTGTTTTTTGAGGTAGGGTCTCACTCTAGCCCAGGGTAATCTGGAATTCACTATGTAGTCTCAGGCTGGCCTTAAACTCACAGTGATCCTACTATCTTGGCCTCCTGAGTGCTGGAATTAAAGGTGTGTGCCACCAAGCCTAGTTGCAACACTCTTTACTGTAAAAATACTTATGTAAAAAGTTTATAGAAACAGAATGGAGAGATGGCTCAGCAGTTAAGCCTGCAAAGTCTAACAACCTGGGTTTGATTCCCCAGTACCCACGTAAAGCCAGATACACAAAGTGGTGCATTCATTGCAGCTGCTAGAAGCCCTGGCATACCCGTTCTCATTCTCTCTCTTTCCTTGCAAATAACTAAATAAAATACGTTTTAAAAGAATGAAAAGTCTTCAAAAATTACAGAAATATGACAAACATCTAGCTATTTACCATCTAGAGTTAAGAAATGTCAAATATAGGGACTGGAGAGATGGTTCAGTGGTTAAGGTGCTGGCCTACAAAGCCTAATGACCTAGTTTCAATTCCCCAATACCCACATAAAGCCAGATACATCAAGTGGCAAATGCATCTGGAGCTGGAGGCCCTGGATTGCCCATTCTCTGTCTGTCTGTCTGTCTCTCTCTCTCTCTCTCTCTCCATGCAAATAAATAAGTAAAATCTTTAAAAAAACAAATAAAATATATCATCTATATTTTATATGCATGCATTATACACTGTGTATTTAGAAGTAGATATAAACATGTGCACTTGTGAATTATTTTTTGAGATGAGCAATGATAGAGTGATAGATTCCATAGAGGTCTTTGTGCTGTGTTCAGGGAGCTCCTTGCCTCTCCTGTTCTTTACCACACATGTAATCACTTTCGTTCCATGACTCTGTATCCTCCCAGTTCAGTGAACTTACACTAAATACATATGTACCAGGCTGGAGATGGCTTAGCGGTTAAGGTGCTTGCCTGCAAAACCTAAGGACCCATGTTCTACTCTCCAGATCCCATGTAAATTAGACACACAAAGGTGAGGCAAGTGCAAGGCCACACATGCCCACTAGGTGGTGCAAGCGTCTGGAGTTTGATTTCAGTGGCTGAGGCCCTAGCATGCCAATTCTCTACCTCTCTTCTCTCTCTCTAAAAAAAATTAAGTACATACGTACCAATAAAAACTGATATTGTTTTATATGTTCTTACACTTCACACAAATGACACTTATTAGATTTTCATTTTGCAGTTAAACTTAAGCAAATATGCTGTTGAATAGAATCTGCATTATATTTTAAAGGTAATTATCTAGAATTGTAGAATTATTTTTACAAAGAAGAAGGACTTCAGCTGTGTTTCTTTTTGAAGCATTTTTACTGAGGACTTAAACACATGAACAAACTGTAATTTGATCATGTTCCCCTCCTATTCCCCTATTTTGCACCCTCTCCCACCCCTAGTCCCCTGAGCACCCTCCTCTTTCCAGGTGGTCTTTCTTCTGTATTGATGTCTCAGTCTTTTTGCCCTCCTGGGTCCTTTGTGTCAGAATGTCAATTGGCTCAGAATTGTGCATGTCTTGTGGGGACAATGGCAACCCCTGTGAGGACAGTGTCCTCAAGCACTCTTTCCCATCCTGTGGCTCTTACATTCATTCCTCCCCCTCTTCTGCAATGCTCCCTGAGCCTTGCAGGGCAAGATGGAGATGTTTAGTGCTGAGCTCTTAACAGCCTCTGTTTTCAGCTTTGATGAGTTCTGAGTCTCCTCAGTGTCTACCACCATCTCCATAGAGAAGCCCTCTGGCTGGCTGGGAGAGCAGTGCTTCTAACCCTAACAGAATCTTCTCTTTCTTTGTTGTTGTTTTGAGATAGGGTCTCACTCTAGCCCGGGCTGACCTGGAATTCGCTATGTTGTCTCAGTCTGGCCTCCAACTCACAGTGACTCGCTTACCTCTGCCTCCCAAGTATTGGGATTAAAGGTGTGTGCCACCATGTCTGGCTTCTTTGTTTAACGTTCTGATTGAATTAATCAAAATTCTAATAGATGGTGAAATGATGTATTGTTATTATGAGCCCAAGTGTTAGTCACCACACAATTAGGTAATGAGATTAGCCTGCTATGGCAGTCATAATTCACACTGTTGGACTGAACAAACACAATTTCTTATAATAAAAATTCTAAAACAACCAGGTGTGGTGGGGCACACCTTGAATCCCAACACTCAGGAGGTAGAGGTAAAAGGATTGCTGTGAGTTCAAGGCCACCCCAGAACTACATAGTGAATTCCAGGTCAGCCTGACCTAGAGCAAGACCCTACCTCAAAAAATCAAAACAAACAAAAAAACTCTAAAACAATTATGTAGTTTCCTAAAACAAAGAGTCAATGTTTCCATCTCTTACAATAAAGTTAATTTTTTGCATGCCTTAGTAGATATATTTCTTGGAAACTCATTTATAAAGTGACAGAATCCATTAGGATTTAACATACTTTTTTTAATTTTAAGATTATTGATTTTAAAAACCTTCTAACATTGTTATTTCTCTTATTTTATCTTTTTCTTTCTGAGATAGTCTCATTCTGCAGTCTAGGCTGGCCTGGAATTCATGGTGATCCTCCTGCCTCAGCCTCCTGAGTGCTAGGACTACGGGCATGAGCCACATTCCTGGCTTGTCTTGCATTCATCTAATGACATGTCCATCCTATGTTTCATATTATAAATTTTTTTTTTAGGGCTGGAGAGATGGCTGAGCAGTTAAGCGCTTGCCTGTGAAGCCTAAGGACCCCGGTTCGAGGCTCTATTATCCAGGACCCACCTTAGCCAGATGCACAAGGGGGCGCATGCGTCTGGAGTTCGTTTGCAGTGGCTGGAGGCCCTGGCATACCCATTCTCTCTCTCTCTCTCTCTGCCTCTTCCTTTCTCTGTCTGTTGCTCTCAAATAAATAAATAAAAATAACCAAAAAAATTTTTTTAAACTTTAAAAAAATTTAATTAATTATTTATATGACAGAGAGAAAGAGAGAGAGAGAATAGGTGCAAGAGGGCCTCCAGCCTCTGCAAATTAACTCCAGACGCATGTGCCGCCTTGTGCATCTGGCTTATGTGGGTCCTAGGGAATTGAACCTAGGTCCTTTGGCTTTGCAGGCAAGCACCTTAACTGCTAAGCCATCTCTCTAGCCCTGTTTCACATCTGTCACTCTTGCTGTGCTTCCTTCTCTGAGCTTTTTGGCTTTAGCTTCATGTTCTCCCATTCTTTTTCTTTTTCTTTTTTTAATCTAATTGATGGGTTGAAATGTATCTATTGATTTGCCTGTTGTGCTGGCAATGGAACTTAGGGCCCTGGGCGTGCTTGACACATACTCTGCCGCTGGCCTACTACATCCTCAGCACTAGAATATTTTCCTAAACTATTCTTTCGATTCTTGTTCCAAGTCTGTTTGATTGTTTTCCTACCTTTATCTCTCTCTCTCTTTCTAACTGCTTCAGGATGTATAGCTTTTCTTTAAAAAATTATTTTTATTTCATGTTATTTATTTGACACAGAGAGAGAGAGACAGCAACAGGCAGACAGAGAGGGAAGAGAGAGAGAGAGAATGGGCATGTGGGCGTGCCAGGGCCTTCAGCCACTGTAAACAAACTCCAGACATATGGGCTACCTTGTGCATCTGGTTTACTTGGGTCCTGGGAAATCGAACCTGGGTCCTTTGGCTTCACAGGCAAGTGCCTTAACTACTAAGCCATCTCTCCAGCCCTAGTATGTATAGCTTTTAAGGTGTAATTTTTTGCAAAGTTTACCAACACACTCAAGGAATTCTTAGTTCCGTGAGTACTTAGTAATTTTTTATTGCAGGGTTAGTCACTGGCGGAAACTACTTCCTGTGGAGTCCTGTCTCCTCCGGGTAGTAGGATATTTATGGGGTGGGTTTGCTTCTTGAGTAGTCCTGTTGATTTCAGTTTTATACAAATTTTTTTAATTTTTTTTATTTAAAATTTAAAAGCTTGATATTCCACATGTTGTGTTCCCAGGTAAAGAAAACCAAATTCCATTCTCCAATATATCACATTCATTAGTCACTAGTATCTTCTGGTTGTCTTTCCACATCTAACCTAGCCTGGCCCACCAATTTTTGCTGAGGCCCTGGTGAAATCTGTCTTCCAGAATTATTCCCACATGCTAGCTATTCTAGAAATTCTTCTTTATTTTTCTGTAGAATTGTCAAAACCAGCTTACCCCTTAAACTGGCCTTGCCATTCTTTTAAGATGGAAATCCCAACTATCATCTTTCTTTTCCTTAGGCTGGAATAATTCTAACTTTCTCCTCTGTTGATTAATCTGACCTTCTGCTCCTTTTTAAGCCAATGGCTTTCAAACTGGCTATTTGTTATTTGTTTAATTATTTATTTAGTCTTTTTTTCTCTCTTAAAAAGGAATCAGACCTGGTGGAGCACACCTGTAATCTCAGCACTCAGAAGTAATGTTAAAGTAAGAGGATCACAAGTTCAAGGACCACCTGGGGTACATAGGAACAGTCTGTCTCAGGATACACACACAAACACAGACACACAAAGACAGACACACACACAAAGGCACAGACATACACAGACACATACACAGACACACACACACAAAGACCTAGAACCACAAAAGAGAACCAAAAAGTTTAAAAGAAAATTAAATCAGAATTTCTATGACAGATACTGACTGGACACAGCCCTCCACCTACCCACCATCTCTGTCTCCTACTGGTTATTCTAATTTATGGCTATTCTAATCTACACACAAGGTAGAGAGACTCTATCTTGAACCCAATCCAGTTGGCATCTGCAATGAAACCTTTTCCAATTTCTTCCGAATCAGTTCTGCACTTGTGTTCCCTGCATACTTTTCACTGTGCCAACACTTGTGGCATTGACGCTCCCCGAGTAGCCCCCTCTAGTTTGGAAATACGCCTCATTCGTATGTCTTGAATGTTCTTCTAGTCCCGGCACCTGGTATGGTTCATTATGACGCAGCCGGATAAAGGGAAGGTCACGTGGATGGGTACACAGACCCAAAGTTTCCTGTTGTTTTCTCGTCTCTGTCCCCTTCAGATGAAAGGAGGCCTGAGCTGGACGGCGGGAACAAATGGACCCCACCAGGACTGTCCGGTTCCACCCGACCCTGGAGAGCATCCTTGCTGCCAAGTGACGAGCAGCATGCCTCATGGAGATCTGAGGTCTTTCTCTGAGATCCACAATGCCTTTTCCCCCTTCCACTCTGTAAGGCTTCCATTTTCTAGCCCCTAATGAATAGTCAGCAGTGAAATATGCCAGGCTGCTTTTTCCCACAGGCAATGCCAATCTCTTGTTAATAAAACACAATTAAATTAAAAACAGACTGTTGGTTTAAAAGGCTTTAAAGTCATTGCCAGACTTCTTTGTATGATTAATATATTCCACCAGTGCCATTACCAAGTCTGCACCATGCAATTTAGCTCTTATTTACGTAGTTGTTTCATTTGCCTCTTCATTTATATGTGCATGCATTCATTTGGCATGTAATGAATACCAACCACACGCACAAGACTGCGCTTATTAAGTAAGCTTAACTCTATGTGTCTGGGGAGAAAGGGTGCTGCGTTGGTCCCAAATATTGTTAGGGGTAGATCATGTGACATTATCTCTCCTGTACACACTAAACAAAACCTGGCAATTTCATACTTTAGTTTGTGAGTTTGTAGACATGAGTTGTGTAAGGTAAGGAGATGATTAAGATTAGATGGCATTGGGCTGGAGGGATGGCTTAGCAATTAAGGCATTTGCCTGCAAAGCCAAAGTACCCAGGTTCGATTCCCCGGGACCCATGTAAGCCAGATGCACAAGGTGGCGCATGTGTCTAGAGTTCCTTTGCAACAGCTTTAGGCCCCAGAGCGCCCTTCTCTTTCTCTCAAATAAAATAAAAATTTTTTTTTAAAAATTAGTTGGCATAATATTTAGGATCTGAGGACTTTTGATTTTGTAAAGGTCTGAGAGAAAAAAATGAAAGAAAGAAAGGAAAAGAAGGGGAGGAGGGAGAGAGAAGAGGTGGAGAGAGGGAGGAAGAGAGGGAAAGAGAGACGGAGGGAAAAACCAGTAAAGCAAATAACAAAATAACAAAAAGGAAACTGTAAAGATGTAATTAAATGCCAACAACACACAGCATGTTGTAGTGGTTTGATTCAGGTGTCCCCCATAAACTTAGGTGTTCTGAATGCTAGGTTCCCAGATGAGGGAGATTTGGGAATTAACGCCTCCTTTAGGCAGTGTATTGCTGGGGGCGGGCTTATGGGTGTTATAGCCAGTTTCCCCATGCCAGTGTTTGGCACACTCTCCTGTTGCTACAGTATACCTTATGTTGGCCAGGGGGTGATGTCCACCCTCTGCTCCTGCCATCATTTTCCCTGCCATCATAGAGCTTCCTCTCGAGCCTGTAAGCCAAAATAAACCTCTTTTTCCCACAAGCTGTTCTTGGTTGGGTGTTATCTACAAGCAATGCGAATTTGACTGCAACACAAGTCAACTTCATTACTTACTGTTCTTACAAAAATACTGCATTATCTATTTAGTGTTTTTTTTTTTTCAGTTTATACAAATTCTCAACAATGCATGTAAATACTGAGGCATCACAGTAAATAAATTACTCGTGGACAAATAATGTCACAAGCAAAATTAAAAACATAATTTTCAAGTTTTTTGACAGCAAATGAACAGGTTATTGAGGGTGTTGGAGAGATGGCTTAGCAGTTAAGGAGCTTGTCTGCAAAGCCTAAGGAGCCCAGTTTGCTTCCCCAGTACCCATGTAAAAGCCAGATGCACAAAGTGGTGCATGCATCTAGAGTTTGTTTGCAGTGGCCAGAGGTCCTGGTGCACCATTCTCTCCCTCAGTCTCTCTCAATCTCATTCTTTATCTTGCTTGTAAATAAATAAATAACAGAAAACAAGGTTATTGAATATGGGTGCATTTTAATAGATATATATTAGGTCTGATGTGGTAACAGTGGTCTAAAAATAAAAGTATCAGTCCCATCAGGGTCTTAAATTTGTCCAGAGAGCTCAACAGAAGTCCTATCCCCTTATCCAAAACATCGAGTGAATCAGAAAGAATTAAGATTTATTAAATACATGTAAATTCTGAATTCTATTCTTAGACAATCCAGTATTGAGAGAGGTTTTGATATAGAAGGCTCTGGATCAAGGGTGAGTTATTCGAGTAACTACTAAGAGTTCCTTTCAGGCTGAGGAGATGACCTAGTACTTAAGGAGCTTGCGTGTGCAGCCTAAGAACCCAGGTTCATTGCACTGCATGTAGATGCAAGCCTTTCTGGTATCATTCATTGATTAATGATTTTTTTTTAACCCATGTAGCTTACTGAAGTCAATAAAGCAAGAGTGAGCAAGAGAAAAGAGGGTCAGAGTGACACCGGATCATTTGACAAATTAGTTTCTAATAAGGTTGCTTTTAAAGCTACATTTGGGGACCCAGCGTTCTCCTGGTAGTATTGGCAAGGAACAGAATTGTGTGCCAGGTGGTATCATAGAATTAAAAATGAAACATGAGGAACTGGAGAGATGGCTTAGAGGTTAAGCGCTTGCCTGTGAAGCCGAAGGACCTTGGTTCAAGGCTCGATTCCCCAGGACCCACGTAAGCCAGATGCACAAGAGGGTGCATGTGTCTGGAATTCGTTTGCAGTGGCTGGAGGCCCTGGCGTGCCCATTGTCTCTGTCTCTCTCTCTCTCTCTCTCGCTATCACTATCAAATAAATAAATAAAAATAAACAAAAATATTTAAAAATTAAACATGACCCTCCTGCCCACAAGAACCATTGCCAGTAAGTTAGACTGCATGTAGGTAATCTTATACTAAGACAGAGAATTTTGAATATAGAGACACCACTTCCTGCCTAATGAATCCTAAATTAAGCAAAGAAGTAAGAAAGGAAAAAAGAGCAAGTTTAAATAATCTTTCAAATGGAGAAATAGGGTGATTCTAAGGTATAGAGTGAGGAGAAAGAAACAGCAACTCACAGGGGGAAAAAAAAAGTAACATCTAAAGACGTTTTTGAGATTCACTTTAAAAAATTGTTTTGTCGGAGCTGGAGAGATGGCTTAGCTCTTAAGGTGCTTGCCAAGAAAGCCAAAGGACCCAGGTCCTATTCCCCAGGACCCTTGTAAGCCAGATGCACAAGGTGGTGCATGCGTCTGGAGTTCCTTTACAGTGGCTAGAGGCTCTGGCGTGCCTATTCTCTGTCTATATATCTGCCTCTGTCTCCCTTTCTCCAATAAATAAGTAAATAAAAATTAAAAATTAAAAAAAAATTGATGTGTGAAAAAAAAATAAATTGGTATGTGTATGTGTGTGGTATTTACATGTGTGTGTGGATGTGCACTCTGTTCAAAGTGTCATCTTCTATGCTTTTCTGCTTATTGCCTTGAGACAGTCATTGAACCTGGTGCCCTCAGTTTTCAGTTAGACTGGCTGAGCAGTGAGCCCCAGCCATCCTCCAATCTCCACCAACCTCTACCCCCTCTAGCATGGGGTCACAGATATACATGGCCATGCCTGTGTTTGTTTGTTTGTTTGTTTGTTTGTTTGTTTGTTTAACATGGGCACTGGGTATTGAACTAGGGTCCCCATACTTGGATAGCAAGCACTCTTACTAAGCCTCTCTCTAACCCCTAATGTAATTTTTTTTTTTTTTTTTTTTTTTTTTTAGTTTTTCCAGGTAGGGTCTCACTCTACCTATGCTAGGCTGGCCTGGAATTCACTATATAGTCTCAGG
The DNA here is from genome assembly GCA_036346955.1 of Dipus sagitta. Taxonomy (NCBI): domain Eukaryota; kingdom Metazoa; phylum Chordata; class Mammalia; order Rodentia; family Dipodidae; genus Dipus; species Dipus sagitta. Next base: position 70,878,111 of record CM070782.1, read on the forward strand.
GTGACTTTCAACTCACAGCGATCCTCCTACCTCTGCCTCCCGCATGCTAGGATTAAAGGTGTGCACCACCATGACAAGCTTCAAATAGATCACTTTAAGCAAATTTCAAATTGCATCTAAAAGCCCGTGAAAGCACAAGCTCCTACCAACATTTATAATGGATTGAAATGAAGTTGTTCCTATTTTCAATTTTTACTATTTTATTTTTATTTATTTATTTGAGAGAGAGATACAGAAATAGGCAGGGAGGGAGGGAGAGAGAGAGAGAGAGAGAATGGGCACACCAGGGCCTCCAGCCACTGCAAATGAACTCCAGATGCATGCGCCCCTTGTGCATCTGGCTTACATGGGTCCTGGGGAATTGAACTGGGATCCTTTGGCTTTGCAGGCAAATGCCTTAACCGGTAAGCCATCTCTCCAGCTCTATTTTCAATTTTAAAAAAAGAACAGGCGAAGAAAGTGAGCAGCTTTCCATCTTCAAAAAGTTGAAATGGAGCGGGGTGTGGTGGCACACGCCTTTAATCCCAGCACTCGGGCGACAAAGGTAGGAGAATCGCCATAAGTTTGAGGCCACCCTGAGAATAGAGTGAATTCCAACTCTGCCTGGGCTAGAGTGAGACCCTGCATCGAAAAACAAAACAAAAAAAGAGTTAAAGTGGGATAGGGAAAGAATGCAGGAAATGGGAATTGACCGTTTTCTCCTTATATTCTCCCAATCTACAAAATCCTAAGGCACACCTGTTTATTTTCCAACCCCTGTGGCTCAACCTTCTTGTTGGCATGGAAATTTGAGGAGGTGATGAAGGATTTTTGGGTTCAGGGGTCCTCCAGAAGTTATGAACCCCAAGCCTTGGGTTCTGTCCTACCTTTAATAAATAATTAACAAAGACAGACTCAAGAAAGGTAAGTTGTAAATTATTCAGTATATTTAGGGAGAAATCACAAATCGTCAGGTTTATTTAAGGGAGGTTGGGAGTTAGAACAAAGTTATAAACGTGGGAAGCAGGAAACATGCTTGCACGTGGAAACTGCATAGTTTACATGGTACAGTTGAGAGAAATTGCGACTCTCAGAGAGATTAAAGTTGCTGGCAAGTGGAAAGTACAATCTAGGAGTATCTGCCATGCGTTTTAGAGAAGTTAAGAGGACAAACAGTAAGTCTTGAGTTAAAATTGTGAGAGAACCGGGCATGTTGGCGCACCTTTAATCCCAGCACGTGGGAGGCAGAGGTAGGAGGATCACCGTGAGTTCGAGGCCACCCTGAGACTACATAGTGATTTCCAGGTCAGCCTGGGCCAGAGTGAGACCCTACCTCAAAAAAAAAAAAAAAAAAAAAAAAAAAAAACTAATAAACACACACACACACACACACACACACACACACAAAAAGCCTGAGAGAGGCAGCCATCAAAGCAGAGACCAAGAGATTCAGAGAAGTTTAAAGAAATTACACAGGTAACAAGCCTAGAGAAGGTGACAGCATCCACGTGGTAGAGCTGGGGTATAAAGAAAACAGCACACGGTAGATTCAGAGACCAGAGGAAAATCACGCATGTAACCAAAATGAGAAGTTACCTCAAACTATAAAGCAGACACAAACAGAAGAATTTCCCCAGAGGAAGAAACACTTTAACGTTTTATGTTCTGGGAAGCTGGAATCAAGTGTGTCGCTATGTCCCCAACAGAGAGAGAGAGAGAGAGAGAGAGAGAGAGAGACAGAGAGAGAGAGAGACAGAGACAGAGACAGAGACAGAGAGACAGAGAGAGACAGAGACAGAGAGATAGGCAGGCTGAACAGAGCCAGGAAACCAGAGCTGAGCTCACTGCAGCAGGCAGAGTCCTCTACAGGAAGAAGCCTTACAGGCAAGGGAAAGACGGGATTGGTTGGCTGAGAAGGAGGGTGGATCCTGGAGGCATCTGCACAAGCCCACCTGAGCCACCTCATCTAGGGAGCGCGCTAGACTGTGGGCAGCAGGGGGCGCTGTATATCAGCATCCATCAGACACCCATTTCTGTCAAGAGTTGAGTTCTTGTGCCTGGTTAGGTGTCATGTAGGGTGGCATCTCCTAGTTCTCTCTTTGGGCCTCAATCTCTACTAAAACTGCCTTTAAAAGGCAGGCTTGGTGGCGCACACCTTTAAATCCCAGCACTCAGGAGGCAGAGATAGGAGGATCGCCACGAGTTCAAGGCCACCCTGAGACTACACAGTGAATTATTCCAGGTCAGCCTGGACTATAGTGAGACCCTACCTTGAAAAACAAAACAAGACTTCCGGTCAAGATGGCGGCATAGGAACCACGCCTAAGCAGCCTAGGGGAGAAAAAGCCAAAGAAAACCCAGCAAAATACACAAGGGAGGTGTATAAGAGATTAAAACAGCAGCGGAGAAGTAGGAGATATCCAGAGCCCACACGGGCAGGCCGAAGCAGCTCCGGCAGCGGCAGCTCGGGACCCGGTAGCGGCAGCTCGGGTTCCGGCAGCGGCAGCTCGGGACCCGGTAGCAGCAACTTGGGCTCCGGCAGCGGCACCTCGGGACCCGGTAGCGGCGATTCAGACTCTGGCAGCGGCAGCGGCAGCACGGGCACCGGCAGCTGCATCACGGGCTCCGGCAGTGGCGACTCGGGATCCAACAGCGGCGGCTCAGACCCCGGCAGCGGAAGCGGCGGTGGAAGCCGGAAGCGGCGGTGGAAGCCGTGACTCCAGCCCCAAAAACACCATCAGCTGCTCCAGTACCGGCCACAGCGGCTTCAGGGCAGCGAATCCAGCAGCGGAGGCTCCAGCAGCTTCAGCGGCAGAGGCGGATCCCGCAGCGGCAGCATCAGCGGATCAGCGGGGGCAGACCCAGCAGCGGCATCTCCAGTGGCGGATCCAGCAGCAGTGGTCCCAGCAGCGGCAGCTCCAGCGGCAGCAGCGGGGATCCAGCATCAGGGGCGCCAATCTGCAGGGCCACAGTTGCCAGGCTTGGTTTGCCCCACAGGAAAAGCCAGTACCCAGTTCCAGAAAGCAGAACAGCGGCCCAACATCCCAGCCAGCAACTTGACTGAGACCAAAAGCACCCAAAGAGGTAACTGGGATTGAACCAGGGAAGGGTCTCACCTGGTCACAAGCTGACTTGGATCCCTCAACAGACCAGAAATCTTAACTTCTTTGTTGATAGAGGATCTGGTTTTTATAATACCTAATCTTGCATAAATGCTCGGTGCTGTTCTTGACTGAATGTGTATAGGGTTTAGTTAAATTTTAGAATATACCTGTATTTTATTCCACTCAACCTATTTGAATACCCCCATAGCAGGCAAACTTAACCCCTAGGACCACGTGTCTAGATACTCTGAGAGTGGTAAGAGCCACACCTAACATCTTAATCTCCTACATAGAAGATATACAATATCAGATCAATAGATACAGCAAAGGATACCCAGCTAACTGGAAAATCTAAGCAGTAACTTAATCCAAGATGCAAAAATATATACATTATAACACAAGAAACACCAAAAACCAAGGCAATATAAATCCACCAAAAAGCATCAATGCTTCAGAAATGACCTCTAGTGAAAACGAGTTAGAGAAAATGCCTGAGAAAGATTTCAAAAGAATGATTGTAAATATGTTCAATGAACTCAAAGAAGAAATCAAAGGAATCAGAGAAGATACAGGACACCAATTTAACGAAATAAAGAAATCAATACAAGACATAAATAAGGAAATAGAAATAATGAAGAAAAACCAGTCAGAATTACTAGCAATGAAGAACACAGTTAATGAAATAAAAAACTCTGTAGAAAATCTCACCAGTAGAATGGATGAAGGAGAGGACAGAATATCTAAGCTAGAAGACCAGGTGGCAGATCTAATACAATCCAACAAAGAGAAAGACAAACTAATAGAAAAGTATGAATGGGAATTTCAAGATATTCGGGACACTATGAAAAGATCAAATATAAGAATTCAGGGTATAGTAGAAGGAGAAGAATTTCAATCCAAAGGTATAGTAGGCATCTTCAACAAAATCATAGAAGAAAACTTCCCCCAAATTGGGAAAGAGGTGCCAATGCAGATACAGGAAGCATTTAGAACACCAGCCAGACAAAACCTGGAAAGAACCTCTCCTCGCCACATTATAATCAAACTACCAAACACACAATCCAAAGAAAAAATATTGAAAGCAGTTAGAGAGAAAAATCAAGTTACCTACAAAGGCAAGCCCATCAGGATCACAGCAGATTACTCAACACAAACTTTCAAAGCCAGAAGGGCTTGGAGTGAAGTATTCCAAACTCTGAAAGATAACAACTGTCAACCAAGACTACTTTATCCTGCAAAACTATCCATTCAAATAGATGGAGAAATAAGGACATTCCATGACAAAAGCAGGCTAAAGGAGTATTTGAAGACAAAACCAGCTCTACACAAAATACTTGAAAGAATCCTCCATGCCGAAGAGAAAGAAAAACACACATATAAGGAACCTGGAAAACAGCAAACAACACTCAAATACTAGTTAATATAAGAGAGCAAAGGTAGAACCAGAACCACAAAAAAAAAAAAAAAAATGGCAAGCATAAATACACATCTTTCAATAATATCTCTTAATATCAATGGCCTCAATGCTCCAACCAAAAGACATAGATTTGCAGACTGGGTTAAAAAGCAGGACCCTACAATTTGTTGTCTCCAAGAAACTCACCTTTCTACAAAGGATGGACATTATCTTAGGGTGAAAGGTTGGAAAACGGTGTTTCAAGCAAATGGACCCAGAAAGCAAGGAGGGGTTGCTATCCTAATAGCTGACAAGGCAGACTTCACTCCAACATTAGTCAAGAAAGATAAGGAAGGTCACTTTATATTGATTAAGGGCACACTCCAACAGGAGGACATTACAATCCTAAACATATATGCACCTAACATGGGGGCTCCCAAATTCATCAAACAAACACTGTTAGAACTAAGGTCACAGATAACACCAAACACAGTGGTAGTTGGTGACTTTAACACCCCACTCTCATCAATTGACAGGTCATCCCGGGAAAAAATAAACAGAGAGGCATCTGGACTAAACGAGGTCATAGAAGGAATGGACCTAACAGACATATACAGGACATTTCATCCAAATGCTGCAGAATATACATTCTTTTCAGCAGCACATGGATCATTCTCTAAAATAGACCATATATTAGGACACAAAGCAAATCTTAACAAATTCAGGAAAATTGAAATAATTCCTTGCATTCTATCTGACCACAATGGAATCAAACTACAAATCAATAGCAAGAAAGGATATAGAGCATACACAAAATCATGGAAACTAAACAATACATTACTAAATGATGAATGGGTCAATGAAGAAATCAAGAAGGAAATCAAAAAATTTATAGAGTCAAACAATAATGAGAACACAACATACCAAAATCTCTGGGACACAATGAAGGCAGTTCTAAGAGGTAAATTTATAGCTTTAAGTGCCTATATTAAGAAATTAGAAAGGTCGCAAATAAATGACCTAATGCTTCACCTTAAAGCCTTGGAAAAAGAAGAACAAGGCAAACCAAAAATCAGTAGACGGGAAGAAATAATAAAGATTAGGGCAGAAATTAATGAAATAGAAACCAAAAAAACAATACAAAGAATTAATGAAACAAAGAGCTGGTTCTTTGAAAGGATAAACAAGATTGATAAACCCTTAGCAAATCTGACCAAAAGAAAGAGAGAAGAGACACAAATTAATAAAATTAGAGATGAAAAAGGTAACATCACGACAGATGCCAGAGAAATTCAAAAAATCATAGGGACATATTATAAAAACATATACTCCACAAAGTATGAAAATCTGAAAGAAATGGATGATTTCCTTGATTTATATGACCTACCTAAATTAAATCAAGATGAGATTAATCACTTAAATAGACCTATAACAAGCATGGAGATCCTAACAGTTATCAAACATCTCCCAACTAAAAAAAGCCCAGGCCCAGATGGATTCACTGCTGAATTTTACCAGACCTTCAGGGAAGAGCTAACACCATTGCTTCTTAAGCTTTTCCATGAAATAGAAAAAGAAGGAATTCTACCAAACTCCTTCTATGAAGCCAGCATCACTCTGATACCAAAACCAGGCAAAGATAGAACAAAAAAGGAAAATTACAGACCAATCTCCCTCATGAACATAGATGCAAAAATTCTCAACAAAATATTGGCAAACAGAATACAAGAATACATTAGAAAGATCATTCACCCTGACCAAGTAGGCTTTATCCCAGAGATGCAGGGATGGTTCAACATACGCAAATCTATAAATGTTATACATTATATAAATGGGTTGAAGGACAAAAATCACATGATCATCTCATTAGACGCAGAGAAAGCATTCGACAAAATCCAACATCCCTTCATGATAAAAGTCCTACAGAGACTGGGAATAGAAGGAACATATCTCAATATAATAAAGGCTATTTATGATAAGCCTACAGCCAACATATTACTAAATGGGGAAAAACTGGATGCTTTTCCACTAAAATCAGGAACAAGACAAGGGTGTCCACTGTCCCCACTTTTATTTAATATAGTTCTGGAAGTCTTAGCCATAGCAATAAGGCAAGAGACATGCATAAAAGGGATACAAATCGGAAAGGAAGAGGTCAAGTTATCATTATTTGCAGATGACATGATTCTATATATAAAGGACCCTAAAGACTCTACTAGCAAACTGTTAGAGCTGATAAAAACCTACAGTCATGTAGCAGGATACAAAATAAATACACAGAAATCAGTAGCCTTCATATATGCTAACAACAAACACACAGAGGATGAGATCAGAGAATCACTCCCATTCACAATTGCATCAAAAAAAATAAAGTACCTTGGAATAAACCTTACTAAGGAAGTAAAGAATCTATACAATGAGAACTTTAAAACACTCAAGCGAGAAATTGCAGAAGACACTAGGAAGTGGAAAAACATCCCTTGTTCCTGGATTGGAAGAATCAATATTGTGAAAATGGCAATCTTACCAAAAGCAATCTACACATTTAACGCAATCCCCATCAAAATTCCAAAGGCATTCTTCACGGAAATAGAAAAAACAATCCAAAAATTCATTTGGAATCACAAAAAACCTCGAATATCTAAAATAATACTGAGCAACAAAAATAAGGCTGGTGGTATCACCATACCTGATTTTAACCTATACTACAGAGCCATAGTAACAAAAACAGCATGGTACTGGCACAAAAGCAGACTCGTAGATCAATGGAACAGAATAGAGGACCCAAATGTAACCCCATGTAGTTATAGCCACCTGATATTTGATAAAAATGCCAAAAATACTCATTGGAGAAAAGACAGCCTCTTCAGCAAATGGTGTTGGGAAAACTGGATATATATCTGTAGAAGGATGAAAATAGATTCTTCTCTTTCTCCGTGCACAAGAATTAAGTCCAAATGGATTAAGGACCTTAACATCAGACCTGAAACTCTGAAACTGCTAGAGGAAAAAGTAGGGGAAACCCTTCAACATATTGGTCTTGGCAAAGACTTTCTGAATACAACCCCAATTGCTCAGGCAATAAAACCACAGATTAACCACTGGGACCTCATGAAAATACAAAGATTCTGCACTGCAAAGGACACGGTGAAGAAAGCAAAGAGGCAACCTACAGAATGGGAAAAAATCTTCACCAGCTATACATCTGATAGAGGATTAATATCTAAGATATACAAAGAACTCAAGAAGTTAAATAATAAGGAATCAAACAAACCAATCAAAAAATGGGAAATGGAGCTAAATAGAGAATTCTCAAAGGAAGAAATACGAATGGCATATACGCATCTAAAAAAATGTTCTACATCCCTAGTCATCAGGGAAATGCAGATTAAGACTACATTGAGATTCCATCTCACTCCTGTCAGATTGGCTACCATCATGAAAACAAATGATCATAAATGTTGGCGGGGATGTGGAAAAAGAGGAACCCTTCTACATTGTTGGTGGGAATGCAATCTGGTCCAGCCATTGTGGAAATCAGTGTGGAGGTTCCTAAAACAGCTAAAGATTGATCTACCATATGACCCAGCTATAGCTCTCCTAGGCATATATCCTAAGGACTCATCTCATTACCTTAGAGATACTTGCTCAACCATGTTTATTGCTGCTCAATTTATAATAGCTGGGAAATGGAAACAGCCTAGATGTCCCTCAACTGATGAGTGGATAATGAAGATGTGGCACATTTATACAATGGAGTTTTACTCAGCAGTAAAGAGGAATGAAGTTATGAAATTTGCAGAAAAGTGGATGGATCTGGAAAGAATTATACTAAGTGAGGTAACCCAGGCCCAGAAAGCCAAGCGCCACATGTTCTCCCTCATATGTGGATCTTAGCTAGAGATGATTGGGCTTCTGTGTGAGAAGGAAAAAACTCAGTAGCAGAGGCCAGTAAGTTAAAAAAGGAGATAGAAAGGGAAGAGAAAGAAAGGGAGGAGGGCTTTTATTAGGTTGGTATTGTATATATGTAAGTAGAAAGATTGAGATGGGGAGGGGATATGATGGAGAATGGAATTTCAAAGGGGAAAGGGGGGAGGGTAATACCATGGGATTTTTTTTGTTATCATGGAAAATATTAATAAAAATGGAGAAAAAAAAAAAAAAGAAGTTGTGGGAGGAGAGAGCTGAAGGGACATCCTGATTACAGTGAGACGTGGAGAAGCAGCTGGCAAGTGTGTCTTCTTCCCTGTCTGCACTGTTAACGTTAGTGCTCTACAAATGTGCTGGAATTTCGGGTTCTTCTTTGAATTCCTTGTATCATCCCTCTAGTTCTCTCACTAATAAATTTTAAAACTGTAACATGGGGGCTGGAGAGATGGTTTAGTGGTTAGGGTGCTTGCCTATAAAGCCAAATGGCCTGGTTCAATTCCCCAGGACCTACATAAGCCAGCCCCCTCTCTCTCCGTGTGTGTGTGTGTGTGTGTGTATCTGCTCTTTCTGTCTCTCAAAAAATTTAAAAAAATAAAAATAAAAATAACTTTAACATGGGCTGGAGAGATGGTTAGTGGTTAAGGCATTTACCTGCATAGCCTAAGGACCCAGGTTCAATTTCCCAGTACCCATGTAAGCCAGATGCAGAAGGCACATGCATCTGGAGCTCGTTTGCAGTGGCCAGAGGCCCTGGTGTGCCCATTCTCCCTCTTTCTCTTCCCCTCCCCCTTTCTCTCAAGTAAATAAATAAAATATTTTAAAACTTAAAAAAAAAAAAAAAAGAAAAACAAAACAAAATGTAAAAATTAAAAAAAAAATAATAATAAAGCTAGGTTTTTCCTACTGTCCTTCAAAAGGACCCTGGGGAAGAATGGAGGGGAGGAAGACGGGAAGACAAAGATGAAAAGAAAAGGAAAAAACAGAAAGATCTGGGCTGAAGAGATGGCTTAGCAGTTAAGGTGCTTGCCTGCAAAGCCAAAGGACCCAGGTTCAATTCCCCAGACCCACATAAGCCAGATGCACAAGGGGGCGCATGCATCTAGATTTTATTTGCAGTGACTGGAGGCCCTGGTGCGCCCATTCTCTCTCTCCCTCCCTCTCTCTGTCTCTCTCTCTCTCTCTCTACCCCTGCCTATTTCTCTCTCAAATAAATAAATAAATAAAAATAAAATATTTTTAAAAATAGAAAGTTTTGCTTTATATGTGAGACTTTTTCTTCCACAGGGAAAATTATCATTAATAAGTTGGAACCACTACAATGGACATAGAAAGAATGGTCAATGCAAGGTCTCTAGTCACTGCAAACGAACTCTAGATGCATGCGCCACCTTGTGCATCTGCTTTTACGTGGGTATTGGGAAATTGAACCTGGGTCCTTTGGCTTTGCTGGAAAGCTCCTTTACTGCTAAACCATGTCTCCAGCCATATTTCCACATTTTAATATTACCATCAGAACAACAGCCATCAAACAGTGTTTGGCAGGGTTTGATTCTGCTTTTTAATATTTTATTTATTTGTTTGTTTATGAGAGAGAGGACGCACCAGGGCCTCCAGCCACTGCAAAAAAAATTCCAGACATGCATGTGGTACCTTGCGTGTTTGGCTTTTGTGAGTACTGGAATCAAACTTGGGTCCGTAGGCTTCCCAGGCAAGTGCCTTAACCACTAAGCCATCACCCCAGCCCTCTGTTTTGTTTGTGTTTTTTTTAACTTATTTTCTTAGCTGGCATACAGATATTTAGGTATCATTCATGCTAGCATTTTCAAAAATACTTTGTTTTAGCTGATTCTCATCCCCAGCCCCTCTCTTCAATTTTCCTTCCCTGCAATGTACTCCCTGCTTCTGTTTACATGTGTCCTTTCACCTTCATGATGAAAGTTCTGGAAAAGGGAAGAATAGATGGAACACATCTCAAAATAACAAAGGTCATACTTGACAAACCCACAGTCAATATTATTTTAAATGGAGAAAAGCATAAGACTATTTCCTCTAAAATCAGGAACAAAAAAAATGATGTCTACTCTCTCTGCTTCTATTCAGTATTGTGCTTGAGGTCGTAGCTAGAGCAATATGACAAGAACAGGACATGAAATGGATAAGAATAGGAAAAAAGAAACCAAACTATCCCTCTTTGGCAATATTTTAGGCAAAGATTCTCTCACAATCCCAGAAGTGAAGAATTTAAGGGGGATTTGTGCATGTGCAGGATTCACATGCAAAAGCACACGCCACTGCTTGAAGGATCGTGAGCAAAGCCAGCGTCTCTAGTGTAAATGCACAATGAGAACGCAGGCATCGCTTCTTGATTTGAAAAAAAGGACCTATGAGCCAAAGCGGGATTTTTTTTGTGGGGGCGAGAGAGAGAGAGAGAGACAAAGAGAGAGAATGAGAATAAGAATGGGCCTGCCAGGGCCACTAGCCACTGCAAACAAACTCCAGATGCATGTGCCACTTTGTGCATCTGGTTTTACATGGGTACTGGGGAATCGAACCTGGGTGGTTAGGCTTTGCAGGCAAGAGCCTTCACCACTGAGCCATGTCTCCAGCCTGGGACTGTATGTTTTAAACAATTCTGGGATCTGAGGGTGAGGGACCATAGGAAGAACGTTAATCTTCCCTGAAGGAGGTACAAATCAAGTTGGAGAGCCAAGCCTAGACCATGTGACAGAATCAGAAAACCACAAAACACAGCCAACCCTCTTTGAAAAGCTTCACTTTGTGGTATAGTCTACAGGAGTCCAGAAAAAAAAAAAAAAAAAGAAATCCAAGAAGGTTTCCTGGAGGAGGTGAGACTCAAGCTCTCTGTCTCCCTAGGTCCTGTCTTCCCCCTAGGTGCATTAGTGTTGAACACGTAGAGTAGATGGCAATTTGTGTCTTCCCTGTCATGTTAGCCATTCTAGATCTTCAGATGAGGGCTGGAGAGATGGCTCAGCAAGTGATGGTGCTTGCTTGGATCTACAGATGAATTGCTGTTCAAAATTATAAATACTGGGTTGCAGAGATGGCTTAGCAGTTAAGTGCTTGCCTGTGAAGCCTAAGGACCCCCGTTCAAGGTTCAATTCCCCAGGACCCACATAAGCCAGATGCACAAGGTGGCACATGCATCTGGAGTTCGTCTGTAGTAGCTGAAGGCCCTTGTGTGCCCATTCTTTCTCTCTCTCTTGTTCTCAAATACATAAATAAAAAAATTTAAAAATCTAAAAAATAAAAAATAAATTAATTTTTAAAAGAAATACAAAATTATAACTACTTTTAACTGTCTATGTTAACCATTTTAATCATGCTCCTTTGATTGACTAATTGACAAAATGTGAACAATGTTTTCAAAGCATGACCAATAGTATTACTTTAAATGTTGTTACTGTTCTCTCTTTTATCTGGTTTACAACTGGCTTTATAACTCAGAGAATTTTTTAAGTATTCTTATTTATTTATTAGAGAGAGAGAGAGAGAGAATGGGCGCCCCAGGGCCTCTGGCCACTGCGAATGAACTCCAGATGCCTGCGCCACCTTGTGCATCTGGCTTACGTGGGAACTGGAGAATTGAACCTGGATCCTTGGGCTTCACAGGCAAGTGCCTTAACCGCTAAGCCATCTCTGCAGCCCCATAATTCACTTTAAAATTAAGTTGGTAGGCTGGGCGTGGTGGCACACATACCTTTAATCCCAACACCAGGGAGGTACAGGTAGGAGGATTGCCCTGAGTTCAAGGCCAGCCTGAGACTACAGAGTGCATTCCAGGTCAGCCTGGGATAGAGTGAGACCCTACTTCAACAGGAAAAAAAAAAAGACACTGTTTCTGATTTCTATACAGCTAACACCCTCATGAACTCTACAGAAACACGCTCATTTCACCATTGCCTGAACAGAGCCAGCGTCCTCTGGTGTAAATGCATGACAGGAACTCAGGTACCACTGCTTGAAGACTGGTCAGCTCTTAGCCTGCCCTGAGCTCCGCCTCCTCTGCAGGAGCAGCAGTGGGTTCAAAGTCCGCACTGTGAACACTTAGCTTTATCTTTTGTTGTTGCTGTGTCATCGTGGTTGCCTTTCCTGTCTCAGCTTGCTGCTTAGGGACTTATGCCCTGAATTGACCTCACAGGAAGTGCACTCACAAATACAGTAGTTCACATTGTTTTATTGTTATTTTCACTCGAGTCCAGGCTTACCTGGAATTCACTATGTAGTCTCAGGCTAGCCTCGAACTCACAGCGATCTTACCTCTGCTTTCCGAGTGCTGGGATCAAAGGTGTGTACCACCACACCCAGCTAGTTATAAAATTATAATTTAGTGGGCTGGAGAGATGGCTTAGTTGTTAAGGTGTTTGCCTGCAAAGCCAAAGGACCCAGGTTCGATTACTCAGTGCCCATGTAAGCCAGATGCACAGGGGCGCATGCATCTGGAGTTTGTTTGCAGTGGCCAGAGGCCCTGGTGTGCCTATTCTCTCTCTGTCTACCTCCTCTCTCTTTCTCTCTGCTTGTAAATAAATAAACAAATAAAACAAAATAAATTTTTAAAATTATAATTTAGTTATAAAAAGTTCAGCCCTTACTTTGTATGCCTCAGCCAAAATATCTTTCTTAATTATACAGTGTCTTTGAGAGATTGCTAAATTCAGTAGCAACCAACACTTTGCCTTAATCTGCATTTAGTATGAGGCACAAGTTTAAATGGAATTTACATAATTGAACAGATATTTTAAGTTCTCTTAACCAGAGATTTGTCCAAATTCATTGTTAACTAGTAATCACAATATTTCTTAAGATCATGTGATTTTGATTCTACTTTTTGGCATTGAGAGAAAAATCACAGAATGACCAAGAGCAAGTAATCATTTTAGGGTGTGGGGCCCTCGAGTTTTGGAAGGCTTAAAAAATACTAAAGTGCTCTCTTGCTCGCTGTCTCTTTCTCTCAAATAAATAAATAAAAATAAAATAGGCCAGGTGTGGTGGTGCATGCCTTTTTAATCCCAGCACTCAGGAGGCAGAAGTAGGAGGGTCGCCATGAGTTCGAGGCCACCATGAGACTACATAGTGAATTCTAGGTCAGCCTGGGATAGCATGAGACTCTACCTTGAAAAGCCCCCCCAAAATTAATTAATTAATTTTTAATTAGTAATTAATTAATTAATTAATTACTAATGCAGGCTGGAGAGATGGCTTAGGGGTTAAGGCACTTGCCTACAAAGCCAAAGGACCCAGGTTCAATCCCCACATAAAACCAGAGGCACAAGGTGGTGCATGCATCTGGAGTTCGTTTGCAGTGACTAGAGGCCTTGAGGCACCCATTCTCTCTATCCGTGTCCTCCCTCTCTCTCATAAATAAATAAATAAGTTTTCTAAAAATTAAAATCAAAAAAAGTACTAACACTTCAGTGTCAGCCCCAGAGAGTTTGATGTAATGGCTTGGGATGAGGTCTGTAAATTGCGATGCTTTAAAAGCTTCCCAAGTTGAGTTTATTGGCAGCGTGGCTAGGGGCCACAGTTTTCAACCTCAGACTGCACCCGCACTATGCACTATCCACCCCAACGGGTTGTTTCTAGTGAGGGTGAGGACTGGCTGCATTACCAGGTCTTTGTCTGCAAATGTGTCAGACCTCAAACTGGTGCAGAAGAGACCTGTGAGTGGGGTTAGAACTCCCCCACACCAGTAGCTCTCAAGTCCTGGCCATGTTAGCAAAGCATTGGAAACACAGACTCGGGGGAGGATAAATTATGTGTTTTGTTTTAGGGAGAGTTAAAATAAGAGAGCAAGCAAAGCACTCAAGCCAAAACAGATTCTCTCCCTTCCCAGCCTGGCTGGAGAGACAGAGAGAGGAGACAGGGAAAAGTCTCCCTCACACAGGGAACAGTCTCTCGGGGGAAAGAAGACTTAGGGAAGGAAAGGGAAGAGAAGAGGCTTGCACACATCTTTTGGGCACATTCATATGATCCAGACATCCAATTAAAATGAGCCCCATACCCAGGCTCAGGTACATGGGAAGGGACAGGAATGGCTGGTGGACCTGGAGGAACATTGACTTAGGAAGCACTCATCCCTGGGAATTGAACCCTCAAATTTGGGAAAGAAACAGGAAGTTGTTGTTGCTAAGGGGTTGTTGCCTTCAGCCATCTTGGATGAGACTAAATCAGATGCAAGCTCTAGTCTGGCCAGAGAAGGCAAAGTGGCCTCCATGTTTCTGTGGGCCACTTCCTAGCTAACTACCTACCAGGAAAAAAGTTATTAGCTGGGCTTGGTGGCACACACCTTTAATCCCAGTGTTTGGGAGGCAGAGGTAGCAGGATCGCTGTGAGTTTGAGGCCAGCCTGAGACTACACAGTGAATTTCAGGTCAGCCTGGGCTAGAGCAAGACCCTACCTCAAAATAAAATAAAATAAAATAAATACAGGGCTGGAGATATGGCTTAGTGGTTAAGCACTTGCCTGTGAAGCCTAAGGACCCCAGTTTGAGGCTTGATTCCCCAGGACCCACTTTAGCCAGATGCACAAGTGGGCACACGCGTCTGGAGTTCGTTTGCAGTGGCTGGAGGCCCTGGCATGCCCATTCTCTCTCTTTCTCTCTATCTGCCTCTCTCTCTCTCTCTCTCTCTCTCTGTCAAAATAAGTAAATAAAAATATTTTTAAAAATAAAATAAAATAAATACAATAAAATAAATAAATACAGGGCTGGAGTAAGGCAACAGTAAAGGCATTTGCCTACGAAGCCGAAGGGCCCAGGTTCGATTTCCCAGGACTCACATTAGCCAGATGCACAAGGGGGCACATGTGTCTGGAGTTAGTCTTCAGTGGCTAGAGGCCCTGGCATGCCTATTTCTCTCTCTCTCTCTCTCTCTCTCTCTCTCTCTCTCTCTCCCTCCCTCCCTCCCTCTCTGTCAAATAAATAAAAATAGAATATTTAAAAAATAAAACAAAATAAAATAAATAAATACAAAAATAAGAAGCCATCTTGCTCCCAATCCATATCAAAAGCCTGGTTTCCATACTTCTCTTTTGATTTGTGCTTTCTCCTGCATTCATTCATGGTCTATTCCGTGTCAGAGGCTATGCAATTTTAGATTCCTGACTACCCAACGAAGATTCTGTCCATGCCTCCAACCCTATCTCTCCTTATGATACCTGTAGGTTTCGGGGTAATTAACAGGCTCTTTCCTACCTCTAGAACTTGCTCCTGGCTCTACCTTGCTGCTACCTATATTTCTAAATCACAACTTGATTTTGAGAAATATTTTCACATTAAGGAATAAACATTAGGAAACACCTTTTTTAAAAGAGATTCTTTTTTGTTTATTTATACTTATTTATTTGAGAGCGACAGACAGAGAGGAAGAGGGAGAGAGAGGGAAGGAGGGAGGGAGGGAGGGAGGGAGGGAAAATGGGAACACCACGGCCTCCAGCCACTGCAAAAGAACTCCAGACACGTGCGCCCCCTTGTGCATCTGGCTAACGTGGGTCCTGGGGAATGGAGCCTCCAACCGGGGTCCTTAGGCTTCACAGGCAAGCTCTTAACCACTAAGCCATCTCTCCAGCCCAGAACCACCTTTTTAAAAGAAGATTTATTTTGTATGTATGGACATGTCAGTAATTAGAGTTAGCTCTGAATCAAGGGTGACCCCCACATGGAATAAAACACAATAGTACTTCAAACCAGAGCTAGAAAGTCATAATCCAAAGCTAGAGAATCAGTTTCCTTGCTGGCCAGGTTGGTGCACGCCTTTAATCTCAGTACTCGGGAGGCAGAGTAGGCAGATCGCCATGAGTTCAAGGCCTGCCTGAGACTACATAGTGAATTCCAGGTCAGTCTGGGCTACAGCAAGACCCTACCTCAGGAAAAAAAAAAAAAAAAAAAAAGTGAAAACTTGAAAAACTAACTATGAAACAAAACCAGAATTACTTACAGTAATACTTCCACTCAGGTCGGCCACTAGGAACTTTTTGGTGTGAGTTCTTCATCCAAAGATAGACTGATACATACATATACACACATGTATCACAAAACACAGGCTTTACACAAAAACGGGCCAATAACACATAGAATCTAATATCTAGGCACTTTAAAAAAAAAAAAAAGTTTAGTGCTCACTTTTCAGACTTCAAAGCTTCACCTACTCCTGTGGTCATGTTATTGAAGGTAACAAGATAAAGACGGCCAGTTATACAAATGCTCTGAGGGGCTGAGATAACATGCAAACCCAGCTGACATATCAAGAGTGTGAAGGCTGGCCCAACCACACTGCGCAGAAAAGGAAGTGCACCCTTCAAGAGCTAACTTGCACATTCTCTACCCAAGCCACAGCATCTGCAGGGACCCTGTGTGGCAGGCACGTCGCCTCTAACAGAAATGGTAAGTGATAGATTTCATGGGTCTCTCTCAGCCTTCTCGGTGCGGAGGAGGGTAGGGGGCCCACGGCCACGTCTTCCTAAGCCTTGGGGATTTGCCCGTGTCCTGTGGTTGCCCGTGGGGGGTGGGGGGGGAAGCTGCGGAGCCTTTATTCTGCCCCTTGAGAGGGAGGCTTCAGGAGTTCCCGTTTCTGATTCCAGCTGCCAGAGGAAGGGAGGAAGAATTATATTTTACAGAAAGAAAAGTTGAATTTATGGTCTTGGCGTGTATAGAGAGCTGTGGGGGGGGGGGGGTCACACCAGTGCCAGTCTCGTGTCTGGGATGGGCGCGTTGGCTCTCCGGATTCCAGGGACCCGTGTTGGGTGATGTTGTTGCTGAGAAGGGCCATTTTGGCAACACAGGAGATTGGGTAACAGCAGTTCTTTTGTTTGAAAAGGTCACTTCGTTACTTTAATTAGGGGGGTGGGGGGAATAAAGCCTAAGTAGTCCAAACCTTTCGGGATACATTGTCCCAAAGTTAACTGAAAGTCATTACTTGGGACACATTAAGATGGTGAGTGGGAAAGCCGGGCGTGGTGGCACACACCTTTAATCCCAGCACTGGGGAGGCAGAGGTAGGATTGCCGTGAGTTCGAGGCCACCCTGAGACTCCATAGTGAATTCCAGGTCAGCCTGGGCTAGAGTGAGACCCTACCTTGAAAAAAACCAAACACAACAAGAAAAGATGGTGAGGGGATTCCCAGGTGCACCGCAAAATCCAGCTCAACTTCTGAGGTAGCTCAATGACAGGACCCGTATGGCGCTTCACAGCTTCCCATTATTTGCCTTAAAAAAAAAATTGGCTCTCAGAATACTTTTTATCTTTTGCTGTCTCTGTACCCTACCTTCCCGCACCAAAGCCTAGGGTTACACATACATTCCCTTCTCTTCTCACAGAAAGGGTTATTTCTGTGCTGTGATCCTGGGAGAAGGCTGGAAGGGCAACAGAGGCGTCCGCTGGCTCAGCTGGAATAGGGAGGGGAGGGTTCATGCAGACGTGTCTGTAGTCTGGAAGCTTCCTGAGCCAGGATGAGGAAAGTGCAGATGGGAACTGTGATCTTGCCTTGGGAGAAAGAACTAGAGCGAGAGAGAGATAAGGGCAGAGTTTCTGAGTCCTGAGGGAAAAGAGAGCTGTAAGTGGGTGAGAAAGTGGTAGCCCTCCCCCCTACCAGGAAACCACATCTGTAGAGCCAGCAGGGGTGGCATGGCTTATGTCTCCCTGAATTCTCTCTGCAAGGATATGTTGCGTCCTGGGTTCTTAGAAAATGGCTTGACTTAACGACCAATGCCATCTTCCAAAACAAACAAGGGCCCTGTGGTTTACAAAGAGCTCTAGAATATGGATTTTCTAAGGGGAAACAAATGACGATGGAAGACAAGATAGTTTAAGTGGACAGCATTTTTTTTTTTTTTTTTTGAGGCAAGCACAACAGACTGGCCTTTTTTTTTTTTTTTTAATGCGAGAGAGAGAGAGAGAGAGAGGAGAGAGAATTTGCACACCAGAGCCTCCAGCCACTGTAATTGAACTCCAGGTGCGTGTGTAACCTTGCACACTTGCATCACCTTGTGCATCTAGCTTACGTGGGACCTGGAGAGTTGAACATGGGTGCTCAGGCTTTGAAGGCCAGTGCCTTAACTGCTAAGCCATCTCTCCAGGCCAGACAGCATGTTTTTGATGTGATGCATAAGTGTTGTCTTTGCTAAATGGCTACTATCTTCTGTTTACGAAAGTGACACGTATTATTCAAAAGTCTTGTGAGAAATACAGATCTGCAGAAATGAAACAACAGGCCTGGAGACATGGCTCAGAGGTTAAAGGTGCTCGCTTGCAAAGCCCGCTGGCCTGGCCATAGTACCACATAAAGCCAGATGCAAAGTGGCACATAGATTCAGTGCTTACTTGCTGTGGCAGGAGATCTTGATGCCCTCTCCCCCCCCCCATGCACACACATGCAAATGAGTAAATAAATATTTTCTTAAAAAAGAAATGAACTGGGTGCGGTGGTGCACACCTTTAATCCCAGCACTCAGGAAGCAGAGGTAGGAAGATGACTGTAAATTACTACGTAGTGAATTCAAGGTCAGCCTGGGCTAGAGTGAGATCCTGCCTCAAAAAAACAAACAAACAAAAAAAAAACCCAAAGAAAAAAATGATATGAATTAATACAGATTTTCTATGGCCTTATCACTTAAGGTATATTAATTAAAATTTATATAAATATTCTCCTATAATTTCACCATTTTAGCATATATTTTATAAATATAATTTTATGTGCTACTCTACTTTATAGACCATGTTCTCATTGCTTTTAAAAAATCTTGAAGAGCCAGGCGTGGTGGCACATGCCTTTAATCCCAGCACTGGGGAGGCAGAGGTAGGAGGATCACCATGAGTTCAAGGCCACCCTGAGACTACAGAGTGAATTCCAGGTCAGCCTGGGCTAGAGCGAGACCCTACCTCGAAAAAAGCCAAAAAAAAAAAAAAAAACTCTTGAAGAATATCTAAGTAGTGGTATATAAGTATTATACATAATATGCTATATAATATATACCATATTATAATATATAAGTAGTATAATTGTAGTGGTAGATCACTTTTAGCAATTATGTAGAACTCCATAATTTATCTTAGTTACTTTCATAGGATTGGAAACTTCAGAGTTTTTATTAAAACTTTATTTCTTATTTGTATTTCCCTCCCTTTTTTTTTTTTTTTTTTTAGAATAAACAGTTGGGCATTTCAGTGGTCTTTGTTTTGTTTTCCCCTTTTTCTTTACAGTAATATAGACAAGATTATCACAAGCATTCTCTTATATATATATATTGATGATTTTCCCATTGACAGAACTATTGGAAAATGGTCAAGTGGAAAATACATATATTTAAGACTTCTAACACAAGTTATCATCGTCATAACACATTTGAGCATTTGAAGTTTGCTTACAAATAGTGGCATATTAAGTAAATTCCTCTCTGGGATGATTGTATATATGCTTGTCTACCTTTTTTTTTTTTTTTTTTTTTTTTTTTTTTTTTAATAGAGGCAGGGTCTCCCTCTAGTCCAGCCTGACCTGGAATTCACTATGTAATCTCAGGGTGGTCTCGAACTCACAGTGATCCTCCTGCCTCTGCCTCCTGAGTGCTGGGATTAAAGGCATGCGCCACCACGCCCAGTCTATAGTAAGTTTTATGGACCCTGGCTGTTTACGTTAGTTATTTCCCTCATCACTCTGACAGAATATCTGAAAGAATCAACCCAAGGGAGGATTTCTTTTGGTTCATAGTTAATGGGAATGAAGTCTATTGTGGTAGGAAAGCCTGGTGACAGGACCAGCTCTTGTCCCTGGCAGTGAAATCATAAGGCCACTTCGTCACCTCTCAGTACAGGGGGAAGCAGAAAGCTTGGGCCAGAATTGGAGCTGGCGCATAACCTATACGACTCTCATAACCCACTTCCTGTAGCAGGCTCTAACTTCTATGGGTTACAAGGCCTCCCAAAATAGCTACACCTGGGGCTGGTGAAATGGTTCAGTACTTAAGCCTAATGAACAGGGTTCAATTCCCAAGTATCCAAGTATCCGTGTAAAGCCAGATGCACAAAGTGGCCCATGTATCTAGAGTTCCTTTGCAGTGGCTGAAGGACCTGGCACCCATTCTGTCTGTTTGTCTCTCTTCTCTTCTCCTCTCTCTCTCTCTCTCCTTGCAAATAAACAAATTTAAATATATTAAGAAAAAAAAAGAAAAAGAAAACAGCTCTACCAGCTGAGGATAAAGTGGCTCAAACACCTGGGCCTATGAAGGATATTTCACACCTGAACTTAAACACTGCCATTATCCTCATTTTATAGCTGACTAAACCAAATTCCTGCTGCTGCTGTCGAGTCCATTTGTCCTTGACTCATACTTAGAGAACCATAGCTCTCTGGAAATGATTGATCAAAAGCACAGAAAGAAGCCAGGCGTGGTGGCACACGCCTTTAATCGTAGCACTTGGGAGGCAGAGGTAAGAGGATCACCGTGAGTTCAAGGCCACCCTGAGACTACAAGACTACATAGTGAATTCCAGGTCGGCCTGGACTAGCGTGAAACCCTACCTCGAAAAACCAAAAAGACAAAAAAAAAAAAAAAAAAAAAAAAAAAAACAGGAAACAGCCCGAGAGGTGGCTTAGTAGTTAAGGCACTTGCCTGCGAAGCCTAATGACCCATGTTCTACTCTCCAGATCCCATGTTAGCCAGACGCACAAAGGTGAGGCAAGCGCAAGGTCGCACATGCCCACTAGGTGGCGCAAACATCTGGAGTTTGATTGCAGTGGCTGAGGCCCTGGCATGCTAATTCATTCTCTCTCCCTTCCCCCCTTCAGTAAAAAAAAAAGAAAAAAACACAGGAAGCAAATAAACAGCATGCCTTTCTGATCTCTAAAGAGATGAGTAAGAAATAGAAAATAGAGGGCAGGCATCTTTGGACCGGTGTGGTTTGAGACAGCTGGTTCTGCACTCTGACTACACACCCAGGCTGAAGGCCTAACACGAGTATAGTGGGAACTTGAGGTGGGGCCAGTGAGGTGGTAGATGGATACCCCAAAGAGGGAGAAGGAACTGGGCTTGGGCAAGGGAATTAAAGATCATTTTGGGCTTGAGGGAGCAGCTGAAGCAGGCAGGAATGATCTTGGGTCTCAGGACAAGATTGGTAGGAGATAAAAACAGAATGACAAGAGGTAGGTAAGGTAGAGGCTACGGTCATGGGATCATTTGGACCTTGAGGCCTTGGGCCCAGCTCGTTTAGATTGCTCTGATGAAATGCCTTGGCCTCACAGTTACAAACAATAGGCATTTGTATCTCATAGTTCTGGGGGGTTGCAAAGTCCAAGATCAGATGGTTAACATGGTCAGGCTTTGACGAGGCCCTCTCCTAGATTGCAGACTGCTGACTTCCTGCTAGATCCTCACAGGGTAAATGAAAACAAGCTCCCTTGGCCTCTTTCACAAGGACACTAGTCCACTCATGAGGGCCCTACCTTCATGACATGAGCACCTCACACAGGCCCCACCTCTTAATACCATGCTTTGGAGCCTAGCATTTATTTTTTTTTTTCTTTGTATAATTTTTGACAATTTCACATGTGTTTACAATGTATGTTGATCCCTCCACTTACCCTCTCCTCCCCTTTGCCCTCCCACCAAAACCATTGCCATAGAGCCCATCCTAGTTCCATGACTTATTGAGTTCATTTGTTTATTTTTAAAATATTTGTAAAATATTTATTTATTTATTTATTTATTTATTTATTTAAGAGAAAGAGGGCTAGAGCGATTGCTTAGTGGTTAAGGCACTTGCCTGTAAAGCCTAAGGACCCATGTTCTACTCTCCAGATCCCACTTAAGCCAGACAGATGCACAATGGTAAGGCAAGCACAAGGTCACACATGTTCAGTGTTCGGTGGCCCAAGCGTCTGGAGTTCCATTGCAGTGGCTGATGACCTGGAGCACCAATTCTATCTATCTCTCTCTCTCTCTCTCTCTCTCTCTGTCTCTCTCTCTCTCTCTATATATATATATATAATATACATAATATATATGAAAAGCCGGCTGTGGTGGCGCATGCCTTTAATCCCAGCACTCAGGAGGCAGAGGTAGGAGGATCACCATGAGTTCGAGGCCACCCTGAGGCTACATAGTGAATTCCAGGTCAGCCTGGACTAGAGTGAAATCCTACCTCCAAAAAATAAAAAATAAGAGAGAGAGAGAGAGAAAGAGGCAAATAGAGAGAAAGAGAATGAGCACACCAGAGCCTCTAGCCACTGCTAACAAACTCTAGACACATGTGCCACCTTGTGCAACTGGCTTACCTAGGTCCTGGTGAATTGAACCCGGAGCACCTATTTTATCTATCTCTCTTGACAAATTTGAAGGAAGTCTGACTGGTCTACATAGCAAATTCCTGGCAAGCCAGGGCTATACAGTGAGACCTTCTCTCTCTCTCTCTCTCTCTCACACACACACACACACAGTACAATGCCAAACAATTTTTTTAATATTTTATTTATTTATTTAAGAGAGAGAGAGGGAGAAAATGGGCAAGGGCCTTCAGCCACTGCAAACTCCAGATGCATGCACCTCTTGGGGAATCTAACTGGGTCATTTGGCTTTGCAGGCAAACAACTTAACTGCTACCCATCTCTTCAGCCCACCAAACAAGTCTTGAGATAAGAGGATAAGAGTTTCAAATTCTAGGTGACATCTTTCGTTCATACTTCACATCGGTACCCATGGGAAGAAACATGAGCCGCTCTTCTCAGCACACAGATTGAAACGCTGACTTTGAGGCTCCTCGGTCTGGAGTTAGTGGGTGGAGCTCCAGTTCTGGATTTGGTAACTTCAGTATCACTTCCCAAGTTCTTGGATGTAGAGTCCATTTGACCTCTCTTTTTTATATATAAATATCTTATGTTTAGTTATGAGAGAGAGAGAGAGAATGGGCACACCAGGACCTCTAGTCACTGCAAATGAACTCCAGATGCATGCGCCACCATGTACATCTGGCTTATGTGGGTACTAGGGAATCGAACCTCAGTCTTTAGGCTTCGCAGGCAAGTGCCTTAACCACTGAGAAATCTCTCCAGCTCACAAGTAAAATTAAATATATATTTGTAATATCATGGAACAAATAATGTTCCCATACCCGCCTCCTGCGCTTAATACATATTAGCACTTTGCCATTTACTTAAAAAATGAAAACCTGAACACTTAACGCCCTCTTTTTAGTTCTGTGTTCCTCCTTCCATCAGCAGAGATGCTTTGGAAAATAGCTTCTAGTCTTCACAGCCGTGCTTTTATACGTTTGTTTTACTCATGGGCCTTACAAATAACCTATAATAATGTTTTCTTTTCTGGTTTGGTAATGACTTGTGTCATTTGCTTTCTTGCATTGTATGTTTTTAAGGCATTTCATCAGGATACTTCAATTCTGTGGCTCAATCTATTGATATGCTATCTTTTTTATTAAACATTTGAATATATTTTATTTATTTATTTGAGAGAGAAAGAGGCGGGGGGGGTGGGGAGAGAATGGGTGCGCCAGGGCCTCCAGCCACTGCAGACAAACTCCAGATGCGTGCACCCACTTGTGCATCTGGCTAACGTGGGTCCTGGGGAATCGAACCTGGGTCCTTTGGCTTTGCAGGCAAGCACCTTCACCGCTAAGCCATCCCTCCAGCCTTTTGTTGTTTTCTTTAATAAGACTTCGTTCTACCCTCATAGTGCTGGTTCACTACTTACTTGATCCTTAGGCCTGCAGGCCAGATCCAGGTCTATAATGGACAGGAAGACGGTCTAGGTCTGAGGCAGGAAGGGACAGGGAAAAGTAGAGAGACAGGAGAAAGGAGAGGGAGGACCCTCCCCCAGGAGTCTGGTTGAAACCTGCTCACAGGCTTACAATAACATTGGACACTTAGTACATTTGTTGCTAAGTCAGCTGAGATGAAATCTAGCTCCTGGGCTGTGCCTAGTGCAGGGTTTCTCAACCTCAGAAATTCTGTGCATGGTGGGATGTTTAGCAACCTCTCTTATCTCCACCAACTAGATGTCAATAGCACCTGACGTCACCCAGCGTTGCAACCCAAAGCACTTCCAGACATCCTGAAATATCCGGTGGAAACGAGGGCAAAGCCACTGGACCGTCACACTGCAGTCTCGGTAGCAGCAGAGCTTTCATGTCCCTTCTTGGTGCCGAGGAGGGAAAAGGCACATGTTCCCTGTCGTAGGTTCCAACGGTGATGTCGCTCAGGCTTTCAGGTTACACTACAGGAGCTGAACTAATGAATCTTTCCATACCCGCAGCCAGAGCTCCCTCTGCAGCGTTCAGGCTCACTGGTCATGTTTCTACCCTCTTTCTGATATAAACCATCTGTCTGCTTTAGGACGGTCAGGGTCTCCTGTTCCGCCCACCACTGGCATGTGGCTAGCTCAGAAAGAGGGCCTTTATTTTACTGCCCCACGCTGACACTATTCGCTGTCGGTTTTCCTCCCCTTCTCCTCAGCTTTGCATCTTTCCTTTCTCCTTTCTACCTTCATCCTTGATAAATGTTATTGGGTGAATGGTCAAAATAGGGGAAATGAGAGCTGGAGAGATGGCTTAGTGGTTAAGCGCTTGCTTGTGAAGCCTAAGGACCCCGGTTCGAGGCTCGACTCCCCAGGACCCACGTTAGCCAGATGCACAAGGGGGTGCATGCATCTGGAGTTCGTTTGCAGTGGCTGGAGGCCCTGGCACGCCCATTCTCTCTCCCTCTCTCTATCTGCCTCTTTCTCTGTCTGTTGCTCTCAAATAAATAAATTAAAAAAAATAACAAAAAAAAAATAGTGGAAATGTGTCAGCCTGGGGGTTTAGTACAGTTTCTTCCAAGTCTCTGTCACCACACTCTGCCAATCTATTAAGATGGGGTTCTTCAAACCAATAGTGTCCACATTCTCCGGGGCCATAGTAGGATTCAGCACCCGCTGGGAGTAAGTAGAGCTGACGAATATGCCCTCTAGATAGTTTGGAGGCATGTTAGCATTTCATAACATTCATGAGCTAAGACTTGGCCAAAGAGACCTTAATGGGTGATTGTTAACCTGACTATGCACTTGAACTACTTGTTGAGCTTTAAAAGAAATTCTAGGGCTGGAGAGATGGCTTAGCAGTCAAGGCACTTGCTTGCAAAGCGAATCCTAAGGACCCAAGTTTGATTCCTCACTACTCCTGTAAGCCAGATTCACAAGGTGGCATATGCATCTGGAGTTCGTTTGCAGTGATTAGAGACCTTGGCATGCCCATTCTTTCTCTATCTGCCCCCTCTCTTCCTTTCTTCTTTCCTTTCTTTCCTTTCTTTCTTTCTTTCTTTCTTTCTTTCTTTCTCTCTCTCTCTCTCTCTCTAATAAATAAATAAAAGCATGTAAGATGGAAAATACCTTCATGCATACTTTAAGAAAAGAGAGGGCTGGAGAGATGGCTTAGTGGTTAAGGCATTTGCCTGCAAAGCCAAAGGACCCAGATTCAATTCTCCAGGACCCACATAAGCCAGATGCACAAGGTGGCACATGTGTCTGGGGTTCATTTGCAATGGCTAGAGGCCCTGGCATGCCTATTCTCTCTCTGCCCCCCATCTCTCTCTTTTGCCTCTATCTCAAATAAGTAAATAAGTAATTTTTTTTAATTACTTGAGGGCTGGAGAGATGGCTTAGCAGTTAAGGCATTTACCTGCAAAGCCAAAGGATCCCGGTTTGATTCTCCAGGTCCCACATAAGCCAGAGGCACACGGGGGCACATGCATCTGGAGTTCGTTTGCAGTGGCTAGAAACCCTGGCATGCACATTCCCTCCCCCCCCTCTTTCCCTCTTTCTCACAAATAAATATATAAAATATATTTTTTAAAATTACTTGAAAGCAAAACATATAAAGAACCTACAAAATAAACCAAGTTAAAATAAAGAGTTCAAAAAATGTTTCCTTGTTTTTGTTGTTGTTGTTTGTTTGTTTGTTTTTGTTTTTTCAAGGTAGGGTCTCACTCTAGTGCAGGCTGACCTAGAATTCACCATGTAGTTTCAGAGTGGCCTTGAACTCACGGCAATCCTCCTATCTCTGTCTCCTCAGTGCTCGTATTAAAGGTGTGCACCATCACACCCAGCTATTTTTTTTTTCTTTTTAAATCATATTGAGACCTTTTACTTTAAAAAAAAAAGATCTACTTTTTCACACAAAATGCTATATGTTCTCTTAGAATATTGACAAAAAGGAAGATTTTAATTAAAAAATTCAGAATTCTATCTTATGTGTCCTAAACCCAGCTAATGGAATTATAAAACCAGAGTTCACGCTCGCCATTCTACACTGATATTTGAATGATAAACCAACAATAAATTCAACCCTTATGTAAATCCTGGCAGAGACTAAAAGAAATAGAGTTGAAGTAAACATCTGCTGAATTTGATCTGTGACAGGCATTTAGATGAAAGAATTCCATCAAAATCCAGTAAAAATACTCTGATGACTTTTAGGAGATTAATGTACATGAATACATTTTGTTTGTTAATGTATGGACAGAGTGCAAAAGAACTACTAGCAGTTTTATTCACTAAAGATGTGAAGGGAAAAAAATTTATCACAAGAGGACATTCATCCGAGAAAAACTAATTTTATCACATGTACCCGCAACCACATGAGACAGCATTTCAGTCAGAATGGAGCATTTCAATAGTGGGAAAGGGCTATCCCAATACAACGGGCTGACATGTGTCATATTCGTTACCTCGGAGCTGAGGTGGGTGATGCTTGGAGTTTCTGATCTGTTCACTATCAAGCAAACTAAGACTATGAAATTGGAATGATTGTAACCTCTGCTTCCTTTATTATGTCTTATTTTTATTCATTTATTCATTTGAGAGAGTCAGAGACAGACAAAGAGAGAATGGGCATGCCACAGCCTCCAGCCACTGCAAACAAACTCCAGACACATATGCTGCCTTGTGCATCTGGTTACATGGTCCTGGGGAATCGAACCTGGGTCCTTTGGCTTTGCAAGCAAGAGTTTTAACTACTAAGCCATCTCTCCAGCCCGTAACCTCTGATTTCTAAGGAAAGTTCTCCTGGAGCTCCTGAGCATGGCTAGAGCAGATGGCCTCAGTTTGGGGGAGGAAAAGTTAACTAACCTAAACACATGTATTGTCAAATTTGAAAAGCAGAGCAGGCAAGAAAAGAAGTTCCTAGAAAGCCAGGCGTGGTAGCGCACGCCTTTAATCCCAGCACTCGGGAGGCAGAGGTAGGAGGATCGCCATGAGTTCAAGGCCACCCTGAGATGACAGAGTTAATTCCAGGTCAGCCTGGACCAGAGTGAGACCCTATCTCGAAAAACCAAAAAAAAAAAAGAAGTTCCTAGAAATTAACCACAATAAGGCATGTGTGGTTGCCAGCTAGATATAAAATACACATGTAGTGTTGTAATATTTTATAGATCTTGATTTCTCTATATCCTCTTTTTTTCTCACTATTCTACCCTTCCACTTGGTAAGTCATTTTGTTTAATTTGTAAGCTGCACCTCCCGAAATGGGCAGTTGACTCATTCCTAGGACACAGTGCTAACCTTTCACTCAGTGAGAAATGGTGCTAGACCAGCCCTTTGATCAGTGAGAAGCTGGCTTCTCTTTTCTGTGGGTTCATTACATACAAGTAGTCAATTTAAATATGCGGGGAAGTGTCTTCTTGATCTAGAATCTGGCAAAACCTAGAAATACATTTTGCCATTGTGATATTTTATTTCTTGCTTTTATTGTTAAGGTCTATATTTAATTGAGTGGCAATAAATACTTTGCTCATAAATACCTATAATGTTCAGCCGGGTGTGGTGGCGCATGCCTTTAATCCCAGCACTCGGGAGGCAGAGGTAGGAGGATCATCGTGAGTTCAAGGCTACCCTGAGACTACAGAGTGAATTCCAGATCAGCCTGGACTAGAATGAAACCCTACTTTAATAAATAAATAAATACCTGTAATGAAAGGTTTTGTTTAACAGTATACTATGTTTGCTATTTTAAAAGTATGTTTAAGGGCTAGAGAGATGGCTTTGCAGTTAAGTGCTTGCCTATGAAACCTAAGGAACTTGGTTTGAGGCTCAATTCCCCAGTACTCACATAAGCCAGATGCACAAAGTAGTGCATGCATCTGGAGTTCCTTTGCAGTGGCTAGAGGCCCTGATGCTCCCATTCTCTCTCTCTCTCTCTCCCTCTTTGTCTGTTACTCTCAAATAAACAAATAAAAATAAACCAAGTAAATAAACAAATAAATAAATAAAAGTATGTTTAAGAGCACTGGACCTATACTGAAGACAAAAGGAGAGATGCTAGTTAAAAGCCAGGGCTCCTTAGAGCTACAAGCTGGTTATAAATTCCCAGGCTTGGGCTGGAGAGATGGCTTAATGATTAAGGTGCATGCCTGTGAAACCTACAGACCCAGATTCAATTCTCCAGGCCCCACATAGGCCAGATGCACATGGTAGCACATGCATCTGGAGTTGTTTGCAGTGGTTAGAGATCCTGGTGTGCCCATTCTTTCTCTCTCTCCCTCTCTCTGTCTCTAATAAATAAATAAATATAAAATCTTAAAAAAAAAATCCCAGGCTTTCCCATAAGGGGTAGTTCTGTTTCTCCTTGTTGCCTCCCCCCCCCCGCCCCACAGGCTAAGTCAGTCTCCTCCATCATCAAACTCAATTGGGGATCTTACACAACTCCATTTTTCATGTTCCTGAAAACATTGGACTTTGTGACCCCAAGAAAATAGTTTCTATTTCTTTTTTTTTTAATTTTTTGTTCATTTATTTATTTATTTATTTGAGAGCAACAGACACAGAGAGAAAGAAGCAGAGAGAGAGAGAATGGGTGCACCAGGGCCTCCGGGCACTGCAAACGAACTCCAGACACATATGTCCCCTTGTGCATCTGGCTAACGTGGGTCCTGGGGAGTTGAGCCTCGAACTGGGGTCCTTAGCCTTCACAGGCAAGTGCTTAACTGCTAAGCCGTCTCTCCAGCCCCTATTTCTTGTTCTAATGTTCTGAGTTGAATATAGTGCATAGATCTGGATAGGAAGAATCAAGGCAAGCCTTGGTGAACTGCGTCCTGGATAAGCATTTGGTTTGAGACATGTTTGGATTGGAAGTAGTGTTTAGGGTAGGAAATGAGATCAGATTAAGTATATACCAGTCTTCTGGAAGATTCTGGGCTAGTCTTGAGTGTATACATGAAGAGGGAATTGGGAAATGGGTAAAATTTGGTATCAGATAGGATATTGATGTCTTCAACTTACTTTGAAATGCATTTCTCTCACCCCCAAAAAGTGAAGGGGAGCCTGGTGTGGTGGTGCATGCCTTTAAATTCCAGCACTTGGAAGGCAGATGTAGGAGGATCACCATGAATTTGAGGCCATCCTGAGACTACATAGTGAATTCCAGGTTAGCCTGAGCTAGAGTGAGACCCTACCTCAAAATAAAATAAAATAAATTTTAAAAGGGGGGTGCATAGCAGCACACGCTTTTAATCCCAGCACTTAGAATGCAGAGGTAGGAGGATCACTGTGAGTTTGAAGCTAGCCTGAGACTATAGAGTGAGTTTCAAGTCAGCCTGGATAGAGTGTGAGACCCTACCTCAAAAAAAAAAAAAAAAATCAACAAACAAAGCCGGGTGTGATGGCGCATGCCCTTAATCCCAGCACTCGGGAGGAGGATCACTGTGAGTTCGAGGCCAGAGAGACCCTACCTTGAAAAACCAAAAAAAGAAAACAGGTCCCAAAGGTTGTCCCCTCTTACAGGGTGAACGTTCTTCAGGAGCCTAGCCCAATGAGGTGGATTTCAAAGCTGATGGAAAACCTGCACGTACCCATCTACACACGTTCGTGGGATTTGACACATCAACGTGAATCCTCCAGAGGATTTGCTGACTGAAGTTCCAGCTTAAACACCCACCTCTTAAGAGCTCTTTCCACCCATGCAGAATTAAGAGCTCTATAAAGTAACCTGCTTCAAGATGTTGTGTTGTTTATTATTATTATTATTATTATATTATTAGGCTTAAAATTCAACTGTCTTCATGCATGTTGAGTGGACTGTCATACCCAATGTTTTATTTATACATTGACAGCACATCCTGGTAGGACCAGGAGTGTAGGCAAGGACAAAATGACAATGGGCCTTAGTATATTCATCAGATCTTCATCCCAAGCCGCACGGTACTCCCAGAATCAATCTAATGGATTTGCTCCATGGTTCGGGGGCGGCGGCAGGGCTACATTCTACCTTTAACTGGCTGCTTCTGATTGAACAGGGCATTTCACTGTCAGTGATCTGGCCCCCATCATGCTAACCTCTACCTTTGTGGGTGTTCATGCATACTTAATGAGCTAATATGTCAGGAGAGCAGTTAGTAGGTGCTTGTGTCCTGGGATGTGTCCTTTAAAATGCTTAAAACCTCACTGCAGATGCTCTTAAGAAGCTCATCTCAAAATCAGAAGAATTTTTGTCCCTACAAAATGTTTTTTTTAAATATTTATTTATTGAAGCGAGAAAAAGAGGCAGAGAGAGAGGGAGGCAGGGAGAGGCAGCGCATAGGCACATCAAGGCCTTCAGCCGCTGCAAACAAACTGCAGATGCATGCGCCACCTTGTGCATGTGGCTCACATGGGTAGTGGGGAATCGAACCTGGGTCCCTAGGCTTCACAGGCAAGCACTTTAATGGCTAAATCATCTCTCCAGCCTTACAAAATGATTTTGAGGGCCTCAACTTCAACTGATTTCCAAACAATCAACTTTCTAACGATCTTGGAAATGTCTGGGGTTTCTCTGGGGCTCTGGAAGAAGGAAAGAACAAAATATTGTTGAGTGTGAGCTAAAAGATTTGAGGTGGGATAACTGATAATGCCCCAGAAGGCTTCCTGGACTTCCCAGACTTCCCACCTCCAGAGAGGAGTCTAGAGCGGAGGGAGGCATCTAACTAGGACTTCTTTTTTCTCATTACACCAGAGCAGTCTACCAGGCTTTCTCTGTCTGACTAACTCAGGAAGCATGACAGGGTTGCTCCAAAGTCTACCCCAAGGCAGACACTCTGAAATCAAAATCAAAACAAAAACAGGACAAAAAGCTCAAATCTAAGAAAATGAGTACTGGAGAGATGGCTTAGCAGTTACGATGCTCACCTACAAAGCCTAAAGACTCAGGTTTGATTCCCCAGATCCCACGTAAGCCAGATGCACATGGTGGGACATGCATCTGGAGTTCATTTGCAGTGGCTAGAGACCCTGGCATGTCCATTCTCAATCCCTCTCTCTCTCTCTCAAATAAATAAAAATAAATATTTTTTTAAAAAAGAAAATGAGGGATGAAGGGATGGCTAAGCAATTAAGGCACTTGCCTGCAAAGCCAAAGGACCCAGGTTCAATTCCCTAGGACCCACGTAAGCCAGATACACAAGATGGCACATGCATCTGGAGTTTGTTTGCACTGGGTGAAGGCCCTGGCATTCCCATTCTCTTTCTCTCTATCTTCTCTCCCCCGCCTCTCTCAAACAAATAAATTAAATTAAATATTTTTTAAAAAATGAATTGTTACAAAGGAGTAATGTTCCACATGTTTGTAAGTATACAGTGCAAACTTTTCTGAAAGCACTGCATAGGACTGGTAATACTAGATTGTCAACAAATGTTTGGTGAGTGAAGTTTGCTGACATTAACTCTAGTTATATTTATTTCGCACTATAACACACAAAATTGATGAAAGAAGAAGGAAAGAAATAAGAGAGAAAAAGGGAAGGAAGGAAGAAAACAGGAGAGGAAGGGGATGGAGAGATGGCTTGGCAGTTAAGTGCTTGCCTGTGAAGACTAAGGACCCCCATTTGAGACTCAATTCCCCAGGACCCATGTTAGCCAGATGCATAAGAGGGCGCAAGTGTCTGGAGTTTGTTTGCAGTGGCTCGAGGCCCTGGCGCGCCCATTCTCTCTCCCTCTATTTCCCTCTTTCTCTCTCTGTCTGTCACTCTCAAATAAATAAATAAAAATAAACAACAACAACAAAAATCTGTATATATATCATATCATTTTTTTCCTTTTTCCCTGCCTTCCCCCTCTATCTTCCCTTCTTTCCTCTCTTTTTCTATTTTTTTATTTTTGTTTATTTTTATTTATTTATTTGAGAGTGACAGAGAGAGAAAGAGGCAGAGAGAGAGTGAAAGAGAGAGAGAGAGAATGGGCACGCCAGTGCCTCCAGCCACTGCAAACGAACTCCAGATGTGTGCGCCCCTTGTGCATCTGGCTAACGTGGGTCCTGAGGAATCGAGCCTCGAACCAGGGTCCTTAGGCTTCACAGGCAAGCTTTTAACTGCTAAGCATCTCTCTAGCCCTATATACAGATTTTTTCGTGGTAGGGTCTCACACCACGAAAAGGCTGACCTGGAATTCACTATATAGTCTCAGGCTAGCCTCAAAGTCATAGCAATCTTCCTACCTCAGCCTCCAGAGTGCTGAGATTAAAGTGTGAGTCACCATGCCCAGCTGTTACTTTGTTAATTTCTTTATTTAGGGAACGCTTTCTCCTTAAATACAGTCTTCCCATTCAGGGTATGAATCATGAATCTGAATTGTGTCAAAATTATGAAGATTTTATCCTCTTCATGTCTAACCAAAAGTTTCAGATAAATATAATACTATGCTTATTTATAAATAAAAGCTGGGGAGATCATTCAGTTAGTAAAGTGTTCTTACAAGCATGAAGACCTGAATTCCATCCTCAAAACCAATGTAAAAAGGGGGTGCTAGAGAGCTGGCTTAGCAGTTAAAAGGTGCTTGCCAACAAAACCAAAGGACCCAGGCTCGGTTCCCCAGGACCCACATATTCCAGATGCACAAGGTGGCACATGCATCTGGAGTTGATTTGCAGTGGCTAGGAGCCTTGGCATGTCCATTTTCTCTATCTATCTATCTATCTATCTATCTATCTATCATCTATCTTCTGTCTCTTGCTCATATACATAAATAAATATAAGTTAAATAAATAAAAATAAGAAGCTGGGGGCTGGAGAGATGGCTTAGCAGTTAAGCGCTTGCCTGTGAAGCCTAAGGACCCAGGTTCAAGGTTCGATTCCCCAGGACCCACGTTAGCCAAATGCACAAGGGGGCGCATGCATCTGGAGTTCATTTGCAGTGGCTGGAGGCCCTGGTGCGCCCATTCTCTCTCTCTCTCTCTCTCTCCATATATATATCCTCTCTCTCTCTCTCTCTCTCTCCATATATACACAGAGAG
Source organism: Dipus sagitta (assembly GCA_036346955.1). NCBI lineage: Eukaryota > Metazoa > Chordata > Mammalia > Rodentia > Dipodidae > Dipus > Dipus sagitta. Next base: position 70,911,764 of record CM070782.1, read on the forward strand.
AAAGAGGCAGATATATATATATATATATATATGTATATTTATACATATATGTACTCGCAGACAAGTGTTTGAAAGGCTAAGCCTACTCCAGCCCAAGATTCCTTTTTGAACATACCGCCTCTGGCTCTCTCACTAGAGTGGTGGAGATCCCGCCACACTGTCAGTGAGCCCTTAGAGCTGTGCAGCACTGAGTCAACACAGCCTCGTGGTGTTCAGATGAGGGTGCTCAGAACAAAGTGCCTTGTGTCTTGGCTAGGATGAGGAAGAAAGCTACTAACAAAGAAGACAAAGACAGAAGAGGTGGGTTCATGCTGACCCATTCATCCCCACCCTCTGAGTGGTATTTTAGCCAAATGCAATTGGCTATATTCCATTAGGGTTACAGGTGACTTCCGTGTCTAAGAATTCTGACCTTGTTTCCCCAGCTAGCTATATGTATGTAGCTATATGTAGCTATTTGCAGATATATATATATCTGCCTCTTTCTCTCTGTGTATCGATCTCAAATAAATAAATAAAAAAATAAATAAAAAGCTGGGCATGGTGACACACATATTTGGACTCCCAGCACTGTGGAGACAGGCAAATCCCTGGGGCTTGCTGACCAGCCAGTCTACTCTAATTAGGAAGTTCCAGGCCAATGGAAGACTGTCTCAAAAAAGGTGGATGGCATCTGTTGCAGTCAGGTTCCCATTGCTGGTAGAAATCACCCAACCAACGGTAGCTTGTGTGGAAAAGGGGGGGTTATTTTGGCTTATAGACTCGAGGGGAGACTCCACGATGGCAGGGAAAGTGATGGCATGAGCAGAGGGTGGACATCACGCCCTAGCCAACATCAGATGGACAACAGCAACAGGAGAGTGTGCCAAACACTGCCAAGGGGAAACTGGCTATAACACCCATAAGCCCGCCCCCCAACAATACACTGCCTCCAAGAGACGTTAATTCCCAAATCTCCATCAGCTGGGGACCTAGCATTCAGAACACCTAAGTTTATGGGGGACACCTGAATCAAACCACCACAGCATCTAAAGGAATGAAACCTGAAATGTGCCCTGGCCTGTGCATGCACACAAACACACACACTTGCACATACACTAATCGTGTGTCGTTATGCAGGGATCAATGCTTTACACAAAATCTATACATTGTAATTCAAAATACTGTCTGTTGTGCCAAAGTTACATGAACAAATTTAAAATAGAATTTTTTTTTTACAATATTTCAAAACCTAGTATCTGTAAACCACAATCTATTAGGCAAGAAAGTTACTCTTGTTAGTCATATACTTCTGGGATAGACTTAAGAATTACTCAGGGCTGGAGAGAAGGCTTAGACATTAAGGAGCTTGCATGCAAAGCCTAAGGACTCCAGTTCAAGTCCCCAGGACCCAGGTAAGCTAGATGCACAAGGTGGCGCATGCGTCTGGAGTTTGTGGTGACTGGATGCTCTAGTGCACCCATTCTCCCTCCTCCCCTCTCTCTTAAATAAATAAATAAATAAATAAATAAATAACTTTTTTTAAACAAAAAGAGTTACTCTACTGCATAGGTGTCAGTGTTTGATGTCCACTAATACAATGTCATGAAACAGGTAATATTGCCAACACCTGTCCATTGTCCAACAAATAATTGGGACAAGAGAAGTAATTTGTCTGTTACTGCATAGTAAGGGATTATGCCCACACCTGGCCGTCTGGCTCTGAGGCCTGGGCTGCAAACCTGATGACACCGCTTCTGTTCTGGTCTTTGCCTCATACCTTTGTCACATGACCCTGAAACAGGCACATCTTTTCCTTATGTTTCACATACAGAGCGGTGACACCCTTCTCATGGACAATAATATCCCCACGGCTAAGTATGCCACATATATTCTAACCCTCCCCCACCTGTGGAGAACGGGTTTTCACCTTTCCACGATGAAAGTCTCTTCCAGCTCTCCCAGTTGCTGCCTGTGCACATAAGAGAGGGCCGTGCATGGAAGGGTGTGCGGCAGTGTAAGTTTGATCTGTCATGGGAGGAAGCAGCATTATCGCTTCTCCTAGGAGGGAGTTGTGATAGGAACCCAGAAGGTTTCAAATACTTTTAGGAAAAAAGTTAGCTGATCCGGCCAAGTTATCATTATGATAGAAAAGAATTGGTGGGAAGTAGCACTAAGCTGAATTGTCACTATACAATATAATGATTCTTATACAGTATTTGCCCTCCACAACTGCTGGTTAGCACAAAAGAGGAGAAAGTTCTTGCATATGGCCACTAAAAGCTATGGTTTCATAGTTAGTGTACAGAGGAGGCTCTCTTTGTACTGAAGGCCCTCTGCTTCCCTCTGCCTCTATATTAGCATATTTAAGGATCTGTATTATTAATAATACTGCCCACCAAGTTTTCAAAAGTTTGGTGTTCTTTACTCCTCTGGACCTTTCTTTCTTTCTTTTTTTTTGGGGGGGGGTGGTTCAAGATAGGATTTTCTCTAGTCCAGGCTGACCTGGAATTCACTATGTAGTCTCAAGGTGGCCTCAAACTCATGGCAATCCTCCTACCTCTGCTTCCTGAGTGCTGGGATTAAAGGCATGAGCCACTACACCTGGCTTTTTTTTTTTTTAATGTTTTTAATTTATTTATTTGTGACACAGAGAGAGAGAGAAAGGCAGGTGAGAGAGAATGGGTGCACCAGGGACCTCCAGCCACTGCAAATGAGCTCCAGACACATGTGCCACCTTGTGCATCTGGCTTATGTGGGTCCTGGGGAATCGAACCTGGGTCCTTAGGACTCGCAGACAAGTGTTTGAAAGGCTAAGGCTACTCCAGCCCAAGATTCCTTTTTAATATACCACCTCTGGCTCTCTCACTAGAGTGGTGGAGATCCCGCCACACTGTCAGTGAGCCCTTAGAGCTGTGCAGCACTGAGTCAACACAGCCTCGTGGTGTTCAGATGAGGGTGCTCAGAACAAAGTGCCTTGTGTCTTTGCTAAGATGAGGAAGAAAGCTACTAACAAAGAAGACAAAGACAGAAGAGGTGGGTTCATGCTGACCCATTCATCCCCACCCTCTGAGTGGTATTTTAGCCAAATGCAATTGGCTATATTCCATTAGGGTTACAGGTGACTTCCGTGTCTAAGAATTCTGACCTTGTTTCCCCAGCTAGCTATTTGCATAGATATTTCATATTCACAGCAAACGAAATGTTCAAAATAAAATTCTGCAAACCAGTTCTTCTACCTACATGCTGTCAGTAGCAGTGTCTGTCTTGTTTTTTGTTTGTTTGTTTGTTTTGTGGCGGGGTTGGTGGGGGGTTGGACAGGGTCTCGTGTAGCAGACTTGTCTCAAACTTGTTAAATAAATCAGACTGGCCTTGAACTTGTGATCCTCCTGCCGTTACCTTCTGAGTACTGGGCTTATAGGTGTGTGCCCCCATGTTTCTTCTCTGTCTTGTCTTAAACAATAAAACTGATGGGCTGGAGAGATGGCTTAGCGGTTAAGTGCTTGCCTGTGAAACCAAAGGATTCCGGTTCAAGGCTCGATTCCCCAGTACCCATGTAAGCCAGATGCACAAGGTGGCACATGCATCTGGAGTTCGTTTGCAGTGTCTGGAGGCCCTGATGCACCCATTCTCTCTCTCTCTCTCTCTCTCTCTCTCTCTCTCTGTGCCTTTCTCTGTCTGTTGCTCTCAAATAAATAAATAAAAAGTAAACAAAATAATATTTTTTTAAAAAGAATAAAACTGTTGCCATCATTTTAATGCTTTTTTTTTCCTCTCCTTATATTCATCCTGGCACTAAACATCTTCATTTAATAACTGTCAAAATGTCCAATGTTAAAAGAAGCTACCTGTGTCTGGAGGTGTTTGCTTGTTGGGGGTAGGGTGCTCCCCCACAAGGCCTTGATAGGTTGTCTCAACTCATTTTGAAGGTTTTTTTTTTTAAATATTTAATTAATTAGTTTGTTTATTTAGAGGCAAATAGAGAAAGAGAATGGATGCTCCAGGGCCTCCAGCCACTGCAAATGAACTCCAGATACATACGCCAACCTTGTGTATCTTGCTTACGTGTCCTGAGGAACCAAACCTGGGTCCTTTGGCTTTGCAGACAGTTGCCTTACCCACTAAGCCATCTCTCCAGCCCTCAACTTATTATTTTATTTTATTTTTGGTTTTTCGAGGTAGGGTTTCACTCTAGCCCAGGCTAACCTGGAATTCACTATGTAATCTCAGGGTGGCCTCAAACTCACAGTGATCCTCCTACCTCTGCCTCCCTAATGCTGGGATTAAAGGCGTGCACCACCACACCCAGATCAATTTATTTTTTAAGTAATTTTTAATAACGACATTTTATTTTATTTATTTATTTACTTGGGAGAGAGAGAAAGAGAGAGGGAGAGAGAATGGGCATGCCAGGGCCTCCAGCCACTGCAAATGAACCCCAAACACATGCTCAGTTTGGGCATCTGGCTTATGTGGGACCTGGGGAATCAAACCTGGGTCCTTAGGCTTCAAAGGCAAATGCCTTAACTGCTTAGTCATCTGTCCAGCTCCCTCGACTTATTTTTAATGCTTGTCTATTTGTCCTGATGCTTCTATTTCTGCGGCTGCTATTTCAGTGAAGGGCACGCTTGTTATCACAGCCTCCCGCTGCTTTCTTCGTCTTCCCTAGACCTCCCCTCCCGTCGTTCCACTAGATAAGCTTTTGGCATCAGCCTACAAGTGCTTCCCGTTGCCTAGGATAGGCAATCCCAAATCTTTTTTTTTTTTTTTGTTGTTTGGTTTTTGGTTTTTAGTTTTTGGTTTTTCAAGGCAGAGTCTCACTCTATTCCAGGCTGACCTGGAATTCACTATGGAGTCTCAGGGTGGCCTCAAACTCATGGCAATCCTCCTACCTCTGCCTCCCGAGTGGTGGGATTAAAGGTGTGCGCCACAACACCTGGCTCTTCTTCTTCTTCTTTTTTTTTTAAAGATTATTTATTTATTTATTTATTTGAGAGAGAGAAAGAGGCAGAGAGAGAGAGTGAGCGAATGGGCATACCAGGGCTTCCAGCCACTGCAAATGAACTCCAGATGCATGCGCCTCTTTGTGCATCTGGCTTATGTAGGATCTGGGGAATCGAACCTGGGTCCTTTGGCTTTGCAGGCAAACACCTTACCTGCTAAGCCATCTCTCCAGTCCTAAATCCAAATCTTTGTGTTTTTTTTTGTCAGAATTTCAAAGAAAAGAAATTAAGTTCCCAACTCACCTGTTAAATTTTTTTTTAATTTTTTTGTTTATTTTTATTTATTTATTTGAAAGTGACAGACAGAGAAAGAGGCAGAGAGAGAGAGAGAGAGAGAGAATGGGTGGGCCAGGGCCTCCAGCCACTGCATACGAACTCCAAATGCGTGTGCCCCTATGTTCATCTGGCTAACATGGGTCCTGGAGAATCGAGCCTCAAACCAGGGTCCTTAGGCTTCACAAGCAAGCGCTTAACCACCAAGCCATCTCTCCAGCCCTCACCTATTAAATTTATTTCCAACTATTTTTTTCCAACAACAAACATCTGTTCAAATCATGGTACTCAACTTGACATGTAGCCCTAGCTTCTGCTTTTGGGATGTCCTGGTCAGTGACACACTTGAGAGGCGTAGGCTTGGCTAGACTGGTCATGCTGTCTTGAGTGCCTGCTCTGTCAGGCCTCTGTTGATCTTCTCAGCAGTGACTAACATACCCATTGCACAGACGGAGAAGTTGAAACTCGAGTCAAGCAACAGCCCAAGACAAACACAAACTAAGTGCCTTTCTTCAAACACTATCTAACTGCCCTTATCAGACGCAACCTGGCTTTTTTGAATTCCCTTGCAATGTTCTAATTTGACAATGAAAACAATGCTATAGTGCGATGACTCTTCGTTCTCCATTTTTTTCTCCCCCAATATTTGCATCTTTCTCTTCATCTGTGCAGCTGTGCTAGGGCAGGAACCTTTGACCTTTGACAGCAAAGCTGTATGGCCTCCATTTTTTAGGTATTCCTTTGTCTCTCTGTACATGTATATGAGTATGAGATCTCAATTTCTAAAGTTCTGCAAAAGCATTAAAGTTCCATGTGTCACACGACAATATGCCCAAGAGATTCGACTTACAGTTAGGATTTTGATTTTCCACATTTCTCTGACTCTTTTGCCAGATATTAACAGCTTAAATTTTTACTTTACAGACTATTATAATTTCGTAACAACCAGATTATTTATTCACTTTTTATTGATTTATATTTGCGAGCAGAACGAGAGAATGAGAGAGGAGAGAGAGAAAGAATGGGTATGCCAGGGCCTCTTGTCACTATAAACAAACACCAGATGCATGCACTACTTTGTGCATCTGGCCTTACATAGGTACTAGAGAATCAAATCCCGGCTGGCAGGCTTAGTGAACAAGTGCTTTTAACTGTTGAGTCATTTCCCCAGCCCCAAGTACTTTCTTTAGTTATTAAAGTCTTAAAACTCTGGTTTTATTTCTGAGCCTAGAAATCTTTCATCTTTTTGAAAGTCCAGAAAGTTCTGTGAGTCTTCAAAGACATGTTGATCTCTTTAAATTAGAGATCTAGGGCCGGGTGTGGTGGCGCACACCTTTAATCCCAGCATTTGGGAGGCAGAGGTAGGAGGATCACCATGAGTTCGAGGCCACCCTGAGACGACATACTGAATTCCAGATCAGTGTGGGCTAGAGTGAAACTCTACCTCAAAAAAAAAAAAAAATCAATAAATGAATAAATTAGAGATCTAATTCCAAAAACAAACCTCCCAGTGATTACTTAAAATCTATTCCTATGCTGGGCGTGGTGGCACATGCCTTTAATCCCAGCACTCAGGGAAGCAGAGGTAGGAAGATTGCCATGAGTTCAAGGTCACCCGAGACTCCATCGTGAATTCCAGGTCAGCCTGGGCTAGAGCGAGACCCTACCTCGAAAAAACAAAACGAAACAAAACATAAATAAAATCTATTCCTAACTTCGGAGCCAAGGAAGTCATGTGCTAATACTTTTTAAATTTTATTTATTTATTTATTTATTTATTTATTTATTTATTTATTTGACAGAGAAAGAGGGAGAGAGAGAGAGTGAGAAAATGGATGTGCCAGGGCCTCCAGCTACTGTAAACAAACGAACTCCAGACATGTGCGCCCCCTTGTGCATCTGGCTAATGCAGGGTCCTGGGGAATCGAACCTGGGTTCTTTGGCTTTTTAGACAAAAGCCTTAACTGCTAAGCCATCCCTCCAGCCCATGTGCTAGCTAATCTTATTAATCTATATGTGAACTTTAATAACAAGATGAATACTATTTTGCTGTAAAAAGTATCTTTGAAAATTCAGTGGCACAAGTTTGCCCAGTGCCTGAGAGGGTTAGGACACAAAGGATATCATTTGGTTTTGGGGTTCCAGAATTGTTTTAGGCAACACTGTAGACAGTAGCCACATGTGACCATTTAAATTATAAATAATTAAACTTAAATGAGCTGGATGTGGCGGCACACACCTATAGTACCAGCAATCAACAGGAGGCTAAGGCAGGAAGATGACATGAATCTAGGACTTTAAGACAATATTATGAGACACTCTCAAAAAGTTGCTTTTCATTTCATTTAAAATTTAGTTCCGCTGGGCATGATGGCGCATACCTTTAATCCTAGCACTTGGGAGGTAGAGGTAGGAGGATCAGCTTAAGTTCAAGGCCACCCTCAGACTACATAGTGAATTCCAGGTCAGTCTGGGCTACAGAGAGACCCTACCTTGAAAAAAAAAAAAAATATTAGTTCCTAGCTAGGCATGGTGGTACATGCCTTTGATCCCAGCACTTGGGAGTCAGAGGTAGGATGATCGCAGTGAGTTCCAGGCTACCCTGAGACTACATAGTGAATTCCAGATCAGGCCTACCTCATAAACAAACCCTACCTCAGAAACAAAAATGTAATTCCTTAGTTGCATTAGCCACATTTCCATACTTGGTAGTGGGATGTGGGTAATGGCTACCAATACTGAACCACACAGCTATGGAATATTCTGTCATTACAGAAAAATGCTCAAAACATTAAACCACATGGCTTCTAGAAGCTTGTCAATAACTTTGTTGAGAAGTATTTGGTTTTGTTGGGGGGAGGGGCGTTGAGGTAAGGTCTTGCTCTAGCACAGGCTGACCTAAAATTCACTATGTAGTCTGAGGGTGACCTCGAACTCATGGCGATCCTCCTACCTCTACCTCCTGAGTGCTGGGATTAAAGGTGTGTGCCACCACGCCCAGCAAGAAATACTTGTTTGATATCACTATGGCAACTGGAGATATATTCCTTACACCTTTCTGTGTAGTTATGAGTTATCATATATGAATACTTTGTTCATTGTTTCTTCATCCAACAAGCTCCAAAACTTTAAAAAGTGCATATACAACAAAAACAGGCAACCCTTATGTAGCTACTCGATTATCTGGCTTCTCAATATGGGAAAAAGAAAAAATAAAGACTAAAGGAGCAGAAAGAGAAACAAATGGTCCTAGGAGCAAATAGTCTACATTTCATGAGTTCTGCCAAGATGCTAAAAGTAAATCCTAGGCGGGCTATTGACACCCCTCTGCCCTGTTTGCACAGCTGTAGATGACATCTGCATCAAATCCACCCAGAACTATTTATTTTTGAAATGTGCACTGACCCCTTTCTAGGCTCAAAGGGTAAAAATGTCACCTATGTTCATTTCTCAAGAAAAATATTAAGATCCTGTGCTGGCTGTGAAAGGGAAGGCTGTTCCTTGGCGGTGTCACTGTAATCCCGTCTCCCCCAGCTCTGGCTTCCTGGTAGTCGTCATTTTCTTACCACCCTTCCTACTGACAAGATGAACAGGAAATTCACTGGCCCAGAACCCCCACTGCCCTCTTTGCTTCCAGGGAATTTAAATTGAATACCGAGTTTGTGTTTATGAACTTTATGATTTTGTAGTTTGCTTCTTTGCATCATAAGGACTGTGAACACCTTGTCTAAATATCTGTCAATCTTTCTTAAAGCTATTTTTCATACTTCTCTCTTTTAACAATATTTTTTATATTTTTATAGTTTTATTTATTTATTTGACAGAGAGAGAAAGAGAAAGAGATGGTGGGGGGCGCAGATAGAGAATGGGCATTCCAGAGCCTCCAGCCATTGCAAACGAACTGCAGAGGCATGGGCCACCTTGTGCATCTGGCTTATGTGGGTCTTGGGGAATCGAACCTGGGTCCTTTGGCTTTGCCAGCAAGTGCCTTTGCCACTAACCCATCTCTCCAGGTCCTTCTGGTTAATCTTCAAACTTTCTTTGTCCTAGAAGAACATGACTCAGGAACAGTCAATAAATACTTATTTATCCATAGACATTAAGATTCACAAATGTGTCTCCGTGCCTAGAGAGAAGTTTTTTAGGAATCAGTGACAGTCTAACACAGGCACAAATCCAACCTTTCTTCGGGGATTCATAGTCCCAAGTAGAAGATGTTGTTAGAAGACCTAGAAAGAAGCCCTCAGGGCCCACAGTTAGTTCACTGGAGGACCCAACAGCAGATAACAGGAAGTTTCATATCTCTTGGAAAGATGCCTTCTACACATAACCTAGAGAACAGCTAGAGGAGTGTTTCTCAAAGCGCAGCTCAAAGACCCTTGGGGAATCACCCACTCCCTTTCAGGCGACATCCACCAGGATGCCTACCTGATCACACTAACGGTGTCACTTGCCTTTTTCATTCTCCTTCTGACATGAGTGTTCATGGAATTTTCCTGACTAAATCATGTGAAAAGACCAGTAAGATACTCTTACATTTTTTCCAGCAACATTTCTATGTGAAGCCATATCTTCAAATATGTCATCCAAAACAATGTCACAACAGATTAAATACTGAACAAACTTAAGGATACAGCTGTTTTCTAGTATGGCAGACGGTATGGACATTTGCAAAGCTGTCAAACAGTACCATGCCTCTCAATAAAGTTTTGGTTTGGTGAAACACACTTTTCATAAAAGTGCTATTCTAATTCATATTTGATGATTTATTATTATTTTAACTTTTATTTTATTTTATTTATTATATGAGAGCAAAAGAGAGAAAGAGGCAGTTAGAGAGAGTATGGGCATAACAGGGTCTCCAGCCACAGCAAATGAACTCCAAACACATGTGCTGCACCACCTTGTGCATCTGGCTTACATGGGTCCTGGGGAATCGAACCTGGGTCCTTGGGCTTCACAGGCAGCACCTTAACCATCTCTCCAGCCATTATTATTACTATTGTTATTATTATTATTTTAAACTTGTGAAATATTACTTTTATTAAACATGTATAAGATCCACTTTTACATTATTATAAATACTTTAAAAATAAATTATTTTCATTAAAAACATTTCCTGGATTTATCATTGTATAGTAGAAACAAAAGGCATATAATATATAAACATAAAGGTCATACTTCAAGTATTAGAACAGAATACTGACAGATTCACTGCAGTAACTTTTTTTTATTGAAATACTGGGGATCTAGCCTAGGGTCTTGTGCGCATGCCAAGTAAGTGCTCTACCACTGAGCTATTCCTCCAGCCATCAGCAGTGTTTTTCAAAAGCGGTTTTATGATTACCCACACACTGCATTGACTTCCAAAGGATGAAATAAACAAATGCGAGGAGGATGATCTTCAAAATATGACATACTTCCAAAAATATTCAAATTCATATGCAGTCTGTTTTTCCTTTCATGGGATGTGGCCAGTGGGATATCAGCAAAAGAATTATTATACATAACATAAACACTTGAAAATGCAGAACACATTGTCTTTAAGTTTTTTTTTAACAGCTTTGCTGTATGAGGAGTAGCTACCTAGACCACCCACATGATCATTGGAAGCACACTGTGCATACATTACCTTATGACAAATCATGTCTACGAGGGACCCTTGTTATTATTTTATTTTATTTTAGTTTAGTTTTTCTTTTTTTTTTAGTTTTTCGAGGTAAGGTCTCACTCTAGTCCAGGCTGACCTGGAATTCACTATGTAGTCTCAGAGTGGCCTTGAACTCATGGCGATCCTCTTACCTCTGCCTCCCAAGTGCTAGGATTAAAGGCATGCGCCACCACGCCCGGCCCTTGTTATTATTTTAAAGAAGTTAATAAATGAGTGAAAATTCTCTCAGTAGTTACCCATATTACCAAAAGTTCTTAGGGAATTCCTCCAATAAGCTGTACACATACAAAGCCATCTTGAAACAAGCTTTTAAGAGCACTGCTCTAGGGCTGGAGAGATGGCTTAGCGGTTAAGCGCTTGCCTGTGAAGCCTAAGGACCCCTGTTCAGGGCTCGATTCCCCAGGATCCACGTTAGCCAGATGCACAAGGGGGCGCATGCGTCTGGAGTTCATTTGCAGTGGCTGGAGGCCCCTAGCGTGCACATTCTCTCTATCTGCCTCTTTCTCTCTCTGTCTGTCTCTTTCAAATGAATAAAACCAAACAAAAAATTAAAAAAAAAAAAAAAGAGCACTGCTCTAGATTGCGGTGTGTATGAATGTAAGGTGAAGGAACTCCTCCTAAACAGTGAGTAGCTGACAACAGTGGAAAGGAGCTAGATCCTGATTCCCAGCGGCCAGAGACTGTTGTGGGTGCTGCCCATGGATTTTCATCCAATCAACTAATTATTCGCAGCTTGGAGGCCACAACTGAGTCTTACTCCCCCACCCCCGTCGCCCCCTTGTAAACCAAGCCATTCATTTGCTCAGCCAAATATTTGCTAGCTCTTTATAGTTGTGGATACAGTGTTTTGTCTTACAAAATATTTACTTTAAAACCCTGTGTTTACACTAGTTTTAAATGAGGGTTTAATTTTAATTTGAGAAGATGGTTGGAACTATTTGGCAGCCTGGGTTGAGGTGGAGTATGTGGTAATGGCAACAAAATGCCCCGTTCTGAGACTGGCTGCACGTCCTCTGTGGGCGGAAAGGAAAATGGGTAGTCTGAGTCGGCTGCCAAGGCAGTCCTGAGCTGTCTTCTGGGTAACTTATTGGGGTTTTTAAAAGTATAGTTCAGATAAATCTGTTTTCTTAATTTATTTATTTATTTCTATTTTATTTTATTTTTTATTTTTTGGTTTCCTGAGGTAGGGTCTTACTCTTGCCCAGGCTGACCTGGAATTCATTATGTAGTCTCAGAGTGGCCTTGAACTCCTGGTGATCCTCCTACCTCTGCTGCGATTAAAGGCATGTGTCACCACACCCAGCTGAGAAATTGTATTTTTAGGTAATATGGATTAATGATATCAGTAAAAGTTATATCAAATTGAGCCTTTATTTATTTTATTTATTTATTTGCAAGAGAGAGAAAGAGGAAAAAAGAGAGACAGAGAGGGAGAATGGGCATGCCAGGGCCTCTAGACACTGCAGAGGAACTCCAGACACATGTGCCACCTTGTGTGGGTACTAGGGAATTAAACCTGGGTCCTTAGGCTTCACAGGCAAGTGCCTTAGCTTCTAAACCATCTCTTTAGTCCTGATTCCTTATTTATATAATAATACAAAAAGCTTTGTCTGACAGGTTTTGTTTTTGAGGTATCAGGGATGGGACACAAGTGTCCTACCACTGAGTTACATTCCCAGCCCTACAATGTTTATTTGGATCAAAGCTGACTATCAAACGAGAACTGTGTATGTATATACAAGGGTGTGCCTATGCATATCATGTGCATATGATCTAAAATGAATTTTTTTTAGTCCTCTTTCAGCAGTTCTTAGATAAGTTTTACCATTGTTCATGATTCTATACCAATCCATAGTCAAGAGCCCAGAGCCAAATGCTTAAAGATACTTTTGTTTCTTGTGTCCCTAGAGCTGTCTTCAGTGGGTTTAGAAATACTGTGGATGCCCATTACCTGGTGCTACTTCCGTGGCCCAACCTTACCTAGACACTGCTCCAGACATCACACCCCACCTGATGGAACAGTGGTCTGATGACCAAACCCCAGCCAGACAACACAGCTGAGATGTGCTGACACTGTGGGAACGGAGACTTCCCTATCTCAGTTCTCCAGGCCCCTGCGAACGAGGAGTGCTCTCTGTGTCTCTGTTCACATCCTGGCATGGAGGGATTTTGAAAATGGTTAGTCCCAAACACTCCCTTACTAGCACTTTCTCCCCTTGCTTACACTGCTCTCCTGGTCTTTCGTCCCAACACATTTTGCAAGTGGCATTGCTGGAGCCGTCCTGTGTGTAGGGATTTCTCGCGACTATGCAACTTACTGGATGCTTACAATCTACTGCCCAGAAATAGTCACCGTGAGATGAACTTTGTAAAAATATATCATTTTTTTCTTTTTTTCTATTTATTTATTTGAGAGTGAGAAAGAGAGAGAGGCAGATAGAGAATGGGTGCACCAGGGCATCTAGCCACTGCAAGATGTATGAACCATCTTGTGCATCTGGCTTACATGGGTACTGGGAAATTGAACCCAGATCATTAGGCTTCACAGGCAAGTACCTTAACCATTAAGCCATTTCTCCAGCCCTATCATTTGTTTTCCTGAATAGCCTTGAGTCTCTTGAGACCAGAGATTTTGTCTTATCTTCCTTTATCCATAGCATTTAACAGGAAGCTCTATAACCCAAAAGGTAGGTACTTAATATATTCAGATGCAACATCACCTGACCAATCACTTGCTACATATCTTCTATGTACCAGATACTTTTGAACGTATTCTGCTGTTCTTTTTTTCAAGGTAGGGTCTCACTCTAGCCCAGACTGACCTGGAATTCACTAGGTAGTCTCAGCATAGCCTTGAACTAACGCCACCATGTCCAGCTATATTCTGTTTTTGAATATATTCTTTAACTAAATTCATGAGATTGAGGTTCAGAATTCAAGGCAATACAGAAATCCTGGAGCCACAAATTCCAGCCCTGTCAGCTTGAGCTGTTTGGCCCTGAGCTGTGCATTTTTTTTTTTTTTTCCTATTTCATCACACTGTCCTTAAGAAAAAAAAAAAAACTTCTTGATTCATATTTGTTTTCTCTCCATCTTTATCATCCTCATCGTTCAAATGAAGTTCCATTAATATCATGATGAAAAACATGAGCTTAGTTTAAATATCATGATGAAAAAACTCGAGTTTAGTTTTAAAATAAAAACACACAGTCCCGGCTCTTACTCAAGATTATTATGTTAGTCAGCTTCCTGTTAGTGTCCTGAAAGGAGAGAATTGCTTTGGCTCAGGGTTGCAGGGGGCTCCGTCCATTGTTGCTTGGGGCCTGTGGCTAAGCAGGGCATATGGCCGGAGCCCAGGGGAGAGAAGACTGTTCACCTCATGGAAGTCAGGAAGCAAGGAGATAGAGCAGAGGGACCAGTGACCCGTTACCCCCTTCGAAGCGCTCCCCCAATTATCTGACTTGCTTCTACTAAGCCCACCTACTAACTTTGCACCTCCCCCTGATAGCATCATGGGACAGTTGATAAGATGCTAGCATATGAGCCTTGGAGGGATATTTAAGATATGAACTCTATAGCCGGGTGTGGTGATGCACACCTTTGACCCCAGTACTTGGGAGGCTGAGGTAGGAGGATCACTGTGAGTTTGAGACCACCCTGAGGCTACATAGTGAATTCCAGGTCAGCCTGGGCTAGAGTGAGACCCTACTTGAAAAAATAAAACAAAATGAAAACAAGGCTGGAGAGATGGCTTAGCAGTTAAGGCACATGCATGCAAAGCCTAAGGACCCAGGTTTGATTCTCCAGGTCCCACGTAAACCAGCTGCACATGGTGGCGCATGCATCTGGAGTTCGTTTGCAGCAGCTAAAGCCCCTCTGTCTCGCTCCCTCTCTCTCTGTCTCTAATAAATAAATAAAAATAAAATATTGAAATATTGAAAACAATAAAACAAAAACAAAATATATGGACTCTAATAATCGCACTACAGGTCTATTATGGTTAGCCTGGATTAATTGCTCATTTCATTTGCTCTATTCATACTACTGTGCAGAAGTTGTTGAAATTCCAGGAAGGTCTATCATCAGAGGGGTGGGGAGGGAAAACAAAAAGTTCTGGCATAACCATTGCTGAATCTACTAAGTTGATTTTAATTTTAACTTTTTTTTTGTTTTTCAAGGTAGGGTCTCACTCTGGCCCAGGCTGACGTGGAATTCACTATGTAGTATCAGGGTGGCCTTGAACTCATGGCAATCCTCCTACCTGTCTTTCGAGTGCTGAGATTAAAGGCCTTTTTTTTTTTTCAAGGTAGGGCCTCACTAGCTCAAGCTGACCTGCAATTCACTCTGTAGTCTCAGCCAAAGCAATTCTGTCCTTTCACGACAGGGACAGGAAGCTGACTAACATAATAATCTTGAACTCATGGCCATCCTCCTACCTCTGCCTCCTAAATGCTGGGATTAAAGGCATGCGCCACCCAGCTTAATTTTATCATCTTTAGTACACATTTTATTTGAAGAATGTCTTCCTTGGCTTTATAATTTTGTAGAGTGTGCTGGTCTCAGACCCTGGGTATCCTGTTGCTATGTGGAAAATGCCAAACATTAATTTAGGCCACACTGCCTTCAAACAGGCTATACAGTTGGAGAAGGCAAACTCATTTCACCAACTCTATAATATAAACAATGCTACAGAGTTCTATCTGAATGCTGACCCATATGGCCTAAGAACCCAATAACCAACAATTCCAGAGGCCACGTACTACAGAGAAAAGAAAGCTACAGCTAGAAATCAGAAGACTGGAAGTCAAATACTTCCTTTGACAATTTCTGTGCGCCTGTGTTTGCCTCTGAGGGACATGGAAATGGCAATCTCTCTTTCTTGTCTTTCACAGGTTTCTAGTAAATGTGTTTCAAACAGATGCGACGGGACAGGCAGTAGGAGAGTGTGAGTAGGTAGCCATTAAACAGATACAAAATGGTCTCACAGCAAACTGTACCAATTAAAGAACCAATTAGGGCTGGTGAGATGGCTCAGTGGTTAAGGCACTTGCCTGCAAAACCTAAGGACCCAGGTTCAATTCCCCAGATCCCACATAAGCCAGATGCATAAGGTGGTGCATGCATGTGGAGTTCATTTGCAGAGGCTGTAGGCCCTGGAACGCCCATTCTCTCTCTCTCTCTCTCTTTCTCTCTCTCTCTCTCTCTCTCTCCCTCCCTCTCTCTTTCTGTCTCTCTCTGTATCTGACTCTCTCTCTCAAATAAATAAAATATTTAAAATAAAAAAAGAGAACCAATTAGGGATTAGAAAGATAACTCAGTGGTTAAGGCGCTTGCCTGCAATGCCTAATGACTGGGGTTCGATTCCCCAGGACCCACATAAGCCAGATGCACAAGGTGGCACATGTGTCTGGAGTTCATTTGCAGTGGCTTAGAGGCCCTGGTATGCCTATTTTCTCTTTCTATCTGCCTGTCTCTTTCTGTCTCTAATAAATAAATAAAATAAAAATATTTAAAAATAATAAATTACAGTTTAGGAAAAAGACCATAGTATTGAAGATTGAAGAAAATGACATTCTTTTTTTTTTGTTTGTTTGTTTGTTTTCCAAGGTAGGGTCTCACTCTATTGTAGCTGACCTGAAATTTACTATGTAGTCTCAGGGTGGCCTCGAACTCATGGCGACCCTACCTCTGTCTCCCAAGTGCTGGGATGAAAGGTGTGCACCACCACGCCCAGCTGAAAATTACATTCCTTTTTTATAAATTTTTTTGTTATTTTTATTTATTTGACAGTGACATACAGAGAGAGAAAGAGGCAGATAGAGAGAGAGAGAGAGAGAGAGAGAGAGAGAGAATGGGAGAGCCAGGGCTTCCAGCCACTGCAAAAGAACTCCAGATGCATGTGCCCCCTTGTGCATCTGGCTAACATGGGTCCTGGGGAATCGAGCTTCGAACCGGGGTCCTTAGGCTTCACAGGCAAGCGCTTAACCACTAAGCCACCTCTCCAGCCCTGAAAATTACATTCTTGAAGAAAAATACTTAAATTAATAAAGACTAGAGACTTTAGCAAATAGAGAGAGTCATACAGGGAACTAACTCTGGTCTGGTGGGAGTAAGAAATCATGGATGCTGTGTGGATTGGTATGAGGACGGAAGCCCCGATGGAAATCCTGGTGGCATTACTGTACCTCGGGGCTCGTCTTGGCAGAAGAGGTGAGTTCAAGTGATGAAGATACACAGGCATCTGGGAACTGGGAACTAATGGCTACCTTTGTCTATGTCAATACTGGCTGGTCCTAGGAAAGAAATATGACAGACTACCATTTTTCAGACTCACAGTAAGTGAGCCCAGAGAAGAGACCACAAGTCTATTTCAGTGCCCTCTCTGTGCATAGAGAAACTTTCAGTTACAAGACCAATACCTTTTGGACATCAAATGTGCAGTATTGCAACTATAGTCAAGAATAATGTGTGGTATGGGCCGGGTGTGGTGGCACACGCCTTTAATCCCAGCACTCAGAAGGCAGAGGTAGGAGGATCGCCCTGAGTTCAAGGCCACCCTGAGACTACATGGTGAATTCCAGGTCAGCCTGGGCTACGGTGAGACCCTACCTTGAAAAACCAAAATAAGAAAGAGAGAATAATGTATGGTATACTTGAAATTTGCCAAGAAAGTATATCTTAGGTGTTCTTATTTTACCATAAAATACAGGAGTGATGATCGTGTCAAGTAGCTTGATCATGGTAATCACAATGTATATGTATCTGACAACAATATGCTATGTACCTTACATATGTAAAATGTGTGGCCTCTGTATGAGACAGGGTCCCTATCGGTGGCCCATACTTGCCTTGAATATATGATATCCCTGCCCATGCCCCTGAATGCACTTTCATCAATTATCCCTCTGTACAGATGGGAGAGAAAAACCAAAGTAGCGTAAAAAAAAAAAAAAAAAGTAGTAGCCAGGCGTGGTGGCGCATGCCTTTAATCCCAGCACTGGGAAGGCAGAGGTAAGAGGATCGCCGTGAGTTCAAGGCCACTCGGAGACTCCATAGTGAATTCCAGGTCAGCCTGGGCTACAGTGAGACCCTACCTCAAAAAACCAAAAATGAAAAAAAAAAAAAATAGTAGCAAAGTACTGCAGATTCTCATGCCTCCAGCTTCCTGGCACAGGAAGCCTGATTGTTCCAGTGGGCCACACAGATAATCCAGAATAGTCTCCGTGTCATTATCCTAGATTGAACGACTTTCTTGCAAATCCCCCTTTGCCCTATAAGATTATACATGTGCAGATCCTGGGGTTTACCAAGTAGACAAGTTGACATCTTTGGAGGGATATTTTGCCCATCTCACTGTGGGATAAGTTTGGTGCTATTAGAAGCATTACAAAGTAGTTGAGAGATTCTTTTTGTGTGTGTGTTTTTAAAGATATTTTTATTATTTATTTTATTTGCGAGAGAAAGATGCAGATATAGAGAGAGAACGGCCATGCCAGGGGCCTCTAGCCGCTGCAAACCAACTCCACATGTAAGTGCCACCTTGTGCATCTGGCTTACAATGAGTACCGGGGAATCGAACCTGGTCCTTAGGCTTCACAAGTAAGCACTTTAACAGTCAAGCCATCTCTCCAGCCCAGCTGAGAAATTCTTTTTTTTTTTTTTTTTTTTTTTTTTTTGGTTTTTGAGGTAGGGTCTCACTCTAGCCCAGGCTGTCCTGGAACTCACTATGTAGTCTCAGGGTGGCCTCAAACTCAGGGCAATCCTCCTACCTCTGCCTCCCGAGTGCTGAGATTAAAGGCATGTGCCACCACGCCCGGCAAACTGAGAAATTCTTTTTTTTTTTTAATTTTTTTGTTTATTTCTTTGAAAGCGACAGAGAGTAGGAAGAAGGGAGGGAGGGAGGGAAAGAGAGAGAGAGAGAATGGGCACGCCAGGGCTTCCAGCCAGTGCAAACGAACTCCAGATGCGTGCACCCCCTTGTGCATCTGGCTAACGTGGGTCCTGGGGAATCGAGCCTCAAACCGGGGTCCTTAGGCTTCACATGCAAGCGCTTAACCGCTAAGCCATCTCTCCATCCCAAACTGAGATATTCTTAACCCTTCATCTGAATGAACTGTCCTGATTGTGTACAAACCAATGTAACTCAAATGAGTTACTATTTTCTGCTGTCCCTTTCTTTGGAACTGAATAATAGCTAATTTCTCCTCGAGTTTTGTTCACTTGTCAGACGGCAGAGTCTAGTCTTTTGGACAAATGAATTCAGCGTTATGTGCAAGCAGCTGTTTACCTCCACTTTGCCCACTGGACGACCGTGTACTTCAGCCCATTCTGATCAGGCTCACAGCCCTACTGCCTTTCAAACCTTTTCTGCTGAAAGGGTCCCTCGCCATCCCCAGGGTCCTCTGACATTATCAATGTCATCCGGCTGACGGGGCGGGACATCCAGTCAGACCTGGCCCCAGTTCTTGTCCCACCACTCACAGAGAGGATGAGGCCCTCTGCCTCCACAACAGAAAAAACTGAAACCAAATCATTTTACTTGTTTGTATTTGTATGACCTGATTAATTTTATACATAAAAAGGCTGTATTTAGCTAAAATTTCAAAGGAGCCATCAACTACGGTATTAATATCGTGTTCTTAAATGTTAGGAGCTCCCAGAATCCAAAAAAATGTTGGAGGGGGGGAGGGGCCAGGCATGGTGGTACACGCCTCTAATCCCAGCACATGGGAGGCCCAGGTAGGAGGACCGCCTAGAGTTCAAGGCCACCCTTAGACTACATAGTGAATTCCAGGTCAGCCTGGGCTAGAGTGAGATCCTACCTCGGAAAAAAAAAAAAAAAAGAAAGAAAGAAAATTATTTCATAAGTGAGAAAGTGGGAAGGATCTTGCTTCATCAGCTTGCGGATAAGAAAAAGAGAAGGAAGAGCCAGGCGTGTTGGTGCATGCCTTTAATCCCAGCACTCAGGAGGCAGAGGTAGGAGGATCGCCATGAGTTCAAGGCCACCCTGAGACTACATAATGAATTCCAGGTCAGTCTGGGCTAGAATGAGACCCTACCTCGAAAAACCAAAAAAAAAAAAAAAAAAAAAAAAAAAAAGAAGGAAGGAAGGAAGGAAGGAAGGAAGGAAGAAAGAAAAAGAGAAGGAAAATTGTATCATATGGTGGAAGATTGTTCCACTTTTTTGTCAGGTATTTGAATTGCTAGGTGTTCCTGGGGAGTCAAGGGGAAACAATATAACCAAAGTATTGAGTCAGGCCACTTAAAATCAGAATGTGTGGTCTTGGTATTCAGGAAAACCTAGGCTTTTAGGATTCTACTTCCTCTTCCTCAGTCCTCAAAACAAAACAAAACAAAACAAAACACATTGCTTACAGGTGGCAACTTATCTATGGTACAGATATTCATGAAGATCTTTGTCCCATGGGAGGCCGAAATGACTTTTTTTGTTTGTTTGTTTGAGGAATTCGAAAGAAGCCAAAACATAATATACAGCTAACAACTTTGTATCTATCACCAAGAATTTTGTTGAAGTTTTTTTTTCTTATATATAAATAATAGAATAAATACTGTATGAAGTTGGAATCTAGTCATCATTCTTCCTCAGACCCTTCCCACCACTGCTCCTCACATACAGCCCATCCTGATTCCCTTGGGTTGCTTTGGGGTTATGTGTTTATCTTTCTCTTGAAGTGCGATAGTTTAAAGGGATACAGGAGTTCTTTGTTTTGTTTTGTTCTGTTTTTGTTTTTCAAGGTAGGGACTCACTCTAGCCCAGGCTGACTTGGTATTCACTATGTAGTCTCAGGGTGGCCTCAAACTCACGATGATCCTCCTACTTCTGCCTCCTGCGTGCTGGGACTAAAGACGTGAGCTACCATGCCTGGCTAGATACAGGAGTTTTATTCAAACTTATAACTTAGATCTCCAGGCAATGACTGGAGGAGGTGTCACTGTGGGCAGACCTTAGGGTCCAGTCACAAGGTGTGTTTAGGGGCCTATCTGTTTCCAGACAGAAGACGTGCAGACTGCTGGAGTTCCGCCATTATGGGGTTCCTAGAGTATACTTGCTTGTGTGTTCGTGGTTGTTTTTCCCTCTGTGTGGACCTGTGAAAGTGTGCCAGCTTCTTCTGCCATGGTAGAATTCCCCCTCTATCCATCAGCTTCAGTAAATCCCATGTCCCATAACTGTGCCGGCTTGGGAGTTCATCCCAGCGACAGAAGCTGACTGCGACCACAAGGTCAGTCCTGCTCCATTTCTCCAGGTAAAAACTATTCTTTCGCCTCTGACTCAATCTGGCCACTGATTGTGTGTGTGTGTGTGTGTGTTGGGGGGAAAGGGGGCTACACTTATACGTGTGTCAAAAATAGATGTAATTTTCATAGCTTATCTAAGCTTTCTGTTGTCTAGTTCCCTGGCCTTCTCAAGGTCAAAATTCAGGTCAGCCTTATAGGCTTTAAGGAAAAAATAAAATGATAATAAGTGAGCCATAAGGAGAATGCCAAAGGCTTGGGACCCACATGGCATGGTTGCAAAGCACTTGCTGGTCCCGGTGAAGCAGGAGCCTTTGGCGAGGGGAGCAGTTACAGCACTCACTACGAGGGGTCTCCAGACCAGGGCAGAACAAGACTTTTCAGAATGAGAGCTACTTCAATACAAAATCACACTAGTCTACATTCCCTTGGGACTTTTTTGTTTGTTTGTTTGTTTAAGTTCAAATCTACAGAAAAGAGCACACAAGAACATAGCACCACAGGCTGGAGAGATGGCTTAGCGGTTAAGGCACCTACCTGTGAAGCATAAGGACCCAGGTTTGATTCCCCAGTACCCACCTGAACCAGATGCACAAGGTGATGCATGAGTCTGGAGTCCTTTTGCAGTGGCTGGAGGCCCCAGTGCACCCATTCTCTCTCTCTCTCCCTCTTTTTCTCCCTCTCTCAAATAAATAAATTAATTAATTATTTTTTAAAAGAATACAGCACACACCTTTATCCTCTTCACTTAGATCCACCCAACATTCTTGAAGTTTTGTCACATGATATGTGCAGATGTAAATTCTTTCCTGTTATAAATTGTGCAAGTAATGATGATTCATTCTAGAAATTTTCAGTATGCATCTCCTTAGAATGACTTTTTCTAGTTGCACCCCAGTCCTATTATCAAACCCTGTGAGGGCTGGACAAATGGTTTGGTGGTTAAGGTATTTGCTTGCCAAGCCTAAGGACCCAGGCTCCATTCCCCAGGACCCACGTAAGCCAGGTGCACAAGGTGGCACATGTGTCTGGAGTTTGTGAGCAGTGGCTGGTGGCCCTGGTGCGCTCATTCTCAATATCTGCCTCTCTCTCTCTCTCTCTCTCCAATAAATAAATAAATAAAATAGTTTCTAAAAACCTGTGAAATCTAACAAATGTCTTCATTTGATAACATTTAGCTATTCAAATAATGGTCTAATTAAGATTAACAGATTTATTGAATATTAAGTGTCTTTAGTATCTTTTATAATTCTTTATTTATTTATTTGTGGTTTGGAGTTTTGTTTTTGTTTGTTTGTTTGGTTGGTTTTTCGAGGTAGGGTTTCACTCTAGCTCAGGCTGACCTGGAATTCACTATGTAGTCTCAGGGAGGTCTGGAATTCATGGCAATCCTCCTACCTCTGCCTCCCAAGTGCTGGGTTTTAAAGGTGTGCGCCACCATGCCCAGCTTTTATTTGTTTTTTTGAGGTAGGGTCTCGCTGTGGCTCAGTCTGACCTGGAATTCACTCTGTAGTCTCAGGGTGGCCTTGTACTCACAGTGATCCACCTACCTCTGCCTTCCAAGTACTGGGATTAAAGGAATGTACCACTCCACCTAGCCTAAAATTTTATTTACTTTTATTTATTTATTAAAGAGAGAGGAAGAGCAAATGGGCATGCCAGGCCTTTAGCCACTGCAAACAAACTCCAGACACATGTGCCACCAGGGAATCGAACCTGGATCCTTATAGGCTTCAAAGGCAGGTGACTTGACCACTAAGCCATCTCCCCAGCCCTAGTATATATTTGGTTTTTCAAGGTAGGGTCTCACTCTAGCTCAGGCTGACCTGGAATTCAGTATGTAGTCTCAGGGTGGCCTCGAACTCACGGCGATCCTCCTACCCCTGCCTCCCAAGTGCTGGGATTAAAGGCGTGCAGGGTCTTTTAATCTAGATAAATTCCCCCAACATTTTACATTTACAAAAACTATTTTTTGAATGTTTTATTTATTTATTTGAGAGAGAGAGGGAGAGAATGGGCACGCCAGGGCCTCCAGCCACTGCAAATGAACTCCAGATGCATGTGCCATTTTGTGCATCTGGCAAATGTGGGTACTGGGGAATTGAACCTGGGTCCTTTGGCTTTGCAGGCAAGTGCCTTAACCATTGAGCCCTCTCTCCAGTCCCACAAAAACTAGTTTTAATTGTGAATATTGAATATAATTGATGATGAATGTGGGAATGTTTGCTTGTATAAGTGGAGTGTATATATTTACACATATACAGAAACAAATATATATGTGTGTGTGTGTGTGTGTGTGTGTGTGTGTGTGTGTGTGTGTGTTTGTGTCTAAGACCGGGTTTATGCTGTAGGCTATAGCCTCTTCACCCACTTTCTGTCAAAAGTCCCACCGGCAGGCAAGCATGGTGGCATATGCTGTAATCCAGCTCTCAAGAAATTGGACAGAATTGAATTTGAAATCAGCCTGAACTAGACAGAGATCCTACCTCAGACAAACAAGGGCTGGTGATATAACTTCATGGTACATCACCTTAATACTCTAGCATACTCAGGGCCCTGGGTTCAAATCCCAGCACCACAAAAACGTCCCACTAACAAAAGCATAACATTTCAGCCCATGTTGGGATGTTCTTTTATGGGGCATAGGAAGGTAAGAGAGGAGAGTTACTCCTTTCCTTGATATGTATTGAGGGCCTGGGCACCTGACGCTGTACTGAATTCTAAAGATGAGTCCGTTGGGAAGAGGGAGGCAGTTACAAGTACAGTTTGCTGCGTTTAACCCTAAACCTAGTGAATCCAGTATCTGCACTTTATTTATTTATTTATTTTTATTTCATTTCATTTCATTATTTATTTCTTATTTTTATTTCATTTCATTTTATTTTATTAATTTATTTATTTGGTTTTTCAAGGTAGAGTCTTGCTCTAGCCCAGACTTACCTGGAATTCACTATGTAGACTAAGGCTGGCCTTGAACTCACAACAATCCTCCTACCTCTGCCTCCTGAGTTCTGGGATTAAAGGCGTGCGCCACCACACCGGGCTTATTTGTGTTTTAAGAAGTAATCCACAGGGAAGCGTGGGGACCGTTCTAAAGACATACAGACGAATTAAGAACTCAACTCTAGACCTGAAGAGCTGTAATGAAACCCAGAGAAACAAACATGCATTGCATGACGCAGCAAAGAGGGTCAGAGGAGGCTTTGGTGCGGGAGGGGAAAGTGGAGGCTGAGTTTGAAGGTAGAGACAGTAACCAGGTGAAGAAGGGGGAGTCAGTATGCCACATGTGACTGGAGACGTGCTAAGAGTCGATGAAAGAGAGTTCCCCTGTGTGTTAAGGAGCTGGGCTTGGGGGCTGGAGCTGGAGCTCGGGTGGAATGCTTGTCTAGTGTTCACGAGGCTCTGGGTTCGATTGCCAGTACCTCAAGAAACAAAGCAGTAGAAAAGAAAAGGGATTGTGTTTCCTTTCTTCCTGAAGGGTTGCAGAGTCAGTGACAGGCTTTAAGCGGACATGCTTCGTCCGGGTGATCACAGGAAGACATCACTGACAACCCTGGATTCCAAACAGAACCAGGGGCCAGCAAGTGATGGAGAATGGTGCCTGGGGCCAGGGGAGGGCCGGGTTCCAAAGGCACCTGGAAATGGGAAGGGAGGGGCTTGCAGGCTCAAGTGAGTCAAAAGAGCCTAAAGCAGATTACCATCCTGAGTCAGTCCCATGTGAATGGGTGACCGTTGGACATTCTAGTGCAAATGACTCCTTTGTAAGGGATCCCCTGATCGGGAGAGCAATGGCAAGATGCTCCGCGGTGAGTCCAAGGGATCCGTAGAGGCCACAGGGCTGTCACAGAACGAGGTGAGGAGACAGGGCGATCAAACAGGGTGCGTGGGGACCCTTGGTGCACTCTTCATGTGGACAAAAAAGGAGCTTGCTAACTAAACGAAAAGTGTTGAACCAGCCAGCAGGGAGCATTGTGGTTTTGTGTTCTCTGCCAGCTCAGTGTGAGGATTTCATCTCTTCACTTTTTCTCACCAGTGGTTTGATCAAGACAATTCATTAGTCATAGAGAACATTGTTAACAATCTTGTATTAAGCATTTTCATCTATTTTCTATGTTCCTCATAATCCCTAGTGAATATCATATTCATAAGATAATATGGGTGTGTGTGTGTGTGTTATTCAAAGAAAGACTTAAGATAAAGTAGATTTAAAGGTTCATCTGTGCCAAAAAGAAGTAATCACAAATTGAATAGCAATGAGAAGCAGAAGCCGTTCACAGTGCCACTGGAAGCCCGGGGGCATGGCACACACTTGTAATCCCGCATTTGGGAATTTGAGGCAGGAGGATGATCCGTGTGAGGTTAGCCTCAGGTATATAGCAAGACCCTGTGTCCAAATAATAGAGGGGAGGAGAGGAAAAGAGCAAGCGAGCGAGAGAGAGAGAGAGAGAGAGAGAGAGAATGTGTGTGGCCAGACTGTGCACCTAAGGAAGAAAAGTACACTGAACTGGTTAGGGTGGTTCAACCAGTTGGAGGGGAAAGGGCCCAGGCAAACGTTAGTTAGCTAGAAATTCAGTTCTGAATGGTAAAATCTCTAGCTTCTCTTTATGGTTTACATTTGTTGGCTTGTAAAGGAACCCATGCCTCTAGAGCTATCCCCAGCTTAATGGTTATCTTAGGGTTCATTAATAAGTTAAGGGGGCTGGAGATACATTCAAATTATTATTATTATTATTATTTTGGTTCTTCAAGGTAGGGTCTCACTCTAGCCCAGGCTGACCTGGAATTTACTATGTAGTCTCAGGGTGGCCTCGAACTCACTGTGATCCTCCTACCTCTGCCTCCTCAGTGCTGGGATTCAAGGCGTGTGCCACCACGCCCGGCTCACATTCAAATATTTTTATTAATTAATTTATTTATTTGTTAGCAGAGACATATAGAAAAAAAGACAGAGAGAACGGGCACACCAGGGCCTCCAGCCACTGCAAACAAACTCCAGATGCATTCACCACTTTGTGCACCTGGTTTTACATGGGTACTTGGGAATTGAACTCTGGTTGTTAGGCTTTGCAGGCAAGGGCCTTAACCACTAAGCCATTTCTCCAGCTCTACATTCAGATTTAAAATACTGCAGTATCTAAATGGTTTTAATTTGCATTCCCCTGATGGTTAGGGATGTTGAACATTTTTTAATTTTTGATTTATTTATTTGAGAGACAAGGAGAAAAAGACAGAAAGAGAATGGATGGACATGATTGGCCGCTTGCCACTGTAAACAAACTCCAGACACATACGCCACCCTTTGGATATGGCTTTATGTGGGTACTGGAGAATTAAACCCGGGTCCTTTCACTTTGACAGCAAGCATCTTAACCACTAAGCCATCTCTATAGCCCTTGAACATTTTTTAAAGCACCTATTGGCCATTTGTGTTTCTCCTCTGGTGACTTGTCCATTCATTTCATTAGCCCATTTGATTGGCAACTTATTTTATTTTAGTTATTTATTTGTTTTTCAAGGTATGGTCTCATTCCAGTCCAGGTTGACCTGAAATAAAATTCACTATATAGTCTCAGGGTGGCCTCAAATTCACAGTGATCCTCCTACCTCAGTCTCCCAAAGTGTTAGGATTAAAGGTGTGCACCACCATACCTGGCCAATTTTATTTTATTATTCTTTTGTTTAAAAATATTTTATTTATTTGAGAGAGAGAGAGAGAGAGAAAGACAGACAGACAGAAAGAAAGAAAGAAAGAAAGAGAGAGAGGCAGATAGAGAAAGAGAGAGAATAGATGCAGCAGGGCCTCTAGTCACTGCACATGAACCCCAGACACATGCGCCACCTTGTGCACCTGGCTTACATGGGTACTGGGGAATCAAACCTGGGTCATTAGGCTTCACAGGCAAGTGCCTTAACCACTAAGCCATCTCTCCAGCCCCAGCTGTGTTCTTTTTTAAATTGTTTTGGCTATTCATGGTCATCTGTGCTTCCGTATGAATACTTGACTATATATATATATATATATATATATATATATATATATATATATATATATATATATATATGGAGAGAGAGAGAGAGAACTCAGGTCATTAGGCTTGGCAGGCAAGTGCCTTATAACTGCTGAGCCATCTCTCCAGCCCCTCCATATGAATTCTTGGAGTTTCCAAGTTCAGTGAAGAATTAGAAGTTTGATGGGGATTGTATTAAATCTGTAGATTACTTTTGGTAATGTTGCCACTTTCAAAATACTAATTCGGCCAACCTAGAAGCATAATCTAGTGCCCTTCTTATGGTGTCCTCTCTGATTTCTTTATTTTTTAAAAAAAAAAAAACATTTATTTTATTTATTTGAGAGAGAGAGAGAGAGAGAGAAGAAGATATATAGAGAGAATGGGTGCACTAGGTCCTTCAGCCACTGCAAACAAATTCCAGACACATGTACCACCTTGAGCATCTGGCTTCCGTGGGTCCTGGGGAATTGAATCTGGGCCCTTTGGCTTTGCAGGCAAGTGCGTTAAATTTTAAGTCATCTTTCCAGCCCTTCTTTATTTTTTTAACATTTATTTATTTATTTAGAGAGATAATGGGCATGGCAGGGCCTCCAGCCACTGTAAACAAACTCCAGACACATGTACCACCTTGTGCATCTAGCCCAGGCTGACCTGGAATTCACTGTGTAGTCTCAGGGTGGCCTTGAACTCATGTTGATCCTCTTACCTCTGCCTCCTGAGTGCTGGGATTAAAGGCATGCACCACCACATCCAGCTCCCTAATTTTTTTTTAAGTGTCTTGACCTTTTCATTATGGAGATCTTTCACATTTTTAGTTAGGCTTATTCATTTTTACAGCTATTGTAAATGGAATGATTTTCCTGATTTCTTTCCCTGTGAGTTTATTATTGGTGTATATGAGATGGTTTGATTTTTTTTTTTTTTTTGGACTTACACTATAGCGTCCTTTTTTTTCACACATTAAATAGGAACCACCGTGCACTGTGAAGGTTGTGACATTTCTCACATATAAAGTTTTAAGGCAAGGAAGGGGAAGTAGCCATTATAATCAAAGAAGATCAGCAGAACCCATTTGTTTCTTCCCTCTATTCCCACACACTCCATTCTCACCTTAATTATCAGTGGGTCTGGGCATCAGGGCCTTGCAACAATAAATAGTGAGCTCCAGAGAGATATAAAGAGGACAGAGAGGATGGGCACCTCAGGGCCTCCAGCATCCAGAAACAAACTCCAGACACATGCACCACTTTGTGCATCTGGCCTCCACATGGGTACAGGGGACTCGAACTCAGGTTGCTAAGCTTTGCAGACAAGCACTTTAACTGCTGAGCCATCTGTCCATCCAGACACAGTTCTTGATGAGCAAGCAGATGTCAGCAGGGGGAGGGTGAGCTCTCAGAAGGACGAGGATTCATTTGAACATCATCCGCCACTTGTTAATATTGGCAGTACCAAAGCCTGACTCCCCTGCCAAGTCCCTTGCTGAGCAAGCAGAGGGAAGCCCTCCCCCATCTGTCCTCATGCTATACTCAGATCCCTGGCACAAAGGAAGGTACCAGGACTGTGCTGAAGGCAGCCTCCAGGGTGGACCATTCTCATTTCCTGCCCTTGTTCATGTATGTGTTCTGAGGACGGCCCTGGAGGCTTTAAGTGGCACAGAAAAGCTGGTGCGGCCTGCAGCATCGGAGCAACTGGGTTTGAAAAATGGCTGAATCTGCTTTCAGGTTGGTTGCTCTGTAGTCTTTTTTTGTTGTTACTGTTTGTTTGAGAGAGAGAGAGGCAGAGAGGCAGAGAGAGAATGGGCATGCCAGAGCTTCCAGCTACTACAAACGAACTCCAGACACATGCTCCACTAGGGGCATCTGGCTTACGTGGATCCTGGGGAGTTTGCTGACGAGCACCTTAACCACTAAGCCATCTCTCCAGCCCAACAAATGTTTTCTTTCTTTGTTTGTCTGGTTGGTTGGTTTTTTGGTTTTATCGAGGTAGGGTCTCACTCTAGCCAAAGGTGACCTAGAATTCACTATGCAGTTTCAGGGTGACTTGGAACTCATGGCGATCCTCCTACCTCTGCCTCCCAAGTGCTAGGATTAAAGGCATGCGCCACCATGCCTGGATTCAATCGTAATATTTTTAATTGCATAGAACTATTATCATTGCTAAAATGAAAGAGCAGTAAGAATATCATATTTCATGTGAACAATAGCGATGTACCTGCATAAACTGACCAGTGACCATTTTACTGGTCAGATGAAATAGGACAAGAATTCTTTTTTAAAATTTTTTTTATTTTTGTTTATTATTGGAGAGAGAGGTAGAGAAAGAAAGAGAGAGATAATGGGCACGCCAGGGTCTCTAGCCACTGCAAATGAACTCCAGATGCAGGGGCCACCATGCTCATCTGGCTTACGTGAGATATGAAGAATCGAACCTGGGTCCTTAGGCTTTGCAGGCAAGCGCCTTAACCACTAAACCACCTCTCCAGCCCAGGACAAGACTTCTCATCCCAGGGTAGAGGTGAACGTGTGGTGAGGTGGGGCTAGAAGAAGAATGCAGCTGGAATGAAGGCAGAAGTCCTGGTTGCCTAAATGGGTACTTGATCCTGGGAGTGATGTGTGGGGAGTTAGTTAACTTCCTCCATCCTCACCACACTCTCCCGCCTCATTAACTCTTGTACAGAGCCGTATTTCCCCATATTGTGCAACAGGGCTGCTCGGGGGCGGGGGATGGAACAAAAGCCCAGTATTCATGTCCACAAAGCATGCACTATTGATGCTCTGTTGACCATTTGCTTAACATTATTCCTGTGGGGAGAGAGCCCTGAAGGTTGAAAGAAATGTCCAGAAGCACGGGGTGTTAGCCACGATTGTATAACAGATGTGAAGGCTAGCATCTTGTTTCAGAAAACTTTGAGTGATTTTATTTTTTACTTAGGTGTTCATTTCCATACATTTTATCCTTTAGTGAAAAATGCCTACAAAATAATGAAAAACTTTCCGGGCATGGTGGCGTATACCTTTAATCCCAGCACTTGGGAGGCAGAGCTAGGGGGATCTCCATGAGTTCCAGGCCAGCCTGAGAATACATAGTGAATTCCAGGTCAGCCTGGACCACAGTGAGACCCTACCTCAAAACAAAACATTAATAATAATGATGATGTTTAAAACCTCACAAAGTATATTGCCCATTCCCTTTCAAATAGAATGCAAGTAATCTTTTCCAAATTCACCTTAGGTCTGCACATTCTCAAGGGTTATCAGTGAAGAAAAATATGGCCCTCATACTATGCTGTCTTTCCTCTTAGTCAGGCGTGTCTGACCGTAGGTCATATGTGTCCGATTTATGGATGACACCATCATGTTGCACTGGGCATCCCTGCTTAAATGAAGGAAAAAATAGTGGTATTACAAGGTCTCCTAAAGACTTACATTAGAGACATCCTCTGTCACGTCTCCTACGAGAATGAAGACCACTGTCAGACCGCCAGCAACCCAGAGATGCTGACACTACGCTGAACGGATGAACTATTATGGTGAAGATCCCCAAACAAACCAACAGAAAAACTTACTCACGGCACCATGGACTTCCCTCTTCTTGGGGGCTCTGGCTTGACCAATGAGGAGGCGATAGATGAAGAAATAGAGGGGAAATGCTACCATCCACACTGTCCTTTTGCTTTCTTTCTTTTTTTTTTTTTTCAAGGTAGGGTCTCACTCTAGCCCAGGCTGACCTGGAATTCACTACGTAGTCTCAGGGTGGCCTCGAACTCACAGCGATCCTCCAACCTCTGTTTCCCGAGTGCTGGGATTAAAGGCATGTGCCGCCACGCCCAGACACGCTGTCTTCTTTTGTTTATTCATATAAAAACTGTTTGAGGGCTGTACAAAGCAGGGCACTGGCCAGGCCTGGCATGTTGGCTCTAGTTTACTGATCTCTGTTGTGTGTGAAGGGAAACCATCTGCAGAAGAGAGCTGGACTCTCTGGGAAGACTTCTGCAAAGTCATAAGCCATCACCTTTCTGGTCTTAGGACAGTGCTTGATGCATTTGGCAGGGTTTTTTGTTTGTTTGTTTTGTTTTGTTTGTTGTTTGTTTGTTTTTTAGTTTTTTTGAGGTAGGGAGACACTCTAGCTCAGGCAGACCTGGAATTCACTATGTAGTCTCAGGGTGGCCTCGAATTTACATCAATCCTCCTACCTCTGCCTCCTGAGTGCTGGGATTAAAGGCATGCGCCACCACACCCAGTTTCATTTGGCAGGTTTTTAATGGGAGGGGATGGATGGATGGATGGGAGGTAGTTAAGATTAATTCAACAACCAAAATTTGCTAAAATTTCATTTAGTCCCAATGGCAGTTTCTTCTTAAAAATATTTTATTTATTTATTTATGAGTGACAGAGAGAGGGAGGGCAAAGGAGAGAGAGAATGGGTATAGCAGGTCCTCTAGCCACTGAAAACGAACTCCAGATGCATGCACCACCATGTGCATCTGGCGTATGTGGGCTTTGGGGAATTGAACCTGGGTCCTTGGCCTTCACAGGCAAGCACTTTAACCATGAAGCCATCTCTCCAGCTCCCAATGGCAGTTTCTTAACATGGCTTCTCATCTGAATGCTCCCTTTTCTCCAGAGCTTGAAGACCTTATGTAAGGAGCAGACAGAAGAGAGTCAACAGGGCTTTTCAGTACACTTAATATCTACACAACACCACTTCATGTCCAGACCACAGACACCATTAGGTCCCAGGTATGCCACACCTTGAGGTAAACTTCCCCAGTGAAGAACACATTTCTTTGGCCTCTACTGCAGGTGGCAGCTTTGAGTGTGTGATCAGATAGATCATGGAACCGAAGGCCTTACAAGTAGTTCCTGTTCTTGTATATGATGGTGGCCGACAGAAGCTTGGTTTTGCCCTTTTGAATATCACATGGTTGATGGGAATGCCAGCAGAAGTATAAAGGCTGAATAGACACTTTTTTGAAGTTCCTTTCTTTCCCTCCTTGCACAATACGCTAAAGACATAAGTGCGCTTTTCCGTCTATGTCAGCCTAGCAGCAGGAGAAGGGCAGATTACCCAACCCTTCCCCTAGACGAATCCCTTCCAGGCATCAGGACGTGCTGCTCTTCTGGGATTCCGTGTGAAAGGCCAAGGGGGCAACTAAACCTAAGAGGGTCTTAGGCCGGGGGACCCAGGAGGACCCACTAAATGAGACCATTCACTTTTCCACCTTCATCCTCAAGAGCCAGGGAACCGCTATGCCCAGCTTTCTTCTTGCACACCAACGTACAGATTTTGAGCTGGGAGCAGCTCCTCCAAATGCTGGTGGCTCAGAGTGCACTAGCCGTACCAGAGAAAGAAAAGCAAACTCTGCCAGAAAAAACGCAGAGGAGACGGTCACCAGATAAGAAAACCCAGCCTCATCCCAGCCAGAAGGGAGGATACTCAGGGCACGTATCTGTCACTTGCTGTTTTTTGTTTGTTTGTTTGTTTTTGGTTTTGGTTTTCGAGGTAGGGTCTCACTCTAACTCAGGCTGACCTGGAATTCACTATGTAGTCTCAGGGTGGACTCGAACTCATGGCCATCCTCCTAGCTCTGCCTCCCAAGTGCTGGGATTAAAGGTGTGCACCACCACGCCCAGCTTGTCACTTGCTGTTTTGTAACTGCGTGGGTTTCTCGTACCTTACAACCTGTGGAGCCACTGGTATTAACCAGAGACATGGTCCTATTGCCTGAGGAGCAGGGTCACTTAACCTCAGCCCAGCTCCTGACAAATGTGGCCTCATCTTGCGGGTGGGAAGGAGCT
The DNA here is from genome assembly GCA_036346955.1 of Dipus sagitta. Classification (NCBI taxonomy): domain Eukaryota; kingdom Metazoa; phylum Chordata; class Mammalia; order Rodentia; family Dipodidae; genus Dipus; species Dipus sagitta. Next base: position 70,944,756 of record CM070782.1, read on the forward strand.
ACTTTCCTTTTCCTCCCAAACCTTAAGATGTGGCAAGGCGTGGGACCTGTGACATTACCACACTGAGAAAGGAGAGAGGCCACACTGCCACTGACCCTCCTTCTCAGAGACCCTGGCACACAGGGTAGGCAATGACAGCTGCGGACCAGCCAAGAAAGATGTTGAGAGTGGCCAGTGACTCCAGATTTTGGCAAAAGTCTTTGGGTCCTCTTACATGCATGACTGCCACCTCTAAATTATGCTGAAAGTATTCTTGAAATTTCTTTCTGTTTGCTAGATTTGTAGTGAAGTCATTAAAAGCAAATGAACCTTATTGATTTTGACTCCTATCCATTATGGAACTCTGAGTCACCTAACTTGTCTCTGTTTGCCCATCTTAAAAATGGGTGTAATCTCAGCCAACATGGTGGTACATGCCTTTAATTCCAGCACTGGAAGGCCTAGGTAGGAGGATCACCATGAGTCCAAAGCCACCCTGAGACTATAGAGTAATTTCCAGGTCAGCTTGGGCTATGAGAGCCTACCCTGGAAAGAAAAAAAAAGGCACAAAAAGCTGTAATAATAGTATTGGCCTCAGATGGGATTTTTTGTTTGTTTGTTTGTTTGTTTGTTTTTGTTTTGGGGGGTAGTGTTGCAGTCAGGTTCGCATTGCTGGTAGAAATCAACCAAGAATGGCTTGTGAAAAAAAAAAAAAAGAGGTTTATTTTGGCTTACAGGCTCAAGGGGGAAGCTCCATGATGACAGGGGAAAATGATGACATGAACAGAGGGTGGACATTACCCCCTGGCCAACATAAGGTGGACCATAGCAACAGGAGAGCATGCCAAACACTGGCATGGGGAAACTGGCTACAACACCCATAAACCTGCCCCCAACAATACACCTCCTCCAGGAGGCTTTAATTTCCAATTGCCATCAGCTGGGGAGACTAGCATTCAGAACACCTGAGTTTATGGAGGACACCTGAATCAAACCAGCACAGGTAGCATCTTGCTTTCCTCCAGGCTGACCTGGAATTCACTATGTAGTCTTAGGGTGGCCTCCAATTCACAGCAATCCTCCTACCTCTCTCCTCACCCCCAAATGCTGGGATTAAAGGTGTGCGCCATCACACCCAGCCCAAAGGGTTGTTTTGAGAGAAAAATTCCATGCACTTATTGTACACAAATATGTCACCGTACATATCTGTGGTCTGAAATACATGATACATATTGGCACTAGATGCAGGTTAGTTTGAATAGTGTCCAACGCTTGGAGGACAAAGCCATGGCCTTTCTCTTCTTTCTAGGCAAGAAACTTCCAGGGGAGTTTTATGTAGATCAGTGTCTACACAGACAGGGTCAGACACAGACTTCAACTAGACTAACACACCAAAAAGTTTGTGACTGATGACAGGTGAAAGGAGGGAAGCGGAAGGTGGTGCTTTCTGACAAAACCTTGTCTAAAGCCTTCTACTAAGGCGGTCACAAGCAGGTAAGGACCTGTAGTGCCTTGGACACTCCTTGAAGAAGCTGATCTCTTTCAAACCAGAAAAATAGGGAGGGGCTGGAGAGATGGCTTAGCAGTTCAAGCACTTGCCTATGAACTCTAAAGACCTGTGTTCATTTCCCCAGTACCCAGGTAAGCCAGGTAAGGCAAGGTGGAGCATGTGTCTGGAGTTTATTTTGCAGTGGTTAGAGGCCCCAGCATGCCCATTCTCTCTCTCTCTCCCCCTGCTTCTCTATCAAATAAATAAATAAGGTGGCCTCAAAATCATGGCAATACTCCTGTCTCTGCCTCCCAAGTGCTGGAATTAAAGGCCTGTACCACCATGTCTGACTAAATAAATAAAATATTTTTAATATTTTTGTTTTTATTTTATTTATTTGAGAGCGACAGACACAGAGAGAGAAAGAGCCAGATAGAGAGAGAGAAAATGGTCGCGCCAGGGCCTCCAGCCACTGCAAATGAACTCCAGATGCGTGCGCCCCCTTGTGCATCTGGCTAACGTGGGTCCTGCAGAATCAAGCCTCGAACCAGGGTCCTTAGGTTTCACAGGCAAACGCTTAACTGCTAAGCCATCTCTCCAGCCCTAAAATATTTTTTAAAAGGAAAGGTATTTCTCTACTCACAAATAAACACAATTAATTAATTAATTAATTAAAAAAAACAGGGCTAGAAGGATGGCTTAACGGTTAAGGCACTTGCCTGAAAAGCCAAAGGACCCAGGTTCGATTCCCCAGGACCCATGTAAGCCAGATGCACAAGGTGTCGCATGCGTCTAGAGTTTGTTTGCAGTGGCTGGAGGCCCTGGTGTGCCCATTCCTCCCTTCCCCCTGCCACACTCTTTCTCTCTGTCAAATAAATAAAAATAAATTTACAAAAAAAAAAAAAAAAACAAAAGGCTCTGAGGGCTTCTCTTCCCTTGTAAAATCATTGTCATGATCCAAGTCCTGCTTCCTGGTTGTCATTCCCATCCCTTTACCTCCACACAGGCTCCACGTTCTTCCCTAATTTCCAGCAGAAACCAGAAACCCTGTCCTTCCCACTTGCGCCATGTGAGGAACAACATGCTGGTCCTCAAAATTGGCCCTCCCTTGCAGAGCGGTCACACTGACATCTAGTGGCTCCAAAACTAAGCTCATGGCTGGCTGGGAGGCTCTTGGCAGCTGGGAGGTGTTCACATCATCCTATTTCCAGCTGCCCATTTGCATGGCCAGACAGCAGGAGGCGGAGGTCAGAGTCAGGGGATGAAGGGAGGACGGTTCACTTGTCTGAAGTCCCGCCAGGGGCTGCCTCTCAGGGAACGCTTCGGAGAACAAGAGCCTGGAAGGAGTGGATTTTGTCTCAATAGCAAGTTTTGGACTCGGGCTCCTGAGACTGTGCTGGGACTGGGGCTCCATGGAAGTCTGAGTCTGGTCTGTCCTCTCCCACGCGGGTGGATGACTGCTATGTCCATGCCTTGGCTGTTTTCTTATAGGTGAGGTGGGACTTGAGTTATGTGTAACTTTGTTAAGGCGATGCCCGAAAAGCTCAGTGCCCAACAGGAAACCTGGTCATCCATTTTTGTGACCTGAGGACAGCAAGTTGTTGTATATGTTGCTACCGTCACACAGCGGGGTGCAGCCTGTGAACAAGTTAGACACCCGCAGTGTGTCCCACTGTGTGTCTTTACCCCACTTCTTATAAAATGAAACGCTCTACATTCCCTGATGTTTGAGGGTGGCATTGTTGTTTCTCACTGTTACTCTAAGCCAGGACTACCATTTAAAACTAGCCTGGGGCTGGAGAGAGTGTTCAGCGGTCAGCCACTTGCTGCAAAGTCTAACAACCCAGACTTCGATTCCACAGTACCCACATAAAACATGGTGCACAAAAGCAGCACATGCATCTGGAGTTTGTTTGCAGGGGCAAAGGGGCCTGGCATGCACATTCTCATTCTCTCTCTTTCTCTCTCTGCTAGCAAATAACTAAATAAAATAAAAATATATTTTATAAAGCTGACCTGACTGTAAGGCCAATTTTTAATCTCCTTTCTTGGGCTTGGCCTATCCTGGGTATTTCTTTTTTATATAAAAAAATAAAACTGGGCTGGAGACATGGCTTAGCGGTAAAGGCATTTGCCTGCAAAGCCAAAGGACCCAGGTTTGATTACCCAGGACCCACATAAGCCAGATGCACAAGGGGGCGCATGTGTCTAAGGTTCGTTTGCGGTGGCTAGAGACCCTGGCGTGCCCATTCTCTCTCTGTCTCTCGGTCTCTCTCTCCCTCTCAAATAAATAAATAAAAATAAAAATAAAATAAATAAATAAAACATTTTATTTTTTATTTTATTTATTTGAAAGAGAGAGAATGGGCATCCCAGGGCCTCCAGCTGCTGCATATGGGTACTAGGGAATCAAACATGGGTCCTTTGGCTTTGCAGGCAAGTGCCTTAACCACTAAGCCATCTTTCCAGCCCTCCTGGGTATTTCTTATACAGCTACTAAGGATAAGAAGAAGGGTTGAAATAGACAATAAAGTTAATCAGGAAATGAAATTTTTGTTCCTTTCTAAATGTAATCCACGTAAACACTTGGACATTAGTAGAATGTAACCCAAAACTACTTTGAGTTTGTGATTGGGGGTGTATATTGGTATCCAGTGACTGTTGTCACAAAGCACCATGAGTTGTGTGGGTTACATCAACAGAAATTTAATCTCTACTGAGTCTGAAATCAAGGTGTCACCAGGGCTAAGCTCCCTCAAAGGCTGAAAAGAGAATCCACTTCGCATTTCTTCTACCTTCTGGTGGCCCACAGCTGTTTCCTAGCTTGGGGCTTTCTCATTTCAGTCTCTTCCCATCTTTAAATGACTGTTTCCTCTGTTCTCTGTTCTGTGCCTTAGAGAGACACTGGACTTAATGGTAACAGGACACTTTCATTGCATGATCCTTAATTACGTAGGCAAACATCCTTTTCCTAATTAAGGCCATGTTTGCAGGTTTCAAGACATGGCATAATCCTTGGGAAATGCTATTATTTTTTTCATACAATTTATTAATGTTTTCAAGTTGCATTAATCTTAGAACAAGTTACAGTAAAATTTTTTAAAATATTCTTATTTATTTGAGAGAGAGAGAGGAAGAGGCAGATAAAGAGAGAGAGAGAGAATGGGTACACCAAGGCCTCTAGCCACTGCAAATAAGCTCCAGATACATGTGCCGCCTTGTGCATCTTGCTTACATGGATACTGGGGAATTGAACCTGGGTCCTCTGGCTTTGCAGACAAGTGCCTTAACCACTAAGCCATCTCTCCATGCCAAGTTACAGTAAATCTTATGAAAATATTTCAACATTGTACTGTAAACATTTGGGGGGGGGGACTGTAATGACCTTGGTTGTCCTTAAGGCTCATAAATGGCATCACTATTGCCTGCTGTTTCTAAATTTCTACAGAAACACATTCAGATGAGCAGACTAATTGGCTTGGGAAAATGCTATTATTAAACCTACTACAGTAGATGTAGAGGACAGAGAAAAAAACTGAGCCAGGTGTGATGGCGCACGCCTTTAATCCTAGCATTCAAGAGCCTGAGGTAGGAGGATCACCATGATTTCAAGGCCAATCTAAGGTTACGATTGAGTGAGTTCTAGGTCAACCTGGGCTAGAGTGAGACCATGCTTGGAAGAAAATAAATAATTCAGATAGAGAAAAATCTTATAGACTTATAATGGACAGGGGCACCTTTATCCTTTTCACTCATGCTAAATCCATGTTGCCCCACAGAAGTACCCCAGTTCTTGCCATTGAGTTCCTGAAATAATTTTGGCAGCAGTTAATCAATAAAGATGTGAGGATGAGAGCCGTTATGATCCAGTATCCCAATGCTCTCCTTCCTACTTTATATCATGTACCTTCTTGTTGCTGTGAATAAATGTCTGTCCAGAACAACTTAATAAAAGAGAGGGTTTATTTTCAACTTGTGATTTTGAGAGGAAGTTTCATTGTGGGAGAGGCCCAGTAGCAGGAGTTTACGGGGGACATTTTATGTTCAAACCACAATACACTTGTACCTCTGGCTGGTCATGGAAAGAAACCCTCAGGCTAGCACAGAAAAATGAGTCAGGGCACACAGCATGTACAGCTTAGAGAGAAAAAATTTAAGATGACTAACTGTATCGACCAGACCCAGCAACGGCTGCATAGCTCAGAGTCATGCAGGGTGGGAGCAAGAAGAGAAGGATCTGGGCTGGAGAAATGGCTTAGCGGTTGAGGTGCTTGCCTGCAAAGCCTAAGAACACAAGTTCAAATCTCCAGGTCCCACACAGCCAGATGCACAGTGACACAAAGCATGCAATGTTGCACGTGCACCACAAGGGGGCGCACGCATCTGGAGTTTGTTAGCAGTGGCTGAGGCACTGGCATGCCCATTCTCTCCCTCTCTCTCTCTCAAAAGTAAATAATAATAATAATTAAAAGGGAAGGATCACTGGGAGGATGTCTGTGGGAGCATGGAGAATAGATCCACGTGTAAAGATTATCAAGAGGATGGCTTCTTTTATACTAAGCACTGTGACCTCAAATGGCAGTGGTTCTGGGTTTAGAGGTCTGATTGAGAAATCAACTTAGGCCCAGATGCTTGATAACAGTGAGATGCCTAAATATGGTAGTTTAAATGGATGTCCCCCAATAGATTCAGGAGTCTTATTAGAGCTTTTAACTTGGTGTCACTGTGAGTGGATCCTAGGGTCTGGCCCTAAGGTGTGAGGGCAGACGTGGAATGCCAGTCTGAAAGTGGGCATAGTGCCTGAGTTCTGGGGCTTCTGGAATGTGCTTGCTTGTTTGCGCTGGGGATGGGGTTTTTTTTTTTTTCTTTGTGTATGTGGACCTGTGAAAGAGGGCCAGTTTCTTCTGCCATTATGGAACTCCCCCTGCATCTGTAAACTTCAAAAAAATTCCATTCCTCCTATAAACTGTGTCTGGTCCGGAAGTTCATCCCAACAACCGGAAGCTGTCTATGAGACCAACTTTCTCCAAAGCACAGTGCTAGGTCAAGTTGGTCAACTGGTATTTGGGCCATTGAATGGCAGAGGCTACGTGATGATCCGTGAAGGGTAGAACATTCTAGAAGGTGATAGTCCAAATGAGCATCTTCCAGCTTCTGGATGCAGACATGGTGGTGGTCATTAATGCAGACATTAACCCAATGCCTCAAGTCTGGAGTTGGAGACATCAGGCTGATCTATGATAACATCAACCTACCTAGTGTACATAGTAGGTCATGAGAGGTATGGCATTCCCTTCCCTGCCATGTCTGCTGCTAATGGCTATGCCATGAGACAGAAAGCTTTCAGTGCTTAGAAACAAATGTGGGAACAGCCAGAGGTACAGGAAGCCACCTATATGATGTTGACGGGCCCCACCTTTGAGACTGTGGCAAAGTCTCCTCTGTCGCAGAAGCTGGGGCCATTGCTGTAGACACCAGCACAGTGTCAGAAGTTAATTTACTGCACTTGGAACTTTGAGTCCTTGACTTCTCACTCATCACTGACCATGTCATCGTGGTTCTTGAAAATAGGATGAGGGCAGTCATGGGGAAGTCACAGAGGCTGGGAAACAGTCTGCTCAGGAACTGCTTGTGTCCATTCCTATGACAAACCTTCCATTCCCTGACACTACCAGCCTTCCAGCTCTGGAGTGGTCTCGTGCTGCCCTCATGGGATCCAAGTAGCCACTGCCTACTGTGTTCCCTTGCTGAGCTCACAAGCTCTGGCATCAGGTAGTGGTAGAAATAAAGGAGGAAGATCCCTGTTCTTCTCCTTCCATTCCAGTTGGCCCTCTTTCTCAAAACAGTCTGTTTCAACTTCCATTCTTCTTCATTTTTTTTTTCAAGATAGGGTCTTGCTGTAGTCCAGTTGACCTGCAATTCACTATGCAGTCTCAGGGTGGTCTCAAACTCACGATGATCCTCCTACCTCTGCCTCCCAAGTGCTAGGATTAAAGGCGTGCGCCACCACACTTGTCAACTTCCATTCTTCTTAAGGGCTGGAGCCCATGCCCTACTACACCAGGAATTTATCCCGTGATTTAATGCACATCTTTGGACTTCAAAGAGTTCCTATTACTACATCTGTGACACGATGCTCTCATGTTCCTCAGGGCTGGTTTGGCTTCATGTGAAGGAGACCAAAGACCAATCCAATACCTCACGGACTTTGTTCAATACCATAATATTTTGAGATTAAAAAGAAATGGAAGGAAAAGCAAAGAAAGAAAAATCCCTAGGGTGATGTCGCTGCGCACAGTGCTTCTTATCCTTGGCTTTGCTCATCTTCACCTCACAGGAGACTGGCTAAAATGTCAGTCAACAACTACTTTAGTCCTTGAGAAGTGTGCTTACATTGGCCCACTTTATTATTTATTTGAGAGAGAGAGAGAGAATGGGTGCACCAGGACCTCCTGCCACTGCAAATGAACTCCAGACACATGTGCCACCATCTGGCTTACTTGGGCTCTGGGGAATCAAACCTGAGTCCTTAGGCTTCACAGGCAAGTGCCTTAACCACCATGCCATCTCTCCAGCCCATGGCCTATTGAGTTTAACTATCTATTAAATTTAATTTAATGCTTCTCAGCGCACTGAATTAACTCATTTTCAGGTTATGGTAAAGCAGACATAACATAAAATTTGCCATTGTAACTACTGTTCAGTGTGCAATGTATCCTATACGTCCATACTGCTGTGCACCCATCACCATTATCCATCCCAGGACCATTTCCTCTTCCAAACTGAAACTCTATCCATAAAGCAATAACTCTCCCTTCTGTCCCTCCACAGCCCCTGACTACCACCACGCTTCCTGCCTACGTGACGCTGATTCCTCATAAGTGCCTCGTATCAATGGAATCATGTGGTGTTCTTCCGCCACCAGTTTAGTTCACTTAGTTTAAGTTTAAGTTCAAGTTAAGTTTAAATTAAGTTAGTATAATGTTTAAGTTAAATTAAATTTAAGTTCACTTAGTATAATGTTTAAGTTATAGAACACGTCAGAATTTCTTCCTCTTTAAGACTGAATAACATTCCTTTTTACTTATTTATTTGAGAGCGAGAAAGAGAGGGAGAGAGAGAGAATTGCCATGCCAAGGCCTCCAGCCACTGCAAATTAACTCCAGACACACACGCCACCTTGTGCATCTGGTTTATGTGGGTCCTGGGGAAGTGAACCAAGGTCCTTTGGCTTTGCAGGCAAATGCCTTAACTGCTAAGCCATCTCTCCAGTCCTATTCTTGTTTTTTTTTTTTTTTTTTTTTTTTTCGAGGTAGGGTCTCACTCTAGCCCAGGCTGACCTGGAATTCACCATGTAGCCTCAGGGTGGCCTCGAACTCACAGCAATCCTCCTACCTCTGCCTCTTGAGTGCTGGGATTAAAGGCGTGCGCCACCACGCCCGGCCAGCCCTTTTCTTTTATTTTTAATTTTTTCATTATTGACAACTTCCATAATTATAGAAAATAAACTATGACAATTCCCTCCCCACCCCCACTAACCCCAGCACATATCCACTCTCCATCATGTCTCCTCCCCCTCTCAGTTTCTCTTTCATTTTGATGTCATCATCTTTTTCTCCTACTATGAGGGTCTTGTGTAGGTAGTGTCAGGTGATGTGAAGTCATGGATATCCAAGCCATTTTGTGTTTGGAGGAGTGTGTTGTAAGCAGACCTATCCTTCCTTTGGCTCTTACATTCTTTCCGCCACCTCTTCTGCAATGGGCCCTGAGCCTTGGAAGGTGTGATAGAGATGTCTGGATAATATTCCAATGCATGTAGATATCACATTTTGTTCATCCATCTGTCCATCTGCAGACAGTTGAGTTGCTTCTCTTTTGGATGTTCTGACCAAAGCTGCTATAAACATGTGTTTGTAAATATCCATTGCGGTCCCTGCTTTCCTTTCTTTGGGTGGGGGGGGACACAGCCAGAAGTGTAATTGCTGGATCATAAGTGTGGTAGTTTGAATGGACGTCCCCCAGTACCATGAGGAGTTTCTGAAAGCTTGTCATTTAGATCTCCAGCAGCCCCCTGGCTGGAGGAAGCGTCACTGTGGGTGGACCCAGGGTGCTGCCCTAAGATGTGGGGGCAGATCTGGAATTTCCAGCCAAAGGTACACAAAGTGCTAGAGCTTTGCCTGAGTTCCTGAAGTGGGCGGCTTGTGCTGGTAGAGGTTACTTGTTTTTTTTTTTTTCTCTCTGCGTGAACCTGTGAAAGGGGGCCAGCTTCTTCCGCCATTATGGAACTTCCCCCGAATCTGTAAGCTTCCATAAATCCCTTCCTCCATAACTGTGCCCAGTTTGAAAGTTCATCCCAGCCACTGAGGCTGACTACTACAATATGACAATCCATATTTAAGTTTCCCGAAGAGCCCTGAAACTCGTTTCTACCATTGTTGTACCATTTTATGTTCTCACCAGCAGTGCACAAGGGCTCACTTTCTCCAAAGCCTACCAAAATTGTTGCTTCTGCTATTATGATAACAGTCATCCGAATGGATGTGGTAGAACATTTTGATCAGAAGAAAATGTATTCAAAATCAATGAATATATCTCTTTGTAATACTTTTATGCTTCCCAAGAACTATTCAGTACTTACAAAATCCTAAAACAAAAGGTTTGGTAGGTTTCACTTTTTATTTCTATTCTTTAAATCAACCATAGATAGATTCTAACTTTTTTAATTTATTTGAGAGAGAGAGGGAAAATGGGCATATCAGGGTCTTTAGCTGCTGCAAGTGAACACCAGACACATGTACCACCTTGTGCATCTGGCTTACATGGGTTCTGGAGAATTGAACCTGGGTCCTTTGGCTTTGCAGGCAAGCGTCTTAACCACTAAGCCATCTCTCCAGCCCTGTGCCATTTTTTAGGTAGGGTCTCACTCTAGCCTAATTCACTGTGTCATCTCAGGCCAGCCTCGAACTCACAGCAATCTTCCTACCTCTGCCTCCCGAGTGCTGGGATGAAAGGCGTGCACCACCACACCCAGCTTACACCTTGTGAGAACATGAACATTAAGAATCAATAACTTGGGCTGGAGAGATGGCTTAGCGGTTAAGCGCTTGCCTGTGAAGCCTAAGGACCCCGGTTCGAGGCTCGACTCCCCAGGACCCACGTTAGCCAGATGCACAGGGGGGCGCACGCATCTGGAATTCGTTTGCAGTGGCTGGAAGCCCTGGCGCGCCCATTCTCTCTCCCTGTCTCTATCTGCCTCTTTCTCTCTCTGTCTGTCACTTTCACATAAATAAATAAATAACCTTTAAAAAAAAAAAAGAATCAATAACTTTAGGTGATCCTAGATACATTGAGAGAACTAGATGGAAAATTTACACACAAAGCCAGGCATGCATGGTGGTGCACGTCTTTCAACCCAGCACTTGGGAAGCAGAGGTAGGAGGATCGCCATGAGTTCCAGGCCACCCTAAGATGACATAGTGAATTCCAGGTCAGCCTGGGCTATAGTGAAACCCTACCTCAAAAAAGAAAGAAAGAAAAAAGAAAAATTTGCACACAAAATGTTGCTGTGGGGTGTAATTCTAATAGTAATCGGTATAAAATAACAAAGTGCAGAATTTTTTACCAGCTGTGTGAACTTGTAGACTTGCTTAAAGGTGGTTTGTACCTTCGAATAGGTGAGCGTAATAAAGCACAGATAAGAAAGTAGGAAGTGGCAGAGTACCACGTGCTAGATTCAGCACAGGAGCCAGGAGTGTGTAGAGCTCTCAGATTCAACGAACTGATGACTACATGAATGAATGAGAGCCCAGAGCAACTGAAGTCATGAAGCCCTTGGTTGTTAGGTGCTGAGAGCAGGAGATGTGGCACAGAAGGCTCAGGACGGGGAACATTACAGGTCTAAAGAGAAAAGGACAGCTCAGTGAACAGCCCTGTTGTGCTGAAACAGAGAAGCTGCTCACCACCACCACCACCACCCCCCGCCCCCAGGCTTGTCACTGTGTGCCGCAGGGGAGAGAGAAAGTGATGTGAGGGGTGCAAGGCGTTCCTAGTTACTGTGCGAATTTCCTTCAACACTCAAAAGGAGAATAGGGGCTGGAGAGACGGCTTAGCAGTTAAGGCACTTGCCTGCGAAGCCTAAGGACTCGTGTTTGACTCTCCAGATGCACAAGGCGATGCAAGCACGCAATGTCGCACAAGCACACAAGGGGGCGCACCGTTCTGGAGTTCAATTGCAGTGGCTGGAGGCCCTGGTGCACCAAGACACACTCTCTCTCTTTCTCTCTCTCTCTAAAAAAAAAAAGGCCTGTCTGTTGGGCTTGCCTCAAAAAGAGAGAGAGAGAGAGAGAGAGAGGGAAGAGGCACAATGGGACGGGGCTGCAGAGCAAGGTGACAGATTGAAACCAAAAGCACCCTCACCGTTGTATTCTGTAAAGTGATGTTTCAAAACACCATCCAGAAGCTGGGCGTGGTGGCGCGTGCCTTTAATCCCAGCACTCGGGAGGTAGAGGTGGGAGGATCACCATGAGTTCGAGACCACCCTGAGACTACACAGTGAATTCCAGGTCAGCCTGAGCTAGAGTGAGACCCTACCTTGAAAAATCAAAAATAAAAATAAAAATAAAAAAAGATACCATCCAGGCGCTGGAGAGATGGCTGAGCAGTTAAAGCACTTGCCTGCAATGCCTAAGGACCCAGGTTCTACTCCCCACTACCCACATAAGCCAGCTGCACAAGGTGCCCCATGTCTGGAGTTCGTTTGCAGCAGCTGGAGGCTCTGGCATGCCCATTCCCTATCTGCCTCTTTCTCTCTCTGTCAAATAAATAAATATTTAAAAAGTCAACCTTGAGTAGCATGACAGATTTCAGAAACACACAGAAGTCATATATTTACCTTTCTTGGTCATTTATATTGAAGTCATTGGAGATCGTGACAAAAGTTAAAACCATACTTGTACAGGAGGTATATCAATATATAACAAAAAATAAAAAGTCTGAATGTTCTAATTTTTGGAAGTATGGGGATTTCTAAGCTCCTGGTCTTTCGAGAGAGAGGGTACCCCCAAATCCTATTGCTCAGTACACCTGACAATACACCGCAACAGCACACAGGAGCTGGCCGTCACCACCTAAGCTTTCTGGATTGCTAAACTCGGCTTCCTTTACTGGGACAGTAGAAACAAGGACGAGGAGTGAGCAGCAGGTGTGTGGGATGACACAAGAGCCAATGCTACGGGAAGGACATGGCAGCTGCACAGGTTTGCTGTCAGTGTACTCCGGCCAGCTCCCCGAGGAGAAGGGCCGTGTACACACACAGCACCCAGGAAGCCACGTGTGCCATGTGTTTGCTCCGGCTCCACTTCACAGCATCTGCCACTGGAGACAGGACGCTGACGGCCGCTGGCTGGCTGAAGCTCAATTGCACCTCTTCCTTCCCAAGTCAAAGAGCGTTCTTACAATCCGGGCTGTCACTGTGGCTTCCCCCGCCAGCTCCTCCTACCCATGCCCTCGCCCAGCATCTGCAGAAGCCTGCCCCTGCCCCCAGGAACTCAATTTGTGGTGAGAAACAAGTTCCCACATCCTGTTGAGAGAGGCTTTACTCCACCCCCAAGCTCAGCCAACTGGGACCCATCACGGCCCATTGGCAATGGAATAGAGACCTTGTTAGAGATCTAAGAATGGGGTCGGCAAGGAAGGCAAAGAAATCATTTTCCAACTACCATCTGTGTGATCCGTCACAGTGAAATTCTAGTCAACCTGGCCCATCAGCCAGTCTAATGGCTGTGTATTATGGGAGAAAGTGCCAGGCCTGATTGAAGAGTTTGTATGGAGGGGAACAGCAGTATTGAAGAGGGAAAATCAAACCATGTCCCTGCATTAATATCTCACTAATTAAACAGCACACACACACACACACACAAAATATACAAATTATGATCCACAGTGCAAATGCGGAAGAGAGAAATATTTCATTGTAAGTTTGGAGCTTATCATCTATCATTGCTGGGTGACTTTTTATCACAAGAATTATATATTCGGCCAGCTTTCATTCACTTTAACTTTATAACTTTATTATGTAATTTCTGACAATAACGTTTTAAGAGTATTTTAGATTAAAAAAATTCCAGCCAGGCAAGGCGGTACACGCCTTTAATCCCAGCACTCGGAGACAGCGGTAGGAGGTTGGAGGCCACCCTGAGACTACATAGTAAATTCCAGGTCTTCCTGGGCTACAGAGAGACCCTACCTCAAAACAAAAATAATAATAACAATAATTATTCCTTCTTCCAAATGCGCTAGATATAATAGGTCAAGTCCCTTTAAAGAGAAGAGGTAGGGTGTGTGTGTGCGTGTGTGTGTATGTGCGCGCGCGTGCATGTGCACTTTGAGGAGTGGAGGCAGGCTTGGTCACGGAGAGCATATGGTTATTTTCTTTCATCTAGACAACGCAGACTTGGGCTGAATTCTAAGAATGTTTGAACTACTTGAGTCTACTCTATATTCACTAGCCGCTTCCTGCTTAAAAATTGGAAACTTTCTCCAGCATGGGAAAGAAGGTTCTACCTTCTCAGTCTATTCATGTCTCCTGGTCAGTCCTTGGCAGAGCAAAATTATATATATCTTTGCAAACACGTAAAGAGAAAGAGAGAAAGAGAGAATGAGCATGCCAGTGCCTCTTGGTACTGCAAACAGACTCCAGACACATGCGCCCCCTTGTGCATCTAACTTACGCGGGTCCTGGGGAACCAAACTGGGGTCCTTTGGCTTTGCAGGCAAATGCTTTAACCACTAAGCCATCTTTCCAGCCCACACAGTTGTATATTTAAGCATCATCATTGCCCCGTCGAAGGTGGGCTTCTCCTGCATAGCATCATTGCCTTCTTCCAACACTCTTCCTGCTCCTTGACTGCAGTCAAAGGGACCTTGGAAAGGACTACAACTGGCTTTGTCCTGTGCACAACAGCCCCCTCATAGTCTCATGTTGTCCTTTGATGCCATTGTACTTACGGTTCTGAAGTGGGCAACAGTGGTAGTGTTGGGAATGGATGTGTTTGATGAGAACTAGTGATTCAGACCAAGGAAGTCATGAGTAGTAATAAATAACATTATTTCAACATACTAATTAAAAGAAAACAAGAAAAACCCACCACACATGGCAAAAATTTATTAACAAATTTTAAAGAAACAATCTGGGTAAACAATTGTTATTCGTTTATGAATCCATCATGACTAAAGCATTGCATGCAGTCAAGAGAAGTGAAGACAGTTTATTTTCTGCTTTCCTGGGCCCTTCCCCGAGAAGAGGAATGCCATCTGTAGAGATGATTCCTTCTCTTGCTTTAATCACAGACATGATATGACATATCTTAATGTGGCAAAACCTAGGTTTCTAAAAATAATCAGTTGGGCTAGATAGATGGCTTAGTGCTTAAGGCCCTTGCCTGCAAAGCCTAAGGACCCAAGTTTGATGTCCCAGTGCCCATGTATAAAGCCAGATGCATAAGGGGGTGCATGCATCTGGAGTTTTTTTGCAGTGGCTGGAGGCCCTGGAGTGCCCATCCTCTCTCTCTCAATCTATGACTTTCTCTCACTCTCTCTCTCTTAAATAAATGAATGAATAAATATTTAAAAATTTATTTATTTCATAGAGAAAGAGAGAAGGGGGAGAGTGTGGATGTGCCAGGCTTCTAACTGCTACAAATGAACTCCAGACACATGCACCAATTTGTGCATTTGGCTTTATATGGGTACTGAGGCATTGATCCTGGGCCAGCAGGCTTTGTAAGCAAGTATCTTTAACCACTGAGCCATCTCCCTAGCCCCAAATCTAGCTTTGTTTTTTTTGTGTTTATTTATTTATTTATGAGAGAGAGAGAATGGGTGCACCAGAGCCTCTAGCCACTGCAAACAAACTCCAGATACATGTGCCACCTTATGTGGGTTCTGGGTCCATAGGCTTGACAGGCAAGTGCCTTAATTGCTAAGCC
Organism: Dipus sagitta; assembly: GCA_036346955.1. Classification (NCBI taxonomy): domain Eukaryota; kingdom Metazoa; phylum Chordata; class Mammalia; order Rodentia; family Dipodidae; genus Dipus; species Dipus sagitta. The sequence continues at coordinate 70,960,209 of CM070782.1, forward strand.
ATCTCTCCAGTCCCAAAAATCTAGCTCTCAAGATATTCTGGAATCATTACTGCATGACAGGTGATTAAACAACAGCTTTGACCTCTACCCAACAGAAGCCAGTCATGCCTCTCCCCCAACAACGGGTCATTTGAGAGTTTGGAGTGGTAACCATTACAGCACAGGACCTGACAACATGAGGTCATTTCGATTGAAGCTGCCTCCAAGCTTGCCAAGCATGGTCTAGGAAGGCCAGTTTGCCTCCCAGCTGAGAATCACTGGGGTACCTTAATATCCAAGAGATATTTAAAAGTACAAATACCAGGGCTGGACAGATGGTGTAGCAGATAAGGCATTTATTTGTCTGTGAAAACTACGGACCCAGGTTCGACTCCCCAGTACCCATATAAGCCAGATGTACAGGGTGGCTCATGTGTCTGGAGTTCATTTGCAGTGGCTACAGGTCCTGGCATGCCCATTCTCTCCCTCCCTCTGCCTCTTTCTCTCTCCTTTTCTTTCTCAAAAACTAAAAAATAAAAATAAGATATGTTTTAAAAAGTAAAAGTACCATTACAATGCAACCAAAACCAAACAAAATTATTCCCAATAATAGTCACAGCATGATCTACGTTTTCCATATGCAACCATGTGGATGAACTGGCTGCAAAACGGAAGCATTTTCTGAATGTATACATCTTCACACCATCTCAGCCTTTGTTTAAATATGCACCCAGTTCATTCATATGGGTTGGATTATGAAAGGATATCCAGAAGATGTGAAAAAAGATTGCTCCAGGGCCTGTGATGAGCATGTAAGTTCATACAAGTGAAGATGTATTATTCTGAGACAGGGAAAATATATATGAAGGCTAAAGGAAATATATTTTCCTAGAATTTCTGCAATTATTTTTATGGAGTTATGTACTCAAGTAAATTTGGCTATTAATTTTAATTTTTATTTATTTATTATTTTTTCTTTGTTTGTTTGCTTCAAGGTAGGGTATTGCTCTAGCCCAGGATGACCTGAAATTTACTATATAGACTCAGGGTGGTCTCAAACTCAGTGATCCTCCTACTTCTGCTTCCCAAGTACTTGGATTAAAGGCATACACCACCACACCTGTCTATATTTTTACTTATTTGGCTTTTGGGTTTTTGTCAAGGTAGGGTCTCCCTTTAGCCCATGCTGATGTGGAACTCACTCTATAGTCCCAGGCTATCCTTGAACTCACAGTGATCCTTCTATCTCTGCCTCCTGAGTGCTGGGACTAATGGTTTGCACCACCACACCCAACTTAGTGGTTAATTTAATTGTTAGCTTGATGATTAAGTATGCCTAAAATATTAGTGAAGTTCAGCACTAGGTGTGTCTGTTGGTGTATTTCTAGAGAGAATTTACTTATGGGACGAGACTTGTCCTGAATGTGGGTGACACCACCTCACGGAATGGGGTCTCAGACTGAATAAAAAGAAAAAGGAAGAAGGTTGTTGAACACCAATATTCATCTCTGCTTCCTGAGGACACAGTTTGACCAGGCATGTCAGGCTCTGTCTGATTTGTTACCATGGCTCTCAAAATAAATTTTTCTTTCTTGAGTTGCTTCTTGTCATGTATTTGGTCCCAGCAATTGGTAAAATAGCTAGTGCACATTGTGTAACTATGATCTGCTGGGATGATGATGACGAGCACTCAATGACTGGCAAGGACATTCAAGTCACCTGGGGGAAGAGTTCATTTTATCTAAAGCATTGTAAGACTAACATCTTCCATATTGCGACATGCCAACTCTTCTGGAGAGATGATGCAGTGGTTAAGGTGCTTGCCTGCAAAGCCTAAGGTTCTATTCCCCAATACCCATGTAAAGCCAGATGTAGAAAATGGCACATACATCTGGAGTTTGTTTGCAGTGGCTGGAAGCCTTGAAGTGCCCATTTTCTCTCTCTCTCTCTCTCTGTCTTTCTCTCACTTTCACTCTCTCTCCCTCTCTCTCTGCTTGCAAATAAATATATAAAAATAAGTAGAAGGGCCAGTGATGTAACTCAGTGGTCGTGTGGGTCAAGGCCCTGAGAGCACAAAAAGTAGTGTAGCAGTTTTACAAATACTCAGCAGCAATATGATCTGATGGTCAAAGGAAAAAAGTCAGAGTTAGGATTGGAGAAATGGCTTAGTAGTTATGGCACTTGTCTGTGAAGCCTAAGGACCTAGTTTTGATTCCCCAGTACCCATGTAAGCCAGATGCACATGGTAGTGTATGCATCTGGAGTATCTTTACAATGCCTACAGGCCCTGGCATACCCATTCTCTCTCTCTCCCTCTTTCTCTCTCTCTCTCTCTCTCTCTCTCTCACACACACACACACACACACACACACACACATAAAATATCTGAGTCATGCTGGGTGTGGAGGCACATGCCTTTAGTCTCGGCACTCAGGAATCAGACGTAGGAGGATCGCTGTGAGTTCAAGGCCACCCTGAGACTACATAGTAAATTCCAGGTCAGCCTGAGCTAGAGTGAGACCCTACCTTGTAAACCACCCCCCCCCACCAAAAAAAGAAAAAGAAATGAAAAAAATTGAAACTTAGAAAGGTCAGCAACTTGCTAGATCACCTGGTAAGTGGTAAAGTCTTGATGACGTCAGAGCCTGTGCCTTTAATATAGACACAACAGGCAGGGCCGCCTGGGTCTGGACTGGATTAGCCAAAAGACTAATCTCCAATCCCAAATCCCCACCTTCCATATTTTCTAAATTGATAATATGACTTGGAGTTTGACAATGGTTTAGGGTATTTCTAGGGTTTGCTGTAACAAAGTAGGAGTCTGTCTGCTCACCAATGCAGTGAGAAGAGACTAGGTGATTTGTAAAGTTTCATTTTGGAATAAAAATAGGAAATACTCTCTAGGTGCTGACGCACTCTTCTTTTTTTCTTGTTTGTATTATGGAGGGAAACAAACTCATTTATAGTCCCCACCTGAGGTAACAGCTAATAAGACTCGAACCAGACCATCTGGCTTCTGGGTCTAGGCTTTTAGGCACTTTGCCATGAAGCCTTGTGTTATAAATCTAAAATAAATTATATATCTAAATATAAATTACAAAATATAGAAAAAGTTGAGAATCAAAGACTTCTTCCTCAGAAAGAGACTTCCTTCCAGGTGCAGATCAAGTTTTTATAACGTGTGTGTGTGTGTGTGTGTGTGTGTGTGTGTGTGCGCACGCACACACACGTGCATAAGCATGCATGCATGTGTGCTGGATATTAAACCCAGGGCTCTGTCTGTTCTAACTGCAAGTTCTACCACCTAGCTACACTCCCTACTGCAGTATTTGGTACTTTTTAATTTTTTTAAATGTTTATTAATGCACGCCGTGTGCATGTGTGCACACACGTGTGTCTAAAGTCTCTTGCTGCTACAAATGAATGACCATGTGGCTTTACATGAGTGGCTGAGGAGTTGAACCCGGGCCAGCAGGCTTTTCAAGCAAGAACCTTTAACCTCAGAGCCATCTCCCTAGCTCCTATTCTGTACTTCATTGTCTTTCTCATGCTAAGGTTCAGAGGCCTCTGCGGCTATGATGCCCTTGGAGGCTTAGGGAAGGATCTGTCCTCTCCCATTTCCTTCCTTAATACTCAGAATCTCCCTCGTTCTGCACTCTCCCTGCCTATCCCTGCCAGGGATTGCTTGAGGATGGCAGGAAGTCTTGGGGATAGAAAAGTTGATAAGTAGGGCAGGGTGGGAAACCAGACCTTAGTGGTTGAGATAGAGGGCAGTGTGTTAACGGTCTGGCAATTCAAGCTGGGAGCTACTGCTGTCACTGATTTTTTTTCCATCCAAGTCCCTAAAAACACCCTTCCTCTTCAGTTTGTTAGGAAGGCCAACTCCTGCCCAGAGCACTATTTCTCATTAAATCAGTGTACAGTATCCAACTCAACACCATCTTCGTTCCCTAAACAGAGAATCCTGATGGTACCAGACACTAGTGTAGCTGTTATCAGGAGATAGAAAGGAATGAGACAGTTTCCAGACTTTGGAGCCCTGGATGGACCTGTATGTGAGTCCTTAAATGGTTGCTTAACAACTCTACCAAAAACAGTTTCTGTATATTGAGCCCATGCAAGGGGCCAGCCAGCCAGCATTCTATAAATTCCATCTCTAAGTGTAGATGAAAACGCAGAAGCTGGAGAGATGGCTTAGTGGCTAGGCGCCTGCCTGCAAAGCCAACGGACGCAGGTTTGATTCCCCAGTACCCACATAAGCCTAATGCACAAGGTGGCACATGCATCTGGAGTTTGTTTGCAGCAGCTAAAGGCCCTGCCGTGCCCATTCTTTCTCTATCTGCCTCTTTCTCTCTATCTCTCTCAAATAAATAAATAAATAAATAAAATTTTTTAAAAACTCTAGCATTATTAATTATTAATAAAATGTTGTTATCTCCATTTTATATATGATGCAATAAAGGTCCCACTAGTGAGTAAGGATTCAAACCAAGTTCCCACACTTTGCATGGCATCGTCCTGCAGTCTCAGCCTTAGTTTCTTTTCCAGTGAAAAGAAATACTGTCATTGTGTTACAACTGTTGTAAGAATGAGATGGGACAGCGTGGAATAAAGCACATGTCCTCACACTGAGGTTACTTTTCACTAGTACCAGAGGAACAAATGTGGGCTGGAGATATGGCTTAGCAGTTAAGGTGCTTGCCTATGAAGCCTAAGGATCCAGGTTCGATTCCCCATTATCCACGTAAGCCAGGTGCACAAGGTGATACCTGCATCTGGAGTTTGTATGCAGTGGCTGAAGGCCTGGCATGCCCATTCTCTCTCTCTCCAATAAGTAAATAAATAAATAAATAAATAAATAAATAAAATATTTTAAGGGGCTGGGGAGATGGCTTAGTAGTTAAGTGCTTGCCTATGAAGCCTAAGGACCCTGGTTCAAGGCTCAATTCCCCAGGACCCACGTTAGCCAGATGCACAAGGGGGCACACATGTCTGGAGTTCATTTGCAGTGGCTGGAGGCCCTGGCACGCCCATTCTCTCTCCTTCTCTCTCTCTTTCTCTCTCTCTGCCTCTTTCTCTCTCTGTCACTCTCAACTAAATAAATAAAAAAAGATGAACAAAAAATGGACTTCAGTAAATGTATACATTTCTTCGTGTTTCATTCTCTCCACAATGTCTTTTTAAAAATTATTTTATTTATTTATTTATTTGAGAGAGAGAAGGAGAGAGAATGGGTGCTCCAGGGCCTCTAGCCACTGCAAATAAACTCCAGATGCATGTGCCACCTTGTGCATGCCCATTCTTTCTCTCTCTCTCTCTGCCTCTTTCTCTCTCTGTCTGTCGCTCTCAAATAAATAAATAAAAATTAAAAAAAAATAAACCCTGGGCATGGAAAGATGTCTCAGCAGTTAATGCTTGCCTGATCAGGTTCAATTCTCAAGCCATCCATGTAAGCCAGATGTAAAATTGGAGCAAACCTCTACATTTGTTTGCAGCAGCAAGAGATGCACAAGCAAATAAATAAATGCATTTTAAAAATTAAAAAGAAAGAAAAAAGAAGAACAAACGTGGAGGTGTGTGTAAGCACTTGAAGTGCTACATGAGTTAGGAGGCATGAGCAAACCTTCCCAGCTAAACACTGTCTGTTTTGTGGTATTTGAGCGGAGCCTGCAAGTTGAAATGTGCCCGTGTGTGTGACAATGACTGGTGGGGACTACAAAGTGCATGAACATGTTCTGTGTGAAATTCAAAGCATGAAAAGATGTCACAGATCCATGTGTTAACTTCAATGGTATTGTTTTTTAAATCTGCAAGTTTTTCAGTGTTTTGAAAAGCGCTTGAAGTGCCAGGTGTGGTGGCACACGCCTTTAATCCCAGCACTCAGGAGGCAGAGGTAGGAGGATGGCCAAGAGTTTGAGGCCACCCTGAGACTACATAGTGAATTCCAGGTCAGCCTGGACCAGAGTGAGACCCTACCTTGAAAAACCAAAAAGAAAAAAGAAAGAAAGAAAAGAAAAGAAAGAAAATATCAAGTCCTCACTTTTGAGAAAAAGAGTAAACATACCATGAATTTCCCCTAATTAAATTGGATTATACTCATAGTGAAAGATGGGTGCCTGCTACCTTTGCTAAGCAGTACCCTAATTCTCAGCAAGGAAGACAGTGACCACGTAGCAGGACCTCTGAGGACTGATACAAATCATTGTGGAGGAGACAAGACAGAAAGAAAGGTCTAGAGATAGGAATACCCAGCCAGCCCCTTCTCTGCATGCCACTACCCCTTGGCCTGTTAACAGATCATCAGCACTTAGTATTTATAAATAATTAGAAAACTCCATTCTCTTACTGTAAGAGGGTCTGAGCTATTCTGCCACATCTCTCTGACAGCAAACAGATCACAAATGCAGACAGCAATGAGAAAGCTCTTGCGAAGCACAGTGACACTAAGTATGCCTGTATAAAAAGCACACAGCCTGAGTTAACAGAGGAATCTACTTCCATTTTTGAGTTTAGTTCCCATGTAAGAGTCTCAATTGAGGGCTGGAGGTATGGCTCAGCAGTTAAGACGCTTGCTTGTCTGCAAAGCCAAGGGACCCAGGTTCTGCTCCCCAGGACCCACATAAGCCAGATGCACAAGGTGGCGCATGGAGTTCATTTGCTGGAAATGGAGCGCCCATTCTCTCCCCCCTCCTCTCTGAAATAAATAAATATAAAATATTTTTTTAAAGAGTCTCAATTGTAAAATATGAAAGAATTCTTTGGTTAGTCACTTCCATATATTTTCAAATGAAACAAAAGGTGGGCAAACATAAAGTCAGAGAAAAACCTAACACGGTGGCCAGAGAGAGAGAGAGTGAAAGGAGAGAAAAACAGGTTAAGTTCTCATGTAAGCAAAACTGAGCAAGTCCCTCTAAGATGAATAACAAAAATATATGCACAATAGTCCCCCGCCCTTTCAAAACAACTCTGACAGCTCATGTTGCCATAGAGGAACTGAGATGTCGCAAGAGATCCCTGCCCCATCAGCAGGCCCCCAGGCCTGGTGCAGGAAACCCTTGAAGAAAGCGTAGCCCTGTGCGCTGCAAGCGAGGCTTCTGTCTCTCAACTGGTTTTCGTTCCCTTTGCTTGCAGGACGGAAGAGCAGATGTGAAGTCTCTCATGGCGAAGTTCAACACCGGCGGCGGTAACCCGACAGAGGAGGCGTCCGTCGGCCACCGGCCCTTCAAAGTCTCGGGGCAAAACTCACCATCTTCTTCTTCTTCTAATTCTTCTTCTTCGGGGATCCAGGCGAGAAAGAACTTATTCGACAGCGGCCAAGGAAATGCCACCCCTGCGGCGGCGGCGGCGGGACCCGGCCACGTGCCTAAGTCTGGGGCCCCAAAGCCACCTTTGGCGGCGAAGCCCGCCTTTGAGGAAAAGGCCGAGAAGGAGCCCAAGCCCCCCTTTTTAAAACCTACCGGAGTCCACCAGAGGCTGGGAACGCTGAGCAGCTCGGCCGCCAGAGACCCCGAGGCCAAGGTGGGGTTTCTGAAGCCCGTGGGCCCCAGGCCCGCCAGCGTGTCCAGAGACGACCCCAAAGCGGCGTCCCCGCGGCCACATCCGGGGACTAAGCCATCACCGCAAGGCGACCAGCAGGACCCGGATGGGAGGACGGCGGGCGCCAGGCCCGGGCCCCCTGCCCCGGCCCCGGAGGACGACCAGAGGCCCGCGTTCCCCAAGTTGGCCGCAGCCAAGGGCAAGTTCGCGTCCACGGCGTCCACACAAGGTGCGGACCCCAAACCCCACTCGGCCCGACTCGCCTTGGGCCCGAAGCCGACCCCAGGCGCCGAGAGCTCCCCGCCGGCGCCGCAGGACGAAGGCCCGCCGGGGCCCCCGGACGCCAAGGCCAGGAGCGGCCCTTCGAAGGCAGCAAGGGAGAACCCCGAGCCCAAGGAGCGGGCAGGTGACCCCCCGAGTTCACCCTTCGCCGGGGTGGTCCTGAGACCCGCTGCCAGCAGAGGCAGCCCGGGCCCCTCGAGAACCGGGGAAGAGAAACGGCAGGATGGGAAGATGGATGCTGCTAAAAACATCTTCCTGGGCAGAGCGGGTCAGGAAGACCCAGCCAAGCTCCCCAAGCTAGCTTCCAAGCCGCCTTGGGGCAAAAGTCAAGAGAAGGAAGCTGAAGACAAGAACGCAGCGACCCCAAAGCGGAAGCCGCTGCCCCCCTTGTTCACCTTGGGCCCACCTCCACCCAAACCCAGCAGGCCACCCAACGTGGACCTGACCAGATTCCTCAAAGCTGACTCTGCAAACGGTGAGTTAGACCACCGCCCAGAAGCGTGCTTTGTCCCCCAGCCGACGGTGGTTTGGTTTCTGGAGCCATCTTTTATCCAAAAAAAAAAAAAAATTTTTTTTTTTTTGTTTTTCGAGGTAGCCTCTCCTTCTAGCCCAGGCTGACCTGGAATTCACTCTGTAGTCTCAAGGTGGCCTTGAACTCACAGGCGATCCTCCTACCTCTGCCTCTGGAATGCTGGGGTTAAAGGCATGCCAACCGCGCCTGGCTCAAAAAATATTTTATTTTTATGTATTTATTTGAGAGAAAGAGAGAAAGAATGGGCACTCCAGGGCCTCTAGTGACTGCAGACAAACTCCAGACATATGTGTCACCTTGTATATATACTTACGTGGCTTGCGTGGGTACTGGTGAATAGAACCTGAGTCCTTAGGCTTTGCAGGCAAGTGCCCTAACCACTAAGCCATCTCTCCAGCCCTCTAGAATGTTCTTGAGAGCAAGGAATCACTCGATCACTAATACTCATTGTATATAGGATGAAATTTCTTTTGGCATTTTTTTTTTTTCCTTTTGTGTGGGAGATCTGAGAAAGTGCAAATTCTGTGTTCTAGGAGAGCATTCAGAGAAAAGAAGCCTGGTAGTGTGGGTTTTTGGTTTTTGTTGTTATTGTTGTTTGTTTGGTTTTGGCAGGGTCACCAGGGGAAGAAAATACATCCATTTGATAAGTAGTTTTGCTTAAGACAACCATGACATTTACTTCCTCAGTTTTCATTTCTGTTCACTGAGAGGGAGGTATGTCATCCTACTGTCTACTACAGAGGGATGAATGAGAGAAGTAAGCAAACTTCTAAGCCACTAGTTCTCAAAGGTGGACAAAGCTGATGGCCAGGGGACATTTGCAATGTCTAGAGGCAGTTTTGCTTGTCACAGCTGGAAAGGGCCAATGGCATCTTGCAAGTAGAGCCAAGGAAGCTGTTAACCACGTCGCGATGCAAAGGACCCTCTCGCTACACAGAATTGGCCAGGCCAAAATGTCACTGGTGCAGAGTTGACCACACACTTCTGAATCATGTCAAACATCCGCACTGTTCTTCATGTTTTACTCAGCTCAAGTCCAGTGGGAACAGGGCTGTTAGGAATCAGCACTCAGTGCATTATATTTCAGCTGTTTTTGTTTTAATTTCCCTATATCTTTCTAGGGGCTGGAGAGATGGCTTAGCGGTTAGGGCGTTTGCCTGCAAAGCCTAAGGACCCAGGTTCTATTCCCCAGTACTCACATAAGCCAGATACATACGGTGGTGCATGCATCTGGAGCTCATTTGCACTGGCTAGAGGCCTTGGTGTGCCCATTCTTTCTGTCTGTCTGCTTATCTATCTATCTATCTGTCTGTCTGTCTGTCTGTCTCAAATAAATAAGAAACTTCATCTCACAAAAAACAAAAGAAAAAAGGTTAACAATAATTTTTTTTCTGGGCTATTTAGATTCATGAGGTAATTCATAGCTAGAAAAATAGGACAGACAAGGGAGGTTGTTTACACCTTCCAGGTAAATAGTTTGATTTGTTACCAGGGATGCCATTGTAATGTTACGGCATGGGGTAGAATTTGATACGGAATGACTCAGTAAAGATTTGTCACCCTGAGTTGTGATGAGAAAAGCTCATTCATGCCTGAGATGATTCACAGTTTTGGCAGATGTTGTGAAAAAGAAGGATGCTTGTAAGTGACCGTACCACCGTTAGTCATATTTCACTCCTCACAAAACTATGGGCTAAAGTCAGGCATGGTTCTACATGTAGGTAATCTTAATGCTTTTGGAGGTAGAGGCAGGACAATCAGGAGTTCAAGGTCATTCTTGGTTACATAGCAATCAGCCTGGGCTATACAAGACTCAGTCTCCAAAAACAAAAAATAAAAATAAAGAATAAATAAATAAAAACAAAAGAAAATGAAACAGAAAAAAATAAATCTGGTCTAATTAAAGCAATTCTAGACCTACTAGGTGTTTTTGTTTTGGTTTGATTTTTGCACTGTGAAAGCACTTGCACTATATCATCACCCTGTGATCAGAATGATTTTGTTGATAAACAGATTAGGGATCAAATATTCTACTAAAACAACTTCTGGCTGGGGATGTGGCTTAATTGGTAGAACTTACCTAGCTTGCCCAAAGTCCTGAGTTCAGCCCCCAGGACCACATAAACCAGGCATGGTGTTGAATTCAGGAGGATCAAAAGTTCAAGGACATTATCAGCTAAGCTGCTCTTGGTCAGGTGATTTCTTCCAGCAATGTGAACCTTACTGCAACAGACTACATCATGAATTCCAGGTCAGCCTGAGCTAGGGTGAAACCCTACCTCAAAAAAAAAAAAAAAAATCCTTCCTAGCAACTGCAATTATGGTATGTTCATGTCAAATGAATTATACAGCTGAAAATAAATCTCCCCAACATGCACAAGAGGGGAACTGGGCTCCAGTCAGATGTGTGTGGTGCTGGCCATGTATGTTGTACTCAACTTGATTAATGTAGATCATCAAATGATACTGCTTTCCATGGGCCCCAATTGCAGGCCATAATGTCTTCAATGACAAAGTTCAGAGTTGGATAAAAAATGTGCTCGCCAGCTGCTACTGCAGTTGAAGCAGCATGTCAGCTCAGGGACAACACACCAAGCAACTGGAATGAGCATGTGGCATCTGCTGAGGTCAGCGGGCTTCCCACCTGCAGCCCATAGGCCTGTCTGCCCAGCTACATGCTGCCATGGTGGCCCATAACACAGAAAGGACAGTACACAGCTCTCCTGCCGTATGCATGACCACCTGCACTCACTGTCCTGATGTGGTGCCAAGTATAGTGCTCACCTTGAGGGTGCTGGACTCAGACGCCTCAAGGCCTTGGGCTCCTCCTGTGAACTGACAGGGGTAGGTAAGACAGTGCAAGGAGGAAAGTCCACACTGAGGATGTGAGCATGGCAGGAGGGCTGGCCAGGCAGAGCTCAGGCGGACCATCAAAGAAGGTGGGATGAGGCAGCAGAGCAGAGGAAAGCAAGGCAAATTATATGAGTAACCTCAGGGTAGTCCTGTGCCGGCTGGCTGAGACTGGTGTGGGGGACAGCACAAGGCCATGGCCTGTAGGATGCAAGACACCTAAGGACTGTCAGTCGCTGGTTGTGGTCATCCCACCTGGGTCAGGCTTCTTCCTAATAAGCTAGCGTTACAGCATCCTTGAATGGAAAACTGGCAATTCTACTAAACTGTTAGTGCACTGGGGTTGGCTCTGTACAGTATGCCTGTTACCTGGGGCAGCCTTGGGGACACTAGTGATGTCTTCCATGCCAGCCCTGTCCTCTGCTCCCTCCTGAGGTCCAGAGCTCAGCTGTGAGTTCTAGACCAACCGGGGATACATGCAATTCAAAAGACCCTGGCTTAAAAAAGAAAAGAAGAAAGGAACTTTTGAACTGATCCTACAATTATGTCTTCTAGAAAATTCAGCCTTTTTTGCACACGGTGCCTCCTCCTCAATTATCTTGTTTCTGCACTAATTCATAACTCAAAATGGTTATTTCGTTAAGAACTTCAAAAAGGTCCCTATTTCCTTCTGTACCTTGGAATAAAAAAAATAAGTGACAGCCAGGTGTGGTGGCGCACACCCTTAATCCCAGCACTCAGGAGGCTGAGGTAAGAGGATCACCATGAGTTCAAGGCCAACCCAAGACTACATGATGAATTCCAGGTCAGTCTGGGCTAGAGCGAGACCTTACCTCAAAAAAACAAAAAACAACAACAAAAAAGAATGAATGACAATAACCTCCATTTTATGGCTTCAAATTCATGTGATAGAGATGGTTGTGCTGTTAAAACAGAAATCTTTGGGGCGTTCGAGCACACCCTTCTTCATCTTTGCTTTCTCTCCTCTTCCAAGCTTGGGAGTGACAGCACCATACTGTCGGGTAGCATGCGTTCGGATGAGTTTCCGTACATGCTGTGTTAGTCCTCTGTGACTTCATAGGCCCGGGAAGGTGAGTGCTGGCTGGTGTTGGAAGCAGTAGAGCCATAGGCGCACAGAACTGCATGGCAGCAGCATGGTCCTGTCCTCTTTCTCTTTACTTTCTCAACCCTTTCTTCTCCTGACCTCTCTCCCCGTGGTCAAACTGCCCAGGACAGCTTCTATTCTAAAACCGCTTAATTAGGGTAACCCTCCCAACTTCAGATCCCTTGGTGTATGTTATGCCTCTAAAGATAGCCTGTTCCCGCATCATCTACATTTCCCGCAAATGAAAATTCACTCTCTCTTGATGTAAACTGCCTTGAACTTGGTGTCAGAATAAAGCAGACTGATCCATAACTTCTTTTTTTTTGGTTGTTGTTTGTTTGTTGTTTTGTTTTTCAAGGTAGAGTCTCGCTCTAGCCCAGGCTGATCTGGAATTCACTCATATAGTCTCAGGGTGGCCTCCAGCCCTCGGTGACCCTGCTACCTCTGCCTCCCAAGTGCTGGGGTTGAAGGCGTGCGCCACCACACCCGGCTTGATCCAAAGCTTTACATTCAGGATGAAGCCCTGTTACAACATTCCTTTTTTTACTTTCGCTTTTTGTTTTTGTACGTGTGGGGGTGGGCATGTCTGTAAGCAAATGATCGTATGTGTGTGCACGTATGTGTGTGCACGTACATGTGTGTGCACATGGGTGTCTGTGAACGTGAGACAAGGGTGTCCACTGAATCTAAAACGTGGCTGGCCTAGCTAGTCAGGGAGCTCCAGGGCCTCTCTCTGCCTCCGCAGCACTGGGATCACAGGCAGTCACAGTGCTACCAGGGATCTTCTGAGGATCCCGCGGCTCCAAACGCAAGTCTTTATGCTTGCCTGGCAGGCATTTTACCCACTGTGCCACTTCCTCGGCCCCACATACCTCTTTTCTTCTTTTCCTTCCTTCCTTCCTTTTATTTTATTTTATTTTATTATTTATTTATTTATTTTGGTTTTGTGAGGTAGGGTCTCACTCTAGCCCAGGCTGACCTGGAATTTGTAATGTAGTCTCAGGCTGGCCTCGAACTCACGGTGATCCTCCTACTTCTGCCTCCCTAGTGCTGGGATTAAAGGCATGTGCCACCACGCCCGGCCCCACATACAACTTTTACTCAAAGCATTTAAATATTTTATTTTTTTTGAAACAGAAATTAGGGCTGCAGAAATGGCTTAGCAGTTAAGCACTTGCCTGTGAAGCCTAAGGACCCCAGTTCAAGGCTCAATTCCCCAGTATCCATGTTAGCCAGTTGCACAAGGGGGCACACGTGTGTGGAGTTCGTTTGCAGTGGCTGGAGGCCCTGGCGCGCCCATTCTTTCTCTCTCTCTCTCCTTCCTCTTTGTCACTCTGTCTGTCACTCTCAAATAAATAAATAAAAATGGACAAAAAAAAATAGAAATTATATCCCAGCACTTGGGAGGCAGAGGTAGGAGGATCGCTGTAAATTCAAATAATCCTGAGACTACATAGTGAATTCCAGGTCAGCCTGGGCCAGAGCGAGACTCTACCTCAAAATAACTAAATAAATAAAAAGAAGTAAAATATTTCCCATCATGGTGACTCACTTTTAATCCCAGCACTCAGGAGACAGAGGTAGAAAGATCACTGTGAGTTAGAGGACACTATTCTAATTATTTAAACAATAAGTAGTTAATCAGGTTCCATGTAATTACTGTTAAGTTTCCAAACTCAAGTGCTATTTTGTTAGCTTTGTCCATTTCTTCTTTTCCATTTTCATATTCAGATAAATATTTATCATTTCTCTGAGGATTTGTTATATAACATGTTACATAGATAACTCTGTTCCAACCCAGCCATGAAATGGAATTGGGTGAGTAAACTAAAACCCAGAGAGATTAGGAAACTTGCTCAAGCTAGAGCTGAACTAAGTGGGGCCAGAGCTGGTCCTCATATCTCTCAGACTGCATGGACGGTGTCCCCACTGGTATCCCAACCCTGTATTGGCTGTCTCTTGAAGCATAGGATCTCTTCAAGATACTAAATCAATCATAAATGGAATCTAAAGAACCCTCATTCCTTTCCCTTGCTTGGTCTTTTGGTTAAAACATGTCTTTAAAAAAAAAAAATTATACAAACCAGGCTAGAGAGATGGCTTAGCAGTTAAGGTGTTTGCCTGTGAAACCTAAGGACCCAAGTTTGATTCCCCAGTACCCACGTAAGCCAGATGCACAAAGTGGTGCATACATCTGGAGTTCATTTGCAGTAGCTAGAGGCCTTGGTGTACCCATTCTCTCCCTCTCTCTCTCTCTCTCAAATAAATAAATAAATAAAATATTTTTTTTAAGTTATACAAACCAGTTGCGCGTTGTGGTTCACACCTTTAATCCCAGCACTTGGGAGGCAGAAGTAGGAAGATCGCCATAAATTCAAGGCCATCCTGAGACTACCCAGTGAATTCCAGGTCAGCCTGGGCTAGAGCAAGACCCTACCTTGAAAACCAAAAAAACAAACAAACAAAACCCAAGGACTTGGCGTGGGATAAGGGTGTAGCCCAGTGGTGGTAGAGCACTCGCTCAGCACGCATGAAGCCCTGTGTTCAACCACCAGCACCCAAGAGAAAAGAAAAGGACTTGGAGCTATTTTCAACAGCAAATAATGTGTTTCTAGGAGAAAGAGTCAGATAGAGAGAATAGATGTGCCAACGGCCTCCACCCACTGCAAATGCACTCTTGTGCATGTGGCTTACATGGGTCCTGGGGAATTGAACCTGTGTCCTTAGGCTTCGTAGGCAAGCTTAACCACGAAGCCATCTCTCCAGCCCCACACCATTCCTTGTGACCTGGCAGATGGATGAAGTGGCATCTATACTTTCTAATCCAGTAGGACAAAGTTGTCTTCCCCTCAAACTGTGACTCGAGTTCTGAGCATTACTCTGAATGAGTTCTTCCATGCAATGAGTGACAGCTGGGCAGGTCTGGAAGACAGTCGTCATTGCCAGGGACCCATATTCTGCTATTTCCTGAGCTTTCATTTTCTGAGCCTCATACCAGGTGCTGCGGCGCTGTCACTGGCCGTTTCCTGCCAGTGTGACTCTGTTGTGGTGTTCAGGGCATTTGTGCCTAGAGAATTACCTTGCTCCTCTCAGTCTACTTTGGAGTGGAGTGGCATAGAACAAATTGTCATGGTCTTCTAAATTCACTGACTGCCTGGGCTGGAGAGATGGCTTAGTAGTTAAAGGCATTTGCCTGCAAAGCCAAAGGACCCAGGTTCGATTCTCCAGGACCCACGTTAGCCAGATGCACAAGGAGGCGCATGAGTCTGGAGTTCGTTTGCAGTGGCTGGAGGCCCTGGTGCACCCATTCTCTCTCTCTCTCTCTCAAATAAATAAAGAACATATATATATAATCGCTGCCTCCCCACAGAGATGCTTCTGGGCCTAGAGAGGAGAAGAGAAGAGCTTGTTTCCTCTTCTGCTTTTAAAGTCTATGTATGAAGGTTATTTTACCTGTCTTCTAAGGTGGCTCCTAAGAGCTTTGGATGTTTTTCTTGCATTGTTTTGTTTGTTTGTTTGTTTTCTTTTTTACTATTTTTTATTTTTTATTTTGGTTTTCTGAGGTAGGGTCTCATTCTAGTCCAGGCTGACCTGGAATTCACTATGTGTTCTCAGGGTGGCCTTGAACTCATGGTGATCTTCCTACCTCTGCCTCCCCAGTGCTGGGATTAAAGGTGTGTGCCACGATGCCCGGCATTTCTTACTATTTTTATGAGGGAATTAGAGGAAGGGCATCCTGAAAGCCCCCACCCTCATTATGTAATAACAGCTCAATCAGTTTAATTGTGATTTAAAAATCAACATTTCATAAAAGACCATTTATTCACCCTGTCATAAAGTAGGAACTAGACAGCCAAAAGGAAACGAAGAGAGTCCTGGGGTGAGCCTTATGTCACACCCCAGGACTATTGTCACTAGGCAAAGACACTCAGATAATGTTCCTAGCCACTCCTCAAGTCATCTAATGTGAGGTTCCAAATAAAGATGGAGTTGGAAGCTAAGTGTGGTGGCTCATACTTGTAATCTCAGCACTTGGGAGGCTGAGGCACATGGATCACCATTAATTCGAGGCTAGCCTGATCTACATAGTAAGTTCAGGACAGCCTAGGCTACGGAGTGAGATCATGTGGAATGGGGAAAGTCTCACTCCCTGATGCTGACTCCTGAGCTGGGAATACTACGATTTGGCGTCTACTCCCCTGTGAATAGCCAAGCACACTTCATTTTACCAGCTAGTCGATATGCTTTGAATGGGAGGCAAATAGAACAGTGGATGGGAGAGTGGACTAGCGAAAGGAATGGATTGATGGCCAGCTTGTGCCAAATGCAGATTCCTTCTCTTCAGAGCCAAGACCATTTTACCATTGAAAAGATCCCCTCAACATATTTAGGTTCCTGGTTCTTTGCTTGGTCTTGAATTTGACCTCCAAGAATTTTTTTTTTCTGCTCAGATACCAGCCATTCTTCTAATGTTAGTTTTACTCAGTAGTCCACACATACCAGTGCATCTTTAGAGAAAACTTTTCTCACAGCAGTATTCAAGACTTGCATGAGAGACTGTCACTTTTCTCGGTTATTATAGGAACAGACATTTCCATAAAAGTAGTAGTTTATGCCAACACAGCATGATTTTCCCTATTATAAGAACTTTTCCTGTGGTCAACATGTTAAAATTGGTGTTTTTTAAGTTGCTTCTAAGACATATGGAAATAGTCCTGAAACAACTGGCATTATGTCAGCTTTACTAGCATTTGTGCAATGTCAAAGATATGACCAAATATAACACAAATATACTGTGCCTAAATTACCCTTCAACTATGAATATATTGCAAGATGATTTTTCATCTATACCAGATTTGGTCTAATAATGAAACTTAAAAGATTCCAAAAGCATCAAATTGAAATTATACCTTGTTCCTGAAAATAAGATAATTTAAAAAGAGGGGAGGACTGGCTTGGCAGTTAAGGTGCTTGCTTACGAAGTCTAAGGACCCAGGTTTGATTCCCCAGATCCCACGTAAGATGCACAAGGTGGCACATGCATCTGGAGTTCATTTGCAGTGGCTAGAGGCCCTGGTGTGCCCATTCTCTCTCTCTCTCTCTCTCTTTCTCTCTCTCTCTGAAATAAATAAGTAAATAAAATATATCTTTTTAAAAAAGATTAATTCCAACTATTGAAAGAACAAAATTATGCGTCCAGAGCAGAAACTCATTGTTCTATTTTTTTCAAAAATATTGGAAACTTCCCTTTCACAGAAGACAGAATCATGATAATTAAGGCATATATCTAAAGCCCAGAGAACCACCTAGAATACTAAATTGTTCTCCCAGTATAAGAGAGATAAGTAGGAGAGTTCAAAGGTCAACGAATTTAACTGCTGTATTAGCCACTAGTAAATAGATAAGAAACATCTTTCTCTTCCATTTCAGTTGCTACTGAAGTAAAAAAAAAGGGGGGGGGTTATACTTCATTCTTTCTGGCATATTATGGAAAAAAGATATTTATAGCACACAGAAGCAACAGATACTATCAGCAGAAAGTAACCGAAGATGCAACATCTAGCTGTAGAAAAAAATCTGAACCAAAAAAAAAAAAAAGAGTTTTTTTTCTTTCTCCAAAGAAAGAACCTGCATTGTAAAATCAGGTGCTTGTATTAAAATCAGTACTGCGTCTCTGCAGCTGCGTGCTGTGCACAACGGCCTTCAGCCCTCATCCGGGTAACTGACTGCCTGTTTTGCTAGGGGTGGCCTACTCTATTGAGGCGGCGGGGCACACAGAGCACCACTCTCATCTCTTGACTTGACTTTCTTACAGTTCCCAGGAGAATAAGAGAGCTCACTGGATTTTCAAAAGCAACCCATACAATCAGGTACTAAGAAAGTTCCTATCCCAAAAGAAAAAAAGGCTCAGAGAGTAAGGTGTATAAAAATATGCCAGACATGGGCTAGAGGGATGGCTTAGCGGTTAAGGCATTTGTCTGCAAAGCCAAAGAACCAAGGTTCAATTCCCCAGGACCTACGTTAGCCAGGTGCACAAGGGGGCACACGCGTCTGGAGTTCGTTTGCAGTGACTAGAGGCCCTGATGCGCTCATTCTCTCTCTTTCTCCCTCCCTCTTTCTCTGTCCAATAAATAAATAAATAAAATAAAATAAAATTAAATAAAATAAAATAAATATTGCAGACATCTAAAATATGCTTATGCTGAAATAAAAGGTACTCAGCTATACCAGCAGGAGGAAAGAAGGTAGAATAAATGGTGGTTTGATTTAAGGTCATACAGCACTTCTAGTTCTCTTCCAAATTATTACCTTGATGACATTAGTGTGCTCCACGTGCTTTCACTTCCTGAGAGTCCAGACTGAAGCTTCTTGAGGAATCCTGCTTCTCCTTGCCCTCCAGACATTCACTTCTGATTGAGAAAGCTGACCATACAAACACACACACACACACACACACACACACACACACGAGGCCAGCAATCCTCTCCTTCCATTAGCTCACGCGCGCGCATGTCTCTGTGTGTGTGTGTGTGTGTGTGTGTGTGTGTGTGTGTAACCATGACTTACTCACTAGGCACTTTTCAAAAAGGAGTTTTTTTTTGTTGTTGTTGTTGTTTGTTTTTCAAGGCAGGGTCTCACTGTAGCTCACGCTGACCTGGAATTCACTCTGTAGTCTCAGGGTGGTCTTGAACGAACAGCAATCCTCCTACCTCTGCCTCCTAAGTGCTGGGATTAAAGGTGTATGCCACTACGCCTGGCTCATAAAGGAGTGTTTTTTTGTTTTTTTGTTTTTTTGTTTTTTTTTTTTTAAGGTAGTGTCTCACTCTAGCTCAGGCTGACTTGGAACTCATTATGTAGTCTCAGGGTGGTCTCGAATTCACGGCAATTCTCCTCCCTCTGCCTCGCGAGTGCTGGGATTAAAGGCGTGCCTCACCACGCCAGGCTCGAAAAGTTTTATGATGGAGGATAAATGAAGTTTACAGAATATATTTCAATTATCGATGTTTCTCATAATGAAAGCCATTCTCTAGACTTGAGCTAGATGAGCAGCAGGAATCCTCATGCTCCACCTCTGGTCTCTCTGAGGCCGGGAGCTCTTAGTTCTCCTGCAGAGAAACTTGTCATGCTCTGGTCGAGCGGCATGCCATCAGATGAGGTTTCTAGGTGCCCGCTAGGTCCCTACCCCAGGGAACCCTGCTCTCTTCACCCTGCGTGACTGCAGTATACCATCTGTTTGGACAGAACGTCACCAGGCAAGGCAGCCAGTGCCACACAACCAATTATATAAGACCACCAAACAACCCAACCACCTGCCTCTCATCCATTTTCCTACTTCTCCACCTTGTCTTCTAAGTTTTGGTTCTTTTTTCAAAAATCTCATTCTTGGGGCTGGAAAGATGGCTTAGAGGTTAAGCGCTTGCCTGTGAAGCCTAAGGACACCGGTTCAAGGCTCACTTCCCCAGGACCCACATAATCCAGATGCACAAGGTGGCGTATGCTTCTGGAGTTTGTTTGCAGTGGCTGGAGGCCCTGGTGCGTCCATTCTCTCTTTCTCTCTCTCTCTCCCCCATCACTCTCAAATAAATAAATAAAAATAAACAAAAAAATCTTTAAAAACAATCTCATTCTTGGGGCTGGAGAGATGGATGGCTCAGCAGTTGGAGGCAGTTGCCTGCAGAGCCTGCAGGCCCTCATTCTTCAGTACCACATAAAGTCAGATGCACAAGGTGGAACATGTGTCTGGAGTTCATTTGCAGTGACAGAAGGCCCTTGCATTCCCATTTTTTCTCTCTTTCTCTCTCTCTTTGCAAATGAATAAATAATTTTTTAAAAATTTTGTTCTTTTACTATTCCTTTGACTATGACCACAAATCTTTCTTTTGGGTCAGTAAAACCCATAGGAGATACTGGGCTTTATGGAGACATGAAGACCCAACGGGCTATTGAGTTTTGTACTGCTCAGGAAACACAGAGAATTGCAAGTGTCAATATAGTTAGAAAGTATCAAACCTGTGGTAGGAAATACTAAAGTTGTGTTCCAGTGCTCCTTAAAATTAGGATAAATTTAATTTCAATCCAGCTGAACTCTTATAGAAAATCTAATGCTTTATGCAGATTAATAAATGACGTGACTCATTTTCTCAGTCACTTTGTGTTTCCATCTCTCGCCTCTTTGCCCATGGATAGGCTCGGGGATGGCCTCCTCTTTGATCCTGAGCTTTAAAACTCAAACAAGAATGCCAGGGTTTTCCTTAGTTTTCACTGCAACATGATTGTTACAGATAATTGCATGCAGGACAGTTTGCACCAAAGATGTTGGGAACCAAAGGGGCTCCTATAGCACTAGAGCTTGAAGCTTAGAGTGGAATGGTGGATGCACTAGTTACTGTCTCAGTTCTATTTCTGTGAACAAATGCCAACCAGAAGCAACTCAGGGAAGGGGAGGGGCTTATTTTCAGTTTATAGTTTTGAGGGGAAGTTTCATGGTGAGTGTTGTGGTTTGTGTTGCAGTCAGGTTCACACTGCTGGTAGAAATCACCTAACCAAGAGCAGCTTGTGGGAAAATGAGGTTTATTTGGGCTTACAGGCTCTGGGGGAAGCTCCATGATGGCAGGGGAAAACGATGGCATGAGCAGAGGGTGGACATCACCCCCTGGCCAACATCAGGTGGACAATAGCAACAGAAGAGTGTGCCACACACTGGCAAGGGGACACTGGCTATAACACGCATAAACCCGCCCCCAACAATACACTGCCTCCAGGAGGCGTTAATTCCCAAATCTCCATCAGCTGGAGACCTAGCATTCAGAACACCTAAGTTTATGGGGGACACCTGAATCAAACCACCACAGTTTGAATGAGAAATGTTCCCCATTAGGCTCACATGTTTGGACACTTGGTCCCCAGACGGTGGTGCTGTTAGAGAAGGTTGTAGAACCTTCAGGAATTAGAGCCTTGCTAGATGAAGAAGGTCACTGAGGGCAGGCCTTGAGGTCAGATTTCTCTACTTAATGTTCAACCTCTTGGCTTTCTGATAATTCTCTGGACAGTAAGACAGCTCATTTGAGGGTAGGGGAGATGGCTCAGAGTTTAAAAGTGCTTGCCACTTAGGCATGAGACACCAAGATCGCTCGAGTTTGATTCCCCAAGACCCATGTAACGTGCTGAGTGTGCATAGGAACATGGCCACACACACACACGCCCATAACTCCAGTCTGTGGGGACCAGAAACTAGAGAATTAATGGGGCTCACTGACCACAAGCAGTTGCTCCAGGGTGAGGGAAAGCTCTCTGCTCAAGGAAATCCACAGATGAGCAGCAGAGACATACATCAGAGGATCTCTGGTCTCTGCACATGTGTGCATACACTATGCTCACACACACATCTATGTGTGTGCATACCTACACATGTAAAAATAAAATAGGGCTGGAGAGATTGCTTAGTAGTTAGGGCACCAAAGAACCCAGGTTCAATTCTCCAGGACCCACGTAAACCAGATACACAAGGTGTCATATGCTTCTGGGGTTCGTTTGCAGTGGCTAGAGGCCCTGGTGTGCCCCTTCTCTCTCTCTGTCTCTTTCTATCTCTCTCTCTGAAATAAAATAAAGTTTTTGTGTGTGTGTGTGTGTGTGTGTGTGTTTTGTTTTTTGTTTTTGAGGTAGGGTCTTGCACTAATCCAGGCTGACCTGGAATTCACTATGTAGTCTCAGGGTGACCTTGAACTCATGGTGATCCTCCTACCTTTGCCTCCTGAGTACTGGGATTAAAGGCATGCACTACCACGCCTGGCTAAAGTTGTTTTTTGTTTTTTGTTTTTTTTTTTAAAAAAAAAGGTAACTCATTTGATTTTCAAAAGCAGTTTTTATTATCAGGCACTAAAAATTCCCATCCAAAAAGAAAAGGAAAAGTGGATAAATATTGCCTTGGGTAGACATGGTGGCAGGAGCAGGAAGCCAGTTGGCACATCAGAAGGCAGGAAGCATAGGAAGATCACGAAGAGGAGCTGGGCTGCAAAACTTCTGTATTAGCTACCTTTAGCTACCTTTTCATTGCTGGGACAAAATACCTGGCAAGGGCTGGAGAAATGGCTTAGTGGTTAAGGCGCATACCTGCGAAGCCAAAGGACCCAGGTTCAATTTCCCCAGAATCCACGTAAGCCAGATGCACAAGGTGACACATGTGTCTGAGTTCGTTTGCAGTGGCTGGAGGCCCTGGTGTGCCCATCTCTCTCTATCTGCCTTTCTTTCTCTCTCTTAAATAAATAAATAAATAAAATGAAAAAAAAAACTGACAAAAGTCAGCTGAAGGGAGGAGGGGTGCACTTCCGTTTACAATTCAAGGTTACAGTCATGATGGCAGGAGGGCGTGCTGGCCGGAGCATGAGCTTCCTGATCATATTCAGTGTTCAGTGAGGAAGCAGCAAGATGAATGCTGGCGTTCAGCCAGCCATCTCCTTTTCATAGAGGCCAGGACCCTGTCCACAGTTTAGGTGGGTTTTCACACCGCAATTAACCTCATGAAGATGATCCTTCATAGGTGACTCTAGGTCCTGTCAAGTTGACAGTCATTGTAAACCATGACACCTGCCTCCAGGACCCCACCTCTCCCACCTCCTAAAGGTTCCACTGCCTTCCCAGACAGCACCACTAGCTGTGGGCCAAGGGTTCAAACACATGGGCGACAGCTCACACTCACACCACAAGAGTGACCAACGTCCATTCCTTAAAAACAGTGAAGAATTTTGGAACTCGGGTTCCTGCTTCTCCCTGCTTCCTAGCATGTTTATGTTTTACGAATTTCTTGTTATTTGGCCCTGAAAATAGATGAAAGGATAAAACAAGCCGGCTGCCGCATCAGTTTGGGAAAATTTGAGCCTGTCCTGGTACTGAGATTAACTAAATTTTCCTGGACATAACTTTGCTTACAGAAGCTCATTTCTGGTAAAATAAGGACTACTGATAGCAACACAACATAAAACCACTTCCCCATAGTCGTCCCTTCCCCTATAAGAAACTTCTGCTTGTATACAAGGAACACAAAACTGAGTTTAAGACTTTGGGTTGCAGATAGCTGAACTATATAACCAAGAAAATGGAAAGAGTATTTTTATTCTGCTTTTCTTTTTTTTTTTTCAATTTTTATTTATTTATTTGAGAGAGACAGAGAGGGGGAGAGAGAGAGGGTGAAAATGGGTATTCCAGGGCCTCAAGCCACTGCAAAGGAACTCCAGACACATGCGCCACCTTGTGCAGCTGGCTTACGTGGGTACTGGAGAATTGAATCTGGGTCCTTTGGCCTCGCAGGCAAGTACCTTAACCTCTAAGCCATCCCTCCAGCCCTTATTCTGCTTTGCTGTTCCTGAGTTTAAATATAACAAGGACACCTCAGCCTATCAATTCCTCTGATATGTCAACCTGGTCATGTGAATACTAAATGGATCACTAAGGAGAAAAATGGCCAAGGTAAATAAAGGTTATAACCAATGCTATACGTGTTGTATATTCAGAAGGGGCAGAAAAATATCAAAGTTGGGCCTTGATCTTTCAAAAGCTTGTGAAGTAGCATTAAATGTCCCCTGTAGTTCCTAGTTTAGAAGGGTTGAAGATGATGTAATGCTCCCACAGTCCCTAGTTCGGGAGGCCTAGGCTGGGTCACAGGAATTGGCATACTTACAAAGCTTCCTTAAGGGAGGAGGCACTTATTACTGTTTGGCTGGTTTCAGGGTTTTTTCCTAATTGTATTTTTTGCTTATTTTATTGTATTTTTTAAATTTATTAGAGTCAGAGACAGAGGGAGAGAGAGAGAATGAGAATGGGCACACCAGGGCCTCCAGCCACTGCAAATGAACTCCAGACATGTGCGCCCCCTTGTGCATCTGGCTTACATGGGTCCTGGGGAATCGAACCTGGGTCCTTTGGCTTTGCAGGCAAGCGCCTTAACGGTTATTTTATTGTTTGCATGTTTGTTTTTTCCAGACGTGCTCTCATGTAGCTGAGCCTGGCCTTCAACTTCTTTTTTTTTTTAAATTGGCAACTTCCATAATTATAGACAATAAACCATGGTAATTCCCTTCCCTCCCCCCACATTCCACTTCACAACTCCATTCTCCTCCATACCTTCAACTTCTGATCCTCCTGCCTCACCTCGTGGGTGAGCTCAGATGATAAGAGCCGTCTGTGAGAGCAATCACATCAGGAAAGAAGGGAGGGCATGGGGACACGAAGAGATTATAAGCCATGAGTATTATCCTCAACCAAAAAAAAAAAAAAAAAAAAAATGCTGAAATGGGATACTAGAAGTGGATGACATCAAAGCATGCAAATAAGTGAATGAACAGTCTAAGCAAACAGGGCCTGCTCTGTGCTTTGTCTTAAACATTTGCTTAGTTAAGAGCAGGGCAGAGGTGCCATTCAGATACCTAACGTCATAGCTCTGGCCCCTGTGGAGCGGAACACCAGTGCTGTGGCAGGTGGCACAAATGCTTTGCAGGGAGGCCTAGGCCTCCCGGAGAGTCTGAAGCCCTGGTAGAGAAAGCTTCGGCTCATTCATTATTTCAACAGCTGGTGGTTGAACTGTCCAACCATTCGCCTGTCGGTCGGGGTGAGTGCAGAGCCTTCCACACTCTTAGCACTCTCTCCCTGCCCTTTCTACCTTTTTTTTTTTTTTTTTTTTCTGTTCTCTGCTTCTCCTCATTTTCATTCCTTTTCCTTCTGCCCTGCAATAGCCTTAAGGTTTGTTCTGCATAGTGTTGTAACATGGTCCATATAACTGCTAGTCATTAAAAAAAAAAAAAAAAAGCCAGGTACTATGGCACATGCCTTTAGTCCTAGCACTCAACAGGCAGAGGTAGGAGGATTGGCATGAGTTCAAGGCCAGCCTGAGACCACATAGTGAATTACAGGTCAGTCTGGGTAAAGTAAGACCCTACCTCAAAAAAAGAAAACAACACACACACACACAACAAATAGGCCATATTTAGTACTACTGGTGGCATTCAAAGCAAAGAGAAAAATGAAGGTGCTATGAAAATAGACTTTGAAAATCTGAATGACTGTATACTACCCTAAAAATTGTCGCTATGTTGGTATAGGCCATAAAGATCCTGGAGCCCTCAGCTCTGCCCCAGGTGACCCCACTGCATACATGGGACAGTCCTTCCCATCTACTCAACTGACCAGCAAGGTAAAGTTCTACAAGGAGCTGAAAAAAAAAAAAAAAAAAAAAAAAACACTGGTGGCTATTATACCTTCAACCTGATTAGTGGTAACTGCACTGGCCCAGTTGTCTACAGAATTCATCTTCTTTATAATTTTTAGCTTCTGCTGCAGTAACCTTCTTGTGGCTGACAGGAAACTCCCAACCAAAAGCAGGTGATAGAAAGAAAGGGTTAATTGTTGCTTACAGACTTGAGGGGAAGCTCCATGATGACAGGAGAAAGGATGGCATGAGCAGAGGCTACACATCACCTTCTGGCCAACATCACATGGACCACAGCCAATGCAATGACCCTCTCTTTCCTGCATGTGTTAAACTCCCCGGTGAACTACCAAATTTGTTCATCTGGGCTGGAGAAAGGAAAGAAAGCCAACTTTGAAAAGCAGGAGACTCGGGCTGGAGAGATGGCTTAGTGGTTAAGCGCTTGCCTGTGAAGCCTAAGGACCCCGGTTCGAGGCTCAACTCCCCAGGACCCACATTAGCCAGATGCACAAGAGGGCGCACGCGTCTGGAGTTTGTTTGCAGTGGCTGGAGGCCTTGGCGCGCCCATTCTCTCTGTGTCTCTCTCTCTGCCTCTTTCTCACTCTGTCTGTCACTCTCAAATAAATAAATAAACAAACAAAAAAATTTAAAAAAAAAAAAAAAAGAAAAGCAGGAGACTCCTTCAACACTGAGATCCCCTACTTTCAGAAGAGTCAGCATTATTCCTAGTACCTCAGTACAGACCACCTGGCCCAACCTCAATGGCTGTTTTCTCTCAAACAGTTTCAGGTGAATGGGCAGCAGTTTTTACTGCAAATATTTTATTTCTTTATGTGCCATAACAGTCCATTTCTATGCAACACATCCTTGCACAAGCTCTCGGGACACAGGTAGGCAGAACACAGCAAGCCTCTCAAACAAACTGCTTCTAGCCCAGTCCCAACAAAGTTCTTTCTTCCCCTCATAAGCAAAACCTCACAGTCCATAGCTCTTACTGCATTCAGGTCTTTCAACTCTGACCAGAATGGTCCATTAAGCTCTGCTTTTGGCACCACAAGGCATCTCTTAGAACAAGATTTCAAATCCTTCCACATTCCTCCCACAAACCAGTTCTAAAAGCCAAAAGCCACACAGTCAGCTTTCACCAACAACAACCTCACTTTCCAGTACCGATTTTACTGTTGCATTTGCCTTCTCACTGCTGCCTGACCCAAAGCAGCGTATGGCCAACATCAGGTAGACAACAGCAGCAGGAGAGCATGGCAAGGGGAAGCTGGCTATGGCACTCATAATCATACCCCAACATCACACCTCCAACAAGACTATAACTCCAAAATTGCCATCAGCTGAGAACCAAGCATTCAAAACACATGAGTTGGGCTAGAGAGATGGCTTAGAGTTTAAGGCACTTGCCTGTAAAGCCTAAGGACCCAGGTTCAATTCCTCAGGTCCCATGTAAACCAGATGCATTTGATGGTGCATGTGTCTGGAGTTTGTTTGCAGTGGCTAGAGGCCCTGGTATTCCCATTCTCTCTCTCTCTCTCATAAATAAATAAATGAAATAAAATCTTAAAAAAAAAAAACATAAGCCAGGCATGGTGACACATGCCTTTAGTTCCAGCACTCAGGATGCAGAGGTAGGAGAATCGCCATGAGTTCGAGGCCACCCTGAGATTACATAGTGAATTCCAGGTCAGCCTCGGCTAGACTGAGATCCTACCTCAAAAACAAAACAAAACATGAGTTTATGGGGGACACCTAATACAAACCACCACAGCATCTAAGCTCTAAAGCAGACTTATGTTAATATAGTACTAACAAAGAGCCAGGTGTGGTGGCACATGCATTTAATCCGGCATTTGAGAAGCATAAGTAAGAGAGACATTGTGAGTTTGAAACCATCCTGGAGCTACAAGTGAGTTTCAGGTCAGCCTGGACTAGAGAGCCTACCTAAAAAAAAAAAAAAAAAAAAAAAAAAAAAAGCTACAGAGATGGCTCAGTGGTTAAAAGCACTTGCTTGCAAAGCCTTAAGGCTTGGATTTGATTCCCCAGCACCCGCATAAAGCCATATACACAAACTGGCGCACGTGTCTGGAGTTCATGTCCAGTGGCACTAGGCCCTGGCATGCCCATTCTCATTCTCTCTCTCTCTCTACTTGCAGATAAGTAAGTAAGTAAATAAATAAATAAAATTAAGCCAATGCAAAACAAAGCCAGGCAATCATCTTAAAATAAAGGTGTCTTTTAATGTTATCTTCGAAGATAAGCAAGTTTGAAGAAAAGCATTTTCCAGTTTTGATGTTGAGGGCAGACGTCTGTTCTTCTGAGCCTGGTGATGAAAGGAAAGATGGAGGTGGTACTATGAAATAGTTTGTTTGTTTTCCCAAGCTTGTCACTATATTGTTGTAAAGCTAGAGACTTGTGAAAATTTGGTGGGAGAACTTACAAAGTGCCATGAACACTTCATGCTCTATAAGACATGGGGGTGTCCTATAGAAACGAAAGCACTTTTGATCTTCAAAATGCACATTTTCCGATGCTTTTGTATCAGGGAGAAATAGAGCCACATTGTTGATAGAAAAATGAAGGTTTTGGGCTGGAGAGATGGCTTAGTGGTTAAGCACTTGCCTGTGAAGCCTAAGGACCCTAGTTCAAGGCTCAATTCCCCAGGACCCACGTTAGCCAGATGCACAAGGGGGCACACATCTGGAGTTCGATTGCAGTGGCTAAAGGCCCTGGCATGCCTATTCTCCCTCCCTCTCTCTCTCTCTCTCTCTCTCTCTCTCTCTCTCTGCCTCTTTCTCTGTCATTTTCAAATAAATAAAAATAAAAAAAATTAAACAAAAACAAAGGCTTCAAATTCTTCATCTATTCATGGTGATAAGTCTCTATGGGAATCAGGTATTGTGCTGATTAAGGTCTGTGTAGACAATGTGCTTGGTGCACTTCTCGGTGCATCATGAGGACTCAGCATTAGCAGCAACTTAAAAGCTCAAATTGCAATGCCAACTGGAGAACAGATGAATATTAACATGATGGTCTCCAAGAGCTGCCTCGGATATTAGTTCTGTCACAAATATTATCAGTTAGTACCAGTAAACATGTCAGAGCTGGAGAGATGGCTTAGCGGTTAAGGCACTTGCCTGCAAAGCCTAAGGACTTGGTTTTATTTCCCAGTGCCCACGTAATTACGCCAGATGCACATGGTGGCCCATGTGTCTGGGGTTTGTTTGCAGTTGCTAGAGGCCCTGGCATATCCTCTGTCTCTCTCTCTATCTATCTGGTTCTTTCTCTGTCTCTCAAATAAGTAAATAAATTTGAGAGAGAGAAAGAGGGAAGGAGAGAGAGAGAGAATATGGGCACACCAGGACCTCCAGCCATTGCAAATGAACTCCAGACGCATGCACCACCTTGTGCATCTGGTTTACATGGGTCCTGAGGAATTGAACAGAGGTCCTTTGGCTTTGCAGGCAAGCACCTTAACCACTAAGCCATCTCTTCAGCTCTAAAGATATATTTTTTTTAAATGCCAGACAAGCCAGGCATGGTAGCACACACCTTTAATCCCAGCACTCAGGAGGCAGAGGTAGGAAGATCGCCATGAGTTTGAGGCTACCCTGAGACTACATAGTGAATTCCAGGTCAGCCTGGGCTAGAGTGAGACCCTACCTTGAAAAACTAAAAAAAAAAAAAAAAAAAAAAAAAAAAAAGCCAGACAGTTTTAGATGTTGAATCACATTTTCACATTTTATATGTGTTTACTTATTTTGTGACAAGGTCTCATATAGCCCAAGCTGGACTCAAACTCTCTCTGTAGCCGAGGATGACTTTGAACTTCTCTTCCTGCTTCCATCTCCTAAATGCTGGGATTACAGGCAAGCACCACCATACCTGGCACATTGTGTTGTGTTTGAATACAAGATACTCATCACCAGATCAGATTGCTCCCATTTGACAGAGGGTATTTTATCACATCCGTCCTGCTTTGGAGACAGAGGGCTCTCTGTTTCTGTGGTGACAAGTCTTTTGTTGACTCCAGAACTGCCTTTGCTTGGTTGTCATTTTGAGTGCTTGCAGATTCTTGGAGAGGCAATTGGTGGTGACTATGCAGTGAGCTTGAGGAGACAGGAGCTTTGGTGAAGCAAGGGAGGCACGGTGCTGGAGGCAAGGCACTTGGTGGGCTCTTCTCTCCTCTTTCCTCCTGGATATGCAGCCAGAGCAATTCTGCTAATTATTATTTCCCCACCCAGGGGCTCAATCACGTGCTTAGGGTTTTTTTTTTTTTTCAAGATAGGGTCTCACTCTAGCCCAGGCTGACCTGGAATTCACTATGGAGTCTCAGGGTGGCCTCGAACTCACGGCGATCCTCCTACCTCTGCCCAGCTAGTATTTCTTTTTAAAAATTATTTATTTAGAGCCAGGCGTGGTGGTGCACACCTTTAATCCCAGCACTCGGGAGGCAGAGGTAGGAGGATTGCCGTGAGTTCGAGGCCACCCTGAGACTCCATAGTGAATTCCAGGTCAGCCTGGGCTAGAGTGAGACCCTACCTCAAAAAAACAAAAAACAAAACAAAAAAAAATTTATTTAATTGCAAGCAGAGAGAGATAGAACAGAGAGGCAGACAGACAACAGACAGACAGAATGGGTATACCAGGGCCTCCTGCCGCTGCAAATGAACTCCAGACAATGTGCCACTTTGTGCAACTGGCTTTATGTGGGTACTGAGGAATTGAAACCCAGTCATCAAGTTTCATAAGCAGGCATCTTAACCACTGAGCCATCCCTCCAGCCCAGTGTTCAGTATTTCTGTCATGAGGAAGCCAATGTGCCTGACTGTGTTTCCTTGTCTCAAATCCTGCTCCCACAAGCCCCATCTTGGGGGGTGGGGCACTCTTGCGAGACCTCTCTCTGGTCTCCTTTGGATTTTCATGTCCTTTGATCTACTGTCGTTTCACATCGGCCCCTTGTGGATTCCTGTCTCCCTGGTCCTCTGAGGCTTTGCTTTCTTGTCTTCCAGAGTGACTGCATTGTGTGCTGAAGCCAGTTCCCCTATTTTTATTTATCCCTTCTAGAGGCTGGGCTGGGCAGGAGGGGCTAGAGCAGGAAGCCATTGCTAGAACATGCAACTGTTTTATGGCATCAACAACTGGGGAGAAAAAAAAAAAAAAACACCTTCCCGGGTTATCATAAAAGGATCAGCTCAGTGGTAGAGTACCTGACAAGCATGTGGGAGGCCCTGGATTTTGCTTTTTCCACTAGAAAAAAAAAAATCATCTAAGGTTTTGACTCTCAATGTGAAAAAGAGACATTCAAATCCTCAAGTACTGATTAAGCACATTGTCACAGTCAGCTTCTGTTGCTGCGATGAACTTCCAGACCAGGCACAGTTATGGATTTATTGAAGCTTACAGATTATATTATAAAGGGTTTATTGAAGCTTACAGATTCAGGGGAAGTTCCATAATGGCAGAAGAAGCTGGACACCTTTCACAGGCCCATGTCGAGAGAGAGAGAGAGAGAGAGAGAGAGAGAGAGAGAGAGAGAGCACAGCCACCACCTGACATGCAAGCACACTTCTGGAACTCAAGATAAAGCACAGCACTTTGCGGATCCTTAGACTGGAATTCCTGATCCACCGCCACACCCTAGGACTGGACCCTAGGATCTGCCCACAGTGACACCTCTAGCTAGGTGACTGGAGATCTAAATTGTAAGCTTTAATAAACTCCTGAATCAATGGGGGGACATCCATTCAAACCACCACACACATATGAATATAAAGTTGGCACCTAGAAACAGCAAATCAGCCTGGGCTAGAGTGAGACCCTACCTGGAAAAAAAAAAAAAAAGCAAGAAAAAGATTTTGCGATGTGTGGCTCTTAAAGGGCCACAAAAGAAATCATTTTAGAAGTTACATATTTCTTCAAAAGAGAATTCTTACTTAGATTTCATACTGAATATACAAATACTAAAGCATATAAGTAAGAATTAAAGTTAACTAAAGAGGGGTCAAAATAGTTTTTATAGAATTACATTTAGAAGAAAAATGAATACATCAATGCTGAAATATGTCCATAGGCTAGAGATAGATATTTGATAAGAGAGTTAATTTCCCTGTAACTTTTTGTTTGTTTGTTTGTTTTTGATTTTTCAAGGTAGAGTCTCACTCTAGCCCAGGCTGACCTGGAATTCACTGTGTAGTCGTAGGGTAGCCTCGAACTCATGGCGATTCTCCTACCTCTGCCTCCCAAGTGCTGGGATTAAAGGCATGTGCCACATGCCCGGCTTCCCTGTAACTATTTTTTTAATATTTTATTTTTATTTACTTTTGTTTGTTTTTGTTTTTAGTTTTTTCAAGGTAGGGTCTCTCTGTAGCCCAGGCTGACCTGGAATTCACTATGTAGTCTCAGGGTGGCCTTGAACTCACGGTGATCCTCCTACCTCTGCCTCCTGAGTGCTGGGATTAAAGGCGTGCACCACCACACCCCACTATTTTTGTTTATTTATTTATTTTACAGAGGAAGAGGGAGAAAGGGAGAGAGAGAGAGAGAAAATGAATGGGTGCACCAGGGCCTCCAGCCCCTGCAAATGAACTCCAGACACATGCGTCCCCTTGTGCAGCTGGCTAACGTGGGTCCTGGGGAATCGAACCTGGGTCCTTTGGCTTTGCAGGCAAATGCCTTAACCACTAAGCCATCCCTCCAGACTTTCCCTGTAACTTTTAACTAGGTCAGAACAAGTTGTTTTTCATGCTTTGTTTTGGAGAGAGACTGATTTTACAACATATACCCAAGTAGCTATATAATACATCATTCAAAGACATTGGGGGCTAGAGAGGTGGCTTAGTGGTTAAGGCACTTACCTGTGAAGCCTAAGGATCCAGGTTTGATTCCTCAGTATACACATCAGCCAGATGCACAAGGTGGCACATGCATCTGGAGTTTATTTGCAGTGGCTAGAGGCCCTGGAGCACCCATTCTCTCTCCTTCTCTCTCTCTCTCTCTCTCTCAAATAAATAAATAAATAAAATAATTTTTAAAAAGACATTGTGGAGAGAATGAAACACCAAGAAATGTATACATTTACTGAAGTCCATTTTTTGTTCATCTTTTTTTTATTTATTTAGTTGAGAGTGACAAAGAGAGAAAGAGGCAGAGAGAGAGAAAGAGAGAGAGAAGGAGAGAGAATGGGCGCGCCAGGGCCTCCAGCCACTGCAAAGGAACTCCAGATGCATGCGCCCCCTTGTGCATCTGGCTAACATGGGCCCTGGAGAATCAAGCCTCGAACCAGGGTCCTTTGGCTTCATGGGCAAGCGCTTAGCCACTAAGCCATCTCTCCAGCCCTGAAGACATTTTTTTAAGTCATGCTAGCAAACAGATGGAAATTATTTCTACATCTTGATCCCACAAAGAATTTTTGTTGAAAACTCAAGTTTTAATACCAGGAACACACTTATGGCATATTGTAGAAATATGAAATTAGTTTTTCCTTCAAGTAGACTAATCATCTAATCAAGTAATTTTGTTGAAAAGGCAAGAAAGCTTATGTTATTATAATCTGTGTTACCTAATCATTTAGGATTTTCATGCTGAAACCCATCAAAATAACTAACTCAGCTTTGTTTTCAAAACACAATTTCAGTGTTGGAAACAATCAATATTACTGATTCTATTAAAATAAATAAGCCTCTTTGTAAAAGAAAATATATCAAACATGGTTGTAGTTAAAATGATTGAATTGCTTATTGTGTTGAGGTTTTGTTATTTTATTTCAAATAGAGCACTAAAAATGATTCAGACTATGGATTGATTAGTTAACTTGCAATTCGCCCCAAAAGGTTGACAGCGATCTGTGTTAAAGTTTTTTTTTTTTAATATAACCTCATTTTCTTATGCAATATACAAAATTAACCTGGAAAATCAATTCTGAGTAGTTTTACTAGTCTTAATAGTAATCAAATAATGTTTTCTAAGTTGTTAAATAGGTGTCTGTCATTTGATGAAGCTTAGTTTTATCACCACAAAGTATCTTACCTGATACTACTTATAAAAATCTTTTAGTGGGGGCTGGAGAGATGGCTTAGCGGTTAAGGTGTTTGCCTGCAAAGCCAAAGGACCCAGGTTCAGTTCCCCAGAACCCACGTTAGCCAGATGCACAGAGGGACGCACACGTCTGGAGCTCACTTGCAGTGGCTGGAGGCCCTGGTGCGCCCATTCTCTCTCTCTCTCCCTCTCTCTCTCTCTCCTCTCCTCTCTCTCCCCCTCTTTCTCTGTCAAATAAATAAATAAAAATAAAATCTTTTAGCGGATTGGAGAGGTGTCTTAGCAGTTAAGGTGCTTGCCAGAAAAGCCTAAAGACTCATGTCTAACTCTTCAGGCCCCACCTAAGCCAGACATACAAGGTGACACAAGTACGTAAGGTTGCACATGCACACAGGTGTCACACATGTCTGGAGTTCAATTGTAGTGGCTGGAGGCCCTGGCATGCAAATTCTCTCTCTAATAAAAAAAATTACAAAAAACAATTTAGGGCTAAAGAGATGACTTAGTGGTTAAGGTGCTTGCCTACAAAGCCAAAGGACACAGGTTCAATTCCCCAGGACCCATGTAAAGCCAGATGCACAAGGTGGTGCACACACCTGGAGCTCGTTTGCAGTGGCTGAAGGCCTAGGTGCACAATTCTGTCTCTCTACCTGCCTCTTTCTCTCTGTCTTTCTCTCTCAAATAAATAAATAAATAAAAATAAAATATTTGGGGGGCTGGATGGTGGCTTAGCAGTTAAAGCATTTGCCTGCAAAGCCAAAGGACCCAGGTTCGATTTCCCAGGACCCACATTAGCCAGATGCACAAGGTGGCTCTTGTGTCTGGAGTTCATTTGCACTGACTGGAGGCCCTGGAGCGCCCATTCTCTCCCTCTCCCTCTTTCTCTCTGTCAAATAAATAAATAAAAGGAAATTTTTTAATATAATTTTTTAATTTTTTTAATTTTTTGTTTTTAGTTTTTTGATGTAGGGTTTCACTCTAGCCCAGGCTGACCTGGAATTCACTATGTAGTGTCAGAGTGGCCTTGAACTCATGATGATCCTCCTGCCTCTGCCTCCTGAGTGCTGAGACTAAAGGCATGCACCACCACGCCCAGTTTAAACTTTTTTTTTATTTTAATCTTTTCTAGGGAGGGGATATGATGGAGAATGTAATTTCAAAGGGGAAAGTAGGGGGGGGCAGGAGAGTACTACCATGGGATATTTTTTATAATCATGGAAAATGTTAATAAAAAATGAGAAATAAATAAATAAATAAATAAAAATTTAAAAAAAATCTTTTCTACCTTTCTTTTCAAGGAAGTATTTCCCCCAGTGTGGCCCATAGTCCATCTTTCTCAGAATGGATGTTGGCACTTTTCAAACACTATGACAATATTAATATTATGACTGAAGTATAATAAAATCTTTATAGTAGTTTTCTCTAGATGGTGAAAATGTGGGCTAATTTGTTTAATTTTTTCTTTTTTCTGTTTTTTTTGGTTTTTCAAGGTAGGGTCTCACTCTAGCCCAGGCTGACCTGGAATTCACTATGGAATCTCAGGGTGGCCTCGAACTCACGGCAATCCTCCTACCTCTGCCTCCCGAGTGCTGGGATTAAAGGCGTGCCACCATGCCCGGCTTAATGTGTTTAATTTTAAAATTACTTGGCAGAAAATGAATTGCTGTCATAACCTAGGAAAATGTTATTTAATGAAAAAAACACATTTTCATTTTTAAATCTAGTAAAATCTTACTATACGTATTAATGTTTTCTAATGTGTTCTGCCCCTAAATACCATTCTTTTGTTGTTTTTGTTTTTGTGTGTTTGTTTGTTTGAACTTTGGTTTTCAAGGTAGGGTCTCACCTTAGCCCAGGCTGACCTGGAATTCACTATGTAGTCTCAGGGTGGCTTTGAACTCATGGCGATCCTTGTACCTCTGCCTCCCAAGTGCTGGGATTAAAGGCGTGTGCCACCACGCCCAGCTTCAAATAACATTTTCTTCAGTCTTTTTATTAAGAGATAGAAGTTCTAGGGCTGGAGAGATGACTTAGCTGTTAAAGTGCTTTCTTGCAAAGCTTGGAGGCCTGCGTTTGATTCCCCAATATCCACATAAAGCCACATACACAAAGTGGCTCGCTCTTGCTCTCTCTTTCTCTACTTGCAAATAAATAAAATATTAAAAACAAAGTCTAAAGATTTGGAATTCTAGAGATTTGAACATGCATTCTTAGGCTTCACAGGCAAGTGCCTTAATCACTAAGCCATCTCTCCAGCCCACAAATTTACTTTTTATTATAAGGTCTTTACAACAGTGCTGAAGGACCATATGGTGGCATCCACCTGTAGTCCCAGCATTTGGGAACCTGTGATAGGAGGATCCTAAGGTCAATGCCAGTCTGAGCTACACAGCAAGTTCGAGATCAGTCTGGGAAATATAGGAAGACCTAGTGCAAAAAAAAAAAAAAAAAATACTGAGTTCTGTAAATATCAAAGGGAGAGTACAGTTTCCATCATTTTCCATATCACATTTGGCCTCAGGACATTTTTGTTTTCGCTCTCAAAATTTATTTAGGGGTTAGCCGGGCGTGGTGGCGCACACCTTTAATCCCAGCACTCGGGAGGCAGAGGTAGGAGGATCAACATGAGTTCGAGGCCACCCTGAGAGTACATAATTCCAGGTCAGCCTGGGCTAGAGCGAGACCCTACCTCGAAAAAAAAAAAAGGAAAAAAATTTATTTAGGGGGCTAGCGAGATGGCTTGGTGGTTAAGGCACTTGCCTGCAAAGCCAAAGGACCCAGGTTCATTTCCCAAGTACCCCTGTAAACCTTTAGTGAAACTAGATGAACAAAGTGGCTCACGCATCTGGAGTTTGTTTGCAGCAGCTAGAGGTCCTAGTGCACCCATTCTTTCTGTCTCTCTTTCTCTTTCTCTCTCTCTCTCTCAAATAAATAACTAAATAAAAATTTATCAATAGGATCAATGTCCCCAGGAAATGGTACATGGGAAAACTGCAGAGTCATGGATAATACGGACAGTGCACCTTCCCTAGGGAAAACTACTGTGTTAGCTAGGAATGTCCTTTTACTGCACAGGGCAGCAGCAGCATAACACGGAACATGAAGTCATTGGTCTAAACCTTCAGTTTGCTCGAGATGGGGAAGCAGCAGCTGGGAGAGCCTTGCAAAGGCGTGTCACCAGGGAAGTCTTGTTGCAGCTGGTGACAGCTTCAGTTTCATCGTTCAGAGGCAGCCGCAGCTCCGTTTATCTCACGAAGCTCACACACATCCTCCAAAACCTCAAGGACAGGCATTGCGGATTGGAAAT
Source organism: Dipus sagitta (assembly GCA_036346955.1). Lineage (NCBI taxonomy): Eukaryota > Metazoa > Chordata > Mammalia > Rodentia > Dipodidae > Dipus > Dipus sagitta. The sequence continues at coordinate 70,997,041 of CM070782.1, forward strand.
TCAAAATTTCATTTATCAAGTTGGGCGTGGTGGCACATGCCTTTAATCCCAGCACTCGGGAGGCAGAGGCAGAAGGATCGCCATGAGTTCGAGGCCACCCTGAGACTGCATAGTGAATTCCAGGTCAGCCTGGACTAGAGTGAGACCCTTCCTCAAAACCTCCCCGCAAAAAATTCATTTATCAAATATCAAGTTTGAAGTTCAAAAACTTAAAGCAATGACAAAGTTTGAAAAATATACTCGGGGGGAGGGACCACATTTTTCCCCCTCAGTGACTCCCTAGTGCTGTAACAATCAGCGGTTTCAGCACCAGCAGTCACTTAGAATCTAATCAACTTGCTGCTGTCAAGCTGGATAATGCAATCAGGTTTATTAAAAAAAAAAAAAGATTCTGTTCTGAGCCAAATTGCATCAACTTCAGGAGAAATGTTGGCTTAAGAAACTTTTCAATTACCTTTCGATTTACAAAATGAGAAAACTGAATTAGACTACTCCAAAGGTGTATGCCTGCACTAAAGGTTTATGCATTCAACTGCTTAGTTTGTTCTCCTAGGGAAACAGAAGTCTCCTTGGGCAGCAGGAGCACCAGAGTAAAGAGGCAGTAACAAAAACAATCTTGGGGCTGGAGAGACGGCTTAGCAGTGAAGGTGCATGTCTGTGAAACCTAAGGACCAAGGTTCAATTCCCCAGATCCCATGTAAGCCAGATGCACATGGTGGCACATACATCTGGAGTTTATTTGCAGTGGCTAGAGGCCCTGGTATGCTCATTCTCGTCCCTCTCTCTCTCTCTCTCTCTCTCTCTCTCTGTCATAAATTTAAAAAAAATTAATCTTGGGCCACAGCCCTCAGGAAACTGTACTGCTACCTAGCCTCCAGCCTGCGGGCCATGTGTAATGTTACTAAATTCAAGATGACCTGAAATATTAAGTGCAAGTCAAAAAGTTATTGTTGCAGTCAGGTTCACATTGCTGGCAGAAATCACCTGACCAAAAGCAGCTTGTGAGAAAAACGGTTTATTTTGGCTTACAGACTCGAGGGAAGCTCCATGATGGCACGGGAAAATGATGGCATGAGCAGAGGCCAGCATCAGATGGCCAAAGCTCCTGACACAGAGATGTCTTTCAGAGAAAGAAGGGCCATAAACAGAATGGGGATTTGCCTTCCTTTCACAGATGTGTAATTCCTGATTAAAATTGTCCTGAGAAATCAGGCTGTCCCCTTGTCTTTCTGATTTCACTCCTGTTCTTTTTGTTTTGTTTTGTTTTGTTTTTTTGAGGTAGGGTCTCACTCTCACCTAGGCTGACCTAAAATTCACTACGTATTCTCAGGGTGGCCTCGAACTCATGGCAATCCTTCTACCTCTGCCTCCTGAGTGCTAAGATTAAAGGCATGTGCCACCACACCTGGCTTCACTCCTGTTCTTTGAGTGAAGCCTTATAGGAGTTTTACCACCTCCATTATATAAAATGGATTTGGGAAGCCAAACCGAATGACTAGAGCTGGAGATGACTTGAATCTGAAACTCAGTAAGTCATCGCTGGCTTTTATCTGACTCTAAGTGACAAGCCTCACTTCTGAAATAACTCTGATGTCCCAATCTTTTTCTCACAATTTATGCTTGTTTTGAGAGGTGGATAATGGTCATCACTTTAAACTTTAGCACTTTAAAGTAAAGCCACCATGATCGTGGAAGATTAGGACAATGAAGCCAGAGTGTCATCCAAAACCACAGGTCTGAAGTGTTGTTTGATTGAAAAGTCCAGATTAGGGGCTGGAGCTGGAGAGATGGCTTAGCAGTTAAAGCACACACCTGCGAAGCCTAAGGACCTAGGTTCAATTTTCCAGGTCCCACATAAGCCAGAATGCAGCTGGAGTTCGTTTGCAATGGCTGGAGGTCCTGGCACACCCATTCTGTCCACCCCCCTCCCAATAAATAAGTAAATAAATCTCAAAAGTCTAGATTAGCCTTTGCTGGTGAAGCTGGTCACAGAGATACATAAATGGTAAGATTCCCTGAGGACATGAGTGAGGAGGACACTATGAGCAGCAAGATAAGCCCCCATAGAAAGAATAGTATTTGAGGCAGGCTCATCTGTCCCCTATACTTGTCCCTAAGCCTGTGGGTCTTGTGCATTAAAAAAGGGGGGGCCTGGAGAGATGGCTTAGTGGTTAAGCACTTGCCTGTGAAGCCCAAGGACCCTGGTTCTAGGCTCAATTCCCCAGGACCCACGTAAGCCAGATGCACAAGGTGGTGCATGCATCTGGAGTTCATTTGCAGTGGCTGGAGGCCCTGGTGCTCCCATTCTCTCTCTCTCTCTCTCTCTCTGCCTCTTTCCCTCTCTGTCTGTCACTCTCAAATAAACAAAAATTAAAAAAAAAAAACATGGGCTAGAGAGATGGCTTACTGGTTAAGGTGCTTGCCTGTGAAGCCTAAGGACCCATGTTCAACTCCCCAGATCCCACGTAAGCCAGATGCACAAAGATGAGGCAAGCACAAGGTCACATGTGCCCACTAGGTGATGCAAACGTCTTGAGGCTCTAGCACACCAATTCTCTCTCTCTCTCTCTCAAATAAAAAATAATTAAAAAAATAAAGCGCTCTCTCTCTCTCTCTCTCTCTCTCTCTCTCTCTCTCTCTCCCTCACACACACACACACACACATACACACAGAAAAGCTAGGGAACTTGTGTGTGTGTGTGTGTACATATATATATATATATATATATATATATATATATATATATATATACTGATATGGTTTGCTTTTTCAGTGCACTTTTGCTGTGTGGAGCACAAATTGTAGGCCAAAAGCATAAAACTAATGGGCTGGAGAGACAGTTTAAGGTGCTGGCTTGTAAAGCCAAAGGCCCCAGGTTCAATTCCTCAGGACCCATGTAAGCCAGATGCACAAACTAGCACATGGGTTTGGACTTCATTTGCAATGGTTGGAGGCTCTGGCGTGCCCTTCTCTCTCTCTCTCTCTCTCTCTCTCTCTTTATTTCTGTCTCTCTCTGCCTCTTTCTCTGTCTCTCAAGCCTACTGGCCTGGATTGAATTTCCCCAGCACCCATACAAAGCCAGACTCAAAGTGGTACTCACATGTCTGTTCTCCCTGCGCACCTACAACAATGGCATGTGGAGCCAGGAGAATCCAAAGCTTGCAGTGTAAACTCTTTGCAGAGGCAAGAAATCCTATCTCACAAGAAATAGAACACAGACATCTCTAGGTTGTCCTCTGACCTCCACATGAAGGCCTTGACCCACGCACGTGTGCGCGCCCACGTGTGCATACGAATGCACACGTGCACAAACAATGAAAAAACCAGGGCTTCGTTGACTAGGCAGACACTTCACAACTCAGATACGTCCCCAACTTTCCCATATAATTTTTTAAATTGGTTTTTCAAGGTAGGGTCTTGCTCTAGCCCAGGCTGACCTAGAACTCACTCTTTAGTCTTAGGGTAGCCTCAAACTCATGGCGATCCTCATACCTCTGCCTCCCTCATACTGGGATTAAAGACACGTGCCACCACACCTGGCTTTCCCATATAAAATTTTAACTAACGATTTCATTCCAGTGACTATTTAAAAAGAAAATTAATGAAAGCTCTATTGGCTTCAGATTATTAAAAATAACAGGATTAACAAAGGTTGCACACTATTATGAACACTGAAAAGAGATTTAAGATACATAGTGTGGTAAGCCTGTAATTCCAGTGCTTGGGAGATGGAGGTAGAAAGATAATGAATTGGATGCTAGTCTAAGCTCCTTAGTGATATCTGTCCTAAATGAATGAATGAATGAATGAATGAAGAGATAGATTTGACCGTAATTGAAAAAGGAAATGTAGAGTTCAGTTACAGCACTATATGAGAATCATAAGAGAATGATTCACCTATATATCTAATGTGACTAGATTTTCCTTCAGCAAGAGATCTAGGGATGGAGAGATGGCTCAGCAGTTAAGGCACATACCTGCTAAGTCAAATGACCCAGGTTCAATTCCCTAGGATCCATGTAAAACCAGATGCATGTACAAGGTGACACGTGTATCTAGAGTTTGTTTATAGGGCAAGAAGTCCTGGCATACACATTCTCTTTCTTTCTCTCTCTCTCTCTCAAGTAAATAAATTAAATTAAATATTTTAGCCAGGCATAGTGGTATACACCTTTAATCCCAGCACTCAGGAGTCAGAGGTAGGAGGATCACTGTGAGTTCGACGCCACCCTGAGAATACAGAGTGAATTCCAGGTCAGCCTGGGCCAGAGTGAGACCCTACCTCAAAAAACTAAAAAGCAAAAAAAGAGAGAGATCTATGACAAGCAAAGGAAATTGACATTGATATAATGTCTACTATGCGCCTGTGATAGAAACCGCTATGAATTGATTTGTCACACCATTGTAAAATCGGATTTTTCTCATTTTACAGATTAAGCTGATGCCTAGACAGATTAAGTAATTATGTTAGTGAAATTGAAAAATGATTTTATCTATTCAATGATAAAGCGGGTCAGAGGAGCCAGGCCTTCAACGAGTCTCCATGGGGGAAGCCTTGCTGGAGGCCATTTTGACAGAGCCTAAATGAATCTAAACAATGTAACATCCGTTATCAACAATTCTACTTTGAGGTCTATGTCCTTGAATCCCCCTACGTCCATGACTGCAGAGAAGCATGCCCATGGGTGTTCTTGCAGCTTTGTTAGTAGTCAGAGAAAGCCTCAGCAAGCTCTGGGGTGGCGCTATCACAGAATACTCCAGCATGACTAATAAGAATGGGAGATACTGGGGCTAGAGAGATGGCCCAGTGGTTAAGGTACTTGCCTGTAAAGCCTAATGGCCCATGTTCCATTCCCTAGTACCCACATGAGGCATTTGGAGTTCATTTGCAGTGGCTGGAGGCCCCTGCATGCCCATTCTCTCTATCCATCTATCTTCTCTCTGCTTGTAAATAAATAAATAAAAATTTTTTAAAGGATGGGAGATACATTATCTTGTATATGCACAGGGCTGGCTAGCTGTGTAAGTTTTTTTTTTTTTTTTTTTTGGTATAATGCATTCATGGGTATAATGCTTATAGAAGCAACTGGCAAGGGTAAGACAAGAGGCAGCAAGAGGTCGTGTGAACCTGTTCCTTGTTGCAGGTTACTACTTGTGGACTACTTACTTCCTTTTCTTTTTAGGGAGGAGTGTTAGGTGGGCGGGGGGAGAATGACTAATGTAGAGGCTCTCACAGGAGCTTGATCCTCATTCCTCTGCACTGCCCCGTGGAATGTTTACGCTTTTTCTTCTCTGTTACTTCTATCTCTAGATCATTCTCTTCTCTAGGTCTTTATTATGTTGACTTTTTATTATTTTATTTATTTATTTATTTGAGAAAAAAGGGGAGTAGGAGACAGAGAAAGAGGCAGATAGAAAGAGAGAGGGAGATGATGCACATGCCAGGGCCTCAGGCCACTACAAACACATGCGCCATGTAGCAGACAGATTCAGGTTCGCTGAGATGAACTTCCAGACCAGGCACAGTTATGGAGGAAGGGATTTATTGAAGCTTACAGATCCAGGGGAAGTTCCATAATGGCAGAAGAAGCTGGCCTGCCTTCATAGGCCCAAGCAGAGAGAGAGAGAAGTACAAGCCTAAAGCCAAAAGCCACACAGCACACTTTAGGAACTCCAGCTAGGCACACTTTGCATATCTTTAGATTGAAATCTGAAACCCACCACCACACCTAAAGATCCACCCAGTGACATTGCCTCCAGTCAGGTGGTGGCAGAATGCAAACTACAAACAATAAAGAACTGAATATATTGGGGGCCATCTATTCAAGCCACCTTGTGCATCTGCCATATGTTTGTAATGGGGAATCAAACCTGGGTCCTTAGACTTTGTAGCAAGCACCTTAACCACTAAGCAATCTCTCCAGCCCCTGACTCATTATGTTTCTGAGCTGTCTTTTGACTGGGGGCCTCACGGTAGCCCAGGCTGACCTGGAATTCATTCAGGGTGGCCTCAAAGTCATGGTGATCCTCCTGCCTCAGCCTCCTGAGTGCTGGAATTAAAGGCATGCATTACCATGCCCAGTCACTTTACTATTTTTATTTATTTATCAGAGAAAGAGGCAGATAGTGAGAATGAGCACACTCTAGCCACTGCAGATGACTCCAGACGCATGTACCACCTTGTACATCTGGCTTACATGGGTTCTGGGGAATCGAACCTGGGTGCTTTGGCTTTACAGGCTAGCACCTTAACCACTAAGCCATTTCTCCAGCCCCAGTTTCTCATAACAGAAGTAGCAAACCTTTACTTGAACTAAGTACTTTGCACTCCTCAGTATCCCCATAGGGTGCCTCCTAGCTACTTTGGTTTGTAGTTCCTTTATCATCCTTCCAGTTGTACCCAAAACACCTGCTTTGGCCAGGCTCAGCAGGGAGGATCTTCTGCCTTGATTGGCCATTCAGGTCCTTTCAACCAGGAGCCTTAGGGCTCCTTGCCTGGTCCAATGGTCTAAGTTATACCTGTCAAACAAAACCTTGTAGCTTTAGCAGGAAAGGATTGGCTTCCTGGGTAAACCACTAGTAAGGCAAGCTCCCTTAATAAACATGCTCTTTGTGCCACCCTCTCTTTCTTCATTTAAAGCAAAATGTGTCAAAGTTGAGCTCATTGAGGTAGAAAAGAAAATAGTGGTTGCCAGAGGCAAAAGAGGGTTTGTGAGAAGAGGCATGGGGAAGGAATGGGCTAAGGGCATGCAGACACGGCTAGGTGGGAGGAACAAGCTCTTGTGTACTAATACACAGAAGGGGACCACTGTTAACCATATCGTATCCTACACATCAAGATGACAAGAGCAGAGGATTTGGGATAAAGTAATATGTGTTTGAGATGCAAGAGAACCTAAACATTCTGATGTGATCACTACATAATGTATACATGTACCAAAATGTTATATGTACTTATCACTTATCAATTAAAATATATTTTTAAGACGGTGTCTGTCTGGCATTGTGTGCATCTGGATTTACGTGGGTCCTGGGTAATCAAACTTGGGCTGTCAGGTGTTGCAAGCAAACACTTTAACCACTGAGAAATCTTCCCAATTGAGTATACATTTTTGTTTTGTTTTTTGTCTTTTGAGGTAGGGTTTCACTCTAGCCCAGGCTGACATGGAATTCACTATGTAGTCTCAGGGTGGCCTTGAACTCACAGTGATCTTCCTACCTCTGCCTCCCTAGTGCTGGGATTAAAGGCATGCACCACCACATCTGGCTCCAAGTATACTTTTTTTTGTTTGTTTGTTTGTTTTGTTTTTTTGAGGTAGGGTTTCACTCTAGCCCAGGCTGACCTGGAATTCATTACGGAGTCTCAGGGTGGCCTCGAACTCACGGCGATCCTCCTACCTCTGCCTCCCGAGTGCTGGGATTAAAGGCGTGTGCCACCACGCCCGGCTCCAAGTATACTTTTGAAATAGATTTTCACATTAGAAGAAAATAAATCTGGTCACAGTCTTCTTCCCAAATATGTTTTTACGGCAGAGAATAGGTACCTTGTAATCTGTAAATATCTGACAAAGAACTTTCCTTAAGTACTGAAGGTTTTTTTTTCCCTTTTTTAAAGTACAAACATTGCCGGGCTCCGCCGGTGGGGGCAGGTAGTGCCGAGGGAAGGACCAGACCCGCTGGTTCCTCCCGAGGGGTTGAGGAGGAGATGAGCGTCCGACCACTCAGACCTCTCCTGGCCACCGGAGAAAAACCACACTGAGTCGGGAGTCTTGTTGAAGCAGGAACTCGATTTATTGCTATGAACAGTTGCCTATATAATGTTGGGAAGAAGGCGGGGATTTTAGGACGGTGGGGAAAGGTAAGGGCCAATAAAATGTGACTATTGAGATGATAATCCTAAATCCCATGCGGAAGTAGCAGGCAAGAAGCCATTAGGCGTCTTGCTGAGTCACGTCTGGCCAGAGGCAGATCACCAAACTTTAGCTAGGCTCAGGAAGTTCCACTAGGCCTCACACCTGGGCCTTTCAGAGGCCAACAAAACATAATTAAAATTCTTAAAATATCAAACACAAGCAATTTGGTACTTAAAAATTTCTTTGAAGGGGCAAGCTTCAAAAATCAGCAATCTCTTACTAAATTATTGCTAAATTTCAATTTCATGTTATTTTATGAGGTGAAAATAAATAAAACAATTTATAAGAATAACTTACATTGTGTAGTTACATATAATTTAAAAAGCCAACAAGGTTATTGGGAAGGGAATTTTTTTATTAATTATTAACGGTACTGTTTGAACATATCATATGTTGGTCATATTCCCATTAGGTTATACTCTTTCTTTTTTTTTTTTTTTTTTTTGGTTTGTTTTTGAGGTAGGGTCTCTCTCTAGCCCAGGCTGACCTGGAATTCACTATGTAGTCTCAGGGTGGCCTTGAACTCATGGTGATCCTCCTACCTCTGCCTCCCAGTGCTGGGATTAAAGGCATGCGCCACCACCCTGTTCCATCCCCATTCTCCTGAGAGTCCTCCTCAGTGGGATTATTGGCATTCACCGTGGGGTCATGATTGTATCCATTTCTGTCAGAGACTGGGGGAATGGGAAGGAATTTTTGAAGTACCAAAAACAAAATGAAGAGCCGTTGAGTGCTAAGTTGGGGCTGAGATGAGCTTGAGAGGGCAACAAAGACGTTCCTGACTTCCTTCCTCTCCTTGGCCGGCACACTTGTCTCCTCGGTCCTTTCTTCTTTCCCTCCACCCGAATTCCGCTTTGATTGTCTATCTGATACTGATATTTCAGAATGACTTTTCTTTCCATTTTGATGGACTCCTTGAAGCTCTCCAACATCCTACTGGCAGCTTGCTTTCAAATCAAATGCTTTCTTACTAATACCATTACAGTGCTGTGTTTCCAGAACTGGTTTGCGAAATTTCCCATCCACTCCAGTTCACAACTCCTTTGACGATAAGAAAAGAAGACGTTGAGTTAGGGCCTGTCAAAAGTCTGTAAAACCAGGCTTTCTAAGCCTACGACCCAGTGGTTTCAAGGTCTTACTTTGGCAGGCTGCTAAGGATGCTCTGAAATTTATAAAGATTCTTTAAACTATATACCAGTATCTACCTATGCCTGTATTATACATGCTATTCTATATGGGATCAAGAACCAATCATAACAGAGGTAACATTCGCTTTTCCAGATTCTCATCTAAATAAGATACTCTGTTAGATGCACTCACACTACCTGAACATCTTAGGAGGATGTTAAAACTCCCTTAGCCTCATGTATTTTTAAAATGCAAATTAAATTATAATATTTTACCTTTTGTTTTTGTTTTTGTTTTCCAAGGTAGGGTCTCGCTCTAGCCCAAGCTGATCTGGAATTCACTATGTAGTATCAGGGTGGCCTCGAACTCAGGGTGATCCTCCTATCTCTGTCTCCTGAGTGCTGGGATAAAAGGCATGTGTCACCACACCCAGCTCTTTTTACCATTTTTTTATGCTTCTCTATTTGGGCCAAAAATGCCAGTATGGTTTGGGCAAAACAAGTATTCTCCTCCATGGAGAGAAATCTCAGTAGATGACATTACTCACCGGAGTGCTCAGATGCTTGGTGCTCTGAGTTAGGAGCTCCACTTTCCAGGAATTTATCCTAGAGGTGCATTGATACTGTGGTCAAAGATGAGCACATGAATACATTTATAACTGAATGTCAAAACTATCCAGAAATAACCTGGAGTTCTTCAGAAGGTTGAACGTGGAGTTACCTACTGGTACTTTTCTTGGCATATGCCCAAGCTGTGAAAACAGGTCCACACTAAAGCTTGTGCGTGAATGTTCATAGAGGCACTCCTTATTATTGCTGAGATGTGGAGACAACTTAAATGTTCACCCACTCAAGTAAAAGAAAGGTGAAAAACAAGTACAAAATAATGCATGCATCATGATTCCAATGTGTGAAAAAAATGTATTTCTTGAGAGATACATAAAAGGCTAGTAAGGATTATGTTTTCAGCATTCCTTCTGTATTTCCCTAAATGTTTTACTGTGAAAATATTTAGTTCTCGGTTTGTTTGTCTGTTTTTTCTAATTTTTAATTTAAATTTATTTATTAGAGAGAGAGAGAAAGAGGCAGATATATAGAGAGAATGGACATGCTAGGGTAAACTAACTCCAGACACACGTACCACCTGTGCATCTGGCTTATGCGGGTCCTGGGGAATTGAACCTTGGCAGGCAAGTAGCTTAACCACTAAGCCATCTCTCCAGCCATTTTGTTGTTGTTGTTGTTCTTAATTCATTCTTTTTCCTAAAGGTGAAAGATAATCTCAATCAGCCAGGTGTGGTGGTACATGCTTTTAATCCCAGTAGTCGGGAGGCAGAGGTAGGAGGATCGCTGTGAGTTTGAGGCCAGCCTGAGACTATAGAGTGAATTCCAGGTCAGCCTGGGCTAGAGTGAGACCCTGCCTCAAAAAACTATATATATATATATATATATATATACATATATATATATATATATATATTCTCAATCAGTAAACTATTAAATACCCTACCATGCATGATACAGATACAATGCCATGGGGCATACACACATACTAACATTGTAGAGCTGCCTTCATAAGCTCGCCTTTGGACTAGAAAGAATGTAAAAAAAAAATCAGTGGACAAAATAATCTATGGCAATTTTAAAGAAAATTCCTAGAATAATATAAGTGATCCTGTACAAACACTATGTGTATGGCGGAAGGCTCTCAGAGCTACATTGAACTGTGCTTGTTGTTAGCACCAAGGAGCAGTTATAAAATCTATACTCACTTCATAGGTGCAGGTAGCTTTTCCGAAGTCTGCTTTCTACACAGTGGCAAATGTATGGCAGCTAACAGGTTGTTTCAAACACAAGTGGAAATTTAGAAAATTTTTTGTGAAAGTTCCTTGTATGTAATAATCCCTCTGTGTTTCTACACAGGTAGAAAAAATGTGCTCTTGGGCTGGAGAGATGGCTCAGCAGTTAAGGCACTTGCCTGCAGAGCCTAACAACCTGGGATTGATTCCCCAGTAGTCACATAAAACCAGATGCACAAAATGGCACATGTACCTGGAGTCCCTTTGTCTCTGTCTCTCTCCTCTCTCTGCTTGCAAATAAATAAATAAATAAATAATTTTAAGGGTTTTAAAAATATTTTATTTTATTTATTTATTTGAGAAAGAGGCAGATAAACAGAGAAGGAGTGGGTGTGCCAGGGCCTCCAATGGCTGCAAATGAACTCCAGACGTATGCATCACCTTGTACATGTGACTTATGTGAGTCTTGGGGAATTGAACCTGAGTCCTTAGGCTTCACAAGCAAGTGCCTTAACAGCTTAAGCCATCTCTCTAACCCATAACCCATAAAATTTTTTTAAGAACAAAAATAAATCAGCTCTCAAGAGGCTGCCCCATTGATTGTGCAGAAGGACTCAGACCCAGAGTGTAATTCATAAGCAGCATTGGACACCTACTCTGTGCAGGGCAGGTGCCCGTATGTTTTCAAATTCTCATAGCCACTCTGGAAGTTGTGAGTCAATAGTCTCACTTTAACAGATGCATGGGGTGGGGAGGAAAAGAAAAAGAAACCTCAGAAGCAAAATAAATTGAGCAGAGTCTTAACAGCTAGTGCTGGGTGAGATTAGTGATCAAATCCAAGTCTGACTTCAGTACAGATATTCCGTCTACGAAACCACTCAGATACTCAGGGTGGAAATTGCTTCTGCCTTGTTTAGGAGTCAAGAATGTGAAATTAGCATTTGTTTGTGAGTTAAACTTCTTGGTTCTTTGTCTATTCTAGAATTTTCTAACAGAACCATGAATATGGATGATTAACATGAGGAAATGATTGGAGGGACATGTTTAATAGTTGGCCTAGGTAGATTGCAGTCTACCAACCATATAGAGTATATTATAGCTACAAAGGATGAGATCATTTATTAAGATTTGCAGTGTTGAGCCGGGCGTGGTGGCGCACGCCTTTAATCCCAGCACTCGGGAGGCAGAGGTAGGAGGATCGCTGTGAGTTTGAGGCCACCCTGAGACTCCGTAGTGAATTCCAGGTCAGTCTGGACTAGAGTGAGGCCTTGCCTCAAAAAACCAAAAAAAAAAAAGAAAAAAGATTTGCAGTGTCAGATGGTTCTATATGGTGAGTTATATGACCATTTCACAGATAAGAAAGTGAAAACTTGGGGAAGACTTCTCTAAGTCCCTGAAGTGATATGAAAAACATGTCAATAACATGGAAGTGTTAGAGTCTGAACTCAAACCCAAGCCTCTGTACACTGGACCTTTTCATTCTTTGCTCTATCATGAGCCCACCCATGCATAGATGTACAAGTAGTAAATAGAGTTTTTGTTCCAGTAAGTTTGGTTGCAAAGGAGAGGGGCAAAAATCAATTACTCTCTACAGTGGGAGATGAGGGTAAGAAAGGACATTGTGCTTCCTTGGAGTCAAAGACTTCAGACAATGCTTAAGTGGAAAATGTGTCTTGAAAGATAAAACATAGTGCAGGACAATGCTGAGAGCTTCAGAAAAGTCTCTATGCTTCATGCAAGTGAAGAAGTGAATAATTAGTGGGTTAGGCTACATAAGAACGGGGTCGTTGATGCTGAGCTTGGTGGCGCATGCCTTTAACTCCAGCACTCGGGAGGCAGAAGTAGGAGGATCGCCATGAGTTCAAGGACACCCTGAGATTACATAGTGAGTTCCAGGTCAGCCTGGACTAGAGTGAAACCCTACCTCAAAAAAAACAAAAACAAAGGGGGGATTGACAGGAACCTAAAACATCATTTAGTGTTGTCAAGGAGGAATGATATTTTCCCAGAGACTTGGGCAAATAAGGGAATAAGACAAGGAGAATTTAATTTATAACAAATGGGAATTTGTTCATGGTTGGAACCAAGTGATATGGTTCCACCTTCCTTCCTTTCTTCCTTCCCTCCTTCCTTTTGTTTTTATTTGTTTTGGTTTGTGAGTTTTTGTTGATTTTTTTTTTTAAAGATAAAGTCCCTCTATGTAGCCCAGGCTGACCTAATACTCAGCATTCCTGCCTCAGCCTCCCAGGTGCTGGTATTATAGGCTTGCACCACTACGTTCTCAGTAAAATAGACGTTAAAGTGACTTGTGATAAATGAAGCAGTACATAAATGGAAGTAGGCTCTAGAAGTGTGAGGAGGGTTTTATTCTATATTAACCTGAAAATATCCTTATAAAGTCACACTAAGAATAAAGGTTAAAAATCAAGAGGTTGAGTCACATTCAGATCTTGGGAAAAATTTGTTAACATGTCTATCTGAACTTTCAATAATTTCCATCTTCTTTTTTTTTTTTTACCAGAACATGACATAAGTTTATTTCAGATGTAACAGTAATGTTAAAATTGACAAGTTTAGGGCTGGAGAGATGGCTTAGCGGTTAAGCGCTTGCCTGTGAAGCCTAAGGACCTCGGTTCGAGGCTCAATTCCCCAGGACCCACGTTAGCCAGATGCACAAGGGGACGCACGCGTCTGGAGTTCGTTTACAGAGGCTGGAAGCTCTGGCGTGCCCATTCTCTCTCTCTCTCTCTCTGCCTCCTTCTCTCTGTTGCTCTCAAATAAATAAACAAAAAAATTTTTAAAAAATTGACAAGTTTAATTCTGAACTGCACCAAATAAACTTAGCCACTTAAGTATTTTTAAAGTTTTCCCTCCAAAAACTGAGGGAGCTTTTGTTTTCCACCACCATATACCACTGGTTCCCAATAGTTCTCTTATTGAAGGACTTTCAATTAATGAGCAAACTGCTTTGAGATACTTCAGAACTCTTTTCCTTTCCTCAAATGAAAACTAATCTGGACAAATTATATATTGCATAGATTTCTCTGTAATCTTTTCTTTAAAACCTAAATGCAAATACCATATAGTATAATTTTTTTTTCATCTTCTTACAATGAGAAACAGGAGACGGTAGCAGAACAGCCTCGACATGGTAATAGATTTGGCCTCACCTCTGTTTCTTACCAACTTTGCAGTATATCATTTTCAACATCAAATGAAAACTAAATATATATGACTGTTAGAAGGAATAAGTAAGATTATATGTCTAAGATGCCTAGTAGGGTAACTGGCTGAAATCCCATGATTAAGGTTTTGTTATTTAATATCATTACTCTGAAACTTCCTGCCAAGGTATTTTTTTCAGCTTATCTCTCTTATTTCATTGCAGTCCACTATCTAGTATTGTTTCTTCCACAAGAAAAAAAGAATGTCATTTTTGAGACCTTCAATAGTAGTTGTGTTTTAATATGTTTATAAATCCCATAAGATTGAGATTTTTAGAATCAATCAACTTGCATTAAGGTGTCTGATTCTACCTCCAGAAGAACTAAGGTGCTTTCTTTCAGATTGTTTTGTATCTATGTGCAGTGGCAAGAAGTCCTGGTATACCCATTAATTCTCTCTCTCTCTCTAATAAATAAATAAAGTAAAACAAAATATTTTTAAAATTACCCCCAAGTTAGAAAGAAGAGACACAAACTCCATATTCATGGGTACTAGGCAGGATGTATAACTTTAAAGCATAAGATATGAAATCAGAACATGAGTGGAGGAATAATGGACAAGGAAAGGGCCAAAGTAACAGGAAAGCAAAAGAGGTGAGTCATTCTATCCCCGTCTAACCAGTAGAACCTATGAAACTTTCTGGGTAACAGCAAAGATACGCTGATAAATGACCAGTGGTCCATTATCAGGAAAAGTTGACAGTTGAAGGTGGGTGCTTATGATGTCCACATATGTACATGTGACAAGTGAGACTGGTATACAGGAAGAGTAGACTACATTATACAAATGGTACAAAAATACAACAGCCTTCCTGAAAACTCCATGTAGCCAATACTTCTATCTAATCGTCAATCTATGGTTGCAATTAATGAGCGAGTTTAGCTCTCACCTAATTGCTGGTTAATATTTTCATTTGTGTTAATCAATAAGCAAATGTAAAGGGAGTAGAGATGTGGTCAGATTCTCACCCATTTGTCAGTGAGGTGGACTATTTTGATGAGTTGGATAATAACTATGAATGAACTACAAGCATTCTGCTAAGTACTAGAAAAATATTTCCTCAATTTTCTGCCATTCACAATGTGATGGCTACACAAGTCTGACTTATTAGCATTTTCTCCATCACCTTTTCAGCTCAGAAAATAAACAAGTAATGAATTAAACCCGGATTTTTTAGTGAGGAAAACACTCTTACCAGGTCCAAGGTGAATCTACCATTGGGATGTCACTGCAGAAAGACTTGGAAAAAATTCTAGTTGTGACTCCTTACATAGTCTTTCCATCTTCCACAATACTTTTCATCACAATTTATTTGACAGTCTATATGTATTTAACTTACTAAATTAATTATCTTCCAAAATCCATAAGAACAGAAATTCTTTTTTTTTTTTTTTTTTTTTTTTTTTTTTTTTTTTTTTTGGTTTTCCAAGGTAGGGTCTCACTCTAGTTCAGGCTGACCTGGAATTCACTATGTAGTCTCAGAGTGGCCTTGAACTCATGATGATCCTCCTACCTCTGCCTCCCAAGTGCTGGGATTAAAGGCATGCGCCACCATGCCTGGTTTAAGAGCAGACATTCTTGTCTTATTTCATCCTGCTATGTTCTTAGTGTTTAGAACAAATATTTAATGAATGAAAAATAAAACACTGGCTGGGCATGGTGGCACACACACCTTTAATCCCAGAACTCGGGAGGCAGAGGTAGGAGGAACGCAATGAGTTCAAGGCCACCCTGAGACTACATAGTGAGTTCCAGGTCAGCCTAAGCTAGAGTGAGACCCTACTTCGAAAAAACAAGAAGTACAAAAATAAATAAAAATAAAACATTGTACTTACTATCTTGTCAGGCAATATCCTCTAAGTGTTTCCTATGTTAGGTCGTAAGTCCCCACTCAACCCTATGACACTTACCATCTCCATCATGAAACCAGAAAGTGACTGAATCAAGTCACACAGAAGGTCTGTGGTGAAACCGGAATTCACTCCCATGTACTCTCGTTCCCCACTCTTTCTTCACCATGGTGTGTTCTCTTAGTGCATTGGAGCCATGATGCTGGCAAAGAGAGGTTCGGGGGGTGGGGTGCTTTGCTGCAGAATCTAAAAGCAACATGGTTGTATTATAACAAATGAAGAGACAATATGCTGAAAGTGATAGATTATCTGACAGGTGTGGTTTTACAGAAAAAAAAGTGAAAAAGGCACATTTGGAAACCATGGGAAGTTCTGGGAAGGAAAAATTCCAAAGCAGAACCTCTGCAAGTGATAAGACGAAGCAACTCTTTCTTTAGTTTTATTTATTTACTTGAGAGTGACAGACAGAGAGAGAAAGAGGGAGAGGGAGGGAGGGAGGGAGAGAGAGAGAGGGAGAGAGAGGGAGAGAGAGAGAGAGAGAGAGAGAGAATGGGCACACCAGGGCCTCCAGCCACTGCAAACTCCAGATGCGTGCGCCACCTTGTGCATCTGGCTTATGTGGGTCCTGGGAAATTGAGCCTTGAACTAGGATCCTTACGCTTCACAGGCGAGCACTTAACTACTAAGCCATCTCTCCAGCCCTAAGACAAGGCAACTCTTAACTCCAGAAAGCAGTTAGTTGAATGAGAAAAAAAGGAAATGTAAATGGAGGATTCTATATTTATTTGGTTCAGCAGAAAATATTTATAAAATCGTAGTAATAAAAGCCAAGTATTACATACCTATGATCCTTTATTGTTGAAATAAAAGTAGTTCTCCTTTTATAGTATAACATTAGGAATACCGTTTATTTGGTTGGTTGGTTTGTTGGTTGGTTGGTTTTTCGAAGTAAGCTTTTGCCATATCCCAGGTTGACCTGGAATTAGCTATGTAACCTCAGGGTGGCTTCAAACTCACAGCGATCCTCCCACCTGTGCCTCCCAAGTGCTGGGATTAAAGGCATGCACCACCATGCCCGGCTTTGTTGTTTTTTTAGATTATTAATTTGAGAGAGAATTTTTTTCTTAGCATAAATTCTTGTATTCAAGAGTCTTACTATTGTACACATGAATGGCTCGTGCTTGTGCTTTGAAGATTGACGTTCATTTACCACGTTATTTACTCTGCTTCTTAGGTACCAGCAAAGGCCAGACACCTTACTCAGCAACTGCCCTGCCACCACCTCCAGCATCTCATCCAGTCAGCCAGCCTCCACTGCCAGCATCTCACCCAACACAGTCTCCAGCCCCAAGCCTGCCGCCCAGAAACATTAAACCCTCCCTCGACCTGCGGTAAGCAAAAAATACTCTCTTATGTCTTCAGTGACTTGCCAGAGATCTTCAAGCTGTGCATGCCTGAGTGCCCAGGGTTCCATAGAAAAACTCCAGCGTACCTTGGTGGGCAGTTGGCATAAGGGCTAAGTAAGGAGGTAGATGTGATGCTCCCATTCCTGTTTAAGTCTGAGGAGCCCTTGTGTATATCTGTTTCATGTTGCAATTTCCTATACCAGTTCACTTGAAGATTCCCACTGCCTTGAAAGACTGGGAAGTTTTCTTGAGCATACCAGCACCATCTCCAATTTCCCCGTCACCACTGTTGCCGTCCGGTTAGCATTGCTGGTAGAAATCACCCAACCAAGAGTAGCTTCTGGGAAAAAGAGATTTATTTTGGCTGGCAGGCTCCAGGGGAAGCTCCATAATGGCAAGGGAAAACGATGGCATGAGCAGAGGGTAGACAACACCCCCTGGCCAACATAAGGTGGACAATAGCAACAGGAGAGTGTGCCAAACACTGGCATGGGGAAACTGGCTATAATACTCATAAGCCCACCCCCAACCATACACTGCCTCCAGGAGGCATTAATTCCTAAATCTCCATCAGCTGGGAACCTAGCATTCAGAACACCTAAGTTTATGGGGGACACCTGAATCAAACCACCACACCCACCATTATAGTCACCATTCCTACCACCACGATGATCATTGTCACTTCCATTGCTGCCACCACAACCCCTATTACCCTCACCACCATATTTTACTGAGTACCTGTGATGTGTTAAACATTGCAATCTCTATAACCTTATTGAGTTGGTAGTTTTATTATCATTTCATGGGTGAGAAAACAGAACTTCAGAAGGGAAACTTCTCCATGAACACATGATAGTCTAGAATAGAAACTTAAACCAGTCACTCGGACTTCAAATTAAAAGTCTGCCTTAGACTGGAGAGATGGCTCAGCAGGTTAAGGCACTTGCCTGAAAAGCCTAAGGACCCAGGTTCAATTCCCCAATACTCATGTAAGCCAGATGCACAAGGTGGTGCCTATGTCTGGCGTTCAATTGCTCTGGCTAGAGACCCTGATGTGCCCATTCTCTCTCTCTTTCTCTACCTGCCTCTCTCTCTCTTGCTCTCAAATAAATGATTAAGATAAATTTTTTAAATTATTTTTATGTATTTATTAGAGACAGAGAGAGTGAGTGAGAGATAGATAGAGAGAGAGAGAGAGAGAGAGAGAGAGAGAGAATGGGCACACCAGGGCCTCTATGTATTACAAACAAACTACAGATGTATGTGCCACCATGTGCATCTGGGTGCCTGGAGAATTGAACCTGGGTCCTTAGGCTTTGCAGGCAAGTGCCTTAACCACTAAGCAATCTCTCCAGCCAATAAATAAAATATCTTTTAGAAGTCTGCCTTAAGCCACATGCTAAACAGTATTTAGTGAATGAAAAATACACATTTACTCTTGACCTTAAAATGCCAGCAGTATTAAAAATCTAAGAAGCTTTTATTATTATTATTATTATTATTATTATTATTATTATTTGGTTTTTTTCATTCTATCCTAGGCTGACCTGGAATTCACTATGTAGTCTCAGGGTGGCCTCAATCTCATCCTATCTCTGCCTCCTGAGTGCTGGGAATAAAAGCATGTGCCACCACG
This sequence comes from Dipus sagitta, assembly GCA_036346955.1. Taxonomy (NCBI): domain Eukaryota; kingdom Metazoa; phylum Chordata; class Mammalia; order Rodentia; family Dipodidae; genus Dipus; species Dipus sagitta. The sequence goes on from CM070782.1 coordinate 71,015,998, forward strand.
CCCAGCTCTAAGAAGCTTTTATTTAAGTGTATCCTTGCTTAAATTTTCTTGGATGGTACTATCTATAATTTTGACCTCTATGATTTGCTATACCTAGGCTCTTATTCATGACTTACCAAAATAACTAGCTGAGGAAAAAATAGAAGATTGCAATAAAATGAAATGTTGTTTAAAATATATTTTCTTTTCTTTAAGTTTTTTTTTTTTTTTTTTGCAAGAGAGAGAAAGAGAGAATGGGCATGCCAGGGCCTTTCAGCCACTATGAACAAACTCCAGATGCATGCGCCCCCTTGTGTGACATTGTGCATTTGTATCATTATGCATCTGGCTAAATGGCACCTGGAGATTCAAACATGCACTCTTAGGCTTTGCAGGCAAGCGCCTTAACTGCTAAGACATCTATCTCTTGAGCCCTGAAATATAAACACATACATACATATATATATATATTTTGAGGTAGGGTCTCACTCTAGCCCAGGCTGACCTGGAATTCACTATGGAGTCTCAGGGTGGCCTTGAACTCATAGTGATCCTCCTACCTCTGCCTCCCGAGTGCTGGGATTAAAGGCATGCGCCACCACACTCGGTTCTGAAATATATATTTTAATGATAACAGGCATTTTCCTTGCTAGATCTTTACTTTCCTTTTCTAGAAAATTGCTCTACGGGGGCTGGGAACATGGTTCAGTGGTTAAAGACACTTGTTTGCAAAGCCTGCCAGCCCAAGTTCAAGTCCCAACATCAGCTGAATACATGACATGGTGCAAGTGTCTGGCATTCATGTGTAGTGGTAAGAAGCTTTGGCACATTCACCCATATATACCCACAAATAATTAAAAACCAAAGAAGATGGGCTGGAGAGATGGCTTAGCCATTAAGGTGCTTGCCTGAGAAGCCTAAGGACTCATGTTCTACTCTCCAGGTCCCGTGTAACCTAAACACACAGTGACACAAGCACGTAATGTTGTACATGTGCACAAGGTGGCATATGCATCTGGAGCTCGATTGCCATGGCTGGAAGTCCTGACACACCAATTCTGTCTCTCCCTCTCATAAAAAAAAAAAAGGCCAGTCTGTTGGGCTTGCCTAAAAAATAATAATTGTTATAAAAAGAAATAAGAAAATTGTTCCACCTATGCTCCTATCCCACAGACAAGCCACATCCCTGCATAGTTAGTACAGTTTGGCTTTAAACTCAGTTCCCATCCTGGATAGCTAGCCTATTGTCATAATCTATACACTAGAAACTCTGCAGAAACCATTCTCACATGCAGAGCTTTCCTTACATGTTTTGTAATTACAGTTCAGAGCAGGGACTGAAAGCACATTTGTGTGAGTGGCCACACTTGTCTTAGGTCTCAGTGTCCACTAACACTATTGGCTGAGACCCACTACAGTCAATAAGCAGAAGGCGGGCAGTTAGACAGTATGTCCCGGCACAGGCATGCAAGCTCTCCCTGCAGACCTGGGCAGCCCCAGAGGGCACAGCTACGAAAACTCAGTGCACATCTCATGCTGATTCCCACAGGTGCCCACTAGAGACAGTGCCTGAGTTCTCCACTGGAACTTGTCACACATGCTCCGTGGGCCTCATGACTACCAGATCAGAAGCCTAGAAGGAAAGCAAGTGTGTGGACTAGAGAGATGGCTTAGCGGTTAAGGTGCCTGCCTGCAAAGCCAAGGGACCTAGGTTCCATTCCCCAGTACCCACATAAAGCCAGATTCACAAAGTGGCACAAGCGTATGGAGTTTGTTTACATTGACTACAAGGCCCAGGTACACCCATTCTTTCTCTCTTTCTCAGATAAATAAATAAAATATTTAAAATATATACTTAAAAAAAAAAAAAGAAAGGAAGTGTTCTCACAGTCCAAGCACAGCAGAATGCTCTTATCACTTAGGCAACTCTTCCTGTCAGTGTAGAAATTCATAGAAACTGAGCTCCACATCTGAGCAGTGAGCCAAGAGTTTGGCGGCACATTTTCTTAGAACTTGGCAAATCTAGCTCTATTGTGTTGACTCTCCTCTGCAACCTAATCCCTAGAATCTATCATGATAAGATGGGAAAATAAATTATAATAGGAAGGAAGGATGTTATCTTTATTTATTTATTTGAAAGAGAGAGGCAGAGAGAGAGAGAGAGAGAATAGGCACACCAGGGCCTCCAGCCACTGCAAATGAATTCCAGATGTATGCACCACCTTGTGCAGCTGGCTTACATGCAACCTGGAGAATTGAACCTGGGTCCTTTGGTTTTGCAGGCAAGTGCCTTAGCCGCTAAGCCATCTCTCCAGCCCAGAAGGAAGGATTTTAAAAGCAGTCCTGGAACCCAGGACATTACTTGCACAGGATGCTGGTCATGTGTCCCAGAGCTTTGCGAGGAATTCTTACAAAGTAGGCAAAGTTAGCAAGGTCTTGATAGGCAGCCAAGCTCAGCCTCTTCTAGTACTGTTTTCATCAGAGATTAGCAAAACCCACCCTTTGTAATGAACTTTACCTCATTCCTTTGTCTATAAGGATGCTCTTATTTTTTTTATTTTTTTTGTTTTTTATTTGAGAGCGACAGACAGAGAGAGAAAGAGAGGTAGAGAGAATGGGCATGCCAGGGTCTCCAGCCACTGCAAACAAACTCCAGACGCATGCGCCACCTTGTACATCTGGCTTATGTGGGTCCTGGGGAATCGAGCCTCGAACCGGGGTCCTTAGGTTTCACAGGCAAGCGCCTAACCGCTAAGCAATCTCTCCAGCCCTATAAGGTTGCTCTTAATATGTGATTTATCCAAGAGTTGCCAGCTTCACGAAGTGCATCCTGGGGAGGGGTGGACAGAAAGAAGCAAGGGTCTTACATATTGTATGGTTGAGATAAGGTGTGCTTGGAGTGGCTGGTAGTCGTTGAGTAGAGAAAAGAAAAAGTGAAAGCTAAGGATCAGTAGGCTAATATTTTTCTTTTTTATTTTTTTAATTCATTCACTTACAACAGACAGACAGGGAGGGGGGAGAGAGACAGAAAGAGAGAGAGTATGGGTATGCCAAGACCTCTAGCCACTGCAGACAAACCCCAGACACATTTAACACCATGTGCATCTGGCTTACATGGGTACTGAGGAATTTAACCTTGGTCCTTTGGCTTTGTGAGCAACTGCCTTAACCACTAAGACATCGCTCCAGCCCCAAACCACTTTTTAAAAGTGTTTTTTATTTATTTATTTGAGAGAAAGAGAAATAGGCAGGTAGAGAAAGAGAGAATGGGTGCATCAGGGCCTCCAGCTGCTGCAAACAAACTCCAGATATGTTCACCCCTTGTGTATTTTGCTTACGTGGGTCCTGGAGAATCAAACTTGGGTCCTTTGGCTTTTCAGGCAAGCACCTTAACCACTAAGACATCTCTCCAGCCCTTTTTTTAAATATTTTATTTACTTATTTGCAAACACAGTGATACAGAGAGAAAGAGAAAGAAGGAGAGAGATCATGGGCACGTCGGGGCCTCCAGCCACTGCAAACAAACTCCAGATGCATGCACCACTTTGTACATCCAGCTTACATGGGTACTGGGGAGTCAAACCCAGGTCATCAGGTTTTGCAGACAAGTGCCTTAACCACTGAGCAATCTCTCCATCCCCCTAATTTTTTTTCAAAAGGGAGCTGGGGAGATGGCTCAATGGTTAAAGGTGCTTGCTTACAAAGCCTGATAAGTCCCTAGAACACAGACACCTTGGCGTTGTCTTCTGACATCCACATGCATATCATGGCACGTGCATACACACATCCATGCAGGCAAAGAAATGAAATTTAAAAATGAAAGAGAGAAAGCATCAAATATGTTCAAGGTCCCATCAGTAAACCAGAGTAAACACCACAATGAAGAAATAGCTAGATTAGAAAATTTTCCCCAGGAAGGGGAAGCCAGCTAAATACAGAGGAAATGAAAGCAGCATCGTCTTTACATTCAAGCTCAAAAGCTTGTCTTTCACATGAAGGGGAAGTTTATGGGTTGGTCTGTGGGTAAAGAAGTGGAAGATGCAGGTAGCAACATACTTCTGCTCTCACCACCACCCTTTAAAACCTCTGTGCTTCCCAAATGCTGCTGCTAGGGACTGCAAATGTGTCTTCCCCCTCTAACCAAAGTCCACTTTCAAGTCAGAGCTATAAGTTGTTTTTGTTGTTGTTGTTGTTGTTGTTTTGTTTTTTCAAGATAGGGTCTCACTCTAGCTCAGGCTGACCTGGAATTTATTTATGAGTCTCAGGGTTGCCTCGAACTCATGACGATTCTCCTAGGTGCTGGGATTAAAAGCCTGCACCACCACGCCCAGTGGTGGGTTTTCTTTTTAGTACTTATTTCACAAATATTTGAGTCACTCACTCCTTCGTGTTTTTGTAAGTAGACTTAAGCAAACATCAGTGTGCAAAACAAAGACCCTGCCTTTACAAAGCTGGGGCGAGAGACAAAAGGAGTAAGGGTAATAAAGAGGTAAAAAGATACTGTAGTACTTAGGATGTATCAAATGTTACAGAGCAGAGTTTGATGGTGGTGCAGGAGGTAGTGTTGGTGACAGCATGTTGCAACTTTAAACAGAGCAACGAGGTAGCAAAGAGTCAAGGAAATGGTGGCATCAGGCATTAGGCAGAAGGTGAGGAACTGTTTATGACAACAAGAACAGAGCTGGAGAGATGGCTTAGGTTAAGGCACTTGCCTGCAAAGTCTAAGGACCCAGGTTCAATTTCCCAGTAGCTACATAAGCCAGATGCATGAGGTGGCGCATGTGTCTGGAGTTCGTCTGCAGGGCTGGAGGCCCTGGAGCACCCATTCTCTCTCTCTCCATATATATATGTGATCTATGCTCCTCTCTCTCAAATAAATAAATAAATAAAATATTTTAAAAAGACAGAGAGAGAGGGCTGAAGAGATGACTTAGCAGTTAAGTGCTTGTCTGTGAAGCCTAAGGACCCCGGTTCGAGGTTCAATTCCCCAGGACCCACATAAGCCAGATGCACAAGGTAGTGTATGCATCTGGAGTTAGTTTGCAGTGGCTGGAGGCCCTGGCACGCCCATTCTCTCTCTCTCTCTCTCTCTCTCTCTCTCCCTCTCTCTCTCTCTCTCTCTGCCTCTTGTATATGTGTATGTGTATGTCTGTTGCTCTCAAATAAATAACTAAAAAAATTAAAATACAAAAAGACAGAGAGAACAGAGGTCAATAGCAGTTCATTGACTAGGGACGAGGTCCCTGGGACTGGACTAGAAAGAGCAAGGGAAGCAGCAACTGGAGAAGTGGCAACACATGTAGGGCTCTGCGGCTCTTGACGGTGGAAAATAAGAACTCTTGAAGAGCTGAGGTGCAGCAGGGACTTGTCTGACTTACACTCCATAGAACATCACCCTGGCAGCTGGGCTGTGAGGAGATGGTAGGTGGGTGAATGTTGAAGCAGCAGAACCAGTTAGAAGTTGCAGAAATGCACACAAGACGTGATGCTCACCAAGACGGCAGTGGAGAGGTGGTGAGATGTGTCTGGGCTCTGGATGGATTTTTAAAAAATATTTTATTGGAGGTGGAGAGATGGCTTAGCAATTAAGGCGCATTCCTGCAAAGCCTAAGGACCCAGGCTCGATTCCCCAGGTCCTACATAAGCCAGATGCTCATAGTGGCACATGCGTCTGGAGTTCATTTGCAGTGGCTGGAGGCCCCGGCACGCCCATTCTCTCTCTCTCCCTCTTTCTCTGTCAAATAAATAAATAAATAAAAATATTTTAAAAAGGGAAAACCAGTAAATTAAGTGTCCTGGGAGGCAAGCGTAGGAATCGCTGTAGAGGAGACAGTGGGCAAGTCCCTCAGAAGCAGCTAAAGGCCCTGTTTCTCTGTGGCTAGCGAGCTTGAACATTTTTTTTTTTTTCATTTTTGGTTTTTTCAAGGTAGGGTCTCACTCTAGCCCAGGCTGACCTGGAATTCACTACGTAGTCTCAGGGTGGCCTCGAACTCACAGTGATCCTCCCACCTCTGCCTCCCGAGTGCTGGGATTAAAGGCGTGCACCACTACGTCTGGCAAGCTTGAACACTTTTAAGGGAGAGTAGGAAGGTATGGGTAAGGGAAACTTGTTCAATATAACAATATATGCCTGTATGATTTGTTTTTTGTTTGTCTGTTTGTTTGTTTGTTTGTTTGTTTTCTAGGTAGGGTCTCATTCTAGCCCAGGCTGACCTGGAATTCACTCAGTAGTCTCAGAGTGGCCTCGAACTCATAGTGATCCTCCTACTTGTGCCTCCCGGGTGCTGGGATTAAAGGTGTGCACCACCACGCCTGGCCTGTATGAATTTTTTAAAATGAAATTTAAAACATTAAAAAAAAAAAAGGAAGGAAGGCCAAGCATGGTGGCACATGCTTTTAATCCCAGCACTCAGGAGGCACAGGTAGGAGGATCGCCGTGAGTTTGAGGCCACTCTGAGACTACTGAGTGAATTCCAGGTCAGCCTGGGCTAGAATGAGACCCTACCTGGAAAAAAAACAAAAAACAAAAAACAAATAAACAAAAACAAAACAGAGAAGGGACTGTAGAGGGCAATGGAAGCAAAACTGTCAGGAGGGTGGAGCGTGCATGTCACAGAGAATCAGCTTTAAGAGGATCAATCAAAGCAGAGCCCACAGATACTCTTTTTGAGGAAAAAAGGCATGCAGGCATGGGGCAGCGGCTGGTGAGACAAGTGAGACCCAACGAATTTTTAAAATTCATTTTAGTTATTCATTCAGTTTTTTGAGATGGAACTATGCAGCATGACTACAGGGTAATTGAGAAAGGCTTGGGAAAGAGGAGAGGATGGTGGATGGAGGGGGAAGAATTTCTGGAACAAAGCCTAGAGCAGCTTCCATCTAGGGAGGTTTGGATCCCCTACCAAACTGCGTAACCGCCAGGGTGTGAAGCTCGGGGTCTCTGACTGGAATGAAAGGAGGGATTTTAGAAATAGGAGCCTTGGTCCTGTGCAGCCTGTTCCACTGACTTCCGAAGTTGTTCCCAGAAGTGTCTTGTAATCATATCGTTCAAGTCAGATTATCTTCTAATCATGAAAGGTCGGAGGCAGGTAAGAACCAGAACTCATGACTAGCTTTGAAAATTAAGCAGTCAAAACCAAAATTCATATGTATTTTAAATTGTATTGTTTCCCCACCTAGTGGTCAGATTATAGCGTGTTGCATCCTCTGCTATTTTACTCAACACATTTGAAGTGAAATCGATCAAAAGACCGTGTTAATCATAATTAATAGATTCAAATCAACATCTACCATAGCACACTTCTCAGTGGCATTTTAAATGAATTATAATTTCAATAAGTTAATTAATCCTTTAGTTGAAAACTGAACCAATGGTTGATACTTTGAGTACACAAAACCAGTTTCATGGTTATTAATAGTAATGGGACAAGAAGAGTGAAGTAATGAGAGGTAATAAACAGTGGGAAGAGACTAAGGTTGTTAGCAAGGGAAGGCCAAATACTTCCCTCCCTGAAGTCACTAAGTTAGTGTAAAGGATAGTTGGGTGTAAGAATGTACCATCATAAATTAGAATGTTCGAGCACTTGAGACTTGCCGTATCAGTTGACCACTGCCAGATGGTCTTACCTAATTCCACTCAGAAATCTTTGGCTGAAGCAACTCAGAGTTTTTAAATTCCTCATACGTTGATTATAGAAAAGCCATTGGGTTTGTTCCTGATAAGGGAAGGCATGGAACAAAGGTTTTGTTTGTTTGTTTGTTTGTTGTTGTTTGTGTGTGTGTGTCAATTAGATTATTGCTTCCTTCAAGAGGAATAAATAAATGAATGAGTAGGGCCTGGAGAGATGGGTCAGTAGTTAAAGGTGCTTGCTTGCAAAGTCTGCCAACATGGGTTCAAGTCCCCACTACCCATGTGTGGTAGTTTGAATAGTTGCCCCCCCCACCAATAGATTCAAGAGTTGATTAAAACTTGGATTTCCAGCCACCTGGCTGGAGGAGGTACCACTGGGCAGATCTTAGGGTCCAGCCCTAAGGTGTGGTGGTGGATTTGAAAATCCAATCTAAAGAGATGCAAAGTGCCTGGAGTTTCTGAAGTGTACTTGTTTGTGGTGTGGCTTTTTGTTTGCTGTTTGTTTGTTTGTTTTTTGGCTTGGGGCTTCTCTCTCTACTTGGACCTGTCAAGCATCTTTTTCTGCCATTATGGAGCTTCCCCTGGATCTGTAAGCTTCAATAAATCCCTTCTTCCATAACTGTGCCTGGTCTGGCAGTTCAACTCGTGACCTGAAGCTGTCTGGTGCACCATGTAAAGCCAAGTGCAGAAAGTGGCATGTGCTTCTGGAATTCATTTGCAGTAGTGGCAAAAGGCTGTGGTGTGCCCTATGCCCACACATTCTCTCCCTTTTTCACTTTCACTGCCTCTCTCTCTCTCTCTGTGTCTGTCTCTTTCTCTCAATAAATAAATAAATAAAAGTATTTTTAAAATAGTCAAGCAATTAGGCCAGGTGTGGTGGTGCACACCTTTAATCCCAGCACTCGGGAGGCAGAGGTAGGAGGATTGCCATGTGTTCAAGGCCACCCTGAGACTACATAGTGAATTTCAGGTCAGCCTGGGCTAGAGTGAGACCCTACCTTGAAAAAGAAAAAGAAAAAGATAGACCAGCAATTAGAAGCTAAGATTGTGAATAGTAAATAGGGCTTAAAGACAAGCTTTATCTGTTTGTTTTGGCAGTGCAGAGGTTCAAAGCCAGGGTCTCCAGCACGCTAGGCAATCAATCACTCTACCTCTGAACTACAGTCCCAGCCCACCCTAGTAGCTTTCTAAAATGTTACTGACAGTATTAAATCAACTTTACAGGCTGGAGAGGTGGCTTAGCGATTAGGCGCTTGCCTGTGAAGCCTAAGGACCCCAGTTCGAGGCTCGATTCCCCAGGACCCACATTAGCCAGATGCACAAGGGGGTGCACGCGTCCAGAGTTCTTTTGCAGTGGCTGGAGGCCCTGGCGCATCCATTCTCTCTCTCTCTCTCTCTCTCTCTCTCTCTCTCTCTCTCTCTCACTCTCAAATAAATAAATAAAAATGAACAAAAATTTTTTTAAATCAACTTTACTTTTCCTATTTAGTTTCATAGGCTATGGCATAAAACCAGAGCTATGGTGAAAGGCTTACTTGAATAGATTTATTATCCCTCCTGATGAGCTTCCTCTTTTTCTCCTTTACTCCCTCCTTCCTCCCCCGTTTGTGGTTGGTTGTGACTATTTCCATTGTTTTCCTTTGAATCCGTCTATGGAGCTTTTCTCAAGGCCTGCCGGCATTGAACAATCATGACAGCTGCATGTAGCACTTGAACCCATTTCTCTTCCTCATTTTCTCTGCTGTCATTGCCATTGTGATAGTTAGTTCATGTGTACTGAAAATTTTCATGTTATACATATGATATATGCAGACCTATATAAGGTGGCATTCGAATTTATATGGCACAGGGCCGGAAAGATGGCTTAGCAATCAAGGCACTTGCCTGCAAAGCCTGAGGACCCAGGTTTGATTCCCCAGTACCCATGTAAAACCACAAGGTGGTACGTGTGTCTGGAGATGGTTTGAAATGGCTAGGGGCCCTGGTGTGCCCATTCTCCCCCTCTATCTGCCTCTCTCTCTCTCAAATAAATAAATGAAATATTTTAAAAAAATTATATGTGGGCTGGAGAGATGGCTTAGCAGTTAAGGCACTTGCCTGCAAAGCCAAAAGACTCCAGTTCAAATCCCCAGGACCCACGTAAGCCAGATGCAGAAGGTGGCCCATGCATCTGGAGTTTGTTTGCAGTGACTGGAGACCCTGGTGTGCCCATTCTCTTTCTATCTATCTGCCTGTTTCTCTCACACATGCTTCCTCTCTATCAAATAAATAAACAAATAATGTTAAAATTTTTTTTTCAATTTATATGGCATAATGGTGGGTCTATGTGTGCAAGCAAACAGGACCAGAGGATAGTTAGTGCTCACATGTATGTGTTATACAAATACCCTTAGTTGTACAAGTATTATTCACCCAGGTGTTTTAGGAAGTAGATCACAAACCTAGTAGTATTTTTTGCTTAATGTTCTTTTTAACAAATGGCAATGATCATTTTAATAATGAAAGTTTAGGACTGGGGAGATAGCTCGGTGGTTAAAGGCACTTGTTTGCCAGGCTGCCAACCCGAGTTAAATCCACCTCAGTGCCCATGCCAAGCTGGATGCAAAGTGCTCTGAGATCCTAATGCATCTAGAGCAGAGGGAAACAACCGGAAGTAGCTTACGAGGAGCAGCAGCAGAACGAGACACCCAGTCTCCAAAGACAGTGGAAGGAGAGGAGAAGCAGCCCTAGCTTGTCCCTGGACCTCCACGCGTATGCCATTGACATGCATATGCCCCGACACACACAAACGCATGCACGCACACATGCACACACACACACACACACTAATTAAAATAACAAGTTCAGTCTCAGTATTACTGTTATATCACCCTGTCACGATGGGATTATTCTGACAGTATCCTCTAAAGGACAGGCATAATAAGTTAACTAAGAAAGTGACAGTTCGTTTTCTCGAGGTGATGGGATGGCAATGAGAAGAGAGGCTGCACATTGCTGTTCCATGGTTAGCAATAGCACAAGGTCATTACTGAGTGACAGACAGAGGACAAGGAGAAGAGCAGAGCGGGCTCCCAAGGGAGGAGGGCACTATGGGGTAAAGGAAGATGAGGGGGAGAGGGACAAGAGAGGGTAATGCAGGTGAATATGATCAAAGGATATTAACTATATGCATGAAAATGTCATAATGAAACCCATGATTGTGCATAATTAATACATATGTTAATTTGAAAAAAATACCCTGTTTTAGGAAAGACAAGAGTGAGCTTCAGAGCTGAGAGTAATTTTGGGGGAGGAGGGAGTGTTTCGGAGCTCTTTATGGAATAGAGTGTGAAGGAGGGGGTGACATGAAGCCAGGGTTCGTGCAGGGAGGGGAAGCATGGGATAAGCATGGAGCCATAGGAAGCGGTGTTCCGGTGGAGTGAATTCAGTATTAACCCATGAAGAGAGGCTTGAAGGATGAACGTATGGTTGGCCTGGCCACGCACATCTATGATCTCAGTGTCAGGAGCTTTTGGAGTCCTCTTTCCTCTGGACTTTCTGCAGATTGCTAGTTGAATGTAGAGGTAACTTGATCAAATTTGGTTTCTCCTTTTAAAAAAAAAATTCAAAACATTTTATTTATATAGCACCATGCTATAAAACAACTGATACATTATTTAAAATCATGTTTGGGGCCCAAAATTAATTACAAATTCACTTAGATGGTTTATAAAGAATGATTCCAGGGCTGGAGAGATGGCTTAGCATTTAAGTCACTTGCCGGTGAAGCCTAAGAACGCATGTTTGAATCTCCAGGTCCCACATGGCCAGACGCAGTGATACAAGCGAGCAATGCCACACATGCACACAAGGGGTAGCACACATCTGGAGTTCATTCATAGTGGCTGAAAGGCCCTGGTGCACCCATTTTCTCTCTCTCTCAAAAATAAAAATAAAAGAATGATTCCAACTTCTATGTGTCTCTTTTTTAGTCATTGCTTTATTTTTTAGATTTTTTTAAATTTTATTTGAGAGAGAGAGATAAAGAATGGGGCAGATAGAGATAGAGAAAAAGACTGGGCATGCCAGGGACTCCAACCACTGCAATCAAACTCCAGACGCACGTGCCACCCTGTGCATCTGCTTTACATGGTTCCTGCGGAATTGAACCTGGGTCCTTTGGCTTTGCAGGCAAGCGCCTTAACCAATAAGCAATCTCTCCAGTCCTACTTACTGTTTTCTTCTCTTTTGGTAAGGCTCATTTCTAGATAATGTTGCACTTTTTATCAGGAACTTAAAAGATACACTTTAATCCCTTCTTTGAGGGGAAGGATCCACTGATGCTTAATACCTAAAGACCTTACTTTTCAATGGCATTTGTAAAGCCTAAGCCACAAATTTTAAACATAATTATTTTTTCAAATATTTTTATTTGTATTTATTTATTTGAGAGAGAGGAAAATAAGCAGAGAGAGAGAGAGAGGAAAATAAGCAGAGAGAGAGAGAGAGAATGGGTACACCAGGGCCTCCAGCCACTGCAAACAAAATCCAGATGCATGTGCCACCTTGTACGTCTGATTTATGTGGGTCCTGGGGAATCAAACCTAGGTCCTTTGGCTTTGCAGGCAAGTGCCTTAACTGCTAAGCCATCTCTCCAGCCCCTTAAACCTAATTATTAAACACAAAAGTTTTTTATGTTTATTTTTTTTTCTTTTTTTGGTTTTGTCTATACCATCATTTCTGTGCTTGGTTGTGAAACTTCCAAGGACTAGACTCATTAAGTGAACCATGTTCAATAAGCTTATTAACTTGAACTTTACCCTTAACTAAGCAGAAAACTAGTCACATTTTAATTGTTAAAAGGTAGCATTCTTCCTCAGCCACACTCCAAAATTAGAGGAATTGTTTCTTTGGTCTATGGCATAATAAAGTAATTTATTGGATTTTCTTTGTTCTTTTTCTTTTTTGTCGGGGGGGGGGCTGATTTTTATTTATTTATTTCTTCACAAGTGAAATCTAGATGCATGTGCCACTTCGTGCGTCTGGCTTTATGTGGGTACTGGGGAATCAAATCCAGGTCATCAGGCTTTGCAAGAAAGAGCCTTAACCGCTAAACCATCTCTCCAGCCCCATTTTGCTGTTTTTTTTTTTTTTTTTTTTTTGAGGTAGGCTCTCATTCTAGCCCAGGCTGAACTGGAATTCACTATGTAGTCCCAGGCTGGCTGCGAACACACAATGATCCTCCTACCTCTGCCTCCCAAGTGCTGGAATTAAAGGCGTGTAACACCATACCACCCAGCAATTAATAAAGTAATTTATGAACTACGATAATCTATGACACATTTCAAAGTAACCAGAAAAGAAGAATCTACCAGCTTATTTCTAACATGTAAAAATGACTAATGTTTGAGGAGATTAAAGTGCTAATTATCCTGATTTGATCATTGAAGTCTATGTACATGTACCAAGTTATCCTACTATAGTCCATAAATAGATACAAATATTGTAGAACAATATTATGACAGTTAGGGGATTGAGAGATGCTCAGCAGATAAGGGACTTGCCAGGCGAGTATCAGTACATGAGTTTAGCTCATCAGAACTCACATAAAGCTGGACCCCACAGCAGGCATCTGTAATCCCAGAGGGCCTACAGGAAGAAAGCAAGTAGACAACAGAAGCTCCCTGAAGCTTGCAGAGCAGCTAGCCAAGCGCATGCAGCAGAGGACAAGGAGAGACTCTGCCTCAAACAGAGTGGAAGACGAGGACCAATATCTGAGGTCGTCCTCTGCCCATGCCCGCACATGCACAAGAACACATGAAGTCAATTAAAAATAAGAAATCAGGGCTGGAGAGATGGCTTAGTGATTAAGGAGCTTGCCTGCAAAGCCAAAGGACCCCAGTTTGATTCCCCAAGACCCACATAAACCAGATGTTCAAGGTGGCGCATGCGTCTGGGATATTCGTTTGCTGAGGCTGGAGGCCCTGGTGTGCTGATTCTCTTTTTCTCAATCTGGCTCTTTTTCTTTCTCATAAATAAATAAATAAATAAATAAATAAAATGTTTTTTAAAAATAAGAAATCAGCCAGGCGTGGTGGCACACGCCTTTAATCCCAGCAATCGAGAGGCAGAGGTAGGGGGATTGCCGTGAGTTCGAGGCCACCCTGAGACTACATAGTGAATTCCAGGTCAGCCTGGACTAGAGAGAGACCCTACCTCAAAAAGCCAAAAAGAAGAAAGAAAGAAATCAGTCACAAAGATCACATGATATATGATTTCTTGTTTAGAAAATGTCTAGACTAGGCAGATCCATAGAGACATGACCAGGGGTTGGCCTGGATTAACAGGCATGGGGTGTACGTCCTCTTGGGTGATGACAAATTCTGGAACTAGATCGTGGGAACAGCTGCATGATGTTGTGAATATACAAAATGTCAGTGGATTATGTGTTTTTAAATGGCTACATTGACAAGTTTTATGCTATGTATTTTTTCACATTCAAAAAATCAAACAAAGCCAGGCATGGTGGTACGCCTTTAATCTCAGCACTTGGGAGGCAGAGGTAGGAGGATCATGGTGAGTTCAAGGCCACCCTGAGACTCCATAGTGAATTCTAGGTCAGCCTAGACTAGAGTGAAACCCTACCTCAAACAAACAAACAAACAAAAAAATCAAACAAAAACTCAACTAATTTGAATGAGAGCTAGAAATGGAGAGCCTAAGACTAAGAAAGCCCCAAGGGAGTACTGACATATGCTTTTTGGGGGCAGAACAGACAGACAATAAGGTTTGTATACACAATGTGCCTGATTTTCTTTCTGTCTTCCTTTTTTTAATATCTTATTTTTATTTATTTATTTGACAGAGAAAGAGGGAGAGAGAGAATGGGCACACCAGGGCCTCCAGCCACTGCAAACGAACTCCAGACGTGTGTGCCCCCTTGTGTATCTGGCTGACGTGGGTCCTGGGGAATCGAACCTGAGTCCTTTGGCTTTGCAGGCAAACGCCTTAACTACTAAACCATACCTCTAGCCCTGTTTTCTTTTCTTTTCTTTTCTTTTCTTTTCTTTTCTTTTTTTTTTGTTTGTTTGTTTGTTTGTTTGTTTTGCTTTTGAGGTAGGGTCTCACTCTAGCTCAGGCTGATGTGGAATTCAGTATGTAATCTCAGCGTGGCCTCGAACTCACTGAAATCCTCCTACCTCTGCCTCCCAGGTGCTGGGATTAAAGGTGTGCCCCCCCCACCCCCGACGCCTGGCTGGCGGACTTTCTTATATCAACTTACATCACCCAAAGGAGAAAATGAAAACCATAACAAAATTTCAATTAAAATTGGGGCTGGAGACATGGCTTAGTAGTTAAGGTGCTTGCCTGTAAAGTCCAAGAACCCAGGTTCAATTCTCCAGTACCCTTGTAAGCCAGATGCAGAAAGTGTCATGTGCATCTTGAGTTCATTTGCAGTGATTGGAGACCCTGGTGTGCCCATTCTCTCTGTATCTGCCTCTCTCAAATAAATAAATAAATAAAATATTTTAAAAATTAAAAAACGAGGGCTAGAGGGATGGCTTGGTGGTTAATGCATTTGCCTGCAAAGCCAAAGGATCCAGGTTCAATTCCCCAAGACCCATGTTAGCCAGATGCACAAGGGGACACACATGTCTGGAGTTCGTTAGCAGTGGCTAGAAGCCCTGGTGTGCCCATTCTCATTCTCTCTCTCTCTCTCTCTCTCTCTCTCTCTCTCTCTCTCCCTCCCTCCCTCTTTCTCTGTCAAATAAATACATAAAAAATTAAAGAAAAATTCTTCCTAACCCACAAATGTACCCACTAACCCCTTTTTGTAGACAAAGTGATAAGAAGGTATTTCCAGCATACAGTTCACACAGGGTTAGTTTTATAACCAATATCTCTTGGGCTCAAGTAACATTCTTAATTTTTCAAGGGGTTTGAGTATTGAGCCTGAGAGTGACATGATTTTGTGTGTGTGTTAAAGATTGCGTAGCAAAAGCTGGAGGAGAGGGCTGGAGAGGTGGCTTAGCAGTTAAGGTGTTTGCCTCTGAAGCCTAAGGACCAAGGTTCAATTCTCCAGATACCACATAAGGCAGTTTCTGAGGTGACGATGTAGAACTGTCTGAGGGACATCCAAGCTAACATGCACGCACACACACATGCATGTGCATGCGTGCACACACACTCACACACCATTCATATATGAAACAACTGAGGTATACTCACATGTGTCTGAAACTGAGAGGAAAGATATGGGATAGAGATTTCAACATGAACATCGCCAAAGTTAAGTTACAACATGGAGCTATGGGAATATATAAAACTATCCAGGGCTTGAAAAACCAAAAAAAAAAAAAAAAAAAAAAAAAAAAACTATTCAGGGATAAATGCCAAATGGGAACAAAAGAAAGCCAACACAAAGACAAAAAAAATCATTACTTACAAGAGAAGCTAAAATATTATAAACCCACAAAGGAAATTGTGGCCAATAAACACAACAAGTAAAGCAGGAGATATTTCTTATGGAAACAAAGACATTTCAAGAAGGGCAAAATGGCCATTACTGTCAAGAATTACAAAGCACTGAAATAAGATTTTGGTTGGGAGGTATCCAATGGATTGAATAATTAAGGTTTTCAATAGAAGTGGCAGTAGAAGGCAGGAGGTAGTCAATGAAGAAATCAGGAGGAGGAGGAGGAGAGGAAGCACAGACAGTGAGTGAAGACAACTGTTCCTAGCTTGGTTATAAGAAAGACAACTAGGGGCTGAAGAGATGGTTTAGCAGTTAGGGCACTTGTCTGCGAAGCCTAAGATCCATGTTCAACTCTCCAGGTCCCACATAAGCCAGACACAAAAAGGTGAAGCAAGAATGGGTGTCACACATGCCCACTAGGTGGCACAAGTATCTGGGGTTCTGTTGCAGTGACTGAGGTCCTGGCACACCAATTCTCTCTCTCTCCCTCTCTCTCTCAAATAAAAAAATAAAAATAAAAATTAGAGCTAGAGAGATGGCTTAGCAGTTAAGGCACTTGCCTGCGAAGCCAAAGGACCCAGAGTCAATTCCCCAGGACCCACGTAAACCAGATGCACAAGGTGGCAAATGCGTCTGGAGTTTGTTTGCAGTGACTGAAGGCTCTGCTGTGCCTATTCTGTCCCTCCTTCTCTCTCTCCATCTTTCTCTCAAATAAATAAAAATAGATGCTTAAAAAACAAAAGAGGGCTGGAGAGATGGCTTAGCGGTTAAGCACTTGCCTGTGAAGCCTAAGGACCCCGGTTTAAGGCTCGACTCCCCAAGACCCACATTAGCCAGATGCACAAGGGGGCACATGCGTCTGGAGTTCGTTTTCAGTGGCTGGAGGCCCTGGCGCACCCATTCTCTCTCCCTCTCTCTATCTGCCTCTTTCTCTCTCTGTCTGTTGCTCTCAAATAAATTTTAAAAAAAAGAGAGAGAGAGAGCCGAGTGTGGTGGCACACGCCTTTAATCCCAGCACTCAGGAGGCAGAGGTAGGAGGATCGCCGTGAGTTCGAGGCCACCCTGAGACTCCATAGTGAATTCCAGGTCAGTCTAGGCTAGAGTGAGACCCTACCTTGAAAAAAAAAAAAAAAAGAAAGAAAGACAAGTATCTCCTGGTCATGTATAAGATTGTCATTCGTTTTGTGATGGGTGACAGTAAGTTGGGCCGAGGGAGAAAACAAAAGAATGAGAGCTTTAGGGATAGGGAGTGAAGAAGGGAGAAGAGCATTACTAACATGCTTGCACATGGAGAGAGGGGCAAGCTGGAGGGGTGGGGCTGCCAAGAAGACAGATACAGCTGAGAGCACAGGGGTGGAGAACCAAGGTAAGGAGAAGGTGAGGATGGCTGTACTGCAGAGATGTTTGAAACCGAAGAGGGTATACTTTATTTATTTTTTATTTTTATTTATTTGTTTATTGGTTTTTGTTGTTGTTGTTTGAATTTTTCAAGGCAGAGTCTCACTCTAGCTCAGGCTGACCTGGAATTCACTATGTAGTCTCAGGGTGGCCTTGAGCTCACAGCAATCCTCCTACCACTGCCTCCCAAGTGCTGGGATTAAAGGTGTACTCCACCACGCCCGGTTTACTTTTTCCCTTTTTATTTAAGGTGAGCATCTATCTCTTCTTGCTTTCAGAAACACTGTAAATGAAGACAATCAAGATGGCTTCGTGCACTCTGATGGTAAGGGGCATTTGTTTCTTTAAACCACATAAATTTGAATTAATTGATCTCTAACTTGCATTAATGAGTGGCTACCATAGTTGATCCATGCAAGGCTTCTCTCCTGTTTAATTATCTCCTTGAATTCTGCCTTGCTCCTTTCTTTCTCTCACACAAAATAGACAAATACCCTAACCAGGTATTTAATGTGTATTTGTGTTTCCACATACTTTTCTCATGCCATTGTATGTATGCACATGTGTAATGTACCTGCACAGTATGTTAAAGGTTGTTCTTCCTGTGATACCTCAGCATAAGGTGTTTATTTGGCCCATTCTTGCCACTGTGTGTACTTTTAATCTGTTGTCATGAGCTACAGTGACGCACATAAATGAAAGGGACACATACCAGTAAAGAAGAAATATGTGAAGACATATGTGAATTACGTTTGTCACCAAGATAACTTCCTAAGATGAAAGTGATACTTCTGAGAGGGAGCATAGTTTGCATGACACGGATGCACATTTCACTTGCTCTGCTTGGTGTACCATAAGTAAATACTGCCCTGCTGCTTTCTGTGTTCATCTTGTGTGGGTTTTGGAGAACCTTCTCTGAGAAATATACCCAGCAGAGGAGTGGCTGGCAATAGGCTGTGGGATACTCACTTTGACTGACTAAAGAAAGAATGAATGCTCTTCAGAAAAGATGCCTCTTGGGCTGGACTGATGGCTTAGCATATAAGGCACTTGCATGCAAAACCAAAGGACCCAGGTTCAATTCCCCAGGACCCATGCACAAGGGGGCATATGATTGATTCTGGAGCTCATTTGCAGCAGCTAGAGGTCCTATCATGTCCATTCTCTTTCTATGTGCTTCTTTCTCTCTATCTGCCTCTTTCTGTCTCTCTCTCTCTGAAATAAATAAATAATATATGTTAGAGTACTTCATTCGTTTATGTGACTTTGTGATTCCCATATCATTCCATCTCCTTGCACTTGTTAACTCTTTGTGTTTTCTGACCTACACACATTCCTTTATAGTCTAGATATTGTCATGTCAACTTAAAACCTCTGCCACTCTCTCCATTGTCTACTAATTTAGCCCATACTGTCCTTACTTGAGCACAAGGAAATTTTTATAGTATGAAATGCATTAATTTTGCCTCCAGCCACTGCAAATGAACTCCAGATGTATGCATGCACCACCTTGTGCATCTGACTTATGTGGGTACTGGAAAATTGAACCTGGGTTCTTAGACTTCACAGGTGAGCACCTTAACCACTAAGCCATCTCTCTAGCCGTGCTTGTGGTTTTTTTTTTTTTTTTTTTTAGTTTATTTATTTATTTGAGAGAGAGAGAGAATAAGGCAGAGAGAGAATGGGCGTGACAGGACTTCCAGCCACTGCAAACGAACTCCAGACATGTGTGCCCCCTTGTGCTGGGGAATCAAACTGGCGTCCCTTGGCTTTGCAGGCAAATGCCTTATCTGCTAAGCCATCTCTCTAGCCCCCTTCTTGTAGTTTTTAAATCATACTTGGTTCCACAGAATGAAGCATAGTGTTTCTTGTAGAGAGGAATAAAAGATGCATTAATTATATTTTTGCCTTTGCAATACTTTATAAAAATTAATAAAATAATTCTATAACTAAATTATAGGTACATTTCCTATTTTGTGTTTCTATATCTTTAGTACAGCATAAGTTTTGTTAGATTATGAACTGTTTCGAATATCATACTCAATGATCACACATTAAAGTAGTTTGTAATTACAATGCATTAAATTTATTCTTTTTTTCAATCCCTTAGGTCCTGGAAATCTAGAGGAGGTCAGATATTTTTGTTTCTTACTTTATATTGCTGAAAAATAGACTATTTAACAGTTGTCCTGCTCCACCTCTTTCTGGTATCAACCAGATAAATCAAAAGCTTCACGAGTCATGTCAGTGTATTTCCACTTATAATCTTACTCCAGCTAAAGTGCTTGAGACATTGCACCCAAGTCAGTACACTAGCTCACAGTAACGCAGCGCTGAGATCATGTCTAGCTTCCCATTTAAACGACAGAGCAACACAGAACATGAAGCCACATGTGCTTCTTTTCCTCATCTGCCTCACAACACAAAATAGAAGGAGATTTCAAACCAGCCAAGCACATGCTTAAGTTATATAAATTCACCAGTGTTGTATAGACTACTTAGTCAGTGAAATACGGGTATGTAACTTTTTGAGAATGATGAAGGCTAATGATTATCTATGTTGTCTTGACAGGAACAAGAGAGTGAAGGAGAAACATATGAAGACATGTATGCATTATCTTTGTTACTATACGTTTTCTTCTGAGCTGAGTGGGATGTTCTGTAAGTAGGGAGCAGGGATGCACAACAGCCTCAGGAAGGAAATGCTTTGTTCACTTGAATGATTGGCATGTGATGACAACACCTAACTTCAATACAAAGGACCCAAGTTGGTTTGTTTCTCTAAGGATTCTACAGACTCTGCTGACAAGCTGTCATGTGATAGGCCAGAGACCTGCAGGCTACTAGAGAGACCACAGGCAGGGGGCCAGACACAGGCTGCCACAGTCCTCACTCCCAGTGTGTTGCCATATCTTCTTCTAGAATGCTATGGTTATAGTTTAACACAGCACCCAGATGCCAAAGTTCCAGTCTGCTGGAAACATGGTAAAAATGGCACCACAATAACTTACTATGTAGACTAAGAAATTTCTTTAAATTTTTTTTTTTTTTTGAGGTAGGGTTTCACTCTAGCTCAGGCTGACCTCAAATTTACTATGTAATCTCAGGGTGGCCTCAAACTCATGGTGATCCTCCTACTTCTGCCTCCCAAGTGCTGGTATTAGTGTGTGCCACCATGCCCAGCTTTATTTTTGTATTTTTATTAATTTATTTGAGAGAAAGAGTCAGATAGAAAGAGGGAGAGAGAGAAAGAGGGAGAGAGAGAATGGGCATGCCAGGTTTTCTAGCCACTGCAAATGAACTCCAGATGCATGTGCCACCATGTGCATCTGGCTTACATGAGCTCTGGGGAATCAAAACTGGGGCCTTAGGCTTCATAGGTATGTGCCTTAAGAGCTAAACCATCTCTCCAACCCAAGAAATTTCTTTAAAGTTAGATGAAAATAGAAGTACGTTTTATACAATGCTGAGCTCAGATGTCCTAATCTTTTCTACCTAGTTCTTATACAATCACTTTCTTTTATTTAAAAATAAAGGAATTTTTAATATTATTTATTTATTTGAGAGAGAATGGGCACAGCAAGGCCTCTAGCCACTGCAAACAAACTCCAGTGGCATGCACCACCTTGTGCATCTGGCTTACATGGGTTCTGGGGAATGGAACCTGGGTCCTTAGGCTTCATAGGCAAGCGCCTTAACTGCTAAGCCATCTCTCCAGCCCTCAATCACTTTCAACCAAAGTTTCCATGTCAAAGTTTGTGTGAGTGCCCATGAACACATGCTCATGCATGTCCAGGTAAGAGAGAAGTTGCTAAAACCCACAATCTTGCCAGTATGAGCAAGGACAGGGACTCTCTGAGCAGTGTCTTCCACTTGCTGGTACAAGCTGCACGGGAAGCACCTGGAGATGTTCTGGAAGCTGCCCTCAGTGCGCCTACTGCTGGACTTAAAAAAAAAAAAAAAAAGCTAGCACATCTAGGATTTTCACACCCCTTGGATTTTACCTTGATCTACTTACTCAGAGAAACTTCTTCTATGCTGGGTAAAACCTCCCTGGTAGTGAGCCCAAAGCGATCAACCCCTGAAGAGGTAGAAACAACCTAGTAATTTGTATTCACAGAGAATCATCTAAAGAACGAGATAAGAAATGGGAAAAGGAGGAGAAGAAGAGATTGGAGCTGGAGAGAAAAGAACAGAAAGAGAAAGAAAAGAAGGAACAAGAATTAAGGAAGAAATTTAAAGTAAGGGCTTGCTTGCAGTGAAACAATATGTTTTGCAATTTCACACAAAAGTTTAGATATCTGGAGAGTTACTTAACCATTCTTTGTTTGTTTGTTTGTTTTTGTTTATCTGAGAGAGAGAAAGAGGCAGGTAGAGAGAGAGAGAGCCCAAGAGAGAATGGGTGCACCAGGGCCTCCAGTCACAGCAAACTGAACTCCAGATGCATGCTCCACCTTGTGCATCTGGCTTACGTGGGTCCTGGGGAATCAAACCTACGTCCTTTGGCTTTGGAGACAAGCACCTTAACCACTAAGCCATCTCTGCAGCCCTTAACCATTGCTTTTGAAACACTTTTTTTTTGTTCAAATACACTATCATATCCCTGCCCTCAAAATAAAATGGGGCTGGAGAGATGGCTTAGTGGTTAAGTGCTTGCCTGTGAAGCCTAAAGACCCCAGTTCGAGGCTCGATTCCCCATGACCCGTATTAGCCAGATGCACCAGGGGGTGCACACATCTGAAGTTCATTTGCAGTGACTGGAGGCCCTGGCGCACCCATTCTCTCTCTCTCTCTATCTGTCGCTCTCAAATAAATAAATAAAAAGAAACAAAAAAAATAAAATCTTAAAATCCAAATAACACATAATTAAGGAGCTTATAATTAGTAAGTAATCAGGAATCTGATGTGGATCAAGGAAATACTCCATTACTAAAACTCAACTTGTTTCCCTGTTATGCATTTCCTGTTAGCCTATTTCTGCCGTGAATTTAGGACCACACATAAACATCCCAGTGCCATGACATGTACAAAGGATACAGGGGACTCCTGAATGAACCAGGCCTATCTCAGAGCAACCTTTCTTTGAGCTATTATAGATGCTGGTGTCTGCACCTTTTGGGGGGGGGTTGGTTTTTCAAGGTAGGATCTCACTCTGCCCCAGGCTGACCTAGAATTCACTATGTATTCTCAGGGTGGCCTCAAACTCATGGTGATCCTCCTACCTCTGCCTCCCGAGTGCTGGGATTAAAGATGTGTGCCACCATGCTTGGCATGACCTATTTTTTTTAAATGAGCAAGAGTGCTGCCTTCTCAGTGAACCTGATATCAGTACAAGGGTGAAAGAAACAGACCCTGAGGACACTCAACACCTACCGAAGCAGAGATCCAGAGGCTCCTAAAAGCCCATCACTGAAGTAGACTTAAAATACACCCAACATGGCTCAGGGAATTTTGTGGAAGAGGGGACGGGAAGATTGTTAGAGCCCCAAGTTGGGACATTTTGCACAGAGACATTGCCTCTCCCCCATAAATGATTGCTGCCCCCACAATACATGACCCACAATCCCCATGGGGTTGACCTGCATCCCCAACAAGGACGGTCCCTTTGGAGGGAGGGCAGGGATGAGGATAAGGATGGTACCAACAAGTGCTATTTACATACTAAGTATGTCCATAACTAATAAAAAATAATAGATTATTTACTTATGAGAGAGAGAATGGGCACACAAGGGCCTCTAATCACTGCAAGCAAACTCCAGGCCCATGCACCACCTTGTGCATTTGGCTTATGTGGGTACTGGGGAATCGAATCTGAGTCTTTAGGCTTCATAGGCATGTGCCTGAACTGCTAAGCCATCTCTCCAACCCCTGACCTACTTTTACAATTTTCTGTTTTGTTTTTTTTTTTTTTTTTTCTGGTTTTTCAAGGTAGGGTCTTGCTCTAACTCAGGCTGACCTGGAATTCACTATGGAGTCTCAGGGTTGCCTTGAACTCATGGCGATCCTCCTACCTCTGCCTCCCGAGTGCTGGGATTAAAAGCGTGCGCCACCATACCCGTCCTCTATTGACAATTTTCATTCACATATTTAATTCATCTGGATCATAATTCCCTCCCTATGCCTTCTCTTGTCCTTGCTCCCTGCCCTGCCTTCTTTCCAACTAGTCCCACTTCTATGTTGGTGTCGCTTTTTCTTTTTTTGCCCTCATCTGCCATCCCTGGAAGAACATTGATAGGCCCCAGTACTGTGCAACACCTACATTTTTGCTTTTGTTTTAAGTCTGGTTACACGCCGGTATTTCTTCAACCTGTTTCTCATTAGTCTTTGTCTTCCTCGAGTTCTGACCTGTCGTCTCTCATCTCTGGTAACTGTGTAAGCTCTATCACTGCTTCACAGCCTGAAGTCGCAGTGACATCATCTTTGATGACATAACCCCTCTGGCCTGGGTCTGGCATCTCAAATATATTTGGAGTGATGATCTGAATTACAAAATTATTCACTATGAAAAGAATTCGTCTCATGTTTCCTTTAGATATTTATCCCTCTAGAGAATTTAATATATGGTTTGAATTATAAAAATGTGACTTATATGCAACTTCCCAGTAGATTTATTGTGTTAAAGCAATGTTTCACAGCATGATGTAAGAAAAACATCCAGCCTGGAGTCAGTTGGACAGATGTGGATTGAAATTTTAGTTGCACATGAGTCACATGATCTTGCGCTATTACTTAATTTTTCTGTAATCCACATCCTTATACTTTTAAAAAAATATTTTATTAAAGCTAAGTGTGGTGGCACACACCTTTAATCCCAGCACTTGGGAGGCAGAGGTAGGAGGATCGCCATGAGTTCAAGGCCACCCTGAGACAACATAGTGAATTCCAGGTCATCCTGGGCTAGAGTGAGACCCTACCTTGAAAAAATATATATATATATATGTATATATATATACATATATATATATACATATATATATATATATATTTACTTATTAGTTGCAAGCAGAGAAAGACAGAGAGACAGAGATAGAGATTGAGAATTGGCTCACCGGGGTCTCTTGACCCTGCAAACAAACTCCAGACGCATACGCTTCTCTGTGCATCTGGCGTTACACATACTGGGATATTGGGAAACCTAACCCAGGTCATTAGGTTGTGCAGGCAAGCGCCTTAACCTCTGATCCATCTCTTCAGCCCACATTGTTTTTTTTAACATTTTTTTTATTTTACTTTTATTTATTAGAGAGAGAGAGAGAGAATGGGCATGCCAAGGCCTCTAGCCACTGCAAACAAACTCCATATGCATGTGCCACCATGTGCATCTGGCTTATATGGGTTCTGGGGAGTCAAACCTGGGTCCTTAGACTTTGCAGGGCAAGCGCCTTTACTGCTAAGCCATCTCTCCTGCTGACATTCTTATTCTTTAATGTGACAATAAGTGGTACTTGTCCCGTAAAGTTTGTTATGGGATTAAATCAAACATTGCATCCAAGCCACCATATTTATTATAGGTTCTTGATAAATTTCAAAAAAATAGCTTACTGTCAGTAAAATTATGACTACAACATGAAGCCTAAAACATTTTACCCAGATAGAATACATGGCTATCAATATTTGTATTTTTTAAGTAAAAATATACAGTCTATATAGTATAAGTTTCAAGTAAAAGTATGTAGTCTAGGGCTGGAGAGTTGGCTCAGTGGTTAAAAGCACTTGCTTGCAAAGCCTAATGACCTGGGTTTGAGTCCCTAGACCTCACATAAAGCCAGATGCACAGAATGGTGCATGTGTATGGAATTTGTTTACAGTGCCAAGGGCCCTGGTCTCTTATACTCACTGTCTTTGGCTGTTTGCCTCTGTCTCTCTCTGTCTCAAAAAATAAAAATATTAAGCCGTGGTGGCACATGCCTTTAATCCCAGCACTCAGGAGGCAGAGGTAGGAGGATTGCCGTGAGTTCGAGGCCACCCTGAGATTCCATAGTGAATTCCAGGTCAGCCTGGACTACAGTGAGACCCTACCTCGAAAAACCAAAAAAAAAAAGATAAAAATACTTAAAAACAGTGTAGAAATTATATGGCTAGACAGGAACTAAAAAGTTTGTCATGACAAGGACTTTACAAGCTATATTCCACCCATAAGATGTGAGTAGATACTGGGTTTTGTAAAAATGAGAGAATTAATTGTCATCAATATGGCATACCATAAATTCAACTTAAGCATTAAGATTTTTCATAGTGACACACAACTAATAATATGTCCCATGACTTTTAAAATCACAAATTCAATGAATAAGGCCATTTCTTTAAAAAATGAACAATGCATACTTACATATCAAAAAGTTCCTGAAATTATGTTGGAGACACTAATTTAGAATTAGAAAATTGGGAGTGGAGAACTCATAGTCTAAACTAGATTATTTCCTCACTAGTAATAAATCATCATGCTATATTATGTTAAAAAATATTAATTGCAGGTTGGAGAGATGGCTTAGCAGTTAAGGCGCTTGCCTGTGAAGCCTAAGGACTCATGTTCAACTCTCCAGGTCCCATGTAAGCCAGACACACAGTGACATAAGCATGCAAGGTCACACATGCACACAAGATGGTGCATGCATCTGGAGTTCAATAACAGTGGCTAGAGGCCCTGGCATGCCAATTCTCTCCCCCACCCCTCTCTCTTTCTCTTGCTCTCTCTGATAAAAGTATATATTAGGGGCTGGAGAGATGGCTTAACGGTTAAGGTGCATGCTTGCAAAGCCTAAGGACCCGGTTCAATTCTTCAGGTCCCACATAAGCCAGATACGCATGGTGGCACATGTGTCTGGAGTTCGTTTGCAGTGGCTAGAGGCCCTGGCACGCCCATTCTCACTCTCTCTCTCTCTAAAATAAATAATAAAAATAACATCTTAATACACACACACACACACATATATACATATATATATAAATTGCAAAAACCTTGCATAGTATTTGTATGTTTTGAAGAAATTTCTGAAATTCTCACTTATAGCAGGTAATATCTGCTACAAGTTCATAGATTAAACAGATGTCACAAAGGAAAAAACGGGATGGAGGGAGGTAGGGAGGAAAAGAGGGAAGAATAAGTAGACAAGTCAAAGGGGTAAAACTCCATCTGCCAAACAGACCACCAGCATATCCTATTTTTAAAAAGTGGGATTCAGGGCCTGCGGAGCCAAAGGACCCAGGTTTGATTCCCCAGGACCCACATAAACCAGATACACAAGGTGGCACTTGCGTCTGGAGTTTGTTTGCAGTGGCTGGAGGCCCTAGTGTGTCTCATTCTCTCTCTTTCTCTCTCTCTGTAATAAATAAATAAATTTGTTTTTAACAAAGTGGTATTCAGCATGGATGTCTGAACATAAATGGTCCTGGCTGTTAGGGGCTCTCTCCGTAGGCCTTTTCCAGAGTCCTTAGAGCCAATAGCTCCCAGCCACTCTCATGGGCCCCAAGCATACGTTCATCTGCTCTTTGCTGGTTCTATTTGGCCTCTGTGATTTTTCCCTAAACCTTCTTAAAGAAACATTCACTAACTGTGATATTTATCCTCCATCTCTTGTTAAAGGTTACAAACATCGGATATGGGCAGGAGAGCAAGTTTGGGCCTTATCTTTCAAAATAAAATTCCTTAAAGATTTTCTCTGTTATGTTTTCCCCTCTCATGGTAGCTAACAGGCCCTGTTCAAGTCATCCACCACGCAAAAGCCTGCTGTGATGTCAAAGGAGGGAAGAATGAGTTGAGCTTCAAGCAAGGAGAGGAGATTGAGATAATCCGCCTCACAGACAACCCAGAGGGGAAATGGCTGGGCAGGACGTCCAGGGGCTCCTGTGAGTGCCCCTTTCCCTGAGGCTACAAAGGCTTTTCTTCTGAGGCCAATAGTAAACACTCAGATTCTTCCAGAACAATACCCTTCAAGTTAGGAGGGTAGTATTGGGGGTGGACAGACAGAACCTGCAGTGTAGCTCTGCCTTCACCTCACCCATGTTGTGTTTTGTGGGGAACAATGTTCTAGAGGATCAAAGGTCATCAGGCTCTTCATTTATCTTAAAGTGGAAGAGAGGGGCTCATGTGAATCAATTTGTAATCTTTAAAATAGATTTTAGGGCCAGGTGTGGTGGCGCACACCTTTAACCCCAGCACTTGGGAGGCAGAGGTAGGTGGATCGCCATGAGTTTGAGGCCACCCTGAGACTACCTAGTGAGTTCCAGGTCAGCCTGGACTAGAGTAAGACCCTACCTCCAAAAACCAAAAAAATTAAAAATAAATAAAATAAAATAAAATAGACTTTAGGTTACATTGAAGTACAACAGAATAAGTCTTTGATAGAGTACACAATTAGAATTACAAGTAAATAAATTGAGGGAAATTTTCTTTTTTAAAATGTTTTGAGAGAGAGAGAGAGAGAGAGAGAGAGAGAGAGAGAGAGAGAAATTAGTGCACCAGGGCAGTCAAATGCCAGACGCTTGCACCACCTAGTGGGCATGTGCAACCTTGCGCTTGCCTCACCTCTGTGTGTCTGGCTTACATGGGATCTGGAGAATTGAACATTGATCCTTAGTCTTCACAGGTAAGTGCCTTAACCGCTAAGCCATCTCTCCAGCCCAGAAATTTTGTTAAATGTTTAGTAAAGTGTGTGTGTGTGTGTGTGTGTGTGTGTGTGGTGTTGAGTATCAAACCCAGAGCCTTGGGCATATCAGGTGTATCAGACAGCTTCAGGTTCACTGAGATGAACTTCCAGACCAGGCACAGTTATGGAGGAAGGGATTTATTGAAGCTTACAGATCCAGGGGAAGTTCCATAATGGCAGAAGAAGCTGGCCTGCCTTCACAGGCCCAAGCAGAGAGAGACAAGCACAAGCCTAAAAGCCAAAAGCCACAGCACACTTCAGGAACTCCAGCTAGGCACACTTTGCATATCTTTAGATTGAAATCTGAAACCCACCACCACACCTTAAGATCCACACAATGGCACTGCCTCTAGCCAGGTGGCTAAAGATGCAAACTACAAACAAATAAACAACTGAAATATATTGGGGGCCATCTATTGTATTCAAACCAACACACAAGGTAAGTGTTTCTATAACTGAGCTTCAACCTCAGCCCTAAAGGGAAATTTTAAAGAGAAAATGTGCAGTTGATATTTTATTTACAACTTGAAAGTGTTTAAGCTCCAGTTGCATGGACTCCTCTTTTTGGTAGATGGTTATATTAAAACAACTGCGGTAGAGATTGACTACGATTCTTTGAAACTGAAAAAGAACTCTCTCAATGCTGTGCCATCAAGACCTGTTGAAGATGACCAAGAAGTGTACGATGACGTGGCCGAACAGGATGCTCCTCCCAGGTATGTGGCGTATAGACAAAGTGGACAGATCCATTATGGATTTCAAGATTCAACCATTTTACCTTCCCTGCTCACCTAATATTCTCAACACAAAACTAAATCACCACTTGCAATAACCCCAGTATGGGTGAAAGCACAGGTGAAACTTCATAGACTTTACTTGTTTGTCATATATACCAAATGCGACTTGAAAAATACTGGGTCATATAATTATATTATGTTAAATGTGTTTTCAATACAAAAACACTGTTGAGGGCTGGACAGATGGCTTAGCAGTTAAGGCACTTGCCCACTAAGTCTAAGGACCCATGTTCAACTCTCCAGATCACACGTGATGCAAGCGCACAAGGTCACACATGCAGACAATGGGGCATATGCGTCTGGAGTTAGATTGCAGTGGCTGGAGGCCCTGGCACACCAATTCTCCCTCTCTCTCTCATAAAAAAAAAACCCACTGTTGCATACTATTCATTATGATTTAATCTTAGCGATATGCCCAAAGTAAAGATCATTTGATAAAATATGAAGCACAGGAGGTGGAGAGATGCCTTAGTGGTTAAGGTGTTTGCCTGTGAAGCCTAAGGACCCAGGTTCTATTCCCCAGTACCTACATAAGTCAGTTGTACATGTGTATGGAGTTCATTGGCAGTGGCTAAAGGCCCTGGTGCACCCATTCTCTGTCTCCCTCCCCTTTCTCTCCCTCTGTTTCTCAAATAAATTAATAAAGTATTTTTTTAATATGAAGCATAGGATATAAAGTTTAGTTCTTTCTTGCCCTGTAATCTCTGAGTATCAATAAATTTCCTGTCATTACTTGAAAGTCAATCTGGAAGAATATTTTCAGTACAACACTGCTTTAATCTTTAAAAGTAAAAACTCGATTTTCTACAATCTCTGGTTGCTTCACTAGACTAGGATGGCTTTTCCTCCTATTATGGGAACACTTCCTGAGAAAGAGGAACAGAACTCCACATCATTTCTGGAGGAGGAAACAAAGGAGGCTGGCCATCTCTTCCCACTCACTTCTGTGTTATCTGCACACTACTACAACAAAACACTCGACATGTTTGCCTTACAAAGAGAAAAGGTCCAGTCCCAAATCAAACATCCCCATTGCTTTGGGCCTCTGAAGAGGATGGCAGAGGCAATGGCTTGCTCTCTCTCTCTCTCTGCATGTGTGTGTGTGTGTGTGTGTGTGTGTGTGTGTGTGTGTAAACTTCTTACCTCACAAGCCAGGAAGTAGAAAGAAGGAGAATGAGCTGAGGCTCCAGTTATCTCTGGGGACACGGCCCCAGTGGCCTAAGGACCTCCCAGCAGCCCAGCCCAAGCCTCAGCAGCCCCACCGCTTTCACTCACGCACTTCCAGAGAGTGCTGTCCAAATTCAAACCATAACAGCGTCTTCCCTTCTTCCCTTTCTCGGTCATTGCCTTCCGTTTCCTGTCTATTCCTTCTCTTGTGTCTCCCTACCCTAGCTGTGGTCTTCTTTTGTCCTTCTCCTCCTCCATGCTTTTCCATTCCTTTTTCTTTTTCCTTCCTCCAATACCTCTCTTTCCTGTGAATGACAAAATTATCTCAAGAGAAAGGAAAAGAAGAGGTGCTCTAGTTAGTGAACCTGGAGTGGGAAAATATTCTGTTTAATAGAAGTATGAAATTGGAGGAGGTCCATTTTTTTATTGTTCATTTTATTTCATTTTTACTTATTTAGAGAGAGACAAAGAATGGGCACGCCAGGGCCTCTAGCCACTGCAAATGAACTCCAGATGCATGAGCCACCTTGTGCATCTGGCTCACATGGGTCCTGGGGAATTGAAACTGGGTCTTTAGGCTT
The DNA here is from genome assembly GCA_036346955.1 of Dipus sagitta. Taxonomy (NCBI): domain Eukaryota; kingdom Metazoa; phylum Chordata; class Mammalia; order Rodentia; family Dipodidae; genus Dipus; species Dipus sagitta. The sequence continues at coordinate 71,046,651 of CM070782.1, forward strand.
TGCAGGCAAACGCTTTAACGGCTAAGCCATCTCTCCAGTCCTGGATCTCTACGTTTTTAATGTCCAGTACCTGAAATAAGTACAGTACCATCATATCTACTAACATCTGCTCCCTTGTATGGATATATAATAAGAAAGTAAAGGAACCCCTTCTTTGTTTACATGTTTTTGGTTTTGGTTTTTTGAGGTAGGGACTCACTCTAGCCCAGGCTGACCTGTAATTCACTATGGAATCTCAGGGTGCCCTCAAGCTCACAGCGATCCTCCTACCTCTGCCTCCCGATCCTCCTACCTCTGCCTCCCGAGTGCTGGGATTAAAGGCGTGCATCACCATGCCCGGCTTTGTTTATTTTTAAAACTCCAGCTGCTGCTAGCCGAGCTCTCCTAACACAGCCGGCTTTGTCCTTAGCGAGGGAGAGACTCCACCAGCGCCACCCTCGCCTCCACGCGCCTCTCATGCCGCAGGGGTCCTCCAGCTTCCCCTGTTCTCCCCTGGCTCCCCTCCCGCGAGGAAGGTGGTGTGCTCCCATCTCTGGGAACAGACAAGACACTTAGAAGCACAGGCAACTGTTCTTCCTTCTTGCTTCCCAGTAAAGCATGTCCTGTAATGACAGAAATGTTGAGAAGACAATTGCAAATGTAATGACCATTCTCTGCCACAGAGCAATCTTTCTCTCTTTCCTTCTCTCCCCCCTCCCTCCTTTTTCTCCCACCACCACATCTTCCTGCAGCAAATATTTCACATCCCAAATAGGACATTGAAGCAAGCTCACTCCATAAACAAAACTAAGCTATTTCTTTATCACAGCCTCATCTCCAAGAGGAACATATTTACTAGGGTGCAACTAATTCCTGGTGCCAGCTTCATGCTCAGGAGGCAGGTGGCAGAGGAAATCAATGTGAAAATGGTTCATTAGCAAGTAGAGAGTATGAGATAACTTCTTCACAAATCAATTTGTTTGCATACTATGATATTCAAAGTATGCCTTTCTATAAAGGTCTACTGGTCGTAATAGGTTTTAATTTCTAAATTAGCCAAAGATCTGCATCAGATCAATTTCTTATTGTCGTTTTTTAATAATATTTTTACTATTTTATTTGAAAGAGATGGGTGATTGTTTTTAAATATATATTTTAAATATTTTATTTATTTATTTGAGAAAGACAGAGTCAGGGCAACAGAGAGATCGAGAGAGAGAGAGAGAGAATGGGTGTGCCAGGGCCTCTATCCACTGCAAACGAATTTCAGACACATGTGCTTCTGCTAAGCCATCTTTCCGGCCCTCACTTGTTTTTAAAACAAACTATAAAAATGTGTAATGCTGTCGGGTGTGGTGGCGCATGTCTTTAATCTCAGCACTCGGGAGGCAGAGGTAGGAGGATCGCCGTGAGTTCGAGGCCACCCTGAGACTACATAGTGAATTTCAGGTTAGCCTGGGCTAGAGTGAGACCCTACCTTGAGAAACCAAGGGGAAAAAAAGTGTAATGCTATTGGCTAAGAGTAAGATCCCATGGTTTTGAGAGCTGAATTTAATGTGATGGTAATTGGTCTATATGGCTCCTAGAATAATACTCTTGGGGCTTTTGTAATAGTTCATCTAGAAAATGATATGATAATACAAAATTGCTTAAAATGTCTCACAGGATAATAATAAAAGCAAGTTATAGTGCCTTGAAAATCATAAACAACTCTATCATTCACTTTCTCCTCTTGGGTGGTGGTTTATTGGTTTTACTATGCTGTCTTATTTTACATCTGTTATGAAAAGGAACAGTTTTCTTCTTCTTAATATCATCACATCCTGATAACTTTTATCTAGAATATTCAATATGCTCAAGGTCAATATTTGTTCTTCTCTTCCTAAAAATGAAATAATCCATGCATTAATTCATCATTTCTGACTTGTTCCTAGCCACAGCCAGAGTGGAACTGGAGGTAAGTCACACACTTTCTATTAGTGTTGACAAATTGCTCTGCAGATATTGAATATGCTTTAGAATATTAAGGACAAAAACTAAAGTTTGCCAATAATATAGTATTATTTTTATATTTGTATATATTTGTAAGCTAAGGTAGTAACAGTAATTGTTACTGGAATATATTCACTGTACATAGTACTGGGTTTCAAAGGGACATTTTCATACAAGTATATGGTATACATGGAACATAACTGTCCTGTCCCTCTACCCTCTGCTTTCTCTCCCCTGTCCCTCCCATTGTCCCCCCTTTTATTTCCCTAGGAAGTTTCATTCTACTTTCATGTCATCTATGCATACATGACTTTATGTATCTATGTAAGATCTAGGATCCAGGGGCTAGAAGATGGCTCAATATTTAAAAGGCACTTGCTTGAAAAGTCTGTCAGCCTAGGCTCAGTCCACCAATGCCCATGTAAAGACACTAATGGGCTAAACTCATTGCAGTATCAAGAGACCCTGTCACAAAGAAGGTGGAGACACAGACAACTCCTTTCTGATATCCACACATGTTGTGACATGTGTGTGCCCATAAATGCATAAACACACACGTAAGTAAGTAAATATTTAAAATCTGTTATCCAGGGGCTGGAGAGATGGCTAATGGTTAAGGCACTTGCCTGCAAAGCCTAAGGACCCATGTTTGAGTGTCCAGATCCCACATAAGCCAGATGCATAAAGGTGAGGCAAGTGCAAGGTCACACATGCCCACTAGGTATACAAGCATCTAGAGTTCAACTGCAGTAGCTGAGGCCTTGGCACGCCAGTTCTCTCTCTCTCTCTTTCTCTCTCTCTCTAAAAAACAACAACAACAAAAAATCTATTATCCAGAAATGAGAGAATGAGAGGGATCTTAATGTGGAAAAACAACATTGGCTTTGACCTAGATTCTAACCCTGTAACCAAATGACCAACCACTTCTTTCTTCCAAGGTTGATATGAATATAACTTAACTCCACTTCCAGTGTTCCCAGGGCAGTCTTGGTTTATGCAGACTGTCTGAGCATAGTCAGCAATAAACATTGCCCTTCACTTTAGAAAAGTCCCGCCTAGGTAACAAATTATCTGGCTACCTTGACTGTGCCTCCTAAAGAGCCATAGATTTCCCAGCAACAAAACAAAGGAGGTGCCAGGCATGGTGGCACACATTTAATCCCAGCACTTGGGAAGCAGAGATAGGAGGATCACTGTGAGTTCAAGGCCAGCCTGAGACTACTTAGTGAATTACAGGTCAGTCTGGGATATAGTGAGACCCTACCTTGAAAAATCAAATAACAAAACAAAAAAAAAAAATAAAGCTATTTTTAAAAAGGTGTGAACTAGTATCCTACAGGACTCAAATTTATGGTAAAAGTTAAATTTAAAAATTATTTTCCTGCACATCGAAGGTAGTTGATAAACATTTGTTAAATAAATACTTGTTATATATCAAAGTTCCTGAAGGATACAGCATAACAAATAAAATTTTTTTCATATTTTTGACCCTAAAAGTTATTCAAATGATAAATGAAACAATTTATTTATGAACCATCCATGTGAGTATGGAAAATTTATAAGTTTTGTTTAAGTGGTTAGTATGAAAGAGGCATGCTTTCTACAGTCAAATAAGGAAAATTTATTATCAAAATCTGAGTGACTCTATGTGACCAAGTTACAAAACTAACAGACTTCCTCCCTGATCCAAATGAAGGGATGTTCCCGCCGCCTGATGAAGACATCTATGATGGAATAGAAGAGGGAGAGGCTGATGATAGGTAAGAACAACCAGTGACTTGCCTCTGCCAAATGTCGCATACAGGAAAATTTAATTTTCATTTCCAGAGAAGATAAGAAGTAGAAAACATTGTTCTTATTACATTTCCAAAATGATTTCGAGCTGGGTGTGGTGGCACACACCTTTAATCACAGCACTCAGGAAGCAGAGGTTGGAGGATTGCTGTGAGTTCAAAGCCAGCCTGAGACTATGTGGCAAATTCCAGGTCAGCCTGAGCTAGAGTGAGACCCTATCTTGAAAACCAAAAAAAAAAGAAAACAAAAGAAAAGAAAAAACCATTTTGATGCTTAATAAAAAGCAATGGTAGGGCTGGAGAGATTGCTTAGTGGTTAAGGCATTTGCTTGCAAAGCTGAAGGACCTTGGTTCTATTCTCCAGGGCCCACACAAGCCAGATGCACAAGGGGCTGCATGCGTCTGGAGTTCTTTTGCAGTGGCTGGAGGACCTGGTGTGCCCATTCTCTCTCTCTGTCTCTCTGCCTCTTTCTCTGTGTCTCTCAAATAAATAATAAAGGTAGGAGGATTGCTCTGAAAAAAAAACAATGGTAAATTAAGAAGAATAATTGTAATCACACTTCAAATGAAATGGTAGATTAGAAGAATCACAGCTAAGACAAAAGAAATGAAATGAAAAAGTAAATTACAAATGTAGTTGTATTTTCAAATATTTTCCAACTATTTATTTATTAACCAATAATTTACTTTTTAAATATTTTATTTATTTATTTGAGAGAGAGAAAGAGACAGAGAGAGAGAGAGAGGGAGAGAATGAGCATGCCAGGGCCCCCAGCCACTGCAAACAAACTCCAGATGCATGCGTACCCTTGTGCATCTGCCTTACGTGGGCCCTGGGGATTTGAACTGGCATCCTTTGGCTTTGCAGGCAAACACCTTAACCACTAAGCCATCTCTCCAGCCCCAGTAATTTGCTTTTAAAACAATGCCATGTGTGGTGGCTCATACCTGTGGTCTTAGTGTCAGCAGGCTGAAGCAGGAGGCTCACTGTGAATTCAAGGTCAGCCTGGGCCACAAAAAACCAAACACAAACATAACTTAAAGTTACCCAAGTAAATTGAGACTATTTGGTACCTGGGAATTCTGACAGAGGTAATATTGAAGATTTTATTTTTATTTATTTTTATTTTTTTTTTTGAGAGAGAGCGAGACAGAGAGAGAGAATTGGCATGCCAGGGCTTCAGCTACTGAGATCAAAATACAGACACTTGCACCACCTAGTGGTCATGTGAAATCTTGCACTTGCACATCTGGCGTGGGATCTGGAGAGTCAAACATGGGTCCTTAGGCTTCAAACGCCTTAACCACTAAGCCATCTTTCCAGCCCGAAGATTTAAATTGTTTAGCTTAAAAAATATATTTGTAATAAAAATTTATAAAATATTCTTCAGATTAATAATTTTTCCATTTTAAAATAGCATATTTAAATTTTTAAGATCTAGAAATTATGTGCCTTAATAATTTTTTTTCTTTTGGTTTTTCAAGGCAGGTTCTCACTCTAGCTCAGCCTGATCTGGAATTCACTCTGTAGTCTCAAGGTGGCCTCGAACTCATGTGATCCTCCTACCTCTGCCTCCCAAGTGCTGGGATTAAAGGCATGTGCCACCATGCCCAGCTTGCCTTAATAATTTTTAAATATTTGTTTTAATCAACTTAATTTAAACTTAATTCTAACTGATTTAGCTTCATATCTTAAGAACCAAGAGAAATTTCATGGACTAATTTTAAAAAATGACCAACCTAGTGAGAATAATATTCAGACACCATGACTTACAAGCTTAATGGTGCCATCTTATTGACTACAATGGTTTATTTGCTGATCAACATAGTATAATTATTTAAAATCAAAATGTCCACACAATGTCTTCATGTTCTGCTGATTATTACCTTCTGATCAATGCCTGATGCTCCAAAGATCTGCGCTACAGGTTGAAGAGAAGAGTAACACGTGGTCCTGGGGCATCTTGAAGAAGTTAAAGGGAAAAGATGACAGAAAGAAAAGTGTGCGAGAGAAACTTAAAGTCTCTGAGTCAGACAGTAATGAAGGTTCAGCGTAAGAGTCCACCGACTACTGTCAGTGCACAGTGACTACACTAATATTACTAATATTCTATAACCAATCATTGAGCCCTGAAAGGCTTAAATGTCTTCATATTACTCTCTATTAATCATCTTGGGCTTATCTTACACTCATTTTACACTCATACATTAATTACACAAGAGGACCCCAATTTTTCCAAAATCATATTGTTCAAACATACATTCTACTTTCTCCACAAAGTTACATAAAAACATATACATACACACGTGCACACAAATCCCTTGTCATGCTCATGTACACACGTTCAAACACGTACATGCATTTCATTTAGTAATTTATTAACATAGAGCGTGCAATTTACAATTAATTTTCTCTAAGTGCAATATTGAAAGTTTTTTTTTAACTGTCTCACAATAGTGGTGCATTAAATTCTATCTCAATCATACTTTTCTGTATAGAATTATCTCCAGTATCTCACATTTTTCTAAATAAAACCTACAGCATATATTTTCTCTTGTCATCCCCAAAGTAGCCCAGTACTATAAACTCTATGCATGTGAAATTGCAGGATCTTAATCATGTTATCTGTCTCAGAAACTTTTCTGTTGTATGTCACCTAATGTAGTCCCCACACTTACTGAAGGCTGTGTAAGCCATTCAGCATTATTAACTTTATACTTCTTTGTAAGACAACAAAACAGCAGGCATCCAATAGACAGTACACTTGAACTTTTGAGAAACCATAACAAGAAATCTTCTCTTGAGCAATGTACTGAAATATAATCTTTGCTGAAATTAAAGGAAGAGACTTTCTTTCTGCCTTGTTTCCACAAAACCCAATTCTGACTTGGGGTTATCTATTTTAGTGGTTCCCTCACACTCTACCCAGTCATTCTAGTCTTTCAGAAGTGTGTTTGTGTATGTCTGTATGTGTGGAAGTCGCAGTTCAGATCATAATAAAGGCAAAAATCTTTTTCTGTTGCAACTAAATGCCACTTAATCTTGGTTTCATATCACTTCTATTAATAAGCACTCGCTCTCGAGTTCCCGTGTGTTCCTCTGTCATTCACCATTCTCCTGTTTGCAGGTATGTATATACATATAGGGGAAATATGGTCATATTCCTGTGACCTCTGTTAAATTTGACTCTGTATTTTTAGTCTTCAATTCAGAAAAAAACAACAACTTTGGGCCAGAGCTATGGATGGCACAAGACTCCAAAATATTGAGCTTATTTAATTTATTCTGGTGTGCTAATATAGCCAAACTTCAGAACCAATCTGAAAACCCTGGTCCAACAATTGTGAGCAAAACAAACCAACTCACTGTCTTGACTCCTGGCTTTTGGGGTCAAAGTTGGTTTTCAAAAACTAGACTTGCTAAATTCCATATAGACAGAGAAAGGACTTACTGGAGAATGGAGAATAAGAAAGGAGTGATGATCCACAGACTGAACTGTGTTTCACCCCTGGGCTGTTGTCTATTCACACTGCTGTCAAGTAAAAGAATTTATTTCCAACTTCATATTACTCTGATCGTAACTATGTTCCCATTTTCTTTTCAGTTTTCCTTCCCCTTCTAAACAGCCAGGTAAGTAACACAAACTAATTGCATATTTTATGTCTTTGTTTCTTATACATGGGGTAAGTGGGAAGCATTGGATGTCACCATCGTGCTGTCTCTGTCCTGACTCTGAAAATAAAAAATTGTGTCATCTTGGACAAGTAATTTCACCTTGAGTGGTCCCAACTTCTCAATATAAAATAGTAGAACAAGAAAAAATATAAGATTAATAGTTTTCATACTTTTATTTCTGGAGCTGCTGTGTCGTGAGTTTGGGGGAAATAAAAAATGATAGGCACCAACATTGGTCATGTCCCCACCCCAACTCCGTCCATGCAGGACTTCTGCACAAAAATGTCTAAAAATTAAGGCCAGGCATAGTGGCACACACTTTTAATCTCAGCACTCGGGAGGTAGAGGTAGGAGGATTGCTGTGAGTTTGAGGCTACCCTGGGACTACATAGTGAATTCCAGGTCAGCCTGGGCTATAGTGAGACCCTACCTTGAAAAAAAAAATCTAAAAATATACAGATGCCACATTACAGTTCCTTCCATATCTTCTTTCTTTGGCTTTTAAAATTTATAAATTAAACTTAACTTGAGAAAAAAATAGTAAAAGTTTCTTTTTTGTAAAACTTCAGTTATCTTTTAATCTCTGCTGAGAAAGATCTCTCAAAGATGTTTTTTATTTTCTCTGAACAAAATGAAATATTATCTCCTCAAAATATTGAAGAGCTTGCAAAAAATTTGTGCATTTAGGGTTGGAGAGTTGGCTTAGTGGTTAAGATGCTTACCTGCGAGGCCTAATAACTGGTATTTGAATCTCCAGGTCCCACATAGCCAGATGCACAGTGACACAAGTGCGCAATGTCTCACATGTGCCACAAGGGGGTGCATGCATCTGGAGTTCACTTGCAGCAGATGAAGGCCCTGGTGCACCCATTCTCTCTCTCTCTCTCTCTCTCTCTCTCTCTTTCTCAAACAAATAAAAAAATTAAATTGATGCACTTAAATTTATAAATATAATTTTTGAAAAAGAAAGTCAGGCTGGGATTGTAGCTCCAGTTGGTAGAGTACTTGTGTAGCATGTACAAAGCCCCAGCACCGTCAAATCCAGTCATGGTGGCACATACCTGAAATCCCAGAAAGTGGAGGCAGGAGGATCAAAAGTTCAACATTGACAGAAGGAGGATGCCTCGATAGTTAAAGGCACTTGCTCTGCAAACATGCCAGCTACCCACTACATAAGACCATAAAACCAGACACAAAGTGGCACATGCATCTATGAACCCAATGTGCCCATGACAATGGGAGGCAAAGCCAGGACATCTTAAGGCTTGGAGCCTGCTAGTCTTGCCTTTCTGGGGGCAAAAAAGAGGAACCCTGACTCAGAAAAGGTGAGCAAGAGGACCATCTCGATGTATTTTGTATTCCACACATACACTGTGGCACATGCGTGCCCACATACACACTATCTATATATATACACACACACATGCATAAATTACACACACTACATATATGCACACACATGCATAAATTACACACACCACATGCATGCACACATGCATATATGCACATGCATGCATAAATTACACACTACGAATATGCACACGCATGCATAAATTACACACACATGACGTATATGCACACGTGCATAAATTACACACACACAACGTATATGCACACACGTGCATAACTTACACACACACTACATATATGCACACACATGCATAAAACACACTGCATATATGTGCACACATGCATAAATTGCACACACAGTACATATACGCGCACACATGCATAAATTACACATAGTACATATATACGCACACATGCATAAACTACATACACAGTACATATATGCCCACACATGCATAAATTACACACACACTACATACACGCACACATGCATAAATTACACAAACACTACATATATGCCCACACATGCATAAATTACACAGTATATATATGTGCACACGTGTATAAATTACACACACACTACCTACACACACACATGCATAAATTACACACACACTACACATACGCGCACACATATATAAATTACACCCACACAATCTATGTGCACACATGGATAAATTACACACTACCTACGCACACACATGCATAAATTACACACACACTACACATACACGCACGCATACATAAATTACACACACTACACATACACGCACGCATGCATAAATTACATACACACAGTACATATACACACACATGCATAAATTACACACACACACTACATATATATAAAGTTCAGTCATCCTTGGCTACATTGCAGGTTTAAGGCCAGCCTGGGGTACATAAGACATGTCTCAAAAAAAAAATAGGGCTGGAGGGATGGCTTAGCAGTTAAGGCATTTGTCTGCAAAGCCAAAGGACCTAGGTTCTATTCCCCAGGACCCATGTTAGCCAGATGCACAAGGGGGCGCACGCATCTGGAGTTCATTTGCAGAGGCTGCAGCCCTGGCACACCCATTCTTTCTCTCTCTCTCCTCTTTCTCCCTTTTTCTTTCTGTCAAATAAATAAATATATTTTAAAAAAAAAAAAGAAAGGAAGGAAGAAAGAAAGAAAGAAAGCAGCCAGGCGTGGTGGTACACACCTTTAGTCCCAGCACTCAGGAAGCAGAGGTAGGAGCATAGCTGTGAGTTCAAGGCCACCCTGAGACCACATAGTGAATTCCAGGTCAGCCTGGGCCAGAGAGAGACCCTATCCTGAAAAAAAAAAATCAAGAGAGCATAATATATCCTTTTTGACTTTTTAGCTGGTATCTGAATTTTCTTTGCAATTACCAGTTATTGCAAATAATTTATAATAATTTATGATATCTGATAATACATTTGTATCCTAATCTATAATATTCAAAAATTAGTTAAAAATTAACTTCACAATTTGTAGTCATAAAATGGAAGAAGCATAATAAATTCAATATAAAAGGGAGTGAAGAGAGTTGGTTTGTTGCTGTCTCGTGTGTTTTAAATGCAGGTATTTATTTGGAATGGTAATTTTTACCTTTTGAGAAACCAAAGATACATTTTCAAAGTCATTATCATAGATTTTTCATATAGTTGAGCAAATATAAACCTATGAAATTCATTACCTAAATACACAGAGAGATATAAATAAAGAATATTTTAAGACAGAAACTCGTTATGTAGCTCTGGCTGGCCTCAAACTTGCAATAGTTCCTCTACCTTGACTGTCCAAGGGCTGGGATTACAGGAATTCTCAGCATACCCAGCTAAACACAGTTTTTAAGAAAGAAAATGAGAACTGGAGAGGTGGCTTAGCAATTAAGCTGCTTGCCTGCTAAGCCTCAGAATGCATGTTTGAATTTCCAGGTCCCACTTAGCCAAACGCATACTGATGCAAGCATGCAATGCTGCACATACACACAAGGGGGCGCATGCATCTGGAGCGCATTCACAGCAGCTAAAAGGCCCTGGAATGCCCATATTCTCTCTCCTCTCTCTCTCTCACTCTGTCTTTCTCTCTCTCTCTCTCTCTCTCCATCTTTTTCTCAAAAAAATAAAAATAAAATGAAATATTTTCTAATATTAGACAACATTCAACCTTTTTATCATAATCATTTTTTTTTTAATTTTGCAACATCTTTAACCTATCTCTTCAGCTAATTTTCTGTAAACAGGCCCAGGGAAGAAAGTGCCCCTCCTGAGTTCACCAAGAAAAACCTAGACGTAAGCAAAAGAGCTACAGATTGGAAAGGCCACTGAGCCAGTGGTGGTCATGGCAAATTTTCTACCAATACTGTGTCTATTTCATCACCTGCTAGTATCAGATGTATCTTATTTGTAGATATAATATTTTAGGGCTGGAGAGATGGCTTAATGGTTAAGGTGCTTGCCTGCAAAGCCAGGTTCGATTCCCCAGGACCCACATAAATTTGTTTGCAGTGCCTGGAGGCCATGGTGTGCCCATTCTCTCTCTCTCTCTCCCTGCCCCTCTCTCTCTCAAATAAATATATAAAAATAAAATATATTTTAAAAAAGAAATGTTTTCCTTCAAAGGTGGTACAGTCATCACAGTTAGGTAAAAATCAATTAGAAAAAGATGAGTAAGTACAAAAGGAAGATGGATGATAGATGAGTAAAGAGATAATAGGTGGGCTGGAGAAATGGCTCAGTGGTTAAGGCACCTGCCTTCAAAGCCTAAGGACCTGGGTTCGATTCCCAATACATAGATGGATAGATAAGCATAGACCAAGATATACAAATAGGATGACATATATTGTCATAGTACTCCACATCCCATAAGAATGTTTAATTTTAGTGTCTACTTCCTAAGTGCTGGTGCCCAGGAATGTTGGTTTCTTTGCCTCTTGTTTGGAAGTCCTGTCATTCATCCATTCATCATATTTGTGCATGGTCAGATAAACACAACTCTATTCAGGTTCCTTTCTGGCCCCACCACCATTTTCCAGATGATAATAGCTGTAATCACCCTGTAGCAGACAGCTTCAGGTTCGCTGAGATGAACGTCCAGACCAGGCACAGTTATGGAGGAAGGGATATTTATTGAAGCTTACAGATCCAGGGGAAGTTCCATAATGGCAGAAGAAGCTGGCCTGCCTTCACAGGACCAAGCAGAGAGAGACAGAAGCACAAGCCAAAAGCCACATAGCACACTTTAGGAACTCCAGCTAGGCACACTTTGCATATCTTTAGATTGAAATCTGAACCCACCACCACACCTTAAGATCCACCCCAGTGACACTGCCTCCAGCCAGGTGGCTGCAGATGCAAACTACAAACAAATAAACAACTGAATATATTGGGGGTCCATCTATTCAAACCACTACACACCCCCACTGGATTTTTGTTGTTGTTTGTTTATTTAACACACGTGTCCACAGAGATAAGAAGGTCCCTCCTTTGAGAGACGACTCTTGGAAGAGAAATGCATCCAGACTCTTGGAGAGCATCTCTCACTGTCCGTGCAGTAGTGTGTGTTTGGTACAAGCGTTGCTGCATGTTCAGATCCAGGATTAGCTGTCCATGCCTCACCTTTCGCTGTTTCTGTCTTGGTAGATGTGGGAGAAGAGGTGTACGACGATGTGGATGCTTCAGATTTCCCTGTTCCACCAGCAGAGATGAGGTCATTAAAGCGTTTCCACTACCGTGAAGGGTTGAGAAGAGTCTGCTCAAACGCACTCACCTGAATGGACTGGTGGGGTGTATGTCTGCCCTGGGCAATCCTGCTCTCTCGGTCCTCCCTCCTCAAGCTGGGCTTCCTGACTAACCTCTGCAGCGACTCACTGATGGCTGCATTCACTCATTCATTCACTTACTGGGGACATGGGTTTCAGATTCTGGTCCCCAATGATCTTAATGATTTGGCTCCTCCCTTTATTTTCATCTTTTTCTCCAGACCTCTTTTCATCTTGAACATACTTCTGTATTTCATCCCTCATTCTTCTTGTTCACCACCCTCCACCAAATGCTATCATTATGAAAAAAAAAAAAAACAGAATGTGGGCTGGAGAGATGGCTTAGCGGTTAAGCGCTTGCCTGTGAAGCCTAAGAACCCCGGTTCAAGACTCAATTCCCCAGGACCTATGTTAGCCAAATACACAAGGGGGCGCATGAGTCTGGATTTCGTTTGCAGTGGCTGGAGGCCCTGGTGCACCCATTCTCTCTGTTTCTTCTCTCTGTTTCTATCTGCCTCTTTCCCTCTCTTGTCACTCTCAAATAAATAAATAAAAATGAACAAAAATAAAAATAAAAATAAACATAGAATGTGTTGTTTAAAGATATTAAGAGGCCAGGTGTGGTGGCACACACCTTTAATCCTAGCCCTAGGGAGGCAGAGGTAAGAGGATCACCATGAGTTCGAGGCCACCCTGAGACTGACTGCATAGTGATTTCCAGGTCAGCCTGGGCTAGAGTAAAATCCTACCTCAAAAACACCAAAAAGAAAAAATCTTAAAAAGATTTTAAGGTATGTCTTTCTTTTTTCACAAAAGCATCAGATTCTCAAAAATCAATTCAAATTTCTTTTATAAAATAAGTGAATAATAACTTTCTTCAGCTTATCTGGGGGTTTAATTGAATTTTAGAATAAAATCATATGAAAAATTATTAAGCACAGCTCATACAACAGCAGAATCTTCTGAACATTCTTTGGAAATAGAACATAACATAGTGGGATACTTGCTCATTTGCCAACAAATATGTGATATGATCTGGATCCAAAAGCAAGAAGGTCCTGTAACACTTAAGAAAATAGAAAGGTGAATAAGAAGATGGTGTGCTTGATTAAAGGGTGAAGTAACAGAAAGGGCCTTCTGATCTGTGCATAAGGATGCATGAGAGAACTGGAGGAATTTATCTCTGGCCAGCAGTCAGCCACCTTTACTGAACCAGACACAGTATCCAGATCAAAGGACCTCAGAACTATGCTGTCACCCACGCAAGATCAAGTTCTGCAGGCAAAATAAACAAGACAGATGAAAGAGGCTCGCTCCCTTTCATTCTTCATGAAGGAAAATCTAACCTTGAGTAACATGTTCAAGTTTTAATATGCTTCCCACTGGGGAATTATGCCTATCTTGGGCAGCTTCATGCCTTTTCCTGTTTTATATTACTAAAGAAATGCCCCCCCCCACAAAAAAATGCCCCCAGTATTCATTATCTAACACTCCAGGAACATAGAGTCACCTACACACTGGGCCTTTTCTTGAAGCAAATTAAACCCCAGCTAATTAAACTTGATCTGCTATGAACTGTTTTCTTGCCCATTCACTTATTTTCAGAATTTAAAAGGATTTTATGTTTTTCAACATAGTATTCTAGTTTTAAATAAGTTGTTTTCAGTGGTGGCTTGTGGGGGCATTTTCAACATTCATGTAAGCTCTGCTTGCCTAAACAACTAATTTCAGCCAATAACTCTGATGCCAGACCACAATAAGACTGGAGGCTCGGAGAGGCTCCTCATGCTTTTCACAGGAAACAGACTAAATACTAAAATTCAAAAAGTTAGAATCAAACATTTCAAGTAAGTCCCAATATTCCTTAGATATTTAAATAAAAAATTAATATCAAGGTTTTAAATATTTCAATATTTACAATTATCTTAGTTTTTCTCAGGTTTTTGTTGTTGTTGTTTGGTTTGGTTTTTCGAGGTAGGGTCTCACTCTAGCTCAGGCTGACCTGAAACTCACTATTGTATTCTCAAGGTGGCCTTGAACTCATGGCGATCCTCCTATCTCTGCCTCCCGAGTGTTGGGATTAAAGGTGTGCACTACCACGCCTGGCTGTTTTCAGTTTTGTTTGTTTTTTTTAATTCCTTTTAGTAGGGATCCACAGCCCTTCCCAGTGGTACCTCTATAGCTCTCCTGAGTGGCTGTCAAAATTATTGTCACCAAAGGAGCTTTTAAAATATGTATGTCTATTCAAGATTCCATTCAGACTAATGAAATTAGAATTTAAAATTAGTTTACCAACTAAAAAATAAAATTAAAGTCTTATAAATTAAATTTGACTACATAGGAACTGGGCAGGGGACCAGTTTAGAAACTTCTTCCCAGAAGCCCCGGGTGAGGCAGGCTGAAAGACTGTCATCTCAAGCATGGTCACCCCGTGACAGCTAGGAGTCTCGGACCTGTTCCTGTGGGTGGTGAGGTACAGAGGATTTCTGTGCTTGGTCCCTAGCTTTCTTGGGATGTATATGTATATATGTATATATATACATATGTCTATATATATATATATATAATTTCATCAATTGTTCAAACATATATGCATATGTGAACAAATCTCATATGTACATATCCAGATAAACAATTTAATAAAAGGATTGATAAAAATTTGACTAATAGCTATTGACTTTAAGAAGCCCCTTTATGTAAAATCTACAAATCTTACTCTTACCTAAAGTTTTTCATTAACCAATATTTCCTCTCTGGCTTACCTTATGTATTTATTTATTTATTTATTTACTTATTTGTTCTTTATTTCTTATTTCTCTCCGGAGATCAAGACCAGGGCCTCGCGCAGCACTCTGCCACTGAGTTGCATCCCCTGACTCTGTGTTCATTTTAAGTTTATGTGAAAATACTAACATATAGATCAGTGTTACAAGCCATAAATATTGGGGTATTTTTGTTTGTTTGTTTTGTGGATTTTTTTTTTTTGAGGTAGGGTCTCACTCTGTATTCTCAGGGTGGCCTTGAACTCACGGCGATCCTCCTACCTCTGCCTCCCAAGTGCTGGGATTAAAGGCGTGCGCCACCATGCCCAGAAAAGATTAGTTTTTAAAAATATATTCTTTTTTGAGCTTTTTCTCTTTTTTTGAGCCTTTTCTATGACATTGTTATGAAATGTTCTCAATTATTATACCAAATGATACTCGATTTCTAGACAAACTAATTAAAAATAGCATTGAACAACAGTGAATGAATTGTTTTTGATAATCTCTTCCTTTCATGTTTGAAGCAAAGTGCTGTTTCATGTGTTTTTTGTCACCTTAGCCAAGGAACCAATGTTGGAAAGGCCAGATCAGAGGAGAAAGACCTCAAGAAGCTAAAAAAGCAGGAAAAAGAAGAAAAGGACTTCAGAAAAAAATTTAAAGTATGTCACATATATTATTCAGAGTTCAGAGCACTAATGAAAAAGATAACTTCTTAAAAGTACAATTAGCAGCATTGTAGTTATTTATCATAACTGCTTTCTTTTATTTCAAAATTTACTTTAAATTTAAATGTATTTTTTTTTCGGTTTTTTGAAGTAGGGTCTCACTCTAGCTCAAGCTGACTTAGAATTCACTATGTAGTCTCAGGTGGTCTTGAACTCACAGCGATCCACCTACCTCTGCCTCCTGAGTGCTGGGATTTAAGGCGTGAGCCACTACACTTGGCTAAATTTAAATGTATTAAATGTGAGCTGTGTTATATTCTTAATGTACCTATGATGATTGTCATGTAAATTAGATGTCCTTTAAATCTTGAAAAAAATGTAATCTATAAACATTTGTTATATTAAGTTGCTGAAATTATGTGACATCTCCCCTCAAATTTTCTAATTTTTTCTTTAATAATCTTTTTTTTTTTTTTTTTTTTTTGATTTTTCGAGGTAGGGTCTCACTCTAGCCCAGGCTGACCTGGAATTCACTATGGAGTCTCAGGGTGGCCTTGAACTCACAGCGATCCTCCTACCTCTGCCTCCCGAGTGCTGGGATTAAAGGCATGCGCCACCACGCCCAGCTCTTTAATGATCTTATATTATCTTTTGAAACCACTGAACTATTTATCACTTTCTTAATAAATTTGTCAATAAATATAGTTATATATAATAATTTATAATTATATAATAATTTATATAATTTATAATACTATAAATATATATTATATATAAGTAAATATATTTGCTATAGTAATTCACAACAATAATTTAAATATATTTATTTTTGCAGTATGATGGTGAGATCAGGGTTCTTTATTCAACCAAAGTTTCACCCTCCTTAACGTCTAAAAAGTGGGGAGCGAGAGATCTACAGATAAAAGCTGGTGAATTACTGGAAGTTATCCAAAGCACAGATGATACGAAAGTCCTGTGCAGGAGCGAGGAAGGAAAATGTGAGTGAGTGCCCCCTCTCCTGCGTGTCTCTCTCCAAGCTCTTCCCGAGCTGACCCCGGTACCAACAATGCTGATTAACATCTGCTCTTCACAACCCTCATTTCACTGTGTGGTGTGTGCATTTTCGGAAATTTAAGAAATTAGAGACTGTGCCAGGCTGAAGCCCACGGATTTTATTTTACTCTCTTTTCATTTCCCACCTGCTGTATGTGCATGGGATTGTGAGGGCAATGCTAAATGAGGTCTCGTGGAGCACCAGCATCGGAGAACCCAGGCGTGCGGGTTCCACTTGCAGTGCTCTAGCCTTCCCTCAACTGGCTGAATTGTGAGCTCTGGGAGTCGGGCAAAGTCTGCGAGTGTGACTTCTCTGCTAGCTCACTTGCACGCACACGTCAGTGAGAACCGCGGTGCCAACGCTAACGCGGTGGGCCCGGCTCTGGCTCTGGCCCAGTGTTGAAAGGGTGTAGGGTATTTCACATCCACCATGCACAGGTTTTCTGCCTTGCATATTCACCTGCTTTCATCTACTCTTTGGGTGAACTTAATGAAACAAACCGTTCCAAGCAAACAGATGCATTTCTTGTCCTTTTTTTTTTTAATATTATTTATTTATTTATTTATTTGAGACACACAGAGAGAAAGAAAGAGAATGACCATGCCAGGGCCTCCAGCCACTGCAAACGAACTCCAGACACATGTGCCACCACCTTGTGCATCCAGATAATGTGGGGTCCTGGGGAATCGAACCTGGGTCCTTTGGCTTTGCAGGCAAGCATCTTAACCGCTAAGCCATCCCTCCAGCCCTCCTGTCCTCTTTGTCAACTACACAAGCAGACAGATAGAAGTATTTTTGTCAAATTTTAGAGGGGGAAGCTTATTTAAAATGCAAGAAGGAGTAATTCAAAATTATATTGTCTTCTATTTGCAATTGGATATCCAACATGGTTAATGTGCATGAAACATGGACACTGGTTTTAGCTACTCATCACTGTAACAGAATACCTGGTGGAAACAATTTAAGGGAGGAAGGAATTGAGGGAATGCATCCCATCATGGCAGAGAAGGCATCGTGATGGTAACAGCAGGTGTCTGCACAACCGGAGTGTAAGTGTGTTGCTCACATCTCAGCAGACCAGAAGGCAGACAACTTGGCTAGATCTGGGGTGTATGTGATACACCCCAGAGACCCACCTCGTTCAGGTATACCCTACCTCCTAAAGGTTCACAACCACCCAACAGTGCCAGCAGATGGGGACCAACTTTTGAAAGATACAAGCCTGTGGGGGACATTTCACATCTAAACTATAAAACATCTTAGCTGGAGGAAGGTGACTCTGGGGAAGGAACTTAAATGGAGTTTCAAGAACAAATCACAGTGGGGCTGAAACGATAGCGAAGTCTGCCGATTGAGGTTCAATTCCACAGCACCCATGACCCAGACACAAAGTGGCATATGTGTATGGCATTCATATGTGTGTGCATGCACACAAACACACATGTACACAAATAAATAAAATAAAGTCAGGCGTGGTGGCACACACACTTAACCCCAGCACTAGAAGGCAGAGGTAGGAGGATTGCTGTGAGTTTGAGGCCACCCTGAGACTACATAGTGAATTCAAGGTCAGCTTGTGCTAGAGTGAGATCCTACCTTGAAAAACCAAAAATAAACAAAAATAAAAAGCTATGCAAATAAAAAACTGAACTGTCTGGGCTAGAGGAATTGCTTAGTAGTTAAGGCATTTGCCAGCAAAGCCAAAGGATCCAGGTTCAATTCCCCAAGACCCACATTAGCCAGATGTACAAGGGGACGCATGTGCCTGGAGTTCGTTTGCAGTGGCTGGAGGCCCTGGCGCACTCATTCTCTTACTCTCTCCCCTTCTTTCTCTGTCAAATAAATAAATAAAATATTTTTAAAAAACTGAACTGTCAGGATGCAGTGGTGCATGCCTGTGATTCCAGTGTTCAAGAGACTGAGGCAGGAGGAATTTAGGACTTGACATCTTTAAAAAAAAAAAAAATGACAGTGGAGGTTGAGGGTGTGGCTCAGCTGTACAGCATTGTCTAAAAATGATAGTGGAAATATTTTATAAACTTCAGGAATTTCATGTAAAGTTTCTCTCACCTCCCCCAACATAGTACCAATGAACTAGCTAATTTCTAAACTCACTAATAACTTCAATTCTCATGTGACGTGGGGAGGTCTATCTCAAACACTGATAACTCCCTCAGCTCTTATGTGGTATGGGGAGGTCTGTCACAAACGGGAAGGAAACCAAATGAGTATGTGTCAGTACCACTTACATATCTTAGGAATTTTTGTCTTTGGTTCATAGTTAAAGAATTTCTTTAGGCTTGGCTTTGCCTCCGTTTGACACCCCCAGTTTGAGAGTGACCCAACAATGGGCAAAGAAGAGGGAGTGACCAAAAAAAAAGAAAAAGAAAGAAACTACAAGCTGGGCATGGTGATGCATGCCTTTAATACCAGCACTCGGGAGGCAGGGGTAGGAGGATCGCCATGAGTTCGAGGCCACCCTGAGACTGCAGAGTGAATTCCAGGTCAGCCTGGACTAGAGTGAGATCCTACCTCGAAAAAATAAATAAATAAATAAATAAATAAATAAATAAATAAATAAAGAGGCAGGGAAGGGGAGGCACCCAGCAAAGGCTTATTATCAAAGCGGATCCTGCCTGGGTAATTGACCTTAACGCTGCTGGAGAGGTCTGTCAGGGTTATCCTGTCCAGTGGGGTGATCAGTTGAGTATTTACACAATAGACGGAATAAAGTGGAAGCCTACTCCTGGACAGGTTCTAATTGTTGAGCAACCTAACAGAATTCTAAAATGTGTAGGGAAAACCCTCATTTCTTCAATAGGAAAAAAAAAAAAAAAAAAAAAGGCCAGATGTGTGTTGAAATTTGGACCAGTAGGTACTTGGGTTAGGAAGGGTACCAGGAAGGATTTGTTGTTGACATTCATAATAACTGGTACTGTACAAATTTGATTTTACCTCAACTTCATTTCACTTTTTACTTTTTCCAAATTTTTTTGTTTTCCTTAATTTTACAAACCTCCTTCCTTGTTTATCCCTTCCTGGTACTGGATCTTTGACCATTCTTAATCCCTAATCCATTCTTCACACACTCTGTAGAACTTGGCATCGTTATTGGAGGAGTTTAACACTCCTTTACCCAGATGATTGCAAATAGCCTTTTAGTTGGTGTCTATGTTTAATGTCACTCTCAGCCCTGTGTTGATAGAAATGTTTGATAATATATTTTATTTATTTGAGAGAGAGAATGTGGGTGTGCTAGGGCCTCTAGCCACTGCAAATGAACTCCAGATGCACACACCATCTTGTGCCTCTGGCTTTACATGGGTACTAGGGAATTGAACCTAGGTCCTTAGGCTTTGCAGGCAAGTGCATTAACCACTAAGCAATCTCTCCAGCCCTGAAAAGTACATTTTTTAAAACACAGAATCTTGGGCACTAAGTGTTGTTTTCAATCTACAACTGTCATACTCCAGAAATACTATGTATTTATCATTCCTTGAATAATTTGCGCTGGTTCATCCCACTAATACTTTTTTTTTTAACTTCAAATGTCCATAATTGTCTACGGAAAACAATTCAGTTGTCATCTAAAGTTAAAAGCACCCCACTCTCCGCTCCCAGCCAGTCCATCCTGATTGTCCCTCCCTAGCGCCGCCAGGATACCACTTCTGCTGCTGACTTGTTTCACCAGCCTACTGTGCTCTTGTCAGACCCTGAGCTTAAGTATGAAGTCAATGAGGTGTTCCTGCGGCGGGATTGACAACGTACCACGCAGTGCCTTGCCCCTTGAGTGGGGCTCGCAAGATCAAAAGGCACGTTTTGGAAGTTTTAGTTCAATAACCAGATGAAAGTCTGACATATGAACTCAAAAAAGAAGCCTGCCGAGCAGTGTAGCTGGCTAGCAGACAGAAGTGCTCTGTCTTGGCCTGAGTAGCATGGTTAGAAGGTTGTATATTGTGGATCAGTTCCTAAATGTTTCCTTTCTTTATTTTACAAAGGCATTTTGCAACTTAGCACCAGGGTGATTGGTGTTTTCCTTACCCCATTCCTCTTTCAGACATCAAAGGAAAGAAAGAAACTGCAGGTTCATAATGATGGAAGTTGAGAGACTAAAGCTTGATGGACAATGCCTTGCCTTTGTGCAGCAGGGCCCCAGCCTCTTGTGCAGACAATAATCTATTATTATTGTCATCATAAGCAAGTCTCACCCACTGACTTGTACAAGTGCAAACTATGTAGGCATTGGCATCTTAAGTATATATATTTCTGGCACATTTCCAAATGTTTAGAATGTCTAGCTAATATTTGTGCACATTCCATAATTTGAAGCTCATAAGCTATGCGTTTTCCCACCTCCTGTCACCACAGCGAAAACTTTTTGTACAAAAGTGTGGGTTGAAACTGGAGTTATTTGTAGCCACAATGTCTTTTTGCATCAAAGAAAGTGTCTTTAACATACTTTACATTTTCACAAACCCAACTGATCATTTTAAATAATTTATTTAGTTTTGGTTTTTTGAGGTAGGGTCTCACTCTAGCCCAGGATGACCTGGAATTCACTATGTAGTCTCAGGGTGTCCTCAAACTCACGGTGATCCTCCTACCTCTGCCTCCCGAGTGCTGGGATTAAAGGCGTGTGCAACTATGCCCATCATTTTAAGTAATTTTTTTTAATGCTTACTATACCACATGCTCACCAAAAACAATTCAGTTCAAGTCACTCAGCTGGGTGTGGTGTAACATACCTGCAATCTCAGCATTTGGGAGGCTGAGGCAGGAGGATCATCTGAACTAAGAGGAATCCATCTAAATAAATATATACATAAACATGAAAAAAATGTTAATCTTGAAATGAAGAAACTATATGGGGCTGGAGACATGGCTTAGCAGTTGAGGCACTTGCCTGAGAAGCCTAAAGACCCATGTTGGACTGTCCAAATCCCACGTAAGCCAGATGCACAAAGGTGAGGCAGGCACACGAGGTCGCACATGCCCATAGCAGCACAAGCATTTCAATTCGATTTCAGTGGCTGAGGCCCTGGCTCACCAATTCTCTCTCTCTCCCTCTCTCTAAAATTAAAAAAAAAGCTAAAAAGGTACAATATGGACAGAGAAGAAAGAGACTACTTCTGACAAAACCAAGATGATAATTTATATTCAATATTACACATGACACATTTTCCCTTCAAGCTGGACATTGTTTCACTTACCTAGGTAAATACATGTAACACAATTTTATTGTTTTTAGACTGTCTATGGACAACTTCAGTAAACTTCACTTTATTTGTGAAAAATACACCAAATGAAATGATGAGAAAGTTACATGTCATTATTTATTTATTTGAAAGAAGAGAGAGAATACAAACAGACAGAGAGAATGGACATGCCAAGGCCCCCAGCTCCTGCAAATGAACTCTAGATGCATATGCCCTGTTACAGTCAGGTTCGTGTTGCTGGTAGAAATCACCCAACCAACAGCAGCTTGTGGGGAAAAAAGAGGTTTATTTTGGCTTACAAGCTCACAGGGGAAGCTCCATGATGGCAGGGGAAAACGATGGCATGAGCAGAGGGTGGGCATCACCCCCTGCCCAACATAAGGTGCACCATAGCAACAGGAGGGTGTGCCAAACCCTGGCTTGGGGAAACTGGCTATAACACCCATAAGCCCCTCCCTCCAGGAGGCGTTAATTCCCAAATCTCCATCAACTGGGAACCTAGCATTCAGAACATCTAAGTTTATGGGGGACACCTGAATCAAACCGCCTCATGCCCCTTTGTGCATCTGACTTTACATGGGTACTGGAAAATCGAACCTGGCTTGTTAGGCTTTGCATGCCAGCACCTTAACCACCGAGCAATCTCTCCAGCCCATTGGTTGTCATTCTTTTATTAAGGAAAAAATTGATAATGTAACACTGAAGATAATTTCTATTCTTCCGAGATAATTTTCTACCTTCTTGCTAACTTGGTAACAATGTCCTTCTAAAAGGTGAGTCATTAACCTTGAGATACATCTGCACGGTAGGGCTCAAACATTTTGGGAAGGAATTCATGGGCACAGATGGGGAGGTGGGTGTTACTTTCCTAACTGGCTCTTCCTCACCACCTATTTCAAGACATTTGTTTCAAGTCACAATGTTCTGCTCTATAAATGTGAGGCTCTCAAATAAT
This sequence comes from Dipus sagitta, assembly GCA_036346955.1. Classification (NCBI taxonomy): domain Eukaryota; kingdom Metazoa; phylum Chordata; class Mammalia; order Rodentia; family Dipodidae; genus Dipus; species Dipus sagitta. Next base: position 71,069,857 of record CM070782.1, read on the forward strand.
AATTTCGTTTACATATTTTATTTATTTATCTGAGAAAGAGGCAGACAGAAAGAGGGAGAGAATGGGTGCACCAGGACCTCCAGCCACTGCAAACCAACTCCAGATGCATGCTTCACCTTGTGCATCTGGCTTTACACGGGTTTGGGGGGATTGAACCTGGATCCTTAGGTTTTGCAGGCAAGCGCCTTATCCATTATGCCATCTCTCCAGCGCCCAATTAATAATTTTATATGCCATAGGAGACTCTCTGGTAGATTAGCACTAAACAACTCAATGGCTGACTAAATGCATAGCCACTCTACAGGGCATGGATCACTATTTTTGTTTGTTTTGTGCTTCCGGGTTTTGTCTTTTTTTTTTTTTTTCTATTAACATCCTGTATTAGTCAGGGTTCTCTAGAGGAACAGAACTGAATGAATTATATTAAATTATATTAAAATTGGACTAGTTTAAGATTGTCCAACAATAGCAGTCTGCAGGCCCAAGAGTCAAGAAACCCGGTGCTGCTCAGTCCACGTGGCTGGATGCCTCAGTAGTCCCGATCCAGTGCCTGAAGGCTTCCTGGAGAGCCGCTGGGCTGAATTCAGTCCACGCAGGAAGGCTGAGGAAACTTGGCCCCAAAGCCAAGGAAGGACAGTGAACGGGACAGACGGGGTGTGAGAGAAGCTCTCAATGCAAGCAGCACCTGCAGCCAGGCAGGAAGAAGGGGCTCTTTTCTCCCAGCACTTCCTTACATAAAGCCTATTGGGGGGGGCACCCACTCTGGGGGAAGGGGTCACCCTGGGGGAAGGATTCCTCCTTCAGTTAATCCTTCCTGGAGGCAACCTCAGAGACCCACTTATGAGGAATGTCTGTGGATTCCTAAACAGGTCAAGTTGACAACAGAACTTAACCATCACACATCCTATATCAGTGAAAGCCTGCACACCATGTGAGCAAAAAGAATACTTTCTTTCCGGGGGGGGGGGGGAATAAAACTAATACTTCTAGGAACTTTTTTCTTTTGTTGTTATTATTAACATATTTTGTATGGATACATCATGTGTTAGTACTCTCTTTTCCCTCGTCCCGGCCCCCATTCCACTGGGAACACTGCTTAGTGGGGTTGCAGGGATTCCCCATATGGTTGTAGTTTATGCATTGTGGGAGCAGCAGTCTGTCATTATTGGGGGGAGGGAAGGCCTCTGGGCATGACATCTCAACCTGTGGCTCTTACAATCTTTCTGCCCCCTCTTCCACAAAATTCCGTGAGCCATGGTGGGTGAGTTTTAAGTCCACTTCAGTGGTGAGCTCTTAGGAGCCTCTGGTTCTCTGCTTTCGTAGGTGTTGAGTATCCTCAGGGTCTGTCTCCTTCACCCTGGTGCTGATTGTCAGGTTCACCATGGAAGCAGCACTCTTGCTCGTCTCCTCAATTCCTCTGTGGTTTCAGCTGTGGCTTGGCTGAAGTGCGAAGGGTAGTTTATCTCCTCCAGTCTCGCTACCTTCTGAAAAAGAAGAACAGATTCTCCATTGGAGAGTGAATTCAGCATAGCTTAAATGGGATAAGCATTATTAATTTAGGGAGAATTTGATGTATGTAACCCCTCTTTTAGCCAGACTGGTGAGAGCTTGACACTGGAGAGCATAATCTTTGTCTCTGATTCTGACCTGGTTCCCAATTTCAGATATGGGTTCCTTTCTACTGAGCTGATGTCTCGGCCAATCAGAAAGCTATTGGTTACCCTCCAAGGTTGTGTGCCACTATTGCACTGGTGTGTACGTTCTGTCATGGTGTTTGCTTCTGAGTAGCTTAGACCTCTGGTTGCTCAGACCATTGTTGGCCACTTCCCCCCAGTTGCTCATATAGCACTTTCGAGCACTAGAGGGACTAACTTCTCTGGGAACTGGCTTTCTTCTGAACCCCAGCCAGGTCTCTCCATGCTCTGTGTCAGCAGCATATGGTGTCTTCAGTAACAGGGTCTTACCTTTTGCCTCAGGCGGGTAATCAAGTGTTTTGATAGAAACCTGTCTTGGTTTGGGGACCTCATAGATCTCTCCAATCAATAGCTCATTGTGAGTAGCAACCGATTTCTGGTACTGGGTGTTAGAAACCAGACAAAAAAGAAAAAAATTAAGCTTAGGCTTCATCCCACCCTCTCCAGGTTCCTTCTTTTCAGGTGCTCCCCACTTTCTCCTGTTGAGGGTTCTATCTTTTAGTCCATCTCCCAGGATAAAGGTTGCTATGATACCAGTTCATTTTGGGTTTAGTTTTATGTTTATTTTTCCCTGCGCTCCTCTCTCCCTCCCCCCAAACCTTTCCATCCCTATCGTCTGGGCCTGGAGCTCCTTTCAGGTGTAACAGCAACTCGAGCAGATCCAGGTTAGGCACAGCAGATGAGTGAGACCATGTAGCAATTGTCTTTCTATGACTGTGTGACTTCGCTGAGCATGATCTCTTCCAACTCTGTCCTTTTTTTTTTTTTTTTTTTTTTCTTTTTCCTCTTTTTTTGGTTTTCTGAGGTAGGGTCTCACTGTACCCTAGACTGACCTGGAATTCACTATGTAGTCTCAGGGTGGCCTTGAACTCCCAGTGATCCTCCTACCTCTGCCTCTCAAGTGCTGGGATTAAAGGTATGTGCCACCACACCTGGCAACTCTGTCCATTTTTTTGTGCAAGTTTCAATGATTTATTTATTTATTTATTTATTTTTTTTACTGCTGAGTAGAATTTCATAGTGTAAATGTACCACAATTTTGTTAACCGTTCATCCAGTGATGGGTACCTGGGTTGATCCCAGTTCTTAGCTATAGTGAACTTGAGCAGCTATAAACATGGTTAGGCAAATACCTTTGTAGTGAAGCACGGAGCATTTAGGATAAATGTCCAGTAAGGGAATAACTGGGTCTGTTGATAGCTGTAGGTACATCCTTTTCAGGAAGTTCCATAGTGATTTCCACAGTGGTTGTACAAATTTACATTCCCACCAACAGCGGATAAGGGTTCCTCTTTCCCCACATCCTCACCAACATTTGTTGTCATTTAATTTTTAATGATTGCCAGACTTACTGGAGTAAGGTGGAATCTAATAGTTGTTTTAATTTGCATTTCCCTGATAGGGATGTTGACATTTTCTTAGGTGTGCGTTAGCCATTTGTATTTCTTCCTCTGAGAACTCCCTATTCAGTTCTCTGCCCCATTTTTGGAGTGGGTTGTTTGATTTTGTTGTTGTTGTTGTTTAGTTTTTTTTGTTGTTGTTGGTTTTTTTTTTTTTTTTTTAGTTCTTTGTAGATTCTAGATATTAGGCTTCTGTCAGTGGTACAGCTGGCAAAGATTTTCTCCCATTCGGTGGGTAATGTATCGGCTCTGCTTATGATATGTTTGTCTGTGCAAACATTTTTTAGCTTTATGAATTCCCATTGGTTGAATGATTGTTTAAGTTTCTAGGCTACTGGGGTTTTGTTCAGGAAGCCTTTACCCACTCCTATATCATGGAGAGTTCCTCCTATTTTTTCTTCCAGTAAAAGAGTTTCAGGTCTTATATTGAGGTCTTTAATTCATTTGGAATATCATTTTCCACCCTTTCACCCTGAGGAGGCATCTGTCTTTAGGTTGAAGTGGGTTTCTTTTTTTTTTTTTAATATATTTCATTTATTTATTTATTTGAGAGAGAGAAAGAGGTAAAGAGGGAGAGACAGAATGGACATGCTAGGACCTCCAGCCACTGCAAAGGAACTCCAGATGCATGTGCCCCCTTGTGCATCTGACTTACATGGGTCCTGGAGAATTGAACAGGGATCCTTTGGCTTTGCAGGCAAACACCTTAACCACTAAGCTATCTCTCCAGCCCATGAAATGGGTTTCTTGAAGATAGCAGATAGGAGGGTCCACTTTTTTGATACAACTTCTTAGCTTATGTCTTTTGATGGGTAAGTTAAGACCGTTAATGTTTAAGGTTATAACTGTGACGTTTGATTTAATCCCTGCCATAATGGGGTGTTTATGTGGTTTGGTGCTTTCTTGTGTTTTGTACTTCGTTGAGCCTGGTCTAGTTTTGGATATTGGGATCTTCTTGTGGGCTCTTGAGATTGGTTGTTTGACTCTTCTGTGTGGAGTATTCCCTCAAATATTCTCTGTATACTTTGTAGGTTTGGCTTTGTGTTCATATAATCATAGAGTTGACTTTTTTCATGGAAAATTTTCCTTTCACCAGCTATTATGAGGGATATTTTCACTGGCTTGGGATGGAAGCCATAGTTTTTAAAATATTTATATTTATTTATTTGAGAGAGAGAGAGAATGGGCAAACCAGGGCCTCTAGCCACTGCAAATGAAGTCCAGATGCATATCCCACACTGGGCATTTGGCTTACATGGGTCCTGGGGAATCGAACCTAGGTCCTTTGACTTTGCAGGCAAGTGCCTTAATTGCTAAGCCATCTCCCCAGCCCAGAAGCCATAGTTTTTTTAGACTTTGAAATGTTCCATTCCAGGCCCTTCTGGCCTACTCACTCCATGCATGGACCCTTGGGAGCAGGGGTTCCAGGAGTTGGAGACCCAGGGGCCATTCAATCAGGAAGGCAGAGCAAGGGGTCTGCTCCCACAGCAAGCCCCCAGGGTCCAGGCAGCCCCAAGCCAGCAGCAGAGGAACTGTGAGGTGGTGAAGGTGAGGGAAGGGACATGGAGATCCAGCTCACTCCACGCAAGCACCCTCCAGAGCAGGAGATCCGTGAGTCGGGCACCCAGTGGCCCTTCCAACAGGAAAGCAGAGCAAGGGTCCTGCTTCCTCAGCAAGCTTGCAGGGTACAGGCAGATCCAAGCCAGCAGCAAAAGAACTGACTGGGGCCAGGCGTGGTGGCGCACATGAGCGGCCCCAGCACTCAGGAGGCAGAGGTAGGAGGATCGCCGTGAGTTCGTCAGCCTGGGCTAGAGACCCTACCTCAAAAAACCAAAAAAAAAAAAAAAAAAAAAAAAACTGACCAGGAACAGGGAACTGGGAAGAAGGGGGTGGACAGGGAGATCTGGCCTACTCACTCCGCGTGTACACCCTCCAGAGCAGGGGATCCATCACTCCTAGGAACTTTAATGGAGAGATTATGTAAAGATTCCTGATAATTCACTTCTTTTGAGACTGTCATGAATCATGGTTTTTTTAAAGGTTTTTTTTTTTTTTTTTAATTTGAAAGCGACAGAGAGAGAGAGAGAGAGAATATGGGCGTGCTAGGGTCTCCAGTCACTGCAAACAAACTCCAGATGTGTGTGCCCCCTTGTGCATCTGGCTAACGTGGGTCCTGGGGAATCGAGCCTTGAACCTGGGTCCTTAGGCTTCATACGCAAGCGCTTAACCACTAAGCCATTTCTCCAGCCCATGAATCATGTTCTTAATAGAATAAGGTTTCAGCAGAAATTTTCAAGGTAGTAGACAGCAAGGCCTATACTGAAAGTCAGTAATCCTGTAAAAATGCTATATAAGTGACTTTATAGATAGTAAGCCCTAAGGGCATTCTTTCATTTCATTTTATTTATTTATTTGAGAGAGACAGAGAGAGAAGGAGGCAGATATATCCCTAAGGGCATTCTTACATTAATAATCTTTGATACTTCTTCTTTAATTGCCATGAACAGAAGAAGGTATGCTATGGCCTAATGTTCAATTCTGAGGGAAGTCTTCCTCTACTGTATTCTGGTCAGGTTGACTTGTCTTCACTTCCTTAAGTAGTTATCTTAGGGGAGAGAAATGGGGGCAAAAGAGGTAGTAATGGAATACATGTGCAAAGAAAGCAGAAGTGGTACTATTTAGAGGGAGGTGGGGGTCAGCAAGGGACAGCAAGTACAGGGTTACAGGAGGTAGCAGCAGGAAAGGAGCATGAATTATGATGAAATATAATAACATATTATGAAAAGGCCATAATGAAACCCATTACTTTTTATGTTAACTTGTAAAATTAATATGAAAAAGAAAAACAAAGCCTGGGCTACAGCGAGACACTACCTCAAAAAACTAAAAGAAAGAAAGAAAGAGGGAGAGAGAGAGAGACTGACAGAAAGACAGACAAGGGTATGGTAGTGCATACCTTCAGTCCCAGCACTCAGGAGGCTGAGGTAGGAAGAGTTCTACAAGTTCAAGGCCAACCTGGAGCTACAGAGTAAGTTTCAGATCAGCATGTGCTAGACTGAAATCCTGTCTGCAAAAATGAAAGATAAAAACAGAAGTATAAAGAATAGTAAGGGCTGGGGAGATGCCTCAGTGATTAAAGGCACTTGCTTGCAAAGCCTGAGGATCCAGGTTCGATTCCTCAGTGCATACGTAAAGCCAGATGCACAAGTGGTGCATGCATCTGGAGGTTCCTACACTCACTGTCTTTCTGTATCTGTCCCTGTCCCTGTCTCTGTCTCTGTCTCTCTTTCAAATAAATTTAGAAACAATTTTTTTTTTTTTTTTTTTTGGTTTTTCGAGGTAGGATCTCACTGTAGCTCAGGCTGACCTGGAATTCACTATGTAGTCTCAGGGTGGCCTCGAACACACAACAATCCTCCTTCTCTGCCTCCCAAGTGCTGGGATTAAAGGCGTGCACCACCACACCCAGCTTAAAAAATACTTTTTTAAAAATATTTTTTATTTATATGAGAGACAGAAAATGGGCAAGCCAGGGATTCCAGCTACTGCAACAACCTCTAGACACATGTGCTACTTTGTACATCTGGCTTATGTGGGTCCTGGTGCATTGGCTTCACAGGCAAGTGCCTTAACTGCTAAGCCATTTCCCCAGCCCCTCAATAAAAATACTTTCAAAGGGTCTGGAAAGATGGCTTAGTGGTTAAGTGCTTGCCTGTGAAGCCCAAGGATCCCAGTTTGAGGCTCGATTCCCCAGTACCCATGTAAGCCAGATGCACAAGGTGGCGCATGTATCTGGAGTTCATTTGCAGTGGCTGGAGACCCTGATGCGCCCATTCTCTCTGTCTCTCTGTCTCTCTCTCTCTCTCTCTCTCTCTCTCTGCCTCTTTCTCTCTCTGTGTGTCACTCTCAAATAAATAAAAATAAACAAAAAATTCTCTAAAAAAAACTTTTAAAAAAAGAATAGTAAGGGGACCAGTTGGAGGAAGAATAAGGTGAGTGATGGGAGGATAAATATGACCAAAGTGCTTTATTTTTTTAATTAAAAAATTATTTATTTGGGCTGGAGAGATGGCTTAGCGGTTAAGCGCTTGCCTGTGAAGCCTAAGGACCCCAGTTTGAGGATCAATTCCCCAGGACCCACGTTAGCCAGATGCACAAGGGGGCGCACGCATCTGGAGTTCGTTTGCAGTGGCTGGAAGCCCTCTCTCTCTCTCTCTCTCTCCCTCCCTCCTCTCTGTCGCTTTCAAAGAAATAAACAAAAGAATTTTTAAAAAATTATTTATTTGTTTGAGAGAGCGAGAGAGGGAAAGAGGCAGACACACACACAGATACAGAGAGAGAATGGACGCAGCAGGGCCTGCTACACTACAAACAAACTCCAGACACATGTGCCACCTTGTGCCTCTGGCTTACATGGGTCTTGGGGATTGAACCGAGGGCCTTTGGCTTTGCAGGCAATCACCTTAACCGCTAAACCATCTCTCCAGCCCCAAAGTGCTTTATATAGAGATTGAGTTACTCAGTATTATCTTATAATAATTCACTTGTATGTCAACTTGTGGAACTAAATATCAAATATTTTTTCAAGCCTGTATCTTGTAATTAAAATATATTTTCTTTATCTTTTATAGATGGTTATGTCCTTCGAAGCTACTTGGTGGACAAGTAAGGCCATTTTCTTCTACTATTATGTTTGTTAAGAGAATCTGGTAGATTTCTTTTTTAAAAAAATTTTTGTTGTTGATTTTTAATAATTTTTTTCTTTTATTTATTTCTTTACTTGTTTTATTTTATTTTATTTTATTTTATTTATTTGCAATCAGAGGGAGAGAGAGAGAGAGAATGGGCATGCCAGGGCCTCTAGCCACTGCAAATGAACTCCAGATGCATGTGCCCCTTGTGCATCTGGCTTATGTGGGTCCTGGGGAATCAAACTGGGCCCTTTGGCTTCACAGGCAAACACCTTAACTGCTAAGCCATTTCTCCAGCCCAGATTTATTTTTTTAATCATTTTTTTATTTTTATTTATTTATTTGGGAGAGAGAAAGAGGCAGAGAGAGAGAGAGAATGGGGGCGTCAGGGCCTCCAGCCATTGCAAACGAACTCCAGATGCATGCGCCACCTTGTGTATCTGGTTTACGTGGGTCCTGGGGAATTGAACCTGGGTCCTTGGCTTGGCACGCAAGTGCCTTATCTACTAAGCCATCCCTCCAGCCTCTGGTAGATTTCTTTAAGAAAGATTACTACATCATTTAAATGGTGAAATGTACTGGACAATCATAAATTAATTGAAGAAAATATCTTATGCTAATGTCAATATGGTAATGCTAATAATAAAGCTTGTGTTTCATAAAGCTCTGAAATAAGCAAGGAGCCCTGCTCAGCCATGACTACTGTGGTAGCTGGATGCCGTGCTTTAAACGTGTGGTCCCATAGACTCAGGCACGAATCTTGAGCCTCCAGTGGGCAGACCCTGCTGAGGAAGAGATATGTCACTAGAGAGGTGGATCTTGGAGTCCACCCCTCAGGTGTGTTCTGGGGTGGATCTTGAATCTAGCCTAAGGTATGTGGAGAGCAACTGGAGCTCTTGTGCTGGTGCTTGTCAGCTGTTTGATGGTAGCTGTCTGCTATGAGTCTCTGGAAAGGAGGCAGCTTCTGCCGTTGATGATGGTCCTCTAAGATTTGTGAGCCTGAAATAAACCCCTTTCCTCCTCCAAGTGGTTTTTGGTCAGGTGTTGGTCCAGCAACGTGAAACTGACTACAAGAACTATACTGTTCACAGTTTCATATACTCACTAGCTGTCCTGTCAGCAAATGCCAAAGACCCAGGTGAAAGCCACTAACCTTTTACAAATCCTTTGTATTTCACTTAATTTTAATGCAGTAGTTGAATTGAATTAATTAGGGGCAAATAGTGTCTGCATGGTAATATCGCCGGTTACCTTGTATATTCTAGCCTCTAACTGAAGATTTTCTGCACTTATACCTGGTAAAATGCACTATTATGTTGTTTTTGGTGGAAGCATGCCCCCCTGCAAAAAAGATAGTAGTCAATGACTTTTCTATTCTTATGAATAAGACCATATCACAATCTGTCACAGCCTGGTCGTAATAGCCACTGGAGTCCTCCAAGATGCTTCAAGATTCTACTCTAAGAAACCTTGTGCAAGAAATGAACACCATGACGAGGTTATAAAAGTTGTGTGGAGTCTGACATAGTAAAGGCTGCTTACCATAACCAACATGACTTAAGTCAGGATATGACAAACCCATGTCCAGAGCTCTGGTGGCAAACGAAAGAGCTGGATCAGAAGCCAGCCTGGTGGCTTGTTTTCCTTTAGCACACTGCGAGGGAGTCACGGGAGACTTTCCAACAGGCTTTATTCGATGAAAACTACAAATTTGGGGCTGGAGAGATGGCTTAGCGGTTAAGTGCTTGCCTATGAAGCTTAAGGACCCTGGTTCGAGGCTCGATTCCCCAGGACCCACGTAAGCCAGATGCACAAGGGGGCACATGCATCTGGAGTTCCTTTTCAGTGGCTGGAGGCCCTGGTGCACCCATTCTCTCTCTCTCCCTCTCTCTCTCTTTGCCTCTTTCTCTGTCTGTCTGTTTCTCTCAAGTAAATAAATACATATTTAGGGCTGGAGACATGGTTTAGCAGTTAAGGCGGCTTGCCTGCAAAGCCTATGGACCCAGATTCAGTTGAACCCAGCACCCATGTAAGCCAAATGCACAAGGTGGCACATGTGTCTGGAGTTTGTTTGCAATGGCTGGAGGCCCTGGCATGCCCATTCTCTCCCTGTCTATATCTATCTATCTGCCTTTCTCAAATAAATAAAATATTTAAAAAAAAAAAGAAAAATACAAGTTTTATGGAAAGAACATGTGGCAAATAGGGTATCTTCATCAGTGATCATTACAAGATGATTAAAAGGGAATGCAGAAAGTACACTGAGGAACTGCTAGTTCACCACCAATTGAAGCAAATACGCAAAAAGTACGTACGAAACAAATGAGAGGAACATCTGTCTCCTGCATTTGTATCAGATTCTTACTAGCCAAGGGTTCCCGCCATCTTGGAGAAAGATGCAGAGTCACGGCCTCTTCCACACTTGGTGGCAACCTGAAGGGCCTGTTGCTGTGACTGCTGCTGCTAGGGTGCAGGCAGAGAGGATGGGCACCAAAAGTGGACCTGCTCAAAGTGACAAAGCCACTGCCCACGGCTGATACTTCGAACTGTGTCCCACAGTTCAAGACTATGTTTGTATTTACAATGTCTTCTTGTGTTATTTATAGATCACTCCCTCATTAAACTAGAAACTTCTTTCAAAATATTTATTTATTTATTTAGAGAGGAAGAGGCAGATAGGGAGAGAGAGAATGGGCACACCAGGGCATTTAGACACTTCAAACAAACTCCAGACGCAACCAGGCATGGTGGCGCACAACTTTAATCCTAGCACTCAGGAGGCAGAGGTACGAGGATCATGATGAGTTCGAGAGTTCGAGGCCATCCTGAGATTATATAGTGAATTGAAGGTCAGTCTGGGTTAGAGCAAAACCCTACTGTGAACTCCAGATGCACACACCACTTTGTGCATCTGGGGAACTGAACCTGGGTCCTAAGGCTTCACAGACAAGCGTCTTAACCATTAAGTCATCTTTCCAGCCCTAGAAACTTCTTGAGATCAAAGCTTACATTTTGCTCATATTCGAGTCTCCCCATATATAAGAGAAAGCCAGTGTTTTCTGAATAGAATATTTCACAAAGATTCAACCAGGAAAAATCTAAAAGTGTATAAAAGCAGCCAAATCTACTTTTCTGGAGGCTGCCTATAATCGTAACTAATAAAAGACTATCTGGGCTGGGGAGATGGCTCAGTGGCTACAGTCATCAGTCCACAGCCTGACAACCAGTGTCTGCATCCCTAGCAACCATGAGAAGCCAGACCCAAAGTGGTGCATGTGTCTGGAATCCCACGCACATACTATGGGAGGTGGACTCAGGAGAACCCCAACACTCTCAAGCCAGCTAGTCTGGCCTTCCAAGAGGCAAAACAAGAGAGACCTTGTCTCAAGCAAGGTAGACAAAGAGGGCCAACACCCCAAAGGTGTCCTCTGACCCTCATGACACGTGTGCATCCATCCATACACACACATAAACAAACCATATCCACATCTTTTTTTTTTTTTTTTTTTTTTTTTTTTTTGGTTTTTCCAGGTAGGGTCTCACTCTAGCTCAGGCTATGGAGTCTCAGGGTGGCCTCGAACTCACGGCAATCCTCCTACCTCTGCCTCCCAAGTGCTGGGATTAAAGGCGTGCGCCACCATGCCCAGCTCATATCCACATCTTGATTATCTTTTCTAAAACTAATATTTACATATTTTAAATTTGGCGTTTTAAACTACAAACATGAAAATGATATAGCCATTTGCTATGTGAAACATTGTATCTCTTCCCTTGGAAATTGAAATTCAAGTAAAGACATAAATCCTATACTAAGGGATATTAAAGTTCTCTACAGCTGGCCATGGTAGTGCATGCTTTCTTTGATCCCAGCACTCTGGAGGCAGAGGTGGGAGGATTGCTCTGAGTTCGAGGCCATTCTGAGACTACATAGTGAATTCCAGGTCAGCCTGGAAATTGAAAACACAAAATACCTTGAAAACACAAAATGAAACAAAAATAAATAAATAAAGTTCACTACAGTTTTGGATTAAGCCCCAAAGGAGAATTCCCATTTGTTCAGCTCAATGCACACTTCTTAGGGAGTTCAGCCATTCTATGCCCGTGGTGAGGTCTAAAGAGGAGTTGGGCATAGTCTGTGCTCCTATGGCACATTTTTATGAGCTATTCTGCTTATAGAATGAAACAGGGTCAGATAAGGCCAATGAAAGAAGACCTAGAAATGAATGTATATTTTTCCCACTTATAAATGTCTAACATAACTCTTTGCCTTTAAAAGCTTATTGTTTTACAACAATCATATTATTGTCATTTTCTTCTAGATAGTCCTGTTAGGGAGATGTTTGTATAAAATAAAAATCAGGTGCTAGAGAGATGACTTAGCAGTTAAGCGCTTGCCTGTGAAGCCTAAGGACCCCGATCGATTTGAGGCTTGATTCCCCAGGACCCACGTTAGCCAGATGCACAAGGTGGTGCACGCGTCTGGAGTTCATTTGCAATGTCTGGAGGCCCTGATGCGCCCATTCTATCTCTCTCTCTCGGCCTTGTCTTCCTCTTTCTCTGTCTGTCGCTCTCAAATAAATAAAAAAATAAATTAAATTAAATTTAAAAACTTATTTTCTATATTTACAGTGATGGCGAGATCTATGACGACATTGCTGACGGTAAGTCTCACATAGCTCCTACCACTGAGGACAGTAGCAGTGGATTTGCTGTTACACAAACACTGAAAGAGCATGTTGGATTATTTAGAGCCATCCAACCTAAACAGAGCTTGAGTCACTTGAAAATGTTAGGAAAGATAACATTCCGGTAATCATGTGGGGGGGGGAGGGGAATCATTTCACACAAGGCTGGAAATTAAGAAACTAACATTAATTTTCTTCAAAAAGAAAAGTATAGCCAGGCATATTAGTGCAGGCCTGAAATCCCAGCACTTGGGAGGTAGAGACAGAAGGGTCAGGAGTTCAAGACTAGCCTTGACTATGTAATGAATTGGAGGCCAGCCTGGGCTACATGAAATGCTGCCAAAAAAAAAAAGAAGAAATGAAAGAAAGGAAGAGAGAAGGGGGATGGATAGAGGATATGAAGAAAGTGAAAGAAAGAAAGAAAGAAAAAGAGAGAAAGAGGGGAGGGAATGAAGAAAGGGGAAGGGAAATAGAGAACTAGTCAAATTTTCATTGTGCCATAACTGAAACATGGCGATACAGTCCTGTCATCCCAACACTTGGAAGACAGAGACAGGAGGGTTCAGAGTTCATGACCATGCTTGACTACATAGTGAGTTTGAGGCCAGCCTAGGCTGCATGAGACACTATCTCGAAAAATGAAATTAATTATAAAATGAATTTGCAGGGGAGATTCAAGGTAGGGTTTTGCTGTAGCCCAGGATGACCTGGAATTCACCATGTAGTCTCATGGTGGCCTCAAAGTCATGGCAATCCTCCTACCTCTGCCTCCTGAGTGCCAGGAGTAAAGGCATGCAACACCACACCTGGCTTAAATTAATTTTTAATTTTTTTTCAGGTTGCATCTATGACAATGACTAGAACTCAGCTGTTCGCCTTCTGTGTCCATTAGTGGCCAGTGAGAAGTCTGGGTTTTGCTTGGATTATGTTATTGGGTATCAGAAAAAAAATGAATGTGCAAAATTATTTGTTACCATTTATTAGGAAATTTCATAACATTTATCATCTTTTAAATTGTTAAATTTAGAAAATAATTTCTTTGCTTAGTCATTGTCACAAAAGATTGTATTAGGTAGAATAATTACACAATATTCCGTTTTTTTCTTTTTTGAGACAAAATCTCTCTGCAGCCCCAGGCTGGCTTTGAACTCATGGCAGTCCTATTGCCTCAGCCTCCTGAGTGCTGGAATTATAGGTGTGAGCTACCATACCTTGCTTAAAAATTCCATTTCTGTTTTGCTATGATTGTGAAGGCAGTCTTCATAGACCATCAATAAAAAAATTTCCCACTATACCACCTAGCAAAAATGAATGATAAAAGAAATTCATTCAAGAAGAAATGACTAATCTTTCTGAACGAACACAGGAAGATAAATAGAGACTGTAAGGGAGGAAATGCTAAAACATTCCACAAAAAAGAAAAACTATTGTTTGTGCCTCCACTTAGTTAATATTATCTATTCAAATTATATTACCTTAAAAAAAAAACAGAGCAAACTCCTCTGGCGGGTTAAAGTTTTTGAAAAATTATAGCTGCAGCAAAAAATTTTTTTATTAAGTTGCAAATTGTGAAATGTTAATGTTCAGTTCTGTACTTGGTTTAAGTACCACTGTAGAGAGTTAAACATGGAGGAAGACTGCCCTACAATTACGAAGACTGTAAGACAGGACCTGGCGATTTACTAGCCTTTTATAGTAACTCTTTACAATGAAGACTGGAGTTTTTGTATTTTGTTATCAGTAAAAATGTTTTTAGCCACTGTCATAGAAAACGGGCAGAAGGAGCCCAAAGCCAAAAAAAAAAAAAGCCCCCTTCCAAAAATCTATAATGTTTCCTGGGTACTCCCCAGTGAGTCATACTCATTCCAGATCTCTCCAAACTATGAAGTGCTGGCTCTCAAATGTGGAGAACACTACATACCATGACATGACATGCAAAGCCCTAACATCCAAAAGCATAACATATTGGGTGATTTTTTTTCCCATGACTTCTAAAAAATCTGAAATTAACCAATCCTAACATTGGCTCTTCTAGTGAACTATGATGGGAGACTGGCTACATGCATCTCCCTGTCATTGTTAATTTTAAATTACAGGATTAGACTAAGTCAGTTTTCCCAAATTTTTTCACTACCAGTTACTTCAAACTTTTTTTTTTTTTTTTTTTTTTTTTGGTTTCTCGACGTAAGGTCCCGCTCTAGTCCAGGCTAACCTGAAATTTATGATGTAGTCTCAGGGTAGCCTCAAATTCATGGTGATCCTCCTACCTCTGCCTCCCGAGTGCTGGGATTAAAGGCAAACACCACCACGCCCTGCTACTTCAAGCTTGTATAATGCTCCCTCCACTCCAGACGCATGTTTCAGAAGCTTTTGTCAACTTTTAAAACTTGTTAATGAAATAATGATTCGTATCTTATCTGCATTTTAATGCTTTGAATATCATTGGAGTTCTTGAAGAGTGATTCCATTATTTTTCTTTAAATCAAACATTGAAAAAATAGTTCAAAGCCTTCAATAAGACTGAAGTAGAATTTCCATTAGGTGCTTTGAAACTAAAAAATATCACCAACTTACTCTTATTGGTTTTGAAGATCTGGAGTTCTAAATGCCTGAAATAAGAAAAGATTTATCTCATATTCCCTCCATTTAAGAAATCATTTATTGTTTACTTTTTGAAGGATGAACCAGAATGCACCCTGTGATGAATTTCTTTTAATCCTAGATCTCTTTTAATGCATGTTTCAAAAGTGGTTCTTGTTTATTAAATTTGGTAACAAATATGAACTATATAGTGACAGTGTATTTTCAATAATGTCTTGCTGGTTGGCAGTAGTATAAATTCAAAATAATGTCAGTTTTTAAAATTCAAAATTAGACCAAATTTTATTTATATACAAAGAAATTGACAAATTCCTGTGAAAGATTTGAATAATAATTATTTTGATATATTGTAAACATCAATTTTAATGTACTAAGTATGATTCTTGTTATGGTATGAGTGTGAAATTTATCATGTGAGAAGAGCTACAAATAAAATGTCACCAAATAACTTTGCCTCCTATTTCATAAGAACATCGAGGCCATCAGCTTTTCTCTCCCTTAACTAGATCCTCAAGAGATGCCTTTCTTGCACCAATTCTCACTTTATTTCATTCAGTCTCACTTTATTTCATTATTGGGGAACCTCCTAATCAAGAACAACCACATTGCACTGTCCCCTGGGACTCTGCCTCCTATATTGTCTTAGAAATTGAGATAACTAGGCCAGGTATGGTGACACACACCTTTAATCCCAGCACTCAGGAGGCAGAGATAGGAGGACTGCCTTGAGTTTAAGGCCACTCTGACACTACATAGTGAATTCCAGGTCAGCCTAGTCTAGAATGAAACCCTACCTTGAAGACAAAAAATAAAGAAAGAAATTGAGATAACTGGGCTGGAGAGATGGCTCAGCAGTTAAGGCGCTTGCCTGCAAAGCCTAAGGACCCATGTTCAACTCTCCAGATCCCACATAAGTGCACAAAAGTGAGGCAAGCACAAGGTCACACATGCCCACTACGTGGCACAAGCATCTGGAGTTTGATTTCAGTGGCTGAGGTCCTGGCACGCCAATTCTTTCTTGCTCTTGCTCTTGTTCTCCCTAAAAAAAATTTAAAAATTAAAAAAGAAATTGAGATAACTAAGTGAAGTTCTCTTCAGCTGCCTACAGCCTACAGCTATCACCCTTACCCCATGTCCAGACACTCCTAAGAATAAGACATCATGCTTCAAAGTCACATTCATGGATCTTGTTTCTTCCTACCCTTCCTATCTTCCTCTTACATAACTCATTCACCGTCATTGTTCTCATATCTCCTTCTCTCGCCCTTTTTTTCTTGCTCTCACCCTCATCTTTCTCTCCTTGCTTCCTTCCCTCTTCTTTAGCCTATCCTACTGTAAGTGGTCCCTTCTGTCAGTTTACAGATATACTAAAATAGTTCTTGTTGCAATCAGGTTCACATTGTTGGTATAAATCACCCAACCAGGAGTAGTTTGTGGGGAAAAAGAGGTTTATTTTGGCTTGCAGACTGAAGGGGAAGCTCCATGATGGCTGGGGGAAACAATGGCATGATCAGAGGGTGGACATCACCTCCTGGCCAGCATAAGGTAGACAATAGCAACAGGAGAATGTGCCAAACATTGACAAGGGGAAACTGGCTATAACACCCTTAAGCCCGCCCCCAACAATACACTGCCTCCAGGAGGCTTTAATTCCCAAATCTCCATCAGCTGGGAACCTAGCATTCAGAACACCTAAGTTTATGGGGGACACCTGAATCAAACCACCATATTCTTCCCCTGGCCCCCATAAACTGATAACTATCCATGATGTGAATGTAATGCATTTAGTCCATCTTTAAAATTCCATATAGTTTTTAGCAATGCAAATGATGCTCAAACATTCCCACAGTCCAAGATCTTTTAGTTGAGCCATAATACCAAAAAAAAAAAAAAAATCCCCCAAAAAACCATAATGGCACAGGATAAACACTCACCCTGAAAAAGGTGGCATTGGGTATAGCAAAGAAATACTCAACCAATACAAGATTTGGAGAGGACAAACATCAAACCCTGTAGATTCAAGTTCAACAACTCTAGTCAGTGACAAATCTCCAAGTCTGATAATTTTAACCAGCAGCAAGTCTCTGGAGTTCCAATTCTGCCCCTCCAGCTAGGCTACTCACAGTCCTGGAAAACTCATCCAAGGCAGCAGCTCTTCTTAGCAGCCATCCCATGGTTCCAGCATCTCCACTGGATCTCCACTGCAAGCCACGGTTCATCCTCACAGTCAATTGAACTCAATTGGAGCTGAACAGGCAACAGTTTCGGCCTATAGATTTCTTTCTATGCCATATCCCTCTGCTCACACCAGTCCATTTCTACGCAATACAACTCTGCACAACTTCTTAGGATACACCATAACAGTAAGCCTCTCACACAAATGCTTCAAGCCCAGTACAGACAAAGCTCTTTCTAACCCTCATGAGCCAAACCTCATAGTCCTTAGTTCTTACTGCATTCAGGTCTTTCAACTCTGACCAGAATAGTCCATCAAGCTGTACTTACAGCCCTGCAAGGCATCTCTTAGGCCAAGGTTTCAAATCCTCCCACATTCTTCTTGAAAATCAGCTCCAAAAGGACAAAGCCACACAGTTAGGTGTCTAGCAGCAACTGACCCCACTCCTGGTACCACTTTATTGTTGCAGTCAGCTTCGCATTGCTGGTAGAAATCCCCCAACCAAGAGAAGATTGCTTGGCACAATGGCAAGGGGAGACTGGATTTAACACCCTTAAGCCCACCCCTAACAATACACCACCTCCAGGAGGCTTTAATTCCCAAATCTCCACCAGCTGGGAATCTAGCATTCCAAACACTTAAGTTTATGGGGAACACCTGAATCAAACCACTGAAGTTCTTATCTGTAATAAAATATGAAACCTTGCCTTAAATGCAAATAACCTCTCCAACTACAGCCCATTTCAACTTTCCTTTTCTCATGGCATTACCTGAAAATGGTGAAGTCCTTGTAGCAGCTGTTCAAACATGACTCCAACTATTGGAAATTTAGTGAACCCAAGGCTCCAGCTACTGTGCTCTGAAACCGATCTCCATT
This sequence comes from Dipus sagitta, assembly GCA_036346955.1. Classification (NCBI taxonomy): domain Eukaryota; kingdom Metazoa; phylum Chordata; class Mammalia; order Rodentia; family Dipodidae; genus Dipus; species Dipus sagitta. The sequence goes on from CM070782.1 coordinate 71,087,981, forward strand.
CATGTGGAGACCAGTTTCCTACAGGTTATTCTAGCTGGTGACTGAGCGTGGCAAGAGCATAAGGCAAGATAGACTCCTCCCAGAGCAACTTTAGTTGATCCTCCCTCACAGCCTGGCTAAACCTTTCTTACCCTGCACATTACTTGGAGCCTTCCCAACCATTCTGCCTCAGATGTCTTCATTGGAGCAGGTTTGCAATGCAGTCATGTGGCTTCTCCACCTTCCCTAGCTCTCTCCCTTTCTCATATGCACCTCACTGCTGACCAGAAGGAAAGTCTTGCATTTTTATTTTATTTTTGTGTCTGCTTTACAGAGAATACAAACAACATGCTTGGAAGATTATTAAAATATATATCTACACCCTGAGATGAAATGACTCAGAATCTGGGGAAACAATGTTGGAATCCATTTTTAAGTAAATCTAAATATGAGCTCAAGGTACAGCCATCTTGGGAAGCCTCCATCCCCTATTCACCTTTTGCCACATTCTCTAGTAACATCCAGTCTTCAGCTTATTCCGCAGTGGCTAGAGACATTGACGCACCCATTCTCTCTCTCTCTCTCTCTCTCTCTCTCTCTCTCTCTCTCCTCTCTGTCTCAAATAAATAAATAAAAATAAAGTCCTTTAAAAAAAAGCCACAAATGCCAGGTGCAGTGGGAGCCATTAATCCCAGTGTGAGGTAGGAGTATCACAGGAGTTAGAGGTCAGCCTGGGTTACAGAGTGAGTTCCAGGTCAGCCTAGGCTAAAGTGAAATTCTGCTTCATAAAACCAAAATAAAATAAAATAATAACAAAGAAGAGTTTCTCAATTCAGAGTTCTTGGCTGCAAACACCAGAGACCAGCAATTTCATATGAGCAGTTCATTCATGAGTTGAAGTCTGCAGAGAAAGAACTCTACTGACTGTGCTCATGTGGGAGAGGCCGGGGAGGTCCTGACCCTTCAGCTCCCACAGTGACAAAATCTCACCTAGAATCATCCTCTTAAGTAAACTGACACTCAATTGTGGAAAAGTAACTTCCCAATGCAAAATTCAACATGCTATCAAGGACAGTGAACATGGCTGTGTGACTGAAACAGGCCAGTTATATTAAACTTTTTAAAAATAAATCAAGGAGGGCTGGAGATATGGCTGAATGCTGAAAGCACTTGTCTGCAAAGCTAAAGGACCAAGGTTTGATTCCCCAGTACCCACGTAAAGCCAGATGTATAAGGTGGTGCATGCTTCTGGAGTTTGTTTGCAGTGGCTAAAGGCCCTGGCATGCCCATTCTCTCTCTCCCGCTATCTGCCTCTTTCTCTCTCACTCTCTCTCAAATAAATAAAATAATATTTTTTAAAGCTCTGCTTATTAAAGAAATCAAGGTATAATCTGCTTGCCCATAGTACTATATCCTTAGTTTTCTTAAGAAATTTGGTACTAGCTTGTAGAATATTATCCCTTATACATGCATGCTCATGTTTATTTATTTTCCATTCTTATAATTCTTATAATTTTTCTAACAATTTGTATTGGTCATATTATATCATATAATATTAAATAGAAGCAGCTGTAATAGGCATCCCTGTGTCATTTCTGATAACAGAAACAAACACTTTCAAAATCTACCCATTAACTACTGTGTTTGTTGCAGAAATGTTGTAAATACTCTATTATCCTTAGAAACTTCCTTTTTATTTCTAGCTTTATAACTTGTTCTTTTTAAAATAAATAAATAAATCAAATAAAAAGAAAGAAATTTGGTGCTCATCGCTTGCTTCCTACTTTTGGCAGACATTGAGAGAAAAATTATTTTACCCTACAAAAAACACTATAGTATTTATATAAAATGGAAATTGATATTTAGTGTTGGTATGGGCATAGAGACTGTGGAAAGCTATAGAGTATGAGCTCTGTGTAAGGAATGAGTTGTTAATTGTGACAGATATTTTCCATTTGGCCATCCAAATACTCCTCTTCAACCTTCTGCTCTGTGCCCTTAGGGACTAATATTCCTTGGCTGCCTTGACTGTTAAGTTTCCAGTTTCATATGGCCCATGGGAAGACAGTCAATCACAAGAACAGAGTGAGGTTTCAATATTTATTTCTTCAGGATATCTCTGGAAGAGTCACCACAACTGGTTGTGTCCTTCCCTTCAAGGTCCCGGCTCTGTCAGAGAAACGTCTCCCCATGGTACTCAGTGTCTCTAATTTCACTGTGTCTATTACCTGATTCCTTCAGAACCGCAGGCCCTCCCTATTTTCTGTGGTTCTGACCAAAAGCAGCTGATAGGAGGAAAGCTTTTCCTTTGGCTTTTCATCTCGAGGGGAAGCATCATGATGGCAGGGGAATTCAGAGCATGAGCAGAGGCTGGACATCACTTCTGCCACAGCAGGTGGAAAGCAGTAGCAGGAGAGTGAGCTGAACTTTGGCAAGGGAGAGCTGAAAATAACACCCCTAAGCTCACCGCACACCTCCAGCAAGGCTCCACCTTCCAAATTGCCACCAGCTGGGGACCAAGCATTCAGAACACATGAATTTATGGGGACATCTGATTCAAACCACCATGTTCTGCCCCTGGCCCCCATAAACTCACGACCATTAATATATAAAAAGCTGTTCAGTCCAACTTTAAAAGTCCCCATAGTTTTTTGTCGATCCCAACACTATTCAAACATCACTGTAGTTCAGGGTCTGTTAGCCTACACCACCAAAAACACATAATGGCACAGAGTAAACATTCACATTGCAACTGATGGCATTGCAAGGAAAGATTGAACCAATGAAAGATCTAAAACAAACAGAGCAAATATAAAATCCCATAGCTCCAAGTCCAATATCTGTAACCAGTGACAAAGTTGGGATTTCCAATCCCAATCCTCTAGCGGGGCTGCTTACAGCCCAAGGAAATCTCCATCCTGAGCCAGCAACTCTCCCTGGAAGTTGTCCTATTGTCCTGGCATCTCAAAAATCCTGGGGTCTCCACTGCAACACATGGTTCATCTTCATAGCTCCATTGGGACCCCACACAGGGACTCCAACAGTCCTGCCTCACATCGCCCAGTGGCCATTTCAAAAATACCATATTGCAAATCCAATAACCCTTTCTTTTCTGCATTTGTTATACTCCCATGGTACCAGGTGGGCTACCAAATCTGTTAATCCAGGGAGGAATAAAGCCAACTTTGAAGAGCAGGAAAACACCTTCAGCGTTCTTCTTTCAAGCCACCTCCATTCAAAAGGGTCAAATCCTGGGGTCTCCACTGCAACCCGCTGTTCATCCTCATGACTCCACTGGGTCTTCACACAGGGACTCTGACAACCCTGCCTCACATTGCCCACTGGCCATTACCATGAAACTAAGCACATTGCAAATCCAATAACACCTTAATTTCTGTATTTGTTATACTTCTAGAGTACCAGATGGGCTGCTAACTTGTTAATCCAGAGGGTAACAAAGCCAACTTTGAAGAGCAACACACTCCTTAAGCATTCAGGTCCCCTACTTTCAAAAGCACCAGTGGGATGGAGAGATTGCTTAGTGGTTAAGGCATTTTGCCTGTGAAGCCAAAGGACCCAGGTTCAATGCCACAGGACTCATGTAAGCCAGATGAACAAGGTGGCACATGCATCTGGCGTTCAATTACAGTGGCTAAAGGCCCTGGCTCACCCATTCTCTCTCTCTCTTTCTCTCTCTCTCTTTCTCTCTCCCTCTCAAATAAATAAAATGCAATAAAAAAATTTTAAAGATTAAAGATCAAAAGTGCCAGCATTCTTCCTGCTGTCCCAGTGCAAAAGAGCTGGCTCAGTATCAATGGTGGTAATCTCAAACAATTGCAGCTGAATAAGCACTGTCTCCAGCTTGAAACTTTCATTTCTTCCTGTGCCATATCCTTTTGCTCACGCCAGTCCATTTCTACACAATGCCACCCTGCGCAAGTTCTCAGGACATGGGACAATGCACTAGGCATCTCACAAAAACTGTCTGTTGTAGTCAGCTCCATGTTACTGGGGTGGACATCCAACCAGACACAGTTCATGGGAGGAAGGGATTTATTTCAAGCTTATAGAACCAGGGGAAGGTTCATCAAGGGTAGAAGATGCTGGCTCCCTTTCACAGGTCCAAGCAGAGAGAAATTGCCAATCACCAGCACCATAAACATGAACAGCCAGAGCTCAAACTGCTCTCTCCACATCTTTGGGCTGGAATCCAGACCCACCCCCAGTGACACCTCCTCCAGCCGGATGTTTAACTTTAATTAAAAATACCTAAGTCTGGGGCTGGAGAGATGGCTTAGTGGTTAAGGTGCTTGCCTGCAAAGCCAAAGGATCCCGGTTTGACTCTCCAGGACCCACGTAAGCCAGATGCACAAGGGGGCACACACATCTGGAGTTTGTTTGCAATGGCCGGTGGCCCTGGCGTGCCCATTCTCTCTCTCTTTCTCTCCCTCCCTCCCTCCCTTTTGCTCTCCTTCTCAAATAAATAGGTAAAATATAGTTATAAAGAAAAAGAAAAGAAAAAAATACCTAAGGCTAAGAGGGACATAAATTCACATTCAAACCACCATATTCCACCCCTGGCCCCATAGACATTACAATGTAAATTGCTTTCAGTCCAATTTCAAATCTCCCCATAACCTTTACCAACTTTAAGATTGTTCCAAAGTCCAAAGTCTCATGTCAGAATAAGTCTGAGTCCTGTAAAATCAAAACAAGTTATATGCTGCCAACACGTCACAGCACAGAGTAAGCATTTCCATTGCTATAAGGCATAACGAGGAGTGACTGGACCAATGCAAACCAATAACCATCAGGCAATCATCAAACATCTGCAGTTCATCGGTATCCATTCATTCAAGGCCAGGCTGACCTTTGATGACATTCATTCCTGGACCCTATCCCAGAGGACGCCTCTACTCCTACCCCATCTTCATTTAAACCTCTCTGAAAATATCCGGATAGGCACTCCCACGGCTGTATTTCCTTGGTGAATTAATCCAGTGAAGTTAACTGGATTATAAGATTTTTCTTCTTCTTTTGAAAGGTCTAACAGACTGTGACCTTTGCTTTCAGAGGTGACTGACTCATGGTCCTTGCCCTCCTGTCCTGAAGGACAGGTGAACCAAAGCAAGCAGGTGATCCGATCCTATGAGCTCTTTGCTAGGAAATCCTGCTTACTTGCTCTTTTTGAGATGTCATAAGAAAATCAAGTTTTGTCTATTTTTTTGTTGTTGTTTGGCCAAGACTGGATGTTGCACCTAAGGCCTTGTGTATGATAGGTAGGCACTCTATGCTGAGCCAGACCTCTGGATTCAAGTTTTTTTGTTTTGTTTTGTTTTTGTTTCTCGAGGTAGGGTCTCACTCTAACTCAGCCTGACCTGGAATTCACTCTGTAGTCTCAGGCTGGCCTTGAACTCACAGCGATCCTCCTACCTCTGCCTCCCGAGTGCTGGGATTAAAGGCTTGCGCCACCATGCCCAGCTTGAGCTCAAGTTTTATAATAGTCTTCAAGGCAGATTTCAGCCTAAACTAATAATCATTAAGGAAATGTGCTCGGCAGGTTTGATGATCTCAGGGCTGGAGAGGTAGAGAAAAGAGGATCAGGAGTTCAAGTTCATCCTTGACTACGCAGGGACTACAAGGCCAGCCTAGGCTTCATGAGACCATGTCTCAAAAAATAACAATAAGCAGATCCAGGCATGGTGTTGCACGCCTTTAATCCCAGCACTCGGCAGACGTAGGAGGATCGCAGAGAGCTGGAGGCTACCCTGAGACTACGTAGTGAATTCCAGGTCAGCCTAGGCTAGAGTGAGACCTACCTCAAAAAACTGAAAGAAAAAAAAAAAAAAGATGCTGATTAGAACCTCCCATTGTGATGATCTGCTATCAATTTCTCTATTTCCTTCATATTTTGCATCTTCTACAGTTGAACTTTTTTTCATTATGATGGGACCTTTTAAATTCCCAATCATGATCTTCACTTGGTCTATTTTCTCTGGTACTAATACAGGTACCCCAGGTACCCTAGTTTCATTTGCTCAATATACAATTTTTAATTTTTTTTTTGTTTACTTTCCATTGTTCACTTTTTTAGTGCTTCATTAGTGAATAGCCTGCAGTTGGATTTCAAAATGAATCTAGGGCTGGAGAGATGGCTTAGTGGTTAAGGCTGCAAAAGCCTAAGGACCCATGTTCGACTCTCAAGACACTACATAAGCGAGGTGCACGAGGTGACGCAAGTGCACAAGGTACACATGCACACAAGATGGCGCACGTGTCTGGAGTTCAGTTGCAGTGGCTGGAGGCCCTAGCACACCAATTCTCTCCTCTCTCTCTCTTGCTCTCTCATAAAATATATATATATATATTTTTTTTTTTTTTTCTAAGATTAATCTGACGCCTCACTGTTGCCGCCTCACTGTTACGCACATGCGCGCATGTTGAGACTTCCGCCCTAGCTCCTTGGTCCTCGCAGTCAGTTTGCATTTCCTGACCTCACATGCCTTCTTCCCTTCTAGACCCTGGATAGTTCGTTGTTGGTGCTCCTCCCCCAGCCACACTAAGGGCAAGTTCTCCGCACTGCTGCTCATCTCCTCCTGCTTTAGTCTCGAGGTTTTTTTTTTTTTTCTCAGTGCTTCTCATGGGCTGAAGTTGATCAAATATTTAACCCTTCCCTCAAAACTACAGGAAAGCTTTAGAACAGTTAATGAAGATGATCTGCCACTAAATATGATGCCATGACTTGTCAGGGTTTTCTTTCTTTCGAATTTCTAATGTGTGTGTGTGTGCGTGTGTGTGTGTGTGTGTGTGTGTGCTGGTCATTCTTCCTTCTATGACAAACCTTCCTCCTAAGGACATGTCCTTTTTGAAGGGTACATCTAAATTTGTTTCATGAGTCTTATGGTGGCCAATCCTCTCAACTTTTAATTATCTGACTATGTCTTTTTTTCCCATAATTATTAAATAGGGATTTTTTTTAAGTTTCTTTTTACTTACTTAATTAATTTATTTATTTGCAAGCAGAGAGAGAGTGAGATAGAGAGAAGAGAGAACAGACAGAGAGAGAATGGACGCACCAGGGCTTTCAGCCACTGCAGACGAACTCCAGACACATGTGCCCCCTTGTGCATCTGGCTTACGTGGGTCCTGGGGAATCCAACCTGGGTCCTTTGGCTTCACAGGCAGATGCCTTAACCATTAAGCCATCTCTCCAGCCCAAAATATGGGTTTTTTTTTTTTGAGGTAGGGTCTCACTGTAGCTCTGCCTGACCTGGAATTCACTATGTAGTCTCAGGGTGTCTTTGAACTCATGATGATCCTCCTACCTCTGCCTCCTGAGTGCTGGGATTAAAGGCATGCACCACCACGCATGGCTGGTGATTTTTTTTTTTCTTTTGGAAAATAGGGATTTTTAAGTGAGGAAATTTTTACTGGGAGCCCTTGTTTGCTCAATATTTTAAATATATTTTCCCTCTGTTTCCTGACATCTATGTCTGCTGAGGACATTGTCATTATCCTACTGTAGTTTCTGCAGGTGGTCTGTCTTTCCTCTCAATTTGCATAAGATCTCTTTGCCATTCATGTTTGTAGTTTCACTATAAAGTATCTAGTGTGGATTTCATTGTAGTCATTCTCATTGCCTTACATTACCACCTCACTGCTTATTAATGTGTAACTTTCTTAAATATTTTATACATTTATTTATTTAAGAGAGAGAGGGAGAGAGAGAATGGGCACGCCAGGCCACTAGCCATTGCAGACGAACTCCAGAATCATGTGCCACCTCATGCATCTGACATATGTGGGTAGTAGGGAATCAAACTTGGGTCCTTTGGCTTTATAGGCAAATGCCTTAACTGCTAAGCCAACGCTCCAACCCTAAAGTGTTACTTGCGTAAGTCCTAGAAAAAGTAAGCCATGGGCTCTCCAAATATTATTTTTTGTTTGTTTGTTTCTTTTACTCTGTAGTCCAGCCTGGCCTTGAACTCACAGCATTCTTCCTGCCTCACATCTCAACTGCTGGGATTATAGGCATGAGCCACCACACCCGGCTTTGTAGCTTGTTCTTGTTTTGTTTTATAATGTGTGTGTGTGTGTGTGTGTGTGTGTGTGTGTCAGTTTTCAGGGTCCCTTGTTGCTGCAATCAAATGCCCATCTGGCTTTACATGGGTACTGGGGAGTTGGACCCCAGGCCAGTAGGCTTTGTAAGCAAGTGCCTTTAGCCACTGAGCCAATTCCCCAGTCTCCATATTTTCTTCAGTCTTTCTATTCTTGCTTTCCGAGTGTCCTATAAAGTACACTCAATGTTCTTATACTTGACACCATATATATATATATATATATATATATATATATATATATATATATATATATTATCTCTGGCAATAATGATTTATGTCATTTCCATTTTTCAATTTATGTATCAACTACATTCCGGAAAATGCGTCCTTTTAGCATGCAGTTCTATAGGTGAACCAATCATGCTTGCCTCACCGCCACTATGAACAAGTATTCCATCACTGATAAACGAGGCCCTACGCTATCCACAGTCAGTTCCTCTGCCCAACCCAGATCCTAGCAAGTGCTGCTGAGCTTAATTTCCCAGAATATTAAATAAATAGAATCATAAATAGATATCCTTTAAAGTCTTGCTTCTTTCACTCAGCAGAATGCATTTGAAATTTGTCCAAATCGTTTCGTGATTCACGAGTGTCCTCCTTTGTAATGCTCGGCTCCCCGATCAGGATGATGCGGTTGTTTCCAGCCTTTGGCAAATTACAAATAAGACCGCTATAAACATCCACATCCAGTCTTTGTGTGAACTTGGTTCTGATTTCACTGGGGTAAACATCCAGGCACTGAGCTGCCGGGCTACAGCAAAGCATGGACAACTACAACAGAGAAAGGCTAAGTGCCTCCCACGGTCACCAGCCCGCCAGGTAGCTGCACTCGTTCCGTAGGCTTCCAGCTTTGCTGTTCTTAATTGTTCGAGCCATTCCAATAGATGTGCACTGACAGCACATATGTATTGCATATGTGTCTGTGTGCTGTATGTATACGTGTATGTTCACATGTGTATAGGTGCACATATGTGTTGGTGCACATGTGTGAATGTGTCTAGGCCAGAGGGCAACCTCAGGAGTCATCCTCAAGGATTCCAACAACCTCTTTTTTTGTAATCTTTTTGCTTATTTATTTATTTATTTATTTTGAGAGAGAGAGAGAAAAAAAAAGAGGCAGATATATAGGTAGAGAGAATGGGCATGCCAGGACCTCCAGCCACTGCAAATGTATCCCAGACTCATGTGTCACCTTGTGCATCTGGCTTATGTGGGTCCTATGGAATCAAATCTAGGTCCCTTTGGCTTTGGAGGTAAGCGCCTTAAGTGCTGAGCCACCTCTCTAGCCCCCATACGCCTCTTTTTGAGACAAGGCCCTTCATGGGCTAGGAGCTCACCAATTATGTTAGGCTGGCTGGCCAGAGGGCTCCAGGGATCGTGTTATCTCTGTCTTCACAGCACTGAGATTACAGGTATGTGCTAGCATTTTATTTATTTATTTATTTATTGTTGTTGTTTTTGTTTTTCGAGGTAGGTAGGGTCACTCTAGTCCAGGCTGACCTGAAATCCACTATGTAATCTCAGAGTAGCTTCGAACTCCAGGTGATCCTCCTACCTTTGCCTCCAGAGTGCTGGGATTAAAGGTGTGCACCATAATGCCCAGCTTGTCTTGCATTTTATGTGGGTACTGCCAATTGAATTCAGATCTTCAAGCTTGCAAGGCAAGCATTTTATTCACTGATCTATCCCCCCAGCTTTTTAAATTTTTTTATTTTTATTTATTTATTTATTTGGTTTTTCAAGGTAGAGTTTCACTCTAGCTCACCTGGAATTCATTATGTAGTCTCAGGGTGGCATCAAACTCACAGTGATCCTCCTACCTCTGCCTCCCGAGTGCTGGGATTAAGGCGTGTACCGCCACGCCCGGCCCCAGCTTGTTGTTTTAAAGAACATTTTCCTAGGGCTGAAGAGATGGCTCAGCAGTTAAGACACTTGTCTGCAAAACATAACGACCCAGGTTCAATTCCACAGTATCCACGTAAAGGTAGATGCACAGGGTGACTCATGTGCCTGGAGTTCATTTCTTGCTATGGCTAGAAGCCCTGGCAGACCCATTATTTCTCTCTGTGTGTCTCTCTCTCCTTAGAAATGGATAAATTTTATATATATATATATATATATATATATATATATATATATATACACTTTCCTAATAACTAGTCATTTTGTGTATTTAAAATTTTTTGCTGGGTGTGGTGGTGCACACATTTAATCCCAGCACTCAGGAGGCAGAGGTAGGAGGATCACCATGAGTTTGAGGCCACCTGAGACTACATAGTGAATTCCAGGTCAGCCTGGGCTAGAGTGAGACCCTACCTTGAAAAACCAAAAAAAAAAAAAAAAAAATTCCATGAGTATTTCTTGTTGCTCTTTCTTTCTTTCCTTCTTTCTTTGTCTCTCTTTTTCTTTCTTTTATTTTTAGAATTAAGTAGCCAGGCATGGTGGCACACACCTTTAATCCCAGCACTTAGGAGGCAGAGGCAGGAGTATCCCTATGAGTTCAAGACCAGCCTTAGATTACATAGTGAATTCCAGGTCAGCCTGGGCTAGAGCTACCTCAAAAAACCAAACAAAGAATTAAGTATAAGTATTGAGCTGGGGAGATGGCTCAGCAGTTAAAGGCACTTGCTTGTATATCCTGATGACCCAGGTTCAGTTCCCCAGTATTGACATAAAGCCAGATGCACAAAGTGGGGCATGTATCTGGAGTTTGTTTGTAGTGGCAGGAGGCCATGGTATGCCCATACTCTCTTTCTCTCTCAAATAAATTAAGATACTGTTTAACAAAATAATTAGGTATTAGGGGCTGGAGAGATGGCTCAGTGGGTAAGGAGCTTCCATGCATAGCCTAATGACCCAAGTTTGATTCCCCACTACCCACATAAAGCCAGATGCACAAAATTGCACATGCTTCTGGAGTTCATTTGCAGTGACTAGAGGCCCTGGTGTGCCCATTCTCTCTATCTTCCTTCTGGGCATGGTGGCACAAGCCTGTAATCCCAGCATTTGGGAGGCTGAGTTAGGAGGATTACTATGAATTCAAGGCCAACCTGAGACCACATAGTGAATTCCAGGTCAGCCTGAGCTAGAGGGAGACCCTACCTTGAAAAACCATACACAAAAAAGAGTTAGGTATTGAGCTTGGGAGATGTCTCAGCTGTTAAAGCTTAACTTGCCTAAGGTTCATTTCCCCAAATCCACATAGTGGTGCATACATCTGGAGTTTATTCCCTGGTGCACCCATACCCTCCCTCCCTCTCTCACAGTATATAAATAAATACAAATTTTTAAATGTAAGAACTAGGTATTGAAAGTTCTTCATGTAGTCTCTATACATAGACTTTTTAAGCTTGTGATTGAAAACATTTTCTGGGGTTAAGGATATAATTCAGTCATAGAAGACTGTCTACCATGCTTAAGGCAGCTTTAATAAAACTATGTTATTACATTTTTCCCCTGTAGGAACCATATAATTGAACCGTGCTTTCTTAAAAGGGAGGGAAGGAAGGAACCTAGTAGGATGTTGCTGTATATATATAAGTAGAAGAACAGATTAATGGGGTGAAAAGGCCCAAGTGAGGTCAGGGGAAGAGATTGAGTAAAGGAAAGGTGGAGGGAGAGCTAATCAAAATCTAAGAGGATATAAATAAATCATATGGAAACCTACTTTTTTGGACAATGGAACACTCAGAAGCCATAGATTGTTACTAGAAAAATTTTCAGTGCCAGGGATGGGATACCTTCCAGTGAGTTGTTGGCCACAGAGGTCCTGATGCCCCCAAACCATTACAGGCCATTGCCAAGGCTCTTGGATTCCCACCAGGAATAGATGGTAAGACCCTATTGCTGAAGACTCCACATACTTGGGCTGCAAGGTCACTGAGAAACCCTGCTGGAACTGAGCTGATAACCTCTTCCATGTAGACCAGCTGACAGGAAGCTCAAAGAAGAAGCCATTCTGCATGCAGTTCAATGGGAGAGAGAGAAATCACCAGTGAAGATACCCAACAGTGGACACTGCAAGCCTTATATTTGGCCAGCCAGGCCAAATGAGCCATTGGGTACAATAGTGGCATGTGTGTTATGGGGGAAACCAACTGCCCTCTAATTTGACTAGAGGCCTGCTCCATGGGAGGGAATACATCCCTGATACTGCAAACCTACAACAGGGGTAGTCATGAGCCCTAGGGGTGTAATATCTGCTGCTGTCTTCCTAAATGTATATACTATGCTCATCAAGCTGCCCAGTAAGCACTTCTCTTAATGTTCATACCCATATATTAATGCTATTCTCACTTTTAGTTAGAGAACCTTCTCTTTTCAGATGACAGTGACCTTGGGATGACTCAGAAGGCACCATGGTGCTGAGAACTGACAGAGGAGTGCTCAGCACTGCAATATCTCTATCACACCTTCCAAGGCTCAGGGTCTATTGCAGAAGAGGTGGCAGAAAGAATGTAAGAGCCAAAGGAAGGGTAGGACTTCTTATAACATGCTCCTCCAGACACAAAATGGCCTGGATATCCATGACCTCACAGTGCCTGACACTACCTACACAAGACCATTGTAACAGGAGGAAAAGATCATGACATCAAAATAAAAGAGAGATTGATTGGGAGGGGATATGATGGAGAGTGGAGTTTCAAAGGGGAAAGTGGGGGGAGGGAGGGACTTACCATGGGATATTGTCTACAAACATGGAAATTGTCAATAAAAATAAAAATAAATAAATAAAAATAATTCTGCTTCCACTATGACAATTGACACTCCCCCCCTCACAACATACCAAAATATTAGACATAAAGGACCCCAAAAACACAGAGAATAGCAAATTCGGATAGGCTCCCAGAGACTTGCCCAATGCTTGTTAAAATATAAATTCAGCCGGGCATGGTGGCACACGCCTTTAATCCCAGCACTTGGGAGGCAGAGGTAGGAGGATCACCGTGAGTTCAAGGCCACCCTGAGACTACCTAATGAATTCCAGGTCAGCCAGAGCTAGAGTGAGACTCTATCTCAAGAAACCAAAAAAGAAAAAATTTAAATTCAGCGGCTGGAGAGATGGCTCAGTAGTTAAGGTGCTTGGCTATAAAGCCTAATAATCTTGATTCAATTTCCCAGTACCCACATAAATCCAGATGCACAGATTGGCACATGCACCTGGAGTTCCTTTGCAGTGGCTGGATGCCCTGGTGTAGCAGACAGCTTCAGGTTTGCTGAGATGAACTTTCAGACCAGACACAGTTATGGAGGAAGGAATATTTATTGAAGGTTACAGATCCAGGGGAAGTTCCATAATGGCAGAAGAAGCTGACCTGCTCTTACAGGACCAAGCAGAGAGAGAGAGAAGCACAAGCCAAAAGCCACACAGCACAGCACACTTCAGGAACTCCAGCTAGGCACACTTTGCATATCTTTAGATTGAAATCTGAAACCCACCACCACACCTTAAGATCCACCCAGTGACACTGCCTCCAGCCAGGAGGCAGCAGATGCAAACTACAAACAAATAACTGAACATATTGGGGGCCATCTATTCTATTCAAACCACCACACCTGGCATGCACATATTCTCCCTCTCTGTATCTCTCTGCTTGCAAATAAATAAATAAACAAAATATTTTAATCCAGCAAAATAAGCAAAGAGTCCAAGTGCAGATTGCTGCAGTTCCTCCCTACTCAGTAAAGTTCCCTCATCACTGGAATTCTGCTCTTCAAATATTAATTGTATTAAAATTTTGAATCTGGGCTGGAGAGATGGCTTAGTAGTTAAGGCATTTGCCTGCAAAGCCAAAGGACCTCGGTTCGATTCCCCAGGATTCACATAAGCCAGATGCACAAGGAGGCACAGGTGTCTGGAGTTCATTTTCAGTGGCTGGAGGCCCTGGTGTGCCCATTTTCTCTCTCTCTTTCCCTCTCCCTCTCCTTCTCTCTCTGTGTCGTTTTCTCTCTCTTTCTCTCTCTCATAAATAAATAAAAATTTTAAAAGAGGAAAATCTTTAAAATAAAAAAAATTTGAAGAGTTGGGCATGGTGGTCCACGCCTTTAATCCCAGCACTCGGGGGGCAGAGGTAGGAGGATCGCCACCCTGAGACTACATAGTGAATTCCCGGTCAGCCTGGACTAGAGTGAGACTCTACCTCAAAAAAACAAAACAACAACAACAACAAAATATGCTGGGTATGGTGGTGCATGCCTTTAATCCTAGCACTCAGGAGGCAGAGGTAGCGGATCACCATGAGTTCAAGGCCACCCTGAGACTACATAGTGAACTCCAGGTCAGTCTGGGCTAGAATGAAACCCTACCTCGAAAATCAAAAAGCAAACAAAAAACATTGAACCCGATTTTTTCATCCCACTGAGAATGTTGTTCTGTTTGGCTTCCACAACATTGTGCTGTATTTTGAAAAACATCCTCCAGAGAATATGTAAAACTATTTTATCATCTCAAGGCTGCAGCATCCCAGCATGCATTGTGCAAACCCAGAAACAGTTGTTTTTACCTTGCTGCAGTCCAATGTTCTCTCTGAACTACACCCGCTCTTTGCGTTGCATTTCTATCTAGATTAGCAGTTCTGTATTGTGAGAAGGTCAATCCGATATTCATTTCTCCATCCTGGATGGGATGATAAAAATCATTTTGTACACTATTGGTACTTTCTTGGTGTTTCTGATCACCAAGAACTGAACCTGAACTCTTTAGGACACCAGCCTGTCAGTTTTGTCTGATGATTCTTACTCGTGCTGATTTTTCCCTGTGATTTTGATCATCTTTGAACGTCAGCTGTGATTGGATCTTAAATTTCTCAAGTTCCAAAACAACTTGTAGTTGCTGCGAATGGATGCCAGGGGGCGCGACCAACCTAGGTCCACTTGGGTCTGTCTCATGATCTGAGCTTAATGGCAGAGCTCCAAGTTGGACTTCTCCACTGCGGGGTGCTGGCTTACTTCTGATCTCAGCTGTGTTAGCGGCATTTACCATGTAGACAGACACACTTTTCACTTTTCCAGTATTATGTTAGCCCACCGATTTCAGTGCCCTGTGTTCCTCCTGCTGGGGACCGACCCAGGGCTTCCTTCTTCCTGAGCAAGCACTGTTGTCACTGAGCCACATCACCAGCCTTCTTATTTGGTATCTATGGATTTGGGTGGACACTATTTTCAGTCTTGGCCCTGCAAAAGAAATAAAAATTAAATTACTGGCCGGGCGTGGCGGCGCGTGCCTTTAATCCCAGCGCTTGGGAGGCAGAGGTAGGAGGATCGCCGTGAGTTCAAGGCCACCCTGAGACTCCATAGTGAATTCCAGGTCAGCCTGGGCTAGAGTGAGACCCGACCTCGAAAAACCAAAAACCAACCAACCAAACAAACAAACAAAAGTGAAATTACTGGCCTCTATCATGTAGATTCACAATGACGCTGCTGCTGTCGTTTGGTCAGTAGGTTAAATTGGCGTGAGTCATCTAAACTATCCTGAGGGAAGACTAGGAGTTCTACAGGTCAGAAGAGTTCGCACAGGAAGGCTTTCCACCTCAGTATGTGGCCGTCTACTAAGTCCAGTTAAAGCGAGTTTAAGGAGAGTATTATAAGCAATCCTTCACAAAATGTACACTTGGATTAAAACGAATTTTACAGAGTGGGATGTGGTGGTACACGCGCCTGTGTAATCCCAGCACCTGAGTGGCTGAAACAGAGGCCAGCCTGGCTTACATAGAAACTGCGATTATAACTCAAATAACAAAAGCACAGTCACAGTGATGTTTCTGTTTTCACACTTGATCAGCTTTATCACAGGGAAGAAGCAACAGTGATGCAATTACATGTCATGTCAGCTGCTCTAAAAATAGAAATGATTAGCATACCATGAAATAGGAATCTACATACGCTCTCCTCTATTATTGTTAATATGACTTAACTCTAAGTATAAATTGTTCTGTGACATGTTAGCTAATGATATGGTAAAGCTACCAGGCTAATAAACACGTTTTTAAAATAAGCAGTCAGGAAAAGTTTTGCATATATTTTTAGAGATGTTTGAAGTCCTGCAATACTGAATTCATTACTTTCCAAAAAGAAAGGTTTCTTTTAACTATAGACAAAAAATGTCACATCAACCCACCAAGGCTCAGGGTCCATTGCAGAAGAGGTGGCGGAAAGAATGTAAGAGCCAAAGGAAGTGTACCACTCCTTACATACAACTGTCTGGACAGAATTTGGCCTCGATATCAAAGACCTCACAGTGCCTAGCAATACCCACACAAGGCCCTCATAATAGGAGAAAAAGGTGATGAGATCAAATTAAAAGAGAGACTAATGGAGAGAGGGAGGGGATATGATGGAGAGCAAAGTTATGAAGGAGAAAGTGGGAGAGGGGATGGGAGGGGAGGGAAATACCATGGTTTGTTGTCTGTAAGTAGAGAAGTTTTCAATAAACACACACACACATATATATATATATATATATATATATATATATATATATATATATTTTAAAAATCCAAAAAATTAAGAAAGAAATAAGCATCCTATAACAGTTTTTCAATTACAATATTTCCTTGATATATTTATTTGTTTAATATAATTATATCTATGAAAATGTTTGCAATAAATATCTCCTCTATAAATAAAAGGTATGTATAAAAGGGTAGAAATAGTGTTAATTCCAAAACCAGATTACCATTCTGGCGATATAAAAACAAATTAATTTATTCAGGCTTTAAAAAAATGTCACATCACTAGTGGAGAAAATAAGTATCACTTTATATTATGGTAAAGAAAATAGTTGAAACAAACAAACAAACAAAAACATTCAAGCAAAAGATTTGTCCACACAACTAAAATGCAGTTCCGTTGGTAAACCAAGGCAGAAAATGGGGGGAGGGTGAGCTGAAGGTTTGAATAAAAAGGTCTTTGAACACACAGGAATTAGGGAAGTTTTGCGGTGCAGCTGTGTGGAAGCCCAGAAATTTCTAAACTTGTCTCAGCTTATACTGCTTGCTAAAACTCTCTTTGATACTGAAACATACAAATGGCTCTCTTTTGCCCCCATGCCAGGAAGGCAAAAGAGTACCAAAGACCATGCATCCCCTTTCATAAGAACAAAGCTTTGTGAGTGCTGGTGAAACAGTTCTTGGACATGAACTGTTAACCGGACTCAAACACGAGGATGGAGAGACTTCGATGTGTCATCGTTCTACAAGTATCCACACAACCCTAAACACAATTAGATTTCTGTATAGTTTGAGATGAGAAGAGAGTGTCATAAAGATTTTTTTGTTCTATGCAGATATTTGGTACACATTCAGTGGCAAGCTTTTTTTTCTTTTAAATCATATTCTTTAAAAAAGTTAGAATCTTTCCCTACAGGGTAAACATGAGAAGAATAACAAAAAATGTTACTAACTTTCCAAAGAAACCTGTGTTAGGAGAAAAACATTTAGAGAACAGCAGAAATGTTTCACAGTTTTGTGATTTTTTTCCTGAAACTAATTTGCAAACATATCGTATAATTTTTCACATTTGCATACATAAAAATCCTGAGAATAGTTTTCTGATCTCCTTAAATATCTTTCAGATGAATAGTTTTGAAATTGTTTTATAACCTTGTGCTGAAAATTTTCTGAAAATTTCCTTCTATTTTGATGAGGAAACTGGTTGATATTAGGGAAGATGGATGTTAATTTAGTGATACTACATTAAAAAAAAAAAAAAAACTTTGATGCTCTAGATGTAGATCAGGGGCACAGCACTTGCCTAGCATGCCTCAAGCTCTGGCTTCTGTCCCCAGCACTGAAGAAAAGGAAAAAAAAAAAAAAAAGCCACCCACTAGAGGACTTAAAATCTCTGTGTATAAGTGATAATGGAAAGCAAAAACTCCAATGCCCCTATGATGGAGGGAAGACAGACTTTAGCTAGTAGAAAGGTCTCTGTTATTAGCTCTAAAGTTTTTAGCTATTAAACCCCAATATTCAAATAAACTTTGTTTTGAATTCAACTTTTGAATTGCTGTGTTCCTGGTTACAAGAAGAAATATAGAAAATAGAAAAAATAAGCATATTCCATCACATTGCTATTATTTGTGCAACCTAATAAGTTTAATGGTTTTTATTCTATCTTTATGTTTTATTTATTTATTTTTCTTTTTTGGTTTTTCCAGGTAGGGTCTCACTCTGGTCCAGGCTGACCTGGAATTAACTATGTAGTCTCAGGGTGGCCTTGAACTCTCAGCGATCCTCCTACTCTGCCTCCCAGTGCTGGGATTAAAGGCATGTGCTACCACGCCCGGCTTTTATGTTTTAATTTAATAAAAGGTAGATAAATATGTAGTGGGGAATATGTGCACATATTTCCTTTGTAATGAAGATGATACAAAAACAATTTGATAGGTCCACTGTTTAAAAAGTTATTCTTAGAAACAAGTGTTTATAACTTGGTTTTACAATAACCAACAGAATTTCTCTAAAACAGTTTTCCTTACAAAACATTTTATAAATAAAAGTGCTTTAACATAAATGAGAAAAAAAATCCTCAAATTTCTGCCAAGTCATTACCACTGTTGAAATTGGGGTACACGCCCTGCTAGATTTTATCTTATGAATATATGGATTTTTTTTCTCACCAACATACTTAAACTTTTTTCAATTTTATTTTATTCTATTTATTTATTTACTTTATTTTTGGTTTTTCCAGGTAGGGTCTCACTCTAGCTCAGGCTGACCTGGAATCCCCTATGTATTCTCAGGCTGGCCTCAAACTCACGGTGATCCTCCTACCTCTCAATTTTATTTATTTTTGAGACAGAGAGGAAAGAGGCAGATAGATAGAAAGAAAGAGAGAGAGAGAATGGGCACACCAGGGCCTTCAGCCATTGCAAATGAACTCCAGACGCAAGTCTACCTTGTGCATCTGGCTTATGTGGGTCCTGGGGAATCACACCCGGGTCCTTTGGCTTTGCAGGCAAAAGCCTTAACTGCTAAGCCATTTCTCCAGCCCTAGGCTTGCCTTTTTTTTTTTTTTTTTTTTTTAAATCTGAAACTTCTCTGTAGAGGACATTTATACCTTACAGAATTACCTAAAATTAAACAGGAATTTGGGACACATTAAAATCCTTAAATCTGGCTTTGTTTTGCTGTGATCCAGTTTGTGTCTATACAACCACCAGGGTGTACGAAGTAGCATTTGTTTCATCCAGTCCATTGTCTGCACATGGCCTTTATCTAGATATTAAACACGCACTTCAACTGCAAAGAGAAGTTACTCAGAAATTGTCTGAACAAACTCGGTGGTTTTCAGCTTGTTTTAATGTGGTCTCTGTCACAAAGCTGATAGATTTAAAGGGATCTAAGAGTTTGGCTTTTGTTTCTGTTCATCTTTACAACAGTGTCCAAAACTGATAAAATATGGTCCACAGAGTAGATTTATTAACTGCATGCAGCAGGAGAGAAAATTGAACCCAGACAGTGAATATGGATAAAGTCACTGGGTTTTCAAGATCAAGCAGTTATCATTTAGAGGTGTGGTCTTGGACTTCGTTTGTATCTCATTACATTTTTTATCAATGACTAATATTATCAGGAAAAAAACCCCATTCATTGACACAGCAAAGGGAACCTCACTAGGAAATGAAAACTAAGAAGAGGAAGTCACATTCTCCATGGCTAGATTAGGATCAAAATAAAATTGAAGAAGTAAACAAAATGAGTAAGTCCTTCGGGAACAATGGGGAAAAAACCCAGTTTCAAAAGGAGGAATTATCATTATCAAGTATTGCGGACAGTAACTTTTTTTTTTTTTTTTTTTTTTTTTTTGGTTTTCTGAGGTAGGATCTCACTTGTAGTCTCACTTGTAGTCTCAGGGTGGCCTGGAACTCACCTCGATCCTCCTAGCTCTGCCTCCCAAGTGCTGGGATTATGGGCGTGGGCCACCACGCCAGGCCAGTAACTTTTTTTTTATTAAACAAGTAACAAGCTTACTGGGGCCAATCAGGAGTGCTGTTTTTAAAAGTACATAGAGCATTGCGAGATGCGGTCTTTAACTGTCTTAAGAAGCTTTCTAGCTGAGTAGCATGGGCAAACGTTAACTTGCTCTTTCAGCCAGAAATGCTACTCATTTTATGTATGTAAAGGACTTAAGCACTTGAATGATGGAAAGAGTAACAGAAGGAAAACTAACTCCTTGTAAGATTGAAGATTTATATTTTCTCCTGAAAGAGATGGAATAAGTGAATAGTGGTCAGTTTTGAAGATAAAAGGTATGGAATTCAGGCTTGGAAATACCCCCAGTAATTTAAAACAGTTGCACTCAACCTTCAGTAAAGACTGAATAAGAAAATGAAATTGTGTTAGGAAGTAATTACTTTAGAATTGGTAAGAATTTTAAAAAAAAGATTTAAAAGATTGGGTTGAAAATTAGAACCACTGTAATTGTCTAGAACTTTTGTTGTCAGATTTCCATTTTTTTTAATATAATGATGAAATATCTCCTTTTCAATGTGCTGGCCAGAACTCAAGTTTTGTGGTGGTTGTTTTGGGCAGGAAATATGATAAAAACTTTCACCAAGACTTAAAAGCTATAGAAAAGGAAGCAAGTTTGTTGTTATCAAAACAACTACTGATAATGTCAGGAAATACTTCTTTAAAGAATGGTTGCTGTGTTATATTCTTAAATCTAAGTGCAATGTCAGTAGCAGATATCTGAATGCAGATCTCATACAGAAGACTTAGAGTATGTATGTATGTGGTGTAGTAGTATCAAACAAAAAGCAGTGTTTCTATTACATTTTACTGGTGACACTCTTTATTTTTCATTTCAAACCTTTTATTTTTCAAGTGACATATGTCAGTTATAGTGCGCTTAAAAGCTGTAGACAGCTAAGCAAGATCAAAATATGTACATGTGATCACACCATTGAGGTCAGAAAAACCAGTTGCCATTTTGATGCATATCTTTTCAGGCTTTGTTTTTAAAACTTCACCTACATAACAAATACTTTATAATGTGTACTAAGAATTTTGTCTGTATTTCAAATATTTATTTTAAAAAGGAAGTTTGTAATTTCTTGATGGTTTAAATATTAATATGAGATCAACATTTTAAATGAATGTGAATTTCATCATTTGTACAATTCCTACCTTTGGTCATTTGTTTGTAATTGTTCACTATTTTGTTAACAATTTCATTATCACTTATATTGCATTCCTCCCCGCTCCCCCCGCCCCCACCCCCCGTGAAGATCAGCAGAACAGAGAAAAACTATAGGACGTTTAGTCATGCAGTACGTATTTACTGAATCTTTACTCTGGTCATTTGCTGTCACTGAGAGCTGGCAAAAGAGAAGTGGGTTAAGACAAGATGTCTTCTTTCAAGTTAACTTGTAGTCTGGAATAGAAAGAGCTGAGGAATTCAATCAATTCAAGTCTGTCCAGTTGCAGAGAAAGATGGTGGGTGAGAGAGGCGAGATCAATGTGTACGTTCGATGGATCCGAGAACTAAAACCCTGTGATTACTAAACTGTTCGGAGTACGTGCAAACTATCCCCACGCATGACAGTAGTGATGAAGGAGCAAGGGTGCACGACCGCGGTGCACGGGGCTCGGTGGACAGTCCAGCCCGTGCCCCCCCCCCGCCCCCTCCCCGGGCGCTTCCCGGCACGACTGCTCAGCGCTCCGTGCAGAGCGCGGGCGGAAAACCAAGTTCGTTCATCGTTCACTTGATCGCAGCACTGGGGAGTCCGGCGCGGGGACCACCGTGGCCCCGCGGTGACTTTTCATCACGAGTTTCCACTGACGGCCTGGAGGAGGAAGGCGTGGGTCGCGGCGGGAACCGTGTCTCAGCAGGTGTCCGGCGGCCCCGCATCCCGGCCTCCTCTTCCTCCTCCCGGGGGTGTGTGGGGTTTCCGCGGCGGGCCGAGGGAGCATCTTCCACGCGGCGCGCCCTCGCTCGCCTCCACGGGACTCGCGGGCAGCGGGCGCAGCGCCGCCGCACGCCGCCTCGGGGTCTGCGCTCCCACGGCGCACGGGCCGAGCGCACGGCGGCCGAGGGGCGGGGCGGGGCGCGGCGCGGCGCGGCGAGGGGAGGGGAGGGGAAGGGAGGGGAAGGGGTTCTCGCGCGATCGGGCGAGGTTTCCGGTGTTGTGACTGAAAGCCGTCAATATGGCGGCGATCGGCCGCGGCCGCTCTCTGAAGAACCTCCGAATACGAGGTAAGCTCGCCTGGCGCCCTCGCGGCCCGGGTCAAAACCCGGGGTCCGTTCTATCCCCGGGACGTGCCTTGCGTCGGGATCGTGAGTGACGTGGGCAAGCGAGCCGGGGCGTTGAGCTGGGTGGGGGGGTTCCTCCGGGGGAGTGTGTGTGAGTGTGAGTGTGTGTGTGTGTGTGTGCGCGCGCGGCGGGGAGGGGGGTGCCGCAGCCGGCGGCGGCGGGCGGCCTGCGAGCGGAGCCTAACCCGGGGCTTGGTGTCGTCTTGTTGTTCCGCAGGGCGGAATGACAGCGGCGAGGAGAACGTCCCGTTCGACCTGACCCGAGGTGAGAGCGCGGGGCGCCGCCCGGGGGAGGAGGGAGGAGCCCGGGGGCAGGGGCGGCACGCGACCGGCCGGGACTCCCGCCGCCCCCGTGCCCGGTCCCCGGCGGCGTCCCCTGTCCTCGCCCCTCTCCGGTGTCCACTCCCCCGGGGGGGGGGGGTTCTCTGCGGCCGGAGCTCGTCGCCGTCTCGCACTCTGGGGATGCGTTTTTCGCATCTCGTCCCGGGGAGCTCGGTCCCGGGGGCGGCCTGCAGGCAGCGAGGCCCGAGGGGGGCGTTGAGGGCTGGCGTGTAGGTGGCCGGAGGATGTGTCTGCGGGGACGGCGGCCACATCCTGTCCTCTCGGGTCCGGAGCGCGTGTGCATGCCGGACACGGCGATGGCCTTGCTCGGGGCGGCGGGGCCGGACCCGCAGCTTTGAAGAGTCCGGCCGTGAGATCGGGTCCGGCGTGGCGCCTTCGGCCGGGTTTCCTCCCGCTGCCGTGGTCGGCAGTCCGCCCCTCCCGGCCCCGCGGGCGGCAGGTTCATTGTTTACCTTCCGCTGCGCCCGGCTGTGTGGACTCCCTCCACCCTCACCCCGCGAGCGGGAGCCGAGCCTTCCGCTTCGTGGTGGTATTCCATCCGTCCCCCGACCGGTGTTTGTTCCCACCCCGGGCTCGCCCCAAGAATGAGCCGCAGACTTAGGGGGTCCCCTCCTCTGCCTTCGTGCGCGACACGGTTTGGGTCGAAACGACGCGAGGGTCGTGGTGCACGCCGCAGCTTGCAGGGTCACCCGGTCCCCTCTGCACCGAAGTCCGTGCAGCACCTCCGGAAGTTTCTGCGATAAAGTAAACATTCTACGTGACATCGGTGTACGGAGTACCGCGACTGTCAGGCACAGTTATTTGTCGGACGTGGGTTCTATTCTTGGGACTTCATTTGTGCGTTGACAGAATAGTATGTGTATTCTCAGGCTTTTTTTAAAATCCTGTTGTATAAAACTGAAAGGCCAGTTTCATTTGGCTACGGGAGTATTTGTCATTTGGTATTTGATTCTGATAGCTCAGGAGCTCATTTTTGCGTGAATCAAGTGCTTTTATTTTATTTTATTTTATTTATTTGGGAGAGAACTGGGTGCTCCAGGGCCCCCAGCCACTGCAAAGGAACTCCAGACGCTTGCACTACCTTGTGCATCTGGCTGATGTGGGTTCTGGGGAATTGAAACTAGGTCCTTAGGCTTCTCAGGCAAGTGCCTTAACCCGCTAAGCCTTCTCTCCAGCCCTTTATCTAGATATTAAACACGCACTTCAACTGCAAAGAGAAGTTACTCAGAAATTGTCTGAACAAACTCGGTGGTTTTCAGCTTGTTTTAATGTGGTCTCTGTCACAAAGCTGATAGATTTAAAGGGATCTAAGAGTTTGGCTTTTGTTTCTGTTCATCTTTACAACAGTGTCCAAAACTGATAAAATATGGTCCACAGAGTAGATTTATTAACTGCATGCAGCAGGAGAGAAAATTGAACCCAGACAGTGAATATGGATAAAGTCACTGGGTTTTCAAGATCAAGCAGTTATCATTTAGAGGTGTGGTCTTGGACTTCGTTTGTATCTCATTACATTTTTTATCAATGACTAATATTATCAGGAAAAAAACCCCATTCATTGACACAGCAAAGGGAACCTCACTAGGAAATGAAAACTAAGAAGAGGAAGTCACATTCTCCATGGCTAGATTAGGATCAAAATAAAATTGAAGAAGTAAACAAAATGAGTAAGTCCTTCGGGAACAATGGGGAAAAAACCCAGTTTCAAAAGGAGGAATTATCATTATCAAGTATTGCGGACAGTAACTTTTTTTTTTTTTTTTTTTTTTTTTTTTGGTTTTCTGAGGTAGGATCTCACTTGTAGTCTCACTTGTAGTCTCAGGGTGGCCTGGAACTCACCTCGATCCTCCTAGCTCTGCCTCCCAAGTGCTGGGATTATGGGCGTGGGCCACCACGCCAGGCCAGTAACTTTTTTTTTATTAAACAAGTAACAAGCTTACTGGGGCCAATCAGGAGTGCTGTTTTTAAAAGTACATAGAGCATTGCGAGATGCGGTCTTTAACTGTCTTAAGAAGCTTTCTAGCTGAGTAGCATGGGCAAACGTTAACTTGCTCTTTCAGCCAGAAATGCTACTCATTTTATGTATGTAAAGGACTTAAGCACTTGAATGATGGAAAGAGTAACAGAAGGAAAACTAACTCCTTGTAAGATTGAAGATTTATATTTTCTCCTGAAAGAGATGGAATAAGTGAATAGTGGTCAGTTTTGAAGATAAAAGGTATGGAATTCAGGCTTGGAAATACCCCCAGTAATTTAAAACAGTTGCACTCAACCTTCAGTAAAGACTGAATAAGAAAATGAAATTGTGTTAGGAAGTAATTACTTTAGAATTGGTAAGAATTTAAAAAAAAGATTTAAAAGATTGGGTTGAAAATTAGAACCACTGTAATTGTCTAGAACTTTTGTTGTCAGATTTCCATTTTTTTTAATATAATGATGAAATATCTCCTTTTCAATGTGCTGGCCAGAACTCAAGTTTTGTGGTGGTTGTTTTGGGCAGGAAATATGATAAAAACTTTCACCAAGACTTAAAAGCTATAGAAAAGGAAGCAAGTTTGTTGTTATCAAAACAACTACTGATAATGTCAGGAAATACTTCTTTAAAGAATGGTTGCTGTGTTATATTCTTAAATCTAAGTGCAATGTCAGTAGCAGATATCTGAATGCAGATCTCATACAGAAGACTTAGAGTATGTATGTATGTGGTGTAGTAGTATCAAACAAAAAGCAGTGTTTCTATTACATTTTACTGGTGACACTCTTTATTTTTCATTTCAAACCTTTTATTTTTCAAGTGACATATGTCAGTTATAGTGCGCTTAAAAGCTGTAGACAGCTAAGCAAGATCAAAATATGTACATGTGATCACACCATTGAGGTCAGAAAAACCAGTTGCCATTTTGATGCATATCTTTTCAGGCTTTGTTTTTAAAACTTCACCTACATAACAAATACTTTATAATGTGTACTAAGAATTTTGTCTGTATTTCAAATATTTATTTTAAAAAGGAAGTTTGTAATTTCTTGATGGTTTAAATATTAATATGAGATCAACATTTTAAATGAATGTGAATGTCATCATTTGTACAATTCCTACCTTTGGTCATTTAAGTGTTTGTAATTGTTCACTATTTTGTTAACAATTTCATTATCACTTATATTGCATTCCTCCCCGCTCCCCCCGCCCCCACCCCCCGTGAAGATCAGCAGAACAGAGAAAAACTATAGGACGTTTAGTCATGCAGTACGTATTTACTGAATCTTTACTCTGGGCATTTGCTGTCACTGAGAGCTGGCAAAAGAGAAGTGGGTTAAGACAAGATGTCTTCTTTCAAGTTAACTTGTAGTCTGGAATAGAAAGAGCTGAGGAATTCAATCAATTCAAGTCTGTCCAGTTCCAGAGAAAGATGGTGGGTGAGAGAGGCCAGATCAATGTGTATGTTCGATGGATCCGAGAACTAAAACCCTGTGATTACTAAACTGTTCGGAGTACGTGCAAACTATCCCCACGCATGACAGTAGTGATGAAGGAGCAAGGGTGCACGACCGCGGTGCACGGGGCTCGGTGGACAGTCCAGCCCGTGCCCCCCCCCCCGCCCCCTCCCCGGGCGCTTCCCGGCACGACTGCTCAGCGCTCCGTGCAGAGCGCGGGCGGAAAACCAAGTTCGTTCATCGTTCACTTGATCGCAGCACTGGGGAGTCCGGCGCGGGGACCACCGTGGCCCCGCGGTGACTTTTCATCACGAGTTTCCACTGACGGCCTGGAGGAGGAAGGCGTGGGTCGCGGCGGGAACCGTGTCTCAGCAGGTGTCCGGCGGCCCCGCATCCCGGCCTCCTCTTCCTCCTCCCGGGGGTGTGTGGGGTTTCCGCGGCGGGCCGAGGGAGCATCTTCCACGCGGCGCGCCCTCGCTCGCCTCCACGGGACTCGCGGGCAGCGGGCGCAGCGCCGCCGCACGCCGCCTCGGGGTCTGCGCTCCCACGGCGCACGGGCCGAGCGCACGGCGGCCGAGGGGCGGGGCGGGGCGCGGCGCGGCGCGGCGAGGGGAGGGGAGGGGAAGGGAGGGGAAGGGGTTCTCGCGCGATCGGGCGAGGTTTCCGGTGTTGTGACTGAAAGCCGTCAATATGGCGGCGATCGGCCGCGGCCGCTCTCTGAAGAACCTCCGAATACGAGGTAAGCTCGCCTGCCGCCCTCGCGGCCCGGGTCAAAACCCGGGGTCCGTTCTATCCCCGGGACGTGCCTTGCGTCGGGATCGTGAGTGACGTGGGCAAGCGAGCCGGGGCGTTGAGCTGGGTGGGGGGGGTTCCTCCGGGGGAGTGTGTGTGAGTGTGAGTGTGTGTGTGTGTGTGTGCGCGCGCGGCGGGGAGGGGGGTGCCGCAGCCGGCGGCGGCGGGCGGCCTGCGAGCGGAGCCTAACCCGGGGCTTGGTGTCGTCTTGTTGTTCCGCAGGGCGGAATGACAGCGGCGAGGAGAACGTCCCGTTCGACCTGACCCGAGGTGAGAGCGCGGGGCGCCGCCCGGGGGAGGAGGGAGGAGCCCGGGGGCAGGGGCGGCACGCGACCGGCCGGGACTCCCGCCGCCCCCGTGCCCGGTCCCCGGCGGCGTCCCCTGTCCTCGCCCCTCTCCGGTGTCCACTCCCCCGGGGGGGGGGGTTCTCTGCGGCCGGAGCTCGTCGCCGTCTCGCACTCTGGGGATGCGTTTTTCGCATCTCGTCCCGGGGAGCTCGGTCCCGGGGGCGGCCTGCAGGCAGCGAGGCCCGAGGGGGGCGTTGAGGGCTGGCGTGTAGGTGGCCGGAGGATGTGTCTGCGGGGACGGCGGCCACATCCTGTCCTCTCGGGTCCGGAGCGCGTGTGCATGCCGGACACGGCGATGGCCTTGCTCGGGGCGGCGGGGCCGGACCCGCAGCTTTGAAGAGTCCGGCCGTGAGATCGGGTCCGGCGTGGCGCCTTCGGCCGGGTTTCCTCCCGCTGCCGTGGTCGGCAGTCCGCCCCTCCCGGCCCCGCGGGCGGCAGGTTCATTGTTTACCTTCCGCTGCGCCCGGCTGTGTGGACTCCCTCCACCCTCACCCCGCGAGCGGGAGCCGAGCCTTCCGCTTCGTGGTGGTATTCCATCCGTCCCCCGACCGGTGTTTGTTCCCACCCCGGGCTCGCCCCAAGAATGAGCCGCAGACTTAGGGGGTCCCCTCCTCTGCCTTCGTGCGCGACACGGTTTGGGTCGAAACGACGCGAGGGGTCGTGGTGCACGCCGCAGCTTGCAGGGTCACCCGGTCCCCTCTGCACCGAAGTCCGTGCAGCACCTCCGGAAGTTTC
This sequence comes from Dipus sagitta, assembly GCA_036346955.1. Lineage (NCBI taxonomy): Eukaryota > Metazoa > Chordata > Mammalia > Rodentia > Dipodidae > Dipus > Dipus sagitta. Next base: position 71,115,981 of record CM070782.1, read on the forward strand.
TGCGATAAAGTAAACATTCTACGTGACATCGGTGTACGGAGTACCGCGACTGTCAGGCACAGTTATTTGTCGGACGTGGGTTCTATTCTTGGGACTTCATTTGTGCGTTGACAGAATAGTATGTGTATTCTCAGGCTTTTTTTTAAATCCTGTTGTATAAAACTGAAAGGCCAGTTTCATTTGGCTACGGGAGTATTTGTCATTTGGTATTTGATTCTGATAGCTCAGGAGCTCATTTTTGCGTGAATCAAGTGCTTTTATTTATTTTATTTTATTTATTTGGGAGAGAACTGGGTGCTCCAGGGCCCCCAGCCACTGCAAAGGAACTCCAGACGCTTGCACTACCTTGTGCATCTGGCTGATGTGGGTTCTGGGGAATTGAAACTAGGTCCTTAGGCTTCTCAGGCAAGTGCCTTAACCCGCTAAGCCTTCTCTCCAGCCCAAATCTTTTTCAAGGCCGACGGTTTCCCAAAATACAAGGTGTACTGGTGGTCGTCTTGGAAATGGAAATGGAAATTGATAAGATCATTAATTTAGTACAATTTTTCAACCTACGTTTTGAGAATGAGTGTAGAAAGAAGTAAACTTTTTTTTTGTTTTTGTTTTTTTTGAGGTAGGGTCTCTGTCTAGCCCAGGTAGACCAGGAATTCACTATGTAGTCTCAGGGTGGCCTTGAATCCACGGTGATCCTCCAACCTCTGCCTCCCGAGTGCTGGAATTAAAGGCGTGTGCTACCACGCCTGGCTTGGAAGAAGTAAACTTTTGAGTTTGTAAACTTCATGTAACTAATATGTGGAAATTTTATGTGAAGTAGATTTTCTTGTAAGTAGATTTTCTTCTGACAGATGACTCCTTAGACCTGAAATTAGCTGTTCAAGCATATGGGTTTGAGCAGAGGTGTAAAGAGTACTTTGCGTATAGTTTCTTCATTAACTCTTACTTGGATGGGGTGATGGAAATAAATTGTAGTTGTATGTTGAGTTCCTTAAGCTCCTATGTATAGAAGTTTTTCTGGTTGGTGTTAAAATTTGGTGGTGTAGAAAAACATGGACAAGTTCTATTTGAGGCCTTTGGTTTACTCCAGTTTTATTCAGGAACACAGATAATTATATGTTTACTGTTGAAAACTACATACATCTCTTGAGATTTTAGTAGACACTTCTGTTTATAGATGTTTCTAGAGTTACATCAACATGCTCAGAAAATGCTATTTTTATTTATTCTGACAAGCATGTATAGTGTTGGGGATAACATCTACATAGCAAACTAAAGCTGCTTACAAAAGCTATACCCAGCCAGGAGTGGGAAGGTTATGTGAAAACTAGATTCCTAAATGCTAAGGAAATTAAGAAAACAGGAATCTGAGTTAGATTCATTATATACTGAAACTATTGTTTAGAGAACTGTTTTTGACAGACAGTTCATTGTTCAAAGAAGGCTTGTGGATCAAACATGAAGAAAGTTCATGAGTAATTGCACTTTGGTAATAATTTGAGAACTGTGAGGCATTCTAGGTTGCAGGTGAAGGACAGCTGTTTTTGGATTGGATTATAGTCTGTAAAAAGTGGTAACATTTGAGCAATTACATTATTTTGTTTAATGTTGAGGCAGTGATTGCTCTCATTCTCATTATTTTTCTATCATTTTTTTGAGAAATTCATTGTGTAGATAGACAAAAGTGTTCATTGTTTAGAGAGATTATGGTCATAGTAATCCTTAAAGGAGACATCAGTGTGTACTGGTAAGAGCTGACTGTCACATCAAATAATGCTGGGTTATAATCTCAGATGTGAGACTTAATAGTTGAGTGATTTGGGGCAAGGCTTTTGACTTTGATTAACTTTGGTTTGCATCATCTGAAAAAGAGGAGGCAACTTCAAAGATTTAGGAAGAATTTGAGAGATAAATTAAGTAGTTCTTAAGTATTCAGCTTGTGTAGGACACTACACTTGGAGAGCAATATTCCTGCATTGTGAAGTTAGGATTTTTTTTTTTTTTTTTTTTTAGCTAGGTTCTCACTCTGCTTCAGGCTAACCTGGAATTTACTATGTAGTCTCAGGGTGGTCTTGAACTCATGCAGTCCTCCTACCTCTGCCTCCCCAGTGCTGGGACTAAAGGCATGTGTCATTAAATCCAGTTGAAATAGAATATTTTTTAAGGTAAGGTCTGTAGTCTAGGCTGACCTGGAATTCAATATGTAGTCTCAGGGTAACTTTTTTTTTAAAATATTTTTTGGTATTCTTATTTACTTGAGAGTGACATACAGAGAGAGAAAGAGGCAGATAGAGATAGAGAGAGAGACAGAGAGAGAGCGAGAGAGAATGAATATGGGCGCACCAGGGCTTCCAGCCACTGCAAACGAACTCCAGATGCGTGCGCCCCCTTGTGCATCTGGCTAACGTTGGTCCTGGGGAATCGAGCCTCGAACGGGGGTCCTTAGGCAAGCGCTTAACCGCTAAGCCATCTCTCCAGCCCTCGGTAACTTTTAATGCACAGCGATCCTCCTACCTTTGCCACCCAAGTGCTGGGATTAAAGGTGTGCTCCACCACACCCTGCCTGAAATAGAGTATTTAAAAAATATTTATGTATTTATTTGCTAGTTGAGAGAGAGAGAGAGAGAAGACAGACATAATGGGTGCTCCAGGGCCTCCAGCCCCCCATAAACCAATTCTAGATGCATGTGCCACCTTGTGTGTCTGGGTTTACTTGGGCACTGGGGAATTTAGCTTTGCAGGCAAGTTTCTTAACCACTAAACCATCTCTCCAGCCAAGTATTTTTCATATATATATACATATATATACATATGTATATATAAATTTTTGTTGTTGTTGTTTTTGTTTTTCGAGGTAGGGTTTCACTCTAGCTCAGGCTGACCTGGAATTCACTATGTAGTCTCAGGGTAACCTATTCATGGTGATCCTCCTACCTCTGCCTCCCGAGTATTGGAATTAAAGGTGTGCACCACCATGCCTGACTCTAAAAAATATTTTATTTACTTATTTGTTTATTTGTTTGTTTAAGAGAGAGGAAGAGGCACATAGGGAAAGGGTGTCCCAGGGCCTCTAGCCACTTCAAAAGAACTCTAAGACCATGCACCACCTTGTGCCTCTGGCTTCTGTGGGTCCTGGGGAATTGAACCTGGGTCCTTAGCTTTGCAGGCAAGTGCCTTAACTACTAAGCCATCTCTCCAGCCCCTCCCCGCCCTTATTTTTTTGTTCTGTTTTAAATCTTTTTGCTTAAATTAAAGAGATTCCCAGTTAGGCACATCCCTGTAATCCTAGCTAGCACTCAGGAAGCTGAGGCAGAAAGGATTGTAAATTTGATGCCAGCCTGAATTACATAATGAGATCTGGCTTAAAAACCAACCAACCAAACAAAAGCCAACAATACTTAGGATAAAGGGTGACACTTTATTAGAAATTTTTCCTTGATTCCAGAAAATTTTTAGTGACAATGACTAAAGTATTGCAAATTTCTGAGGCCCAGGAGTTTGAAGTTTCTTTGGTTTTGGCACCAGTATTATTGCTGTGGGTCATACAGAGTGCTCCATTGTTGATGGATTCATTTTGACTTAGCTTAGGAACTTATTGCAGTACATTTTTCAGTCAGCTTCTTAGTAATTCTTGCTTTCAGTTTTGTATTGAAACCTATTGTACTTAATTTGTAAAAGTTGCTAGTAATATCACAGGAATACTATATTTTGTGTATACTCAATTACCAAAATGCAATGTAAAATCAAGTGCTTTCTTTGCCACTTGCATAGCAGGGATTGACTTTTTGTTGTTAATCTGTCCAGTAGTGTATCTTTTCCTGGTATCGAACCAAACTTAAAAAGACAGTATTCTTCCTGGATAAGCCCCTGCTAATACATTGTTCACAGTGAACTCCTAGATATGGAAACATCTCTTAAGTCCAGTTACTAGAATCTAACTTACTGAAAGAACTATTGAGTTTTATGTTTTTGATTACCTGTTTTGTTTTCCATTAAGGTCCAGTTTACTGTTCTAATACCTAGAGGAGTAAGTACAAAGGTATCTGAAATGATATGAATTTGAAGACTAGCTTTGTTTTTTTTTTTTTTTTTTCTTTTTTGAGGTAGGGTCTCGCTCTAGTCCAGGCTGACCTGAATTCACTATGTAGTCTCAGGGTAGCATTGAACTCACAGCGATCCTCCTACCTCTGCCTCCAGAGTGCTGGGATTAAGGTGTGCGCCACCACACTTGGCTGAAGACTAGTTTTGTATGATTTGATTTTGCCTGGCTAGGCAGCGATGGCTCAGTGGTTAAAAGCACATGCTTGACTCCCCCTAGTTGGGAGGTTACCCATTTTTTTAATTGCTCACTTCATTTAAACTGAACGAATGTTAACTGAATCCCTATTGTATATCAGAAGATGAATTATGTATTAGATGAATAAAAACTAGAAGGTGTTAATTCTTTTAAAGAGTCTGTTGGAGCTGACATAAAGAAGTCATTGCAATGTGGAACAATCAACCAAGTCAACTACAAGGAACAGAAATAGTGTGATGGTAACAGAAGGGAACCTGATTATCTGGTGAGTAGATGGTCAGAGGAGTCTTAAGGGAGGAGTAGGCGGAAGTGGAAGGAAGTGTGAGTCCGCTGGAAAATGCACCACACTTTGGGGAAGGGAAGGTCACTAGATTAGAGGAGCTGTCTAGATGGTTACTAGTAGTCTGAGAGGTAGTGAAGGTCTAGGCCAGGGTTTTGGCTATAGAAATAAAGTTGAATATATATTTGTGGTGGTTTGAATGTGAAATGTCCCCCATAGGCTCATGTGTTTGATCACTTGGTCCCCCAGCTAGTGGTATTGTTTTGGAAGGTTGTGGAGCTTTTAGGAGGTGGAGCCTTACAGAAATAATTGAGTTACTGGGCATGAACATTAAGGTTGTATAACCCGGCCCCATTTCTTGGTCATCCAGTGCCTCCTGATCACAACATGACCAGCTCTATTTCATGCTGCTCCTGCCACTATACCTTCCATGAAACTTCCCCTTGAAACTAAGTCAGAATAAACTCTTTTCCTTCCTTAAAAGTTGCTTCTGGTCAGGTATTGCTCCACAGCAATGAGAAAGTAACACATTAGAATGAGGAATCAACTAACTTTCTTCAGATTTAGAACTGATATTTTTTTTCTTTTTCTTTTTTTTTTCTTCTTCTTCCCCCCTCTAGGTAGGATCTTACTGTAGCCTAAGCTGACCTAGAACTCACTCTGTAGTTCTAGGCTAGTGTCTAACTCACAGAAAATTTCCTAACTGCCTTCCAAGTGCTATCATTAAAGGTATGCATCACCACACCCAGCCAAAACTGATTTTTTATAGTCTTTTTTTGTTTGTTTGTTTTGGTTTTTCGAGGTAGCTTCTTGCTCTGGTCCAGGCTGACCTGGAATTAACTATGTAGTCTCAGGGTGGCCTCGAACTCATGGCAATCCTCCTACCTGTGCCTCCCAAGTGCTGGGATTAAAGGCGTGTGCCACCATACCTGGCTTTTTAAAAAAAAATTATAATCTTATTACTCTGTGCAGATGATTATTTTATTTATTTATTTATTTGAGAGAGAGGGAGAAAATGGATGCCCCAGGGCCCCCATCCACTACAAACGAACTCTAGACGCATATACCACCTTGTGCATCTGGCTTTGTGGGACCTGGGGAATGGTCCTTTGGTTTTTCAGGCAAGTGCCTTAACCAATAAGCCATCTCTCCAGTACTGTGTAGATGGTTTTTATTTATCTTTTCTCTTTTGAGCGCACTACAAGGAGGGTCTTGCTCTGTAGTATTCGATAGTATTATGTATCTTAAATTGGCTTTGCATTCAGAGCCCTCCTGCCTCAGCCTCCTGCATGCTGGGATTATAGGTGTACTGCCACATTCAGCTACTTCTATTTCTTTAAAAAGGTAGAAGCAGTCCAATATGAATTCCTTTACCTTCTCCCCAGATGTATCTTTTCTTCCCAAGTCAAACTGTAAACACCTGTCCCTTTCCAAGAGTAATTTTACACTCCTGATAATATTTCTACTTAGATTCTTTTTTTAAACTTTTTTTATTGACAGCTTCCATAATTATAGACAATAAATCATGATAATTCTCTCCTTCCCCCACTTTCCCCTTCACAAATCCACTCTCCATCATATCCCTTCCCTCTCTCAATTAGTCTCTTTTATTTTGTTGTCATCGTTTCCTCCTTTTATGAGGGTCTTGTGAAGGTGGAGCCAGGCACTGCGAGGTCATGGATATCAAGGCCAATTTCTGTCTGAACAGTCCTACCCTTCTTTTGGCTCTGAGATTCTTTCTGTTACCTCTTAGGCATTACACTCCTAGGGCTCATGGCCTCCCCCGCCATAGGCTTTCTTGACTAGGTTTTCAGTACCAGGTATGTATTTCCTCCCATGGAGTGGACCTCCAGTCCAATTAGAGAGTGATTGGTTTCCCCTGTAACAGTTGTTTTCATTATTGCACCCCATTCGGACTTTTGACCTGGCTGGCCAAACTTAAGGCTTGCAGTGCCTGCTGTTTTCACTGCTGATGACTTGCATCTCCCATAGGACTGCATGCAGCGTAGATTTTTCCAGCTTTCTGTCAGCTGGTCTACAGGGAGGAGGTTTTCCAGCTTCATTTCTGTGTGACCTTGCAGCCCAAGAATGTGGAGTCTTCAGCAATAGGGTCTTATCATCTATTTCTGGTGAGAAAACAAGAGCCTTGACAGTGGCCTGTAATGTTTTGGGGGCATCAGAGACCTCCCTCCCTGGCCAGTAACTCACTGGAAGGTATTCCATCCCTGGCACTGAAATTTTTCTAGTAACAGTTTATGGCCTGTAGGTGTGCCATTATCCAAAAAAGTTGGTTTCTGTGTGGCTTATTAATAACATCTTGAATTTTGATTAACCCTTTCTCTACCCCTGTTTTACTTAACCTCTTCCCATGACCTCACTTCAGCCATTCCACCCCCAGTAATCTGTTCATCTACTTACATATATATAGTACCCTCTCCTTCCTCCTTTATAGCCCTTTTCTACCTTACTGGCATCTGCTACCGATTTTTACTCCAACTCACAAGTCTAAACATTTGTATTTAAGATCCACATATGAGAGAGAAAATGTGACGTTTGCATTTCTGGGCCTGGATTACCTCACTCAGTATAATCCTTTCCAGATCCATCCATTTCTCTACAAATTTCATTTTTCTTTAAGCTGAATAGAATTCCATTGTATAAATGTATCACATCTTCATTATCCACACATCAGTTGAGGGGCATCTAGGCTGGTTCCATTTCCTAGCTATTGTGAATAGAGCAGCATAAGTATTGCTAAGGTAATGAAAAGAGTCATTAGGGTATACGCCTAGGAGTGATATAGCTGGGTCATATGGTAAATCTATTTTTAGCTGATTCAGGAACCTCCACACTGATTTCCACAGTGGCTGTGCCAGATTACGTTCCCACCAACAGTGTAGAAGGGTTCCTCTTTTTCCGCATCCTCTCCAGCATTTATTGTCATTTGTTTTCTTGATGATAGCCATTCTGACAGGACTGAGGTGGAATCTCACAGTAGTTTTAATTTGCATTTCTCTTAACGGCTAAGGATGTAGAACATGTTTTTAGATGTTTATATGCCATCTGTATTTCTTTTGAGAACTCTCTATTTAATTCCATAGTCCACTTTTAAATTGGGTTGTTTGATTTCTTATTATTTAGTTTTTGAGTTCTTTGTATATCCTGGATATTAATCCTCTGTCAGATGTATAGCTGGCAAAGGTTTTCTCCCATTCTGTAGGTTGCCTCTTTGCTCTATTCACAGTATCCTTTGCTGTCCCAATGATTGAATAGTGATTTGATTTTCTGAGCAAGTGGTGTTATATTCAGAAAGTTGTTGCCTATGCCAATATGTTGAAGGGTTTCCCCTACTTTTTCCTCTAGCAGTTTCTGAGTTTCAGGTCTGATGTTAAGGTCTTTGATCCATTTGGACTTAATTCTTGTGCATGGAGAGAGATAAGGTTCTATTTTCATCCTTCTGCATATAGTTATTTAGTTTTCCCAGCACCATTTGTTAAAGAGGGTGTCTTTTCTCCAATGAATATTTTTGGCTTTGTTTTGGTCAAAAATCCGATGGCTGTAGCTGCCTGGATTTACCTGTGGGTCCTCTATTCTGTTCCATTGATCTACGTGCCTGTCTTTGTGCCAGTACCATTCTGTTTTTGTTACTGTGGCTCTGTAATATAAGCTTAAAGTCAGGTATGGTGATACTCCAGCCTTAATTTTTGTTGCTCGAAATTGTTTTGGTTATTCGAGGTTATTTGTATTTCTAAATGAATGTAAGGATTGTTTTTTCTATTTCCTTGAAGAATGCCTTTGGAATTTTTATGGGGATTGCATTAAATGTATAGATTGCTTTTGGTAAGATTGACATTTATACAATATTGATTCTTCTAATCCAAGAAGATGGGATGTCTTTTTATTTCCTAGTGTCTTTTGCAATTTCTGTCTTGAGTGTTTTAAAGTTTTCATTGTAGAGATCCTTCACTTCCTTCGTTAGGTTTATTCCAAGGTACTTTATTTATTTATTTATTTATTTTGAGGCAGTTGTGAATGGGAGAGATTCCTTGATTTTAACCTTAACATGCTGTTAATATATAGAAAACCACTTACTTCTGTGTGTTTGTTTTGCATCCTGCTATGTTGCCAAAAGTGTTTTCAGCTCTGACAGTTTGCTGGTAGTCTTTAATCTATAGAATCATATCATATGCAAATAATGATAATTTGATCTCTTCCTTTCCAATTTGCATCCCTTTTATGTGTATCTCTTGCCTTTTTGCTATAGCTAAGACTTCCAGCACTATATTAAATAAAAGTGGGGACAGTGGACACCCTTGTCTTGTTCCTGAATTTAGTGGAAAAGCTTCAAGTTTTTTCCCACTTAATATTATGTTGGCTGTATATTTGTCATAAACAGCCTTTATTGTGTTAAGATATGTTCCTTCTATTCCCAGCTTCCATAGGACTTTTACCATGAAGGGATGTTGGAGTTTGTTAAATGCTTTTCTTGCATCTATTGAGATGATCAAGTGATTTTCGCCCTTCAGTCCATTTATAGAATGTATCACATTTGATTTGCGTGTGTTGATTCATCCCTGCATCTCTGGGATAAAGCCTACTTGGTCAGGGTGAATGATCTTTTTGATATATTCTTGTATTCTGTTTGCCAATATTTTTAAAAAATTTTTTTCTTACTTTTTATTAACATTTTCCATGATTATAAAAAATATCTCATGGTGCTACCCTCCCTCCCCCCACTTTCCCCTTTGAAATTCCATTCTCCATCATATCCCCTCCCCATCTCAATCAGTCTCTTTCATTTTGATGTCATGATCTTTTCCTCCTCTTATGATGGTCTTGTGTAGGTAGTGTCAGGCACTATGAGGTCATGGGTATCCAGGCCATTTTGTGTCTGGAAGAGCACATTGTAAGGAGTCCTACCCTTCCTTTGGCTCTTACATTCTTTCTGCCACCTCTTCCACATTAGACCCTGAGCCTTGGAAGGTGTGATCGAGATGTTACTCAGTACTCCAGTCACTTCTTTCCAGCACTATGATACCTTCTGAGTCATCCCAAGGTCACTGCCATCTGAAAAGAGAAGATTCTCTACCCAAAGTGAGAGTAGCGTTAATATAAGGGTATAAATATTAAGAGAAGTGCTTACTGGGCAGTTTGATAAGCATAGTATGTACATTTTTCCAGACATCAGCAGGTTTTACACCCCTAGGGCTCATGACTACCCATGTTTTAAGTTTTCAGTATCAGGGATGTATTCCCCCTCATGGAGCGGGCCTCCAGTCCAATTGGAGGGCAGTTGGTTTCCACCATGACAGACGTGCCACTATTGCACCTGTTGGCTCATTTGGCCTGGCTGGCCAATTATAAGGCTTGCAGTGTCCACTGTTGAGTATCTTCACTGGTGATATCTGTCTCCCATTGAACTAAATGTAGAATGGCTTCTTCCAGCTTTCTGTCAGCTGGTCTACATGGAGGAGGTTATCAGCTCAGTTCCAGCAGAATTTCTCAGTTGCCTTGCCACCCAAATATGTGGAGTCTTCAGCAATAGGGTCTTACCATCTGTTCCTGGTGGGAAACCAAGGGCCTTGCTGTTTGCCAATATTTTGTTGAGAATTTTTACATCTATATTCATGAGGGAGATTGGGCTGTAATTTTCTTTCTTTTTTTTTTTTTTTTTTCTGTCTTTGTCTGGTCTTGGTATCAGGGTGATGCTGGTTTCGTAGGAGTTCAGTAGAACTCCTTCCTTTTCTATTTATGGAAAAGTTTGAGAAGCAGTGATGTTAGTTCTTCTGTGATGGTCTGGTAAAATTCACCAGTGAATCCATCTGGGCGTGGACTTTTTTTAGTTGGAAGATTCTTTTATAACTGCTTTGATCTCAGTACTTGTTGTAGGTCCATTTAAGTAATTTATCTCATCTTGATTGAATTTTGGTTGGCCATATAAATCAAGGAAATCATCCACTTCTTTCAAATTTTCAAATTCAATGGAGTGTATGTTCTTAAAGTATGCCTTTAAAAGTGCCCGGCTAGCTCAGTCGGTAGAGCATGAGACTCTTAAAGTATGCCTTTATGATTTTCTGAATTTCTTTGGTATCTGTTGTAATTATGCCTTTTTCTTCTCTAATTTTATTAATTTGTGTCTCTTTCAGTCAGATTTGCTAAGGGTTTATCAATCTTATTTATCCTTCCACATAACCAACTTTTTGTTTCATTGTTTCTTTGTATTATTATTGCTATTATTTTTATTATTGATTTCTATTATGTTAATTTTGCCCTACTCTTTGTTATTTCTTCCCATCTACTGATTTTTGGTTTGTCTTGGTTTTCCAAGGCCATAAGGTGAAGCAGTAAGTTGTTTACTTGAGACCTTTTAATTAATTAATTAATCTTTTGAGGTAGGGTCTTGCTGTAGCCTAGGCTGACCTTGGAATTCACCATGTAGTCTCAGGTTGGCCTCAAACTCATGGATTTCCTCCTAATTCTGTCTCCCAAGTGCTAGGATTAAAGGTGTGCACCACCACGCCTGGCTAGACCTTTTTAATTTATTAATGTAGGTAGGACCTTAAAGCCATAAATTTCCCTCTTAGGACTGCCTTCATTGTGCCTCAAAGGTTTTGGCATGTTTTGTTCTCATTATTATTTGATTCCATGAATATTTTGATTTCCCTTTTGATTTCTTCAATGACCCATTCATCATTCAGTAGTGTACTGCTTAGTTTCCATCATTTCATATATGCTCTGTAGTTTTTCTTTTTACTGATTTGTGATCAGAGAGAGTACAAGGAATTATTTCAATATTCCTGTATTTGTTAAGATTTTCTTGTGTCCTAATATATGGTCTATTTTAGAGAATGTTCCATGTGTTGCTGAGAAGAATGTGTATCTGTAGCATTTGGATGAATTGTTCTGAAGATATTTGTTAGGTCCATTTGTTCTATGATATCATTTAATCTAGATGTCTCTTTGTTTATGTTTTACCGGCACAGCCTGTCAATTGATGAGTGGGGTCTTGAAGTCACCCACTACAATTGTGCTTGGTGTTATCTGTGACCTTAAGTCTAATAGCATTTGGTGAAATTTGGAGTACCCATGTTAGGAGCATATATGTTTAGAATTGTAATGTCATCCTGTTGAATTGTTCCTTTAATCAATAGAAAGTGACCTTCTTTATCTTTCCTCACTAATACTGGTTTGAAGTCTATCTTGTCAGATATTAGGATAGCTAGGATAGCTAAACTAGGATAGTTTCCTAGGCCCATTTGTTTGAAATACCTTTTTTTTTTTTCTTTTGTTTTTTTGAGGTAGGGTCTCACTCTAGCCCAGGCTGACCTGGAATTCACTATGGAGTCTCATGGTGGCCTCGAACTCACGGGGATCCTCCTACCTCTGCCTCCCGAGTGCTGGGATTAAAGGCATGCGCCACCACGCCCGGCTTGAAATACCATTTTCTATCCTAAGATAGTGTCTGTCTTTTATGGAGAGGTAACTTTCTTGGAGGCAACAAACAGAAGGATCCTGCCTTTTAATCCAGTCTGTAAACCTGTCTTTTGTTGTTGTTATTGTTTGTTTTTTTGAGGTAGGGTTTCACTCTAATTCCAGTGACCTGGAATTCACTATTTAGCCAGTCTCAAGGTGGCCTCAAACTCACAGTGATCCTCCTACCTCCGCCTCCCCAGTGCTGGGATTAAAGGTGTGGGCCACCGTGCCCACCTAAGGCTGTTTTTTTGTAGGGGCATTGAGGCCATTGATATTAAGTTATTATTGAAAGATGTGTATTTATTCTTGCCATTCTTCTTGTTTTACAGTTCTTCCTGCCTTTCCTTTACTCTTGTATTAACTACTGTTTGAGTATGGTTTATTTTTTTCTGTTCCCTCATGTGTGTACTTTCCTTTTTCTTTTTTTTTTTTTTTTGTTCATTTTATTTATTTATTTGAGAGTGACAGACAGAGAGAGAAATAGGCAGATAGAGAGAGAATGGGCGCGCCAGGGCCTCCAGCCACTGCAAACGAACTCCAGACGCATGCGCCCCCTTGTGCATCTGGCTAACGTGGGTCCTGGGGAGTTGAGCCTCGAACCGGGGTCCTTAGGCTTCACAGGCAAGCACTTAACCGCTAAGCCATCTCTCCAGCCCTCCTTTTTCTTTATGAAGGATCCCTTCAGGTATTTTCTCTAGAGCTGGCTTAATGGTCATATATTCCTTTAGCCTGTTTTTATTGTGGAACATTCTTATTTCTCTGTCAATTTGTATTGATAGTTTTGCTGGATAAAATAACATTGGTTTACAGTTGTTATCTTTCAGAACTTGGAGCCTTTTTGGCTCTTAAAAGTTTGTATTGAGCAATCTGCTGTTATCCTTATGGGCTTGCCTTTATAAGTGACTTGCTGTTTCTCTCTAACTGCTTTCAATATATTTTCTTTGGTTTGTGTGTTTAGTTGTTTGTAATTATAATATGGCAAGGAGAGGTTCTTTCCTGGTCTTGTCTGTTTGGTGTTCTAGAGGGCTCCTGTATCTGCATTGGCATCTCTTTCCTAATTTGGGGGAAATTTTCTTCTATGACTTTGTTGAAAATGCCTATTATGCCTTTGGAGTGAAATACTTCTCCTCTACTGTACCCTGAATTCTTATGTTTGATCTTTTTATAGTGTCTGAGTATCTTGAAATTCCCATTCATACCTTGCTACTAGCTTGTCTTTCTCTTTGTTGGACTGCAATGGGTCTGCCACTTGGTCTTCTAGTTTAGATATTCTGTTCTCTCCTTCTTTCATTTTATTGGTCAGTCTTTCTACAGAGTGTTTTATTTGACTTACTGTGTTTTTCATTTTTAGTTTATCTTGTTTTTTCCTTCAGTATTTCTATTTCAGTACTCTTGTATTGACCTCCTTATTTCATTAAGTTGGTTTCCTGTGTTCTCCATTAGGAGTTTGTTTTCTTCTTTGATTCCTTTTAGCATAGTTATAATCATTCTTTTGAAAGCTTTGTCAGGCATTTCATCAAAATCAGTCTCACTGATTACTGATGGATTTATAATGGTCTGGTGGATTTATATTGTCTTGATATGTGTATGTGTGTGCGTGTGTGTGTGTGTGTTTCTTGCATCATAATGTAGAGATTTTTGCATCTTGGGTTAGTTTGATGCTTTGTTTTTTTTTCCAGTTGTTTGCAGAGTACCTGCTATATGTGTAAATCTGATGTTATTTATATGTCTTCAGGGCAGGTGCTTAAGGTGCCAGGTTTGGCTTTTATATGACTTCCAGAGTAACAGCAGAAATGACCCTAGGTGTTGGGTTTGTCTGCTATGCAAGAATTCTACTAGGCTGTGTGGAGCAAAATACAGGCAGATTCTAAATTTTAACTGAGCAATATAAACAATCAAACCCAACATAGAGTATTTATGTATGAGTGGGTATTTAAAACAACAAACAGATAATCTAACTAAGTCACAGTCTCTAAAGATGTGTGTTGCCCCACATCCTTAATCCTGTCAACTGGAAGACTGGAGATTTCTAGTCTGAAAAGGGTTCCATGTCTGCCTGGGGACGAGTGAGACCCTGCTCCCAAGAATGACAGAAGAAGACAGTGGCACTATAAATCAGGAAGCAACAAAGGACCACCTCAATACACAGCTTTTTTAAGAATGGCAAAATCCAAAAAAAAAAAAGAAAAAAAAAAAAAAGAAAGAAAGAAAAAGGCAAAACCAACCATCAATCAAATCTAACACACAACCTGCCCTGACATGGAAGGTGTGATTAGCACTTCCAATTCAGGCCTATATATCAGGCTTTGTGTCAACTACTGACCTGGTGTAAGTAGGTCCTGTTACCTTTTGGGATCGTTTTGGTCTCAGCTGTGTTGCTTGCTGACTTGGGTCCCGCTTTCCTGTGCTTTGGGTTCGACTAGACTGCCTGGGTCTGTGGGTGCACTGCTCTGATCGCCTGTGGTGGGTGCTGTGTAGCTGATCCCCCTTAGGTCTTCAATGGTTGCTGGCACTGGCAGTTGGGGGAGACTGTGGAGGGTGCCTAAAGTTGTACTGGGGCTATGTGGCTGGTCCCTGTGATCTTCCTCTTTCTCACGAGTGCTCAACTGGACCCTGTTGTCTGTTTCTGGTTTCTTGACTTTGCAAGGTCGCTGGTGTGAGTGGAAAAATCTCTTCATCTGGCTTCTGGGGCTCAGGCAGAGCCTGGCAGCCATGGACCAATGTTACTTTGGGATCTGGTTCTACCTGCGTCTGTGGTCGCTAGAAGCTCTGGGTCTCTTCTGCTTCTCTGCTGAGGTTGATAATTCCTTATACACCTTCACTTCTCAGTAGAAGAGCATATTTTGCTGTTTTTCTGCCCCCCAACCCCTGGCTGCTTCAGTGTGGCTACAATGCTGTCATCTTACCTGAAAGTCCCCTCTGCTCAGATTTTTTTGTAGAATGATTTACTTTGTCTCATCCTTCCTTTTGGTTCAGTTTTCTGATGTTTTGATGCATTTTTTATTTTTTTTTAAATCACATGTGGAGGCCATAGGAGAGCATGAATTTCTTATTTTTTATATGTGTATATGTATGCATCTGTGTCAGTGTGTTCATGTGTGTGTGCATGTTTATGCAGGCCCACATATGTGTGTGTGTGGAGCCAGAGGACAAACTCAGGTGTCATCCTCAGGAAATGCCATCAACCTTCTTTTGAGCCTGGAGAGACCCACGAGGCTGGTCTGGTTAGCCAGTGAGCCCCACGAAGCTTTCCGTCCCAACCTCCCTGGTACTGGGATTATAGGCATATACCAATATGCCTGACATTTTTAGGAGGGTACTGGGGATCAAATTCAAATTCTTATGCTTGTGAGGCTAATGCTTCACTCACTGAATTATCCCTCATGTTTAGAAAGCATTTGTTGTATCTTTCATGGTTAGTAGAGTAGGTGTGGGCTATGACTGAGATATGGGAAGAGATAAAGAAAAAGATGGCAAATAGACCCTAGACAGCATAGTTTGGCTGACCTGGAATTCACCATGTAGTCCCAGGCTGACCTTGAACTCATGGCGATTCTCCTACCTCGACCTCCCAAGGGCTAGAATTAAAGGCATGTGCCACCATGCCCAGCTAGACAGAATAGTTTATCCTCACTCCACAACTTTATTTTTAGTTTTTGGATTTTCGAGGTAGGGTCTCACTGTAGCCCAGCCTGGCCTAGAATTCACTATGTAGTCTCAGGGTGGCCTTGAACTCCCAGTGATCCTCCTACCTCTGTCTCCCGAGTGCTGGGATTAAAGGCGTGCGCCACCACGCCCGGCTTTCCACAACTTTATTGTATTTTGTAAAGTACAGCTGCTCCCTAAAATTAAAAAAACTTTTTTGCTTTTTTTTTTTTTTTTTTGAGGTAGAATTTCCCTCTAGTCCAGGCTGAACTGGAACTCATTTTGTAGTTCCAGGCTGGCCTCAAACTCATGGCAATCCTCTTACCCCTGCTTCCTGAGTGCTGGGATTAAGGTATGTGCCACCACGCCCGACCAGTAAAAATATTTTAAGTTAGCATTACTACAGTATTAATAGTGTTGTGCCAGACATTAAAATACACTATTTCAGTCTTCAACAACTGTTTGAGATACTCATTCCTATTTTAAGGTTTAGAAAGGCATGTTTCAGTCAGTATCATAGGGCCAGAGAGTGACTGATGTGTATCTATTAATCATCATAATGTTAGGATGTGTAAAACTTTGCATCCCAAAATATAGCCACTTTTTACTTTTAAGTACCGCCAAGATCTTCTATTCAAGCTGTAGATAAGCTCTTCATTTTCTTGGTACTGTTGCTAAATTCTTCCAGTGTGACTGAGCTGTCTACTGAACTGTCAGTTGTCTTTCATTGTCTCAATTGGGGGACAGTAGTCTTGTTACTATTCTCACTTTTTTTACTCTTGCTGTACAACTGCCAGGATTATCTCTCTGTAATTCAGATGTGATCCCACCATTCCTTTGAATTAACAACAGTAGCATGGAACAGGACAGTGCCTAGACACACCACGGGCTTACATGTTTGCTTAAATTCTACATTCCTTAGGTTGACATTCAAGTTCTTCTGCTTTATTTTGGATTATTTCTTTTGTACTACCATCAACATAGTCATAACTGCATAGCTCCTGTGTATAGCACACTTTCTGTCTTCCTTACACACCACACTTCTTATAGGGATTTTGGGATACTTGGCTCATCTGAAACACCAGCCCTTCTTCCTCCATTCTACTTTCCCCTTGAAAACTATGTTCCTCGTTGAGAGTAATAGCTTTAAGCAAAGATGACTGTTACTCCTTAAGTCTGTGGCATGCTGTTGCAAATTTACTTGGCAAATTTGCTTTTCTTTCCTTTGCCGAAGAATGCATTTTCAGTACTTTTTCTTTTATGGAAATCCTTATTCTTTAAGGTTAAAGGATGGAGCCCAGGGCCTTGCCACATGTTCGGTAAGAGCTCTATCATTGAGCCATCCCCGGGGGGGGGGGGGGTGGAGGTGACAACAGTATCCTATTAAAGAGAATAGAGTAAAAAAACTTTAAGTTTGAAGTCCTATGGGACAGTAAGATTGATGAGGAAGGGATGAAATGAGTTCAGATTTGTGCTTTAAATTTCAGATGATCAGTGCCACCAGATGTAAACAAATACTGGATTGGAGGTTTTGGAGTAGTAACCCTAAATTGTGATCTGAGGATTAAAAATAAAAAGAAACATTTTATTTTATTTATTTATTTGAGAGAGAAAGAAGCAGACTGGGGAGTGTGGGGGGAGAATGGGCTCACAAGGTCTCTAGCCACTGCAAATGAACTCCAGACACATGGGCCACCATATGCATCTGGCTTAGGTGGGTACTGGGGAATTAAACCTGGGTCCTTAGGCTTCCCAGGCGAGTGCTTTAACTGCTAAGCCATTTCTCCAGCCCATGATCTGAGGATTTTCTGCAAAGGTTGTTGGGAGAAGGGAGATCGAGTTTAGGCCTGGCGGCTGCCATATGCTAAGCATGCCTGTTACCATACCTCTGAGCCACACTCCCATTCCTAAATGGAGAGTTAAAGAGTTCAGTGTTCAGAGTGAGATGATGATGGTGTATGTCATAGGTAGGAATCAAAAAGAAGAAAGGAACCGGCCAAAGAAAATTATGAAGATGATAATCTGTGAAGACGAGAGAATTTTGGGGCTGAGGGAGCTGAGAACTGCAACACTGAAGTTGAGGTCTGTGGTCTGCTTTTACTGTGAGAGTGATTTTGGCATGCTGTTTAACATCTCTGGCTTCAGTTGCCTTACCTCTAAAATGCACAGTACTTTATACTTACAGCACTTTCACCTTCCATCTTAGCCATTCTCAGATAAGCTTCATTGAACATTCAGAGTTAGAAGAAAGCATTTAGAGCCTTGTTAAACCATGGTGAGAAGTATTCCCATAGTCAATAACTAATACCTGTAGGTGTGCTGGTATTTCATAGCACTTAAAGTGTAAATTACAATCAATATTCATTTTCCTTCTGAGTGATCTCTGCTGAGTGATCTCTTGCTGCCTCCTCCCACTTCCAGGTCTCGGCCTCCTGAAAAGAGGGCTGTGAAAAGAATAGTGAGTGAATGTTCTATCATCCATCTAATTACAGTCCACTCTCACTTTACCTACACTTAGAAAAGGAAAGCTTTCAACACCCAATCCTAATATTTTTATTTGTGGTAGTTAGGGATGATTCTGTGTTTTTCTGTTCTCCCTCAGTAGATTATTAGCATCATTTAAATTTTTTCCTAAGTGCATACTATTAGAATGGGGAGGAAAGTAAGCAGGTTAAAGTGTCAGTAATTTGAGAGTTGGCTGTTGAAACTTTAGGGATCACACACTGTATTTATATTGTGAATATGGCCAGGTTAAAGCTCAGTGTCCTCCTAAAAGTCACATTTTTACAATAAATATAGTTAGAAAACTAAAAAAAATATAGAAAACTATATATGTAAGAGCCAAAGTAAATAGAAAAGAAGGATGTGAACTAGTGAAACAAAACATTCATATGTCCTGGGCAGTGGGGTTGAAAGAGAATCCAAACTTCAGTGCATTCTTGATGTCCCTCTTGCAGTCTTCCATATATACAGATTGCATGTGCTGCGCAGCATACCTAGTGAGACTGCTCTGATGTCATATACCATGAACTTGAGTCTGTGCTAATGCGTTAAACTTACCCCTTTAAAGGAGCTGGTTGATTACAGCAGAATGTTTTATGCATGTGCATGTGTATGCTCCTACACCTGGAGGCAGAGAGGACAACCTCAACCTCAGATACTGTTCCTGCTGTCAGTCTTTTTGTTTGTTTGAGATGATCTTTCATTGTCCGCAAGCTCACCAAATAGGCTAAACTTGCTAGCCATTGAGCCTCAGGTGTATGCCTATCCCCATCACCCCCTATGCTGGGATCACAAGCCTGTCCACTGTACTAGGCAAATAAAAAAAAAAAAAACAACCTTTTATTTATTTATTTGTAAGCAGAGAGAGAGAATATGTGAATATATGAGAATGTATATGAATGGGTGTGCTAGAAACCCTTGCTGTTGCAAACAAACTCCAGACATATGTGCCACTTTATGCATATTACTCCTGGCACTTTAAATATGGGTTCTGGTGATTGAACTAAGGACTTCAGTGCTTGCAAGACAAGCACTTTATCAACTGTGTTATCTCCCCAGCCTAGTAACAAATATATATATTTTTTAATTTCCATTTTGAATTCACTTACATTTTATAGACTCTGACCCTTTAAGTGACTTTTGTCCAGGCTGACCTAGAATTCACTGTGTAGTCTCAGGGTGGCCTCGAACTCATGGCAATACTCCTACCTCTGCCTCCTTAGTGCTGGAATTAAAGGTGTGTGCCATCATGCCTGGTTAAAAAATATTTTATTTAATTTATTTATTAATTTAGTGAAAGAGTGAGAGAAAAAAAGAGGTAGATAGAGACAGAATGGGCACACCAAGGCCTCTAGCCACTGCAAACCAACTCCAGATGCATGTGCCACCCTGTGCATCTGACTTATGTGGGCATTGGGGAATTGAACCTGGGTCCTTAGGCTTTACAGACAAACACCATAACCCCTAAGCCATCTCTCCTGCCTGACTTTTCCATTTAAAAAAAAAATATTTTATTTTATTGTTTATTTATTTGAGAGAAGCAGAGCGAGGGAGAGAGAGAATGGGTGTGCCAGGGTCTCCAGCCACTGCAAATGATCTCCAGACGCATGCATCACCTTGTGCATCTGGATTGCATGGGTCCTAGGGAATTGAACCGAGGTCCTTTGGCTTTGTAGGCAAGCATCTTAACCGCTAAGCCATCTCTCCAGCCCACTGAGTTTTCTTTTTTTTTTTTTTTTTGGTTTTTCGAGGTAGGGTTTCATGCTAGCCTAGGCTGACCTGAAATTCACTCTGTAGTCTTAGGGTGGCCTTGAACTCATGGCAGTTCTACTTCTGCCTCCCAAGTGTTGGGATTATTATTTTTTTTTTTTTAGATTTTATTTTTATTTATTTATTAGAGATGGAGAGAAGGGGAGGGGAGAGAGTGTGTGAGAGTGAGAGTGGGCATGCCAGGGACTCTAGCCACTGCAGATGAACTCCAGACGCATGTACCACCATGTGCATATGGTTTACATGGGACCTGGAGAATCGAACCGGGGTTCATAGGCTTCACAGGTATGTACCTTAACCGTTAAGCCATCTCTCCACCGAGTGCTGGGATTAAAGGCCTGCGCCACCACACCCAGCTTCCACTTTTCCATTTTTTATCCCAGTATTGGAATTTGGAGTTGTAGTAGTTTTTTCTTAATGTCAACTCCTGTATTTTATTTTTAAAAATATTTATTTATTTATAAGAGAAAGAGAAAGAGGCAATAGAGAGAGAGAATGGGTGTGCCAGGGTTTCTAGCCATTGCAAACAAACTCCAGAAACATGCGCCACCTTGTGCGTCTATCTTTATGTGGGTACTGGGGAATCAAATCTGAGTCCTTAGGCTTTGCAAGCAAGGGAGCAAGGGCCTTAACTGCTAAACCTTCTTTCCAGCCTGCGGCCTGTTTTTTTTTTTTTTTAGGGAAATTCTCTTGTAGTCACAGATGAACTTGAACTACTGATCTCTGGCTTATGCTACCCAAGGGCTGGATTATAGGCATGTGTCACCCACCACACTAGGCTAGAACCATAGTTTTCAAAATCACAATTGGGCTCCCTCCCTTTGAAGGTCATACTGGATTGGATTGAGATTTGAGCCATATTGTGAAATAATTGCTTGCTTGTGACTGTGAGTGTGTAATTGCTTACATTCCAAACCCATGCATAAATGGTTTTTCCTGCTATTTTTTAGTACATATGCCTGGCTCATTAGTGTATTATTGGTAGAAGATAGCAAGTTTGTTCAAGGGGCTCTGTAAATTTATCAACCTATTCCTAAAAATGTATGCAGTCTGGAAGTAGATTAGAAAAAGGATGAGTAATGTCTTTGTTATTTTCTTCACTGAAATGATTGTATTTGCTGATTGAGAGTTTAAGAATGTGACCTATCCATGAAATAGAATATTTGAAAATAAGATAATTCTGAAAAAATGCAGAATGTTTTCTTGCCCATTGTTGCTTAGTACTGTCATGACTTGGGTAAATGTTAAGTAATATTTTGGGGAAATTATTTCTGTGTCATGGCAGCAAAACAAGACTTGACTTGTCATTTGCAGAGATGTTGGTAATCCTGCTCTGAATCCAGTGTCATTTCATGTGTCTCTCATGGTGATGAAAGAGTGAAGAGGCACACAAGCTGTAAACAGAGAGGATTGCCAAGTCATTTACTTACTGAGAGGGAACAGCTTGCCAGATAAAAGGGTACTTAACTGTTTTAAATGTGGGCACATACATATTTTTTCCAGCAGCTTCATACTTCTAGAAATCCCATCTTGAAATAGTAGTGCTAATTATTTCCATCCTGGTATACTGAAACTTTTTTTTTCACTCTTAATTCCCTAACATTCACCACTGGACCGTCCCCCACCACCTACTTCCTGCAAAGGGGCGCAAAGAGAGAGTGAAAAAACTCGAGCATGTAGTTGCAGGGAGAGAAATTTCAGTGGTAGAAAGACATTTGAGGGAGGTATGAATTCTGGTAACATTGAGCTATATGATGATTTCTGTGTGTGATACAGTGTTATACAGTAGTTTTTTCAATCACATCTGTCTTCTGTGATATTAATTTAAAATATAACGATAATATATAATAATATAATGCTAATAGCTGTTTTCTGCCTTGTTTAGAATGACCTGCAACTTTATTACTAGATTCAAACTTCAAACGACACAGGTTGCTACAGAGGCCGTTAGATGAGTTTTCATGTCTCTTACAGTTTCATGTGTCACAGTAGCATAGAAGAATTCTTACATAAAATTCTATCATTGATTTTGATGAGTTAAATTTCAGAGTAAAATTGCTTTAAAATATTTAGTTTATATAAGTAATTTATAAGAGTAAAGTTTAGCAAATAGACTCATTTTTCCTTTAAAATATTTCTTTCTCTTATTAGAGAATAGTTTTTGCAAATAAAAAGTTGTTGGTATAATCAATGTTGGATGATGCCATACATAATTACAGAGAAATTCTTACCCTCTTACCCTGCTCTTGTCACACAGGCCAGTCAGGTACTGAGTATATACTAAATACAATCATTTGTCCAGCATTGTTCTAATTACTAAAAGACCCAGAAATCATCCTTAGGAAGTGTATCAGCAACAAATCATGTTATATGCTGTGGATCTGTGAAAACCGTTACTTAAATTATATGTAATATACCTTTCTATTTTCTTGCCAGTCTAGGAAATACGTAGAAATAAACTTTAGTGCTGTTAAGGAAAATGAAGCAATGCCTAACTACCCTAATAAAGTTGTTTTTGTATTGAGAGGTGAGATTCTAACACCTTTCATTATTTTTGATGCTTAAGCCCATGCATTTAACCTTTTACAGTCTTTCCAAGTACAATGTCAAGCACAATGAATAAATCATACCACTGGTAAAATACTGATTCAGAGCCCCAGGAAGCAGGTTATTAACCATATTATAACATACATTTTAACTATTTTGGATCAAATTATTTCTTGAACCATTCTACATTTCCCTTCCTAAAATGTATCAGCTGTATTTCAACTTTTTCTCCAAGCTTTTCTCTAACTCTTTCATCATGAAAGCTATCTGTGCTTTGTGGGGGGTGAGGAGAAGGTAGTTCACTACCTCGTGAAGCATCAGGCGCTCTTGTGCTGCTCCCTGGCACCTCACACCGTTCATCCACTTAGCAGCTTCCGTCTCCTTAGCTTTCATTACTCTAGAATGGGGATCTGTGTGACTGGACTTGTGTTAACCTTTTGTGTAAAATTACGAAAAGTGGGTTGCAATTATGAAGAATTACAGGGCCTTGCTGTCAGTAATCTTATGACCTGCAGTGAGGAAACTTTGCTGATATGTACATTGGGTTTAATAGATGAAAGAATCCCCCCTCCCCCACACACTCATTGGGAGGTTTAAAAATTGAGTGTGTTTGAAGCCAGGTATGATGGTACATGCCTTTCATTCCAGCATTCTAGAGGCAGAGATAGGAAGATCACAGTGAGTTTGAGGCCACCCTGAGACTACATAGTGGATTCTAAGTCAGCTTGGACTAAAGTGAGATCCTACCTAGAAAAACTAAGACAAACAAACAAACAAAAAGAAATGACTGTGTTTAAAATTTAGAAAAAGGGGGGGGGGTGCAGCTGTGGAGATGGCTTAGCAGTTGCCTACAAAGGCTAAGGACCCTGGTTTGATTACCCATTACCCAGTACTCACATAAAGCCAGATGCACAAAGTGGCACATGCATCAGGAGTTTGTGGTGGGTAGAGGCCCTGGCACACCCAGTTTCTCTCTCTCTCTCTCTGCTTGTAAATAAATAAAATGAAATTTTTAAAAATTGAGTGTGCTAAAATAAACTGGTAGCAGCCAGATTACCAGCAGAAAGGGCATACAAATTCTTACAAGAATAGAGGCATCAGGGGAGAGTGAGTACTTAGTGATATTCAGCAGCTTCTGAACCCTCTAGCAGTTTTGGAGGAGGAATCAATCATTATTGGAGAGACAAATGGTCTGAAGAAGGTCAGAGTATGCCTGGGCTCTGGGTGTGATGGTGTCATCTTTAGTCCTCCTTGCTGCCATATGTTGTCCTCGCTCCCATACCCCCAGGAGATAGCTGAAGGAGGATTTATAATTACTACATAATGTTCTGGAAGAGCGGGCCTGCAAAGTAGGGGAGCCTCCAAGAAAATTCTTCATGTCATTTGCTGCTTTTCAGGTACTTTTCATCTTCAAGCTCAAAGCATTATATTTTTGAATATTGTTCTCTGAGCATCCAAAAATTTTATTGTCGTTTTTTGGAGTGCTTACTTTTATTTATCTATTAATTCATTTAAGGGGGGAGGGGGCAGATAAAGAAAAAGAGGTGCTCCAGGGCCTCCAGACGCTTCAGATGAACTTCAGATGCATGATCCACCTTGTGCATCTGGCTTACATGGGTACTGGGGAATCAGGCCTGGGACCTTTGGCTTTGCTGGCAAGCACCTTAACTGCTGAGCCATCTCTCCAGCCCTGGAGTGCTTCACTTTTGTGTCCTGGCATAATCTGCATTTTTTCCATTTACAAGATAGGTGAAGCATCATATTATGTAGAGTTGTGTGTGTGGTAATGTGGGCAGTAGTGCTATGTTGTCAGGGAATAAGATATAAGAAATGACTCAGGTATAGAGTAATGTCTACTTAGGTTCTTTCTGCATGATGCAGTCAGTCTAGCTTTGGAGCTAAAAGAGGCAGTTAAAATCTGAGTCCCACCCCTGCCTCTCTCAAGTTTGTAAGTTTAAATAAATTGCCTTTTTTGAGCATGTTTCTTCATAATATTAGAGACAGAAACTTACTTTAGGTGCACTAGCATTCTAGATGCCTGCCACAGCATCTGGTTTCTTTTGTTTTTTTGAGGTAGAGTCTTGCGCTAGCCCGGGCTGACCTGGAATTCACTATGTAGTCTCAGGGTGGCCTCGAATTCACAGTGATCCTCCTACATCTCCCTCCTGAGTACTGAGATCAAAGGCGTCCACCACCATGCCTAGCTCCTATTTCTTGTATATTTACCTAGTACATATTCTTTTGTGATTAGCTTCATATGTCTAGTGTTCTGTTGTATGTAGAACCAAAGTTCATCCTGGTGTGTTTATCTAACATCTGTCATGATGTTGATGGCTTTTTTTCCCCTTTTGGATAAGCAATGTATTTATATGAATGGATGCAAAGTGAAACAATTACAATTCCAGTTTAACAATTTAAATCCTTTCCTGTGCTTATTTTTTGTCTCTTCAGACTGGTTTATTCTTTTCTGTTTTTAAATTTCTCTTTAAATTTTTTTTTTTTTTTTTCCTTTCGACTGACCTGGAATTCACTATGTAGTGTCAGGCTGGCCTTGAACTCACGGTGATCCTCCTACCTCTGCCTCCCAAGTGCTGGGATTAAAGGCATGTGCCACCACGCCTGGCTGTTTAAATTCTTTTCTAAGATTTAGACTTTATTAGATTAAGAGAAGGAAAGAGGAGGAAGTACAGAGAGTTCATGCCATGAGGGAGGCTTGAGGGTTAAAGCCCATGTGGGGATTAGGGGGGTCCCCTCCATCTCATTCCAGCCAGGCTGAGACAAGAGGTTTTACCAGAGCAGGGACTTGGAGGTTTAGGAGAGATGAGCAGCCAGAAAGAGCTTTAAATTTTTTTTTAAGAGGTTTTCATACACGAACATAATTTGATCATAGCCTCCACCTTTTACCTTCTTTTGTCCCCTCTCCCTTTACCCCTTTCCACTGAGCCCCCTCCTCTTTCCAAGTAGCCTCCTGTTTTGCTTTCTCCACCATTCGTATCAAAATGTTTTGTACAGTATTGTACAGGTCTTGTGCCATTGATGACAGCTTCTTGGAGGTCATGAAATAGTGGACATTTCATGTCTGGAAGTGTCCCATAGTGTCCCAGAGCACTCCTTTCCATCCTCTGGCCCGTACGTTCTTTCTGCCCCTCTTCTGCAATGTTTCCTGAGCCTTGGAGGACATAATGAGGATGTGTCACTCTGTGCTGAGCACTCACCAGTCATTTATTATCAGCCTTTGGCAGGTTTTGAGTCTCCCTCAGTAGTCGCTGCTACCTGCATAAAGAAGCTTCTCTGACCGAAGGTGAAAGCAGTATTCATCTGTGGACATAAACAATATACGTACTTAGAGGGCACTTAGATGAGTACAACATATCCACTTAGTCAAATCACAGCAGTGGCTTCCCTCCAGGGTCAATGACTTTCCTAGCTACAGGCTTTTGACTAGGTGTTCAGTACCAGGAGTGAATTCCTTCTTTTGGAGTGTCTCAGAACCAAACAGAGAGCAATTGTGGGGGCTGGAGAGATGTCTCAGGACTTAAAGGCACTTGCTTGCAAAGTCTAGCAGCCTGAGTTCAGTTCTCCAGTACTCACATAAAGCCAGATACACAAAGTAGCTTATGCATTTGGAGTTCATTTTGCAGTGGCAGGCGGCCCTGACACGCCCATACTTATTCTATCTCTCACTCTATTTCAAATAAGTAAATGAACAAATAAAATTTTAAAAAATCAGCTGGGCATGGTGATACATGCCCTTAATCTTAGCACTTGGGAAGCAGAGGTATCAAGAGCACTATGAGTTTGAAGTCAGCCAGAGACCACATAGTGAATTCAGGTCAGGCTGGGTTAGAGCGAGGCCCTACTCTGAAACCCCCCTAAAATATTAGTTAAGGTGAAGTCATACTGGAGTAGGTTGTCATTATGATCCAGTCCCTGGCTATGCCTGTAAGCTTTCTGGGTAACAACTACTTTCATTTTCCCTTATTCACTTACTTGTTTATCTTTCCTAATTGTATTTTCTTTGTCTTTTGCACAGGACTGATGTTCTGTTTGAATTGTTCTCCTTCTAATATTTGTTTGACTTTCTCTCGGATACCACTTACTTTATTTATTAGGCTCTTGATCGTTCTAAGCAAAGAAGCCCGGTCTCCATCACTTCTCCCTCACTCTTGTGTATTGTTGACTCCTTTTTGTTGTGCTGAGGATTGACTCCAGGGCTTCCATTAGCTGGAAGGTGCCCTACCGTGGCCTTATACTTCTACCCTCCCACTGCTGCTTGCTATCCATCGCCTTTGTCTTTAGGACATTGTACTGTATATTTTTTGCCTTCCTACATTGCATATTCTGTGAGCATATTGATTTGTTTTCTTTATAATTCATGTATTAATGACTTGATCAGTCCTGGCATGTTGTTGACTGAATAAGTTACTGCTGTGTTTTAGCATGATCAGTTTTGCATTGCTTATTCACTTTTGTAACCATAAGGCATCTGCAACAGCCTTAACATTTTATTTTATTTATTTATTTATTTTTGAGGTAGAGTCTCACGTAGTGTCTCACTCTAGCCCAGGTTGACTTGGAATTTACTATGTAGTCTCTGGCTGGCCCCGAACTCACAGTGGTCCTCCTACCTCTGCCTCCCCAGTGCTGGGGCTAAAGGCATGAGCCACCACTCCTGGCTCTTCGCCTTAACGTTTTAAACTTAAAATTATCTTTTTCTAAAAATCTTTCATAGTTCCTATCTAGGTTAGATCAGTACCTTAATTGGGTCAAATCAGATACCCCAGAGACATCTTTACCTAATTTTTGTCCGTTGTCCTTATTTTATACATCAAATTTGCAGTGAGATGGTAATGATGATTTGTATTTTCTAAATACATGTAAAATCTGTTTTTCTATTGTCATACCATTATTCAGACTTACTGTTGCCCCCAAAGTAGAGTCTCACTGTAGCCCAGGCTGACCTAGAATTCACTATGTAGTCTCAGAGCAGCCTCGAACTTTCAGTGATCCTCCTACTCTGCCTCCCAAGTGCTGGGACTAAAGGCATGTGCCACCATGTCTGACTGCCTTACTGTTTTTGTGGGATGATTTTATTGCTTCATAACTTGTCTTTCAACTCTAGTTCTATCCTTTTCCATTCTGTTATGTTCTGTGGCTAACAGGATTTCTAGAAAGTCAGTCTTAACTTCCCCAGCAGAGTTGAGGAGTTTTTTTTAAATTTAAATTTGTTGTTGTTATTATTATTATTATTAGTTTTGTACTCAGCAAATACAGTCAATTTGGTACCATTGTTAGGCTTATCCATGTCCTACCCCCTCCCCCTAGCCCCTCCTTGTTGAGGTATATGGGTCATGCATTCTGGAGTTAGCCCATAGTAATGGGTAGGATAAATATCTCTGCATATCATGACCCAGCATGTGGCTCTGACATTCTTTTAGTCCCCTCTTCCGCAAAATTTCCCTGAGCCATGTTGGGTTCATTTTTGGTCTGCTTCAGTGATGAGGTGTTGAGGGCCTCTGGGTCTCTGGCTCTCTGATTTGGTAGGAGTTGATTTTTCTCTGTGTTGATCTCCTTCACCCTTGTGCTGGTACCCGGTTCACCAAGAAAACAGCACCCTTGCTTGTTTCGCCAATTGTTCTTAGTTCCAGCTGGGGCCCTTTTGAGGTATGATGGGTGGCTCTCTCCTTAGGATCTATGTCTGTCTGAAAAAGAAAAGCAGATTCTCCAACGGAGAGTAAAGTTAGCACCAGGACAAATGAGATAACCTTTACTTTTTTATAGAGAATTTACTAGGTGTAGGCCCTCTTGTAGGCCACGATTGGTGGTAGCTTGATAATGGATATGGTTCTGACTTGTTTCCCAGATCCAGCTATGGGTCCCATTCCGCTGAGGGGATCAGTTAGCCAAATCAAGAGCAGTTGGTTTCCCACCATGGCTGTGCGCCACTATTGCACTTGTGTGAGCATCATGACAGGTTATTTGCTGCTAAGTAGGTTAGACCATGAGTTGCTTGGACAGATATTAGTGATTTTCCCCCAGTCACCCATGTAGCACCTTCTGGGACTATATGTGCTGACTGTCTGGGGACTGACTGTCTTCCAGCTTCCGGCCATGTCATTCCATTTTACGTGTCAACTGCATATGGTGTCTTCAGCACTAGGGTTTTACCACTAACCTTTGGTGGGCCATTAAGTACTCTTGACAGAAATCTCTCTTTCTTATAGGAAACTTATAGGTCTCTCTGATCAAAAAGCTCATTGTGGATGATAGCCAAATGCTGGTACTGGGAGTTACAGGTCAGTGCCCACTAAGAAAAGGAAGAAAAAGATAACTAATATAAAAGAGTTAGAGAGAAGAGAGAGAGAGAGAGAAGCTGTAGAAGATTAAGGTCAGTTTTCATCATACCGTCTCCAGTATCTTGTGGCTCAGGTGTTCCCTCTAAGGGCCTGGTGAAGTCAGCCATTTGGTCTGCCTTTTAGGATGTAGAATTTTACGGTACCATTGCCGTTTGGGTCTAGATTTGTGTTCCCCACCCCCTCCCTTGCCCCCCTCCCTCCCCACCCATCCTATTGTCTAGTCCTCAAGATGCTTGCTGGGTATGTAAGGCATCTTGGGTAGATTCAGATTAGGTGCTGTAGATGAGTGAGACTATGTGGCAATTTTCTTTCTGTGATTGGGTAACTTCACTGAGAATGATCTGTTCCAGGTTCAACCGTTTTTCCCAGAGTTGAGGAGTTTTTTCTTTGGGATTCCATCGTGTATGTTCCGCTATAGTATGCTGCAGTGTGTTCACGTGTCTGTCATTTGGTATACTTATTTCCTTCACTGTGGACTAGAGAATTATCTTTTCCTGTGCTGGTGATTCTGTAATGACAGAATACTGGAGCCTGTACTCTGGTGGAGAGGACACAGATAGTAAAGATGAGAACATGGGATTGTAGGTACTGATGTTTTTAATCACTTAAAATTTGGTATGTGAAAGAGTTGACTGATAGCTGGGGAGGTTGACAGAGAAATCGCCTCTGAGATGACAGTATGTAGGAAACACCGTATGTTAGAGAATGAAATTTTCCAAGTAGAAGGAAGTGCTAGTACAAATGCCTACAGACAGAAGAACGAGAATGACTGGTACGTGATGGATGAGAGGGGCAGTGGAGGAATGTGAGATTAGAGGAGAGAGTAGATGAGTAATAACTTGGAGAAGACGGTACAGTTGAGAAAGAAGTCATATGATCTGACTTAGGTTGCTGTTTCAGGAATATGATTGTCCATCTAACAGGCCACATATCTAACAGGACACACTTTACTAAGTCAGCATTAATTGAGAGAATAAAGTAAATCCTTTCATTTTGATCACAAGACTAGAAAAATTATTGTTTGACTCATTTGTCTTTCAAGAGAAAGTATCAAATCAACGTTGTAATGATATGATATGAATGATTGAATAAAGTGATAGTTGTGTTAATATTACTCACAAGTTGTGTAGGTGTAATCTTTACATTTTTAATCTTTTTATTTCCCAAGGAATATCTGAACTGTCATTATTTTTAGTGATCTTCCCCTTATTGGTGGCAGTGTTACTACATTCATTCATTCATTCATTCATTCATTCACATAATTACTGTGTATATTCCACTGGCAGAGTATGCTGTCGGATTCTGAAATACAAAGGATGAGATTTGCGAGATTAAACCAGACCATACTC
The DNA here is from genome assembly GCA_036346955.1 of Dipus sagitta. NCBI lineage: Eukaryota > Metazoa > Chordata > Mammalia > Rodentia > Dipodidae > Dipus > Dipus sagitta. The sequence continues at coordinate 71,146,194 of CM070782.1, forward strand.
TGTCATTAGAAAATGCATTATGGGGCTGGAGAGATGGCTCAGTGTTAAAGTGCTTACCTATAAAGCCTAACAACCTGGATTTAGTTCCCCAGTACCCATGTAAAGCCAGATGTACAAAGTCGCGCATGTGTGAGGAGATCGTTTGCAGTGGCTGGAGGCCCTGGCTCATCCATTCTCTCTGTCTCTGTATCTGTCTTGGCTTGCAAACAAATAAAAAATATATTTAAAAAGAAAATGTATTGTGTATTGAAAGTTGTTTGACTGTAGGAGATCCAGAAGGGTGTACATGACCTCTGGGAAAAGATGATGCTAACTTGATCTATGTTGTTGCTGCTGCTACTGCTGCTGGTGCTTTCATTGAGATAGATGCTGAAACTAGCTGTGGGAATATGGTGACGTGGACAAATGGAAACCCGGGGGAAGATAGTGCCTTTGTCTTTTCTTTAATGTTTAGAAAAGTTGTTCTCCAGGTAGGAAGATGGCTTAGCAGGTTAGAGGTGCTTGCTTGCAAAGCCTGTTGGCTCTGGTTCCATTCTCCAGTACCTATGTAAAGCCAGATGCACTAAGTGACTCATGTGTCTGGAGTTCATTTGCAGTAGCAGGAGATCCTGGCACACCTATTTTCTCTCTTTTTCCCCTTTCTCAAATAAATAAAAATATGTAAAAACTTATTCTGAATAAAAAACTGGAATAATTTTCTTTTTTATTTTTATTTATTTATTTGAGAAAGAGAGGGAGAGAGAGAGAGAGAAAGAGGGAGAGAGAGAATGGGCATGTCAGGGCCTCCAGCTGCTGCAAATGAACTTCATACGCATGCGCCACCTTGTGCATCTGGCTTACGTGGGTCCTGGGGAGTTGAACCTAGGTTCCTTGGCTTTGCAGGCAAAACACCTTAACTGCAGAACCATCTCTCCAGCCCCTTTTCTGTTCTTTTGATAATCTTTCTTATTTAATGCTAATGTTCTACTGATCTTACTTGCACTAGCTATGTGTACTGTGGTTTTCTGGAAAGGTTCTTTTTTTCCTTAGCTTTTAAGTAGATTGGGGAGGAAATTCCCATCTTTTTTTTTTTTTTTTTTTTTGAGGCAAGCACAACAGACTGGTCTATTTTTATGTGAGGGGGAAGGGAGTGAGAGAAAGAGAGAGAATTGGTATGCCAGGGCCTCCAGCCATTGTAATCAAACTCCAGACACATGTGCGACCTTGTGCACTTATGTCACGTGCTTCTGGCTTGCGTAGGACCTGGAGAGCTAAAATGGGTTGGTTCTTAGACTTCACAGGAAAGTACCTTAACTGCTAAGCCATCTCTCCAGCCCTCCCATCTTTTATCTGTGTGTCTTTAATGCTTCTTTTCATTGCCTCAGTTCTGGGAATTGAACCTAGGGTCTCACTGATCTTTCAGAGGTGAAGCTCAACCTAAAAACATTGTTAAGCACATTGAGCTTCAGCCTTTACCTACTGCCAACGATTGAGATCACTGGCTTTGACATTTCATTTGGTTGGTAAGGCTTTTAAACACCTTCATGTTTAACCTGTTCTTGTTTTCTAACTATATGGCTGAACATTCAGTCATCTAATAATGTTTTTGTGGCAAACTGTGAAACAGTGAATACTTTTAAATTTTTCATCTTATTTATTTTATATATTTTAGTTATTTTGCACGCAGAGAGATACAGTCACAGAGATGAGAGAGAGAGAAAGAGAGTGTATGTATGTGAGCCAAGTCCTCTAGCCAGTGCACATGAACTCCAGATGCATGCGCCACTTTGTGCATCTGGCTTCTTTGGGTACTGGGGAACCGAACCCAGGTTGTTAGGCTTTGCAGACAAGTGCATTAACTGCTGAGCCATCTCTCCAGCCCTTACTTACATTTTTAATAGAGGGTTTCATATAGCCCAGGCTAGCCTCCCATTCACTATATAGGTAAGGATGACCTGGAACTCCTGGACCTGTTGCCTGCCTTATACCTCCAGAGTGCTGGATTTCAGTGGTATGTGTCATCGTGCTGGGTTGTATATTGTGCAGGGAATCATACCCAGGGCTTTATGCATTCTAGGCTAGCATTCTACCAACTGAGCTACAACCCCAGCCTCCTAAATATTTTGCAAAGAAAATGTACCATATTTGTGCCTTTAGAAAAATAAACTCATACTTTGGGGTTGACAGATAAATACAGTACTGTTTCAGCGGAGATTGCTCCACAGGTCTGCCAGGCTCTTTACTCTGGCTGACCCTGGAGTTCATATTCCAGGGTAGTGTTTGTGGCCTCAGTACAGATGACCCTGGAGTTGAAACCACTTTGTCATGACAAGTATAATTGAATGATGTCTACATTTTGGTTTCTTCTCCTTCTCTTCCTCTTCCTCTTCCCTTCCCCCCCTTCTTCCTTTCTTCTCTTCCCTCCTCCCTCTTTCTTCTTTGCTCCTTTTTCTTTTTTCACTTTGAGGTAGGGTCTCATTCTAGCCTATGCTGACCTGGAAATCACATTACATTAAATTAATTAGAAAAAATTAGGAATTTTCGTGCCAAATGATAATTCTTTTTAAACAAAAATAATTGGTTAATGGAAATGTGTGGGATGCTGTAACCAACTGAAAACAGTCTTACATGATTTATAAAATGAATTGCTAGAAATAGAGATTCCCCACTGGCACCGTTGTTTATTTAATATTTATCCTTTCATCTGACCTGAATATTCATAATATGTTAACTTTACATTAAAGAAAGCCTTTAAGGGCTATTGAGTGGTTGAAAATTATGAATATGGAGCAGACCCTGAGCAAGCACCTAAGAATATTGAATTAGCAGAAACTTAATGTGTGAGACCTTTTGGGAAAGAAGAGGGCTATCCATACACTAAAAGTAGATCAGCTGTCAGTGTACTGCAGGA